>CATQJL010000316.1:63311044-64696290 GCA_958299035.1 Cylicocyclus nassatus
AGCAGTGGTATCAACGCAGAGTACTACTGAGAAGTACATCGGAGATTTGCCGCCTATTTTTCACTTCTAGAGAACGATGAAAAAGCCTAGGGAAAAGTTTACGTGTGAAGCCTTTGTGTAAAGTTATTACTCAAGTATTTGCTGAAATGATAAGTGAAATAATAAATGAACTTTGACGATCGGTGCGCAGTTAAATTGCATTCTTTTTAAGAGGTATAAATTTTCTAAGCAGATGGCGGAATCCGTGTAAAGTCATTGAATGATTCCTTAATGAGTCATTGTTCCAACTTTTAGTATCATTTCTAAACTCCGAAAGAGATCGTAACATTTTCTAGAAAAGCAGGTGCAACAGAGGCACCTATTACATCGAAGAGTTGGTGTAATCAGGGTTAGACTTACTGTCAAAATGTTATAGCTACGAGGATCGTGGAGTTCTACAATCCGCCTACTTGGACGATGATAGGGATGAGGAAAGCAGCCAGAGATGCATTTTTCCACCTTGGAGCACTATACAAGAGGAGAAGGACAATCGTATATAATCACTGCGTGATTATTCTGAGAAAAATTTTGTTTTCCATCGAAGAAGATTGAGAAATATAAAAGATCTTAGAAGGAGAACTCAGTCATAATTAGCCTACTCTAGTTTAGAAGTCTACTTTCCAACCGCTTTCAGAAAACATAGAGCTTGCCAGGAAAAACAGGGGTTTTTCCTGCTAAATAGAAATAGTTTTAGTGTCATTTTTTCAAAATTGTAGAACTTTTCTATAAAAAATTGTAGATTTTTGATATGAGAAGATAAGAGAGTCTCTAGCCATACATTGAATTACTTTTGTTGAAAACTTCCAGAAAACATATAGCTTACCAAGATTTTTCTAAAATTAAGGAAATTTTTTTCTATAAAAAATCATAACTTTACTATACGAAAAGCTAGAAGAATGCTTTGCACTCTATTGGAATCCCCTCGTCGTCCGCTTTCAGGAAATATACAGTATGCAGGAAAAAAGAGGATTTTTTTTTATCGGGTGAAAGGGGTCGCCTTCTATTTTCCGGAATTAAGCCAATTTTTAATTTTAAAAAATGATAACAAATTTATATGAGAAGCTGGGAGAGTGATTAGGTGTTTATTGAATTCCTCTTGTCGTCCGCTTTCAGAAAATATATAGGTTGTAGGGAGAGGGATGCTAAACGTACGTGGTGAAAGGGGAGGGAACATGGTGTAATGGAAATCTTCCTTTCTGTACTCAAAAAGCGTCGTTTTAAGGAGCTAAAGGAACATGCCCATTATACAAGCAGTGGTATCAACGCAGAGTACTCTTTTAGCATCCCTCTCCCAACAACCTATATATTTTCTGAAAGCGGACGACGAGGGGATTTTAACAGAGTGCAAAGCACTCTTCCAACTTTTCATATAGTAAAGTTATGATTTTTTATAAAAAAATTTCCTTAATTTTAGAAAAACAATTGCGACCACCTTCACAATACAGAAAAATCCTTTCTTCTTTGGTAAGCTATATATTTTCTGGAAGCTTTCAACAAGAGTAATTCAATGTGTGGCTAGAGACTCTCTTATCTTCTCATATCAAAAGTCTACAATTTTTTATAGAAAAATTCTACAGTTTTGGAGAAATGACTAAAACTATTTCTATTTAGCAGGAAAAACCCTCTTTTTCCTGGCAAGCTCTATGTTTTCTGAAAGCGGTTGGAAAGTAGACTTCTAAACTAGAGTAGGCTAATTATGACTGAGTTCTCCTTCTAAGATCTTTTATATTTCTCAATCTTCTTCGATGGAAAACAAAATTTTTCTCAGAATAATCACGCAGTGATTATATACGATTGTCCTTCTCCTCTTGTATAGTGCTCCAAGGTGGAAAAATGCATCTCTGGCTGCTTCATCCCTATCATCGTCCAAGTAGGCGGATTGTAGAACTCCACGATCCTCGTAGCTATAACATTTTGACAGTAAGTCTAACCCTGATTACACCAACTCTTCGATGTAAAGGTGCCTCTGTTGCACCTGATTCTCTAGAAAATGTTACGATCTCTTTCGGAGTTTAGAAATAATATTAAAAGTTGGAACAATGACTCTTTAAGGAATCATTCAATGACTTTACACGGATTCCGCCGTCTGCTTAGAAAATTTATACCTCTTGAAAAAATGCAATTTAATTGCGCACCGATCATCAAAGTTCATTTATTATTTCACTTATTATTTCAGCAAATACGTGAGTAATAACTTCATTGGCGTATATACACAAAGGCTTCACACGTAAATTTTTCTCCAGGCTTTTTCATCGTTCTCTAGAAGTGGCGATAGGCGGCAAATTTCCGATGTACTTCTCAGTGAGCCTGCAAGTAAGTTTTGACAATCATAATAATAATATTCAGAATCAACATGTCACTTAATTTGATTTTAATAATGCCGATAGTTTTATAATTTTGCTTAAAATGTTGATTTCTTACTCTCACTTATTCCAGTTTTTCTTCTTCGAATTTCAGCGGATAAAACCCAATATTCGACTTTAATCCGGTTGGCTACAATTTCACTTGATGCATGTGAATGAAAAGAACATGAGAAGCAATGATGACGAACATTGCCCCCCCCCCCGGTCGACGCATCTCCACAGCCGCGGCCGCTCCCCCCCCCCCTCTTCCCCCCCAGCGGGGGTAGAGGAACGAACGCCTCAATTCGGCACCGTCGCCGCGGACTGCTGGTCCTTCCGTCCTACTGTTGTGCATCGTGTTAGGACCAGTGGTCCGCGGAGGCGGCGTCTAATTGAGGCGTTCGTTCCTCCACCCCCCCCCCCTCCCCCCCAGCGGCCCTCATACCCCCTTCACCCTGGAGAGGCGGGACCCCTATGACCTCCTTCACCCTGGAAAGGCCATGTTCCCCCTTTGCACACGTATGCGTCAAAGTTCATTTATTATTTCACTTATCATTTCAGCAAATACTTGAGTAATAACTTTACACAAAGGCTTCACACGTAAACTTTTCCCTAGGCTTTTTCATCGTTCTCTAGAAGTGAAAAATAGGCGGCAAATCTCCGATGTACTTCTCAGTAAGCCTGCAAATAGGTTTTTGATGATCATATTAATGATATTAGGAATTACAATATTACTAAATTCAATTTTAATAACGTGGATAGTTTTATAATTTTGCTTAAAATGTTAATGTCTTAGTCTCACTTTCACTTCCTCATCGGCCGTGGGTGAAGGGGGGTCAGCTGGGTTCCGGCCCTGGGGTGAAGGGGGTAGGAACACATTATCGCCTTTTCACATGTATGGATCTACCTTCGTCTCAATGACCAAGAACACTTGAGAATCTGATACCACAACCACCCAAGGGTTAAGCAGTCTAAGGCTGCGTTCATACTGATCCGGATGTTCGGGAACAGTTCCATCACCGCGCTCAGTTCAATGCCGTGCTGGAACTGTTCCCGAATTTCCTGATCAGTATGCGCAGCCTAAGACTTGTTGTGATAACGATAACGGATGACGCTACCTACACAGCGCGCAAACGGTTATGTTTCGCAACACAATCTTTTCATACGTACAGAAGCTTACAGAAGATCAGAAGATCCCAACAAAGAGGAGGAGAAGTTTCGAAAACAAAAGTTACTATATAGTAAACTTCAGGTGCAAAACAGAAGTATGTATGTACGGAAGAATCATGTGAACTGGTTGTTTTGCCACCTCAGGTTGACATTATGTGGGCATATGTTCACTTAATTCGGAAGAAAGGTCGCACGTCTTTATGTATATGGGTTCTTCATAGTTTTTCATACTTCGTTCCAATGAGCGTATATTTACCAACTTTCGTGCCATAGTTATCTGTGCCTTGCAGAAAATTCGTTTACATTGTTTGGTAATGATAAAATTTCAAAAAAGAAGGTTGCCGCAACATTCTGTCACACAAGATCTCCATAGGACTCTGCACTGTGCTTCTTTTAGCCCTTGTCCGTTTACACACCAAAATCGAAGTCATGCGTTAAGACATTATGCGTGTTAAGCGTGCTTTGAACGAGGCAATCTATTACTACTTAATAGAAAGAAATGTGGATTTTTGAAGAGGCGCGAGCAAGATTGTGTTTTTGCATGTCAGTCGTGTAGCAACTTCTCGAGGAGTGGGCGTAATGTCCCCTTCGCTTTTACCCTAAAACGATTTCCATGACATTTGCCACTACCGTGCCGAGCCCTGCCTGAACTGTTTTCTGAATTATGGCATTGAATTGCCAAATTTGGACCCCTAAATACTCATGACTTGTTCCAGAAAACTTCACAGATATGAAATCTAGATTTGGATGCAGCTCAAAAGAAGCGTCTAATGATGTGCATTTACTAGATTGCCAGTGCAAGTTAGGATTCTTCCCCAGTAAGACATCAGCAAGCTCTATTCTCGGTTGACAAAAACGTGGTCGATCCCGAGCCGTTCTGTTGAGTGAGCCTAAACCTACCTGCTATGAATCTTTTTCATAGAAGAAAACTTTCCATGATGACGTTGTGGGCGGAGGGGAGACCAACACGGTAGTAGCACTCCAAAGGCCATAACTGGTTTCCCCAACCCTGTACTCCTTACCACGCATTTCGGCTTTTTCAAATATTTCGAGTTATAATAACGGGTTAAGGGTTGTTTGCGTGTTTTTGTAAGTCTGTCTGTCTATCACGAAATTCGTGGAACGGTTGCCAGCCAACATTCTGAGCCCAATTTTTGCACAACACCTGTCCCCAGCATGTAGGTCCAATATACCAAAGCATGAGCAGATCCGTTCAGCGGATCCTTCATAAATGAGACGTCAAACGGATCCACTTGGCTTCTGGACGGCAAAACTTGGTCCGTAATTCCTCTTTTTGCAGAATCGTGGAGGTGTATCACCTGTATCACCTGTATCCCCGTTGATCATCGTGTTGCACGAGCGGGTACCAGTGATGCCTCCATTCGTCCCTGTCTCGGGCGATTGTTGACCAATGTTTACGTATCGCACCAGGAACACGTGGAACGCTCTGAAGGACTTCATTAAAGGACTTCGTGAACATATCTGACCATCGCGTCGGCGGTCTTCCTCGTTCGCGTTTGACGTCCAGTGGTATCCAATCTGTTACAGCTCTCGTCCACCGGTTGTCGTCGAAACGCATTACGTGCCCGGCCCATCTTATCTTGTTCTGCTTGGCGTACGCGGCAGCGTCCCTGATCTTCGATCGTTGACGTAGGGTAGACTTCGTAATCCTTGCCTCACTTGCGTGAGTCGATTCACTCCTAGCATCACTCTCTCAACAGCTCGTTCGATGACGCTAACCGCGTGTTCATCCTGCTTTCTCATTGTCCATGTTTCTGAAGCGTACGTCAAAGCAGGAAGAACCGTCGAGTTGAAAAGGTGGGCGCGGAGCCGGATGTTCTTGGTCTTCTTCACTACGTCCTCAATTGTCTTATATGCTCCCCATGCTGCACGTTTCCTCCTGCTCAGTTCCGGAGCTAGATCGTTTATCATATTGAGTTCACGACCTAGGTAGGTGTAGCTTGAGCATTCGGTGATGTTCGTCCCGTTGAGCATGAAAGGAGCATCAGGCACTCTTCCGTTCCTCATGAACATCGTCTTCGTTAGATTCAGCCGTAGACCGATCTTTCCACACACTTCGTCAAACTGGGCCAGCATTTGTTCCGCCTGCGTGATGCTTGGTGTTATCAATACGATGTCATCAGCAAAGCGAAGGTGGTGTAGCTGCCGGCCGTCGACTTTCACTCCCATGTTGTCCCATTCCAACTTACGCATGACGTTCTCCAGAGCGGCACTGAATAGTTTCGGCGATATAGTATCGCCTTGTCGCACGCCTCTCTTCACGTCAATGATGGTGTCCTTGTAGAATGGTGTTATGGTGGTTGTGAAGTCGTTATACAGCTCACGAATTATCTTGATGTAATGAGTCGGAATACCTTGATTGCTCAAGGCATCGATGACGGCTTCAGTCTCAACCGAGTCAAAGGCCTTCTTCAAGTCGATGAAGGTGAGACAGAGCGGCATCTTATACTCTCGTGACACTTCAATGAGCCTTGACACCGTGTGTATGTGGTCGATCGTGCTGAATCCTCTTCGAAACCCAGCTTGCTCGCATGGTTGTCCTTCTCCAACTCTCTTCCGATCCTGTTTAGAATGACTCGCGTAAAGAGTTTGTAGACTACAGACAACAAGCAGATTAAGCAGATAGGGCGATAATTGCCGATGTCGCAGTATCTCCCTTCTTGTACAGCAACACGGTTTTGCTGGTCTTCCATTGCCTTGGAACCTTGCCTTCCGTCAGGTACAGCGTGAAGAGCCTTGCCAAAGTCTTGATGAGAACTGGCGAAAGATTCTTCAGATGTTCTGGCTTAATCCTGTCGGGACCGGATGCTGTACGGTTTTTCATCGACATGATAGCATGACGAATCTCGGAAGGAAGAACAGACGGTGCGACATACTCGTCCTCCTTGAGATGGCATGGTGGAAGGTGGACGTGGCTCGCAAAAAGATCCGAGTAGAAGTCGTGGATGACCTTCTCCATTGATCTTCGGGAAGCAGTTATGGTTCCGTCAGGACGACGAAGTGCGGTCATCTTTGTCTTGAAGTTGACGAAGCTTTGGCGGGCGTTGCGTATACTTCTTCCAGCCTCCGCGGCGTCAACCATCACTGCTACTCTTCTCTCCTTAAGGTCTTCTTTTATCGCTTCTCTGCATCGCTTCGCAAGCTCGGACGTCAGTCGGTACTTGCCTGTGGCTCGTGCGCGTCCACATTGGCGTATCAGCTCCAAAGTCCCCGTGGTGAGACGCCTTCTCGTACTTCTTAGACTCTGAGCTTCCTTGGCACAACCGTGGAGATGTTGTACGAACCGTTCGTATTCTTTGTCGATGTTGTCCATCACGGTATCTCGCCATGAGCCGGATATCGAAGAAAACAGATCCCAGTTGGTGGTATTCATGGGACGATGTTTCCTGAACTTGACGGCTCTCTCTCCATTCCGCGGAAAGTAGAATTTGGCGCGCAGGAGACGATGGTCTGATCCCGTGTAGAACTTCGGAACAACAGCGACGTCCGTCAGGCAGTACCTTCTGTTGACGATGATGTGGTCAATCTCGTTATGGTACTCTCCACCGGGCGATTCCCAGGTCCAGCGTAGGGAAGAGGGCTTTTGGAACTGTGAGTTTCCATGGATAGTCCTCGTCGTCATGATAAACTCGGACAGTCTCTCCCCTTGTTCGTTCCACTGCAAACCATGGGTTCCGATGTGAAGTTCCTCAGTCGACCTTCTAGTTCCGATCTTCGCGTTGAAATCACCGACGATGATCTTGTAGAAGGTATGATCTTCTCTGTAGAACTTCTCCAAGTCCATATAAAATTCCTCGAGTTCGTCCTCGTCGTAGCTGGATGTTGGGGCGTATGCAATGAAGACGGTTAGGGCAGGGATTGATCCACATCTTGATATTCGCAAACGTCCGATTCGAGTTGTAAGTTGTTCGAACGAATCGATGTTCATGGCCAAACTCGTGTTGACAAGGACTCCCACTCCACCTACTCCTCGACTGTCGCATGTTCCTAGAAACAGTTCTTCTCCAGTCTCAAATGTGGCGTTCAGCGGGTGGTGCCTCCTTGTCTCGGTCAGTCCGATGACGTCGTACTTAATCTTCCTTGCTTGCATCATGAGATCTTCGATAGGTGCGTCCGATGCCAGCGTCCTCGCGTTGTAAGTACAGAAAGTCATCATAGTCCGTCTCGTTTTCGGCAGCCTAGATCGCCTTTCAAACCTTGTCCCCACTGGCGCTGCCTTACCAGTGGCTCTTCCAAGATTAAAGGAGCTTTCCATATTATCACTGTGTCGAACAAGAATTTACTCGCAGGGATAACTTGTTGGGCTCAAAACCCCCGCGAGGGACCATCGGAGCTTATTTGTTGGAAGCGACTCCGACTCGCCTCCCCACACACCTACCCGGGAAATTAGGGCGCAAGCTTTTAGTAGAGGCAGGGAGTCCGTCCCGCGGCTCCGCTTGCTTATCAGAGCAGGCGCGGGGTCGCTTTTGGTCGGCGATTATCCCCCTATCCGCCACCTGGGGACGCCCCACGTAGCCTCGCGACTAACCGGCTGTGATCCCTCTATGAGGGAGATCCGTGGCGTGGAGGTGTATGGCAAGTAAATGTGCAAGCCATTTAGTTAGGCCCAAAAAAGTGATCAAAAATCCACTGTTTTATAAAAACGGCGCCAGAAAATTGGTTGCGTAAATGATCAACTTGTCAAGGTTTTACCAAAGCATTTGAGATTTTTGCACAAAAATGTAGCTGACTGTGACTACTGTTCTTATGGCGGCTGCCAAAACCTTTAAAAAAATAAAAAAAAAACCTATTCAAATCTGCGTTTGTTCTTTTGGGAGAAGTTCCATGCAGGCGAAATTACCGACTTCACATGAAAAAACTTTCGGAGTAGCTGTTTACACTTTATTTGTGATAATCGGCATTGCGCGGTGAGCTTCGATTCCAGCATTATGCGAGAATGAGCAGGGCATTCAGATAGCAAAACCAATGCGATCCTCTGCGAAGCAGAGGTGACCCACTGGTTCTCATGATAATCCGGAAGAAACCTTCTCGCTGACATGTTTCAGTCGCTTAGAAAGCATCCAAATCAGACCCAACTGCTACGGGTAGGGGAACAAAAGCCGCCAGTTTGAGCCGCCTTTCGCGGCTAACTGGTCCTTTCGCAACGCAACGTTGTTGCATGTCGTTCCAGGACCAGCAGTCCGCGCAAGCGACCGAAGCTGGCGGCTATTCGTTCGCCTACCCATGGGTGTTGCAACATGTTGCAACTGCTGCTGATGTTGGAGGGTGAACTTGGTCATACTAATGACTGTTCGCACATACCGGCGGTTCGGTCGTAGCCATGCTGGTATCAAAAATGACATAACGTCATGTTGTGATGCTCAAATGATCATAAGATCTATGCGAAGACTTCTATGTTTGTTTCAGAATGAGTTTTTCCACTTGTGACTCTAACTGAAAAGCATTCCGTGATGATCAAGACCAACAACACACCGCAAAACTTATCGCATAAACCGCAGTTTGAATGGAGTCAATCCCTTCCAAGAGTGAATGTCCGCTCCGATTCTCATGCAAATCTTTATCAGATGTAACAAAAATTTAGCGAAATCGGTAGCGAGTAGGATTGAAAACATTAGTGTTTGATTTGACAAAGCAAGAAAAGACTACGCGCAAGGGAAAGGGCGACGAATCGACACAAAATTATTGAAGAAAACACAGAGCACACCCGCCAAGAAAAGCAGAAACAGATTTGATTGCTGGTCGTTCCGAACAGATATATAAGCTGCTCTGCGTGTATTGAAACAGAGCAGTAATACAGAAAGTAAAAATTTTGAAGACGATTGTGAGTGAAAGCAAAACAATACGGTTCAGCAGCAGAGAGGATAGGTACAAAAGGACGCTTAAATGCGCATGAACTATGCACAGAAACAAGTATAAATAAAGCTATGTACAGCGAAGAAAATATAGTGATCGTCAGAAGAAAAACACAGAGATGCTTCTTAGTCGTTGAAACTAATCTTTGGAAGAAAATGAGTATGCTGAAACATTCACAGAACACGCTTTGGGATTTGTAAATCCGTACATTACACGAAAAACGTTCACAAGAGACTTTGACAGTCACTTTACCCGATGTACAGTACGCTAGAAAATACATGAAGAAACCAAATACATAATTCAATACACTGTGAAGATACATATTACACAAGCGCTCTCACGGCATTTACATCTCTAAAGTCAGTGTTTACCGCTACTTGGATCATGTTTCTCGTCCCGATGCAGCATCCGTAATAATGATCGACCACTCGCCATTAATTTATTGCTTGATGAAGGACTTGGAGATCTGTGAAACCAAAGTTTTAGGACGAAAATCATAGAAAAGATTTAAACAATTATTGTCTATTTTACCGCTTGTTTACCTGCGCTGTCAAAACCCGAGATACCATGGCTCTAGCAATATTTAGAGAAAAATTTATTTTGATGAAACTAAATTGCAGCAGAAGCAGTAACACCCTCATTCAGATGAAAATGATGTTCAATTTTGGAGCCAGCCGCCTCATAAGAGGTGAAAGCAGTTGTGCCCACCAGTACTCAAAATAGCACTATCAAAATTACGATGTCAATTAAAAGTAATAGTAGCTAAAAACTGATTGTGCCAAACTTCTATAGCACAGATAAAAAATGAGGACGACCTCACCTTGTCACAATCGGACCCGCAGGAGCACTTTCCGTATGTTCCGTTCTTGCCAATGGACTCACTGGTATGGGGGACGTTGGCATCTTCACGTTTAGAGTGGCTGATGCAGAACTTCCGGGGGTCAATGGTGGCGGCAGTGGCTGCTTCAAACCTCTCAGGGACGATGGCCGTGATGACACTAATGGAGAACTGCAAAAAAATATTCCGTCTCAAAGTTGACAGCCATGTACACTAAAGTTTTACCGATTCTCCTCTCTGAGACCAACATCCGAAAGTCGTTTGTGGCAGGTGGATTTTGGACAAGCGACTGCTGTTCCCGATGTTGACGTACTCGCACATGGAGGACATGTGGTAGTGGTAAGTGGACCACCAAGTATGGCGCCATCTTGACTGGAGACCGACCTGAACACAAATTTCCTGACCTATTTAACGAAGATCTTGATATCTAAAAATGTTAAAACCACATGATACCGTTAAAAGGAAAGTGCAATACCTTGGCATAAAGGTCTGTTTCTGGCTAGAACTTCCAGGCACGATGTCGTTGGTGGCACGTTTTCCGCTCAGACGACGAAGCAAGGAAGACGGTTTTCTGAAAGAATTAGATCTTCGGACGCGCAGACGAACATAAAATATTTTTGAGGTGTAATTCAAATGAATTAATGTCAAAGAAAATTCACAAAAAACCGTTTGAAAATTCGCCATCGGTATAACAAAATCAGCGTCTGATAAGTCATTTTATTTCTCAAAGCATTTAACTGCTGATGTAATGTTTGAAAGAAACTGCAAAAAATTTTCTTTTTTCCTGCGTCTCGTCATAAATGATTGGAGCATATGCTTGTTAATTCCACACTAAAGCGATACTGTGAAAAGATATGAACATGAATAAGTTGTTGCAATCAATCCCAACATACCTTGGCTTCTTCTCAAGCGGGACTCGACGTTGAGGTCTTTTTGGTTTCTTCTTAGCAAGTTTACCTAATGTTTTTCTGGGGGCACCCTCTTTGATCGAAGTGGCAGACAACGGTGTGACCTACAACGAAAATCGACATTTTTCCAAAATGGAATAATTTTGCAACATTGCTCTCGGGCGACTGATATGCATTGTCCTTCGAAACAATTGGTACCTTCAATGTCAGTTCATTGCCATAGCTTAGCAGACGATGCATGAGTTGGGGATGAGTGAGATTGTAGACTGCCTGTCCGTTTACGGCAGTGATCAGGTCGTCACTGCGCAGACCGGCTTCATAGGCAGGACTTCCTACAAAAACCTCATTCTGAGTGAGAAGAAAAATCATGCCATTTAAATACGCAAAAAGAAAAATAAATGGTACAAATTTAAAATTGAATATTACGAGATTGTTATGTGTAGAAATATTCTTAGCCTCAGAAAAAAAAGGTACCCAAGCAAAAACAGAAACAGAAAGATTGCAGAATGCTTTTACCTTCTACTACAGCTGTCACTATGTGCTCGATGGTATAATAATCCGAGTGTTCACCAAGATAAACTCGAACAGATTTCAGAGTAAAACCGAATCCAAATGGTCCCTTTCTGAATATGAAAGTATATATGACCTGATAACTGTTTCGCTGATTCTTACACTAACCTGATCGTAATCGGAGGTTTACTTAAGGACTGAGCTGGACTTAGCTGCTCGCCATGGATTGGATGTGGGGAAGCACCATCGTATGATGATACGGAAGAAGCCGAGGCAGCACCAGGAGAAAGCTGGCCTCCAGACACCTAACAAGGTACAGACTCAAATTACATCTATTTATGGCATACGCATACTTACCACATAGCAAGTGTCATTACTGCTTGAACTTGCGGCTTGGGTAGTGGAGCTTGAAGTGGATGGGATCACGAGTTGCAACGGAGATGGTGGATGAGCCTATAGGGCAAGATTTCAACTTCATGGCTGAACAAAGCAAAAAAGACCAACCCTAAATCGCACAGTTTCGTCGACGGGAGACAACTCTTTGCTAGTTCTAGATTCAGTTGAAGTGTGATGATGCTCATCTGGATCGCAAGAAATGGCGAATCGAGGCAGAGGTGACCTAAAAGATCAGCCATTTTCTTGAGTCAGAAATAACCAAATTATTTCTTACCTTCTAGAATCCATTCCAACGACGATTGTGCTCACATGTGAAGCATCCATGCTGCTATCGGTGGAAGAACATGCAGTGTTCAGACAACCAGTACCAGTGGTACCACTAGAAGATGTTGAAACATTCGCTTGTCGCTGAGCAGAGAATCGTCGCCTTAGAAGCATAGCCTAAAGATATACAGAAAATTAATCGAATTTGAGACCAGTCGGTCCAACAAAGGAAAACACGGGTAAAGCCGGGGAGGGGGTAAAGAAGAGAATCAAAATCCAGAAATGATAAGATAAGAGTATAAGCCTGAACAACTCTGCATGGTATACATTTTTATGTAGATCATACACAAAGAAAACATATTGGGATAAGGAAGCTACCCAACCCGCTGACAGAAAACTGACAATCTTGGTCATCTCAGAAGAAACAATTGACTTCATCACTCCGAACACAGGGACAGAGTTTACCCTTTCTTGATCCCAATTAGGATTTGATGGATTAAGCAGACTAGCAAAATGAGAAGAGAGCTTATTCTGGAATATAAAATTTTTAGGGAAATCTTTAGGAAAAAGTATGAGTGGAACAGACAACTTTTTGTGGATATGTCCAAATCTCTATAGCTATAATTAGACAGCGCTCAAGCTAGGTCCAAGAAAGCTCAGTGAAGTGCAAAAGCATGTGTACTTGGTGCTGATGAGGCTAGACAAAAGCTCATAACTGCCACTTACGGAAGGTATCGGGCACTCCTTTTCATCCATGAAGTCTGCCTGATCTTCACTTGATTGCGTAGTTGACGAAGGTTTCCTTGAACGCTCAGTTTGTTGATTTGTGCCGCTCTGAAAAATGCTCTTGCTTCTAAACTTTCAATAATTTTCTTCATTAGCTCTACCTGAAGGGCGGCCTGGGGTTCAACGTTGACAAGCGAATGTCGTGGGCTGGCTGTTGAGAATGAATGGAACATAGGAGTGGCTGCTGCCACCGCCATCGTTTCTTCTTCACCACAAGATTCAGCATCATGGTTATAACGATCCGAGCGAGCTATAAAGGACAAATTAGGCCCACCTTGTTACGATATCTGAAGGCAACTTACTGTCAAAGTAGCTGGTGTCCTCGTCATGTTCCAGCTGTGGCACAAATTCAGCCTTCTGTCGAAGCAGAGTATTGAAGTCCAAGGTGGCGAAGAATGGGTGTACCATCAGCTGGGTTGCACCAACCAGCGCTCCTATAATAACCTCATAGTAGGCGTATAATCCGTCAAGACAGGTAGCTGTACTTACCAAGGCGTTCAACAGGATTTTTCTCCAATAGCCGTCTTATCAGGTCTTCAGCTTCGGAAGGCAGAGCTTCCTCACCGTCAGGATACTCAACTTCTTCTAAAGAAGATAGATTCGTAATTGAGAAATGCGATTGTAGAGCTTGAAGTGATTACCTGATATCACCTTCGAGAATAGGTCTTCAGGTGTATCACCGAAGAAAGGCACGCATCCAACAAGGAACTCATACAAAATGACACCTAAAGCCCACCAGTCGACGGGCTTACCGTAACCTTGGCGAAGGATCACTTCAGGAGCGATGTATCTAAACCAAGCATTTTCGATATAAGGATTTATAGGAGGTAAAAAAGGTCGAATGACATTTGAATTGAACTCACTCAGGAGTGCCGCATAACTGCTTGTCTTTGAATTGATGCGTATCGACGGCGTTTTCAAAGCCCTCTGCCACGAGTGTGGTCCGATTCATCAGCCCAATTTTTGACAATCCGAAGTCCGTCAATTTTATGTGACCCATTGCTGTGATCAGTAGACTGAAAGTAGACTTTCCTATATGACATTTTTCTCGGATTTGATAAAAAGAGAATCAGTGGTGTCTGTTTGAACAAGCAGCTAAATAGATGGATTGAAATAAATGAGTAATTCCAGATGTCCAATAATTTTCTCAGTTTTATGCAAAAACGCAGTTGATTTGGCAAATTTAAGCAAAAAAAAACTCTGAACATTGAGCGAGAAGACAGCAGATCAAGAAAGATGAGGAATAAGACTTAGAGAACATATTTATGTCGAGCAATAGCAGATGAATGCTGATTAAAAAAAAGAAACAACAGCAATAAGTTCCATTTAGAACAGCTTACTTGTCAGGCTTCAAATCTCTATGCACGATTCCATAAGAATGCAGATATTCAATTGCCAGTACAGTTTCCGCTACATATAACCTTAAGATATAACATTTTTTTGATTCCGTACTTCATAGAATTAAAAAATTTTTACCTAGCTAAATCGATTGGCAAAGTGCCAGCACTTTTCAATAACGCTGCGCAGTCTCCACCTTCTACGTATTCCATCAGCATGCAGAGATGATGTCGAGTCTCGAAAGAGCCGTAGAAAGACACCACAAAAGGATTATCTGCCATAGTGAGGATATCACGCTCGGCAAATACCTAAAATGTAATCTTATGAAAGAAAGAAAAGTATTTTGATGAATATTACCTGGTCCACTTGATTGCGAAGTACAAGAGTCTGTTTATTCATTTTTTTGAGAGCATAACGTTGTCTTGTTTCCCGATGTCGTACAAGATACACAGCTCCGTAAGCACCATTACTGACAAGCTGTAAACGATTTCTATTGTCTGGAGTACATGTACTAAAGTTGCACATAAACATGATTTGGGAAAAAAGCTTGTTGAAATTACAAATATCAATGAATATCTTGAATTCTTCATAAAGAAAAAGGCTCGCAAATTATGTAATGATGAGCTTAGGCGAAAGAAAAAAATTAGAGCATGTCATTCCATATCAGTGGAAACAGCTTCTAGGAAGTTTTACTAAACTAATGATCCAAATACTATCAAGGATGCCCATTTCATAAACCCACACTTTTTTGTGCTATTTTTTTGTACGACACCGCGACTCATTTGAGAAAAAATTATGAAAGCTTACTAACCCTGATCGTCTCAAAGTCATCTTCACAAGGCGCTTTCTGTGGTTGTTCACCGCCCTTGGACGAGCCAGCTGTCGATTCATCGTCACGGGATGATGCCACCGACGGGGCTGGATTAGGCGGTGATTCCGCACGTGGATCCACATCCATCAACGGGTCTCTGTCCAGACCAAGTTTACCTAAACAAAGCCAGTTTCAGCGCTGCATGAAACTGTAGGCTATAGTATATTTGACGATATTTTTAGTTGGAGAATATCTCACGACTATGCCAAGACATGTTAAAAACATCCCGTTGAGCGCTAGGTAAAGTGATTAGTCACTTCTAAAGGCTCTTGACGTGAAAATTCGTCAGAAATTATTACTCACCAATGATGTACTGTGGCAGATCTGGTACACGTGCAGTACCACTACCAAGCTGCTCTCGAACCACACCTTCAGCTTCCTCAAGCAGATGGTAAAACTCGTCCGGATCAAACTCCTGAACAAGTAACATTTTTACTACCCCCAAAAAGTGCACACCAAAATTACTTACCAAACATTCCAATAATCGAGCTGGCCGACTCACTATCATCAGTAGCTGCTTAACTAGCTTTGACAGATAGGCAAATGATTCTTGTGATGTTTTTTGTTGTGCCTTGAAAAGTACCAAAATAAGTAAAGCCAGTGAAATAAAAAAGATGTTACCCCTACCTCATTCAGAGTTTCATCCAATCTCTGACTCATCTCGCAGAAGTACGAACATGAGATGGTTTCATCACGCGATCGTGCCAGACAATCCGAAGCAACCTGAAAGACAACGGAATCAGCAATAATTCCTGAGTTCATTGACAGGACATGCCATAGAAGGATCAATTTCTGCGACTTGATAAATGATTTCCACCGAATTCTCAGATATCAACACTTGATCTTTCGAGAAAAACTGGTTATTCTGCACGACTCACTTCGACAATTTGATGGTGCAAAAACCTTGTCGCTCCATCGCCAATCAATCGAAGAAGAGTGCGATCCACACAGGTTTCGATTTCCAGCACCTGGAAATGAAAAGGTTACTTTTTCTGCAGCTTTCATGTACACGCAGAAATGAATTAAATTTTTTCTTGTTCAAAATGGCAAATAACGTCGAAAGGAAACGAGAAAAATAATTACTACGAATCTAACTGCACGCATCGCAGACATGCAAGAATCGCAGTGGTGCATGGATATGCAAAGAAAAAAGGATCGGAAGTTGCAAAAAAAATCACCATGGATCGACGATTTCCTGCCGCATCCAAGCCAGGATCGGCATCTCCCGTTGAAGAGCCACCACTGAGAGGCGCATGTTCAGCAACAAAAGAGGCTAATTTCTCTTCCATTTGCGCTTTGGCCTGAAAACTTCAAGTCATCTTCAAAAACTCTCGATGGGGATCTTTCAAATAGTTACTCTACAAAGAGGAAACGGAGCAATTCAAAGAATAAAGGAAAGAGTCGAAAGAAAAAACGCAGGATTCAATGTGCAGAGAAAAAAAGGAAAACATCAACTTGCCTTTGGAAATCGTTCTTTGTAGACACTGTTGCGGTTGACAACCTCCATGGAAAAGTCAGAGTTCAATTTGATGGGGCTCCTAGAACTCGAAAAAATCAGTGAGCAATTGCGATATATTCTTTGTTTTACATTTGGAACTGTAACGAAAAGTTTCTTACATGCAAAAACTGATCATTCAATTAACAATAGAATCAATGAACAAAAGAAGTTTATCTACCAACTCTGGAACTACGCAAAAATGCCCTTTATGTCACTGAAAGAATCGAAACTTCCATGACTCACGTCAAACTTCTACTTCTTGGCCTAAAACTCGTATTCATCGCATCTTCTGCGGAAGGGCAACTGTCATTGCTATCAAAGCGGCCGGCGCCGACTCGCATGCACTCCAACATTTCTGACAAATGCTCGGACGATGAATACTGGCTCTAAAACAATTCTTTGCATTCCGACAAGCACTCATGCGCAACTCTCGGCTGCGTACCGAAAATGCTGAATTGCTCCCAGGGGTTCCATAACCGCTGGTCGATGGCAACGATGCTAAAGACCAACGGCGATTGTCATGTTGTGGTGCCATTAGTGAACTTCCCGTTCGTGAAGAGTACGATCTTAAAATGCCAGATGTACTTGCAAGGACATGCAGAACGGAGAGAACGTTGACATTTTGGGAAACTTTCAGGAATGCATTGGCTTGTCAAGGCTTTTGCGTCAACAGAATTTTGAAGAAGGGCCCATTCGAAAGAAGAGTGAGCCACGAAAACGTTAAATAGAGAGAAAATTTAAAGTGACTATAATAAAGATAGATAGAACGATAGACAAAACGCAAAGGGAAATCAACGAATGAAAGAAAAAAGGACTATAGATTTCTTTGCTTCCTACCTCAGCGGAACCCCAACAGGAGCTGTTGTTCTTGTAGTCAGGGTGGCACTGCTTCCGACACCTCCACCACGACTTGGACTTCGACATCGCTGAGTGAGTACCGGCGAAGTCGAGGCGTTCAGACTTCTGCGTGCAGCACTGGATCGCGTTGTTTGTGAGAGAGTTTGGACATCCTTCTGCAAATACAATGATAATCAAATTTCAGCAATCTTAGTGCCCCTTTTGCTTCTATTTTACTGTGAAGAAGCTGATTATTGAAATTTGTATAGCTCAAACTCTAATTTTCCCAAAAGCATTTCCATTCTAAGAAGTCGCAACTATATATGGAAACGCTTCACTTCATACATAATTGAAGATGCCGTCGATTTTTGCTACTTAGCGAGAAAGGACGATGGCTGCACTTTTAGCAAGTCAAATCAAGGCGCATGACTAGGACCTAGGTGTATAATTTCTCAATGATACATCTCGGAGGTGCTCATCATCCGAAAATGAATTTATTGCTCTTATAAGTAATCTTACCCATGTATTACGGTAGATAGCCAGTACTTTTAGTGGTATTTCAGCTCACTGCCCTGCACAGCATTATCATTCCAAAGAAAGACGCTTTCACCCAAAATAAATATGGCTTTGTTGTAACCAACCACACAGCTGCCAAACAAATTAGCATGCAGCAGCTGATGCAAAACAAACTGGCACGAAAGCAATGATGATGCTTCTCAGAAAATCCTATCCTACAACAAAGCCAAGAAATGCGAAGTCATCGAGAAATGGATAAAGCAGTAATCATGACCAAAACGGAGAGTCACCAAAGCTCATCAATCAAGTAGAAAGAATTAAAGCGCTCCGCATCATTATTCCAAAAGAATTTCTCTCTGAATTAATGCTACCCTAACACCCCTAACAGCCAAAAAAGGGATATTTGGTGTAGAAGCAAAAATATAATTTTTCTAAATAAGCTTCAGCCTTGAGTAATGAATTACTCTTGCAGAGTGGTCCATCGCATCACTTATTCCAAGAACCTTCGACTTGCAACTAGTAACATGAGCCGTGCAAGCCTGGCTCTAATCTCCATAAATTCCACAACGACATTTGATAGGGACAAATCACTCGAAAAAAGAGTATAAGCTTCCCATATATCGGTTGCTAATACCATAAACTGGGCAGAATTGCGCCAGAATTGGCTGGTGGCTGGCACCACTTCGTTTGACAGCATATAGAGAATATAGCTTTATGTAGCAACTTGCAGTACAAAGTAGGGCTGTGACAATAAACTACTGCTCAACTGACCCTTAGCTGCGCGACTGGTGACAGGCAAGACGGTGATAGGGTTGGAGAAACAGAAATAGAAAGACTAGATCCCATCGCGAAGCAGCTGACAGAGCGTCCAACAGAACCGCGCACGGCTTCTTTCTCTCTGGAACGTCTTCCAGAGTCCGTCAGCCTCGCCAACATAATCGGAAATCGTCGCCACGGGGTCTCGACGAAAATCGACGACGACGGAGACGGCGACGATGTGCCGAATGTAGTCGTAGTCGAGCGACGTCCCGCAAACATCGGGGCTTAGTCGTCTCAACGAGGTGAATGTGCTCTCCGAGAAGAGGTTTGAGGTAGCAAAGCGGCAAAGTAGGGCGGCGTGACTATCGGAGGGCTCGAGCTCGTGAATCGGCAGAGCAGCAGCTCGAGCGCATCGAACTCTCAAGGGGCTGTGTGGTGCCGATGATGCCGTGATGGCTGCCAACACACTAACGGACGCGCAGCTTCTTCTTGATGTCATTCCTAGTGCCAAATGCTTAGATCGCTCGCCGCATTTGACATGGCTGGCAAATCCAATTTCCAGCTCAGATTTCAATACTGACTATGGATGACCACCCAGGAAGCCCATTTCTCTCCATTTCCGAAATTGTCTAAAACCCATTTCAAAAAAGGACTAAACTGGGCTGCCATCCTTGCTTGAGTTAGAGACATGGCTCTGCTAATGTGAAGATAAATATCCAATTTGAATCATCCCTCAAAAAGCAAACAGTTTTGTGAATCTGTCTATGATATTCCAAAAAGGAAAGTATCACCACACTTCTAAAATCCGATTAGAATGCGATTTGTCTGTGATTTGATTTTATACAAACTTATTCTCTCAGAAATCGATGAGCTTTTGAAAATGCGATTTCTTGCATCATTATGGCTCTTCTCCGAAATTCCAACTAAGTTTTTGAAATCTCGATGAGCTTTCCTATTATACATTCTAGTGATATCACGACTACTACCGGCTAGTTTCACTTTTCGTTATGGTTAACTTTTCAAAAACATCCAATGGGTAGTCGCTGACGTTTTCAACATCTTCAAGTACTAGCCGCCAAATCGCTAGCTCTTAGGAAGCGGAAAAACATCAAGCACGTAGTAGCGCGCCTTAAAATCATGAAAGTAGTGAACACTGCCGTTAGTTTTTTGTTATCACATCACAAGTCAAATCATCACCGTAATGGCTGACATATAATCTTTTCCTGCGGCCTAGAACCCTTACATATAATCTAATTGCAAGCTGCTAGATAATCTTTGCTTCCGCGAAGCCTCCAGTATCGATGGTCATCCGATTTCCAGTATCGATGGTCATCCGATTTGAATTATCAACTACTTACTTTGATGCAAAAGCCCTAATCAGATGGCGAAGAAGGAAGGGAAAGGGACAAGGGGAAGCGAGGGAATCAGAAGCGATGGTAAAAGTGCATTCAAGTGAGATGTGCTCTTCTTCTTGAAGCAAACTCTTACGATAAAGCGTAATTCACAAATGGATGTTTTTGTTCACGATAAGTGTGCAGCACTTTAAGCTAGTTTGCCAAGAAGTGAGTAGCGACTTTCCTGAAGTCTTCTAAAGAACAATAAATTATGCACATATAGTGAACATCTTAACATCATCATCTAGGCACCGTCCATCCAATTGTCGTTATAAAGTTTTCTTTTATCATTTTCGCACCTCTCTCGTAAGCTGAAAGGATGCAAAAAAAGAATTCGAATCCAAGCCTAAAATAAAACGCTATTTTCAGAATATCAAGTTCGAATGACCTTCAGGATACACTGTGGACGGGAACTCCTTGCGCATGCCCAGTTTACTTTTCCGTCTGCTAGGGCAAATCACTGTGTGGGCGGAGCCAACGTGCTGCCCACTCAAAGGGGGATCCTAAAAGCGGGTTTTGGGGCGGATCCTTCCGAAGCGATTTCTTCGCTTTGGAAGCAATGTCTAGCAGCATGAGTTGGGCAATTATCTAGTCGGGAACCCGCTAGTGTAGAGCATCAGAACCTTATTCCCAGACAAATGACCGGAACTTCCGCCGAGGGCTTGCGGAAGTTCCGCCGGCTCACCTGCGGAAGTTCCGTAAACGTGCAGCGGAAGTTCCGAAGAATGCCGACCACAACAGCAAAAGAGAACACCGAAGCGAGCTTTGAACCTCACTCTATTGACTGTGAGACCCACCTACTATCCTCTACGCTACGGCTGACATGTTTGATAATGCACTCTAGTTGTTGGCGAGGTAACATCACGAGACAACATATTCAAAGTCCTGCGGAAGTTCTGGCAGGGCCAAGTGCTGCGGATCCTCTGGCATTTTCCGGAATTTCAGGACTTTATAGAAGGTTCCGTTTTTTTTTAAAGTTCCGGTTTTCAACCAGTTTGGCATGGAAATCCCGCGGAAGTTCCGATTTTCAGCTTTCGCAATGGTTGAACAAAATGTTGCGGAACTTCTGCAAATTTGGCTTGTCCTGCGGAAGTTCCGATAATTTGTCTGAGTTGACCTCACTTTGAGTGAAGGTAAGCAGGTCAGATTGCACGCAGCACATAACATCTCACAATTCAAAGACGATCATTTCTTAAATTTGTACCCAATTAAGACTCAGGAAAACAGAAAAAAGGATATCTTCAGAGTTGGCAATTCACAAGTATAAGTGTGGCCCGTGCTGCGCAATGCACCTTCTGAATACAAATTACGGATGATGCAACTATAGACCTTTGACTTTTAGTAGGTGAAATTTTCTTGTAAAAGTTTCCACCAAATCGGCATTGCGGGATGCCAGCTTTTGCTCGGTCAAGATTATAAACTTCGGGAAAATTAAGTGTTGCGAAAGATTTTTTTCAGAGTTTCGCATCCCTTCTTTCCCTTAGAAAAAAATTCTGCTAGCGCTAATGGAAGTAGGCATAGTCTAACATCTGATGTTAGTAAGGTGAATAATGTATAGATCTACCTTTCTGTGCACAAGATGGAATCTGCAGATAATCCACTCTTCTAAAGCTCTAGGAAACAAAGCGTGAGATGCGCGCTCAAGTGTATCCCGGCAAGAGAATCAGATATTTCTTTGCTAATCTGCGAAAATCAAATTACCACAATTCTGAACTTTTTTACGTCATAGATCACACTCTGAAGCCGCAAGAGCGTTTCCGCGATAAATGATATTCGGACGCGCCTCGATCAAAGGCAGCATCCGTTGCAAAGTGCGTCATTGGATGCTTCAATGGCTTGCTAATCTCCGGACAAATCAACGAGTCATGTGCACACATCTCGATGTTTGTGACAGCTTAGAATTAGATTCAGCCGGCAATCCTTTTTTCAGAGTAAAACAATGAGATTCTGCACTGACTGAGTTACAGAAATGCTTGATGGCTACAAAGAACTACAAAGCATCCTTGCATGCAAATGACAAAACGAACCTTACCGTAAGCGCGGGTAAGCTTAGTCTGTGCTCAATAAATGCCAGAACTCCAGGGACATTACATCAGTCTCAAAGGTTAAGGAGATTATCATTTCGACCCCACAGACTACAAATCCATTAAGGGACTTCTGTGCTTACACAATTTTGCACAAGTGCAAACATTCAAGTTTGCCCTAAAGAACTTTGCCCCTACTTTGCAATCAAGAGATGACACAGTTGTCCTTCAATAATCGGAGATGATATCACCCTTCAACTCCACACAAATGTAAAAAATATGGAGCCATAGCTCTCCAGAGAGACATGCCTGAAGAGAAATCGCTCAGGTTTCTCTACCAGTTCTGCCGAATGCTTAATCCCTTGAGTTTTGAGTACACCGACACTCGTAAGATACTGAATTGCACAAGCTTCAAGCACAGATGTTCACATTCAGCTGAGAAACAATGCTATGCCGCTTCTTTTTTCTTCAAGAATCGCTCAACAGAGAGTCAAATGTGATTGCTGAGACTGAGCAATTGTGGCATGAGGTCAGATACGAACTTTATGCACAAAAAACTTCATTTGCAGCAAAATATGGGCTTTTGTTGCAACATAAAATGCGCCAACGACCATTTTAGGTTTTCAAAAAACTCAACAGTGATGCATAAATACTCTCAGCTTGCAAAACTGCAGCAAAGAGATTACAATTGCAAGTTTCTTTTTCCATTACATTATATACTTGGGGCTTTATCTGTTTATGACGCGATGTGTTTTGTTCTTTACAAAGTCATTGCTAATGATGGCATATGAGGTTCCACAAGGAGTCCTTAGGGCGCATATGCCAAGGACTTTGGTGGTAAACATGACCAAAAAATACTCTATGCTGGAAACAAATGGTCGAGAACATTCTGCACGCTATGCTCATTGCAGAACTGCAGTTATGAAATTTAGAGTCAATTACTAGCAACTTGAATAAAAATCCAAACTGCAAATCTATTTTGAAAGCTACATGTCATCGAACTCCCTCGCCTCCTGTTGCACAAAGATTTTTCTTTTGCAAACGTCACCGAGCGTAATCTGAGAACTTAAGATGAGAATCTCAATATAAGATTCTCTAGCAATATCCTCAGAAACTCTATTGTTCAGCGCGGGTAGCTGCACGGAGTTTTGCAGAAAACGCCTACATGCCACAGCAAGATCAACGAAATCATCGCTTATAGAATGGAAGGGTAACCAAGGAAATTCTCGATTGTGGCACAAACAGCAACCACTGCTTCTAGACTCCACTTTTGTCAGTAATGTGATCCTACACAACCTTCTTATCAACTTCATTATAAAAGGTTTTGTAAACGTAAAAATAATGCTGTTAACCTCCTAGTCATATTAAGATTCACAAAAACTTCTTGTTGAAAATTGTTGTTTTGAGGGTTTATCACAGTAATTTTGATTCTATTTGTTTTCCAGACCTAGTTGCAGGCCGCTAAAATCAAGGGCATCCCCCCTCCATACGAATGCTAGCAAAGACGCTTACCGTACACGATGATACGCTTTGCGGACGATTAGGTGGCTCTTCTTCAAAAAGAAACGACATGCTTCCACTCGATGCAGGTGGCGAATAATGTCCAAAGATAGTTCCGACTCGTTTCGATCTCGATGGACTTCGTCGTTGTCTCGCTTTCAGCGGTATACCAGGAATCAGCAAATTTTCATCCATGCACGAATTCCTCCGCCACGATGTCGATCTCCATATGACGTGCACTGGGCGTGCCAGAGGTCCCGCAGAGGTCACAGGTGGCGGTGGGTACGAGGCGGCCGCCGGTAAGGAACAGCGACGGATTCGACGACGTTCCATCATTAGGTTGATCTCGTCAGTAACATAATTAGATGGGTGAGGAGAGCTTGCGGAAGCTTCTCACGCGCAGCTGGACACGCCCCTCCTCGAACTGAATATTAACCAATTACTTGGCGACGAGTGCGCTAATCAATTGAGCGAATCCGGCGGAGGTTGACACTTTCAGGAGAGCAAAAATGTCTGCTAGGAAAGTATACCGAGAGTAGAGAAGGTAGAGAAGCCTGGATGCAAAAGATAAATTGAAAACGGAGAAAAAGGCTCTCTGGGATAGGAAATGAGTCCAAGATATCACAACAACGCGAGCAGTACATTTATAGACTCCCTCATTAACGAAAACTAAGATTTCTCAAGCATATTGTGAAAATTCGTGAAAAAAATATTCCTTGCATGAAATCATATTGAAAAAGTACATTAGCACGACCATCAAGTTGTGCATCAGTAACAGAAGTTCACGCTTCAAGTGCTTAGGTAACTAAAGATACCGTTACCAGAGCAACGATGCAAAAGGGCAAAGTTCTTTTGCAGATGACGACAAGAGAAAATTACGAGAAAAATCGGATTTTTTTACAGCAACGTTAGAAGTATGCCATTCAAGACTACACGATAAAAAAACATGGCAACCAAACAGTTATTTTCAGTTTTGTTTTATACAAGAAAGTTATTGAAGTAGTTAACGTTGAAAAGATTATTGACGACTGAATAACCGATACATTTAACGGCAGTCATAAACCAGATACGAAAACGGATTTTCTTGGAAAGTAAGAGTTAAGCTAGGAAGGAAGCAGAAGCTATTAGTTAGAAGCATGCTCAACTTTCTCGATACAAATAATGCGTTATACTTTAGGGGGACGGATTATGCAGTCCTGCGCATACTCAGACTATTAGCCAAATTTTATCTTCATGGCAAGCTAAAGATAAACTCAGAATTCCAAAAATACTTTACTGAAACTGAGTGCAGCACTTTCGAGACACTTTTTGCCTATTCCTCGCGTGCAGCACACCCCCCCCCCCCCACTACTACCCATGGAACTTTGGAACTTTGGAGTACACATAGAACAAAGACTTCGAACATTAAATGCATAGCCTGCATACTTATATGCAGTGAATAGCGTGACTCAGCGTAATTATTCTTCTTCCCATCTCAAAGTCATTCCAGCTTCGGGGATATGGATTGCGCTATTATGGCGAAATTCTGAGCTTTGCGCTTAATCGCAGTACAAAAAAACTTGCAGAAGGGAAATGAGAGTCTTGAAAGCAGTCAGCAATAGCAGAGCAAGTCAATTCATAGCGGTGAATCTTGATGGAGCTTTACAATCATATCTCAAATTTCTCACTTACGTTATCTTCGAAAACAATCATTTTGTAGGTTTTGACTTGCATGAAATGGGAATCAACCAACCCATTAATGGCAGTATAGGATGCTCCAAAATATGTGATAGACGAGAATAACTAGAGCAATCCATGAATTCCAGAGCTAATTATCGTCTCAAGCACAAATCAATTTTGACCTGGAGCAAAAAATAAAAAAATCATCAAAAAGAATCAAACTACGAATGATTTCAATACCTCCGAACAATGATACTGACTAGTTTTCGTTTTGAAAAAAAACCAGACAGACACTAAAAGTACAGATGACTAAATACACCACAGTGCGAATGATGCTACAAAATTTGAAGCAAAAAATGCACCCTCTCCGTCCGCGAAAGCTATCGGAAGAGCGGGGGAAATTTTGCTTTTTGAAATACTCAAAACTTCTTGAAACCCAAAATTTTAGCTCGAACTGATTTTGAAAACTTATTTAAACTGATCACTACAAAGTCACTGCGCTAGCACTGAAGCAAAAGAGTGTTTTAGCGCAGTGAGTGTGTGAACACTTCTTGCAAAGCAATCTTTGCCACTCTATAGTCACCGGAGATAAAAACTTTAAGAGCTGAAACAGCTGTTCCAAGCAAATCCGATAACCACTACTTTTAGTGTATGAGCCAGGGTTCTCTTGCCAGCTGACAGCCACTGCAGAATGGTCTTTTTATGTGACACTCAAGCTGTATATTGAACTACTACTGGTAAGAATGAACAAAAATGATTCGCTACTCTGTGCCCAAAATTGGCCTTTGACCATTCCACTGTAACATCTTTCTAAACTGACATATACACGTAGGGTACAGCCAGGTAGAACACTTTTATCCCAGGTAATCTATTTGTCTATATGCAGCCAATGCTGCCTCCTTCTTGGATTTTGATTGTTAGGACAATTTCTTCGCAAAAACCTTTTCGCAATAATTCGCTCCTAGATCCACAAACTTTAGAGCGGTTTAGCTTGCAAAACAAATTTCGATCAAAGCAAAGTGTAAATCTAGCCTCGTGAAAGTTGTAAACACATAACATTGCCAAAAGAGCGATACATTTTGCACAGTAAGCACGTGATTTCTTTTTATGTTGGTCGTGAAAATGGTCAATACTAGGCTTATTTAAGCCTGATAATATGATAATCAATACTACACATGGCGTATGACTACATACCCACTAGGAGCAGAATTTTTGATCACCGGAGACCTCACCAAAATATAAAGCTTTCAATAACGATTTTTGCGTTATCTATAGTGCTTGCAGTAGCACAACTCAAAAGTTTTTCATCTAAGATAAATGGCATACTGAGCAGGTTGGGAAAGTCCTAAGGGCAAAATTACGAAAATTACAGTAAATATTCAGAACAATATAGACTGAAATACAATAGCTTCTCAGTATGTTCTAGCGATAAGGTCCCATAAAAATGGCTCCATTTACGTACATCCGGTTGGTTGGCTCAACATGCATTGTTCGGAAAACGTTATGCAGTACTGAAGGATTAGAGATGTCTGAGAGACGAAAAATAAAATTTCAGGACCTTTGTCAATTTAACTACTCTTTTGTTGTGAAGGAAAGATGGGATCTGTCGTTCTAGGCACGCAAGTATATAGGAGTGTCTCTGCAAATTCGTTAATTAACTGAAAGATGAAAAACGACGTTCCCTCTTTTTCTTCAGCGTTCCACCTAGAATGGTTTGCAAAAATTTTTCCAGTGACCAAACAGTTTCAGGGAAGGAATTTTTTGAGAAAAATTTACTCAACAGTCCGGTAATTTTAGCGCCTCATGTGACCACGCAGAAACCTTTTCATCTATGCAGTCACATAACCCAGCGAAAGCAGAAACAAGAGTGAAGAAACAAAATGCTGCCTTCAATCACGGCGATGGCAAGCAGCACTCAAGGCTGGGAAAAGCTTCAATGTACCGTAAAATTGAAGAAAAGCAATGAAGCGCGAACGTTCTCTCGCTCTCATAACAATTTTGCCTCGCTTTTTTTCTTTGCAGAGAACGTCTGCCACACCCATCAAACAGCAGTGATTGCACAAATAACTAGGTTGAGATGGTTATCGGTACACCGGAGGTATGTAATAACAGTCTTGTCAAGTGAGAAGAGGCCATAAAGATGTCAGCCAATTGAGCCAAGTTCAGAATACAAACTAACGCTGCACTGAGGCAGCAAGCACTGAAAGAGGAATGCGAGAACTCAATCAGCTGAAAATGATACCAAAATAGCAAAGGAAGTGCAAAGTTTATCACGCGCGAGCTCGTGATGTGTACTCTTCATTTGGTCAACATCCTAGTTGTTCGGACAGTGGGCCTAAAACCCTCATTTTGCACCTATTTTATGGGCTCAAATAAAATGCAAAAGCGTGAGAGTACCTTCTCGTGATGTTGACCATAAAAACTAGCGTTTGCTTCAGTGAAAAGAAAAAGTAGGCAACGAAATTCAATAAGCATGCGAAGCCACGGAAAAAAATCAGTAGTGTTAGCAAATACAATAAATACAATAACATTTTTTTTGTCCGCTTCTGCAAAAAAAAGCTTTAGTCATGAAACGTCACACTACTGTTAATATGGACTTAAAACCCTACATCAGGTAAATTTTTCACTTCCAAACCATCACTTATCTGGTTGCCTAAAGTCAAGAAATAAGGAAGGAAAGGTCGAATAAAAGGCGTCGGCAAGAATGACGAAAGGTTTTTTGACTAAACCATGCAGCTGTGCCGAGAGACATAAAAGACAGAATTGCTTAATCAAAGCCTCCAAAGCAGTCAGGAAATCGCAAGAAAATGAGGTCGGAATTAAATGGCCATTAGATGGGCACAAAAAGACAGATCGATATCAGACTGGGCAGAAGTGTTATTAGGTTTGCTGACAGATGACAGACACCACACGGAAGAATTAATTCGGAAAGCGAATCATCTAGCGAAAAAATTATAAGCAGCTTTCGACTATAAGACAATTAAGGGGTATATTGATAACCTATATTGGTACTAGTACTATCAAGTTCACATTTAGCAGTAGAAAAAAGGTGGAAAAAACTGAGAAACATGTAGCCTAAGCCGATAAGATGCCTAACTGATGTATCAGGCTCTTGCCAGACAACTTTCACAAAATTCTCTCGTGCTAAAAATACCAACAGCAACAAAACAAGCAAACACGCTCAATAAAATACTCCGCAAGCACAAATTGAGTTTCAGGCATTCGCGCTAGGAAAAGCAAGCAAGTCCGATATGACCTTGCTCACTGCATATTCATCAGAAGCAGATTGATGCACATGACTGCGGCCGAGCGCAGGATGCTAGAGCATAAAAAGAACTACCTAATTGCGGGTGCTCGTAATTTTCCCCCAGCTTGTATTTCACCAGAGCGATAACCACAGCGAATGGATCGTGAAAAGAGAAACGAAGAAAAACGTGAAATATTTATGATACTAGAGAGGTGGAGCATAGTTCTGCAGCAAACGATTGTGTGCTGAGCGTTTTGCACATGCCATTGTCTCATGACCACGACGGCGAACGAACCTGAATGATCAACAGCAAGAAAACATGCTCTAAAGTCGAAATAATCACCGGCAACATGTGACCCTTACAGCGGCTTATCGCAAAATTGCCGCATACAAAGAAGTGTCGAAGAAATTGTGAATGTTGTTTTCATCGAAAAACTCTGATGAGCAAAAATCAGAGATGCAAATGGTATTCTGGCGTTGAAGGAGAGAGTGACTTTCAAAAACAGATGCGAAATAAGGGTCGTCCAACACCATCGGCGAGCGCATGAGTTCAATTTGGGTACATAAGTGAGAGTTCGTGAACTCATTACATTTACAGCAATCCCTAAGGATATTGCATCGCTCTGTAGATAGAATTCAAGCGAACTGCTCTAGCATTGTCAACAATTTCAGCGCATCTATCAACGAAGCAACAATCAGTTCACGCGATAACAAGTTTTGCGGTATCACATGTCACTGAGCCCGATTCCGACTATTGAAAAAAAAAACCAGGTCTACGTGTGAAAAAAAAAAGAATCTTGTAAAATATACGCACATTTACTCACGCGGAAGCCCTTACACTAATGTCAAAATGTTTAAAAAATTCTTACATCCGTCAAGAGCGCATAGAAGTTTTCGTACGTTAAAATGGTCAAGCTCAAGCATGAGATTTTCATCTAGAAGCGTGTGATTATTCCAGAATGAAAGAGTGGAGAAAAAACATATCGAACAATTGTCTTGCTTATTGAAAATGATGAAAATGTCTCTTGTGGAAAACCCTCATAAACTTTCCATGCTGCGCTGGTCAATCAGTTTTTCCCTAATTCAAAGCCCCGACAATGAAGAGTCTAGAAAGCGTAAATTTTGCACTGATTATGTGTTAAAGAAGAACTGATTTGTCTTTCTTCACTATTCTTTGAGTTTCTATCGAGAAAAAAAATCAAACTGTAAAGAGTTATAACACCCTTATCGCCGCAAGTAAAAAAATCCTTTAAATGGGCTTGTAACACAGGAAATCTATACGCACAGAAGCACAATGATGGTTTCATATCATATGCCTCAATTCTTGAGTATAACCATAAAGATAGCAAACATTTCAAAAAACATGTTTTATTTGGTTTTCGATAAGATAAAAATAGATTGTTCCCAAATTCTGCTTATTAGGATATGAAAAGTAATCAAAACGACTTTCACTGAGATTCCAAGACGTGAAACTTTTTGCTTAACACGGTGTCATGACATAAGAAACACAGATGTTGACACGTTTGTGTTCCCCATATATTCCTCTGCAGAATAACATCAGCAGATCCTGACTAATTAATTCTCATTCAATATTGGTATCATAATGCTTCGTCTGGGAGAGAGATGTTGATAGTCGGCTTCTTCCGGAAGCAACAAAGAACGCGGCACATGAGCAGACTAGCTGACTTTGTATTCCGGTGGTATAGGGCATTCGAAAAATCGTGACGATGGCGCACCGCACGCAACACGCACGCGTTTTCCGGCAACCGCATTTTTTTGGTTTTCATCGCTACTTGAACGGTTTTTCTGCTCCCATATGATAGCATTTACACACTGAAAGTGACTGAGTTGAGCTTTCAGACGATAAATGACCCATTCCGCTAATCACATATAATCAGGGTTGAGCAAGAGGTCAGGCACAAGTCTTTCCAAAACGACCCCCCCCCCCCCCAGTGAAAGCCCCTAAACGACCCCTCTGCTTCACCTCCAAGATCTCAGGCTGTGATAATTCGAAGAGATCAGCCGTTTCTGGGAGGTTCTTGTTTTTTGGAGGTCTGTAGGTCGATTTTCTGCGATTGCACAGCACACGCAACTTGACGGCAAGTTTTGGATTTTGGATAGCCCTACTTTTAGAGCTACAATTCCCACAGGGGTGTATTGTTTGGCTCCAAATTTGCAATATTGCAAGAAGAAACTTTGAGTTCAATACTCATAGCAGAAATGGAGCGATTTTTAGATTTTGAAAATAAGTTAATTGGGTCAGGCGCAACCCCTCAAAAGCTCAGGCGGCCTAATCTTTTGTGGGGTTGCGCCTGACCCGATTAACTTTATCATTGAAGAAGCTTTTTTATTCAAGTTTTATGTGAATCGCTAGCACAACCCTCGAAGATTCCACAGTAAGTGTTTGGACTTGATTCGACTTGTTTCGGCCTTGTGGTAATCCGTGGAGTTGAAGCAGTCATGACGAAAATGCACCGGTCGGAATTTTGGCCTTATTTCTTACTCCACTATTTGCAAGCGATACAAAGCGCGATTTTTAGCTTAGACTAGTAGGGAACAATACTTTGTTACGAGTACAAAAAAATTAACTTTTCTCACTTTTGAAAACAAGCTAATCATGTTTGAAAATCACGCTTTTTAGTTCATTGAGAAACACTAGATAATGCAGCAATGATGGTTTGTAGGGCTCATAGAGGTATTGACGTGCTACCCACTACCCGTGCTAATGATACCCATTCCACACAGCAAGCTTCCTTGATGAATTTATAATATGTCAAGGTAGAAGATGAAGATTTGAGTTTTGGCCGAAACTTCGATTGTGGAATCAATCAGTATGCTGTTTAAGACCGTTCATTCCTTCAGTACTAATAAGGTCGCGATATCCATTAAACTAGCGCTTTTCTTCTTCACCTTAATCGTAATATCTCCTCAATCGAACGAATTCGATTCCTAATCACGACCCCCCCCCCCCTCTGCCTTACCCCAGTACGACCCCCCAGGTCGGGCGCGCCTGACCCCACGCTCAACCCTGCATATAATCCTCAATAATAGTTGACATCAAAGAACTAGGCCATCACGCGCTATACTTGCACAACCGTATATGAAGCAAAAAATTGTTTCATTATACTAGTTTTCCGCGCGTGATAGATTACCAGGCCATTTTCATCGCAGGACAATTACTGACGCACATGAGTCGCGTTATTAATATAGACCAGATATAGTTTTCGCTGACGTAAAGAGCAGCTACCTTATTTCACCAACTAGCCATTATATCTTGCACAAGCATTTCAAGAAAAACAGGCAGCAAGTAATTGATGCGCATTTGCCAAATGTCCTGATCGCGATAGGCATGAAATTTGTGGCGAGCTTAATGGGACGATAAAAATGCGATTTCATGTGGACGAAAAGGTTTTCGTCAACAAAGATAACAAAAATCTATGCTTTTCGTAGACAAATAAGCTTTTCCTCTGTTAAAAATAAACACCAACCCGAGCGTCAGATGCTAAATAGATTTATTGCTACGATTAAAAAAAAACTCGTCTGTTTCTCGATTATAATGGAAACCTTAGCAGGGTTGCTAGGACGATAAGAATCTTAATGTACAAAAGAAACAAGCACACCTAGTAAAAAATTTAGTAAAAATAGAGATGACAACAACAAAAAGACTACACAATTTCAAAGCATCAAGTGCTGAAAGAGTTTGTGTGGCACGAAGCGATTTTCCACCAAAAATTACGAGTAAAAAAGTCAAAAAAAAAACATTATGAGAAGGGAAAGGAAGAGGTACATGCCTAATAATAATAAAGCGAAGAGTAGTGAAAGCATATCTAAGCATTAACGGATGTCAGGCGCACTCTTAATGAGAAGAGTTATTAGACAGACGCACTATGCCTTGACGCAAACTTGACAGATGTGAACAACGGCCAAGAAAAATTACTGACAGATCATACGCTCATAAAAAACATTGATTTCGCTGGAAAAGGCCAAGAATTCATTTTCCTCTACCACTTATAAATCATTCACCAAACTGAGGGCATAGGGGACTTTGACTTCCAATATGCTCAGACTGCAAATGAAAGCGTGAAAGCTGGCAAAACTCAGTCTAATTGTGTTACACATTAACTGAGGTACGCATGAGAAGCCTTTAGGGAAACTAAGGCTCAGCTATCATTTGTGTGCATGCATTCAATGGTTTCTGAATAATCACATGTTTAAAAAGAAGGCTCATTGTAATTCTAAGGGAATCCTAAGGCAAAAAAGCCGTTCGAAAAGGTTCCTGCTTCCGCACTGAAATATCTTCAACATCTTTGGAGAGAGAGTTAGGAGGTAACTGATATGACTAATGGTTATAAAAACATTGCTCTTGATTACACATGTGACGAATTTGCAGTTTGAGATGTGAGATTACAGATCGCGCGCGGCACTTCACGACTACGTATGGTCATGGCCATTAGATACTGTTACAGCACAAGAAACAGAGAAGTAGTTTAAGTTTACTCATGGCTCTAGGGATCATCTCAACCAAAAAAAGAAGAAATCCACTGAGAATCCCTGGAAAAGGCAAATAAGGAATTGGTAAAGCCGTGATTGCTGCGCACATACTAGAGCAAAGACGAGCTGGCTGTTTTTCGCCTAAATCACAGCTCAGATTTAATTGAAAGCTACCAAAAACCTCAGCTGCGGAGTGATGTTTACCAGCTGGACTCGTCCACAATGATACACACAGAACAGCCATGAACATGCGATTTGCCCCGTGCTATCGCTGGCCACCACATCACAGTTAATACCTTCGTACTGGTGCACATTGTAACACTTCAAAAAAGCAAATATATTGGGTTTAAAGAGGAAGTCGACCGCAGTCACGAGACCTAAGTTATTTTGAAAAGCATTCTATCAAAGAAAACAAATGTTATTCTCCAATGAAACAATGCCAAGAGCAATGTTCAGAAGAACTTGTGACCTTTGCTGAGGCAGAATAAGAACAGCCGCCTGCGGACAATGTTATGACGATGATGAAATGAGTCAGAAAATGAGGAATATTCAATGGCGTTAAGAATAATTCTGCAAACCACAAAAAGGATGAGTCAAACAGTGCGCTTTCATTCGACTGCAGCGAAGCTCATAAACAGGAGAACGACTAAAAATTTTCTCCCGTTGATTGAAAGAGCAGACAAAGTTAATGAGACTCTGCAGTAATCAATATCCAATGAGCAGGCTTGAAGGTCATTACTTCATTTTTTGCAAATAATAACTCCAAAACACTTTCTTCACCTTGCAGAATTTGAAGAAACTCACGAATGAAAATGAGAGGAAAGGCACTGGAAAGCTGCTGAAGCCGCTCAAAGAACAACTAAAAGTTTTTTTATGACAGCAAACATCATACTTCAAAGTTCACAAGTCAGCAGATGAAAAACTATGACTACTCAATCAACTGGAGAACTTATAATAGCCCAATTATTGTTCTCGGCAACAGAATATAGAAAAATACAAAAAGAGCTTAGAGCAATTACAAAGACTTTGTGCCTAACTTGTTAATGACTCTTGTTCCAAACTTAGAACTAAAATGACGCATAAATGCGAATCAAGAATTGTTTGTTGACCATTTTCGGTGGTTAGAATCATGAGAAAGATCTCAAGATAATCTTTCAGAGTGAGCTTGAGGAGATAGACGAACTCACTGTGATCATGCAAACATTGATAAAAACATCAAACCAATGAATTTCATTGACCATCTATGACAGGCTGAATGAAACAGTCGTTACAAGAAGTTCGCTTTTCTCAACCAAACTTACCATGTAATTATCATCGGAGATTGAAGAAAAAAGCGCAGAAATGTCAACAATCAGCCTCTTCATACTACACATCCAGAAAAAACAAATGAAAAAAAAAGAGCTCAAGGACTCACGGATAACTTAGGAGATGGCGTGTGGCTGCTACTAGCAGAGATTTGTGGATCAGAATGACCAAGGCCGGAGCGGAGCCGAGACAAGTTTGCCGACGATGATGAAGATGGCCAACTGCCTTCCACCGACGATTCGCTGCACATGCCTGAAAAAGATAAGATTATTATTATGAAATTAGTGAAAAGAACAATTGCATGTCAACTTTTGCAACACTGGCTGTACCTGTAAGATGAATTTTTCCGCTTACTAGTGGATTAAAAAGAAATAAATTCTAACCTGAAGTTTACTACTTAGGTAAGCATGCCCAACGCAACAAGTGCATCAGTGCTAGAAAAGAAAATTTTGGAACTAATCTCCAAAAGACGCTTAGCCATTCCCAAAAAGCACACCAGCGAAAGCCGATTTGAACTATATCCTCTGCGTTTCAGACAACTTGTCTTTTTCGAACCTCGAACTTTTACACCAGATAAGCAAGATAACTAGCGCTGGCTGGCACGATTTTACTGATACTTGGTAAACAAAGCAGGTGTTCTTTTGACGTATAACGCTGTCAGATTGATACTTAGACAGCTCACAAGTTGACCGAAGCCCATCTGCATGATACAGATGCCAAAGGTACAAGTCACCTTGGACGAGATAATCTAATATGTTTTTCTTTGACGGAAAAACTCGTTTCTTCAAATTTTTTCACCTAATCATCTGGTCTGGGCAAAAAACGCTTCCGAAACGTTCCTCACCATGACGCGGGGCAGCGCTGGGGGGTAGTAAAAAATGCATCACTAAAACTATTTCAAACTCATTTTTTTCGAGAATTAATGAGATGTAAAGACTGATGCAAGATTAATTCATCAAATTCGATCAAAATTCAACCTTCAAAATAGCAAAATCTAATGAAATACGCTGGAGGCAAGATGTTTTTCAGCTACTAACAATGCCGTACAGCTTGAAAAAAGTCAGATTACTGGGCTCAGGCGCGGCTTTGCCCGACTAATTGCATACTCTCTACCGCCGGACGTAAACCAGACGTTCCCACGCATTAGAGCAGCATTTGCAGCGCTCGATGAGTCAATTCCGAATCGATAGCAACCCGCATGGCACTCATAATTGAAAAACGGGGTATACATAGAAAGCAGCGCATTGTGACAAACGCACAGCAAAAAAAATTTCAGCATGTTACGAGCTAGGTTTCGGGTACGCGGTACCTTTCCAGTCATGAAAAAAACTTGCGAAATATAATGCCGCACTTAACATCTATAAAAAGAAGGGATTTTACTAATTCCACTTCCCATGGTTTTTACTGGGATAGACATTCCCAACGTACCGCACACTAATATTATACCAGAGTATTGTAGTTGTACAGTTGGAATATGATCGCGACATGTTGAAAACGATTAATTTACGTAATACCTACCGTAACCCTGATATACGGTAATACCTTAGTTTACGAAATGTCCGGAAGCATGATACCGCGGTAAAAAACTTACTTTTTGAACGGGATCGGTGTAACCATACTTTGGGCATACGGTATGTATACGATTACAATGAAGAAAACTACGCACGCCTGCTGTAACTCTCATATATGGTAGTTCACGAAACGTCTAAGCGCATCGTATACGGTAGGAGCACAGTAGAAATGACAAACGTAGATATCGTATCACCTACCGTATCCCTGATATACATCACTGTTTTGTTGTATGAAGAAATGATCAAGAAAGCCGCATAAAAAGCGTTTGTTTTTGCTGTGAGCATGTAAAAATCCGCTTTTTCTGCAAATTACAGAAGTGCTTCATTACGTTTTCCCTCCCCATACCTCCTCCCCGGCTCATTACGTAAATGAACGAGCTTATTTACCCCAAGAACCCTCACTAATTCAATCTTATCGATCTTCTGCACGCGTAACTCACTCCTCTTCATGGCGCTCACAGCCACCGATAGAAAGCGTGTGCTCATGGAACGATGCCTCCAAGCAGCGCTATCCGTAGATGACGAATACCAGCTATCGGCTAGAGACCGGTAAAGTCGTGGACTAGCCGGCGCCGTCCTTCGGGTCGATCCAGCACTTCGTGGATGGTGGTGCATGGTAACGATAGTGACGATGATGGGGAGCCAGTTGTGTTAAACAGTTGTTAAATTGACCATGATGCTATTGAGAAGGTTGTGAAAGGATGATGGTTCCCCAAACAGCAGCAGCAGCAGCAGCAGCAGTCTGCAGTGAGTGTGGAATAAGACTGCGAAGCGGACAACGGAACAAAACGATCGAGACACTGAGGACAAGGACAAATAACGGAGTTGGATAAAAACGCAAATTTTCGAGCGAAAAGATGCACGGGCAGTGATGGCTCTTTGAATGCACAAACTTGTACAAAAAAATAGCATATTTGAAAGTTTTAAGCAATCAAGGCAAAGGCAGAGTAATTTCCACTTCGTAGAAGGAAAAAAGAGATTTGCTATACCACTCAGCTAAAACATTGCACACAGATTTCACCTATAGCGAAAGCTCGATTCCATTTATAGATAGGCTATAAAATAGTTATGGGTAAAGTAAAAGCTGGGTAGGTAAAAGCCCTCGAAGAAACCTTTAACTACCAGTGCTGTAATATCCCTCAAAGCCAGATAGTTTTACGCAAGTGATACACTTTCGTTTTATGCTTGCTTTACTCGCAGAACTGGTTATACAACAGATTGCTGTACAAGCAATTTCCTACGAAGAAGTTTTGGACAGATTTTGTACAGCTTTAGCGAAATGGCGTTTGCAAAACTTCCGCATTTTAGCGTAAAACCCACGAGCGCTTGAAAGTGCGCATAAGTGAAGCTGCATTCAGACGAATCCTCTATTAACTAGCACAGGCTAGCTAGCATTTTATAGTCCAAGTGGTTGTTTTGCAGCGTTTGCAGAGTCGAGCAAAACATGTGGACGATCATTACAAGTTGGCGAGCAAGAAGCATGAGGAACCGAAACCAGAAAATTTTATTTTCTTCTGGAAAAAAGGACGTTCCCTATAGTGTTCCACAAAAAAAGATTGATCCCATTCGTCTACTGCAGTACTCCAAATATGTAAAAGTTCCTCATAAGTACAGTCGAATCATTTCATATGACCATGTGTGTCACTGCACACATTGTCCACCTTTAACGTCCCCATCCTGGATTTTGGGAACAGATATCCCTTCTGCTAAGTGTTTCCGATGTCTTCTTCATGCTTTTCCTCCTTCTTAGGTACCAAACTTCACAAAATGATGTAGGAAATAACAATCGGTCGCCCTCTTGCGTTTTTGCGATTGCAATTCCACGATAGGGACGCCAAAGGTGGACAATGTGTGCAATGACACACATGATCATATGAAATGATTCGACTGTAAATTATCATTATAATCTTATCAAGTCGCGAAAGTCAATAAAGACGTTATCAACGACAGTACTCAAAATAGTTGACGTCTCAAAAACAACTATCTGTTCATAGCTAGTGGCATATACAACGGCTTCTTTCATAAATTATATGCTACCGAGTTTGTCAGTTTTTTTTTGCTAGTGCGAACAGGGCCACATTTACGGTAAGAAAGGGGCAAAAATCTGCAAAAAGTGCGCCACCGAAACGGCAGAAATCCAGTTCAAGCTTCGCATAAAAATGCTACAACATTTTATGTCACGAAACTGCTTCGCATGAAACTGAAGGTGACTAGACATGCGTTATGACTGCGCTTTCGCAGGACAATATGCATCTGACAGATAAGTTGCACGTTTGATTGACTAGCCCATATGAAAGGCAGCATTGCTAGTCAGCCGTTGAAATTCAATGCAACCCTTCGAAGAAGTCCATGCATGGAAACGCAAAGCTAGTTAGTTCCTATGTAACCCAATACGATGCGGCCGGAAGGAGTGGTCGCTGGCTGATCAGGCAGCGACCAGCACCAACCAACGAGATCATTAAGATGCTGGACATGAGCGTGGAGAAAACGGTTTAGTGCCTCATATCCCGCATTCAGTGCCAATAAATCAGCTTTTAATTGACCTAAAGTTCTGCGGAAAGCTTATTCCTTTTAGCAAAGTAGTTTCCAAGGAGAATGAATGGAAATTCTGCTTTGGAAATACTAACAATACATACTTCTCTCACGGCTTTTGCCTTCAAGACCCAAAATGGCAAAAGGAGTTTGCGCTTCCCAAATAACTAGCTCTTAAAAGCCCGGTATTTGCGAAAATGTTGTGCAGTGCAAAGGCGACGCTTACAACACTTACAACACTTGAGCGTAAATTTGACGGCGGAATAGACTGCAAAATAATCAGAGCGATGACCAAATACATATTTCGTTACCTTTTCATGAACTTTCTCTAAATTTTGTATGACAAGTCAATAGAGAAGTCAAGTGATAAATTTTGGGTTACTACCTTTGAGCAAATGGTAGCCTTGCTTTGAGATGCTTGAAGGATGAAAGCTCCATGGCCACTTTTTCACGAGCAGATGTTGTTGGCAGTGCAAGTGACTACAGACAGCTTTTGCAATAAGTTGAATGATAGCAGAATCTTTTTTTATGACCAAATTCGTCACCCCAACCCCTTCTCATATGCCAAAGCCAAGAAAAATCATCTTATTTTGTGCAAGCATGATGCGTCTAGACAGGCGATATTTGCCAAATGATGTTTCCATCAAAATCTTGGCGTGATGTGTCGCATCGTTATGCTTTTTCGCTCATCCAGAAAAGTTGTCAACAAACATCACTAGCGCTCCAAAACGTCTTGGAAAAAAAAGACGTATAAGGCAGGTCTGAACTGTTCTTTAGTGCAGCATATGAGGCAAACCAGAGCCTTATTTTGGTTTAAATATGACTTGTACAAAAACATTTTTGGATAGGATCAATTGGAAAGCTTGAGTTATTTTGCGAACCAATATCAATTGTAGCCGAACTTGTACCTAAAGAAAGAATCCGATACTGGCATTTGAAGCTAATGCTTGCGATTTTATCACTGTAAAAACTAATAGCGGGTTAAGAATCACAGATAAAGCATCTAACAGCTTTTAAACCATCTTAGAGCAACATTAAAACTCAAAGGCATTTAAGAACCACTGAGTCTCCAATGCCCACAATGACGAGTGCGAATGACTCTCACATAAAGGAAAGAAGTGGACAAACAGAGCAAATGGAATGGTGGACATTCATTTTCCCGAGCCTGTTGTTTGAAGCGAAAACTCCAAGAAAGTTTCAGCCATCCGGATACTTCTTTTGCTTTCGTCGCCAAAAGCAATCCTCTTAAAGCGTATGGATTGCTTGGCCAAATTGCTTCCAAAGCAACAGACAATGAGGGCTAGACCCATAGACGTGGAAATTGCTTGGTCTCGTATGTAGTTGTTTATCTCAAAAAGATTATGAGCTAGCCGGAACCGCCTCGGATTCAATCAGCGCGTTCGAAATCAACGAATAAATTATCCGAATAATGATAAGAGAAAAAGAAGTGAATTATGGACTCGCAAGTTCGTTTCTCGTTATAACATCGGTTCATTGACAGCTGCCTTACCTAACACCTGCGCTCTTTGTGATGTAACTCTGCGGTAAGAGGACGCCGGCTGCACAGCCTTTTCGCAAACGGTCAATCCGCTGGCCGAACATGAGTGATAGATGAGTATCTGCGCAGCTGGCACACACGACCATATTAATCCTCTTTCGTTCCCGCCACATTCTTGGCGACTTGGAGATTTGAAGGCACCGTTCAACCCAAACTGAGGGTGATGCGATTTCAATGTTATTTGATAAGGATGCCCTGACAAGGCAGTCATCCAAGTCTCAATGAAAGAGGTGAATTCCAAAGCGAGAAAACCGCTCCAGAATGTAGAACTGGCCGTGCTGACTCCGCCCACCAACCTGAGTGGTCTGCATACAAGCCCGAAATTGGGCTTTAGAGTGGGCAGAAAGAATTTATATCAACGCATTCCCGACTGTAGGCCTCCAAAAGCATGTAAACTTGCTTTCGCGTCGGAACATTGCCTTTTTCTGATCATCAAACCTACGAAAGTGTAATATATCAAACCAAATCAGGTTTTAGAATGCTAATCGGTGAAATGAAGCCTCAAATAGCAATAAGAGCCTTAGAATTTACGTAAAATATTGCGATACACACTTCTACTGTGATAGCAGCGCTGAAAAGTTCACGCTTTCGGACTGTATGCCAAATTTGGATAGCAAAGTAATCGAGATAAATAGAACTGGCAGATTCCGGCACCACCACTTACCCCCCCCCCCCCTCCCGCCCCCAATGAGAAAGCGCAGAAGTCCAAATTCCAAATTGAACACATGCTTATGGAACTCAAATGCTAAAGCTTTTGTTTACTTTAGTGTTGAACACAAGGAATGTCGGGATACTTGCAAGACAAAAATATCACCCAGCCTCGCCAGAAACGATTTTTGTCTGAGCGAATCTAGTTTACCCACAACATCAAAAGTTTTTGACTGCTTATGGATGAGCTGTCATCCATTGCTCCTGTTTTCTCACTATTTCTGGCCGCGTTCATCCATTGTCAACATATGAAACTGAGCTATTGATCATTTCAAGGAAGAAAAAAAAATTGAATATAACTTTGTCACGTTTCGGGATTTCCACATACAAACTACCTTACAAACTACCAACATCCTTAGATGATACCAAAAATGTCAAGACCACCGAAGCTAAGCAATCTCGATAATCTCCAAATACGGCTTATACGAAAAAAACGCTTTTTTGTTTGAGAACGCATTACAAAAGGTAACAGAAAGACGGTTTCACAGTATTTGGCTGGATATATTAGGTAGTCAAGAAAATAAATGTCGTTTTTCATAGCAAAGCCATAAGACAAATCCAAAAAACTATGTGAGGGGTACCATTCGATAGAGCAATGGAAGCTCTACAAGATGACATCCGTGCATCGGCAGAACTTGTTGTTTACGCAAAGTTCAGAGCCAAAACATACGAGCAACTCGTGGTGCCAAAAACTGGATTTTCGCCCTAGTAAATCCTGCGAATCTCTCACTTGCTCCTGCTTGTAAAGGACACATGCACTTATCCTTAAGTACACTTGCTATATTTTTTCCATGCTTAAATTGAAAAATGGAAAATGGCAGACTCCGCCCCCAGTAGTACTGGGCCCCTCCCACATATGCCTTTGTATACCACAAAGCTTCGTAACTTTAACCATAAATTTTCGGCCTTGGATATGCTCTAGCTCTCGAGTAATATCAATTTTACACGAATAAACCCGAAAAAAAACGACATTATTTTCTTGACAACCTAATAGTATTCATTACAGCAAGAGATGAATCCGCAACATATTCTTACAAATATGAGCAAATTGCGCCGATTTTTGAAGATATGGCATACTTGAGTATAGTTAAGGACCCATAACAAAGCCTACAAAAGCATTCGGAGTACAGTGCCCTATTGCAATCGCAAAACAGATGTCAAATGATAAATGATTCCAAAAACTATTTCTCTACTTCCAAATTCTTCTACTGTAATGCCGAAATTATAGAACTTCTAGAAAATCAAACGTGTGACATGATGAATGACATGCGACTACGGAAACAGAACAATTCACATTGATTGCTCCATAATTGCCATAAACTGTCCAAATGTGACCGGGAGAAATTTGCAGAAAATTACCAACAACAGTATCCGTTTGAAGTGAGGTTTAGATACACCAGTTAACGTGAAAGATAAGGAAACACTTGCACTCTACCAATGGGTGCAGTCTGAAAATGAAATAAACCTACTTCAGAGGTCTATAAGAAAATCGTAATATGCATGTAATTGCCCTTTCGAGGGAGTCATGGAGAGAATCGGAGGACATAGCATACTCCAAAAGCATTTATGATCACAGAAATTGTTCTGGGAGAAAAGGTTGAGGGGTGGAGAGAATTGGAATGAGAAACGAGAGTTTAGTTTATCGCGAATTTCAGCAGTGCTGAACTAATCAAGAGATAAAAAAAGATTTTGGTTAAGAAACCAAAACCCATCTTCGCACACATTACCAATGCGGACTACAAACACAAATCCGTGCCTTTTCTGGGAACTAGCTAAGGTTTCTAAGGATTTTCGAAAAATTCTATTGAACTCAGACCATACTTAACTTTAAATCAGTTAGCAATGATTTAAGAAGCAGTGATTTAAAAAGATGAAATTTTGAGAATGCTGGAGTACTCCTCCTTATATGAGGAAAACGGAGATCAACGCGTCGCTAACTTTCCTTAGAATGGATACTTCGCGGAGTGGAAAAAAATTCGTCCATATTCAGCTTCATGGACAAGTTTTCGATGAATCGCATTACCGTAATAGAGGTACGGTAGGTATACAGTGGGAGTTCGATCGCCATTTTGCAACATAATACAGTAACGTCACTTTCACCTTTCGCGTACTGTGACAGTTGCAGTGGTGCGAGAAATTTGAAAACATTCGTCTCGTTGAGCTGAGTATTTACAAATCTCTTTTCCAGTCCGGAAAACATGATTTAAAGGAAAGACGGACACGCCAAGTCAAGAGGGTTTCGCGTAATCGCAATGCTGAAATAGTCGATTTTGCAAACAGAAGCGGTGATAGGAAAAATTCTGAGCATCTAGTGTAAAGATTTAGCCAAATGGGAACTATTCGTTGACAGCAAATGGTGTAAGGCGCAGAGAAAGGAAAGCAATGACGAACGACGCCGAAGGTGTGTTTCGAAATGTGTTTCAAATACATAGACAAGAATAGCATATGATTGCAGAAGCGAAACGGACACACAGCACATTTTCACACCGCACAAAATCCAGCATGTCCTAATCGAACGTGACAGAGCGTACGATTTTGTGTCGCTGCTGGGGAAGAATTGCACACATCAACTTCGAGGACAGTCCAAAAACTGAGCCCAGCAACAATATGAAAGACTCTCGGGAGACTTCGCAGAATTGCTCGTCGATGCCAGTTTCATTATTATGCTAATAAAAAACGTTTCTGCAGCGTTGCGCTTGGATGTGCGCTTTCTTACTGCAACAAAGAAAAAAGACGAAGGAAACACTATCAAACACGAGTTATTGGTTTAACGATACAACCAAAACCAACAACACGAGCTCTGAATTCAATCTCAAGCATTAGCATGCCAGACAAATTCAGACCATAAATTTGTACAAGCGTGCGTTCGATAATGCACATCGACTGGTGTAATGAAATTCCCCTTAGCCTTCAAGCCAGCTCAGACACAAAAAAGATTGTTGATGTGCTAGTCAGTGCCTGGAAACTCTTGGATGGAAATGAATCCAGGTTCGCAAAAACCATTTTTGGAAAAATGCTTGAGTGGAAGCTGCAACGTTCCCACGGGCACTGCTTATTTTTCAGGGGATGTAACACTACCCAGTAATTTAAAGAGGGGGTGGCGCTTATAAAGTGTTAACCAAGTAAAACTTCACACGTTTTATCAAGTCAGCATGGTTTCTGAATTTTCTTTCTATGCGCACGTCTCTCCTCACGACCAGCACAAACACACTCTTCGCAAGAGAGCGGGAAAGCTTTAACAGCAAAAAATGCAACGATGTTGCAAGCGACGACAGGCAAGAGTGCTCAAGTTTCTGACGGTTAATCAACGAATGGAATAACTTCACTAAATCCATCCTAGCCGAGACATGTCGTGCTAGTGCTAAATGAGATGAAAGTGTAAAAAAGTCTTACATCTTTTTCTTCAAAAAGCGCTTTCGATAGGAAAATAGTAGATGGCAAACAGGGGACGCAAAAAATCCAGGCTCCCAAATGGATAAACTTCGCTTAAACTTAGCGGCTATTGTGAGCATAAAGAACCGGAATTCCACTACATCATACGACTATTCATAAGTGTGACATAAAGGCGATTTCGGCCATTTCCTTGTGAGGAACAAATTGACTGCCATCCCAAATTCATTCGCTTTGCGTGATGTCCATTAGAAGTGCGGATGATAGTGTATAATTCATCACTCCTCGTTGATAAGGGAAGTTGCAAAAAGACTTGAAGATCTTGTAAACGTAAACGAGATCTGTTTCTAGTAAGGATTGCACTAAATGGTGTATGGAAGTTTCTAAATGATTCAGCTCCCCGTCCAGATGCGCATCGCTCCACACAGATCTACTATCTTACAAATTTCAGGTCATTTCTGAGATCATAAAATACAAAATGATTCCCAAATCTGAACTACGGACATTTCCTCATTATCAAGTGAGCAGACCACAAGAAAGTTGTTATGATATGATTATTGTACCACAAAAAACCAAAAATGTACAACTCAAAAACCACCAAGGAATTTGAACTCAATAAGATGTCGTAGATCTTAAAGCTCGAACTCAAGACATTAGTGATAGTAGAAATGCGATGGCTTGCTGGCTCAAAAACTAGTACTCAATTGTCTGACGATAATGGACGCAGGATTTTCAAGTGGGTTCGAAGAAAAGTGAAGATAAAGTGCGAGTCTAACCTTAGTAGAGTTCGCAAAAAGAAAAAAAACTTAAACCAATTATGAAGAGGCCTTTTGAGTTCCACACTTTAGGACAGAACAGGAAAAAGTATCTAACTTGCTAGCTGCGGATAAAGAAAGATACATCGCATACGCTCAATTAGGGCGCTTATCGGATTTTCTCATTACACGGGATGAACAATAAGAGCTCCGATAAAACTAATTGGAAGCACATGCAAGCCAATTATTTGCCATGTACTCGTTGCGTCCGCCTAGATTCAAAAAGGGCAAAATTAGCAGCCATTCGAGGGGAAAGTAGTAAAAGTGCATCGAAAGGGGATATAAAGAAATTTGATGTAGTTCCGTATGATATAGAGCATATGCTTCAGGCGGAAAGATAATGACAGAGACATATGATCTGCTAGAGTGCAGCTACGCTAGTTCATTTAAACTAAAGAAGTTTAGCAAGCGAATGAGCGCTTTACTCTCTAAGGCATAGACAATCTCTTAATTTACAATCTAAAATGGCCTTAGGTTCGCCTGATTCATGAAAAAATATTTGAAGACAAAAAAACGTTTTAAATGTCAAAGCACATAGCCAATGATTGATATAGAATGAAGCTTATTTAGTGCTCCAGTCCTTACTTCCTATGTGGACACTGATTCCCGAAGAATCAGGCAAGCCATGTGGTGGCTCATATTATTTATAAGTGGCCAAACTCTGTTCCAAATTCAAGCACACACCATAGTCTGAGATGAGAGAAATAATCACTGCCCACATATAGGTAGAAAGGTATGGTCTAAGTAGGAGTTCGCTGTCAGACTCTCGGTCATAAACAAATGAATCATAAGAGCTGTCTATATGGTCAGTGACTCAAAGAAGGCATCTCATATTCCTATTGGACAACTCAACGTATCCAAGAAGTCAAGGTAACCGGTTTTACCTAGACACTGCCTTCAAGGACTGAATGTTTGTGTCCAAGGGGCTATTGGGTATTCGTACCAAAACGGCAATTTTCGAACGCACTAGTTCAGTGCAACCACTTGGCGGATTGCACTAATGGAAAACGCACCAAGAAAATCGTATAGCCGTACATTTTGTACTAGAGTGGCACTTTCGCACTTCTCTCAATACTCACTCAAAAGATGCGGACGTAGTTGAGTGCCTCTACGTAGGAACGCTCTCAAGATCCAAAAAATCCACTAGAAATCCCCAAAATCAGTTTATATGCGCTTTACTACAAAACCGGTGTATAAAAAGCTTGTAGGACGGAATATCCAGGTAAAGGCTTTAGCAATGATGTTGGTAAGCTCAGAAAGTAGTCAACATGTTACACAAAATTCCAAGCGTTAAGTAACGAATATCGAATGCAACCCAATATGTTTGCACTCCAAATGTTCCAGTCAAGTGCACAACCACATGTGCAAGCAATAAGCTCTAGCAATAATTTACGTACACGCAAAGCTAGAATTTTTACTAATGCAAAAGGACAGCATCTGAGATGAACAAAGGTCCTTATGGCCACAACAGGGCTATTTTGTACTTGGACATGAAGACATGTTTCTGAGTGCAAAAAACGCGCGTAGAAAAAACTATCAATTACTTAGATTGCATGTGCGATATTGTGCATAACTGAGAAAGAATGAACGGACAAAAATTCATAACGCCACTATCTTGTAGTGATATGGCTAGTAGAGCTAGTTTCACTGACTGCAACAGGTATTGGCAATGAACAATCCAAGCAAAAAACGTTCGATATGCCCCACTGGTCCCATTGTTACGCATTCTTGAATGACGTGAAACAAAAGGTTTCCAATAGCTGGCTACGACTGACAGAACCGCTTCTGCATGGAAAAGTTTGTAGAAAAACAGGTGATTAGTTGCAAAATCAAGATGTATTGCATTCTCAATACCATTTGCAGGTTTCCAGAATCACAACAAAAAGACGTTAATTTAAGAACATTCAACTAAATCGCCAACTTTTAGCCCCTATTTTTGTTGTGAGTTCTCATTGTTGTGAAAAAGTTCTTGTGCGATTTGATACAATAATTTACATATGCCACCGCCATAAAGTAAGATAACCCTTGTAATCTGTTATTCCCTTTTTTTGGCGCATCCGTGTGTAATGACGAGAAAAAAAATTGAAACAAGAACGAGAAATGTATAAACAGATTTACAATGATACGAAGAAGAACAAACAGGCACGGGCGACCGGACCCACCAGGTTTTTTATGAAAAAAAAAAACTCTAGCGCTCAGTATCGCCAACGGACCCATTCGAAGACAAAAACGCCTCAAACTAGTCTATTATGCATAGGTAGTGGCTGTTTTGAATAGGCTTGTGAAAGGGCAAACCATAGAGTAAGGCTAAGCAATTGACTGCTGAACCTAATCAGTAAATGGACCACACTTGAGCGGAAAGACACTCGGAACGACATTCAATACTCAGCCCAAACCACTTTGAATCACCGCGCCATGTCTCAAGAGTTGAGCGTCGCGGGCTTTGAGTACCTGCACACGTCATTTTCTTTCGACGGGAGCAACCGGCACCGCTCAACAACGCATTGGTCGAGAACAGCTCTTGAAAAATGGGATTTGAGAGCAAAAATCTTTCGCGTACATGCGATGGTCAAAAATTTTGGCAATGAACTTTGCTGAGCAACGGATGGGCTATAGTGCGTGAGATGGATGCATTTTGAATAGAAGCATGGGCACTCTCCATACACTACTCTGCAATTAATGCTTCCAAGAGCGCTTCAATTCAAAGTCCTTTCCTTTCGATAATGATATTGCCACAGGATAAGTAAAAATTCACCCATTCAAACAATAAGGCGTTTGACACAGAAAAGTCCACCGAATACATCCAGAGTACCCACAGAAACGAATGAATTTTTATTCAAGCCGAGGTTTGATAAAAGAATGTTGTATAAGCAGTTGCGCTGCTCCACTAACAACATTTTGCCCCCCCCCCCTCCGAGAATGGGCCGCGAAATTTTTGAAAGTTACTTATGTGGGTTATAAAAATGTGCAAGTAACTGGTATATACTTGTAAATAATTAGAATAATCTTTTCAAATTTTATAAAAATCGATTAGCTTTGCAAAAATTTTTTTTCGGGGCTAGCTGCCGCCACGCGCCATTTTCTAATATTTTGGGTCATGCCACAAAAATTTTGGGGAGCCCCAAAAATCTTTTCGGAGCGTGGCTAAGGCCACGCATTTTAACTCAGAAAATTTTTTATTCCCCCCCCCCACGGTCCGAAATCCTGGGACCGCCACTGGTATACAGATATTCACAAAAAAGAAATTATGGCGATAGTTTATTCGAAGATCTGGAGTTAGTGACGCTCAAAAAACTCATAGCAACAGCGATTACGCCTCATGATTTCAAAGCCATGCTTAGGATTTACTATCGCGTCTAATCAGTGAATAAGCGAAAGATATAACGAAGTAAACAAAATTTATAGCATACAATATGGAGGTGGTTACGAAGTGAAAGCTATTTTTGGCTCGATAACGCTGACTTAATATCGTAAGACAAGCTATAAGCGTCTCTAAGAAGCGAGAGGATGAAACAAGACTATGAGCAAATCAAATGGATGAACATGGTACTACCATACATCTTATGGCCGCTTAGATACTCCGCGCTTCAGAGATGCAGAAACACGCACGCTAGTAAATCAAAATTCTAGGAGTTTTCTCCGAATTTTTCAACGGATGCAGAGCTGGAATAGGAAAATGGAAAGATTGAGTGCTTTCTGTATGTTCAGCATACATATAGTGCACATCTCAAGTGTTTTCCATGCCGCAGCATTGATGACATCCTATCATCAAATTCGATGAACGAATAACTAGCCATTTTTCGCTCGCTGTAAGTTGTATAATTTTAAAAACCTTGCATTTTGCAACATCCACTGTCTCAAAAAAATTCCACTACGTGAACAAATGTATGGCCCTATAAGCTTACGCGTGAAATAAAGAGCAAACTGAGAACACAACTATGTAATCTCAGATCCAAGCGCTGAACAAATCAAACAATTGAACAATTAACCAATGTGAAACTTATACGATTAACAAATTTTGTGGAAAAAGGGTAAGTCAAAAGTTCAAATTCGTTGTGAGTGGTTGTATCACTCATTGCCTATCTAACACAACTGAATGAAAAGTGGTTGTAGAGTGGTTGTTGTAAAGTGGTTGTTTTTGTAGTTTGGACAGAATACGTTCTGGATGAAGATACCTCAAAATTGGCTGTTTTAGTGAATCAAACGTCAAAATAGTAGTAATGGCAGTGTGAACAGAATAGTAATATGGTTGGTTCATGGATTTCTTCGATGCAGATAAGTGGAAACCGTCTGAACTCTAGTTGTCAACAAAAAGAATAATTGATCAACCGAAGTCAATGGTGAATCTGTGAAGCTGTTGTTCAATTTTTCAAGGAAAGAGTAAGATTTCAAAAAGGCCCAACTTTCGCATATATCAAGGAAAAAAAGGTACTTGATAGACACTATATTCAATATTTACAGTACCCTATAAAAACAATAATCACTAGGCAAAGGCATTATTCATGCTAGACAAACTTTAGATATACGTCTGGAGCTCAGCTTGAGCAAACTCATGCTAAAAAGGAATTTCAATTAGTGCTGAGTATATGGAGCGAGGGAGATTGGTTTAGCAGACGCGGAAGAAGCGAAACGACGTCAAAACAACCCTTTATATTGGTAAAGACAGCTTTAATGGCAAATTCATGAAAACAATCATGGTACTGGCTCACGTGGGCTGTGCAAAAGAGGACATTTCTCACATCAGTCGAAAGCATCACTAATTAATGATAGGTTGGACAAAAGTACGGTTTCCTTGGCAAGTAATAAGCCACACAAACTGCTGGGACTAACAAAAAAATGTTGAAACTCAAAAAATTTCATATCTACTGCGATAAATGTTTTCTAAGAAGGATCTTCGAGTTTCAGCTGAAGAAAAATGTCAACCATTTGCAGCACATGGAGCCGCAATTATGCATCCAAGCAACACAAAGCTAGTTATTCGGCTGCCCACGCGCTGCTGGCTAATGAAGCGAAACTAATGGAGGAAGAGCTATTCAGCACACATCTAGACGTGAAGCGACTGGAATACAAAGAGCGGGACTCTAGAACGCCATTGAATCATGATGGATGAGATGGATACGTATGTGATCATCAGCAAAACCTCTTGAGACTGAAACGCTAATAAGTCAAAAACAAGGGAAGCACAATTTTTGTGCTAAAGATCTTCGACCTTTTCTACCTTTGTAATCAAGTAAAGGAAGGCACAAGATGGATTGACAGAAAAGGTACTCTGCGCTTACGAAATTGATCATAAAATTGATTCATGAGTGGAATATACAAAATCACAGGCAATGCACGTTCTTCTGCATTCGATGTATGTTGTAGGGCGGATGTCGCCCACCCTTGCTTTCAATTAGTCGCAATCAGCGAAAAAACTTTAATCAGCGATAATCGAGCAAAACGCCTCAGGCCGCAATAATCGCCCATAAAGAATGCAGAGATCTAGAACTATGATTATGCCACAGGTCTCTTCTCCACTCTCACTCCCTTTCCCATCAAATCTCCATAGATAACACTTCCGCTTTTTTTTAGCAATTTGCAGACCTTAAGAAGATTGCGATATGCACGAATATGAGCTGCTCCATTGTTGCAATGACAAATAGTCTTCATAAATCCGGATAAATTCGGCGCAAAGTCATAAAGTAAACAATTACCTGTACTATTAATTCAGGCTAGAATGTTTACAACATATGCCGCATTTGAGCTAGAGGCATGTTCAGTTAAACATCACGTGATTGCAAGCAAAATGCGTCTCCAAATTATCAAAGCTCTATACCATATGTTTATCTAACTAATAGTTGTAACGGTCCGAAATATTTTTTTCGGGAGTGCGGAACGGAGTGGAGGGGGGGGGGGAAGCGACACAAGTTCTTCCAGAAAAAATTCATATGATATATCCCAGAATTAAGCGCCCTATAACCCCTCAATTTCAGATAAAGAGGGCCTGAATTTTCACAGATTATTGATTGTTCACAAGCAGGGCTCGGCACGAGCTGGCACCAGGGAAATTTCAAAACGAAGTCCCATTTGATATTGAAAATTCCATATGAAGTCCCTTTTGACCTGTTTTGAAAACCCGTCATCATTTTTATATTATGTAAAAAATGTAGTAGTGTTTTCATGCATTTCTGATTTCATGAAAGAACTTTTCACAGCTTTCTGGGCTTTTTAAGTGGTCGAATCACATCTTGAGAAGCAGAAAAAGCAGATTTTTCGACTGCGGAGCGGACCGAGTGGTTTTCAAATTGCTATAAAACGCTGAAAAGAGAACATTATGAAACTGTTTCTTCTCCGTATGTAATTTTTGCAGTTAGATACATTTTATGTAAAAAAATATGAAAACTTATGTGAACAAAGTGACGGTGCCAGCTCAGCTGGCACCCAGCTGGCACGGTGCCAGCTAATTCAGAAAAAGTTCGGCACAGCTTTCATTCACATATGGCCCGTAGTTCCGGTCCACCAACGCGCATGCACACACCAAATTTGGTGTCATACTATTGCGTTTTGGCTGAAAACGCCTTTGTTTGTTGATGGACAGCTTGCCAATGGCATGCCGGCGGCATTTTTGCGGCAGTTCTCCGCCTCGGCCCCTGCAGAAACGATATCCCCTTTGCTTTCCGCCCTAAAAACGATATCCAGCTTGACCCGCTGCCAGCTGTGCTGAGCCCTGTTCACAAGTGATAACGAGTCACTTGCGCATTTTAGAACTCATGTAAGCCACCACCAAAAATTTCGCGCCCCATTCATTCTCGGGGGGGGGGGGGGGGGGGAGTTGAGGTATCGCAGAGTGGCATAATAGCAACTTTTGAAACATTGAGGCATCTGACCGCTTCGGAGAGTTGGCATTGCCCCAGATGGCAACATATAAACTGCGATTTGCAGATTACAATGCCTAAACCAAGATAAAAGCGCAAATGACAAAGTTTGAGCAGAAGAAAAAGAATTTCACTGCATTTCCGAGAATTAAAAAGTCGCACTTTCTCACCAGCGAAAAATCGAGAAATTTTGCGATGGAGCCAACACTCTCGAAGCTAACGCTTCACGAAGACAACGTGCAAGTACAGTACACTTCCTAGCTCCTAGATTTTTTCATAAACAAAAACTAAGGATTGAAGGGAAAAGAGTGCAAGTCTCTTATGTTTTTAGCTCACTAAAAAAGCTAAGAGGTAACGCAGCAGCGACTTAGATATGCACGCACACATGCATAGAATATTTCAATCTTCTCGTCCACAACATCACTTGAGTAAGACTGAGACCTGAGAATTTGGCTAAATAACGAAAATTATACCCCAAAAATTGCAAAAATTCTCGAAAGGAGGCGAGACTGCTATTGCTTAATAAGTTGAATCAGAACTACATTGAAAAATCCCAGGATTCAACAAAAGTAACAGTAACAATGAAAAGAATCGGGCTTTGTCTACAATCCAATTTTTGTAAAATGCTGAACTGTTTCACATCTTGAGATTTATGTTGAATTTACCTAAAAACCTGGGAATCAGCCGTTTTTCGCCTTCATTTTGAGGGACAGTACTTTTTCCGTACCATGTATATCCTTACTAAAATATGCACTGGATCCTTCGAGCGCCTATGGCAATTCGTTTTACGGAATAGGAGTAGGTGATAACCTTATTCATCTAAACACTTTATCCACTATTTATCCACTTTATCAACACATACCAAAGCTAAACACCGTTAAGTTTTGTTTGAATGCTGAGGATATAAAATTGTAGATCTCAAGGTTGTATTCGAAAACAGAAATCGCATACAGCGTTCTGAGTCAAGCATTTGAGAAAACCAAATCGAATTTTTCAGCAAGGGTTCCCACGCTTCATAAAATCTACCAACTCAGAGCTTTCAAAAGTCAAAACGGGATACTGCACCACCAAATGATTTTGTGTAGCCCTATGGATTATTCGGGATCGAGCCATTAAAAAAACACTAACATAATGGCGTATTTAAGTAGATCAAGAGCTGAATTCAATATGCAAAAAAAAGCTTGCGAATTACTTCGAATTTATAATGCCACCATGATAGTTTTCTCGTCGAAGATGACCCTAAACGAATTCGTCATCTTGAGAAAATAATTGAGCAAAACCCTAAGTAAGAGCGTGATTAGATGTGAGCCTTGCGTAAATTTTGCCAAAGTTGTACACTAACTTTTACGCTCTCCAAAATCGGGGAATAAGTTATTTACAATAAGTTACAAATTTTCCAAGCCGTATTTCAGAGCGTTCAATTTTACTTCAGAAAAGTATTGATTCAACAAAAATGCCGCAGTCAATGGACTGATGCACAGATTTTGGCTCTTTTTCGTTTTTCTAGTCTCACATGATCAAGGACGAGGCATCATTGTTTGCGAGTGCAGCTGTATTTTTTATGGCGAAAAAAGGGACAAGGATATCACGAGTTCTGAAATGTGATGGGAATATCACGGGTTGTGGAGGTGGGTCTCACAAAAGTTGCACGTACGCAACTACACTCTGCTGATGATCGAAAAAAGGAGATTTCGTCACCAAGCGACCAAAAAATCGATTTATTGATCAATTCATGGGTTACGGTAGCTCAACTTGTAAATTCAAATAATAAGCTCCTGAAATTGTTGGATTGGCAGGAGATCCTTCCGGTAAGGTCAAGCTCCCAACCGCACTAGATGCCCTTTCTGTATATGGCTATTATGCCATCAAATCCAAACTAGACTTGTTTCATTACATTGCTTGCAGAAAGCTTCCAGTAAAAAGTTCCCCAATATAGATAGATTCCCCATTTCAAAAATTGAACTTACCCTGAGCCATCGTTCTACGACGAAGACGTTTTCTGCGGCGATCTGCTTCACTGGTCGAATCGGTTCGTCGCACAATACTTCGTCCTAATACTAGTCCACTTCCAGAACCACTTCTGCTGTTCACTAAAATCGTCACATTCAGCGATGAATATGTCGGTGACACATCACAACTAACGATGCAGCGCTCCCAGTCTACTTCCACTGGAAGAACGATTTAGTACTGGTGACATATTGGGAGTAGCTGGACGCGATCCGCCAGCTAGACTGCGTCGCGCCAGATTGATACTGCCTCCACTTCCACGCCATGGTGTGCCATCGCTGTTTTCCGAGTCCGAATTCTGAAAAAAAAACTATTAGAGAAAACGAAGAAGGATACCTCAGTACAACTCGTAGATACTTTGGAAATTAGAACAGCAGAAGATACATCAGAAGAGAGATGATCAAAGCAAGCCTCACAACTTTTCAAAGTTTTGCAACGAGACTACCATTCTTACGCAACTCAATGATACAAAGTGCTCTGTCGCAAAAGCCAAGAATAATCGACATTGTAGAGCTGACGACAAACATTAGATCTTATGTTCGATGTGTCAAAGTTAAACTAATATGGGGGCGGTCACGCTTCCATATCTTAACAAAACCGGAACAGGCTTTAGAATTAGATTAAAAATGCCAATTATTAGGTCGTTCCATAAGTCGTAGCGTTTTATAAAATCATCAATTAACAGTAAAAATCGATCAAAATTATATTTATCGTTGTTGCGCACGACCTTTCGGCACATTCTTGTAGCTTCTCAACCTCAATTTTTCGAACGACAGCGCACCAGGCCCTAAGAAGGTCATCTAACCAGCGCTCAAACTACTTACTGATATCGAGACATGCACCATCCATAAGGTTTGCTAGAGAGCGGAACAAATGATGATCTGATAGAGCGAGATTAGAGAGTACGTTGGGTACCGAAGTACCTTCCACTCAAACCGTGTAGGACAGTTTTGACTATGTTTGCCGTATAAAACCATGTTTCTTCATGCAGAAAAACCCACTGGATGTGCCTATTAGACTTTTTCTGCTGTAAGACCTGGTTTAGACGGTGCAGTTGGATTGCTTACGGTATGGTTGACCATCGCCTACCTGTACAGCAATTTTCAGTGCAGGAAGTTCTGCCCGTCCCCCGAAAAGTCTTGTCCAGGGACACCTTGCTCATCCCCTGATTTTTGATAGCAATCCAATTTTTGCCTCATGTTAATGTGCGAGCGCTATGTTCCATAGACAAAAAAAACCCCGTGCAAAAACACTTCTTCATAAGAAAAAATGCGTAAATGTCGAAAGTGCTCCGTTTTGCCTTTCAAGATTTCCATCTTTGAAAGCTACAAGATCCGAGTTAATCAGTATTCCACCGGAATTAGTAGACATATTTTGAACAGCACAATCAGCGTTTTCCAATGATATATGCTTGCCGCAAATCAACCGCTTCTCAAAGATATGAGGACGAATATGAAAACGTTAACTTATGGAACGACGTAATACTTTGATTGATCTCATCCGGAGGTAAGATTCAAATGAACAAAAAGCTGTTCTCGCTAATTCGAAGTTAGCTAGAAAACTGAGTATAGCTGCAAGATACACTTCGATAAGTTGGTGCAAATATTCTGTCCGCTTCTCGCGCTTATTGCAATGATTGAAATCGCCTGAGGCGCAGCAGCCATTAGAGGGTAAGCTCTCCAAGATGGCCACCAAAATTACAATCAAGAATGGGAATCCACATAAATTCTGAAGCAAGAATCATGAGCATTTAACCACTTCAAAAATCTGATGTTCACTTGGAGCAATTTTGCGGAACTCTCACGCATCGTATGACAGATACAAGCAAACAATCAAGATTGCTTTGATTTCCTCTCGCTCAGAGATAGGGTAACCATAATCGAGTATAAAGACCTCCACCCAACAATCTCAGATTCTGCATGGGTAATCTTATGATACAAAAATCCGGAAGGAAGTAAAACCATGATTTCGTACACTACTAAGGCTTTGATTCCCAGAAATTATTGAATCTAGGACAAAAATTAGTGATGAATGGTTACCGATTTTGCACCAACCCGATAATAGGGATAAACATCTTGCTTTTATGAGATAAAAGTACATATATCAATAAAGCCATGTTTGAATACAACGAAAGGGGTCTGATTAGTTTGTTGGCTAATGTTCAAACTCTTTTGTTCAAAAAATTCCTAATTTCCTATGCAAAAAATCTAAAACGGGGCGATGAGATGAAGCCAGATCCTAGCATTACAAAACATGCAGGAACAGTTTACAGCAGAGTCTAACAACCATAGAAATTGCTGACTAGCAGATGAAAGTTTTTGGAATGAAGATCCTAGTTTCCAATATGCAGGCCAGACGCAAAACATATGAGAGAAGACTAACGTCGGGTCACGCAAAAACTGATGTTGACTGCCAGACAACGAGATATATGACAAATATGGTCTCCGAAGACATTTGCGGATGGGACATACATTTATAACTTTATGGAGAAATATGTAGAGATTAAACACAAGTCAAAACTGCGATAAAATCTACTGCTATGACGAATTTTATGAAGCAGACGACTATCTGGGCTACTGCAGAACATCTAACTTGAAGCGCCGCCGCATCGACCAACAAAAAAGTAGCGCCGCAAAAGGAACAGAAATGGATATGCACTAAGAAGAATACTCTGGGTGCACTCACTTGGAAAGTCAAAGGACTGTTGTGGGCCGGTAGCGGACTAGTTGTTGCCGATTGCGCGGATCGAACTGGTCTCGACAACACTGGTGACAGAAGTACTGGAGGCACACAAATCCCATCTCCTGGCGGCACACTCTAAACAGCAATGCCATCAGATGAATGCGTCAGAGAATATATTCCACTAGAGCTTCCTGTTTCCAGTCAAAAAGGATGTTTGTAGGGCAACCATTAATGTTGATGAGATGCTGCACGTGCTTTGATGGTGGCGCCGATTTTAGTATATTTTACTAAGATTCTGATTCTACAAATCTTTTCACGGTGTCCAAAAGCAAATTCTTCACTTCAGTAGTTGGATTCATATAAAAATCATCAGTTTACGTTCTCGTTTTCAACACCCGATTGCAGCCATGTTCTCCAGAATTTCCTTTACATTTACTATCAACGCATAAAACGGAAAAGCGCAGAAGAGGAAAAGAGAAAATGGCCAAAAGAGAGACACAACAAAAATTGGATTTTGCTGCTTAGGGTTCAAACAGCCCAATTTGCGCACAGACTGCCACGAAAAAAAGATCAATAACTCTCGTAAAAACTAGGGAATCTGAGAATATAAGTCGGTTTCCGAAGTAAAAATGTGGCGACACTGCCTATTTGTTCAAGAAAGTTAGTGGAGCTAGGGTAAGGGGAGGTAGGGAAACATGCACCGCTCATAATTTGTCAAGAAAGCCACCGAACTCCACCGTAATTCACCGAAACCGCTTAGTGTCGCCATACTTGGTTCAAAGTTGATTTCTGAATCCGTATGTATCCCTCGTCTCAGCTTGGTGAAACGCATATGACATACGCAAGTGCTGATTTGGTTACGGCACGCGGTCAGACATAAATCTTCCCAACGCTAAGTTACTCAGTGTGAGGTAGCAATGAGTAAGCACATTAGGCACCCTACTGTAAGCAGAAATTGAAAAAAAAATCATGATGACCGCCTCCGTATAACCAAACGGGCACTTCCGGATACCAGTTGATCCGCCCACCGAGCTGAATCGATTAGTGTCCTTGAATTGAGAATCAATCCAAGCGGAACCAAGATACGACAATGCGACGAGGATATCGGCGAACTCCGGTGGAGTTCGGTAACCTTTTTGAAGATTATGAGCAGTACTATATTTTTAGGGCAATTATCTGAAAATCTCATTCAACCCTTGGCCCCTCGCTTCACTTCTACAGTAATATCAATGCAGCTTGCTGACGCACTATATGGCGTCATACAACCATGTGCCATCTTGCGCAATTGCAATTCATTGTCAATTTACTCTTCTTCATCTTATTCCTTTCGCAGCTCATTTGCTCATAGTCAAAAGGCAAACAACAGGCTGAATAATGCTCTAGACGGCTCTGCATATGATGCATATAATTCACACACGAACATATAAGCGAAAAAAGGTATAGCAATAAACTCGTCTGTCAATTGCACACTCGAAACGTTATGAACTTTTGCACTTCGACATTGCAGCTCAAGTTAACCAACCAAAATGTTCGTGAAAGAAAAACCCTAGTGAAATGAACAGCAATTCCTTTTTTTAACAATCTTCGTTACATACCCAAGCAAAATTTAATATGTAACAGTTGCCTATCATGTTGACTCAGTTGTGTCCCATACAGACTATGCCTATAATTTCTGCTAAGAGTTCATTTTCTCATCCCCCCCCTCCTCCCACAGCGCAGCAAGAAAGAACTTCGAAATCTGATCAGATATATGTAGATAACAAAGTCAAGTTTCTCTTATATATGAGCAAAAACCCATCCCAGAAGTTTTCTACTCCTACATAAGACTTCAATCTTGCTTACTGCAGCAGGGCTTTCGTGAGATAATCTCCTTACAGATATGATCCGGCAGCACGTCTTGGCACATAAAAGAAGCCAAAGCATATGTAGCTAACGATGTCGAAACCCATAACGTTTTCTTACATAAAGCTAGACCAGAAGCTTCATATGAGAGCGTCATAAATTTTCGCATTCAAAAATGATTTATGGGAGCCAAAAGTCTTGACTCATGGCGAAATGTATCACCCCTTATGACTGCGATAGAACATATGCAACATTCTTAATAGTTCTAACCAAACTTTATAAACGAGCTCTTAGTAGTCAAACAAACCGGAACAAAACTTCAACTAGAATTTCTGCATTTAGCGGATCTATTTACTCAAGATCGAACATCAAGCATTGAAGTAATCGGTCGTAATTCACAGGAAATTAGTTTTCGCCGGACGTACATAGTATGCGATGATACAGCTGCTTCAAAAATTCGCAATATGTAATCCAAAGTATGCATCAACGGAGGCAAGCTAGCAATAGTCCACATGAATGTTGCATATGCAAATCGAAAAAAACCAGAGATTTTTTTTCGAGGGTGAAGGAAAGAGACGGGAACTAAAATATGCAAGACTGCAGACATATTCGCATGTAGGAAAAAAATTTCACTAAGGTACCCTCCCTCATTTTCTTTTCAAGCATATTATTTTATTAAGTTGAAGGACAAACTTCATTTTCAACATTTTGTAGCATCGATATGAGTGATCCCACGCCAAATACCCCATGCTCTTTTACTTTTACGAATCCCATTGCCATTGTTCGCTGCCTACATGCAAATCCACAATTACTATTGTTGTTTTTTGCAGAGTATATATCCCTAGTCAGGAACTACAATGTCAAAGGCCCTTTTATGCAATGGCACATATGCCTTGTCATATGCTCAGCTGACCGAGGAACGGGTTCTATTTCATTGCATTACACTGACAAGATGAGATAACTAACATAAGCGCAGCAAAGGAGAGTATCAACATCGACTCTTCGAAGCAAATCAGATTTTAGATATGAAGAAAGTGAGTTGTAAGATAAAAATAAATCATTCTGGCGTTGTCTGTCATATAAATAACCAATGCAGCTGCTGTAGCCCCACATATCAGAAACAAGAGTAATTTTATGAGTTGCGATATGGAAGTAGAAGATGTAGAAACTGGATCATCAGCAAAAAAAACCCAGAATTTTTCTACAATGTAGAAACTTTTGCAAGAAGGCTTGGAAAGGCAGAGCGTGCGAATTTTTTTAAGCTAATATAGCCCAAGATGTTGACAAGCAAATCAACTCGAATCTATTGTTCTGCAAGATTCAATTGCTATGATTAGCCATGCATAGCCGACACAGCTAGAATAAAAATGTTGAATGCTGACTCAACGAGAAACAAAAGGCGTAAAAGCCTGTCAAAATCAGAAACCCGGAAAATCTTCGAAATTTCTTCATAATTCGTTCAGCAACCAACTCAAAATCCTCGAGAAGATTGTTAAATCATCATAGACAATACTAATGGAGATAATAAGTCTGCGCATAATAGTTAGCTGCAACACCTCGAGTTATCGTAACCACGTTTATTCATCTGCACTGTCTTGTGATGCACTTTTTATGGCACGTTAAAAGAGCCATTTATAAATTTTACCTAGGCGTTTTCTGTGTGTGATAATATACATTAGACTCCAAAAGAAATCATGATATCCAATCAAATGCTCAACTCACTCCGCAGTAACGAAGCGCATAGGTTGTAAAATACCCCTGCCCGTATAGATAATTCAAAGAAGATTGCCTCACATAAAAGAAAGACGTAACGCAATTCCACTCGACACGTTTCATTTAACATTGAAGTAAAGTTTTCCACTCCGTTAAACTCAGGGTGTTGAAAGTCATAAAAGCTGAATATACCTGAGCACTTCTCGGCCGCAGCAACTCGTTTGGTGGCGTTTCAGACTCGTCCATAGAATACTTCATACTAGTCCACATAGGTGACAGTAATGACTGATAGCTTGCACTCAGTGGTAGGGTAACAGACGACATATCACTAAGGGTAGAAGTACAGCTGCTTCGACGATCAGGTGGTGGTGAAGACGACCTTTGTAGGTCAAACTCAGGTGGAACTTGTAGATAGCTCATTTCAGCAGAAAGTCCATTAGCAACAGACATTTGGACAGCAGTCACTTCCTTTAGATCAGGCGGCGGACTCGGTGGATCTAGTGAAATCCTGATGGATGTCAGCTTTGAAGCAAGGCGTCTCATACGTGGGCTTCTAGAGCATTTCGAGGAATCGGTTGATTCCATTTTCTGCATGCTTGGATCTGAACAAGCAAGACGAGATGACCTGCGATAACACTGTGGGATTCTGCGCGTGTCGACGTAATGCGAGCCGTGAAGCGCCGCCCATTTCCCGGGTGAGAGCGTAGTCACCGTCGAGGCGCTAAGTCGTGTAATCCTCAAGGCACCCTGTGTCACATCGCATCAGCCGCTGATGTTAGAGCAGATTGATTTCATCTTCGGACAGGATTAGCTCACAAGCAAGTGAGCTCCATGTCAGATTGTGGAAGGTACAGCCCATTCTGGTAGCTTACTCTTCCCCTTCGACGCAATCGCCACGCCAGGGCTTCCTCGCTCAGCGGATGCGTTGTTCCTCATTGTGAGCAAACGAAAGTGATTGACGTAGACTGTATTGTCCAATCCTAGGATGGGTAACTGCACACATTGCACACATTGCGCGTCTCACCCCGGATTCTTTCACCACGTTTAGGCTATTCCGCGTAAATTTCTTTCCAGCATCTTTTCATATCTTTCGTTTTTTCCAATAAAAAAAAAGTACTGAGTAAGTTCCAGATGTCCGCAAAACTGCCAGTGAAACACAGGATGTGTTAGGCACTATGTGTTGTGCATTTGCACATAAATGGATGAGAGGTGACTAAAGTGTAAATCTTAAATTCAACAGTCGTGTTCTGACAATTCTTGCGAAAGGTCCCACGCTTGTATCGCCAACAGCACCTTCGCGTAAAAAATGGCCAAAGACGCCTATTTCCAGGGGTTACGCTCTATGGCCATTCTAACGCGCAATTCTTGTCGACACCGTAGGAGCACTATAGTATCGTGGGATGTAGTAAACTACAACTAGTCAAACTGGCATCCTCCATTCCCACTTCTTGCAGTGGCTTTGCAGGGAAAGGGAATTTCCAGAGATCGCTCTCGGATCAATTAGTCTGGACAGGTGCAAGTAAGCTTTACCCTCATCAAAAAGCTAATTTACTCCCGTAACTGCAATAAGCGCGACATCAGAGCTTATTGGCTTCACATGTCCAAGCTAAAGACAGTCATATAACTGCTCAATGTCATATGCCAAAGACAAGACGTCTATCCCATAAGATTTATATGGCAAAAAGGTTGCTTCCATTACAGATGGAAGACCTATGCTTCAATGTTAATCCACGCTTGCATATCAACATAGTAGCTATTCCTGTTTCCAGCTAATATGGTTCTAAATCCTTTTTACGTATACGCCAAGAGGAAAAACAAACTCAGGCGAAATAGTACACGATCTGCTCATGTCTTCTCAAATTGAAGAGAAGTACACATGTCCGAGTGAGCCTCACTCTAATGCGTTTCAAAACTGTCCGAGGAACGCCGTAATAAATCTAATTTATGGTCTAAAAGCAAACACCTCGACGCACGTCAGATTTGGAAACGTTTTTGTAATGATAAATGTCACATAATAAATCATATTAGTACGATAAGGAGAAACGGGTAGAGTCTAATTAAGGCATTATCTAACTGCTTATCATATGCAAACCAACGGCGAAGACTATTTGTTAGAAGCGTCCGTGCACAAAACTCAAAACCCAAAAAAACAGAATAGACCGCTCAAGCGGATAATTAAGTCAACCGAAATAATCGAAATCTAGTTGGGACTTATTGTACTGAATTTTCCGATAGAAACAAAAATGCATTGATTTCAACACTTCATCAACAGATTCCAAGGAATCACAATCGCTTTCCACTTCAATGTCACTCTCAGAAGCCACTCATTAGCTTCTCTATTCATTCCTAATTCCTCCATATTTGGGTACAAACAAGTACAAACAAATTCCTAATGCTCATTCTTATGGACACAAACAACAACTCTCAGAACTTGAAAAATTTGGAGGTTTTTATTGTTGGTGTCAAGGAAAGAAACTTGACGCTTTTTATATAATTCAAATTTTGAGTAAGTGCAGAAGATGTCTTTCGGGTTTTTTCAAATAGATGCATGTCAAACATTAGACTTTTCTAAAATTTTGATGAACTAAAAATATCAATCGAAGTCCTAAATACTTTTTAGCCAATTCCTGGTAATTTGGACTATCAAAAAATGGAAGGAAAAATTCCTTTTTTTTTTGAGAATCGCCATAGTTATTGCTCTCTACCAGTCTTTCATCTACTAATCTCATGAAAAACTCACACGAGATAATATTCGTTGCCATTTGTTGATTGCACGCACTAATAAGCTGGAACAGCTTTACCAAGAGATCTGCAGCCAATAATTCTTGCGAAATACCGCTTCTTCCAAGAACAAAGAAGATTGAGTTCTTCCTGGTCAAAGATTAGCCAGCAGCGCCAACTGCTTCGAAATAAGCCGGCACTTCAATATCAATGGGCATAGATGCATCTTAATGGAACAGCGGGATATGTGTTCTGACGCAAGACCCAGCCATTTTGCTGACAGCTGCCTCACAAATTTCACTTAGAACTCCATATGGATGAAGCAAATGCACTCCTTTTTTGTTTTCGACTAGGATCTAGCCGAAGAAGCAAAGCACTAGCTAGAAGAAAGAAAATACAATGTAAACTTGCATGCAAGTTGAGGAGTCAAAGGGTCCTTTGCATATTTATACGTTTCGGAAGAAACAATGGTGAAGTCGCATTTCATCTCAAAAATGTGCAAGCGGCATACTTTGTTTTTGTGAATCTGCCTCTCCCTCTCACTACAAAGGATGCACTATAAGGATTGGACAATCTTGTGAGGAAATGCGTTTTTCAAAAAGTTCGTTATGAACCATGAATACGCAGGACTTGAAAGCTTAGTGGCTAATTTTGGCTTTCCGCTACACAAAACGAGCCTTCCTAAAATTAGATTTGGCCGCTCCTTGACGTTTCCAAACAGTTTCAAGATCTTTGTCCTGGCATCTACTACATCGATTAATGAATCTTACATAAATTATCTTAAAGTGTAATCTAACTTCAACGGAACTCTTTTTGATACATATAACAGACATAAACCATCGTGCCGATGCTCAACCAAACTTCTTGACGGTATATCGCAACGATACAAGTTCATTGAAAGAAACGTTCAAGTTGTTTTTTCAAGATATGGTCACTAAAATTGCTGAAACGTCCACCGAGACCTATAATTTCTGCTTGGTACTAGTTATATTAGGTCGTTCCGAAAGTAATGTCGCTTTTTTCAAATGAACGCCACATTTCATGGAATCAAGATATTCAAAAGATCTTGGGAGCATTCGATGCAACATTTCATTCTCTTTCAATGATTGTATTCATTTAATATTCAATGAACTCTCGAAAAATTACAAATCTGCGACTCATCCTTTTTGCCATGGTCAAGTTCGGCTATTTTTCTAAATTTTTGTACTTATTCTCCGAAGAAGTACAAGTGACAAATAGATAGGGCAAACCCTATAGAACACAGGTTATTTTTTCCTTTCCTTAGCTTGCTTCTTAGAGTTTCTGGTATCAAATTTTCAATGCCATCAAATTCCATATTTGGTCAACTCAAACTCACAGAATAACAACCGGCAAGCTACTCGGGTGTCATTCGACGCATCTTTTTCTGCTCTTTCTATCAGTTATTTTTTGTTTCCGATTCCTCAAGTTTTCCGTGATAAAGTCATCATAATTTGGGTTTTCCAGGGCGCCCCAGGTTGTACCCGGAAATTTCGAAAATTGCTAATCTGAAGCGGTGAATGCTCATTTGGTTTGCAAAATTAGTGCCAAACCATAATCCATCTATGTAAGCTTCAAAATTGTTTAATGGCATTTGTGTCTGAGGCGAGAATGCTAAAATTCGGTGGTTCCATCAAAAAATCTCTACAACAAATTATGACGAGCACTGGCAAGTAGAAAAAAGTTATGTTGTTTCCTCTAAGGGCCGCATGCACTAACCTCCCGCTGGGGAGGTGATTGCAGCTTAAAAGAAAGCTTTATATTTCGAAACTCCAGACACCTGGATTTCACGTTGTGTACCTATCCGTAAGTATTCCTACTACCCTTCACTATGAACATGTTGAAGAGGAGCGAGAAGCTGTACGAACCGCATTTTCCAGCTTCTGTTTGATCCTTGATGATCCCCGGCGCTTTTCTTTGAAGTCATTTTTTTTTCTCCGAAGTTAACGAAAAACCTCCAAAGTTGTGCAGATTATCTAAACCGACAGTGGTAAGCATGTTGCTGATAAGAACAAATGATGTTTTGAAGTCATGAAATTTTCGATGATCCACACGTCGAAATTTGAGGTTTGCCGAAAATTTCGACTTTTCAAAAACTCATTTGTTCTCATCAGCAACATGCTTAGCACTGTTGCGTTAGATGTTCAGTACAGCTTTGGAAGGTTTCCGTTAACTTCGGAGAAAGAAAAATGACTTTAAAGAAAAGCGGCGGGGATCATTAGGGATCATACAAAAGCTGGAAAATGCGGTTCGTACAGCTTCTCGCTCCTCTTCAACATGTTCATAGTGAAGGGTATTAGGAATACTTACGGATAGGTACACAATGTAAAATCCGGGTATCTGGAGTTTCGAAATATAAAGCTTTCTTTTAAGCTGCGATCCCCTCCCCGCGGGGAGGTTAGTGCATGCGGCCCTAAGGTTTGCTCTATCCACCCATTACTTGGACTCCTTCCGAGGGTTGTTATAAAAACTTAGAAAAATTGTGAAACTTCGCCCTCTCAAAAAGCATGGGTCGCAAATTTTGATAATTTTTCGAGAGGTTATTGCATTTTTGCGCGGTGGTTACATAACCATTAGAAAGAGTATGAAATGCTGCATCAAATGCTACCAGAATCTCTTGAACATCTTTGTTCCACGAGATGTGGCGTACATTTGAAAATAGCGACATTACTTTCGGAACGACCTCATACGATGTTTTTTGTTATGACTTCTGCTGGTTTTTTTTTACTATTTCTTTTATTTCAACTTAGATAAAGTCTCTATTATGCACGGCATATCCATTTAACAATTAGTACGAGAAGTATTTTATGTAAGTAATTTGGTATATTTTTCCAAAAAACCACCATGTAAACAAACTTGTCCTTTTTTGTGCAAGAATTATTTGTATCAATAGCTCTTCCCTAAATTCATTCTGGATTAGCAAAAACTTCAAATAAACACAGTACAGAATTCTGCTAAAATGTTGAAAGAAAAAAGTCCATTGCTATGTTTGCGTCTTCGAGCTTACTTATAGAATTTGGTTCAAATGCTACAATAACTTACATGATTCTATCGGATAGAGGCCAGGAAGTAATTATCAAGTTAACTACTCACATCTCAATAGAAGATAAGAGCTCTTCGCAAAGTCATGAGTACACATCAATTTTGTAATCAAAAAACCAAACAAGAAATGCGGCCTTTGAGCTTTTCTACCCTTATCCTAATACTGAACTTTTTGTTCATAAACTGTCTGCGTGCTCAGCAGAGAGACCCAGGCGGAGCAACTATAGGCTGTACCAACCAGCATCGGTTATGCGACGTCGCGCCCTGCGGCAACTTGCGACGGTGCGGTTTGACGCGTGCGAACACTGCTACGCGTTAAGGCACGTCGCATGCGACCGTGCGTCTTCGCAGGGCATGCTAACGCGGGACCGATGCTGGTTGATACAGCCTATACAATGTTGGGTTTGAACTAACATTGCCAAATTCTTCTACTCTTTTCCCACTTCACGTTTCTTGATATGGGAAGTCCTACAATGTATTCCAGGGTGTATTCGTGCACATCACGTGCTTAGAGTGTTTTGATGTTCAAGTAGATTTTCTCGTACGAAGGGTTCTTCAAAAATTCACGAGGCCTTGAGTGCTTGCGAGTAAGTTTGTTATATGCTCTCAGAATTAGTCGGCACAGATATGAATGATAAGCAAACATTCTGAGGGCTCTATTTCTTTCCAAAAATTCTCAAGATTTTTACAACAGCAATCCATCTAACTAAGATCCCTTCTTGAGTGAGGAGGATTTGTTTAGCTCCGTCAGCAAAACTCATGGAGGAATGAGCGCATTTCAACCAGAACCCATTACCAGTATGAATACTAGAGAGTCTATGTGCGCGCAGGGATTGAGATTTAGGAAAGAAATTTCCCATGGAAACCCAAATTTGCAAACCACTCTGCAATGTAATAGTATAATGCGCCTTAGAAACAAGTCAAAAATCAAGCAAAAAAATTAGAGAGGAAGATAGCTTCATTACAGGGGCAAAAGCTGAAATCTACGAGTTACGATGCGGTACACTTGATTGACCACAAGGGAGCGCAGCGGTAACTTTTGGGACATCCTGTATAGTAAGCTGAACTCATACTCCATCCACTCAGACTATCTTATTACACCACAAGCAACATTTGACGTTGAAGGGGGAGGATGAAAAGCAAGAATGGGCATGAGGAAATCGTGCGAGCATCAAAATCACAATTTCCAAGAAAACCCTGTGATTAAGTGAATCTCGCGCTATGATTACAAAAAATTAATTATGAATCTGAATTTCAGAGCAAAAATGATTTACTATTTAAATTATGAACAAGACGTACAAAATGATTAAAATGATTTTACAACGCTCCAAGGTGACCGGAAAATGATATCCGTTTTTGACCCTTCAAAATTGAGCATACCTCTAAGAGCTTCGATCTACCCGCGAGCTTTGATATCGTCTATGGACGCACAACATAAGAGCAACATTTTCAACAAATATCCCGAATACCTGTCATACTTCCTTGATTATAACAGTCTGATTTATATCCCAAATGAGCAATCACATTATGTCAATATATGAAAAGGTACATTCATGTTCGGCCAGCTCTGCATGAAAACATTACCGCCATTTTGTATAAACTTTTACTTATGACAAGCATTAGTGGCCATAATTGCTCGTGACAGCCATGCAATAGCGGCTATGTTTTGAAAACAAAAGAAATTCAATTGTTGAGTCGCCTGTACAAACAAGTCAGCATGACCGGAACCCATGTCTCAAATAATTGCACAAAACATACGCACCGTTTTCAAGTCCTTCGGTTTGTGCAGACATGGTGGTCGATTAGGTCTCGAGAAACTGGAAGGTGGAAGTGGAGGCATCGAAGGATCATCGAAACTGTGCTCACGATTAATGCTGCTATGCCCCCTATAAAAAATTATTCAAATTATTCGTACAGATACTTAATCGGAATCAAATCTGAAAACTTGCAAATTCATAAATCTTTATAGAAATCCCAATATAGCTAAAAGTACGCTGTCTAGAAATTATCCCTAAAAAACTGTAAAATTGCGAGGTGTTTGAGACTTTGAATAGTAACTAGTATCCAGGGAAAGTAGAGGCGATGCTAGGAGGGAAGACAAAAAAGTAAAGGAGCTACTAACCAGTGCAATTGCTTTTATCTGAAATGACCCATAAACTGCATTCCGGCTGAAAGTCAGCAAGTCAAAGGACCTGTGCATTTTTTATCGACTTATGCTTACATGAAAACCACAAAATTATGGAACTTTTGAAGCTGAGCTTATTTATGCGCTAACTTTGATTTCAGACATAAGGAACAATGTGGAGTAAGATAGCCGACTAGCTGATGTACTGGAACGAAGTTATATAATGCTATGAGGAGATAATCAAGGCTGAGGATAAAATGCATTAGTGATTGTCCATTTTTCTCAGGTCACAAGACCATACCATAAATCAGAAGAACAAAAGTACCATGTAGAAGTATAGAACAATATATAATGCCCCATAAAGAAAAATTTATTGCAAGCAACCAGCTGCCATTAATAAGAAATCAAAAGCATAAAACTTCAAAAAAGAGTGGAAGAAGGTAGAAACGCACCGTAACGTAACATCCGCATCAAAACTTGCATCACTATGGGCCGGTGATGACGATGTCACGCTGCTCGTATCGGTATACCATCGACTATTGCTCATGCTTACTTTTCTCTTTTTCTTGATATTACTCAAAAATTTTGAACAAATCGCCGCACCCCAGGACAGCAAACAACAGTTAGTGAGACTTAGTATGCATGAGAATGGTCCAGATTTCAAAACCCTGCAAATAAACCTTTTAAGGAATGATTTCCAAGAATTATGACAAGCAATGGAATATGACGAATCAAACCTCTCATAAAAACGAGAACGAGGAGACGAAGTCATTGCTAGGTGCAACACAGCAATCGAAGCACAAAGACAGCAATGAATGTGTTGACAGAGAATTCAATTCAATTCTATCGATATTTCACAATCCGAAATTCACGGCTTTTAAACAGTCACATGCAGCAGAAATGCATAAAAAGCTTTATTCTATCAAATTACATAAATCAACAATAACGCTGAGTATGTGGAAAGCATTCATAAAATCAGAGCATATAACAGGTGCATCAGCTACAACAAGCTCTCCTAATGACTGAAATGCAGTTTAATTGACTTAAAAGACCGGGCTGAGCAATAAGGAACACGCTTGCAGCACTAGCACACTAACTTCGATTACGACAAGGCGTTTCTATCGCATGGTGCAAATAAAGAACCAGTTTACATGAGTTGATTGCAGCAGGTAGGAGTTGGCTATACATAGTACTAATACGAACTGACTCATGCAAACAGGAAATTCTTGACCTATTCAATTCTAAGAGTATGAAATCCTACGAAAATATTTAGCCAGCAGTTTTGTAACAAAACTCTCCCACCACATTCCACCCACTGCCCTAACACGAAAGTTTGGAGAATGGGAGAAAAGGCATGAGAAAACTGGATCTATAGAAGGAAATCGTCAGATTGCAATCGATAGGCAATTATAAGTATCAAAGTAGACATATATTTCCAAGACCGGAACGACACAATTGCATCAGCTATAAAAACTCGAAAAAAAGACACAAGACTCTAAATCTGCAGTAAATTACATTTGCCGAAGTAATTAGTAACTAGGACGGAATTACCTATGGATGGAAATAAGGACGATTCAAAATGATTTTGTAACGCAGCAATGGCCAGTTCAATCAAAATTTGAAAAAAAAATGTCCTGGATCAACGATTGACAAGATTTAATTTCATTTGAAAGTATCGATATTGTGTTTCATGACATAGGTATTCAAAAAGAATTCATGAGTGCTGGCTGCAAGGCGAAACTTTAGAGAGGGGAATTCCTACAGAACAGTTGCAGATAGTCCCAAGCTGGAAAGCAGAAATGCCGACATAAGAGAAGCTGAACTAATTTGCTTTCACCCATCCTACTTCTATTCTCTACCTACCTATTGCAAAACCATTGAATGGCAGTTGAGAGAGGATAAACGATTACTTCCAACCCGGTCTGCATTTGAGCATATACAGTGAAGGAAACTACATATATTAAACTAACAAACTGTTAGTATTCTCTGTGGTTTGGTATAGGTACCTAGGAGTTTCTTTGTAGGCAATCACTTGTTGAATCGCTGTCGCACTCTGTTGTACTTCTCCGTAAGACGGTCGACGTTCGCGGATAAGCGTCGATATCCGTAGGCGATTTGCGCGCAAGCGGAAAGTAGTACCGCATACGCTTGCTGAGTCAACTTCACGCCATACAGGAGTATATCTCTACTGACATTGAAGACTAGTACCTAAAATAAACTAGGGTTCTTGAGACAAAGAAAAAATATGAGGATTTTGCCTTTTTCTCGTATCTCCTCACAATTTACAAAAGAAAAAATATGAGGATTCTGCGCCTTTTTCTCGTATCTCCTCACAATTTACAAACATGGAGTCAAGTAAAGATAGTAGATTTATCCATTACTCATCATACACTCTAGTTTCTAAACACGCATTTTCCGACATGAACTAATTATAGCATCTAGACCATGGTTTTTATCGTGGTCAAAATTTATTGAAGCGCAAATTCACCCTTCCTACAGCAATAAATGAGTAAACTGCGCTTTTTCTCTGATGATTCATTAGAGATTTCGCAAAGTTCAAATCGAGCACTTTTTCTTATCAGATGGAACAGAACAGTGACTAGACAGTCACATCCCTTTTACACAAATCTTAAACTGATGCAGACAGTCCGCATTCAACCGGAAGCTATGAGACTGACAGTCACTCGAGATTGTTGACAATTAGTCACTTTACACAAAATCAAAAAAAATGTATCCACTCCTTGACGTTTATACCTCCTTCTCCTCAGTCTTTCTAAAAAGCTAACTTTGTGTTGCATTCCAGTGAGAAAGTAATCATCGATTTCTCAATATTCTCATTGTTTGTTCTCTGTAGGGCTAAATAAAACCCTTAGAATAGGTCTGCAAAATATCATCACTATCGACAAGGACAAAATTTACTCAATTTACGACCGCACCTAACAGTATGAAAAGTGGGTCTGATGACTGCTATACCGTATCTAAAACAAAGCCTGTCTCCCAGAACGGTACCTTAGCACCAACGGCGGTGCGAGTTCCTCGGGAGGAAGGGGACAAAAAATCTATACTATAGATCTTTTGCTATACAGATATTCAGGAGAAAAGGCATGACTTGTACAAGGTAAAAAAGTCACTTGTGCAATTTTCTACCCCATGTAGGCAACTTTCAAAAAAATTTCGCGACCTTTTAAGGGGTGGGCCCTCCCATCCTCCTCCGGTCTGCCACTGCTTCAATTATGTGAAATATTTTTGCAAAAGGATTATTTGACAATTTAAATAAGTATAATCCCCTCTGACACCCGTGAAGATCCTTCACACCAGCAATAAACCTCACAACCAGAGCTTGGATCAAACCAAAAGAGTTCCCCATCAAGAACCAGCAGAATTTAGGGTGGATCAACTTGCGAACAAATCTGCAAACTGATGCGTAAACGTTGTTTCAACCGGATACACATTAAGTACAATCACATTTACAAAATTTGAAAGAGACGTCACATATGTGTTTCATAGGGAAAACGAACTTACAATAAATTTTGTGATAGGTGCACCACGTATGATTTGTCCCACTTGTGAAGGATAAGACTGGACTGACTCTACCCATGAATCGCGCTCCCATAAGCCAACTCCTCGGCGATCGGCTACCTAAAAACATTATTTGAGGACAGAGTGCGATAGAGTTCAAGAGATGCAGGCAGCGAACGCCTTAAACACCAGAACACTTGATTTCACCAATAAAATGTAGCGGGCGGAACACTGAATGTATGAAATAGTTCTGCACAGAAATCACAACCAAATCGTTGGAGCTTTTGCAAAATCAAAAACCTACTGCAGAATTAGCACTCAACGAGTTCCAGCGAGCATTAGCACAATGATAGCAGAGCGAGTGGGTTGAGAAATATCATCCCAGAGACTTTCCTAGGAAATGGCTCGATTCTATAGAAACACAGACTAATGCATGGAGAGCAATCGACTGATACTGGATATTGTGAGACCAGAAAAATTTTGCGGGCAAACTTCAGCTATTTCCTCATTAAACAGCGAGAAAAATTTCTCTGTCTTCACCGCTGAGTCAGAACCTACAAAGCTTGAAGTGAGCGAATCAGTGAGGTAGGCACTGGGATTCGCGCACATACTGGGGAGATCGCCAGTAGGCGAGACTCTTGAAGCCTTCGCAAACTGTAACTTTTTTGACCGCTAACAGCTTGCGTCATCAAATCCCAGCTCAAGCAGCTGTTTTCTCCGTGGCTTCAATCCACATTTCCTTTTTGATCTAGTATACAGTTCAGCTGTAGATGTTTGTTTGGTCTAGAAGTCAGCGCATTGAAAGAACTGGTCAACGCGATAAGAAATGTCCCTTTTTGGGTAACAAATAGCTACATAAAACATGTTTTTCTGATATGCTGGACCGGGTACGATGTCTCCCATGTTTTCAGCCTCAAGACAAATTCCGGTTTGACATACGAGCAATTGTGCCAGAGATTGTTCTAAACCTACACAAAAAACAGTTGAACAATGACCGGTCAAGTTATTTTCGGAGCTGGAGCACCTCTCTGATCATACATCGTCCTTTTTCCTATAACATTTCGTTTCCTACAATCTTTCAAGTGCTTTTTTTCTCTAGATAAAGTGATCGGTGGTGTCTGGACTACTTGGTATCATAAATTTGTTATAAGATTGTTTTTGTAATGCTCAGAGATGGAAGACAGGAGAACACCTCCTTTAGAGAATGATATATTATCTGCATGCTGAAGTTCTGTGTTCTCTGAATTTTTTGAGCAGACAAGAACCATGTTATCAGTCTTTCTTTGAAATAAAAACGCATGTTTGTGCTGGGAACACCCCAGAAATTGTTATGCGCAAAATATTTCTAAATTACACATATATTTTTTGTAAATCTTATGACAGCTCGTCACGGAATCGTTAACCGTAACTATTGTCTGAATGGAATCCTAGGAAGAAAGAGAGATTTCGCAAAATCAGAAACAAGCTGAAAATGAGGTGGAAATTGTTCGAAATGTTACTGCATGTTGGATTTGCTCGCTCAATCAATTCCAAACAAAAACTTAAAAACTCAGAATCTCTAAGCGTAAACTAAGGCAATTCAGGGATGAAGAAAGGAAAGCTAATGAGCTTGTGAAAGGGTATGACAGGAATCAAGTGTACAAGAACAACTGCAGAGGATAAGCAATCAAAGACGCCCCTTCGACAAGTGGTGCCATCGACAATGGGATCATCGTTGAAGGATAAGTGTAACCGTCTCACATGTGCTCAAATAAAGCTGAACAGACCCGAGAGAGCTACCATAGAGCTATGCGAAGCATGAAACTCATTAGTGTACAAAGTAAATAAGACGAACGAACGAAAACACAATACGTCTAATTAGAAGCTTATTAATCAAGACGTTTATAGGAACACAGCTAATAATTTAGATAACTTGTGCATTTCTCTCTTAAGAGAATATTTTGAACAGGATGTGTGGATCTTAAGCCTGGTCTCCAGTGTAAACTCGTAGTGACGATTTCTTCCAAAAAGCTCCTTGAAACATGCATGAGTCAGCTTGTGGCAGCAGAGTAAGTTTCAAAGTAAGATCACCCATGAGGACAACAGAATGTCAGAGTTAGAACAAGCAACATGTGATGGCTTCAAAGAATGGTTACAGCATAAATTGTATTTCCATAAAATGATACATTCTCCTCCCATATTTGATCAGAAGGCATGACAGGCAGTCATAGGCACGACATATGGTTGAGTGCACACAGTGCGATCAAACTCTGGCAAGGCAACTCACTGGATTATCGCTATATTTTGAAGTTTGAGCGGAAACGAGGAAATGCGAGTAAGCCCTCCTTATGCGTTTTTTATACATGTTTTCCAAACGAGGGTTGGAAGCAAAAAGTTCATGTAAACAGCGCAAAGCCACCATCACAGGTAAAGACAACAGGAGCTACCGATGTATGAAAAAAGCCATATCGTTGACCAGATCTTTAAGCGAGTTAACGACGTTTGATCATACGGCTCGATTATACGACGGGAGTAACTAGCATGCTATCAATCTACCAATTGAATGAAACTTTTTTCAGCAAAATGTGCCTAAATGAGGAAAGCGGTGGATGGTATAATCAGGTACATACTCACATAACTGCGATTTTGTAAGTTCCTTTAATATATGAAATTCATAGACAATAAAAAGATTTATACTTATTTCGCGGCTGAGCATGTTTAGATATTAAAATAATAGTTTTATAAGAAGCTGTTGAAGGACTAGATGAATATTCAGCAATGAGCCAAAACGCAAAACTCAGGGTGCCCTCTGTGAAATCTATTCTGAACGCAAAAACGATAGAATTCAATTCGTTTCTCTTACCTTAAAAAACAAGTATTTTTTCATGCAAACTGCAGTCCAGAAAGCCGACCACGTCAACAAATCGATTAACTAATGACTGGATAGAAAGTTAGATTGCCTCTCTTCACATCACCATCACAGGCAACTGCAGAATGCTAGAAAACACACCTACCCATCAGATAAACTTTACATTTACTAATGTTCCTAATTTTCAGATGATTAACATCAAAACTACTGGAGTGGAGCCATACCACCACGGTTGACTTTAAAAAAGGATACCTAATCAAAATGAAACTTCAAAGTACGCATATTCGCTGAATGACTACAAACTTCTTCAAGAACGGCAAGACTATTCTCGTGATTGATTTAGAGATTCCCATAGATTGTGACAGATATATCGGTACCGACAGGAAAATCAACCGATCAGTTTCTCGTACAAAAAACACATGAACGGACACTTGCAAGTTCATTCTAAAAAATGATACACAAAGAAAATGGAAAAGAGAAGCAGCTCTTACACGGAAATAATAATTTGCGTAGAAGAGAACAGCCGACATGCCTCAGTCAGCCTCCAATGTAAATTTCAATAATCGATGAGATATTTTATGGAAATGGTTTGAGGTTTTGGTAAGTAGGTTGGTAAGGTTTTTAGCACCAAAACCTCGTGCAAATACCGACAATACTATCATAAGTATGTCGAGGTTTCAACAAGAGAGGGCGAAAAACTTACTTTTTATGGCGTTCTGCCTCGTGACTACTGCTGCATAACAAAGATAACATACTAACTAGGGCACATATCGGTACAATTTCTTTGCTACAGACTTCGAGACTGAGCACACTCAATACGAAAGCGCAACTAGCGCACTTACCGGTACAATTTCTTTGACACAAACTTCGAGACTGAGCACACTCGGAACGAAAGCGCTTGTACAGCTAAAATTCTACCTGAACCAAGCTTTATCCACAAAAATGTTTTCACGAAACATAGGTCGCAGTACGTCGTAAAACTTCGTTGCTACCAGAGTGAAGTTGAGGAATTTTCTTATCGTGATATTGCAAAACAAAAACTGGGCCTTGAGACAGGTGAACATGAAACCGTTCTTTTGAACTAGCAGTATTTCGGATGATTGATAGATGGAAAGCGAACGTTTGCGCTGCACGACGGCCATGTTTTTTCCAATCCCATTTCGTCTTTGTTGGTGATTTATTTGATAATGAAGTAGATGCGAAAACTATTCAAAGGCACCGTCCACTCTAGATTAGGGGTCTTGAGCTTTTGGGAGCATACGATAGTAGGACCTCCTATCAAGCCAACACCTGAATCGCAGCGCAAATTGTCGCTTTGGAAGCGAAAAAAAAATCGCCTCAGAATAACAGAAAGGCATGAGAAGAACTAAGCGACACCTCCTCCTCCAGTAATGCCCCCCCTCCCGCATCCGTGCGTGCCCATCCAATCACCATTCCGGAAAACCGCACGTCGATTGTCGGGTTTTTCGCGGATTCACGGCTTCATCTTCGGAATCAGAAACATAAAAAGGCGGAACGAATGGAAATCGAGAATCTGCGTGGTCGGTGCCTTTTAACTCATGTTTACGAAATCTAAACAAAAGTATTACCTACACAGGTTACTCTCTCATAGTTCCTGAGACCCAAAGTTAATCGTTCTGCTAAGTTTTGCCTAATCACCCATAAAATGAGATCGCCTTGTTCTGTTTTTTTTTTGCCAGTTAGTCTCTACAAAACAATATGTCTAGCAACCTGAATCCTTCCAGATTAGGATGAGTTTGGAGAAGTGCTAGAAGAAAACTTTTCTATCGAAGAATTGATACTGGAGCACATTCTCACACAAATTCTGATGAAAGAGAACACAATGCTAGAAAACGATTAGAACCGTGAGGTAAAAGAAGCGTGACATGCGACCTACTACGCACTTCGGCTTCATCAAAAAGATGACCGATTGAAGCCCGCGATAAATCAAGATTGATGCTTTTGCGATATGAACAAAGGCATCGACTTATTCTTTACACATATACCATCTAAGGAAAGCTGAAGAAACACATCTACAACTAACTCAAAGACATCAAAAGAAAGAATATGAGAGCAAAACATGTTTTTTTCTGTACATCTTCATACGAATTGAGCATTGAATGGGAGCAAGTCGTTAAACTTTTATACTTTTTGCTGAAAACTGCGAAAGGAAATCGCTGTATGCTCGACAGCAAGTGCAAGTAAACAGAGCAAAAGTTTTCTACCTTCGATAGAGAAGAGCTTCTCATCCACTTTTGAACGCGGAGAACAAAAAGACTCTAAATCAGCTTTGTTGCAACCCTCGATGTTCAATATAAAAAATTTGTTCTTAACAGGGAAAACACAAGTTAACGCAACAAAGACCATAGTCAAAAATATTCAGAGGATCTGGACGAGATACACCGCTACTTGCATGACCTCCCCGTTGAATTTTCTGCACTTCAAAACTGGCGGAGCCAATATAATCAGAAATTCAGGGAACTGACGAGCAAGAGCATTTCAGCAGTGACACCTCCAGGATATACAATGTGCACGTTCAGCAGTGTGATCTACCTCATGTTTCTTTTCGTGCCAATGAGAATGGTGGGATTGAATGAGAGGTAATTTGTAGCCACCTACAAAGTACTGATAAAACACGTGACAGCCTTATGAAGTACATTCATAGTGTAGAAGGATGAATGATGTTTTCCATGCTATTCAATTATGGCACTGAAAGAGATCAGAAACTTTACTTTAAGCGTGATCAAAATGGACATGATTGAAGAGAATTCAGCCATTCGCAACAAGGTGGAGAAAACTGGCTCCTACTGATAAACTTACTATTGCCTGTTCAAGAAGTCATTGCTCAACAGAAAGAAAAAACTAATGTATTATCCTGATGTAGCGGAAAATTCACGAGTGTACTTGAAACATATATCCGTACACAGGAAAGGCATTACTGGCCTCATATGCTTGATCCTGACCGTAACTAACCCAGGCTAGAAAGATGAGCAAAATGATATAAGGGACTCCATCCTCCAATACCAAATTTTCATTTGGAAAGAGAGGCATGAAAGGACGAAAATAAGGAAGATCCAGGAAAAAGCAAGCTGATGTATTGCAGGCAGCCGAGAGCACAAGCCTTTGTTCGAGACATGAGATCTGTGGAGAGGAGTGACACAAATGCTTCAGAGTTTAGGTTACCGCCGCCAAGGTGAGCAATGACGTGCGACAAAGCCACTTCTCCAATAGCACGCATGCTTTTCTTTCATCACCCAAGCGACAGAGAATATGTGATGTGTTTTCCTTCTCTGAACGGAGCAAGTGGCGATGGAGTTGACGCACAAAAAAAAATTTTAATTCCCATCTCGCGAACAGCCTGACAGGGAATAAAAATTAAGATAGGCATGGAGAGAGTGATCTCATGAAATTCTGGTAAGGCTGTGCAGTGATAAAGTGTTGGACACAGCAAGATTCACATAAATATAATATAAATCTTGATGGAACATTTCGTCGTTATGTCGCTCAAACATCTGTGGAAAGAATGCAAACAAATGCAGCACTTGTACAAGTACCACTCATACTGTATATAAGTAACTTGCGACATCTCTTCTTGTCAGAACAATTGACCCGTATGCGACTAGCCAAAGTCAATGCACACAGTATTCCAAAAATGAGTGGATGATCGCAAAGTAGATTAGACATTAGAACAATTCTGATCTAGCAAATAAAGCAGAATCAAAATCTTTGAGTTAACAGATAAAGCGAGATTGAGATCTATAGCTCGTTAGCTGCGAATCCAGGCAGCTGTTCTGATAAAGCCAATAAGCCATCTTCACAGACAGAAGCTAGCGAATGAGATGTAGTTGGAAAGCAGTTGCTATCAAACACACCGAGCCTTGCGATAAGTCGCAATAGGAGGTAATAGGCTCTTACCTTTTCACTCATCAGCAATTTGCTGACTAATCTTGAATAGGCGGGAATTGTTTGTAAAGCCTTTAGATGTCGCGGTGACTCAGGTGGTGGAACTCGAGCATAGCCACGTCTCACCACTTCGATATTCAAATTGGTGCGAGTGAATGTACTCTAAAATGCACTGATTACTTACCGATTCAACAAGCTAACTGCCTAGTTACAGTCGAGTAGATTTTGCGCTTAGTATAGTATGCTTGCACTGTAGATGAAATGCGGTAGAATTTGCGCATAGAGATTTAGCCACGCCAGTAATGCCGGCGTTCTGCGCGCGCAATTGGAAGGCGTCACAGGCGTAGCTTTTCCTTCACGCGCAAATTATGCCGCATTTCACCTACAGTGCAAGCACACTATATTAAGCGGAAAATCTACTCGACTGTAACATGTTTTCAACATTTCGGATTTGCTTGACCTTAGAAAATGAAAAAGTTGATGACTTCAGAAAGCTCCAGCTGGATAACTTTTCCCTGCCTCAGCAGATTTTTGCGGTGAATTCGCTTAGCAACCATTTTTTTCTCAACAAAAAACAACCTACGCTTCCGTTTGGCTCCCAAAACTTCCAAAACCTTTCTACAGTAAGCTAAAGTACTTCTATGTCGTTTGTCCTGCCTTTTGTGGGTTGCACCCCACGGTTTTGCAAAATAAATGAAGCTTGCAAAGTAAACGTCGTATTGCCAAGCAATTACCTAAGTGGACGACGGTAAGGAAAAGTTGAGAAGAGGGGTGGCATACAGGCCACTGAATATTTTAGTCAATATTCCGCGGCAAAATATTCTCACCTTTTTAACTGTCACATCAGCGTCCACAGCATTCTTCGAATCATCACTGTTCTGCAAAAAAAAATTGTAAATGCAGCTTTCCATGCCAAGATTGATAACAAAGATAGAGTTCAACTAACAAATATACGTATCGGTAAGTGAGCTTTATTCTATAATCGCTCTTTGCATTTTACAGACTTTTCTGAGATACAGATGCGTTCAGCACAACTATATATAGCAGTTCCACTCGCTTATAACAAGTGCTTCATGGTCAATGAAACTGCGAGAGAGGAATGCAGGACAAAATGCATTACCAAGCTTTTTTGTCGCGCAGTGGGTTATAGCGGGTGTACTGGGATATCTACTTCTTCCAGCGGTTCTAAAGAAGACCACTTTTGCACTGGTGAATGTCGAATTCCCCATTCAAGACGAATTTGAAGCTTCTCCCAGCTTTTACTTTCAGGGCGTTTCAGTTGAACGCAAAAATTTATTCATTTCGGTGTAAAACAACCTCAGAAAAACCAAGAAACATTGATCTTCTGAGGTTCACAGAAATTCTTTTCCACTTTATGCGTACTTTCTCCTAGAAAGTTAAAGGTATGTTACAGTGGCGTACCCAGGATTTCGGCTCGGGGGGGGCGCGGCAAAAAAAATTTTTAAATGAAGGTGCGTGGCGTTAGCCACGCACTCCGAAAAAATTTTAGGGGGGCTTCTCAACAATTCTGCGGGCCCCCAACCCCTAAAATCTGGAAAAAGGGGGCGTGGCGTCAGCCACGCCCCCGAAAAAAATTTTTTTATAAGGCTAATTTGAATTTTTAAAAATTTTTAAAAATTATTTTAATTGTTTACAAAAATAAACAAGTCATTTGCACATTTTTATAACGCATGTAAGTAACTTTCAAAAATTTCGCGACCCGTTCTCGGGGGGGGGGGGGCGCGCGCCCCCCCCCGCCCCCCCCCCTCGGTACGCCACTGGTATGTTACCATTTTAGCGGTTCAACCTACAAAAACAACGCAAATGATCCTGCCTATAAGTGACTGGTTCAAAGCCAGTTTGACCCGTTCAATTTTGAAATGAAAGTCTGAAATTTTGTAGATGATCGTCACGACTCAGAAATTTGGCTAACGACAGAATGGTCACAAAGCGGTCAATTCAAACAAGCTGCAAACCACTGGACGCAGTATCGAACGCTGAAATCTGTTTTTCACAAACGCCATTGTGAACAAAGTATAAGCGGTTCCTTAGAAACTGTACTTACTAAAGCAAAGCTGGTCACATTCTTGCTAGTTCACCTATAGGTACGGGCTATATTGAAGAATTTAGCTGCAACAAAGCCTTCAGTAAGCCGAACATTGTTCTCAATGGCTCAATTTGCACTTCGCATACACAATTTCGCACTACGAACGCTTACAACTCCATCCTTGAAGGCGTTCAGGAAATAATGGCGATAGATTTCGAGCCAGCAGTCTGGGCTGCATGCAATGGTACGCAGCTTGTCTGAATCGACTTCTACTTCTGATTCCCTCGTAAGAAGCTGGCAGTAGGGCTTCTCCACATATCTCCCAATTGCCGCATTTTCCAGATCAAGTCAAAAATTGACGCAGCAATGACCGCAATGTGTTATATACTTTTGACCAGTGTATGGAACAGTTTCAAACGCAAGGATTCGTAGGAATTGTCAGCGGTAAAGGCAACAGAGAGTCGCGCCAGTTATTCCTACTGCTTTTTCACAGTCATATATGCTGTTTGATGTGTGTCTTTTATCTTGCTGTACATATTTTCCAGTAGAAGGTTCCACTTCCGCATCACCTTAAACCAAATTTGCATACACTTTGGGAGGAAACTGGGATTATCGGCTACATTTAGCCAGCAGTACCGATTTATTGAGAAACTGCTTTTTCATAGCTACAGCCAAGTGAATCAGAGTTTCGCTTGTCAATAATTCATATTATAATGTACTCTCACAATGGAAGATGTAGCTAGAGCTATATGCGCAACCTTCGTTTTTATGGACACTGTATATTGACTTTGATATCATTTGATTTGGATTCTACTTGCAAAATTCTGCATGTTGAAACCTCTATTATTCATATAATGTAAACTGCTCTTGAAGGCTAAAATACAAACATGTGTTGGGAGTTGCTCAAGTGAGAATTCAAGTTTTTTACACATAGAAAAAGGCTGGTATTTTGCTTTAGCTCTCCCAAAATTCTAAAAATACTTCAACTTCTAAAGTAAAAAGAAATGAGTATTTCACGAGATGCTTGCTGATGTGAAAAGGGAAGGGAGTCGAACCTTTATAACGACGAAAGTTACTGGCTTGTTAGTAAGACGCAGATCCTTCGCGAGAAATTGTTGGCCAGCATTGGAGAGATCGACGCCTGCGAGTCGTATGTTGAGAAGACCCTGCAAACTGAATGCGTTTAATTTTGAAACGAGAACAAATAAATACCGAAAAGCATAGGTTTAGGACAGTGGCGTACCTAGGATTTCCGCCATTTTTATAATACATTTAAGCAACTTTTAAAAATTTCGCGACCCATTCTCGGAGGAGGGGGGGGGGCCTCGGTACGCCACTGCTTTAGGATATATCATGGTTGGGAATTTGATGAAAGCAGGACATGATAAACGCTGGTAGTTGTTGTAATTCATCTTGAGGTGATGTTCAGACCTGGTTTCGCAAAGACGTTCAGGTCAGACATCTCCAAAAAAAAAGAATGCTTTTCTAATACACTTTTTGTAGAAGAGCATGTGCATACGAAGAAGAAGAACGTGTGCAAAAAGGACGAGAAAAACGGATTGGCTTGTAAAGCAAGTAGTCATGCGTGGTAACGTCACGACTGCACGACTGAGCTTGTGTACTTGTGCGCTTCAACGCGTACCCTTAGAATTTTCGCTATGATGCGATAAAATTGTAAGAAGCAAACGTGACGTGAGCTTAAGCCACAGCGAAGATAAAGGAGGTACTCACTTTTTGTTTAAATCGCCGACTCGCGAAAGACAACCGAGTAAACGATAGAAATGCGAGTGAAGCAATACCTTGGGAGGTCTCCTTGTCGCGAGAAAAGCCGGAAGCCTCACTACTGGTATGTGTTCCACGCGCAACTCTCCAGACGGCAGTACCTGAATATTGCAATCTCTTCACTACATAAGGACAAGCTTCTGAGAAGAAACAAACCTCTCGTACGGTTCCTTTCAGCTCAAGCTCCTTTCGTATGAATTCTTTGGGTATTTCTGTGACATTCTCGAATCGCGCGAACTGAACGACAACATGAAATCAAAACTATATTGACAAATCTGAGAATGATATAAGAGTCAACGAGCGGCACATACTGGTTGGGCAAACAGAGCCGGCAGAAACATTATTTCTTTCTAGTTCGAAACGTCATCGACTAACTTACAATGCGCGAGTTGCGAAGAAAGAGTCCAACTCCCAATAGCCCGACACCAACGATGGTACCCTAAACAGGATGCAATAGGAGAGTGAACCTCTCTTGAAAACATCTTCTATGCTGCAACAATACAATACTTTCATATTTCGAAGCTCCATGAAGCAAAAACGTCTGTGTGCAAAATTAGCAATGCACTTGGACATTTTTCAGTCTCACTGCCGAAAAACTTCATCAAAGCGCACTGTAATAGTCCTTTCTGCTGACATGAACTCTCTGAGACTGGTATGTGTGTACGGAAAGAGATAAATTTTTATTTTCTCATTTTACGCCGATTTTTCTCAAAAGTGATGAATTTCCAGAAAACGGTTGATCAAACATTTCACTCTCGAAATCTGAAGAAATATTATGTGATGCTAGCCTACTCTCTGCTTCCCAAAACTGGTTCAAGCAAAATCCCGCTAGTCAAACCCGGCACGATTTCGAAAAAATCTTCTATGGCTAATACACACATTCCTTTTTTACGACATTACGGCGATGGTTGTCAGCACGCACTACAATCTGTTATTGAGATTGGCACACTCAATAGCTATGCATATCAGCGCAAAAAAAAGGAAAGAGGCAAAGAGCGCTTGCTTACCGTGCGAGCAGTACCCGAGCGAAGAGCCACGCGGCTGTCACACCGCATATCGTTTATGATACAGGATTGAAAACTCGATATAACGAGCGAGATTCTGATAAGCAGTTAATCATATCGGCTTCATATGTTTGAGTGAGATGCGACCCAGTAGGATTACAAAAGCAGTCGTACACCCACCACAGATTTAATGGTATCTGCTGAATAGTTGATGTCATTCACGCAATAAGGAGAAAAAATTTACGAAGTAGTTTGCAGGGATGGCATCATGGGGACATACCCGCTAATCGGAGCTGAAGGAAGTATGACAGTTAAAGGGCCAATATACTATAAACTGAGCATTTTCTGAACCTTCAGCTCACAGAAAGGATATATGAGATTTTTCGAACATGATAACTTTGAGAAATGTTCAAACCCTACCCTTACGATCAGAGCCGAAAATCGGTCAACCGGATCAACGTGTCGCACCTTTTCTGAAAATATTTTCTCTCAATGATTAGAGTCCAAGATATTTTTACACAAAATTTGAATCTACACAAAAGATGGGTAAAGAAAAACAAGATATCATTGCGCTATTACCTGGCACGACAAGCGGATGCTTTTCCGGCGCTGACGTAGGTGCCACGGCCGGGATCGGTGCGATATCGGCTTCACTCATACCCTCAAAGTGTATGGTTAGCACCAAGATGAGCGATACGGAAAAACGATGGCGTAGATATCAAAAACGACATCCTTCAACGCGATATGATCAATGGAAAGTCACAGTGAATATGTTTTGTGTAACGTGTTGCTCTGTCACATGCACCTTATATTTCTAGAGGTGACATGTGCTATGAAAAAACGTTGAGTGTTGAGATTTGAAGTCGAAACGAAGGACGCTGACAGGACGCAGAAGAGAAGCAAATCATTCGGGAAGTTCCGAGAACAGAGTTTGACTGTTCAAGAGATTGAAACCTCCGAGTTTTTTTTTTCATGCTCTCACCAACTCGCTTCCACTCCTTCACATCAAATTAGCGCTAAATGCTCGATTGCGGATCTGTGACTATCAAATTTCAAGACTCAGGCATGAAAAGTCATATTTGAAATTCATTTCAAATTATCTACACTTATTGCTCACTGTTGAAGAACTAATGATGCCATAATCGTGACATGCTCCTTGCACAAACTGACATTTAATAAGCAAGAGTTGCCTCCAAAAGAACTCAAGCCTATACAGGCTCAAATTATAACAGCCTACAAGACTTGGAGTCTAATTCCTTGTGAAGAAAGGTTTAAGATATGCGAGGGATACAGATATTACTCCAGAGTCCCTTAAATGCTGCAAATCAAAATTTTGTTAAGACCCATGAGCTTTCTGATTCCCCAATATACTCAGAAATAAAATGTAGATGATGCAGTAAGGACAGAAAAAGTACGGATGATGCAAAAGATGTTGTTTTGTTCCAGAACAGGCGCCACTAGTACCAAATTCAATTTCCATTCAAACATGCTGCACACTTGCTATTAATCTTATACACGATTCGTGATACGCAAAGTGGGGGCCGTTGCGACCTGCCAAGATAGTTCGTGCATGGAAAAGACAGTAAATGGTAGGAGAAACGAAAGAGCGCTCGACAAGAGAGACGCCGATACGTCCGCAGTATTTGCGTGCTATGAATTGTCTATACATTACTAAATTTTTTCTAGTTTGGAGACTTCCATAAACAAGAATTAAGCCTATGGTTTATGTCATACGCCAGTGTTAGTGCGCTATTCTACATAGTGTCCTTTCTTTTGAACAAAGAGAACTCTATATTTGTCTTCCTTCAGATAGGAAGCAACATGACGCCAAAAATAAGACAGAGGAGTCATAACAATAATACACATAAGAATGATACGGAGGTATTCCATATAGGCTTCTCAACGGTTCCAGAGCGCAATTGATATAGCCTCCTCAAAATTGTGAGTTTATATCGCATGGCTTACAAAAGCCGTAAAGGCATAACAGTGCAATGACACCGATTTCTTGGACGTTACTGCCAATTTTCAGGCAAAAATCTTGGCAAGCTCTGACAGACGCTGATCTATGCGTTTTATGCCATTTTTGAGGACACAGCACCAAACTTTGGTTTCGAGTTGGTGACACTCGGAAAATTGCGCGTCTTCGCCATTCAGCAAAGGGGGTTATCAAGCGTGCATCGTTGTTAAATGAAAATGCTACAGCAAATTTTCATTGCAATGCCAAGTAGTTCTGGCTACCTATTTCAAGATCAAGATTTCCCTCTGCCTTTGACCTATACAACACGTAAAATCCACAGTGAATCATAATTGCAACAGATATCCAAAAAAGGCGAAAAAGAGGTGCCCTATATGTGTTTGTGATTATCGGCAAAGCTTTCATATGAGCAACATATGGGATCGAGAAGAGATGGTGGATCAAACAATATTGGAGAAGTGTGGGCCATCGGCATCGATTTAACCGCAAATCATGAAATGCAAACAACGGCTTCCATGCATGCAAAAAACACCACAGTTAATTTTTAGTAATTCAGCTGATTAGACGAATGGTTACTGAGAGTACACACTAAATGAACTGAATCCTGAAACTACGGATGCAAACCATCCGCAGTGATCTTTTGCAAAATATGCGCCAGCCGACCGCCCTACACGTCAACACGTGTTGCTGGCGTCTGCAGGCGCATTAAAATCGGTTCGGGAATTCAAATTCGTCTTCAATCGATTATATCTTTATAGCGGGTTTTTACTCGGCACCTTTTTTGCGTGTAAAGCTCTTTGGAGTAAGATTGTAATCATTGTGGTGTAACTGAAGCAGGTGCCACACTGCAGGTCCATCTTGCCATAGATTGACGGAGGCATTGGTAGTGTATCTATTGTTATCTTTGGTTGTTTAGAGATTTTGACATAATGCTTACTATTATCGCTTCAGTTCAAACGTCGCTTTCTGTGATTGCAAATTTTCTCCGAAGATCTTCTGCACTACTACTATAGCTCAAGCTTCCTAACCCCTCAAAATCGCTCATTAAACTTTGCTTTTTTTCTGTTTTCATCTTCGGTGGGACATTTGGTGTCTGCCTAATGCCACACTGTTCTCTGTATCCTGCGGTATTGCCAGAAGAAACATGAGCTGTATACATGCACTAATCGTTTAGGCCGTCACAGAGTGGCGGTGTCGTGGTAGGTCACTCGCTCCTTCTTCAAAGATGATGAGATCTCGAGGTAAGAATCAACTTTGCTTTCACTTCTAGATCTTTCTTGACTTTTTTCTTTATGCATATGCAGTTCTGCTTTGTTTGCTTGCATGACATATGTGTTGCTGCACTGATATCAGACGAGGGCTTATTGAACGAAATTGTGTTTACAAAATTTATCGCGTAGATACCTTGCCTGTTATAGGCGATGAATCGTTCCGTAGCACTTGAACATTCATGCATTTTCTCCGTAGTTTTTCATCTGTTTGTGAAATTATAGGTTTAAAGTCTCTCAGCAAATTCGTTTATGCTGCTTTGATTGAGTGCCAAGAAAGAATGATGCAGATTGGTCATCTCATACTAATTCGTTGCTGACAAAATCCAGGAGTGCAGTCAGATTTATGCTCAAAATTCCTAGTCATGTTTTCAGTCAAAGCCTATATATGGTATGGCGTTTTGTGAGTGCGTTTTTCTCGTGATCTCCTATTCACAGTGTGAAAGTTGTGTTGAATCGAGAGCGTGTCCCGAGTTCGATGTGTAGTGTAGTCTCACAATGCTTGCCTTTCCTATGCGTCAACTCAGATCTGGTAGTTCTTTTTGTCAAATTATATGTGGAACTAATTATCAGAAGATTTGGCGCAGTTCTCTGCACTATAATCAGCTTTGTGAGATGTGCACTAAGGACGGACGACCTTTGATTGACTCGTCTCCTGCAACAAGAACGTTGATGCATCTCTAATATCGTGTGTCTGTTTGTTTCGCCGAACCGCATGTGATATGCTATTGTATGCAACCTAGTTCTACCTTGCTTGTTTTTTTTTTGTATATGTGATACGATATGGATACTCCAAAAGTCTAACAATTCGGCGCGAGAAGCATCTTGGCTGGCAAAAAGTGCGATTATTCTATCAGATCCGACTTTCATAGCATCTTGCCGTAATCTGTGTGATATTTTTTTGATAACTAATGATAGGATTGAGCTATCGGCGTGCTTTCGCAATATTGCGTCGGTGTTGCCTCTGTAAGTCTGACTTATCCACTCCTTTCAGGTAATGCTGTGATGCGTCGTCAGATGTCGTCATCGTCGTCAGACCGTCGTGGGAATCAGCAGAACTCATATTTTCGCAGTATGATGTCCGTCATTACCGCTGTCTTAGTCGCCTTAGGAACGATATTAAACTTCATTGTGCAAGGATTCAAACGAATGCATAGAGGGGTAAGATTTGTTTTTTGCTTAATCTGTAGCTTGAGTGCATATTGATACGTACCGTTTTTTTGCTAGCTGTCAGAGACCCGTCATACTTCCCGAGAAAGGCCCAAAAGCGATCAAAAAAACCCGAAAAAGTAAGGGGCGGAACGCAGAAACAACTTTCGATAGAATTTTGACATTATTTTGATGTGTAGAAGACAGAAAGTGAAGCAAAAAGACTCGGTTGCGAAATCAAAACACATGCCTTGGCGTTAAAACGGAAGGGGTGTTTCGGCTCTTTCGGGCTTTTTTTGTGCTGTTTTGTGCTTCTTTGGGTTTTTTCGGGCTTTCTTGGTCTCGGCGAAATATGACGGGTCCCTAACAGGAATGCATTCAATAGTACTGATGGACGGAAACATGGGTCGTCAGAGTGGCGGTCATTTGCTTCATCGTTATCATTCTGCAGACAATTAAGTGTGTCTTAATTCGCCAGTCAGTGATTCACAAATTTTCTTGTTACAGTCGGTAAACAAAAAAATTGTGTATACCACTAACTACAAGTTTCCGTCTAATATATGTTTTTGTATCAGCACTCAGCTCCAAGCAGCAAGATCTAAACAGGAAAATTGTGTATACCACTAATTACAAATTCCCGACTAGTATATTTTTTTCGTATCAGCAATAGCTCCACTGCTGTTGTGGTATATTTCTTCTGATGATGTCCGTCAGTTTCTTCCTTTTTTTCTTGAATTCTGAAACTGATGCTCTTTTTTGTTGAAAATCATTGGTGATGCAGGGCCTTGCCTTGTCGTTCGGTATTCCAAGAGCGTTGGGGTATGGTAAGGGAGAGAGAAACGACTGGTTGTCTGATAAAGGGTGGATTATTTGGTGCTGGTTCGACTTATCGTCTTTCCTCACTTCAAGAAGACAGCACCTATGAGAACGGCCATAGGTTTGCCGGCAACGGTTGCCGAGGTTGCTGGCGTTGCCGGTCGTTGGGACCTCATTATGGCCTTCACGTTTCGCACGCTCTCTAAGACTGCGTTCGTACTGATCCCGAAGTTCGAAAACCGTCTCAGCACAACTGTTGGTTCGAGCGTTATGCTGGAACTGTTCCCGAACTTTCGGATCAGTATGAGTGCAGCCTAAGGGATCGTTCATACCGCGCACAAAGGCGGACGAAGGCGGACGAAGCCGGACAAAGGCGGACGAAGCCGGACAAAGGCGGACGAAGGCGCGGTCTCGTCTCGTCTCGTTTCTCTCGACACGCACACACACTCACACGCGCCTTCGTCCGCCTTTGTCCGTCTTCGTCCGCCTTCGTCCGGCTTCGTCCGCCTTTGTCCGGCTTCGTCCGGCTTCGTCCGCCTTCGTCCGCCTTTGTGCGCGGTATGAACGATCCCTAAACTGTCTCTAACTCCTGCAGCCCCAGCAACCCCGGCAACGCGGGCAGCCTCGGCAAGCGTTGCCGGCAACCTATGACCGTTCCCTATGGTTTGCCTCTCTGCGCACAGACAAGTCAGATTTTTATCAATTTTGTGAACTTGAACCCATGCGCTTCATAGAAGAAGCACAACGGCAACCCAAAACTTTTTGTGAAGAATGAAGTTGTGCTTTCCAGTGGCCGTATTCATCAAGTAACCCAGTAGTTTCCGCTACCCAGTGGGTAAGCGAAAACAGTGCCACTGGGTTCTGTCGATATACACAAATAACACTACTGGGTTCGCGAACCCACTAGCTTCATGAATACCGATCTCGTGGGTTAAGCCTACCCACTGGGTTCCGGAACCCATTGGGTTCGTTGATGAATACGGCCACAGAAGTGTTACTGAAAGAACTGCTGTTACTCAGAGCAGACACTAAAACGCCTAACATTCGTCCTTTTCAACAAACTCTCAATTAATGATCTCTTTCAGTACGCCAAATATCAAGTGATCAAATATCATCATATTCCATGTTCTCCTCTCACAGCACATCGATTAAGTAAGTTGATGTTCTTTATCTCAAAATTACTAGCACTTCACGAGTGTTTTTTGCAGGTATAATGCGAAGGAAGATTTTGGTTCTTGATCTAGATGAGACTTTAATTCACTCGCACCACGATGGTGTCATCCGACCTATGGTCAAACCGGGAACACCATCTGATTTCACGATTAAGGTAAACAAATTGTTACGATGTGCGATCCACAGCACAACGCTGAAGCTTGTGTTTTTTTTTTGGAATTAGATTTTCTGATGTTGTTGCATATATTACTTGTTTAGGTCGTGATTGATCGACACCCTGTTAGATTCTCTGTTCACGCACGTCCTCATGTTGACTACTTCCTATCCATTGTCAGCGAATGGTGCGTTTAGCAACTTTTCACGTTTCACAGCTTTCTTGAGTTTGCTTTTAAAGGCAGTGGGTCGGCAAAACTCACCAACTCAAAATTTTAACGCGGTAGACTCCTTATTACCCAAGTATGAAAACAGCGCAATCCCGGTTGCACAGCATGCCTTCCTTGCCGAGAAAATTGCTCTCAAATTTACACGCGCAGGCCACTCTTACACGCATCCAGACGAATTGGCAATTTCCTTCTCACCATTGTAGGCTGCCCGCCGCAATGCTATGACCATTGGGTCCGGCAACGATTCGGTGTCATCAGCCTTACTGCACTCGTCCATTTGCAAAGGGAAGGGCATTGAAAAACGCTCGTTTTCGGCGTTTTCAAGCTCTCAAAAGTGGATTTTCGGAATCAGCGTATTGAATCACCCCAGCTAAGCGAAAATTTGACTAGGTTGAGATTTGCCGAGCCACTGCTTTCAAGAAGTACCTTCAGAATTAATGGGATGGTGGTTCCATGCTCCAAGAACTTGGCTTACTAGAGCTATTGGACCTGCCGATTATAAACACCATAATCTTTTTACGTTTTGAAGAGGCCGTGCAATACTGGGATAGTGCGGAAAAATAGCTTTAGACGACTAGGGGCGGCTACTGGCGCGATATGAAGGCGTCCTCGTTTGCGTTTGCTGCCTGAGACATCCTAAACATGATTTTTGTTTTTGCTTGAATCAAGTTTACGCAGATGATATATTCATCATTTTCAGACAGGGCCCGTACACTAGGTTTTCGCTTTAATCAGACCATTTACCCAGTTGACGTATCACATAGTCCTCGTGGACGAATACCATGCGCAACGTTTTGCTGTTGTTAATATTGTGTATCGTTTTGGCCGTCCATCTCGAGATGCTAGCGTAAGGTTGTTTCATACTGCAGTTGCTGCAGCAAGATCGCCTCAATATGACTGCAGCTGCTGCAGCGACTGCAGTATGAAACAACTCATAGCGGCGACTTGAAAAGGACGCCCTACGCTTTTTTGAAAGAGGGTTGTACACGAATTCAGATCTTGCGAAGAGCAAACGCAAATGGCACTTAAGGCTTTAGGTTCTATAGTCGCTTTCGACTATTTTTGTAGGCGCATTATATGGTCACGAAATGTAACATGTAAGATAAAAAGCTATTCATAGGTTCGATTTGGTTGTGTTCACAGCAAGTATGGAAGTGTACGGAACACATGTCGCTGATAAACTCGACAATGGACGAGGGATTTTGAATAGGAGGTTTGGCTTGTGTACAATCTCACCTGACTTCGCATGAAACTGGGAAATGAATGTTTCATATTGGATAATGACTTTACTGTGTAAGTGCAATCTTTAGGTATTTCCGACAGCATTGTACCATGGATTACGGTGGTTACACGAAGGACCTTAGTGCCATCCATCAAGACCTTTCTTCTATTTTTATTCTGGACAATTCACCTGGAGCTTACCGAAAATTTCCTCGTCAGTTTTGATATTCTTATTGTTCAAGCATATGCCTTCTCATTACTTTTACAGAAAACGCAATTCCTATTCCGTCTTGGTTTTCGGACCCAACAGACACTTGCTTACTGAACTTGTTACCATTTCTTGATGCACTGCGATTCACATCCGATGTACGGAGTATACTGAGTCGAAATCAACAAAGCTTCAATCAGGTGTGGTAGCAAAAGGGTCACCTGTCTGCGATTCTGCTTGTAGGTTATATTGCTTTGATAGTGTGAAAAAACGTGGTTCATTCAAATAGGCTGGTTTCGCAGCTGTTTTTTTATTTGTTTTGTGGCAGTACTTCGACATGCAGTTTTTGTATAACTGGTACCGGTAGCTTGAGTTGTTCTGAGCAGGAATGCTCAGCAGTTCAATATAATCTTTTGATTTTCTGAACTAAATCCAAAACAATTGGCCGTAATACATCACCAGTACTTGAAACCAGACCATTAAAGTTTGGCAAGTATTGACACTTCCTGCTTTAACCAACAAGCAAAAAATAATTTCTGTCTTTTGCTTTTTCACTGATGGTTTCGAGCGCTTAAGTTTTTGTCTTTTACTGTTCAAAATGTTTATTCTACTAGTCCTCACCATAGTACTGCCGGACAAGATTATCATTGCAAACATAACTTTCTGATTGTTCTGGCTTGATTTTTACTTGAAGGGATCGTGAGTGCAGCCAGTCAATTACGTCAGTTCTATATGCCAAATTCTTATGAGTAGCTTTGTAAACTGCCAAAAAAAAATTAGTCAATAAAAATTAGAGCGTAAGGCCCAGCATACATACCACATATAATTCAAGCCGCTGCACGATTCGGCGCGCAACACTCTTCATCATTGGGCTTAAAAATGCGTTGGGGAGACTTGGTTTTGTAGCAATATACAGAAGCTATGCGTTTATGCATGTAAGAGAGCTGCGCGTGGTAAATCGGTAAGAATCTGGCAAGTTTGGGAGTTTCGGCGATTTGGTGTAATCGTTGAAAGTATGCTTTGGGCCGATCGCTGAACGTATGCTTTGGGCTAAAGTATCAAGTATGCTACGTCTCACTTTGCGAGGAGCTGGAGCTGCTTTTGAAAGGCACAGCAAAAATGTTTTCATTTTCAGATTCGGGTCGACCTTTTACAATAGGTCCGTAGCCGGTTAGGTTCAATACTATCATCCTGGATACTTTCAGCTCGCAGGAGGTGAATGTTGATGTGAGGTAAAATAATCGAGGTATATTCCATTGTTAATTTGCCGTCCTCTCATCTTAAAACACTTCATGCAATTGGTAAATATAGAAAACATTCGTGTCTTTTTCGCCGGTTGATCATACACATTACGTTGTACTGTAATAAGCGTACTTTTCTTTTAAAGTTATCATTATCAATTATGGAATGTTCTTCTTCATTGTGTCGACATGCATATCGACCAAGCGTGTATTTTTCATTTGTCGCTAAATTTCACTATAATCGCTTACGACTAATGGCTGTTATCTTCTCCTCGAAAGCCTTGTCACTTCAATGTCGGCGAAATCTCTAGATTCAAAAGTGTTTTCGCAATATACTTTTTTTTTATCACAGAAATTGCATTGGAAAATGCAAGAACATTATTAGTAACACCGATATATCTGTCTATGTCGGACAGATAATTTCTCCTAATCTTTTTTCTGTTGTGAATGAGCAAACGACCGCACAATCCGGTAGGCTATTGACACAGTTCGATGTTCTTTCGATCCTACGGCGAAAATCGTATGCTGATGCTACCGTTCTTTTTGGTGTGTTTATGAGGAATAAAACAGTAAGACCTTGCTTACCCATTACACGTTTCTTTTCAATTTTTTGACGAGTCTGCACTTGAGGAGTGTCTTGTAATAACCTGATGTTTTTCCTGCCTCATTTGTTGGTAGAAACTAATTCACATACCGTCTTTGAGTAATTTATGCAGCTTACTGCTGGAAACCAATCGCGACCAATGAGTTGTTACTCTCATCTTTATTGAATTACGGAAACGTCGTCTAGAGCGCGGATCACCAGTTACTACGGGGTCGTGTTAACTCTGAATTTCCCCGACTCTGTTTATTGTTATTATGATAGCCTTATCTTCAAATTGCAAATAATGATTGGCTTTGCTTTTGAGCTCATTTGTATCAGAGCTAGTCCTCTGAAGTTGTTTCTTTTGACATTCTTTATATCGGTGTTGTTGTGTTTTCTACTCCTCTTCGAATTTTCTTGAATTTTTTTGTTGTAGTCTTTGTGACTTTCGTGACTGTCATCATTGACCTCCTCTGTTTACATGTCACTGAAGGCGCCAATATTGTCCATGGGTAGGAACATCTAGTGTTATCTTTCTTGCATTGTGTCTGTATGTGCGTTTCTTTTCATCTTCACACGGGACCTCCATAGTGTGTGTTGTCTATCGACGACTCATTGCTTGCACAATGAACATATGACGTATATGGAAGTCAATATCAAAAAACAAAAGAGGGAAGTTTGAGTGCAGGTATGGGAAATAATTATCTAGCGTATTGTCAGGATAAGGGTTCTCGTTTCCTTCATGTGGTGGTGTAGCGGTGTCTTACATATGAGTGGTTATTATATACTAGATGGCAAACCCGGCTCCGCCCGGGACCAAACTTTGCACACATACACTTCGGGGCAGGGAGCGTGTCATAGTCCACTTTTCGTTATCGATCGATGTCGATTTCACCGATTTTTTGCAAATTTTGAGCTAGGGGGCTGGGATTTTGCACAGGGGGTTAATCGAACATGCTGATCACCCCCCACGGGGGTGATCAGCATGCTCGATTACCCCCCTTTGCCAACTCCCAGCCCCGTAGCTCAAATTTTGCAAAAAATCGATAAAATCGATATCGATCGATAACGAAAAGTAGCCTATGACACGCTCCCTGTCCCGAAGTATATGTGTGCCAAGTTTGGTCCAAATCGGTTCAGAAATAAAAATTTCTATTCCGCACATACGTACAGACAGACAGACATACAGACAGACAGACACACATTCATACTCTTTAATAAAGCGCAGGCACCCCCATCTGACATCAGTGTCGGTCTGTTCGTGCCATGTTTGGGTTGTTTACCACTATGCTCCATGAACCTGCACTTTACCACTGCCCTTTACCACTATGCTCCACGAACCTGCACTTTACCACTGCCCTTTTTTGTACAAGTGATCTTTGCCATCAGACTGTCTGTCTTCGCTATTGTTTATCAAGGTTCCTTACGCAGGCACGAGCAGTCAAACGCTGCTACCACAACTCCTAAGCGGTGAGATCGATTAGTCTCATAACCGCTTCACGATATTTCGCTTTATTTCAGCTACGATTTGACTCCATTATCAAGACGGGTAAGGTATTCTACCATCGTTTGTTTCATCTGAAAGGCTATCATTCCCATCGCCCTGTGATACCTGCCTTTTCGCACCTCATCGTTTCTGTGACTATTTCTTATTCTTACAACTATCTCTCCTTTTATGCAACTCTGATCGCTCCTAGAGCAACAAAAGCGCACCAACATATGCAATCTCACTTTTATGAGCAATTTTTCATTTATGTTAAAATTATATTAGATTTGAGGATTTCATAATTGCTGCAAAGTTCTATGCCTCAAGAAGAAGTTAATTGAAGTTTTTTCTGAGAAACTCGAAATAAAAATGAAGCGATTTGAGCAGCAATCCTCCAATGTGGCTCCAATGTGGCTGCAATTATGTGGAATTTTTCCAGAAGCTGAGCAGTTTTTTTGAGAGTAACGTTTTGATCTCAAAACGATCATCATCTGCCATTTTGTATCAGTAAATACAAAAAAAACACGGTACAAGTATATTCAAACCGAAGAGTTGGCAAAACTGACCAAAAAATCAATGATTCTAAAAAGATTCTGTCAATTATCATTAACAATATAATGATGCTGTTTCCGTAATTTTGTCAAAACATTGCACAACCTCAAAATCGTATAGACAGTGTTTGGATGAACAGTTGAAATTGGATATACACTTTGATAGTAGCATTCTTGATTATATTCAAGTCAGTAGCCTACTAAGATGAGCTGGAAATTGAGGTAGACACTGGAGTTGGGCTTATCATAGGTGTTGAACAATTTGAAAAGCCCATATAGAACGCGAACGGGAGTTTGGAATTAGAATTTTTGAATTGAAAAGACTCTGAGCAAGCTTCCAACAACGCATATTTCGTGATGAGGAAGGGATGTTCTTTGATTTAGAAGATTTTGTAACTATAAGATGGAACGTTGGCTAGAGCTGCAGCGATGTTCGCCCGCGGCCCTTTCATGACCGGGGACATCGCTTAATTCACCCCAGGTTTACATACGGGCCCAAAAGATCTAAAGGGAATGAAATATTAAGGTAGTTCGTAGGGACAGTCGATGAGGAGAGCAGGGTCCCGGGTGAAAAGAGTCAGGAGGAATGTACACAGCTGTAGCTGGGAAAAGCTTGCCGAGTTTGTGACGTGACGGCCACTTTGTCAAAAAATTTCTGAATGTGAGAATTTGAGGGTATCCGAGGATTTTCACAAAATGTGTGAATGAGCCACTTTGGCAGCTACAGTTTGTCGAAAGGTGATCACGCTAAAACGTTGCCTCAAAACCGCACGAAAACGCTAAGGGCTTGCGGCATTTCCTTGCAGGGGAGTTTAAAGAAAAGGTGGGAACAGACAGGTCCCAACTAACCACTATTAGCAAACAGCAGACATGACGGAAAATCTTGGCGTGCGCGGCACAACATGCCAATTTTGGCTTGATTCGGGGGACTGTAAAGGCGCAGTTCGCATTTTCTCAACAGCAGCACATTTGGGGCAAGATTCGAAGGCGATTAAGTAAGATCTGAAGGATGTGGAATGAGAAAAGATTGGTAGTTCGGGAGTTGCATAAAGGAAATTGGATGAAAAAGAATGGGAGGAGAAGGGGATGCAGTTTGGCTCAAAGAACTCAGGAGACAGCAATACGCAAGTTTGCAAAGCGCAAGAGCATACCTACCTGGAAAGCTGGGAGGAAGCGGTTGAAATTCTGTTGGCACTTTTGTTAATAGAACTTAGGAAACCACATAAAGCAAAAAAGATCCTCAGAATTAACTTTGATAATTTCTGGGTTTTTAAATGTCTGAAAAATCCGTGCCATACTTCTGAAGAAAAGGGGTTCCTTACGCAGGCACGAGCAGTCAAACGCTGCTACCACAACTCCTAAGCGGTGAGATCGATTAGTCTCATAACCGCTTCACGATATTTCGCTTTATTTCAGCTACGATTTGACTCCATTATCAAGACGGGTAAGGTATTCTACCATCGTTTGTTTCATCTGAAAGGCTATCATTCCCATCGCCCTGTGATACCTGCCTTTTCGCACCTCATCGTTTCTGTGACTATTTCTGATTCTTACAACTATCTCTCCTTTTATGCAACTCTGATCGCTCCTAGAGCAACAAAAGCGCACCAACATATGCAATCTCACTTTTATGAGCAATTTTTCATTTATGTTAAAATTATATTAGATTTGAGGATTTCATAATTGCTGCAAAGTTCTATGCCTCAAGAAGAAGTCAATTGAAGTTTTTTCTGAGAAACTCGAAATAAAAATGAAGCGATTTGAGCAGCAATCCTCCAATGTGGCTCCAATGTGGCTGCGATTATGTGGAATTTTTCCAGAAGCTGAGCAGTTTTTTTGAGAGTAACGTTTTGATCTCAAAACGATCATCATCTGCCATTTTGTATCAGTAAATACAAAAAAAAAACACGGTACAAGTATATTCAAACCGAAGAGTTGGCAAAACTGACCAAAAAATCAATGATTCTAAAAAGATTCTGTCAATTATCATTAACAATATAATGATGCTGTTTCCGTAATTTTGTCAAAACATTGCACAACCTCAAAATCGTATAGACAGTGTTTGGATGAACAGTTGAAATTGGATATACACTTTGATAGTAGCATTCTTGATTATATTCAAGTCAGTAGCCTACTAAGATGAGCTGGAAATTGAGGTAGACACTGGAGTTGGGCTTATCATAGGTGTTGAACAATTTGAAAAGCCCATATAGAACGCGAACGGGAGTTTGGAATTAGAATTTTTGAATTGAAAAGACTCTGAGCAAGCTTCCAACAACGCATATTTCGTGATGAGGAAGGGATGTTCTTTGATTTAGAAGATTTTGTAACTATAAGATGGAACGTTGGCTAGAGCTGCAGCGATGTTCGCCCGCGGCCCTTTCATGACCGGGGACATCGCTTAATTCACCCCAGGTTTACATACGGGCCCAAAAGATCTAAAGGGAATGAAATATTAAGGTAGTTCGTAGGGACAGTCGATGAGGAGAGCAGGGTCCCGGGTGAAAAGAGTCAGGAGGAATGTACACAGCTGTAGCTGGGAAAAGCTTGCCGAGTTTGTGACGTGACGGCCACTTTGTCAAAAAATTTCTGAATGTGAGAATTTGAGGGTATCCGAGGATTTTCACAAAATGTGTGAATGAGCCACTTTGGCAGCTACAGTTTGTCGAAAGGTGATCACGCTAAAACGTTGCCTCAAAACCGCACGAAAACGCTAAGGGCTTGCGGCATTTCCTTGCAGGGGAGTTTAAAGAAAAGGTGGGAACAGACAGGTCCCAACTAACCACTATTAGCAAACAGCAGACATGACGGAAAATCTTGGCGTGCGCGGCACAACATGCCAATTTTGGCTTGATTCGGGGGACTGTAAAGGCGCAGTTCGCATTTTCTCAACAGCAGCACATTTGGGGCAAGATTCGAAGGCGATTAAGTAAGATCTGAAGGATGTGGAATGACAGAAAAGATTGGTAGTTCGGGAGTTGCATAAAGGAAATTGGATGAAAAAGAATGGGAGGAGAAGGGGATGCAGTTTGGCTCAAAGAACTCAGGAGACAGCAATACGCAAGTTTGCAAAGCGCAAGAGCATACCTACCTGGAAAGCTGGGAGGAAGCGGTTGAAATTCTGTTGGCACTTTTGTTAATAGAACTTAGGAAACCACATAAAGCAAAAAAGATCCTCAGAATTAACTTTGATAATTTCTGGGTTTTTAAATGTCTGAAAAATCCGTGCCATACTTCTGAAGAAAAGGGGTTCCTTACGCAGGCACGAGCAGTCAAACGCTGCTACCACAACTCCTAAGCGGTGAGATCGATTAGTCTCATAACCGCTTCACGATATTTCGCTTTATTTCAGCTACGATTTGACTCCATTATCAAGACGGGTAAGGTATTCTACCATCGTTTGTTTCATCTGAAAGGCTATCATTCCCATCGCCCTGTGATACCTGCCTTTTCGCACCTCATCGTTTCTGTGACTATTTCTGATTCTTACAACTATCTCTCCTTTTATGCAACTCTGATCGCTCCTAGAGCAACAAAAGCGCACCAACATATGCAATCTCACTTTTATGAGCAATTTTTCATTTATGTTAAAATTATATTAGATTTGAGGATTTCATAATTGCTGCAAAGTTCTATGCCTCAAGAAGAAGTCAATTGAAGTTTTTTCTGAGAAACTCGAAATAAAAATGAAGCGATTTGAGCAGCAATCCTCCAATGTGGCTCCAATGTGGCTGCAATTATGTGGAATTTTTCCAGAAGCTGAGCAGTTTTTTTGAGAGTAACGTTTTGATCTCAAAACGATCATCATCTGCCATTTTGTATCAGTAAATACAAAAAAAAACACGGTACAAGTATATTCAAACCGAAGAGTTGGCAAAACTGACCAAAAAATCAATGATTCTAAAAAGATTCTGTCAATTATCATTAACAATATAATGATGCTGTTTCCGTAATTTTGTCAAAACATTGCACAACCTCAAAATCGTATAGACAGTGTTTGGATGAACAGTTGAAATTGGATATACACTTTGATAGTAGCATTCTTGATTATATTCAAGTCAGTAGCCTACTAAGATGAGCTGGAAATTGAGGTAGACACTGGAGTTGGGCTTATCATAGGTGTTGAACAATTTGAAAAGCCCATATAGAACGCGAACGGGAGTTTGGAATTAGAATTTTTGAATTGAAAAGACTCTGAGCAAGCTTCCAACAACGCATATTTCGTGATGAGGAAGGGATGTTCTTTGATTTAGAAGATTTTGTAACTATAAGATGGAACGTTGGCTAGAGCTGCAGCGATGTTCGCCCGCGGCCCTTTCATGACCGGGGACATCGCTTAATTCACCCCAGGTTTACATACGGGCCCAAAAGATCTAAAGGGAATGAAATATTAAGGTAGTTCGTAGGGACAGTCGATGAGGAGAGCAGGGTCCCGGGTGAAAAGAGTCAGGAGGAATGTACACAGCTGTAGCTGGGAAAAGCTTGCCGAGTTTGTGACGTGACGGCCACTTTGTCAAAAAATTTCTGAATGTGAGAATTTGAGGGTATCCGAGGATTTTCACAAAATGTGTGAATGAGCCACTTTGGCAGCTACAGTTTGTCGAAAGGTGATCACGCTAAAACGTTGCCTCAAAACCGCACGAAAACGCTAAGGGCTTGCGGCATTTCCTTGCAGGGGAGTTTAAAGAAAAGGTGGGAACAGACAGGTCCCAACTAACCACTATTAGCAAACAGCAGACATGACGGAAAATCTTGGCGTGCGCGGCACAACATGCCAATTTTGGCTTGATTCGGGGGACTGTAAAGGCGCAGTTCGCATTTTCTCAACAGCAGCACATTTGGGGCAAGATTCGAAGGCGATTAAGTAAGATCTGAAGGATGTGGAATGGCAGAAAAGATTGGTAGTTCGGGAGTTGCATAAAGGAAATTGGATGAAAAAGAATGGGAGGAGAAGGGGATGCAGTTTGGCTCAAAGAACTCAGGAGACAGCAATACGCAAGTTTGCAAAGCGCAAGAGCATACCTACCTGGAAAGCTGGGAGGAAGCGGTTGAAATTCTGTTGGCACTTTTGTTAATAGAACTTAGGAAACCACATAAAGCAAAAAAGATCCTCAGAATTAACTTTGATAATTTCTGGGTTTTTAAATGTCTGAAAAATCCGTGCCATACTTCTGAAGAAAAGGGGTTCCTTACGCAGGCACGAGCAGTCAAACGCTGCTACCACAACTCCTAAGCGGTGAGATCGATTAGTCTCATAACCGCTTCACGATATTTCGCTTTATTTCAGCTACGATTTGACTCCATTATCAAGACGGGTAAGGTATTCTACCATCGTTTGTTTCATCTGAAAGGCTATCATTCCCATCGCCCTGTGATACCTGCCTTTTCGCACCTCATCGTTTCTGTGACTATTTCTGATTCTTACAACTATCTCTCCTTTTATGCAACTCTGATCGCTCCTAGAGCAACAAAAGCGCACCAACATATGCAATCTCACTTTTATGAGCAATTTTTCATTTATGTTAAAATTATATTAGATTTGAGGATTTCATAATTGCTGCAAAGTTCTATGCCTCAAGAAGAAGTCAATTGAAGTTTTTTCTGAGAAACTCGAAATAAAAATGAAGCGATTTGAGCAGCAATCCTCCAATGTGGCTCCAATGTGGCTGCGATTATGTGGAATTTTTCCAGAAGCTGAGCAGTTTTTTTGAGAGTAACGTTTTGATCTCAAAACGATCATCATCTGCCATTTTGTATCAGTAAATACAAAAAAAAAACACGGTACAAGTATATTCAAACCGAAGAGTTGGCAAAACTGACCAAAAAATCAATGATTCTAAAAAGATTCTGTCAATTATCATTAACAATATAATGATGCTGTTTCCGTAATTTTGTCAAAACATTGCACAACCTCAAAATCGTATAGACAGTGTTTGGATGAACAGTTGAAATTGGATATACACTTTGATAGTAGCATTCTTGATTATATTCAAGTCAGTAGCCTACTAAGATGAGCTGGAAATTGAGGTAGACACTGGAGTTGGGCTTATCATAGGTGTTGAACAATTTGAAAAGCCCATATAGAACGCGAACGGGAGTTTGGAATTAGAATTTTTGAATTGAAAAGACTCTGAGCAAGCTTCCAACAACGCATATTTCGTGATGAGGAAGGGATGTTCTTTGATTTAGAAGATTTTGTAACTATAAGATGGAACGTTGGCTAGAGCTGCAGCGATGTTCGCCCGCGGCCCTTTCATGACCGGGGACATCGCTTAATTCACCCCAGGTTTACATACGGGCCCAAAAGATCTAAAGGGAATGAAATATTAAGGTAGTTCGTAGGGACAGTCGATGAGGAGAGCAGGGTCCCGGGTGAAAAGAGTCAGGAGGAATGTACACAGCTGTAGCTGGGAAAAGCTTGCCGAGTTTGTGACGTGACGGCCACTTTGTCAAAAAATTTCTGAATGTGAGAATTTGAGGGTATCCGAGGATTTTCACAAAATGTGTGAATGAGCCACTTTGGCAGCTACAGTTTGTCGAAAGGTGATCACGCTAAAACGTTGCCTCAAAACCGCACGAAAACGCTAAGGGCTTGCGGCATTTCCTTGCAGGGGAGTTTAAAGAAAAGGTGGGAACAGACAGGTCCCAACTAACCACTATTAGCAAACAGCAGACATGACGGAAAATCTTGGCGTGCGCGGCACAACATGCCAATTTTGGCTTGATTCGGGGGACTGTAAAGGCGCAGTTCGCATTTTCTCAACAGCAGCACATTTGGGGCAAGATTCGAAGGCGATTAAGTAAGATCTGAAGGATGTGGAATGGCAGAAAAGATTGGTAGTTCGGGAGTTGCATAAAGGAAATTGGATGAAAAAGAATGGGAGGAGAAGGGGATGCAGTTTGGCTCAAAGAACTCAGGAGACAGCAATACGCAAGTTTGCAAAGCGCAAGAGCATACCTACCTGGAAAGCTGGGAGGAAGCGGTTGAAATTCTGTTGGCACTTTTGTTAATAGAACTTAGGAAACCACATAAAGCAAAAAAGATCCTCAGAATTAACTTTGATAATTTCTGGGTTTTTAAATGTCTGAAAAATCCGTGCCATACTTCTGAAGAAAAGGGGTTCCTTACGCAGGCACGAGCAGTCAAACGCTGCTACCACAACTCCTAAGCGGTGAGATCGATTAGTCTCATAACCGCTTCACGATATTTCGCTTTATTTCAGCTACGATTTGACTCCATTATCAAGACGGGTAAGGTATTCTACCATCGTTTGTTTCATCTGAAAGGCTATCATTCCCATCGCCCTGTGATACCTGCCTTTTCGCACCTCATCGTTTCTGTGACTATTTCTGATTCTTACAACTATCTCTCCTTTTATGCAACTCTGATCGCTCCTAGAGCAACAAAAGCGCACCAACATATGCAATCTCACTTTTATGAGCAATTTTTCATTTATGTTAAAATTATATTAGATTTGAGGATTTCATAATTGCTGCAAAGTTCTATGCCTCAAGAAGAAGTCAATTGAAGTTTTTTCTGAGAAACTCGAAATAAAAATGAAGCGATTTGAGCAGCAATCCTCCAATGTGGCTCCAATGTGGCTGCAATTATGTGGAATTTTTCCAGAAGCTGAGCAGTTTTTTTGAGAGTAACGTTTTGATCTCAAAACGATCATCATCTGCCATTTTGTATCAGTAAATACAAAAAAAAACACGGTACAAGTATATTCAAACCGAAGAGTTGGCAAAACTGACCAAAAAATCAATGATTCTAAAAAGATTCTGTCAATTATCATTAACAATATAATGATGCTGTTTCCGTAATTTTGTCAAAACATTGCACAACCTCAAAATCGTATAGACAGTGTTTGGATGAACAGTTGAAATTGGATATACACTTTGATAGTAGCATTCTTGATTATATTCAAGTCAGTAGCCTACTAAGATGAGCTGGAAATTGAGGTAGACACTGGAGTTGGGCTTATCATAGGTGTTGAACAATTTGAAAAGCCCATATAGAACGCGAACGGGAGTTTGGAATTAGAATTTTTGAATTGAAAAGACTCTGAGCAAGCTTCCAACAACGCATATTTCGTGATGAGGAAGGGATGTTCTTTGATTTAGAAGATTTTGTAACTATAAGATGGAACGTTGGCTAGAGCTGCAGCGATGTTCGCCCGCGGCCCTTTCATGACCGGGGACATCGCTTAATTCACCCCAGGTTTACATACGGGCCCAAAAGATCTAAAGGGAATGAAATATTAAGGTAGTTCGTAGGGACAGTCGATGAGGAGAGCAGGGTCCCGGGTGAAAAGAGTCAGGAGGAATGTACACAGCTGTAGCTGGGAAAAGCTTGCCGAGTTTGTGACGTGACGGCCACTTTGTCAAAAAATTTCTGAATGTGAGAATTTGAGGGTATCCGAGGATTTTCGCAAAATGTGTGAATGAGCCACTTTGGCAGCTACAGTTTGTCGAAAGGTGATCACGCTAAAACGTTGCCTCAAAACCGCACGAAAACGCTAAGGGCTTGCGGCATTTCCTTGCAGGGGAGTTTAAAGAAAAGGTGGGAACAGACAGGTCCCAACTAACCACTATTAGCAAACAGCAGACATGACGGAAAATCTTGGCGTGCGCGGCACAACATGCCAATTTTGGCTTGATTCGGGGGACTGTAAAGGCGCAGTTCGCATTTTCTCAACAGCAGCACATTTGGGGCAAGATTCGAAGGCGATTAAGTAAGATCTGAAGGATGTGGAATGGCAGAAAAGATTGGTAGTTCGGGAGTTGCATAAAGGAAATTGGATGAAAAAGAATGGGAGGAGAAGGGGATGCAGTTTGGCTCAAAGAACTCAGGAGACAGCAATACGCAAGTTTGCAAAGCGCAAGAGCATACCTACCTGGAAAGCTGGGAGGAAGCGGTTGAAATTCTGTTGGCACTTTTGTTAATAGAACTTAGGAAACCACATAAAGCAAAAAAGATCCTCAGAATTAACTTTGATAATTTCTGGGTTTTTAAATGTCTGAAAAATCCGTGCCATACTTCTGAAGAAAAGGTTCCCAAGTTCTATCTTTGACAGTCAATCTCACTACACACACATAGCCAGTCCGAAGCGCCGCGAAGCGGCGCTTTGGACTGGTATAAGATACAGGGTGTCCCAAAAAATGTATCGAACGTTTGATCGTTAATATCTTTCTTCCCAAGAAGTCTTTTGCCTTGCTTCAAGTGCCGTTTTGTAGAGCTGGCTTCAACTTAGATTTGCATTATGAAACGAATCACCCATCTCTCTTCATTACGGTAGGATTACTGTAGAAACTTGAAACATATGGTGTCAATGTGGAAAAAGCTGCCGTTTCAAAATTTTTTAAAAAAAATGTGAAAACATGTGTAATAGGGTTTTTATGGACTCTGAGTTCAATACTCAACTATTCACAAGATTGCGAAGCTTTCTAAACGGTGTAATCGCACCTTTTAAGAACATTGAATAAATGGCCGCTACTTCTTACCTGGCATAACTCTTCAATGAAACATCATAATAAGTTGGGAACTTTACAGTTATAATCAGCAACTCTAATTAGCCTAGTGTAAAAGTTTTCAGGCTGTTTTGTTTCTTTTCTGAGGCAAAATATGGCCTTTCATTGCTTAAAACCCTCTTTGAAGTTTCTACCGTAACTACAGTAATGAAGAAAGGTGAGTGATTCGTTCTGTAATGCAAATCTAAGTTGAAGCCAGCTCTACAGATTGGTACCTGAAGTAAGGGAAAAGACTTCTTTAGAAGAGAGATATTAACGATCAAACGTTCGATACATTTTTTTTTGGGACACCCTGTATTTTATGTGCATAAGATAAAGAGAAAGATAGGGAGAAGGGAGCAGCTAGGCGGCGCGAAGTAGATATGTGTGACAGCATAGTTGCCATATGGGAAACAATGGATCTCAAATATCTGTAACTAGCTGGCTTACCCGGCTCCGCCGTATGTTCCGAATAGAAAATTCCATTTCTTAACCGATTCGGACCAAACTTGGCACACATACCCTTCGGGCCCCGGCGGGTGTCACAGTCCACTTTTCGTTATCGATCGATGTCGATTTTATCGATTTTTTGCAAAATTTGAGCTAGGGGGCTGGAATTTGGCAGGGGGGTGTAATCGAGCATGCTGATCACCCCCCTTGGGGATGATTAGCATGCTCGATTACCCCCCTGTGCCAACTCCCAGCCCCCTAGCTCAAACTTTGCAAAAAAATCGATAAAAGTAATCGATAATCCTGAAAACCAATATTGTATTCGGAACCCCCCTGTGCCAACTCCCAGCCCCGTAGCTCAAACTTTGCAAAAAATCGATAAAATCGATAAAAGTAATCGATAATCCTGAAAACCAATATTGTATTCGGAATCCCCATGCTCGATTACCCCCCTGTGCCAACTCCCAGCCCCGTAGGTGAACTCAGCAAAAAAATCGATAAAATCGATATCGATCGATGACGAAAAGTAGCCTATGACACCCGCCCGGCCCCGAAGGGTATGTGTGCCAAGTTTGGTCCGGATCGGTTAAGAAATAAAATTTTCTATTCGGAACATACGTACATACAGACATACATACATACATACATACCCTCGATATCATCCCATATGTCTTCCCTCAACATGACGTGGATTACGTGGCTTGATGAGGTGCCGCCTCGCCTCGGGCTTGCGCCACGTTGCGTGCGCATTTTCGGCGTGATGTGGCAACAAGAAGAATGTGGAAAAGCCTGCGCCACGTTGCGTTGAGCGCCACGTCGCGCCAAATGATGCGCTCGCAACGTGGCGCGAGCCCGAGGCGAGGCGGCGCCTCATCAAGCCACGTAATCCACGTCATATTGAGGGAAGACATATGGGATGATATCGAGGGTACATACAGACAAACAGACATTCAGCTTTATATATAAGATTGATAAATAACCTTGTGGGGTTGTCGGGTGTATGTCAAGAGGCGCGATTTTTATTGCCGGATGAACCCCAAAAAGCACATAATAAGTGTTTTATAACATTCTAAAAGTAATGAAATTTCAGATGGAGATGTCGTGGGTGGGGAAGGGAAGAGGATTGTAATCGACGTGTTACTGACGTTGGAATGGCATGATATGTGTTGGCGAAGCCATGTAAGCCCATCTTGCAGAATAGAAGCACACTAAGGCATCAATCTATTTCGTACACTGTGCATAACAAAAGAAGCCCATAAACATTGAGTATCTATCATTTTCATAATTAGCATGTCAAATAATTACTGTGGATCAGGATCTAGCGAATTTTATGATTTGCAGATATTGGGCCACAGAAGGGAAATGGTCATAAATGAAAACCATTAACTTTTTGAAGGTGAATTAACTATTCTTTTTTCACTTAATAAAAAACTACTCCTTCTTTGACCACATAAGAAGTAGCCAGGCAAATCTCGTTTGTCTCATTTTCGCTTCCATTGGTAGTGCTTTCAGCAACTATTGTGTTGGAGATAATTTCCGTTACACTTTCATTCTTATTTCTCCAAAATTTAAGAAACTTTCGAAAATTCTTATGTTTGAGTAGTATTGACGAGGTGCAAAGATCTACCCGCCGGTACTGTCAGGTCCGCGGTCCGTGCGCAAAACACCCACTTTATCGGTGGGAGTACGTTTTATAGACATTTTTGTCAACGGGCTGGCATTCTTCCAGGTGATCATGGAGACAGGGGGTTGATAACCGGGCAGAGTATGATCCGTGGTTTTTAGCGAATATAGGGGGTGGGGTGGCACAATGATGTCCGCTCACGATCGCAGGAGCTACGTGTTGCGCCATGTCAGGGAACATTCGCATCTTAGCATGAAAAACAATTTTTGAAAATCAAAAAAACTATTACCAATCTTTCCGCGTCAAATCCTACACGATGCACACAAAAAGAAAGATTTTCGACGAATTTCTCACTTTTTGGCTTGTTTTTCACCTGTTTTTAGCGTGCTTGCAGCATCAAAGTGCTGCCATAAAAGAAACGATGCGAAAGTATGTTCTGAAAAAACTATGGGAGAGAAAAACACAATTGAACGTCAAGAAAAAATGACAAATCTGAATGTGCTTGTAAAGTTGTCGTGAACTTGCTAGCTATTTGTGCATTTGCGGCATCAGTCATATTGTTATGCACGCCATGCCGCGGCTTATGGAGCAACTTTGAAGATTCTAGAGAACTTCCAGTATTTTCAAAATTTCACAAAAAAAGGTAACAGAAATTATCCGCCAACCTAATATTACTCAGACTGAAGAAAACAGCTAAGGCTGGAACCACGCCTTCAAAAAAATTTGACTTATCAAATTATTTCTGCCCTTTCTGTCACCATCAATATACGTAGTAGCGCAGATTCAGCGTACTATTGCAATCCAATATTTGCCCTAAACATAGGACTGGAGAAACGACTATACCTCCTAAGTAAGATCTGGGCCCTATAGATATCCTGCTTACTAGTTGGCGATCCAAAGTCGTAATAGGTAATATGATTTATTGGACACAGTACGTGAAGACACGGAAAAACAGCAGAGGTTGATGCATGACGATCTGTGGGTGAGCGTACCGCTCTGCAGCTGGGGGTTCCGAGATCTCTCCCCTCTTCCTCCTCGCGCCATCCTCTTGTACGCGGCTCGGCGTGCTATCAGCGTCATCTCCGCTGCCTTCTGTAAACACCTGCATTAGTAAAGGGACTCTTACACCTAGAAGAAATGGTTTGGGTGGAAACTTCTAATGTAAAGAGAAGATGGTTTAGCGCTAAGAAGGATATGAGAGAGAGGAATCTTTGAATCCTCAAAGGTAACGTAATGGAGTGTGGCACCATCCCTAGGTGTGGCAGCCACACCTTTTGAGAGGCACCGTCCACCCAAAATGGGGTCAATGAGATTTCAATGCCTAACAGTAGCGGAACCCCCAACTGTATATTTGCCCAACTCTGCTGTCAAAAGTTGCCTCCGAAGGGAGACAATTGCTTCGAAAATCGCTTCGACGGGTTCGCCAGTTGGCTCTTCCCTTCACGTGGACGTTACTTTCGTCCCGCCCATCCTTGCCTATTTGAACAATCACCGTCCCAGAGAAGTCGCCTCGCGGTTTCTGCAGAATGGGATTTGTCAGTTTTCGTTCTTTAATTGATATTCCGAATCAGGGACATGAGAAGGCCCTTGGACGACAAAAACATCGGAGTCAAAAATTGGGGTGGACGGTGCCTTTAAGGGTTTGTGCCTCATCTCATTGACTTGCCCTCAGAGCTTTTTGGCACAGCTTTCATTTACGATGTGCCATCCCAGATCTCTTACTATTCGCAGTGATTTGGGCTTGATTCGTCTTCTTTACTCTGTGTAGTTGCTAAAAGTATTTTTTGTGCATTCGCTAAATCTTACATCTTTCTATATTGCAGACAAGATTGCAGAGCTTACTCTCCCAATCACGGCGGATTTTCTTGTGAAAACTCGTAAAAGTGCGTTTTCCTTTACATTGTTCTCTTTCAGTTTTCGCAGGGATTTTCCTCCAACTTAGGCAATTATTGCTCAGAATGATGAGCGAACAATCCAGACAACGTACCAGAGTACGGAAACGTCAATGGGGGGAGGGGGATAAAAATTCAAAAGGCGCATCAGTAACTAGATTTGGCTTTGACGTGCTTTCGACTAAATGAAACCTTCTTGCTTATACACTTTTGATAATCACTACTTTCGAAAAGTGGTTATATCTGAAATAATCACACTGAAGACTTCTTTGTTTTTCCCCCGTGTTGTGGATTGCCTGGTCCTGGAGCGAAAACCTGCACTTCAAAATGCTGCCAAATGAAATATTGCTAACTCATCGCTTCGTTTTTGTCCTGTTTCCAAAAGCTTCTGTGCTTTATCTGTTTTGCATCATATTTCTTCTCTGATTTCTTATAAACAACCTTCACTTTGACTTAGTGTCTCTAGACTATCGAGCGTATGTAGCCGAGTTACAAATCTGCAAAACGGTACAAGTCAGTAGTGAGGTGCGGGTGGGGTCATGTGCACACACTGCCAGGGTCATTTGCAGCAAAGAAACTCACCCGCACACGTCCAACGCATAGAGGACGGCAAACAGCATCCACTTTACCCAAAGTTTTGTTAGAACATTTGATTTGGTTTTCATTTGAGGAATGCTCTTAAAGAGGGAATTAAAAGTTAATCTCTGAAAGATGCGAAATAAAACTCAAGCTTGTGTTCTTTAAGAGGATCGTTCGCACCCGGTACAACTCGTCAGGTTGTAGTCCCTGACGAGTTCTGCCGAGTGCGGAAAAAGTACTTTCCTCAAAATAAAGTTTAAAAAATCGGCGTAATTCGCAGCTTTTGCGGTAAATTTGGCATAATTTCCAAGATGTGAATAATTCTAGCATTTTACAAAAACTGGCTTCAAGATTCTACAATTTTACCCGGCGGCGGATCCCTTTTCGCAGCGCATCCCATATTAAATCTTGCAACTCCCCTTTGCAAATGTGAAGAAGTGTGAGGAATTTTGGGGAATTTTTTTATTTGTCACGCGAACTTGGGAAATTCTGTATTGTCTAAGGAATGTGGTAGTGGATCCTGAAATATTCTGAAAGTATCCAGTCAGCATTGCACTAGGAGAAAAGCTGTGAATTTTTCTAACGAGAAAGCTGCTGCGGAGCAAAAGAGTGCGATCAAAAAAACGTGGAGGTATAATCGTTTGTCGCTCCAAAATCGTGATGTAGACAAAGTCCAATGCTCTCTTCATTATTCCTGTTACTTTTTGTTGGAATTCTGAATTTCGCATCATAGTTTGAATTCAATTCACTAAGCAAGCGCACCTGATTAGCCTCTTTTTTCGAGAGTTTTTGCGATTTGCTTGTGATATAATCTTTCTTATTTGGCCAAAGCAAGAGTCACCAATCTATAATTCATATATAACAGGTATAGAATATTGGAGAAGAGGTCATGCACTACATACCAGCTTAATTTGAACCTTATATCAATGCTAGTGGTATAGTTACGGTCCATCGCGCTTGTATGCTATCGGTATCGTTAATGTTCTTGCGCGCTGTTATCACTCGTTTAAATGGACAGAAGGGAACACTTCCAAATCAAACTTATTTTTTTATCTAATCTCAAGGATCTTGCTCACGTATGGGAATCAAAAAAACTACAAATTTGCTTTATATTTGGGGTATTTTAGGAGCCAAGCTGGAGGGACAGTGCTTTTTCCGCACCCTATACATAGCTAATTTGTTCGGATTACTCTTCGGATTTTTATCATTTTCATTCATTCTAAGTTGGATCACAGCTCGACTCATGCGGTTTATTCGTTTTGAAAGAGTAATTAGTAGTTGTGCTAGTTACAGATTCATGAATCTTATTTTGTCACATATTTCACATTTGTTTCTGCTGCATCTATTACCGCTATGATTGGGATTGTTAGTCTTAGGTGGTCTCCTGTAATCCTATTTTGTACGCGGACAACATTTAACATATAATATTGTAACTTTGATTTGCAGACCTGATTCCATTGAGTCTGAGAGGGCCCTTCCAAGACTCTTATGCGGTATTTTTATCGGAGATTATCTCTTCCTCGGCTAAGGCAAGCCAGTACGTCACTTAAAATGTGGCGTGTTATATCTCAGGTTTGACCCTGGATATGATTTGTCTCTTTCCGGGGGCTTTATGTAATCGCCCGTCTGGGTAAGTTACCGGTCAGGTAGTTTCCGCTCCATAGCTCGATGCTCTGGGGACCTGAATCCTTCTGCTTGTCGCTCCTGTTTTGGAGGCTCTATTACTCTAACATTGTAGCACAATGAATAGCAGCACTTTGCTGTATAAATTGAGATAATTCGTTATTTGTATGATTTCGAACGGGATCTCCCAGCTGATCACGCTCATTTTCAAAGTCATCTAATCCGCAAAAACTCATTGAAGATGTCACAGAGTTTTGCCGTCGATTTATTACTACAGTGCTGCGCATGTTTTTAGTAGCACAGATGATGGCAAGTTTTGAGTTTTTCGATCAAGCCCAACTCGCGAGCACAGGTTCATCGAAGATTTTGTCAACTTGATTTTTCACTTATTTCTTTCACAAACATGCATAGCACTGTCGTAGTAAATCGACGGCAAAACTCTGTGACGTTTTCGTTGAGTTGCGGATATAAATGACTTTGAAAATGAGCCTGATCAGTGGGAGATCCCGTTTGGGATCATACAAATAACGGATTATCTCAGCTTATACAGCGAAGTGCTGCTATTCATGTTGCTACAATATTAGGGCAGTAGAGCCTCCAGAATATGAGCGACAAGCAAGGACACAGGTCCCCAGAGCACCGAGAAGCGAAACTATGAAGGAAACTACCTGTCCGGGTAACTTACCCGGACGGGCGATTGATACATACCTCCTCAGCTCTCCTTCCCCCTCCCCCCCCTCCAGCGATAGTGTACGTGCTACTGCCCTAATAGGCCCACAGTGAACCCCGTTAGCTCAGCAGAACTGAGCTGACCCCTCAAAAGAGCTTTGTCAGTCAATTACCGTTCAAATAAGTTCAATTCAGTTTCATTCAAGTTCAGATGAGAGAAGACCGCCTCATTATGTGAGGTAGCCACTTTACTTCGCTGCCCTTATGCTGAGAACAGGTTGTAAGACTGACTTAGTTGTGCATAAGCGGAGAACCATGCAGAGATCACATTAGTTGCTCGTGAGTAACTTACGGGACGGTCGAAGCAGAGGTGCGATAGGGGGAGCCGGGCCCTCTCCAGGTGAAGGGGGTCTCTGCTACTCCCATCCTTGTAAGGTGAAGGGGTAAGTGAGCCCTGAGAGCAAAATGCCCCAACAAGTTACATACCATTCGAAAACTGAGGTCATATAGAATCGACATAGACCGTCGGCTTTTTTCTAGGTCATTTGTGCCGCAAGATATGAGGGATCTTTTGTACTTCATGTGTCAAATAATTTTGTGTCCTCACTTTCTGCTCTCCAAAAGAATGGTACGAGAAAGTCGACGGTCTACGTCTGCTAATGAAGACTTGCTTTGTAACGCAGATAGATAACCAGCAGTTTAGGTCTTCGTTTGGCAGAAATTTGCTGTTGAAAATGAACATGATTTCAGGCAAAATGCAGTGTATCTCTCGGTAAAGGGAGGCTAGAAAGAATTCGACGGTCTACGTCGAGTCCCCTTTTCCTGAGCTTTCGAATGGTATATAGACTGCTGAGCGAAAAAACTTGCCAGTTTTTAAAAATGATGTGGAGGTATTTACTATTAGCTTGCTCCACCCAGCTCCCCCAATGTATTGGCTTTTATCGGTCACCAGAGCAAGTGCTTTTTAGAGCCGGGAAGCAAAAAAGCCCTAACATGCTTTACACCGTTCGAAAGCTGAGATTATGGAAAATCGACATAGACCGTCTGTTTTCTCATAGCTTCTCTGTGAAGCGAGATACGAGCAGTTTTATCTAGCTACAATATCAGCCAATTTTGGATAATTATATTTTCCAACCAAGAAGGTCTTTTTCGAACTTTTATATATGAATCGAAAGCGTGAAAAACGAGTAATCTGACTGTTGTTTTGTTTGTTATTAATCTCTCTAGTGAAAAGAGATATGGCATGATTTCTTGTCATTAAACATGCATCCATCGCTAGTCGGTTCAAATTTTTCTACTCTTGCTCAACTCTTTTTTGCAAAGTATGTATTCATTGATACAATGTTAATTATTCAAAAAAATCACCTTTTACTTTTTGATTACGTTTCGTTATCAGCGCCCTTTGAGCGCGCAGAAGGTCTCAAGCATGCGTTTTTTAACGAAACGTTGTTGATTCGATACTCTCTTGCAGTCTTGATGTCTGAGGAGAAGAGCAGCTGGCGTTTCCTTTCCAAACAAAAGTTCCGTTGTAATAGCTGTTTGCCTTGATTAGTCTCAACCTCAGGTGAAAGGGGTCAGCCAGATGCCGGCCCTAAAGTGAAGGGGGTCAGAGAAATTTCTCCACCTATCGCATCTATGGCTAGGAATGAGAAAAGTAGAGAAATGTTTTCCTCTTTATCTTCTACTAACTGTGATTTTCACTGCGATTTACGATTAATTACTGAAAATCCGTTTTATCTCAACGTTTGCAAGGCGAAATCTTAGTTGGCACCTATCAGTATCGCCACCGAAGTAGCAAAAGTGACATCACAAGGCTTGAACCACGACCTTCCTGCTTAGAACGCTGTGATCTAGCCATTCGGCTAAACCTGCGCAAATCTTTTCTTTTTCGAAAACGCAGGAATTTCTCATTCTACAAAGCGCAGAGGCTCCGTAACAACTTAGGCCGCCTAAGCCAACTTGCGATGTCAGTTTACTACGGACTTTTCATGAAGTTAAACGGGAAGCCGCTCAAAATCAAAACTTTGTTAGATATTCATGGCTACTTTGTAACCTGAGCTAAATTAGGGAGATTTAAGGAGTGTGTGAGTTATGTTAGATCTGCTGATAATAGATACTGATAAGAGATAGTTTAGAGCCGCGATTACATCTTTAATAAAACTTTGAAAAAACTCAATTCTTTTGCGGTGTTAGATCATCATGTATGTGATGTAAAGTCAAGCCCTTAACATTCTGAGTTGCAGAAGTTGAATTTATGCTGTAAAAGCAGGCTGAAGCGCATTCGTCAAGACCAGCGATTACGCCAAGTAGTCACGAGCCTTTCACCATATTTATCGGAAAGGCTAGTGGATTGCATGTTCTCATCTGGAAAGAAGTCAAATTCCCTCGATGTTCAGTTCCTTTCTAAAGCGAATTAACTCTCAATACAGCGAATGTAAGAAATGTAGCAATTCTTAAGGCGACTTCTTTGCCACGCAAAACCTTCGCGTTGTACGACGTAGCTGTGAGGGGAAAATGCAGTAGTGTCTGAAAAAGCAAGGGATTTCTGAAAGTGTGTAGCTTTGATTGCTTTTTTAAATTCATATATTCTTCGTCAATGAGTTTGGAAACCGGCGTGAAAAGGTGGTACGCTGATTTGTCCTGGAACACCAATACATCAGACAGTACCATTAACAAGAAGGCAGTTAAGGCATTATTCAGGGTGGATCCAGTGTGTTTAACGCTATATTAATTCCAGCAAACAATTTAGGGTACCAGCAGGACTCAGTCCTTAAGCGTGTCTTTCTTAAGAGCGCACTTTGATAATTTAGTACTTTGGAAACGCAAATGGCTAGCAACAATTCAAATATTTAGCGAAGAAAAATTCTACTAGAGCAACCTTGTTTAGGTCAAAAATATTTTACGCCTTTTCCAAGCATGCACATACGATTTTTTTTTGACTGCAGCACTAGGTGCTAATTCTCATCTGGCATACATTGTGATTTTAGGAGTTCTCAACCCGCGCGTGCGAGTTTCTAAGTATAACGAATTTCCTGAGTACAGTAGGTGGGCGCAGAAGTTTTATTGGCAAAATGAATGACTGACGTCTTTTGAAGGCAAAGCTATGCCGCGCAACTGCGCATGAGAATGAAATATTGTGGTTGGAGCTCAAGTTACATGCAGAGCCCAAGACCACTGTCACATGTTCCACTAGGACAGGCGGAGCAAGGATTTCCTATCTTGTACAGTACTTCATCCGGGATATTGCCTCTGAAATTTTCTTACAAGCTCATACTATCGAGTGACTGCGTAACTTACTTTGGTTTGTATAGACATATGACGGTGTAAGAGGATGAACATTTTGCGATTGCACATCCAAGATAGTTGGTTCTTGACCAAGCGATCTGAGAAAATTGAGATAAATGATAGCCCTGTGCCAAATGCTACAAGAAGTTTTACGCGATTTTATCACTATTTATTATTTTCCTGCTCAGTCACACGTGCTGAGTTTTATCAAGAAATAAACAGCATCGGAAAGTTTTTCCTTTTTTACCTGGGTATAGGTTTCTATAGCAGTGCCAACATGCTTGCTACGAAAGGTCACTAGCATTCCTGGCCCCGTGTTGTCATGGCGAACCACTTTCCACCAATTCGTAACGGCCTAAATATTTGGCTTCTTTATTTCACATCAACTTGAGACAGAACTTGCCAACCTTCTTTACTGCATCTGCGTAAGTCGCTACGACACTACTCGATGCAAATTTGTCAAAGTTTTTACCATATGTACTAGCTGTTTTAGTAGAAGGACATGTTCGCACTTCCTCAATAGCGGCCTTTTCCAAATCGCAGTCGAGTACCTAGAGGGATTGGGGTTGATCGAACAAGACAAGATAGTTAACAAACCAATTTCAGCATATCTCCTCCCTTTGGTAGATTCTTTCCACTGGGTCTTTGTACTTGGCCTTGTACTAGGATACTTCTGCAGATTACACTATGATTACACTAAACTATTATATTTTTGCGAAAAAAAGTCAAAAGTTTCAATCATAGTCTCCGTTCAAAAACGGAGCTAAGGTGAGATGTTGCGTGAAATTGACAAAAATTGCATTCCTACCTTCTATAATTTTGTGTGTCAAGGAACCGCGTTCTCAGGTCGTCTGTCATCCCACTATTATCCTTGCACAGAGTGCTAGTTCCTATAGTAATAGTATGGCTAATTTTTTGACCTAGTTCCTCCAAATATCTCCTTTTCCGAAGTTTCTAGTTGTGGTCTCGTCAACCTACTGTTTTTGGTGAATGAAGGCAAAAAGAAAGGGGAAGAGCATATCACACTATTTTTCTTATTCAATTTGAAATGAGAACAACTCTATGTTGACATTATGAATAAATCAATTTACCGGAAGGTAACTCTCCAGGGTAACTGGCAGCAGTAGTAGCACCATTTGTTGTAAATGATGTGAATGATGTGGTAGCGGTAGACTCTTCACATAGTCCCGTGCCAGTGTTGCAAGATCTTCCAGTACCACATTCTGCATCACTACATGTTCCACTACCAACTTCGTAAACCACATCATTGACTTCCAGTTTCCTCAAAAAGTGGGATATCATATCAATATACCTTGCTAATCTTTACTCTTCCTAAAAAACACTTATAGCTAGCTGCAGCAAGGCCGAATTTCCACCTAAAAGATTGTTGAATTGTTGACAATTGAGCTTCCTACACTTATTCTTTTACCTTCATTATCGCTCTCTCACAGTGTTGCTTCGTTTTTACCGCAGACAAACTCAAACGACTGTGTCAACCAAAACATTGCGAGCGTATCATAAGTCATAATAACGGGCTAAGGGAGTTTACGTGACTTCATGTGTGTGTGTCTGTCTGTTTGTCTGTCCGTAACGAAATTCACAAAGCGAGTTCCAGCAGACAGCTTGGGCTAGAATTTGGGTGATAGCATCCTATCAGATGTAAGTTCAGTGTGCAAAAGCGCAAGTCGATTCGATAAGCGGAACCTTTAGAAAATGTGCGCAAAATGGATCCTTGCGGCTTAGCCTCATAGTAAGACCATATCCAGATTTTTTGCAAAGTTGTGGATTTGCTTGGCATGTGCATCTTCAAGACAAGGCAATAGCGAAAAATTGTAAAAATTATGTTTTTTTGCTAGAAGGACGCCAAAAAAGAGATTGCTTAGATAGTCGACTTGTAAAGCGTTTACCTCAGTATTCAACAAGGAGATGTAACTTAAGATGGTCATTGACAAGCGATAACCTACTTGTGACCAATTCGAATTTGCACGTATTCCTTAGCACAGAAGTTTTCTTCCCCCAAAGCCACTGATATCATATGTGAAAACTTTTGGAATGAGTGGTTGTTTACAATTTACTCGTGATGGCCAGCATAGCTGGGAAAGTTTCAAGCCAACATTAGCGAGAGAGGAAAGCATGAAGAAAGTAAGACCAGTGCGAGCTTCTGCGAAGAAAGGTGACGCACTGGTTATTAAAATAATGGCTTTCGCCTAACTAACACGTGCAGGCACTTAATACATTATTTTAGGTACAGACACTTGATGATGATTAGACAAGGAATAGGATTGGATTTTTCTGTTGGTTTTTCCCTTCCGAATGGACGTACGTTTACATGAGCAAGAAGGCTGTCAGCAGTTCCGGGCTAAAGCTTTCTCAGAGAAACTATCATTAGCATCCGATTTGCAATCTCCTTGTAAATTCTCCAGTCAGAATTTTTTACGCGATTACACGATCACTAGTGTGTTTCAAACTTCCTCGGAGTTTTCAAGCACCTCTTTAGGAAACTTCGTATAGTATGATATATACGTTAAGGTGCAAAAATTCGGAACTTTTCCTCAAAACATATTACAAAAGCGTCAGCATCCAATTTGCATATTAAATCGAGCAATTGTGATTCTAATTTAGCATAGTGTTTAGAACCCGTCATAGTTAGCATTTTCATCACTGCCTACGAAAAAAAGGGTGGCGAGTGGCGCAGTGGTATGGGGCGCCGTTATAACAGGTCAGACCAAGATTCGTTCCCAACCCTGGGCCAACCAAGCGCTCTACCCTCCGCGGACTGTAAATTGCTACCAGAGTAACCTGTAAGATAGAAAGCAATGACTTGGTAATTGCCTGGCCCGCAAGTCACTGTGACGGGCCCGCACGCATTCATTAGCCTTTTCGATTACGATGTGGAGTGTAAGTCCGCGTTCAAAATACTAAAAGGAGGATCTTCATATTCCGCTGAGCCCTATATGCATAAGTTAAATTGCCTCTTTTATTGATCTACTTTGTCCCGGGCTTTTGTGAGATTGCTTGCAGAGGAGGGTGCAGGAGGGAGGATAGGAAGGAAAAACGTCTATTACCGGTTTAATTTGTTTAGAGCTCAACGGATATCGAAAAATAAAGCTCACTTTTGGTCTGTAAGACAATACACAGCAGTAAAATCTTCGGATTCATCATTGCAAGTCGTTTCTACACAACCGATCTTTGTTGTTGAAGCTCGAATAAGCTGGAAGTCAAATTTTTGACCAAGTGATAAACAACACTAGCATCTCACATTGAAGGGTTCCTCCAAATCCCCAATAATGGACGAGACTGCATTGCTTCCAACAGCTTTTGCTTTTTCAACATCATTCGTATCCAAATAAAACAGCCATTCGCTTATCTGATCAGTCAAGGTTTCGGTAATATCTCTGAAGGTGCATGACTTTATTCCATCAATTTGGCAAACTATTATTGTGTTTTGTTTTCATTGCTATAGGGGAAGGGGGAGGTAAAAAGACGAAAGTCTGATGGGACACTGGAGAGAAAAAGATTGCTTCAACAGCAAATAAAAAGGTGCACGCGCAAGAGCACTTGATTACCGACTTCTTCTAGATTTCTGAGTAACCAGTTCAATCATGAAATCTGTCGTTGGTTTCCAGAGGAGAAGGGCACGAAGAATTTTGTAAACCTCTACAGGACATACTTTTCGGTCGTGATTGGTCAAAACTTACCTAAAACCCGTTATCCATGCTTTATCCGTTGGCTGCTTAGTCACACATGATCCATCCACTGAACCAATAGCTTCCAATTCCAAACTGCAATCCCACTCCTGAAATTCATGTACCTTACTTGAAAATTCACAATCTAGCTTTGACACGAGCACTTCGCTTTAACGATGTGTAAAGTATGCGAAGAAAGGGTTCTAGAGTTTTTATAAACAAAGTTTATTTCATTACTTCAAAGATTGGTTTCTTTTCCCTTACATCGCTATAACCCTTCCATGCATTACAACAATTTATTGTGTATGCTAGGGGTAGAGGTTTCAAACAAAAACGTTAGTAACGCTGGTTCGAATCTTACACTGAATTATAACATTATTGACTACCTTTGCACACCATGTTTTGCACCAGATAAACTTATCGCTTCAAATATAGCTTCAATATTCCTCTAAGATTAGTGTCCGGACAAAATCACATTACCCATTTTCTGTTGTCTAGAATTGCCCGGTGCTAATCTCGATAGTGCCCTTTAAAGGCACCGTCCACTCAAATCCCCGACTTCCATGTTTTTATTCGCTTCCGGGCCTTCTGAAGGCCCTGATTTCGAATATGAAGTCGAGAATCCCAAAAACCCCTATTTTGGAGAAAGCGGGACGGGTGGAAGTGCAGTTTGCAGGGCTGCGTCGCGGTTATCGCCCGGCGTATATCAGCGCCGCAGCCCCCAAAGCTGCAAAATGGGCGGAGTGACCACCTTATCACGTATCACGTACCTTCCAGAGCGGATTTCTCGCTCCGGAAGCAATCTTTTGCGGGGAAACTTGGGGGTTGGCCTAGTGTGGGGGCCCGCATTAGTATGCCATTGAATCTCGTGAACCCTCACTTTGGGTGGACGGTGCCTTTGAAGAGCTTATGAATGGTAAAAGATTTTTTCACGAAAAGATTCTGTTAATGTTTCAAAGGCTATGTGGATCCTTTTTCGCCAATATTTGTCGCGTTTGCTTCTAATATACAGGGTGTCCCAAAAGTAAGTACACACTTTTCAATCGTCAACATCTCTCTTCCCAATGGGTCTTTCTTTGCCATTCAAGTACCATTCTGTAGAGGAGGCTTCAACTTAGATTTACAGTATCGATCAAAACACCGATCGCTCTTCGTTACTGTAGGATTACGGTAAGAACTTCCAGCATGTGACATCATTGTGAAATATGCCATCTGACAAAACTTTCTGCAAAAAATCTGAAAATGTCTACTAGGGGCACACGCTGATTTCACAAAACAACTTTTACGAGTGTTTTCAGCTTTTTTAAAGGTGTAATCACATTTCTGACAAGTACTGGGAATTCAGTTATTACGGTTCACCCGGGATAATTGAGAAAGAAGCATCACAGTAAAGCGGAAATTTCAAAATCGAAATCAGCGGCTCCCACTGCCGTAGTATAGGAATTTTTTGACTTGTTTGGTCTTGTTCCGAGGCAGAATATGGCCTCCAATGGGCTAAAATCCTTGTCGATCGTACCGTAATCCTACAGTAATGAAGAATGATCGGTGATTCGCTCGATACTTCAAATCTAAGTTGAAGCCTACTCTACAGAATGGTACTTAAATGGAAGAAAAAGATACAATGGGAATAGAGATATTGACAATTGAAAAGTGTGTACTTACTTTTGGGACACCCTGTATAAAGCTGAATGTGTGTTTGTTTGAGTGGGTGTCTATAAGTTTGTTCCGAGTTCAAATTTTTGTTTCGGACCGATTCGCGCCAAACTTTGCACACATACACTTCTAGGCGGGGTGGATGTCGTAGGTTTTTGGTTATCGATCGATATCGATTTTATCGATTCTGCAAATTTTGAGCTAGGAGCTGGGAGGTAGCAAAGGGGGGATAAACGAGCATGTTAATTATGAATATAATAATATTGACAGGGTCGGGCAGAGCCGGGTTTGCCAGCTAGTGTTATAGTGCATGCCCCGGCCAGCTTCCCATAGGTACCGCCGCGGCGCATGCGCAGCGCGCTGCCTTCCTGCTGCCTTTTGCTTTGTCAGTAAGTCTAATGCTCTACACACGCAGGCAATCGAGTGGGAGAGACCTCGTTATGGTTCGCAGACTTTGTGCGAGCCTGACGAGCGTAGCAAAACCCAAACGTTCTACCTCAAACACAAGCGCATTTGATTAAACGAAGATCGAAAGGCAGCGGGAACCTCTCTAATGCAGAGACGATAGAAGTACCAACCAAAATCGACCATAGATATTCGTTTTTTTTTGTAGAAGAGATTTGAACAAAAGATCCTCTCGAGATTACTCGAACACCAACTTTTAGCGAAGAGAATATGTAAAAACGAACAACGTTTCTTCTAACGTTGAAGTTAGGATCCATTGTCTTGATCGGCCATGCCTGGAATAGAGAAATTATGAAGAAACAACGATAAACAAGATAGGAAAACAAAAAAGAAAGCTCGTCGAAGGTATCAGAGGCGTGTGCTGCGTGCGCGTCGCGTTAGTACATATGGGAAGCTGGCCGGGGTCCACACTATATATGGTTTTCGATGCTAATTATAGTCACTACACCTAAGCGTTTGTTGCATTTGCATTTGTTAAATGGGTTTTGATGCTAATTACTAGTCGCTACATTTGATCGGCTTCATTTTGCTCTCTGTAATTCTAATAAACTTCTAAACTCAACCTCGGGTTACAATAGTACCTGTGTCTATGTACAACAAAAGCCCACTATGGAAACAAAGCACAGGATAAACTGTAATAAATTTCCTTGGGTTATTGCATTTTCAGGTCCATGATGAGAAATGTTTTTGCCTAATTTGAATTTTTCCCTACCTACCAAGACAACCCAAGCATATTAGCATACACGTAACTTCTCCGCCTAGTTTTGGAGATAGAATTACATGCTTGTTTCACTGAAACTCACAAGTTTATTCATTTTCTTTCCCTTCGGTAGTCCTGCTACATTTCCTTTCAAAACATTCTCTCGCTTGCTGTTGATTGGCTCAAGCACTTTGCTATCGATGTCAGCTTTTTCTAGCTTTCCACCAGTACAGAAAGCTGAAGTGTAAACTTATCTAAATCATCACGAGTGATCTTACCAAACCTGGTGCAACTGATGGTATCAAAGCCATCTGAAATGGTAGAAAGGTCAATGTTTTCAAACTTTAGGGGCAAAAGGAAACCCACCATGAAGAGCACAGTAGCTGTCATCGCCATGTCTAACGACTGTGTAATCACGGGAGTTTGCCCATGATTATATGCTTTCTGAGCAGCCTATATTTGCAATTTGGCACGTATTCTGTTCAAAGTCTGTTAGTCGATCAAGAATTGCCCAAATGAATTGCAAAAATTCATAGCTGTAAAATAAAGGTAGGATTAGAGCTGGTTTCGTAACAAAATCAGTACTTTGGTCTTGCTATTGCAAGTATTTCTCTTTGCTGGGCTTCTGCAAACGGATCAACTTCGAGCAATAAGCTTGGCTGGTAAACTGCCATTCGAAGCTCTTAAGAAAGTGTTCAAAGGTACGAGAGTTAGGGATTGCAAGGTAATTATTGATGTGTCGCATTTTGACATCCTCACCCGACATGGACTGCGTCCCGAGCTTCAATGATTGTGCGATACATCTTTTCTTAGAGTAGAAACTTTTCTATTTTACATTGTCATTATGACCTCAGCAATTTTTTTCGCCTCATGTCAACGCCATTAGAGCAACTTTTGCAAAAACAACAAGTAATCGCCGGTAATCGATTGCAAAAAAACATTTCAGATAATGAGTTGAACATTTTCAAAGGTAACAATGTTTTGTTTGTTTGCTCTCGCCGGTAATCGATTGCAAAAAAACATTTCAGATAATGAGTTGAACATTTTCAAAGGTAACAATGTTTTGTTTGTTTGCTCTCAAGAAAATTTTAGTTTTATAGCCCGGAAAAAGATTAGCTTCTAACGAAGATTTTGTCACCATTTTCCAAGTCAGTCAATAATTTCAGAATACCTAATGTGCTCCTAACTTCGCATGACAGCGTGACTTAATCTAATATGTACACATATGCGAGGACATTCTATTTGATGCGGAACTTATGAAAAAGTTTTTGATGTGAGATATTTTGTCTAAGCAAATGTGTTCTATGCTAAAGTGTCAAAAAACTTGGATCATTGGCCAAGCCTCGGACAAACCGTCAATAACGTCGTCTTTTTCTGGAGTCGTCGCTTGAAGGCGGTGAGAGCCATCATTGCTAGTTTTTCATGCAGTAAGACATTTATCCATGTTGAAAGCGGTACTCTAATGAAATTTTTTAGAGGGCATGTAAAGTTTGAACTCCTACAAGCTTTGAAGATGGGCTCAGAATCTTAGAGAATTCGAGAAAAAGTACGATTTTTCCATTTTTCTCAATAAAATGTCATTCATTACTTACTTGTTAGCTTGCTGATTGTCTGTGTGAACGAAACTCGAACAACCTATGTTTTTCGACTATGGAAATTCCCGAAACTGGTTGTTTATTATCATTATTATCGTAGACAACTTGACTTCCTTCCTTACTGGGGAGTTTCGAGGAAGGTCTGCAAATACTTTTACTCCGTCTCAGGAACTAAACGGAGTTTTGCAGTCGATTATCAATAAATTTTTCATCATTTCTTACATTATTATTGTCTAATGGTTTGGTCTCAACAAGAATAACTTGAGTTTTTGCTAGGACAGGCTGTTTCAATTTACTACAGTACTACAGGGTGTCCCAAAAAAATGTATCGAACGTTTGATCGTTAATATCTCTCTTCCCAAGAAGTCTTTTGCCTTGCTTCAAGTACCGTTTTGTAGAGCTGGCTTCAGCTCAGATTTGCATCATAGAATGAATCATCCATCTCTCTTCATTACTGTAGGATTACGGTAGAAACATGAAACATATGGTGTCAATGTGGAAAAACCTGCCGTTTCAAAATTTTTCAAAAAAATGTGAAAACTTGTGTAATAGGGTTTTCATGGACGCTGAGTTTAATACTCAACTAATCGCGAGATTACGAAGCCCTCTAAACGGTGTAAGTGCACTTTTTAGGAACATTGAAAAAATGGCCGCTACCTCTTACCCGGCATAACTCTTCAATTGAACATCATAATAAGTTGGGAACTTTACAGTTATAATCAGCAACTCAAATTAGCCTAGGTAAAAGTTTTGAGGCTGTTTTGTTTCCTTTCCGAGGCAAAATATGGGCTTTCATTGCTTAAAACCCTCTTTGAAGTTTCTGCCGTAATCCTACAGTAATGAAGAGAGATGGGTGATTCATTCTATGATGCAAATCTGAGATGAAGCCAGCTCTACAGAATGGTACCTGAAGCAAGGGAAAAGACCTCTTGGGAAGAGAGATATTAACGATCAAACGTTCGATACATTTTTTTGGGACACCCTGTATTTTGTTAGCTCAAAAGCTTGCATTGAATTCTTCTGCTTGCAAGGGAGCCATGTTTGTTCGAAGTGGCCTCTTTAGATGAAATATTAGGTTGGCACATAAGTTTTGCAACTTTTCCCGTAACTTTTTTCCTATTTTATGTAGCAATCTCATTTTGTGGCATCATGTAGATCGTGATGTAAGCTGCAAGTATGCGCAAATCGTTTGATTTTTCATAACGTAATAAAAAATCTAAGCATTTCTTGAAAACTGCTGAAAATCGAGGTTTCACGATTTTTTTGGCAAACATGAAGCCCTACGAAACCTGATTCAAACATATGAAAAAGCAATTATAGGCAGCATGTAGCTGGAAGTTGGCACATTGGAATCAGTGAAAAAGAAATGAAATTTGAACACAAATCAAGGTGGGGCGCCTTTGAGAAGTTAAACAAGTCAAATGCGTCAAGTTTTGAAGGCAATTTGTCAATAACTAAGCTGCGAAAAGTCAGAATTCGCTATAACTTTGCACTACGGGGTAATCCTATGCGGTAAACACGAATATTAAATTCATTTGTCGCTAAAATAAAATTCATCTTTTGATCTCATGAACGAGGCCTTTTCATGCGAAACGGATCTCACTTTTGTGATCAGCATGTCAAATAAGCCCTATAGGCCAAGTTTCAGCAAAATCTGATGCATTCTAAAATTTTTCCCATAAACCTACCGTAATCCTCACATAAGATGGTAAAATTCGGCAAGAATGTGTGCATCAGAAGCTTACATCATTTTCCTTATATTGCCAAAAATTGAATGCGCTAGGTTCAAATAGACAAAAGTTATATAAAAAGTTGCACTACTTATGTGTCAACCTAATATACAGGGTGTCCCAAAAAAATGTGAACACTGTTTGATCGTTAATAACTCCCTTGCTTTCATGTCATTCGCCGAGCTTGAAGCACCATTCTGTAGAGCGAGGTTCAACTTAGATATGTAGTATGAAGCAAAACTTTGATCCCACTTCGTCACTGTAGGATTACGGTAGGAAATTCGACAAGGGTTTTAGGCCGTTGAAGGCCATTTTCTGCCTCGAAACAGAAACAAACAAGCCAAAATCTTTTGTGCTATGGTAATGGAAGCCGCTGACTTCGAATATGAAATTTCCACTTTACTACAATGCTTCTTTTCAGAGTTATCCTAGGTAAACTGTAATAACTGACTTTCCAGCATGTGTCAAAATTGTGACTACATCATCAAAAAGGCTAAGAACACTCGTAAAAAATTGTGTAGTGGAATCAGCGTGCGCAAAAACCTTAATACACGATTTTTCAGATTTTTTGAAAAAATTTGGTCAGATGTCATGTTTTACAATGGTTCCACATGCTGGAATTTCTTACCGTAATCCTACAGTGACGAAGAGCAAACGGTGGTTCGCTCTATACTATAAATCTAAGTTGAACCTCGCTCTACAGAATGGTGCCTCAAGCTCGGCGAAAAACGTGAAAGCAAGGGAGTTATTAACGATCAAACAGTGTTCACATCTTTTTTGGGACACCCTGTATACCTGATGGAGAGCATAAGATACTGATTCCAAATTTGCCTTTCTTATCTGCGGAACATTATTGGAGGAAAAGTTACGAGCGTTTCGAGCAAAATCGTAAAATGAGTTTCTGAAATCCCTAGCCCTTAACTGAAGCAAACAAGGGAGATATAATTTTTTATCTGAAAGTTTATCGAATAAGGTGATCAGATAATCATCACTGCTCCACTAAAGCGTTAAAAAACACTACAACAACTATTTGCGCATGTTTTTTTGCTCTAATAAAAGCTCATAACTCCTCGTCCATAATGTTCCACAGGTAAGGAAGGCAGATCTATAATCAGCGTTTTATGCTCTCCAGTATGGTATACATTCCATCTAAAAAGGCCACTTTGACTAAACATGGTTTCCTTGTTAGATATATATAAAGTAGAATAGCTGATGCAGAACATTTAGGAAGGAGATGTATAAAACGGTCACAAAGTCCAGCATTTTTTACGCAGTGCTGAGCAAATGAATGTGAGAGAAACACTCATTGCTCTTTGGAAATTAAATTTTGTTTTTGAATTTGATCAACCTGCATCAGCATATTGTTTGGCTAGTGCCACCTGCGCGCAGTCTAGACTGTGGTTTCGAAAGGGAACATCAAGAAAAAAAGAATAGATACGCCATATGTGCACTTTGCACTAACAGCTTGAAAATGTTTGTCGCAAGTTCTTTGTAGGGTAAACAGAAAATCATTCGATTAGTTAGGACAATAAGATGAAGGAGGTAAGCTGCATTTGTACGCAAAAGGTAAAAGAGATTCTAGTACCTATCGATCTTTTAAAATATTGTCAGCAACTCGTCCAAGCTTATTCATCTTTATCGGAAATATAATCACAAGATGCCTGCTTACCTCAGCGCCGTACGAGACTCTATTAGAAATATTAGGTCGTCTCAAAAGTAATTTCGCTTTTTTCAAGCGGGCGCCACATTTGATGGAACAAAGTTTTCTAAAAAATCTTGGAAGCATTCGATGCAGAATTTCATTCTCTTTCTAATAGTTATGAAATTGTTGCAAAACAGTCAATGAGCTTTTAGAAAATAACCAAAATCTGCGACCCATGCTTTTTGAGATGATCAAGTTTCACGATTTTTTAAAACTTTTATATCAAACCTCCGAAAAAGTCCAAGTAACGCCTTTATAAAGCAAACCCTACAGAATGCAAAACTACTTTTTTCTCCTTTCCATAGCCTGTCATACATTTTTAACAGAATTTTAACTGATGCTACCGATTTCCATACTTGGACAGCTAAATCCTCGTAGAACATCAACAGAAGAGCAGCTCGCGCATTATTCGATGCAGCATTTTTTCCTCTTTCTAACGAAGTTTTTCGTTTCCGATTCGTTTAGTTTCCGGGGAGAAATCATGATAACTCATTTTCTAGCGAGCCCCAGGCTGTACCCGAAAAACTCGAAATTTGATATTTCGAACCCGTAAACCTTCACTTGCTTTGCAAAATTAATGCTAACTCATAGTACCATTTTGGTAGTCTCAAATTCAGAAAAATTATGATGTTTGATGCGATTGTGGCTGAGGTGGGCCTGCCAAAATCCGATGGTTCTGTTAAAGAATCTTTTAAAAAATTACGGCGAGTTACGAAAAAAGAAAAAAAGTAGAACTGTATTCTATGAGGTTTACTCTATCGAATCTTTATTTGAACTTCTTCTGAGGATTGATATGAAAGATTTAAAAAATCGTCTAACTTGACCATCTCAAAAAGCATGGGTCGCAGATTTTGGTTATTTTCTGAAAGCTCATTGATTGTTTTGCAACATTTTCATAACCATTAGAAAGAGAATGAAATTCTGCATCGAATGCTTCCAAGATTTTTTAGAAAACTTTGTTCCATCAAATGTGGCGCCCGCTTGAAAAAAGCGAAATTACTTTTGAGACGACCTAATATTTCTAATAGAGTCTCGTACGGCGCTGAGGTAAGCAGGCATCTTGTGATTATATCTCCGATAAAGATGAATAAGCTTGGACGAGTTGCTGACAATATTCTAAAAGAACGATAGTACTAGAATCTCTTTTACCTTCTGCGTACAAATGCAGCTTACCTCCTTCATCTTATTGTCCTAACTAATCGAAAGATTTTCTGTTTACCCTACAAAGAAGTTGCGACAAACATTTTCAACAATTGGGATGAACATCATTTATAGTAGTAGCATTGTCTAAGCTCTGCGATATCTCTTAACGTCGCCAACGCCAAAGTGCGGTTAGTGGCTATGCAAGTCTTCAAAAAATCCCAAACAAAGTGTGTCGATAAATTCGATCGATACCTTTGTAACTTTCTGCTTGTGATTTGTGGCATGAGGTTGTTAGCATCAATTGCGCAGCAGCGAGCCCTTTCTTTGAGCTTGATGCTGCGGAGGTAAAAAAGAGTGTAGCCAGATAGTTACCTCCTCGCAATCAAAAGTGTTCATTTAGACATTGCTCGCTGGTCTTCATTAGTCTTCATCAACTTAGTTTTAGTGGCCTCTATAAATAAAATATACCACATATTGATAGATAAAACATATAGATAATCCCAGATTCAAAATACCAGCTTTGTTGGAATTGTATGCTGTACCTCATAGTTTAATTGAATGTATTTTCCATGTTATCGCATTATGTTGTGCAAATTATTCTTTACAAGTAAAAGTTCAATCATCCAATTTTGGGATATTCCTCTGGCGCACGTATTAACCACAATAAACAACTCGAATAAGACCCACTTAGTAATCAAGAAGCATAACATTCCAATGTCGTTCACAGAATGTGCAAAATTTCCGTGAATGTCGCGGAATACAGAGGGATTTCCGCGACATTCTTGAAATTTTGCAAATTCTGTGAGCGGTGTTGTACTTTAGCTTACTAGTCGCTCGTTTTATCAATTTCTAAGTGGTTTTTGTAAAACTGACCTTTACAAAGTTGCTGTTGATCGCATTTTCAGAGTTTTCACGATTGTTGTTCAAGATCTGTCTCAAGGTAGGTTGAATAGCGTATGCACCTCAAAAAATCTCAAAGGTCTCCAGAAACTTACAAAACTAAATATGCGTAACGAGATCGTCTGGAAATGAAAATTGGGCTTGTTTGCATATAAGATACGTATGCCGTTCTTGCATTCTTCAATAGTCAGTAGTCAGTCTGAAACCGGGCTGGAAAAAATCGCTCTAGAAAATTTTCATTTACGAGAGCCGTAATCTATCGTCCATTCGCAAATCAGAAAAACCAGGAAGTGTTTCCTGACCATGAATCAGAATAGCTATCCTTGGTATGCAGAGGTTATTTTGCATTTTTACAATGCTTGGACCGTCCTTCTCAAGATAGCACAAGTCTAAACATCGGGATTTCTAGGTCTAAGGGATGGTGACAGGTGATGTGGTACTCCCTTGCTAGTATAAAGGTTGTTTACGGAACTGCCTTTCGGTGAATTTTCAAAAAAAATACAGACAGACATAAAGCTCCTAATAACCAGAGAATGTGGAGTTATTGGTTTTTTTTTTGAACGTATCGTGACGCAGCGTCTATCTGTATTGCATAGGCATCGATTATTTGAGTTTGTTAATAATAAGAAAAACCAAGTTTTTGCGCATTCTCCGTTTCGTCCCTTTCTTTAAAAGGAGTTTCTAATTTCTAGGCCCTCTCCGGTACTCTTCAATAATGAGGGAGGGCCTGGAAATGTTAAGTTAGATCTTATGCTTTAATTTTAAGCTTGCTGTAACGCAATTTTGCTATAAATAAAGGAAAGATGCAGATGAAGTGCCTTCGATAGGAACAGAAGGAACAACTGCAGGGATGGAAAGACAGGCTGAGTACGGAAGTTATGAATGAGTTGGAGTATACATTGAAAAAGCAGACTGGATCGAAATGATCAAGAAAATATGTCACCTATGTTACACATCAAGAGAAATGTTTGTGGGTAAGCTGGGTGGCAGGGATGCTTGATGGGAATTTTGTCAAAGATTAAATAGAATCTGAAGCTGAAAACGCAGCATCGTGAGACCGCTTCCGGAAATTCCGTTAGTAATTCACCTCACACTTTGGATCGAATTGAATACTTGACCTATTGAATAAATTCGAATAATCGAATATCTGAGATTTCGTGTAAAGTTGCTAGGTATTTGAATTTCAAGCTCTTTGAAGAGTATCAAATAGTCATTGAATCAATCACTCAAAGGTTATCAAATATTCGAATTTTGGATGGACATTCAATATTCAGAAATTTGACATCGCATATTTGTTAATCTGCCACGCACAGGCCATATGCGCGAAGGGCGGAGTCTCCAACATTAACACGTTTCGGACCGCGAAATCGAGGCAAAAAAAGAGTGTACTTTCAGCCGTTAGCCTACAAAGGGACCTTATTTCGCATTATGTGGGCCACATCTGTAATCAGCATATCAAGTAAGCTCAATACCTAAAGTTTTGAGTGAATTCGAAGTGTTTGAATTTTGTCACTTGAGAGGGACTTTTATGCTTTCTTGAAAGATAGGAGTAAGAACTCAGTTTCAAATAGTATTTAAAAGTATCTATGTTGTACACGGTACACATTATTGAAACTACGGTTTTTCTCTTCGAAATCGAAGCAAAGGAAAGTTGCGACGCCGCACGCGTCATTCGCGTTGCCGCACTTCGTTGCAACTGTTGTTCGATTTGCGCTCATATCTCCTAAACAAATATCGACGGCACTACTCTACAGAGTCTTTTGAAAAGTATAAGCTTAGGCCTTTGACTTGATAACCTTGGACTAGAAGAAAACCTCCTGTAAACGTCGAAAAGATCCTTCAAAGCAGGGTGCTACACCATGTGCAGCACCGGTCCGAAACGTGTTAAAAGCCGCAGCGGGTTCTCTGTGGCTTTTTCATAATGAAGGAGGCCATTTTCTCAATGCAGGAGCTTTCATGTATACGAGTCTTGAAGGCAACCAGGCAAATCTACACGGTCCGCATGTGGGAATGATTTTGGGGCTCTGATTAAGAGCCACTTGAATGAACATTCCCGCCGGGGCGGAACCCTTCTCAAGAATAAAGCTTCATATCTTGAAGCTCCTAGGCTCTGGATTTTGCGCTGTTACTCATACTTCAGTATTTCTATTACCCTCTACATATATACGGAAGTGACGACAGAAGCGCTTTGTTGTATAAAAAATCCAAATTTTGTATAGTGTGGACCCCGGCCAGCTTCCCATAGGTACCTGCGCGACGCACCCGCAACGCACGCCTTCAGTGCGTCTCCTGCCCTAGCTTCTGATGGAAATCCTCCTTTCTCTCTTTTTGTTTGTTTTTGGTGTACTATATTCTCTCTATTTCAGGTAAAAACAATTTGCGATGAGCAGTGACGAGATTTCACATGCTCTAATAGTTCTAAGAGCTTCAGTCTTGTGTATTAGTCTTGTGTTTTCCCTTTTTTCTCTGAAAAATTGAGATTTGATTGGATATTAGGATAATATTCCTTCAAAAGCTTCTTGTATAAAATAATAATCTTTTTCGGTTTGATGTGTAAGGTGTAGACAGTGTCTCAAGTCAAAATTGAGCCTTCCGAGAAGCCATTAGGCATTTGTTTACTGAAATGTCCACTTTTTTGAAATTTTTGACCACTCTAGTTTCTAGGTCCACAACGAGAAATGTTTTAAGAATGCTGTTGTTCTTTAACTTCTCTACGTATACTTATTACAACCTATTCATCAGTGCAAGTTCGGAATTGCATCCATTGATTGAGTTCAGGTACTCATGGAGGCTGCCTGCGTTTCTTCTTGCATACGTCTCTTTCGAAGTGAACCTAGAGGTTTCCACTTTACATTTTTCTCCTTTGTGAGCATAAATATGCTCTACTGCTCATGAGTGAGGCGAGAAGCATCAAGAAGGGCACGCGCTGCGTGCGCGCCGCGGAAGTCACACTATATGAACCCGATGATAACCACTCAGATAATCGCCGGGGCCAGGCGGTCCGCAAACTCGCGCTTTTCTGCAAGCGGTCAACAGAATTTTGGGGCGTGGCCAAACCTTCAGCTGGCGGCACTTCCTTTACGGTAGCATATTCTGCCAGCGGGCAGCAATAGAGCATTTTCTGCAAGCGCTCGGCAAATAATTTCTTTCACCAAGCGCTCGGACTCCTTCTAAGTAGATTCGGGCGAGCACAGGTTAGACTCTGTGTGGCGAGGGGTCACCGTTGGTTTAATTACTCAAGTTTGAGGTACTTTCTCTCAGCGAAAAGTACCAGGGGGCTGTGCGGTCCTCCACAAAGGACCGTGAGGCCCCCGAAAAACTTGCATGTTCTCGCGGAAAGTCCGAGAGAATGCGGCCACTGCGCCGCAGCTAATTTATAAGGAAACCGCAAATGTTCTCCAGCGTTCGTCTAAAATTTCGCTAAAAATCCAAATATCTGCAAGCGGACCGCAAGAAATCAGCGAACTATTTTTCCGGTGTCCGCTTGCCCATAAATCGCATGGCCGCCTGCCCCTGGCGGTTATCTGAGCAATGGTGTCTTTGCCTTACCATTTTTTCCCCTTTAATAGTTAATGAAAACATCTTAGGTCCGCATGCACGAAAAAACCCTGCGGCGAGAGATGCGGCATTCCCAGTTGTGAAAAGCGCAGCGGCATCAGCCCTTTATAAAGGGAGCGTCGCTTCCCCTCTTCGCGGGATGTTCATGCATACGGGTCTTAGTGTCATCCTAGTGACTTAATCCAGTAGTTTTAAGCATGTTCTGATGGGAGGAAACATGTATCGAAGTCAAGGAAAACTTCGATGAACTTCAAGCCAACTCGGGATTTATCAGTAATCTCAATTTTCACACATTTGTTCTTTTCAAAAACACGCTTAGCACTATTGAGTCAGGTGAACAGTACTGCTCTGAAATTTTTCATTAACTCTGAAGAAGGAAAGGTGACAATGGAGAAAAGATGTTCGGCCGCTGTATCATCCGGGGCCATACAGAAAGCTGAAGAAATTGGGTCACACATTAATGCTTGTCTGCAGTATGTATATCACAGGGTTCAAAGAAAAAACAAAGAAAAATTTCTTAATGTTCCGTTTCGTCCCTATCTTAAACGGATTTTTGTTTCTAGAGTTTATAGCAATAAGGAGGTTGATAAAAATAATAATTGATTCCGTGCCCTAATGTGTTTCGGCATGATTGATCGCTTTTAAGAATTGAGGACTTTGAAAATGCTGACAGGCAGAGTGTGGAAGCAGCTTGGTAATCAATGTAAAATTCGAACAAAACATCTGTTTATCTAGAAATCTACGGCGCAGTTGTTTTTTCGCTGTGGTTCGAAGTGTTAGAGCTTGTAAATGATAACTCTCCTTACATTGCTCGTAAATTGCCGTGGGAATGATTACTGACCAATCTGATGCTGGTGATCAGGCAAAAACAATATTTCCTTTGCTTTTTTTTACTAAAATGATATTCAGTTTGGTGGTGGCTGTACCGAGTGTTGCCAATTTGAGTCTCACATCCTCACCTAATCAGCAGGGTTGTATAGTTGTAACTTTTAGTCATGGAGGCGAAAACCGTAACTTAAATCCATTGTCGTTAGAATGTGTATACTACCGTACACTTTGAGCGATTTAAAGATCACTTGTATAAAGCCACTTATAATAGTTTGCAAGTATTAGGTTGTCCGCAAACTAATGTTGTATCGAAGGCTATCATGTAACATTGCGGTAGATAAAAAGTAAATGGGATTCCATTCGATAGAGCGAAGCGATGCCTACAACGTGGCTAACATTCACTCAAGTTTGATCTGCTTGGAGTTCTAAGCCAACTTTCAAATTGCACCAGAGGAAAAATCGTAATTCGGTGCAGAAAATCCCTAGAGACACTCATATTGCTCATGCATACACCCTCTATATCAGACACTCGTGCGACTTTTCCATGGCCAAAAGTCAAAAAGAGACGAAATTTAGCAAGTTGCCAAAGCGGACCTAGCTTCTTCCACAAAGTCAATTCTATAGTAAGAACCTTTATAGTATGACCATTAATTTTCAGATTTCGATCAATGTTAGTTTTTGAGAAGAATTAAAGCACAAAAACCCGAAAAACGCGACATAATAGCAGTTTTGATCCATTTTTATGTTTGAAATGGATGTGGATTTCTAATGTAATGAGTACGTACTTAAGCAAGAAAAACAGGATATACAGGGTGTCCCAAAAAATGTATCGAACGTTTGATCGTTAATATCTCTCTTCCCAAGAAGTCTTTTCCCTTGCTTCAGGTACCACTCTGTAGAGCTGGCTTCAACTTAGATTTGCATTATGGAACGAATCACTCTTCTCTCTTCATTACTGTAGGATTACGGCAGAAACTTCAAAGAGGGTTTTAAGCAATGAAAGCCCATATTTTACCTCGGAAAGGAAACAAAACAGCCTCAAAACTTTTACCTAGGCTAATTTGAGTTGCTGATTATAATTGTAAAGTTCCCAACTTATTATGATGTTTAATTAAAGAGTTATGCCGGGTAAGAGGTAGCGGCCATTTTTTCAATGTTCCTAAAAAGTGCACTTACACCGTTTAGAGGGCTTCGTAATCTCGCGATTAGTTGAGTATTAAACTCAGCGTCCATGAAAACCCTATTACACAAGTTTTCACATTTTTTTGAAAAATTTTGAAACGGCAGGTTTTTCCACATTGACACCATATGTTTCATGTTTCTACCGTAATCCTACAGTAATGAAGAGAGATGGATGATTCATTCTATGATGCAAATCTGAGCTGAAGCCAGCTCTACAAAACGGTACTTGAAGCAAGGCAAAAGACTTCTTGGGAAGAGAGATATTAACGATCAAACGTTCGATACATTTTTTTGGGACACCCTGTACGTGGATTTCTAATGTAATGAGTACGTACCTGAGCAAATTGGAGTGTGTGGAACAAAGTTCCCGCGGATTTCTGTGCTCTTTCGTGAAGCTTGCTCTGCTTTATCAAATAGAATTCTATTCATTTTTTTTCTTGTTCACCTTGCCGCGATAGGATGTAATGCGACACTGATTTCCGGACAACGTAATTCATAACGTAATACATAATCTTATTCAAATAGCAAATTCGCATACATGGCTAAGCTCAGAGCGGCTACTTATTGAGCTACAGACAAGATCTCCTTTTCTTCACGAAAATTCATAACTTATCTTTGATGTTGGAGATGTTGTTGATCTCATACACTAAATAAAAATTATGAGACTATGAGGAAAAAAGAGGCGTAAGCAAGAAATTGTGACGTAATAACGACGGTTCAACGTCATAGCGAGAACTCAAAAATTAGGAGTCCCATCAATAAAGAAACATTCATTTGAGATGGCCTCGTACTGAGAGTTGTGCTTGGAGTAAAGACCACGCGTATGTTAAGAAGTTCAAAAAATATTAAAAGATAAAGTTACTATCTAGTTACGATTTTACTCAGCTATTCACCGTTAAATATATGCGAGTCGTTCAACATAGATCACGTTTCATTCCAAACTGCACTTGTCCTTTCGCCAGTGTTCGGTAATAATACCATCGTCGCGTAAAACCAATCTGTCATCTTCAGAAATTGTGCTTGATGTGTAATCATTAAGGAAGATAAAGCACCACTGCCTAAGCTGACACTAAATACTCCAAAGCACCACTGCCTAAGCTGACAATAAATACTCCATCAGATGTCTTCGTTAAAGTTCCAGGGCTTTTACCTTGGATCCACTCAGCCTCTTATTTGTGCCCGTCTGGAAAACGACGACTAATTTGCATGGGCGACAATACATGCTTTGGCACAATATACTGCAATCTTCTTATTTTTATTAATCACACTTAAGAAGTGCACTGAAAAAAAGGAACTCGAGCTAACGCGATACCAGCAAGTCTCAAAACTCGTAAAGCTAACTATTACATGAAAAGGCAAAACAATCACAAATTAAAGAACCGTAGATTAGTAGAATTTGAATTCGAAGATATACTTTGTCAAGGGACATGTATCACAGGGTTATTCTTCAACCTTGTTTCTCTAAAACTTGATGCCCCTTTTTGAGTGGCAGCGAGCCTGCGGACGAAAGCGTGGCTGACTTGCCCTCGACAAAAGTTCGTTTTAGAACAGTATAATGAGTTGAAGAATTGGGTGAAACATCTTAGGACGTTTGAACCACTTCATCCACTTCACTATTGGTCAAATCAGTGTGACCAAAAGCGAAATGAATGAAGTGGATCAAGTGAGTCAACTGTAGCTGGATTCATACTGATTCCCATGTTTTGGAACTGTTCCCACACAGTTTTCGCACTGTGCTGGAACTGTGCGAGAACACCAGAACTGTGCTGCATGCAGCCGCCGAGCGCCGTTTTGAACGGCGGAAGTTGGAGAATTTTGACCGTCCTCAACGGTTTTTCTTTCAGATTCCTCTCATTTTGGCCTTACTCCTCCACCCCGCTTTCATTTTTGATCAGCAGAACTTCGAACTTAAAGCGGGGTTGGAGAATGAGCGCTTTTCTGCTCCATGTCTGGAAAGATGGGCCTTCGTGCGCTCGTCCATTCTCTCATCGCTATTTTTGTTAGACCTACTTCATGTGTTCTATCAAGACGCTGCGTAGTCTCGCATCTGTATTGAAATTGATATAGACAGGTCTCTAGAACACATAAAGTAGGTCTGAACAAAAATGGCAGAGAAGATGGACGAGCGCACGAAGGTCTATCTTCCTGAATACATGAAGCAGAACAGCGTTTAATCCTCAATTCAGCATCAAGTTCACAGCTTTTGTCATCACAAGGAGAAGTGGGGTAGAAGAAAGAACGGAGAAGCAACGACGTGGAAAAACGAAAGGGGCTGGGAACGCCCAAAATCATCAAAAACAAGAGACAAGTCCCAAATCATGCAGTTTCAGAATTGCTCATGCCCCCTAATTCGTGGCAGATGGCTATGGAAACTACGCAGCGGATTCCTGGAACAAATGGATTAGGTCTGAGTAAAAATTAAGCGAAGGAAAATGGACGAGCACAAGAACACACGTTTTGTCGCATACGCAGAGCAGAAAAGCGCTCATTCTTCAACCCTGCTTCGAGTTAGAAGTTTTGCTGATCAGAAAGGGAAGCGGGGTGGAGGAATAAGGCCAAAATGAGAGAAATCTGAAAGAAAACCCGTTGAGAACGATCAAAATTTTCCAACTCCCGCCGTTCAAAACGGTGCGGGGCGGCTGCAGCGCATGCAGCACAGTTCTGGAACTATTCTCGCACAGTTCCAGCACAGAGCGAGAACTGTGCGGGAACAGTTCCAGCATGGAAATCAGTATGAACCCAGCCTATGACGTGTGCCTTAGAAATTGCTATCCGTTTCACATGGGATTGATTTTGTGCAGATCTGGTCTGGGATGTTGCCATACCTTCGATAGTCTAGAGACAGGGCGTCAAAAAATGTGAAGGTTGTTTGAACATCTGACCTCATAAATAGGGAAGGTTGTTTAAAGAAGATGAGAGAAGAGAAGGTGGCGTAAAACAGATTAAAAGGAACAAAACAAACTGCAGAAGACCGGATAAAAACGCTGCAGTGAAGTTTGAAATCTTTCATTTGGCGGCTTAACAAAGTGCAAGTTTCGCTCCAGGATCAGCAATTCGCAACACAGGGGAAAGCAATAAAGAGCTAATTTCTTTTTTGTATTGTTTAAAAAATGTTTCGGAAGGAGTGGTTATCAAGAGGAATGTCAAGAAAGAAATTTGTTATGAAGACGCAAAATTTCATTTTTTACTAAGTCGAAAAGAAGCCAAATTTAATTTTTGAGCGTCCTTTAAATTCTTACCTCCGCATTGACATTCCTGTTTCCTGGGACGTTGTCTGGATTGTTGCGCTTATCGTTTTGAGCAACAATCGCCCAACTGGAAAAAAATCGCTGCGAAAGCACTGAACAAAAAAAGGTAAAGAAACCGCACTTTTTACGATTTTTCTCAAAAAATTCCACCATAATCGAAGAGATAAGGGCTGCGTGGTTGTCTGCATTATGAATAGAAGCAAGATCTATAAAATGCACGACCGCGTGAAAAGAGTTGAACTAAGGGAAAAACAAGAGATTCTTGAAAACGAGGTTTTTGCCGGATTTCTCAATCAGGTCAAAAATATGGGTTTGGGACGTCGTCAGCGTGAAAATAGAGATCAAGAGCTCTAAAATGATATATAGTTTGCTAAAATTGTGTTCGAAACAGCAAAAAGGAGTACCAAAGCCAGATGCCCCGCGCCCCGCGTTTACGGTAGCAGGTAGCGCGCAGCGCGCGGAGACGCAGACGAGCAGCGGAGACAGACCAGAGCCGACTGGGCATTTGGCTCTGGTCGTAGATCTCAGCGGGGTCTCAACGAAACCCGCAACATTATATATCATTCTGATCGTCATCACACGACGAGGAGAACTGACAACGTCACACTTTTAAAATCACTCATTACCGAAACAGACTGCGCGAGTTTCTGCGCCAGATTTAAGCGCCGTTTATCGTTTTTATTTAACTCCAACAGCTTTCCTAAACTTCTAAAACTCGATTTTGGTCAAATAGGAGGTTAAGTGGGAAATGTTGTCCAAAATGCTGGCGAAAATTTCAAAGAAACCTTCTTCTTAACGTAAAAAAGACTATGAAAACGCAAATTCTCGGTTTCGCTGCGATAACCTGAAGATATTATTTCCATATTTGCTTCATTAACATTCGCTCCAGTATAGTCTAATAACATCCGGGGGAAGCCCCAGATGACTTCTGTTTTTTCCAGGTGAAGATTGTGTCCCCTCATAGCCCTCAAAGTGAAGGTTGTCAGAGTACGTGGCTCTATGTACCGAGGGTATGGATGTTGCCCGTTGTGAACTAGGGCTTGGTATTAGGGTAGAGTTCTTGCAGGATGAAAAGAGCTGGTTTGTTGTTGTCAACTCATAAATGTGATTAGTAAAAACCAAATAGAATAAATAGTGGTCAATTTTTTATTCTATCTGGCTGCTTGTCCGAAGATGGCAAGCGCGGCACTTTCCTGTCAACTGGGTTTTATGTGTGTTTTACATATGGAGCTTTCGAGCATGAATAGAATTATAAAGAAGCGTAAGGAATATGTCGCACAGTACAGCAAACTATGCATTGTTACAAAGCTCAAAAACATTTGAAACGTAGTAGCTTGTCTAGTTTGAACGTGGTGTGAGAAAACTCCCCCAACTTCTGCTCCTTGTTCTCTAATAGCTTCGGCAGCCCTTTATTCAAGGGCTTGGTCCTTTGTGTTCATTCAGGCACATATGTGATATTCAGTCGAAATCTTTACAGAATTTGTCAATGATTTTTCAATGTGCAAGTTTTCTTAGTACTCGGGTTGTGGTATTGTGAATGGGAACTGAAAAATATCTTATATTGAATGGTAAAAGTATCTAATACTGAATAGTAAGTCGATCATATATTTAGGTGGTGTGCAGAGAACTACGGTCTGGTCGCATCTGTTCAAGTACTATTAATGACAGTGTTTTGCTTCCAATTCATGTATCCCCTTCTAACTAGAAAAGTGTGGGTAGTCAGCGTTGTGCAACACATCTAAAAGTTACATCAAAAATTGAGTTTTTTTTTTGATATGTTTGACTCAGGATGATCCAACAGCTTCTTGGATGTCGAAGAATTTGTGAAATGGACGCCCACATGCATCAATACAACACAGAATAAGTTCATTTTCTGTAAGTCATTATTCTGTCAACTATAATATTTTCGATTGAAGGGCTAAAGTTTTTGCGTTTTAGAGACGAGTCTGCCCAAACTGTGGCTATCGGAAATTTGCGTTTGTCAGGCTGGCGGATAATTTTTGTTGCTCTCTATTTCCAAAAAAGTGGAATATTTTAATAATTTGAAATTTGCATCATACGTAAAGCACAACAGAGTTTACCCGACGGCAGGAGTGTTTTCGCAGATGCACAAATAGCCACAAGTTTACGACAGTTTCATAGACAAATCCAGGATTCCAAATTATAACCTGATTCTCCCTATGCTTTTTCTCTCCTATAATTTTCGAAATGTTTCTGAGCACTGTTTTACGGCGGTGCTCTTTTCCGCTGTTGTCGTTAGGACTCGTTAGGATTAAAAGGTAAAACTCGCACGAGCTGCATCCGCAGGACTTTAGTGGAAGTCATCCCCGGCCATTTTATGCAATTACAGTCACAGTTATTACAGTTATTACAGTTATTGCAGTTATTACAGTTAGAACAGTTATTACAGTTTAGCTGATGATTTCTGTTACATTGATCATCTGATTTCCAAAATCACAAGAGCTTTCTCTCACCATGGCTCGCGTACTTTCGTTGTAGTTCCGCGAGTCTCTTGGCGTAACTCTTCAAATCTTCCATTTGGAGATGCAAAGTGGTCATTGCCCCATTGTGGCTTCTATCATGTCCTTGGGAGCGCATGGTATCGGTCTGATTTTAGCCGATGCACCAGAAATGTTAGGCTGACGTACGTTGACGTAGCCTTAGGCGTAGTTGTCGCCTTGGTAGGAATATCTGCAGGTGTGGACAATACACTAGCCTGGCAGATTTATTGAGTCAGACGACTTGTCCGCATTGGGACAGTGGTAGAATGCTGAGGATAATAGGCGTGGTAGAGTAACATAACAGACTATCACAGCAGGTCATGCTTATGGCATGACCCTTACGGTACTTTGACAGCAGATATGGTACAACAAAGAAGGTGCCGATAGTATCGGCACACTCCGGCCAGCCATGAGAACAAGCAATGTAGAAGGATGGATACAAATGAAATCTAGTCTATTATCAAACTGCTTCCATTTATCTGGATCCAGTAGCGGGGTTTGGTGAGTAGAACGAGTCACGTCTGCAGAGTGGATGTTCAGAATTTTTGACCAGAGGCGATAGCGAAAGGCTGTAGACAGTGGAAGAGCAGCTTTGAAACCAGCTGTCGCAAACTCTGCTCGTGGCACCGTAGGCGCCATGACCTGCCCCTGCAAAAGAGTATCAGTAGTGGGAAAGGACTTGTACTCCACAGCGCATCGATCGTTGTCAATTCCCGTCTTCTGTTCCAATCCAAAGGAGTCTTCTTTGGATATCACTTCTTTGATTTCATCCTTCATTTCTTCCAACGCGAAAATTTGTGCTTCTTTGGGGTTCTGCTGTTTGTCTTGGACGGATTGTGAGTCAACGTTAGATAATTTCGTCTTTTGTATATCTTCTCTCAACTGCCTCATGCGCCTATTTGAATCTTCCATGCAGCTCATGAGCTTTGGGTTCAAAAATTTCTTCAAGCTTCCTAATTTCGCTAACTCTAGCATATCATCTGTCATGCGGTTTTGCAAGAGATATAGGAACCTTTTAGCATCAAAAATGGTTTCGAAAAATCTTATCTCTTCTTCCAACGCGTCCCATTCCTCCGCCATTGAATTCTTGGCAGCTTCAGATTCAACTTCCTCACATCCTTCCATCAATATGTCCTAATCCATTTGTAGCGATTCCATGGTATCTTGAACTTCCATTTTGCACCTCGCTAGTAACTCCAGATGTTGAGCGCGTAAATCTTGCCGCTTTTGATTGTCATCTGGAATAATGATTTTCTCACCGTGGCACGCGCACTTTTTCAATTGTTCCGCGAGCTCCTTGGTAGAGAGTGTTAGTTGTCGTTTGAGGAAGGGCGAGATCTTCATCGTTCCTCGAGTGCTGCTGTCAGAAGCGAAGCACTTTATCGGTCTTATTTGGCCGATGCACCATATGTATCGGTGGTTGTAGGCTTTATAGTAACCTTAGGCGAATAGCGCCTTTTGGAGTGTGTTATACAGAACACATAGCTAATAAGCTTTATGAGTCAGACGGCATGCACGTATCAGTGCAGTGGTAGAATGCTAACGATAACAGGCAGAGCAAAGTAACTTGACGTACATCTGGGCAATAAACACACTCATATCACAGCAGGTCATGCTTATGGCATGACCTTTACGGTAATCTGGCGAGGAATGGCACGGCTGTGAGGAAGTGCCGACAATGTCGGCACACACCGGCCAGGGGGAGAAATGAAAAGACAAGATGAAACACGATTATAACATGTGCATATATCAGAACTACTCTCTTTGTCGGGATATCGCAGTGGACGTTGTCGAGTTGGCAGACAGGTGAAAATGTGGCCCATGTTAGAGGCGGTACAGTGGAGGGCACAGTCTTGTGGAGAACTTGATGTGGAAGTTGGATGCTGATGCTGTAAATCTACATTAAGTCTTCAACTGGAGATGAAAAATAATAGAGTTCCAGCTTTGTTCCCTCCATATCGGTGCAGCTGAGATCGTTTTGTTGTAAACGTCTTTTGCTGATAATCTTTCGAGCAGTTGCCTTAGGCGTCGTGACCTGTGTCAGGGCTGGGCTGGCAATACCTTCACATGCTGCTATGTTGTTATGCATGGGATCTCCACAGGCCGAGATGGGAGTTTCGTCTTTGCAGCCTTCACTTTCGTTTTCATCTTCAATCGTTGGAGTTCCTTCTTTCATCGTTGGCGTGTCGGTTGAGACATTGTTGCCCGACTGATTTCTGGACAACATTTGCTTATTGCTGGTTTCATACCTCATTGCGGCAAAATGTTTTCTGCGTTCTATGTTCTCCAATTCTACTTTGCATCAATTTCACGTTTTTCTGTGTAGATAAAAATTTGGGCATCTGTAGCAATTTGAAAGTGACTTATCTCTTTGTTGAATAAATCCAAATCTTCTGCCATCTGCTGCTTCGCAAATTTGCATTTCTCGCTTTTGTACAGCTTTTTTAGCATGTCGCTTTTTGATCGTACCAATTGTAAGCCCAGGATGATGTCGAAGATGCAGGCTGGTAGTACGTGCAGTTTGTCGACGCATACTTTCTGTCGCCCCTGTTCATCGTCTGGAAACATAATTCTCTCACCATGGCTCGCGTACTTTCGTTGTAGTTCCGCGAGTCTCTTGGCGTAACTCTTCAAATCTTCCATTTAGAGATGCAGAGTGGTCATTGCTCCATTGTGGCTTCTATCATGTCCTTGGGAGCGCATGGTATCGGTCTGATTTTAGCCGATGCACCAGAAATGTTAGGCTGACGTACGTTGACGTAGCCTTAGGCGTAGTTGTCGCCTTGGTAGGAATATCTGCAGGTGTGGGCAATACACTAGCCTGGCAGATTTATTGAGTCAGACGACTTGTCCGCATTGGGACAGTGGTAGAATGCTGAGGATAATAGGCGTGGTAGAGTAACATAACAGACTATCACAGCAGGTCATGCTTATGGCATGACCCTTACGGTACTTTGACAGCAGATATGGTACAACAAAGAAGGTGCCGATAGTATCGGCACAAGAGCTTTCAAGTAATCGCATTTGAGGCGTGCTAATGGGGCGCAAAATTTACCTATTCGCATCGTTCCGTGTGCAAAACATCCCATATGGGCGACATTTTGTTTTGTAGCGATTTTGTCAGTAGAGCGGCATCCTTCCAAGCATATCTTCGATATACAGGGTGACCGAAAAGTATGGGCGTCAAATTTTTCGTTTAATGATTTTTCATAGCAAACAAATTTCTACAAGATTATTTTTGCATGCCAAAAACACGGACATCCTAGTGTATTATTCCTGCAAAACTGGGTTCCTGCACATGCATACAGACTTCAGCAGCTTACCTTAAAGTTGATGCGTCAAAAATGCTACTCGAAAAATGTACCCATTGTGAATCCGTTGAAATGACCCGATTATTAATCGAGTAGATTCTAAGACCCGAGGTTTTGTAGAGCACATTCCCAGGAATAAAGCAGTGCCACAACATCAAAAAATTCTCCTTTCCAAATTAAGATATGATACTGCAAATATGGTGTTAATTGAACCCGCCGCAGCGCCTCTCAAGAGAAAGTAGATTCAGGAGTCTCGTTTACATCAGAAGACTTCAGTTTGCGTGATTTTCACTTATCTTAATATAGAGACTGCCCATAAGCTAAAGGCATATTAGCCGTCATGACAGAATATTTCAGAGAAAAGATATATTACATGTTGTAACGCCCATACTTACCGGCCACCCTGTAGAGCCGTTTACTCTGGAACCTTCACTTTGAGCGACGTAAAGGAACACAACCTTCACCCGAATAAAAAATAGAAGTTATCCGGGGCGAAGGCCGGATGTTAAGATCATAATATTTCAGATTGAATGTGAATGAAACAAGTACGGTGGGTAATATCAAACGATATCAAAACAAAATCGTTATTTTGCGCTTTTCCATCCTTTTTTTAACGCTTTAGAGAAGATTATGATAAGGGTGCCTTCATACCGGGCCGGCAGCCGCCGCTGGTAGCCCGTGGCAATCGCTGGCAGCCCGTAGCACCCGCTGGCAGCCCGTAGCCGCCCACAACATCCGCCAGGAGCCCGTAGCCGCCGCTGGCCGCTTTTGTCAAAGAATCGCAAAATCATCAAATTCTTACTATGAGTGCAACCGCCCACACTTTCCATCTTCCACGCTTTTTACTGTTATCGCAATTAGCACCCATAGATCATATTTGATTCCATTGTTGTTATTATCTTGTTGCTGTACATTGGTTATCCTATTCGTGCTCAGTTTCCCTCTCGCAGTTAACCATATTTCGCCAAAGTTTCTTCGCCGTGTGACTTCTTATGACTTTGGATGCGTCCAGTTTCGTTTCTGCAGTGTTTATTTTCTATGCACGGTTCTGCTTCACTTATATCCTTGGCTTATCTTGAATAACTCTGTAATGTGTGGAAGTGGAAGTGCACATTAGCCGTAATAGGAAGAAAGATGCGTGGAAGATGGAAAGCGTGAGTGGGCGCACTTAAAGTAGTAAGAGTTCGACGATTTTGCGCTTCTATGACAAAAGCGGCCAGCGGCGGCTAGGGCTGCTGGCGGCTGCAGTGGGCTGCTACGGGCTTCCAGGGCAGCTACGGGCTGCCAGCGACTGCTACAGGTTGCCAGCGGCCGGCGCGGTATGAAGGCACCCTAGGTTTCCCAGAATTCGGGACTACATTTCTCAAACCCTTTATAAACTTTTAGGGTGATCCAAAAGTAACGGGAACCTGAACTTTTCAAACAGTTTCAGAAACTTCTTTTTGATCAACTAAAACAACCAGCAATATGAACAATCTTTTGAAAAGACTTTCGCTATTCTGACAGCGCATTGCAGCACCCACCTTTTAAGCGGCGCTTCGCAGAAGTCAGACAGACTTTTTTGAACGCCATCTGAATTTGTTTGCTGTACCCTAAAGTCCCCACGCATATGATAAACCATTCAAAAGTGCTTTCAGAGCTCTTTCTAAAGATCACATGGACGTGCAAAAATTCCTCGTTATTTCGTATAGAATAGGCAAAGTAATCAAAAAAGTACAATATTTGACGCAGATTTTTGACCTAAAAACAAAAAGTGCAATATTTGGCTTTTTTTGAAAATAGCAAAAGCCGCGGTAAGTTGCTAGTTGTAAGGTAAGTTCGCTTAAATAGGCAAAAAGATCTATCAGACGTTGACTGTCAAAGGCGAGCTTATTCGATTAATCCGGTAAGAATGACTAATTTGCATTCTAACACTATGTTATATTTTCTGTTGCTAAGCCTTGGAACCACCAGGCTATCATGGATTTTGTGACAGTCTCCTCAAGCATTGCTGAACGGATTTTTTTGGTAGCTTCACTTATTTTATTAGTCGGTGCTGTTCAAAGTTCGAGCTTATCTAAAGTGACGGAATTTGATTTTGGGCCCTTACCAAGATAAAGCGATTTGTCGTTAGCGTACAGAACCCGATCAGTAGATTTTGATATGTACTATCTGCCAAAACTCGGGCAAACAATTGAATTTTCTGTTTGAGAAAAGTGCATTCATTCCCTAGGTGCCCCAGTACTTTTGGATCACCCCAATAAGATTGAGCTTCAGAAGTTCACGAAAGCTGCTGGAGTTCAATAGAGACCAGTAACTGCGCTAAAATCTTGCGCAATCTCGTACACGAAAATGCTGATTTATCTCATTGAAGGCAGCGTCCCTGCAAAAAGATGGGCATGCTGATCACCCTCACGGGGGTGATCAGCATGCTCGATTACCCCCTGTGCCAACTCCCAGCCCCGTAGCTCAAATTTTGCAAAAAATCGATAAAATCGATATCGATCGATGACGAAAAGTAGCCTATGACACCCGCCGGGGCCCGAGTGTATGTGTGCTAAGTTTGGTCCCGATCGGTTCAGAAATATAATTTTCTATTCGGAACATACGTACAGACAGACAGACAGACATACATACAAACATCAGCTTTATAAATAAGATTACGAACCCTTTGCAGCGTTTTTATTCAGTTTTTGAGACTTTTTTGCTTTTGCTATTTGTGTTGCATACTTTTCTCTTTTTTGATTTTCTGTTAGCAAACTTCACTTCTGGCGCTCTGTTTCTAGAATACCAAAGGTATGTTCAGGCGCCGAGTGTGAAAGCGTACGAGCTGGTCAAACAGGGCATAGTCCATTGGGATAGGCACTCATGCCTGCACTCCCATCTCGACGGTGCACTACGCATGCGTTCAATAGCAGTCTCGCTGTGGGAAAGTTCAAGTCAAAAAATGCAAAAATTATTTTCAGGCCAGTATCAATGTCTGCACGATGCACACAAGAACAGCTGCAAAGAACTGCGGAGAGTGCATGCCTGAGCAATTCTGAGGTCCTTAAGAATTCTATGGATTGAAATTCGTTTTTTGAATATTCGAAATTTTCTTAGATTTTGGCTTCAAACCATAGGTCGACACTCGGAGAAAGTTTTACGCACCCTTCACTTTTGGGCCGGCATCTGGATGGTGCCTTTCATCTGAGTTTGAGACGAGGATCGAGGCTTAACGGCAAGGTAAAACACCCTATATCTTCTTTCATTGAAGAGCATGATAGGAAATAAGGGAACATTTATTCCTCAGTTTCAGTGCTATCCATTAACATGCTAAGTTTGGAAAAATACCCTAACGTTTCAAAAATAAAGTATAATATAATTCACAAAATTAGCTGATATTGAGCTAGAAATTCCTCATATCTCGCTTCGCAAAACAGCTAAAAAAGAGACGGTCTACATCGATTTCTCGTGTCTCAGCTTTCGAGTGGTATACGAATTGCTGGTACAGAAAGCGTTCCCGCTTTAAAAGAGTCTTGCTCCAACGACACATGAAAGCCAAACCATTCAGGGAGCGAGGTGGAGCAAGCTAATAATGGATATCTCAACCCCATTTGCTAAGAGCCACAAGTTTTTTCATATAACTATCTATATACGATTAGAAGGCTCACGAAACAAGAATTCATCGCAGACCGTCTCTTTTTTTTCAGCGCCGTTCTACTCGGAGATACATGGCATTTGAGCTGAAAACATGCATTCCTAGGAGGAAGTTTCTACGCGAAGAATGAATGAAGACGCCTATTTGTCTAACTGTTTTTCAAAGCAAGTCTTCGCAGTAAACGTGAACGTTTCTTTTTTGTAGCATTCCTCTCCCTTTCAGAGATGGATTGCAAAGGGATCGCATGAAACGGCTCATGCTGCAGCTAGATTGAAAATTTTATATGTGAGGCATGTCGATTGATGACGTAAAGCTTTCCGAATCAAAATAGTCTCTGTTCGTTACCTTTCAGAATTAAAGCATCAAGAAATTCCTCATGTTATATCTCTGTACCACTTATTGTTCATTTATAAAATCGTGATGACGAATTTGACGAATTTGCGGTCTTTGCGCTCACAGGAGCGTAAAACATCCATACAAAAGTATGGGTACGCCTTCACTTTGGAGACGCATATCTCAGCCGTTAGTGATTCACCTGCGCTGCCGCTTGGGCATGCCTTAGTTAGGGCCCCAAAATCACTTTCCACGTAAATTCCCCATAGGTTCTGCCTGGACGCTATCTTCAAGAATATGATGCCTGACTTATCGCGGTAAGACGTTAAAGTGTACCAAAGCTTATGTTACAAGCTAATACTTGGCATAAAAACTCAAAAAAGTAGCTTAATCGAAAGCGTTGATAGTACTGGACATGGTTTTTCTATGCAACAGTGTTGAAACACCGTTATTCATCGAAATTCATGTGACGCAATATTTTATTGCTAGCTTTGGGTCACCAGGGGTCAAAGTGAGTTTTTATAAGCGCATACGTAGTCATACCAAGTGCATGCTTTATTGATACTATTACGAATAAAAGAAAAATTAAACGAATGTCAAACGGCTACAAACTATTTTGTTCATTTCTACAGGTCAGACGATCCCTTTTTCGCCACTCGAATGACCTCCAAACTTCAACCATGCTTCTACGCTGCCCGAATTGTGGTAATCGTCAAAAGTTCGTCTCAAACATTCGGAAGACTCTTAGAGCGGACAGTTCATGTGATCTGGTTCATTTGCCTCTTTCTTTTCGATGTTTTGACGCAAGTTACGCATTTAGCTGACAAAAATCCTCAAGACTTCTTTCGAAAATTCGTTCTGCACATAGCGAACAAAATTTGAGTTTAGCATTCCGATATGAATGTCCCAATAACATCTATACTGAAAGTTCGTGGTCACCAAAAGTACTTGCCGTGACGCGTATGGGGAGGCTTACATTTTTGTAGAACTATGTATCAACAATCATTCTCTGCAACGAAAGTGATAGTCGAGTACAACCGCCCCATGGTGGTTTAGTATTAAATGAGTTCCTATATTCAAGCATGTTTTGCGATTTCAGTTTTTGCTCGGTTGTTACAAAATGTTTTTTTTCTGCAAATCTTAATCATTTCGCAGCCCAGTTTCTTATTCTTACTCATCCCAGCATAAAACTTGTTATCATCCTATTTTGCTCTACGCAAGACATTCATATACGCCTCCGCTTCATTTGCATCTTTGCTAGAAACGGAGAAAACAAAATTTTCCAAGTTTTCAAAAAAGCGATTTAATGTTATTTCATCACACATAAGTAGAATACTGCATGCCTTAAAAAACACAACCTCGAAATTTCATTTTCCTACAAGCTCCAATTCCCGAGAATAATCGAATTCAGCTTTTCTTGATAGAGTCATTTGTGTAATCATCTTTATTTCTCAAAACTAGAGCTTTTAGAAAGCTGCAAATGTGCAGTTTCACTTCTACAAGTTTGTGGTATACAACTTATATATGAACGATACAGCCTCGCGTTTGTTTCCCGGTTTCTAGCACAAATCCAAATACAGCAACGGCGTATATGAATGTCTTATGTGGAGTATATGTATATAAGTGAGCGAGTATGAGATGCGGGTTTGTTTTGAACAAAGATATAGATCTTCTTTATTTTGGGCATCTATTAGGTTGGTCCGAAAGTTCGTTCGCAACATTTTCAAAAAATCATAACTTCCTTCCCTCACAATGATTTTGCGCAATTAGATTTTTATTAGAAAGCGTAAGGCATGTAGTTTCCAATAGTCCTCTGGAGACTTTCCAGCATGTTCAGGTTGCAGAGATAAAAATGAAAGAACGAAAACATCCGAAATTCGGAATTTTTGAGAAACAATTCCAAAAATCTAGAAACTGCGCGATAAATTCCAGAAAAGCCATTATCCTAATTTTTCTTATATTTGATTACTAACTGAGTCAAGTTTGTGCTGATCGAGCTCTTCTTTCAAAAGTTATGATTTTTTGAAAAAAAAATGCCGAAAAATCAATTTCTTAGGAATTCTTAAAAAAGTGATTTTTCGGAATTTTTTTCAAAAAATCATAACTTTTGAAAGAAGAGCTCGATCAGCACAAACTTGACTCAGTTAGTAATCAAATATAAGAAAAATTAGGATAATGGCTATTCTGGATTTTATCGCGCAGTTTCTAGATTTTTGGAATTGTTTCTCAAAAATTCCGAATTTCGGATGTTTTCGTTCTTTCATTTTTATCTCTGCAATCTGAACATGCTGGAAAGTCTCCAGGGGACTATTGGAAACTACATGCATTACGCTTTCTAATAAAATTTTAATTGCGCAAAATCATTATGAGGGAAGGAAGTTATGATTTTTTGAAAATGGTGCGAACGAACTTTCGGACCAACCTAATAGAATTTTTTTAAATTTTGGATTCTAACTCGAAGTGTTCCGAAGCTGGTGATATCGCCCACATGAAATCTTATAGAACTTGCTCTATCAAACAGTACCCTGCATGTTTAAAACTAGCTGGCTTACCCGGTTCCTCCCGGCTCTGTCAAAACACTACGATAAGAGTCCTTTCCTTACTTCCGCACGTGCCCACTTCACGCCAATTCCCTATTTCCAATGTGTTAGTGATCAGCATGCTCACGTACCCCCCGGGCCATTTTCAAGCTCGCACTTTGCAAAAAAAGATAAGAACAAAAGTTATAGACAATTTTGAAAACTAATATTGTATTTTTAATCGGCATGCTCGAGTACCCCCTGAGCCAACTCCCAGCCCCGTAGCTCAAACTTTGCAAAAAATCGATGAAATCGATAAAAATAACGGAAAATTTCAAAAACCAATATTGAATTCGTAATCGGCATGCACACTTACCCCACTGTGCCAAATACAAGCCCCGCAGCTCGAACTTTGCAAAAAATCGTTTAAGTCAATAAAAGTAATAGACAATTCTAAAACCTAACATTGTATTCGTAATCAGCATACCCACTCACTCCCCTGTGACAACTCCCAGCCCCTTAGCTCAATCCATTGACGACGAACCTAATTTTGCATGGCGGCGCTGTGGGACGACGCATTTTGCACAACACTTGCGGTGTGGGAAGATTTTGTGGTTATTTACAAAATGCAAGATTTCGTAAACTACTGTAAGCATTTTACTGAACGATGGAGCCTACAGATCCCAAAAGTGCAAAAAATTGGAAAAAATATCATATGTGGAAAAAATACTAGACCTGCAAAGGACATGACTCTCCCAAAGGTGTGGGCCACCGTGGTCCACATCGTCGTAATGGATTAAACTTTGCGACGACGAAGGGCTAGACACCCGCCCCGAAGTGTATGTGTGCAAAGTGGGTCCCGATTGGTCCAGAAATAAAATTTCGACTGCGAACATACGTACACACAGACAGACAGACAGACAGACAGGAACTCATTCAGCCTCATATAAGATCAAGAAGTGTACAACTTATTACGTGGAAAAACTTATAAGACAGCCTAGTATTTCATAATCATAATCCAAAATTTCGCAAAGTTTCCATCTGGTTACTGTCAACCTTTAGTGACCACACTAACTATTCGACCGAAAACGCAAAGACTGACAATCCGCATTTTTTCGTTTTTTGTAACTTCCTTCAGACTGCATAAGGTATGAAAATACGAAAAAAGCGCAATGCTCAGCTTGTAAAGAATTCTCTGATGTGCTACATTATCTTGCTATTCCGCTTTCAGTCCTCGATTTTTATGGGTGTTTTTGCAGTGGTGTAACGCAGCGCCAAACTCACTTGAAAGACTTTAGTAAGCACATTTCGGTAAAAATATCCCGTAGATTATCATACGCTAGCGACCAGCAGGATACCTCTTTTCCAGAGAGAAAGATAGGCTGATGAATCTTGAAGAAGTTATGTCTTTCAAATTTCACTTATCGTAAACCTACAGTAAGACGCTAATCTGCAAGTTTCCCTAGAAATTCGGGCCCTTTGATTTTTTTTCGTTTCAGGCTCTGAAGCTCATCGACAGGTTCCGGTTAGAGTATTGAAGTCTTTTAACCAGAAACTTTGTTGCTCATGGAGATTTTCGGATTCGCCGAGAACGAATATAGTGCTCTCTATGCACCGAAATTTCGTTTAGCAAGGGCTATGCTGAGAGAAATGCGGCGATAATACGCAAGTTCCTGTATTCGCGTTCACCTTTCGCGTCCCTGTTGGACAACTTACCTGCTCCTTTTTTGTAATATGAAACTAGAGACGGTGCTATCGGAGCATGCTTAGGCCAGGTCCTGTGTTGACCGCCGAACAATGAGCTTACGAACTCAGTTTCTAATGATTATCGTCCAAAATTCGAAGATCGCATACCTTGTCCAGTTATCGTCGTGATTGGTAAGAGAACATCCTGTTGCACATGTCATGTTTGTATACAGGGTGTCCCAAAAGTATAGTAAGTAAGTAAAGTATATATACACTGTTTGATCGTTGGTATCTCTTTTCCCAAAAAGTTTTTTCTTATCTTCAAGCGCCATTGTATAGAGCTGGTTTCATCTTAGATTTACAGTATGGAGGGAATCACTGGTCGCTCTTCATTACTGTAGGATTACGGTAAAAAATTCAAGAAGGGTTGTGAGCCGTCAAGGACCCTATTTCGCCTCAGGAAGCAAGCCGAACAACCAGAGAAGTTCTATGCTAGGCCAACTGAAACAGCTAAAACCAAATATGATGTTCGCAGTTTACCGCAATGTTTCCTTCAAAAGTAATGCTATATAGACCGCAATCTTTTTTTAACAAGACTCCATAAAATTGTGATTACACCATTTTAAAAGCTTTGCAAAATCGTAAAAAGTTGAATATCAAAATCAGCGAGCTTGAAAACCCTAGCACACCACTTTTCAGATTTTTTGGAGTTTTTTTCTGAAACATAGTAAATCCGTAATGACGCTATAAGCTGAAAGTTCCTACTATGATCTTACAGTAATGAGGAAGGATCCATGATTCGCTCCATACTGTAAATCTAAATTGAAGCCAGCTCTACAAAATAGTGCTTGAAGGTAAGCAAAAGACTTCTTTTGGAAAGAGATATCACCGATCAAATAGTGTATACGTACTTTTGGGACACCCTATATATAGAGCGATAAGTCTGAAACGGCATACTTGCTTACCTCCTATGTCAACTTTCACCCAGTGACTTTGCAAAAAAAATCGATAAAGTCGGTGAAGGTAAATGGTATTCCTAGAAGTATTATGATATTGTATTCGTAATAGTACTATCGCCGCACCTCTCTCAGCATAGCCCTTATTAAACGAATTTTCGGTGCATAAAGAGCACTAAATTCGTACTCAGCGAATGCAAAAACCTCCATGAGCAAGGTTTCTGGTCAATTCAAGACCATTAGTACTCTAGCCGGATCCTGTCGGTGAGCCTCGGAGCCTGAAACGAATAAAAATCAAAGGGCCCGAATTTCTAGGAAAACTTGCGGATTAGGGTCTTACTGTAGGTTTACGGTGAGTAAAATTTGAAAGACATAATTTCTTCAAGATTCACCGGCCTATCTTTCTATCGGAAAATAGTTATCTTGCTAGTCGCTAGCGTATGATAATCTACGGGATATCCTTCCCGAAATGTGCTTACTAGAGCCTCCCAAGTGAGTTTGGCGCTGCGTTAGATCACTGCAAAAACACCCACAAAAAATCGAGGACTAAGTGGACTAGCAAGATAATGTAGCACATCAGAAGAGCCTTACAAGCTAAGCATTGTGCTTTTTTCGTGTTCATACCTTATGCAGTCTGAAGGATGTTACAAAAACACGAAAATACGCGGATCGTCAATCCTTGCATTTTCTGTCGAATAATTAGCGTGAGCTTGTATAGCCTTTCCCTTATTAAGTGTTAACAGTTTTATAACAAGTAACTAGTGGATCTCGCAGATATTTGAAGCGGTGTGATCGAACGTGGCGCAATACTGGATATGAGTCATGAGTTGGATGACAGTGTGCTAGCAGTAACAAGAACGGTTTCAAATCGTACAGTAAAAGTTTATAAATAAAAATCAGTGTGGGACTTTCGGTCATAACCAGGGTTAAGCGCGGGGTGTGGCACGTGGGGGGTCGTAGAAGGGTCAGGAAGAAAGGGTGGGGGTCGTTATCGGGTATAGTGATGTTAGCGACATTATGCCATTCAACAATGTCTGATAGGCCCGTTGCACAGAATACCACCACTGATGCTTTGGCCTACCGTCGTACACGCACAGTAAGCATCTCAAAGAATTCTAAAAGCATAAGAGCACCATTTTCGTAGCCAGCATGTCATATAACCCTGAGGGCCAAGTTTCAGCGATTTTTGAGGTTTCCAAATTGGGACACTCAACTGAGGTGGTCATTTTCGATATGCTAACTTCGTTTCAAACGTGAGTAAACTACTTCTTTTTGCACTCATCACAAGGTACTACTAGATCTTTGCCTTCCAAACTCTGGAATTAAAAGCAAGCCAAAGTCTCGTTAGTCCCATTTTCCACTTTCAATTTCTCAGACTAGAAAAGACCAATCAGGCTCAAATTCACTTTTATGAAAGTAACGAGGATCAGCTGATCGAATGTACTTGTTCTTGCCGCGTTCCCTCGCGATTAACGTAGTAGCGCAGACTTAGCTTATTACCATAATCTAATATTTTTGCAGTGTTTTCCACTTGCTTAGCTAAGGAAAAACGACTATATCTTCCCCGAGAGAAACAATTTGGAATGGAAATCTGCTATGCGAAGAAAAAGATTTAGCAGTAACAACCATATATAAAAAGAAAGAGATTTGAATGCTTTGAAGGCAAGTTAATGGGGTGCGGCACAACCCCTAAAAAGCTGTGGCGGCTACAGCTTTTCAAGGATTGTGCCACATCCCATTAACTTGCTTACGAAAAGAATTTTAGCGAACAAAATACATATAGTTTGATTGCCTGAGTCTTGTGGTTTTCATAGGAGTAATTTGGGCCTGATTCATCTTCTTCGCTAAGAGTAAAAGCTGGTGAAAGCGCAGCCATTGTAATTGAAAAATGGGACAAACAAGATTTTGGCCTGCTTCTAATTCAATAGTTCAAGCTTTTCTGAGGCAGGATTTATGGCGTCGTAAGGTGCTTTGTATTGAGTACAAAGAAGTTAGCTAATTCACTTCTGACGTTTAGTTAATTGTCTTCGAAAATGTTCACTTCACTTGGGTGTTTCAATATGGGAAATCTCAGAATTTTGCTAAAACTTGTCCCCTGGTGGTTATTTGACACGATAATTACGAATACGTGCCTAATATGCATGGTAGAGCCTTTATGTTATGCACACAAGAGAAGATGGGAGAGGTATTGAGACAGAAGATAGATGGGGGGGGGTCGTATCCGGCGCTTGTGTGCCGCACCTCTTGCTCGATCCTGGTCATAACCTGTACAAGGTGCATGTTCCTTTCTAAATTCGCGGCATCAAAGCAGTTTCTCGGGCACTTTGGGAAGGAGCCCAAGTTCGCAAACCCGTTTTCCTCTGCGAGCTTCAGTAAAGGCTTGGTTAGAGCGATCACTATTACGCTGCTACAAAACGATGCGTCCCTCTCTTTGCTGGGAAATTCTTGAAAAAAGCTTTTTTAGAAGATGTTAGAGCTTGCGCTCATAGGAGTTCTTACGTGAAAAGAATTTGAGAATATGTATTGTGTTTATTACATGTGATTACATGAGAATCTCGCGGAGCTTTTGAGGCAAACTATGTGAAATATTGAAAAGTTGCAATCATTTGAAGAGTTTACCCTGCTTATCGAACCGTATCCAGATCTCGGCTCGCTGAAAATTAGCTATAAAATTTTGTTTCTGAGTTCAACCGTACATATGGGCAATCTAATGCACAGCTAATACAGCAACTTGATTTGCATCCGCACACAAAATCCAGAAAACTTTTATTGCCCAGATGCTTAGATAGTCATTAATGCCTTGAAGCTGCTTTAGTCTTAGTCTTTCATTATCAATAGTCGACGTTACTATTGCCAAAAAATTGTTTGTGCATATATGAATGTATATTTTGTATTACAGCAGGAAAACTTCTCTCAAACACTATCACTGATGTTGTACCACCTGCAAGTCTTATTACTAGCTGCCATAGCAGTGCGCGAGTCAACAAGCCGCCGTAGACCTGGTAGACCTTGGAGGCCCTTCAATGGTTCTTACTATAAGGTGAGGCGGAAGACAGCTCATACAAACTGCTCCAACATACTGCCAGGTCAAACGTTATCGGCAGCGTTCCATTTTATAATTTAAACCATTTTGCAGAAAAAGATGTAAGCTAAATGTTGTAGCAGGTGGCTGCTGTAATGCTATTGAAAGACAGCCGATGTTAATGAAAAGTAAAGTGGTTCGTTTCAAGGCAACGCTTCTAATTTTTTCAGCTCATCAATAAAACAATGAGCTTCATCGAAGCCGAATTGGACTGCATAAAAAGAAACGCCCATCTGGCATCAATTCATAGCAAGGAGGAGGCTGAATTCGTTTTCAGTAAGTTTTTCTGTCGTGCTTTTCTCACATTCAGCCTGTGGAGGTGGTCTGAAAGCACAGCGAAGAATGATTTATGAAGCTTCATAACATGCGAAAGTTGCATAACAAAGATTCATTCTTGTTTCGTTTACTCAGCGATACTCTTTTCAAGACCAAAAGATCAATACCATCATTCAAGTTGATACATTCCATAATGGCCAGTGCTCTTGTGTAGCAGAGTTGACGCACTAGTAAACTGTTATTTCATCTAGTCTTGAAAGACGGCGAAACACCTTTAGAAGCCATAATATCTTACGATCCACATCACTTTCTGCTACGTAAAGTTTGCCCTATCTGACACACTTTATTTAGAACCAGACCAAAGTGCCGCTTCGCGGCACTTTGGTCTGGTAAGTGGGTGTGGGCAATGTCTAAGCGGTACTGTCTTGATTGGATGTTTCATTTTCTTCACATTTTATTGAAAAACAATTCTATCTGCTTAGTTTAGATGAGAACGCTTTATAACAAAATGACCATGGTTCAAGTGAATCGGGTTGTAGTTTATCTGACTGCAACATTAATAGTTTTCATGTTTTGGGAAAAAAGCTTGTAATCCGTCTCACATAAGTGAATTTCATGTGTTATAGTACGAAACAATACCCTCTGCTGATGTCTACAACAGATAACGTGAGCAAAGACACGGAGAAAAGTTTCGATTCTAATGTGGTTTTCTGATATATATGCACTATAATAGAGTATCAGACATTAGGCAAAAAGCATTCAGTACGAAGATTCATGTACAATAATTCCATATGGAAACAAATCTCTCAGTTAAGTTCAGCAGTGAGATCTTTAGTGGTTGAGCTCTTGAAAAGGAAAGAAGACAGCAATACGAGTCAAAGTTTCTCCAGTCACATTGTAGATTAGAAGAACAAAATTACTGATTTTGAGCCATTAGCCTAAGCCATGATCCCTAGAAAGGTCGAGTGGTTAGGAATATTATGACGATGTGTGAAGTAAAAAGGAAGGTAAGAAAGCATTACCTCTGTTTAACTAGTCATAGGAGTGTAGAGCCCGCTTTGATCACAATGTTTTTTTACTCTCGCGCCATTTTTGAGCACCTTTACACCTTTTGTTCGCGCCCGTGAGAGAGCAACATAGAGCTGCCCATGAGAAAAGACTTTAGTTCCGAGGTGAATTCCTACGGACTTGTTTCTTGCCTCAAACGTTTTTTGTTCCAAGAAATTGCAGTTCGATATATCCTCTTTAGAATGCAGATGGTAGAGATGAGTAAAACGCAAAAATTGCAATTTCTTGAAAAGGTTATGAAATCCGAGATGGCAGAGTTTTAACTCTCAAGAAGACACCATTCAAACGGTTCATTGTGAAAACGGTTGAGATTGTTTGAGACTTAAGGAATCGATTGACTTTGGAATGGATAAAACTTGATAATTTTTTTGAACAGGTGATTTTTTTTCGAACAGGTGCTTGAGAAGCATTTTACACAAAAACTGCAACTTTCTAAAGGAGGATTTTACGTTGAGTAAAGCACAAAGTAACTGGCTTTTGGGAGCGAAAACGAACAGCTTGATAACTTTATTTCTGAACAAAGATTATTCGTGATAGTGAAACTGGCGGAGATTGTGAAAATTGAGGTAAAAAGTAATTTGATTTTGGAAAGACAGGAAAATCACAAAACTGGATGTTTTGTAGCAAATTGCAGCTCAATATTTTGTATTCTAGAAGGCGAATGGTAGCGATGAGTAGATACGAAGTCGATCTCTTGGGAAACAAACCCAAAGAGAGAGGTAATCTAGGGTTATATACAATAGTGAAAACGGCTGAGATTGTGAGAACTACAGATTGATTTGATATTGGAATGGGAAATCAAAAACTCGACAATTCGAAAGGTGATGATCGCTTGAGAAGCACTTTAGAATATAACTGCAACTTTCTGTAGAAGAATTATATGTCGTTAGGACACGTGATGTTTTCCAAATATAAAATAAATAAGGAAATTATGTAACGGTTGGGGATTCGTTTGAAAATCACAAAAGTGGAAATATTTTTTCAAAAAAAATTGCAGCTCACTATTTTGTAGTTTAGAAACAAATGGTAGTGATGAGCAAGGTAATAAAATTTAACTTTGTTATCGGATGCCCATTCTTATAGACGATTTTTCGAAATGTGTGATTTTGCTCAAAAAGCATGACACAGGTTTTCGTTCACATAATTGAATTGTTTCTTCTTAGAAAATGCTAAATGAGGAAGGAACTGATAGCTGACCTGTTCCGATGACTCGAGTAGAGGTGCTGCTGCAATGTGAAAATAGAGACGTCGTAATGTGAAGACAGAATCAATCGATGTTACCGCTTACAGCTTTCAACTTTTTTGGAGATTGCACCTTGGAGGTTAGGGTTTTCATCAACATCGTCTAGATCGGACATCACTGGCATAATGATGATCATCAACCCTGTACGCCTGCAGCGGCATGTTACCGCTTACAGCTTTTAACTTTTTGCAGACTGCACTTTGGAGGTTAGGTCATCAACATCGTCTAGATCGGACATCAGTGGCACAGTGATGAGTCATCAACCCTGCGGCACGCAACGACAGACCTGTTGACATCTCACGAGGGGGGGATGTTACAGAGAGACACCGTGCGCTTTATTATATAGAGAGATACCATCATATAAGAATGAAAGAGCTGGTAATCTGTTGAGTAGATCTAATTCAGGCTTTTTCCTCTTTTCTGGAAGTTATTTGTTATCTCGACAGTAATACTGCAGCTTTCATGGAAGAAGCTCCTTTCTGTTAAGGGTGCCACATGCATGCTTGGACAAATTTTTGATCACATTTCCTTTTTAAAGTCGAATGAGAAGGTTATCACTGGCGTGACTAGAAGATTTTTGAGCTGCTGCATGACGAGGGCGCAATATCTTTGAGCGCGAACGCGGCTTTATTAGCCGCAGAACGCATGAGGCGCATGATTTAAAACGGTGAGGATACACGCGCGCCGCGTTCGCGCCCGCTCAACTCTGCTTCTGCGCCTTCGTCATGCAGTAGCCTATACCTGCACTTTTGAAATAGTCATGGTGCTTATTACTGGAAAAAATAGTTTTTTGATCTTTTCTGCAAAAATCCTATAGTATTGCAGTCATGATACCGCTGCTTTCTGCCACCTTGTTAACTTCCAAACTACGGTTCGAACCAGAGCTTGGAGAAGAAATCGGATGCCTTTTTCCGAATATATTATTGATCCACACACTTCAACCAGCCCTTGGACAACTCCACAACCACCAGTTTCACAAATGATTGCGCGCTATTTCGAAGAGAAGCTACTTGCTGTTGAAGACACGGATGCAGTTATGCGAATAATCTTCGTAACAGTTACCACCTGAAGGACTTGTTGGCATCTTATGGTACTGCTCAGTTCTGCTCAGTTGATCGCAGAATGTACGTTATGGCACGGATCGTTGCTGCCATATTGGCATTCAAGCACACTAATTTAGCCGACGTTTCGGACTAATTCCGGTCGTGCGACTGTACTCAACTTAAATAACAGGTCGAAATGCCTAGGTAGCCAAATATCCATTCGAAACGATAGATGGCAGATGATAGCATAATATGTATGGGAAAATCTGAAGGTCAGGGTCGGCGCGGCTTAAATCCTCACGAGCCGCCCGCTTAGGCCTCTTGCCGCGTTCGCCCTCAGCGGAAACGGTATTTTCGCACACTTGAAGAGTGGAAAGTACCGTATACAAGTCTACAATGGCAAATACCATTACCTAGGCGACTGACAAGCTTGGAAAAATGCCCCGAGACACGTTCTCGAACGCGTCGAGTGACCCAGGCAAGGCGGCTCGCGAAGACCCAGCCGCGCCGACCGTAACATCCAGATGGTAAACCCCCTGTACATTATAGCTAACCTATTCATGGCAGGCTGAAGAGGTTTTACTTGACAGTCGAAAATAGCGCGCCTTAAAACCGTTCGAGGCAGCGTTCGGACAGATTTGGACAATATCGACTATTCTCATAATCGAGCTAGGGCCTCGTCTAAAGCCTATAAGCAAATCTAACCTCCAAGCACCTCTCCCTAAAGAAGAAATTGGCGCGAATCCAAACCCTCGAAAACCATCTTACTCCGATGCTAACCACTCGAACGAGATCTCTTCAGTCCATGTTTTCAACATAGCAAGCACATCGAACTGTTTAGCATAATGTCAAGGGTACTCGTCCACTCCTCTCATGAAGTAGGCCAAGAATATAGGTTTTTTAAAGAAAAACACGCCTCTTAGTGCCATAATTGGGATCAGCGCCATGAAAAGGTTTGAACGCCATCCGAATTTGTACTGCAGTACCTTGGAGTCTGTAGGCATATGACATGCCGTTCGAAAGTGCTTTCTGCTCTTTCTAATGATTACTTGAACCCGCAAAAATTTTTCATCATATAAGAGGGTGTCCCAAAAAAATGTACTCACTGTTGATTGTAAATAACTCTCTTGTAATGAAGTGCTTCGGAAAGCTTTAGGTATCACTTTGTAGTGCGAAGTTCATCTTAGATTTACAGTATAGAGCACCGACTGCTCTTCATTACTGTAGGATTACGGCAGGAACTTTGAAGAGGGTTTTGGGCCATGAAAGGCCATATTTTGCCTCAGAAAGCAAACAAAACAACCTGAAAAGTTTCACACTGGGCTAGTTAGAGTTGCTAATTCTAAATGTGAAGTTCGCAGCTTATCATAATGCTTCAATAAAAAGTTATGCGAGGTAAGCAGTATCGGCCGTTTTTCCAATGCTCCCGAAAACTGCAATTATACCGTTTAGAAAGGTTCGTAACCTTGTACATAATTGAGTATTGAACTCAGCGTCCATGGAAACCCTATTACACAATTTTTCTCATTTATTTGAAAATTTGAAACCGCAGCTTTTTTACAGTAACACCATGTTCTTGAATTACCGTAATCCAACAGTAATGAAGAGCAATCGGCGATTCGCTCCATACTGTAGACCTAAGTTAAAGCTAGCTCTACAAAATGGCACCTAAAGCTTCCCGAAACACTTCATTAAAAGAGAATTATTTACATTTAAACAGTAAGTGCATTTTTTTGAGACACCCTGTGTAATGCTGAATGTCTTAAGTCTGTTTGTATGTCTGTATGTCTGTATGTCTGTATGTATGTACGTATGTTCCGAATAGAAATTTTTATTTCTAAACCGATCCGAACCAGACTTGCCACACATATTACAAACACTTCGAGACGGGGGGGGGGGTTTGATAGGCTACTTTTCGTCATCGATCGATATCGATTTTGTCGAATCCCATCAACGAATATGCTGATTACGAATACAATAAGTTTCTAAAATTACCCGTTACTTTTAACAATTTTACCAATTTTTGCGAGGTTTGAGCTACCGTGGGAGTTGGCACAGAGTGGGTAAGTAAGCATGCTAATTATTAACACAGCGGGAATAGGGAACTGGCATGTAGAAGTGGGCACAGAAAAGGATTTACAGGGGTAGGGATAAGACCTTTATCATAGTTGTTTTGACAGGGCCGGGCGAAGCCGGATAAGCTTGCTTGTTTATTATACATTAGAATGCCCGTTTTCGAACGCTGATTCCGAACCTGTGTTCGTTATCTGCGGAACGCCTTTCTGAGAAGGGATGGCGCTTCTAAAAGCGCACGCCAAATATTCGCACTGATCGAGATCAAAGCGGCATCCCTTGTGCACTAATCTGCAGCGCTAACCACTAGACCATTCGACACCTTAAGCACATTTCTACATTATTTGTACCCTTGTACACACACATCAGATGCATGGAGACACGGTTTCTCTGAAGAATCGTTCCGAGGTAACGAACGAAGTTTAAAGATCAGCTTTTCAAGGCGATTGCCATAACAAATGTCACATATCGAAGTCACCACCACCTATGTGGCACCTACTATCAAGATTCATAAAGCTATGATTTTAGTAAGAAGCTACTCCTAAAAACAAACCGAAATTTTTCCAACACTAATCTTTGTAATATTTGCGAAGGGATGTATGCAAATGCGGAATGCACCATATGCATTCTACACAATGGTGGAGTGGCGAAAAAGGCTGCTAACCTGCCATCTTTACTGACATCCGTAGCCTAGTTACTATTAGGGTGTCTCATAATTTTTTCCTGTTTTTACTAAAACCGCCATCTTTTTGCATCTTTCCTTCATCTGACGTGGCATTCGGCAGGGTAAAACAAGCTCTGCAAGATGGCTATCAAAAGTCTGCCCATCATATCCCATATGAAGTTTTAAGCTGAAACCTGATAGTAGTCGAACACGAACTTTTCTGTCAAAAAATCATATCTCCGCCCCAAAGTATCTAAAAAAATTCCTCATTTATCCTAACATAAGCTTGACACATCGCACATTATATTGTACACTTTCCGAAATTTTTCTATGGCTAGAAACAAAGAAAAAATGAGGTAAAATGGCAAACTCCGCCCCTAGACGTCCTGAGCTCCTCCTACGCATGTGATCATATGGCTCACACATACAGAAAAACGATCATGTATTTGTGTCTTTTGTAGGTGCCACAGTTCTCGAGAGATGCTGTGTTTAGGATAAAAACGATAAAAAATCATGAGACACCCTAATAGATTAGGTTACTAGGTTGCAAGGATCTTAAGTTTTGAACCCATCTTTTAGCGGGTTCTGCCTACGGCGAAGAACGAATCACAAATGGTCAGTCTTATGGCTGCGTCTGAAGAAGGGGGGAGGGGACGGTGGAGTTCGCACCTCCAAAGCACATATTAGCACCAGCATTCACACTCCGAAAGACTCCTCGCACACGCGCAACAGAGGTCAAGCCCCGCCCATGGCTCCACCTCTTTACCTATTCAGAGCTGTGCGGGTTGCGGGAATAGACCATAAGAGATAAATAACATTGAATTCCAAAACCAGTATTTTTTGTGAAGTGACACGAATTGTCAAAGTTACCTTAGAGGCGAATTGCGGATTGCATTAGGTCGAGCAGTGAGGACTGTAGTGCATTTTACTGGAAATTGATCCTATTGATACAATTTCATAGAAAATCCTTCTACATTGCCTCAGCTTAAGTAGGCAATTTGCCTTCTGTCCTCTGCTATCCAGCTGCCATTCAAATCTGCTTCAACTTCTTCTCGCTTCCTCCACTTGAGTGAAGGCTCTGCAGTTTTCCTTGTGGCTCGTAAGAATGAGGAAGCTGTCGGAAGCGGTGTATTAAATGTGCTGTTTATGGTAGTATTCTAGCACAAATATTTTTCATCTGCGCTGCATGGTCAAAAGATCGGCCCAATCTTGAGTTGATCTTCTCTATATTGCGACAGGCGATATGTTCCGAGTTATTAGACTTCAAATCTCCCTTTTAGTGTCCATCTGTCATTATTAGTTCATTAATCAGAACACATGAAAACCAATCTTGACTGCACAACTCGGAATGAGATTAGCCAATGGGCGCAAATGGACAGAGTTGTCTAAGTGTTGGAAGGCGCTCCTAATCACACCTATGAGGAAAATGGGTGTGCTCTGAAAACTCCTGGGCCGCCCTGTTTCGCATTGCTCCGTGCCGCACATTGTATCCAACAATGTGAGCCTACTATTTCAGACCTCACACCTCCCAGTAACGGGGACATCCTCAGAGATAATGCTTGGATAGGCCTGTACAAGGTCGAACATTATTGGCAATGGACTGACGAAACCAAGCTGGATTATGAACTGTGGGCCAGCGGGGAACCCAATAACCATGAAAACAATGAACACTGCGTTTTAGTAAGTTCCTCTGATATTGTCAACATGTTCTCACTTTAGAACCAAAGTATCTCTTTCTTCAAGATAAACATACTACTGCTAGAATTCACACTTTAGTAACGTAATTTGCATGCAACAATCCCAAAAAGCAAGCCCTAATCGGTAATTTACGAACCCAACAAATGTCTTCACTTTTGTCAATCAGAAAAGCTTCTTTTTACTGTCGATTCAGAGCCACAGAATTTTACACAGACTATTTCAGATGTACATGCACAATAATAAAGAAAGAAGTGGGAATTGGTCTGACTACAAATGTCATCACCAACTCTGGCATTATGTCTGCAAGCGTTCTGCTGTGAACAATAGTCGCAATCTGTGCCTTAGAGAATAGATTGCTATTATATTCGTTTACTGACTTATTGTTGAAAGCACCTCCGCGAAACGAGGGTGACAAGGTTTTGATATAATGACGGGCCCTTTAAAGGCAGTGGGTCGGCAGAATGAGACCCGGGCAAAAGAAGGTCATAGGGTAGGAGCTCCCATAATGGAACCAACCTATGGGCCAAAGTTCGGACTTTCTCTGCCACTTCTAACCCCCGAAAATTCAAAGCGAAAGCAGCGCTCATCTTCTGTATTCTCCGAACCCGCCCACCCCATGAACGAGTGAACGCGAAGCCCGTCATGGCGAAGACGCAGAGTTGTTGCGGGACCTCATGCTTATAGCATTGCGGCTGGCGCTCTGACCGTGGAAGTCACTCGTCCATAGGGTGAGCGGGTTCGATGAGCGCTGCTTTCACTTTGAAATTTCGGGGGTTAGAAGTGGCAGAGAAAGACCGAACTTTGGCCCATAGGTTCTATAATGGGGGCTCCTATCCTGTGACCTTGTTTTGCCACGGGTCTCATTATGCCGACCCACTGCCTTTAACTACGCAATCGCACAAGGCTCGCTGCAAAAGATGAATTGCGGAGCGGAATTAAAACGGCCTCGCCCACTAACGTGGATAGTCTGAGAATAACAAGTCCAAGATTAAACTTCAATGCAACTAGAGATTGCTATGAATGCGCCCTTCATTACGCTTATCAAACTGCCTCTTTTCTATTTGACTTGAAGCTGAAGTGCGGACGTATATCTCCAGACCACCTAGTACGTTGACGTACGGAGCTAGCTGGCCGATATTTTGGAACAGTTTTCTCGCTAGGAATTCATCATTTGTAGCGAGACTTTGACGACTGCTTGTTATATCCCCGTTTTTATATATAGGGCTTATCGAATTGAGTGTCGTTTGCACCAGCATCTCCATCTGCGCCCTGGACTCTGCGTCTCTTCTGCGGCACATGTTCCCTAATCACTTCCAATCGATTGAGGCTCCACCTTCCCCACGCTCGCCTTGGGAAAGGGGAAAGTGCTTAGAGAGTAGCCCCGCGGAAGAGACGCAGAGTCCAGCGCGAAGATGGAGATGCTGGTGCAAACGACACTCAATTTGATAAGCCCTATACATCAAAATCTCATCACTTACAAGGGCGTACGGTTCGTTATTCCAAAGAGGTGTCTCTCATTCTTATTAATTTTTCCTCGATTTTCCTTCTGGTGATTTTTCATCTCGTGTATGTCAATAAATATTGCGAAGATGAACAAAGGCTAAATGCTTATTATTCAGATAGCTAGCTGTAGTGGCCTAACACACTCCATTCTGATGCATAAAAAGAGAATGTATTCATGTGAGCGAGTGGATGACAGAAATGTCCTTGCACTTAATAGCATTTGACGGTGATTATCTCAACCACATAATGCATTCGAATCAAAATCTATGAATTCCCGAGGTTATGCCTAACTGCACAATTACTCTCATAGCACAATTCCTAAAGTAAGTCACTAAAAGAACTTCTCCTCAAAGCTTGTATCTATTGGGATTCATAAAACGGCACGATGGAAGTTTTAATACTATACCTTTTGCCGTATATAAGGCCGCCAATTGCTGGAGGTTTGAGGAACAAAAATGTGAATAAAAGGTGATTTAATGTGATAAATGCACAAAACCACATAGTAATTAAAGCTGTCTGCTCACACTTCGAGCAGATGCTATCCTAGATATTCCCTTTTTCCCCATAAAAGTTTTCATAAATGAAGAGGAGCATGTCTTCACGATAAAACTTTTAGTGACCACAAATAATAATCAAATAAAAGGTAGTGGATGCCCCTTCAGTCAAAGTGGCCATTCTAGATGAGATATATGCTGCTGAAGTCAGTGATGACTTAAAACTGTAATGCTTATCCGCATGAGGCCCCGGACAGACTTCACGCGACTTGATCGTCGCGACTCAATCGTCGACATTTCCATTCATTTTCATTTCACATTCAAAAATTTCGGGCTGGAAAAGTATCTTTCTGGCTGCTGAGAGGCGGAGCTTCACGACCTAAGCGGCGACTGCTCGCGTCCGCGACGCAGTCTAAGCCTCCCTCGCGAACATGCTCTCCTGGTCGTTTCCTAGCCTTAATTAGGTTACGGAGCCCCGCCTTCCAGCTACCGATCTGGTTGTAGCAAATGATATATTGGACTCGCTCAGAGATTTTGCAACTTCCCCATAGCTTTTCTCTGAGGGTGTAGTGCTTTCATTTTTCGGCGTTATATAGATTTGATCTATCTAACCTACAAGACTGCGCAAACCGTTTGATTTCTGATAGTATCACAGAACAAAGCATTCTTCAAAAACTGTTGAAAACCGAGGTCTTTGCGCAGAAGAAGCTGTGTATAGTAAACTAAGGTCCGAGTGGAATAAGTCTTCGATATTCGATTAATACATTCGAATATTTCGCGTTAGAAATCCGAAGATCGGAGTTTTTCATTTTTAGACGAAATTGGGAAACTCAATCAGTCAGGAAAGGGAAGGGGGAGCTTAAAACTCGAAAACTCGAATTATCAAATTGAAAGTTTTATTCGCGTATTAGAACGAAAAATGTTCAAATTATTCGAGCTTGGTGCAGAGCCAACAGCTGAGTTATCAAGCCGCTTCGTCTGCGTTTTTTCTGCAAAACTGGAAAATGCATCTTTTTAAAGTCGTGATCAACATTGAACTGTAGGGAAATTCGCATTCGTTGCAACTAATCAATAATACTTGGAGAGTTTCGCAAACATGTCGAAAGCAGATCATCCACTTTGCTTTTACGTTGTTGATTCTGATAAGAAATATAGTTATGCCATTTTTCTGTATCATAATATTTTCAGAGGTCTGAAAAAGGTGTTTTTGGAAACAGCATGAAAGTTTATATCGACTACTTCGTCTTTAGATCGCACAATAATGGGAAGTGAAATATGACGCTTTGCTAATGCACAGACTACTTGTCAACCAACCAACTTTGTCAGCTTTCTGAAAACTCGAGCTACTGGGCTGCGAGATGGTACAGTGAGTAAGGGAGGGCGCTGATTATGAATAAAAATTTGTTAATTAATTTTACCGATTTTTGGAGAATTTTGAGCTAGGGGCTGAGACTAGATACAGGAGGAAAAGTGAGGGATTATGAATAAAAATCTATTTTATCAATTTTGTCAATTTTTGGAAAACTTTGAGCTGCGGAGCAGGGAGTTGGCACAAGTAGGGTGAGTTTGCTGATTATGAATGAATCGGCTCTAGCCGGGTTGTCAGCAAGTCTCAGGTATGGTTGCTCGAGATATTCGACAAATTCAAATAATTATTCAAAATTCGACTCTCACTGTTCGAATATAATCGATATTCATTCATTCAATATTTTGATTTTCGAACTTTATTCGGAATTTATTCATTCGAAAATTTCAAATTTCGAACCTATTCGGTATTTTTTATTAGATTTTTTATTTGAAATTCAATCGATACGCATTTACTCAAGCTTTTCAGTTTTGAACATTCACTCAACGAAGTAATTCGAATTTTCCCAAGTATGGTGTACAGCTTGAACCGAACTCATCAAATCGGAATTGTAGGCAACGTGATGTAGTTGACTCATTATCAGTGAAAAAGAAATAAAATTATAACGCAAATCAAGATTTTTCGTCCTCGAGAAGTCGAACAAGCCGAATGTTTCAAATTGAGCGGGCATCCGTCAGTAAGCTGCGAAAACTCAGCTCTCGCCAAAACTTCGCATGGGGTAACCCGACAGACTGAACACAAATATCATATTCATTCATTGCACTGTTGGAGGAGTGCACCATAGCCTTACGAAGGATGCCTTTTCATATGGAATGGCTTATATATGTCGATCAACCCTCTAGACAAGTTCAAAAAAATCTAAAGCACTAAAAATTCTTTGCTTCAATCATAATTCTACCGTAACTTTTACATTCAATGACAAAATTTTCCAAGACTTGCCGCATTTGTAGCTCACATCACAATCTTCATGACACCAACACATAATGCGCCTTATTCAAAAGCACAAAGGTTATACAAAAAGATGCATCATTATATGCCAACCTGATATATTATTTTGAATAAAGAAACCGGCTGGATAACTCAACTCTTGCAAGCAAAAAATAAACAACCTCAAAGACAAGTTTTTTATTTTTTCTGCCAGCCTTGCACATCGCGTTGAAAAAACATCCTTTGAGAGAAATTCCAAGTAGTCTCGAAAAGAAGAAATGCTCTAAGGCCAAACTATGCAGTGGAAAAGAAGTAAACTCTCTGAAAGCAAACATTATTCCAGTGCTTTGCTCTTTTCCGTGCATGTTTTTTACAAGGTTTAAAAGCTATCATTGAGCTTCAAGGAATTTTTATAAGATCTAATTTTCCATAGAAAAAAAGGGTGCTGAAAATGGGAAAGTTACGCTGTAAAATAAGCACAAGAGCTTTTATCTTGAGGAACAAATAACTCTCTTCTTTTCGCACATAATCACAAAGCTTCTCTAGTATTGTGTAAGTCTCATTTTGTCGAAATAGCAGAACTTTTTTTTTACATAGTAAAAGCGAGAGGAAAGTCCCTAATAGCGTAATCTGGACAAAATTTTATCATCTTTACCATTTTGAACCAGCACCTGAGAAAAAAGTCTGTGAGAATTTTTGAAAGTGCTAAATTCTCAACTGCAAAGAAACCACCAGTAAAAAAAAATAAAGTCATGCTGAGTAAGAGTCCGTCTCTGCTGGGAAAAATACTGTAGTCTCCACGAAAGGTCTTACTGTCAGTATCAAACGGATTTTCGATCCGCACATCTACTGTAGCAGGGAATGGTGATCCTTGAAAATAGGGAACACTACAGAAGAAAAAGAGAAAGGGAAGTATTGACCACGCTGTAGAAGCAAAAGTGATAGGAAAAGTTGCCGTCACCGCGCGAAAGCGCATGGTGACGGCAACTTTGAGGGCCGCACGTCTAAAGCCTGTGCGGTCATGCCTTATGCCCAACATTTCAGGCATGAAATTTAGGATATTCGGCCTTGCAAATTCCTTAAAGCGGAAGCACCATGTGGCTGTTAATCCTGTCCATACAAGCTCCAAAATCCTTCCTTGCTTTCTTCCTTCGTACCTCACTGCTGGCATTTCCCTCTACCACATGTGCAGCCATACCTTCGATAGTCTAGAGACAGGGCTTCAAAAGTGAAGGTTGCTTGAGCATCTAACGTCATCAGTAGTGAAGGTTGTTTGAAGAAGATTAGATAAGAGAATATGACGTAAAACAGATATAAAAAGCAAAAGAAACTGCTGAAAACCGGATAAAAACGCTGCAAAGAGGTCTGAAATCTTTCATTTGACGGCTTTTCAAAGTGCAAGTTTTCGCTTCCCAGCAATTTGCAACAGGGGGTTGATTTTTGATGCGTCCTTTGAATTTTTACACCCGCATTGACGTTCCTGTTTCCTGGGACGCTGTCTGGATTGTTTCGCTTATTGTTCTGAGCAACAATCGCCCAACTGGAAAAAAATCGCTGCGAAAGCACTGAACAAAAAAAGGTAAAGAAACCGCACTTTTTACGATTTTTCTCAAAAAATTCTACCATAATCGAAGAGATAAGGGCTGCGTGGTTGTCTGCATTATGAATAGAAGCAAAATCTATATGCAGGAAAAAACCGCGTGAAAGTAGTCAAACCAAGAGAAGAACAAGAGATTTTCGAAAACAAGGTTTTTGCCGGATTTCTCGATCAAATGAAAAAATGTGGTTCTGGGACATTGTCAGCATGAAAATAGAGATCGAGAGCTTCAAAATGATATATCTTATAATATAAAGCTGAATGTCTGTTTGTATGTATGTCTGTATCTCTGTCTGTATGTCTGTATGTCTGTGTGTACGTATGTTCCGAATAGAAAATTCCATTTCTGAACCGATCCGGACCAAACTTGGCACACATACACTTCGGGCCCCGGCGGGTGTCATAGGCTACTTTTCGTATCGATCGATATCGATTTTATCGATTTTTATCGATTTTTTTGCGGAGTTCACCTACGGGGCTGGGAGTTGGCAAGGAGGGGTAAGTGAGCATGGGGATTCCGAATACAATATTGGTTTTCAGGATTATCGATTACTTTTATCGATTTTATCGATTTTTTTGCAAAGTTTGAGCTACGGGGCTGGGAGTTGGCACAGGGGGGTAAGTGAGCATGGGGATTCCGAATACAATATTGGTTTTCAGGATTATCGATTACTTTTATCGATTTTATCGATTTTTTTGCAAAGTTTGAGCTACGGGGCTGGGAGTTCGCACAGGGGGGTAATCGAGCATGGGGATTCCGAATACAATATTGGTTTTCGGGATTATCGATTACTTTTATCGATTTTATCGATTTTTTTGCAAAGTTTGAGCTAGGGGGCTGGGAGTTGGCACAGGGGGGTAATCGAGCATGCTGATCATCCCCAAGGGGGATGATCAGCATGCTCGATTACACCCCTGTGCCAAATTCCAGCCCCTAGATCAAATTTTCAAAAAATCGATAAAATCGATAAAAGTAATGGACGATCTTGAAAACTAATATTGTATTCGTAATCCCCATGCTCGATTACCCCCCTGTGCAAACTCCCAGCCCCGCAGGTCAAACTTTGCAAAAAAACCGATAAAATCAATAAAAGTAATGGACGATCCTGAAAACTAATATTGTATTCGTAATCTGCATGCTCGATTACCCCCTGTGCAAACTCCCAGCCCCGCAGGTCAAACTTTACAAAAAAATCGATAAAATCGATAAAAGTAATGGACGATCCTGAAAACTAATATTGTATTCGGAATCCCCATGCTCACTTCCCCCCCCCCTGTGCCAACTCCTAGCCCTGTAGGTGAACTCTGCAAAAAATCGATAAAAATCGGTAAAATCGACATCGATCGATAACGAAAAGTGGACTGTGACACCCGCCGGGGCCCGAAGTGTATGTGTGCCAAGTTTGGTCCGGATACGGCGGAGCCGGGTAAGCCAGCTAGTAGCTTACTAAAATTGTTTTTGAAACAACGAGGAAAAGAGTACCAGAGCCAAATGCCCCGCGCCCCGCGTTTGGGGTAGCGAGGTAGTCGCAGCGCGCGGAGACGCAGACGAGCAGCGGAGACAGACCGGAGCCGACGGGGCATTTGGCTCTGGTAGTAGATCTCCGCGGGGTCTCAACGAAACATTATATATTGTCGTCTCCCCGGCGTGCGTTGGGCGGAGCTTTTGCGGACATTTCAACACGTTGGTGAACTTGTTAACCCTCTACTGCAAAGCATTGTTTTTTGTGATCTCTCGCTACCAACTCTGCCACGTGTGATAACAGCATATATACGTGGCAAATTAGAGAGTACAAAGAACCATACTTTGCAGTAGAGGCTTGAAAAGTCCGCCAACATGTTGAAATGTCCGCAAAAGCTCCGCCCAACGTACGCCGGGGAGACGACGATATCATTCTGATCGTCATGACACGACTAGAAGAACTGACAACGTCCCAAGTTTTGAAAATCACTCATTAACGAGATAGACCAGCGTTTTCGTGCGCGACTCTCTGCGCAAGACTTAAGCACAGTTTCTCGTTTTTATCTAACCCCAATAGCTTTGCTAAACTTCTGAAACTCGATTTTATTCAAATGAGAGGATAACTGAGAAATTTTGTCTTGAATTCTGGCGAAGATTCCACAGAAACCTTCTTTTTGAGGTAAAAAAAGCTATGAAAACGCAAATTCTCGGTTTCGCTGAGGTAAGCTAAAAATATTATTCTCTTTATTTGCTTCATTAACATTCGTTCCGTTACAGTCAGGATAATAACATCCGGGGCAAAGCCCGGATGACTTCTTTTTTTTTCCAGGTGAAGGTTGTGTCCCCCCATAGCCCTCAAAGTGAAGGTTACCAGAGTATGTGGCTCTATGTATCGAGGGTATGTGTGCAGCCGACATGTTTCAGACAAATTTGAGGCTTTTCTTCAACACTTAGCTTCGCGTTCTGAGAGCGTGAGTGCCTCATTGGATAAGGGATTATGATTGCTAGATGTTTACTAACTTCACATCTGTATTCGAGACAAAGAAGGTTTTACAAACGACGGTCTTACACCAGTAGGTTTCAGTTCCAAATGCCTATGAGTAGAGAGTAAGCCTCAGTACTGTTGAAGATGAACGGCCGGCTTTGCAGCAATGAATAATCAATAACTTAGATGATACTACAGGATGCGGGAAATGTGTCTCTCAAATTAAAACTCAAGAAATTGACGCAAACTCTAGGCATTTTGCGCTAACTTGACATAAATCCCGAGATAAGAATACATTCTAGCATTTCCCAAAGACTGGTCCTAAAGTTGTGCAATTTCACCAAGCTGCGGATCCCTACTGGCACTGCACACCATGTCAATTCTTACAACCTTTCACATATAAACATTTTAGTAAAACCTTTTGTTTCCAACGAGCATTTGAAAATTTTGTATTGTTTCAAAAATATAATAGTGATGTCCAGAAGGTAGCCAGTCCGCAGTTGCACTGGGAGTAGAGTAGCAAATTCTTTTACGAGAAAGTTGCTGCATCGCAGTAGAGTGAGATCACGAAACGTAACACGAAACTACATGCAATAATTTGGTCTTGAAATCATAACGTAGAAGGCCCGATGTTCTTTTCATACTTTTCGTTACTTTGCAGAAATCTGTAATTTGAAGCGTAAACTGGAGCCAATTCATTCAGCAAAAAAATAGATGAGCTACTTTTCAAAAGTTTTTGCTATCCGTCTGGGCTATATTTTTTCTTCTTCAACCAAAACAAGACTTCACTTATCTACAACAATTATAGAATGTTGGAGGAGTCAGAGCTACATAATCCATTATTTCGGTTCTTGATTGCTGGTTGTATATTCACAGTCCAAAATCGTGCTCAAATGCTGGCACTATCGTCGATGATCCTGCTGACCTTTATCACTCGTTTATTTGAACAGGAGAGCCGTTTCAAATCAAGCTATCTAGTCAAATCTCGAAAAGCCTTACCTACACATTAGAAGAAAGAACCAGTGATTTTTTATGTTTGAGGTTTTTTAGGGGCCAAACTACAGTACTTTTTCCGCACTCTACATTCACGAAAGCTTACCTTTAGAAACTGGTTGAACTATAAGCTCCGGTTTGTTTCTTGGAAATCTTTTGAGATCGTGGCTAGCAAACGAAGGGGCATGGGTACTATCTCCTTAGATTGCAATTTGTTTAGAATTCGTTGTGCAGTACTTGACAGTATCCTGTTTTGCACATATAGCAATGCTCATGGAGTTTTGGACTCTCCCCGGCAGGCCGGTGGGTATTTACCCGCCGTCGTTTGCTTGTTTGAATACTTTAAGATCGTTTGCTGGCTAACGCGGGAGCATGGGTTTCATCTCTGTGGATATAACTCATCACTGACATTCGTAATATCCAGCAGTCTTCTTACAAGCTAAGTCGTCATTCTTTAGTTTTATGAAGTCTGGGCCTGAAGCATATGATGTTCTGTCGTTATTCGTGCTTTGTGTAAAACTAACAATTACATTGTTTTTTTTATGGTATGCCTCGAGCGTATTTAATGAAAATGAAATGAAAAATGAGAAGCAAGTTTAGTCGAAGTGGTTTTTTAAAATGGGACGTATACTCTATTGGAAAGCATAAAACGCCGATTTCAAATCTGCCTTCCTTATCTGCGGAACATTTGCGGACGAGAAGTTATGAGCATTTATTTGAGCCAAAAATCAAACGTGCATTTAAGATGAGTTGCGAAATCCTTATTAGCCTTCAAAAAAAAAAGCGGCCTAGTGTAATGAAGTTTTTTTATCTGAGAGTATTTATCAAACAAAATGCTTTGACAACCACCGATGCTTCTTTAACACATTGACAGCTTGACACAGTATGTCAAGTAATGACTGCCGCGTGGGACCGCTTGACACACCTGTCAAGGTTTGAATTCTGTCAAAAGACTACTATCTTGGGATAAACTCGTTCCATAGCTCTCTTTTGCACCGAATCTAGGGACAATCTCTACTTTTTTTATCAGCCTTTCAGGACTACTGTAGGTGTATTGTAGATGGCATTATGCGCGATTATATTTGAGATTTGTGGGCTGGTCCGTAAAAGGCCTTGGTTCCAGACGGCAGACAACTAAAAATCTGCATGGTCGTCAATGTGTTAAACGGCTAAAAAACTATTACGATGAATTTAGCTTTATTTGTACATGCAATTTTTTTTGCCTCAATGAAAGCTTATAACTCCTCGTCCATGAACGTTCCGCATATCTCAGACAATCGCGAAGTATTCCAGGAAAGACTGAATCTAAAACTCCCAGGAGAGCTCTCCTATTGAAGCTGCCAGGTAGGGAGCGGTCAGGTAGGACAGGGCCCAACTACACGGCCTAATAGGAGTGTCCGCCCCAAAAGTTTTAGGGGTTCAGTTTTGCCCTGAAGTATTCGCGACTCTTAGATAAGGAAGGCAGATTTGGAATTACATTTTATGCTCTCCAATATGGTATACATCCCATTCAAAAAGGCCATTTCGACTGAACATGATCCCCTTGTTAGCAAATAAAAAAACAATGTTTGACTATCGTTTTCAGCTCAATTGCAAGCAACAACAGATGCAATCGTATGCAGCCAAAACAAAATCGAATCGGAACAGAGACAGCGAGGGGTCATAGAAGCAGTGCGCCATAGAACTGCAAAGCTGCAATAAATCCAAAAACACACTGTATAGGCAGGTTGATCAGTCGCCATTACCCAGCTGTTATAGCTGAGATGTTGTGGTTGTCAGTTTATACCAGCACCTTTGAATTTAATTGTTTGCACAGTCAAATTCAAAGGTACTCTTTAACAAGGAAAATGGGTTGAGTATAAGAGCAGTTTTTCTTGCGATGTTACAAGAGGTAAAAGTCTCAATGGATCAGTGGCGGACCGAGAGGGGACACCCCAGAGAATGGGTCGCAAAATTTTCGAAATTTACTTACGCGGGTTATAAAAATGTGCAAGTGACTTGCTTATTCTTGTGAATAATTAAAATAGTTTTTGAAATTTTTTAAAAATTCAAATTAGCCATGTAAAAATTTTTTTTTGAAAAAGTGGCGGCGGCCACGCGTCATTTTGCTATATTTTAGAGGTCATGGCCCCGCAAAAATCTTGAGAAACACCTCAAAACATTTTTTTATAGTGCGTGGCTAACGTTACGACCTTCATTTGAGAAAAATTTTTGCCGCTTCCCCCTTTCCTGCAACCGCCACTGCAATGGATGTAAAAGACATCTTGTTGGTGCACGTTTGCCGTAATGAATGTAGGTACAACTCAGACAACTGCATCGGGAAGTTCGCGGGTGCTTGCTCGGCCACCAATCATCCATGCCGCGAGCTGCCCGGTATAAACCGATATTGGGCCCGATAAGTGACCGCGGCGCGTCCTGTAAGCGCCCGATAGTTGACCCGATTAGCATGCTTGTGAGGCTGCTTGTGAGGCCTAGGAAGAGTGAAGAATCTTTTGGCCTGTCTTTCATGACAAGACTTGAATGCAAATTGAGCAACTTGTTAGCTCATCTGCCGACATCATCTAATAGTGTCGTCGATAACACTCTTCCGACTGCTGAAGTTCGTTTTCTAAGCATAGGAATTCAACTGTCACACAAGACCAAACCCGAGAAGCGATTACCCAAGCTCACAAACACTTAGGGTAGCCCCATCGCTACGGCGTACCTCACGCGGGTTGCGCCTTAACCTATAGCGTGTAAGAAATGCGGCCTTTGATAAGGCCCGCGGCACACCGAGTGAGGTAATTGGGCCGCGACTCTCCCGATAATCTCTTCCCAATTTCAACTTTGGCCGCGGCGTTCCCGGTAAAATATACATGGGCCGCGGCGTGCGCGGTTGAAATTTTAAAGCCCGCGGCGCGCCATGTAACACGCTTTGAGGCCGCGAGCTTTCCGATGCAATTGTCTGAGAAGACATTCCGTTCGCATATTGGTGCCGGATAGTGCAACATAAATTTTTCAGTGGGGACCCCTCAATCATTTTCTGGCAGTATTATAAGATACGAAAATAATTAAGAGAACTGGTACAAATCAGCTGCTTTGCGTCTGAAATAATATGCATCCCGTCTCGAAACTTGTCTAAAAATTATGTATATATATATTATTGAGCATTACTGCAGTGCATAAAATGCATATTCTGGCATTATGCTATTAGGTATTCTGAGCATAATACCCCAAGCTGGAAAAAAACCTCTGCGAAAGCCCTGAAAAAATCAAGGTAAAGAAAACGCGCTTTTTTACGATTTTCACAAAAAATCAAGCCAAATCGAAGAGATGAGCACAGGGTCATTGTCCGCATTATGAACAAAAGCAAGATCAACAGAATGCACGAAAAGCGTAAAAAGAGTTATATTAAGGTGAAAAAGAAGAGATTTTTGAAAAAGAAGTTTAATTTCTCGTTCGAAATGTCAAGGGATTCGTTTTTGATTTTCTCATATGCAGCCTCGTGCTGGGTCTTGGCTGGAAGCATGCACCGAGATTTGGGCTCAGGATCTTGGGTAGGACTTTACAAATTTCGTAAGGGACAGACACACACACATACACATACCAACGCAAAAACGATTAAAAAAAACCCCTCACCCCTCATTATAAATCATGATATTCGAACGTATTACCCTCAAATTTTATAGCTTTTCTCTTTTAGAGTGGAAACGTTCTTCTCGAGTATTAGCTTTTTTTTATTTCTACAGAGCAAACGAGGAGGGCAAAAACAAATGCAAAGTTTTGCTTAATCTACATAATATTAGGAGTCCTTCAGAATGCGTCAGAATTTTTCAAATAGGCAAAGACAATGAGCTTGACTTTCAACTATTCGGGGTGATGCAAGGGATACAAATATGACGTAGATGAAGGGAAAATAAAAGCTGTGTCAAATAATTGAAATGTTTGTTTGTCCCTAGCACGTGATTTTTACAATTTGAATAACGTCAGCCATTCTGAAAATTTTCAATTGGAAACTTGCTTTGATTTGAAATTAATTAGAGCCATTGACCAAATTCGATGACGGCGTTGCCCTGCTCTTTGCTTGGACTCTAACTGCTCTAACTGGACAAAACTGTTTTTACAATGAATCCCTATTCAATTAAACAATTTTCGTGGTTAAGATTGGTGTAAGCCAAGATCGATTAGTGTTTGTTTCCTGAGTTAGCAACTCTAACGTTCTACTCTCTTTAAGAAAGTCAACCACTGGAATTATCCTGCTTACCATTTTGTCTCGATATCCTGATTCAGACTTGGCTTAATTTTTGCCCAAAACTTCGAGCTCCACTTGTTTTCGGAAATTACAAGGGGGGTCAGAAGTCGAAATGGCGCTTCAAGAAATTTTATCGTGCAATATCGCGACAGGGTGAGCAGGAATGTAAAATGGGTACCAGCCGGTAGATTAAAGCGAGTACTACGGAATGAAACTCGAAACTTCGCCCAGGTTCAATCTGCGTAAAGATTGGAGCCAAATTTCGTAAGGCACTAAAAATCTAGAAAAACGAAAAAAATCGTATCTCCGTTCACAAAAGTCCTGGGAACTCCTAACTTGCTCACATATGGATTCACTATACCAGACACTCCTACGCACAATTTCGTGGTTTTTCCATTTTTTCCACAATTTTTGGGACACCCTGTGTATATAAAGCAGAAAATCTGTGAGTTTGTGTTTGTGCACATTCGGGTGCAAGGTGTACTGTGCAGGTGTGCAGAGTGTGCAGGGTGTGCAGGGTGATGAGGGGGGTAAGTGAACATGCCGTCTCGAATACGTTATTGACAGGACCGGGCGGAATCGGGTTTGCCAGCTCGTGGCTATATAAAATTTATTAGGTTGTCTGAAAAATTATGTTGCACGACATCCTACCGCGACAGAGTGACCACAGAAAACAACGAATGGGATGTCGTATGATAAAGCAAAGCAAGCCCTAAAAGATAGTTCTCAGCGGAAATTCTGCTTTACCTGAAGTTTGAATCTAATATATAAAGAAATGTTAACTCAATTCAAAAATCTTACAATAGCGGGAAACCGCGCTGCGGTCCCGAAGCGCGCGGATGCAATCTAGCACCTCTAATTAATCGTTCACTAGTCCAAAAAATATCAAAAATTTCAGACAGCCGACAAATCGTATATTCGTCCATAAACGTCTTAGGGACTCCTCTGCACAGGCATATACTCTCCACATTAGACATTCATCTGTGCAGTTTGTGGTATTTTTCCATGGCTACACTACAACAAACAAAATCAGGTCAAAAGGCGAGTATGTCGCGTCTTTCGGGTTTTTCGCAAACAATTTGATTTTTCTTGAAGACTAGAGCTTTTTTTGAGCAGAAAATTCATGGTTAGACTCTAAAAGATTCGCACTCAATATCATCTGTTTGAGAGGAGCTCAGGATTGCTTTAACAAAAATATGCCGAATTTCGTTTTCTCAAATTCCAGCCTACTGTTTGATTGTCAATAACTCTTGTAATGAAGTGTTTCGAAAAGCTTTAGCTACCGTTTTGTAGAGCGGGTCAAAGTTAGATTCATAGTATGGATCGAATCATCTATCACTCTTCATTACTGTAGGATTACGGTACGAACTTCGACAAAGATTTTAGGCCATTGGAGGCTGTATTCTGCTTCAGAACGAAATCAAACAAGCCGAAGACTCTTATACTATGGGAATAGGAGCCGCTGATTTCGAATTTGAAATTCCCATTTCATTGTGATGATTCTTTTCAAAGCTATCCCCGGTAAATCGTTATACAAATCATCAGCATTTGTCAGAAATGTAATTACATTGTCAAAAAACTGAAAAAAAAAACTCGTAAAAAGTTGTTAGGTGGAATCAGCATGCGCAAAAACCCTAGTACACGATTTTTTAGATTTTTTTGAAAAAAATTTTGTTAGGTGGTATATTTCACATTGATTCCATATGTTGGAAGTTCTTACCGTAATCCTACAGTAATGAAGAGAGATTGATGACTTGCTCTATACTATAAATCTAAGTTCAATCTCGCTCTACAAAACGGTACCTAAAGCTTCTCGAAACACTTCATCACAAGAGAGTCATTTAAAATCAAAGAGTGGGCACATTTTTTTGGGACACCCTGTATAGAGATTATAGCTAATACATAACTTGCCGTAAAGGCATTAATGATCGCAAAATGCATATCTAAACACATCCCCTATGTATCTTTCGCTTAACTACCACATTTTGGCACTCCCCGCAAAAAACAGAATTCGACGATTTTTTGAGTCATAAACCACGATTTGCATTTCCATGCGACAAAAATCCATAATTTGCAAAAGTCGTAATGCGAACCTACCTTTGCGGGCCAGAAACATTATAGATCCTTTTGGCGCGCTATTTTTAGATCCGCTCGTGCTATTGCATGGTATACATGCTGGAAGCAGGGCTTAGCAGATGTAACGTTTCACACACGCTGGATGTCGTTTTTTTGAGAGGAAGGTATAGGGTAACCCGTAAATCAACCCGGAAACCAGACGAAATATTGGAAAGTGTTAGGTTGGTGCAAAAATAATGGCCGATTTTCCAAGCCTTCTTTTAGGACAACTTTTTTCGATCAATACCTCTTCCTTAAGATAGATGTAGTGTACCGTCGAGCTGCTTTCATGCTCTATCTAATGAAATTTGAAGAGATCTTTCATCTTCATCTGTTATAAAGTTACGGAGCTTCAAATAACCGCATCCAAATTCAGTATTTCATTGCATCCACTTTTCTGGCCGGTATTCAAGCGCCTATCAATGGCACTTCTTCAAAAATTTAGCTATTATATGTAATAGAAGGTTAGACAATTTGCATTATGCATACTAAGTACATTTTCTAAGTTATCCATACTGGGATATCGGTGCCTAAACATGGTTAGCTGTTGCGGTCATTCTATGACCCATAATTTTCTTCTGAAGAAGTCAATTGCCGAAGCTTTGCTCAATTCTGTAAGCGTAGAGCTAAGGTGTCGTACTAGCAATTTTTGCCAGAACATCCGGCTGTTCAGCATAGAAAATCAGAAAATTCTGTATCCTCGAGGCACATGAAAAAATGTTGGAGAAAGTAAGAAATTTTGAATTTTAGTTTTTCTTTCTCTCAATTTTGTCCGAATTCTTTCCAAATACGAAGTTTTCGTACTACTGGCTTGCGGCTACAGGATAGGCTACTTACTATTCATACTAACAAACTTTGAAGGAAGTTACGCAACCTGAATTGTCAAATACAAGGTTTTAGCAAAAGAAACTTTTCGTGTTTTAATCCGTATTTTTCTGCCCGTGCTATGAGTATGAGTAAATGTGCACTGTATTGCAAAAGGTTTGCTGCTTTTGATGATCGTTAAAGCATTCGGAAATGTGGATCTTTCAAAAAGTTATAGCAGTCAAAGTGAGAATTCACAAAAAGCCATTATTTTGCATCAACTTAATACAATTCTAAGTTTTAGCAAGCCCGAATTTGAAGGTCTAACGTAATCTTACCAGTCACAGTAGATTAGCATGTTACGAACACGCTATTGCATAAACCTGTACACGACATTTATGTGTTAAAACACAATCACCTCAAAAATAAAATAATCAGTTTGTTTACAGCGAGTAAGCAATATTGAGTCACAAAATTTGGTGTGTACATCCGCGGCGAAGTCAAAAGGAAACTAGGAAAAATTTTGAAAAAATATGTGAGCAAGAGAAGTTGCAGGTGTTTTTTGAATTAAGGTTGCTCCCGCGCAACCTGGGAGCACCCTGAGGTTGCGCGGGACCCAACAAAGTTATGAACCTTCACAATTCTTCCTTTCACATAAATTTTCAAATTTTTTTACACAAATCTATTCTTTAGATCAAGCTCTACCTATAAGTACTCACCCTAGGCCAATTTTCCTCCCCTATGCTTTGCTATGGCTTTTGATGATATAAAAACAACCTTTTTCGCATTCCACTTCTTACAAGGGAAGTACTTTCAATGGCGTGGCCTTTTGATATGGGATGCATACCGTCTGAAGCAGCTTCGAACGATGGTTTCAAATCTGCTTTCCTTTTCTGCGGAGCGCTCTTCTGAAAAGAGTTATGGAAGCCTGAATATCCTGTTTTAGGGCGCTCCTTGAGTTTGAGGACGCTGCTATGTGCGTTGGTGCTGCAGTGGTGTAATGGTTAGTTGTTGGCACTAAAGGCAAAAGGTCGATGGTTCGAATCCGGTCTGATTAAATTCATTTGAAAGGTTTTATTCATCTGAAATGTCGCGAGAAAACTAATTCTCAAAAGCAAGCGGATCTGCCAGAGCATTTTTTCCTTGAGTCACATTAGCCAAGGGCATTACAGTATGTGCCTGTAGACAATTACTGTGGTTTCTGAATTCACATTCGTAATGCAAAATGGTACATTCTGCACTGGATTCGAACCATCGACCTTTCGCCTTCAATGCCAACAACTAACCATTACACCATTGCACCAACAACGCACATAGCAGCGCTCTCTAACTCAAGGACCGCCCCAAAATTGGATTTTGGCTTCCATAACTCTCTTCAGAAAAGTGGTCTGCAGAAAAGGAAAGCAGATTTAGAATCAGCGTTCGAAGCTGCTTCAGTCGACATGCATCTCATATCAAAAGGCCACGGCCATTGAAAGTACCTTCCTCGTTAGTCCTTAACTAATTCTTGCCTTTTTTGCTTCAATCCATGTTTTTTGTTGCAGATTGTTAGAGGAGCTTCCACACTACAAAAGAGAAATAGTAATTTCCTGCAATGCCAAGAGGGAATTCGTTTCTGATTTTCTCATATGCCACCGGGTGCTGGGTTCTGGCTGGAAGCATGCAACGAGATCTGGGCTCAGGATCTTGGGTAGGACTTTACAAATCTCGTAAGGGACAGACACACATACCAACGCAAAACGTTTAAAAAAAACCCGCAGCCCTTACTATAAATTATGATATTCGAACGTATACCCTCAAATTTTATAGCTTTTCTCTTTTAGAGCGGAAATGTTCTTCTCGCATCTTAGGTTTCTTTTAAAGGCTATTTCTACAGAGCAAACGAGGAGGGCAAAAACAAATGCAAAGTTCTGCTCAATCTACATAATATTGGAAGTCCTTCAAAGAATGCGTCAGAATTTTTCAAATAGGTCAAAGACAATGAGCTTGACTTTCAACTATTCGGGGTGATGCAAGGGATACAACTGATGACGTAGATGAAGTGAAAAATAAAAGCTGCGTCAAATAATTGAAATGTTCGTTTGTCCCTAGCACGTGATTTTTACAATTTGAATAACGTCAGCCATTCAGAGAATTTTCAGTTGGAAACTTGTTTTGATTTGAAATTAATTAGAGCCATGAATTTGACTAAATTCGATGACGGCGCTGCGACTGCTCTTTGTTTGGACTCTAAGTGCTCTAACTCTAACAAAAGTGTTTGTTTTTATGAACCCCAAATCAATTATATTAAACGATTTAAATGGCTAAAATTGGTGTAGATCGATTTTATTGTTTGTTTCCTAAGTTAACAACTCTAACGTTCTACTCTTTTTAAGAAAGTCAACCACTGGAATTACCCTGCTTACAACTTCGTTCCGATGTCCTGATTCGGATTGTCTAATGCTTCATTTTTCTCAGAACTTCGAGCTTCGTTTGTTCTCGGATTTTACAAGGGAATGGTCAGAAGTCGAAATACCCGCTTCAAACAAACTGCATACCACTAAATGCAGCATAGAACGCTTTTGTCTTTCATATGGGATGAAAACCTCTGTGGAGGAAATTGTCAGGGACTATTTCTTATGAATGTGTATCTCTGAACTGCAAACTTGGAACGATGATCTGTTGAGCTCAAAAGCAGTTTTTTTTAGTAGAATTTCTTTTTCCAGTCTTTTACCTTATCTGGGTTTATCAGTGGATGAATATGGCGAGAATGAGCTTTTTGCAAAGCTTTCCAGGTCCGCATTCCATGGAAAATACACGGAACGAGGAAGGCAGGCGGGGAGGGGGGGGCTTTCAGTGTATTCCCAATGAATATGGACATGGAAAACTTCAAAAAAGGCTTACTTTCGCCATTTTCATGGGCTGAGGGGCCCAGATATGGGTTCTTATTAACGAAAAGGCCCCGACTAGGTGACAAGCTGGACAGCAAGGTGTTTTCGGGACAGTGTCTTCAATGCTGGGCCAAACATGCAGCTAAGTTACTTCATATAGTCCGCACCTAAGAATAAGCTAGGAATGCACTAATGTTTTTGACTGCAATTCGCAATTTTCGCATTTAAGCTGCTCAGAACTTTACTCACTGTAACGCTTAACAGATACTGAAGACATATTTGGAATTAGCGCTTAATGCTCATCTAGTGGTATGCAACTTGAGTGCTAGCATTGGACAATCCGAATCAGGACATCGGAACGAAATTGTAAGCAAAGTAATTCCAGTGGTTGACCTTCTTGAAAAGAGTAGAACGTTAGAGTTGTTAACTTAGGAAATAAACACTAAATCAATCTTGGCTTGCACCAATCTTAGCCACCCAAATCTTTAATTGAATTGAGTCTCATAAGACATTTTTGCGCAGTCAGACTCCAAGCAAAGAGCAGTCGCAACGCCGCCATCGAATTTAGTCAAATTCATGGCTCCAATTAAATTCTTTTAATTTTTGAAAGCGAAGTTTGATTTCTCGTTCGAATCAAATGTGGTTTGGAACGTTGTCAGCGTGAAAGTAGAGATCAAAAGCTTCAATCTTATATATAAAGCTGAATCTCTGTTAGTATATTTGTCTGTCTGTATGTACGTATGTTCCGAATAGAAAATTCCATTGACATAGACTTTGGGGCGGGGCGGGGTTATAGGCTACTTATCGTTATCGATCGATAACGATTTTATCGATTTTTTGTATAGTTTGACCGTGGGTTGGGAGTTGGCACAAGGAAGTAATCGAGAATGTGGATTACTAAAACAGCGGGAATAATCAATTGGCATGTAGACGTGGGCACAGAGAAAGGTCAAGGATGAGAGCTTTATCATAGTGTTTTGACAGGGCCAGGTGGAGCCGGGTAAGTCAGCCAGTATGATATATAACTTGCCAAAATTGGGTTCGAAACAACAAAGAAAAGGGTAGTAGAGCCAAATGCCCCGCCCCTGCGTTTGGGATGAGGTAGCGCGTAGCGCGCGGAGACGCAGACGAGCAGCGGCGGCAGACCAGAACCGATGGCGCATTTGGCTCTGGTCGTAGATCTCAGCAGGGTTTCAACGAAAACTTGCAACATTATACAGCGCTATGATCCTCATGACACGACGAGGAGCAGTGATAACGTCCCAAGCGTTGAAAATCACGCATTAACGAGGTAGACCACCTTTTCGAGGCGCGACACTGTGCGCAAGATTTAAACGCAGTTTTTCGTTCTTATTTAACTCCAACAGCTTTCCCAACTTCTTAAATTCATTTGTGGTCAAATGAGAGGTTAGCTGAGAGGGTTGTTCGGAATTCTGAAGAAACTTTCACAGAAACTTTTTTAGCGTAAAAAAGGCTACAAAAACTCAAATTCTCGGTTTCGCTGAGATAATCCAAAGATATTTTCCCTATATTTGCTTCATTCACCTTCGTTCCTATGCAGTCAGGACTATAACATCAGGGGCGAAGCCCCGGATGTTATAATCCTGACTGCATAGGACTTCTATTTTTTTCTGAAGGTTGTGTTCTTTTATATCGCTCAAATTGAAGGTTACCAGAGTACATGTCTCTATGTATCGAGGGTATGTATACAGATAAGCCGGGGCATGCGAACCGCAAACTTGCGCTTTCTTGCAAGCTGCCAGCTGAATTCTGGTGCGGCCGAAACTCTAGCGGGCGGTCTTTCTTTACTGGAGCATGTTCTGCCAGCGGGAAGCAGTATGGAATTTTCTGCGAGCGTTTGTCAAATAATTTCTTCCTGCGAGCGCTGGCCAAAGTTCCAGCGAGCCCTCGGACTCTACGCAGTTTTGGGCGTACGCCGAGCAAAGGTAAGACCCTATATGGCAGAGGTATCATCGATGGTTTAGTTGTCTGAGTTTGGGGCACTTTCTCTCAGTGGAAGTTACCTGTGGGCTGCGCGATCCTTTACAAAAAAGCTTGCGACCTCAACAATTTCGCATTTTTGCGGAAAGTCCATAAAAATGCTTCTGCTGCATATTTGGAATTATATAATAGTACCTGTGCGAAGTAGCAAAAGCTCATAAAAAAAGAAAAGGAGGTAGTACTCAAATATTTTTCAGTCCTAAATATGGCTGGTACGCTGCAAATCTAGATCTCTTGTGCGCACGGTGTTTATGAAAATTAAGCCCTTCAACTTATGAAACCCATTGTAGGTCCTGCAGAATGCAGAATACAGGTAAAAAAGTTGTTTTCAACTATGGTAGCAATTTATTCTGAGGTAAATCGCGGTTAGATTACGAAAATGCGAACTGGTAATGAACATCTGTAAAAAAGCTTGAATGAATTAGCATCTTTTTTTTGCTCCATTTGATAAGAGTCGTGAAATTACGAATCAAAAAAGCTAAAGCTCTTATGTTGGCAACTAGTAATGAAACTTTTTTGATAACTTTTGTCTTGATTGTGTCGTTCTCTGATATTATATAGATCATGAACACGAGACTACGAAGCAATTATTTCAGCCGAATTTCGCATCGCATCACGTAGGTTCATGGTATAGAGGAAATTTTTGGATTCTTCACAACTTGCTGAAGCTTAGCCAAGGAGGAGGTGGGGGGGGGGGGAGGGCGGTCAGGAGACGCGATTTCTCCGGCTGTCACTAGCATAAAACTCCAGCTTAGGGCTATGCGAGTCCTCAAAAAGTACCAGATAAAGTGCATTAGCTTACTATCTGTCTGACATTACTGATTGCTGTTTTTGGTTCGTAAAGTGGACCGAAATATTTCGGTCCACATTACTAATTTGTTCTCAACTGCATTTCATGGGTTTTTGGCCTTCAAAGTTGCTGTTTTAAACCGATTCCAAGTAAGATTGAACAACCCATGCAACTATCTGATACATCTTCTTTTGAAATTTGAATGCTCTTACAATTAGAAAGTAATAAAACACTTATTAACAAACACTGAAATCAATCTTGGCTTACACCAATCTTGGCCACCCAAATTGTTTAATTATATTGGAGTTCATTTGAAAAACAGTTTTGCAAGTTAGAGTCCAGGTAAAGAGCAGTCGCAACGCCGTTATCGAATTTAGTCAAACTCATGGCTTCGATTAATTTCAAATCAAACCGATTGAAATTTTTTAGAATGGCTGACGTTATTCAAATTGTAAAAACACGTACTAGGGACAAGCAAACATATCAATTGTTTGTGTACGTCAAGAGGCGCGATTTTTATTGCCAAATGGACACAAAATAGTAAAGGACGGTGAAGAATCAGAAGACCAAGCTTACTCATCCATTTCAAGGTTAGTATGGATGCAAATGACATGTATGCAAATAAGGAGGGACAAACCTAGCCACTTTTGCACCTTTCTCTTTTTGGCATCTTTTTTTGCCAGAGGTGGTCTGCCCAATTTTCAAGCCTAAGAGAATCGGCGCTTCTATATGAGACGATGTGCAAGCTGTTATAGACGCAGTTAAGAATCAAATTTTACGCATGTTTCTTGCACCTCCACCTCCGTGCATTATGCACGAGCCTCAGTTCTCTTCCAAGTTAGCAATGAGGCTCTCCGAGTGATGCCAAGCATCACAAATGAAGAGCTAGACTATTCATTCTGAATGCTCTAAAAAAGAAACAGTAATTAAGCGGAAGCTTTTCCATTACAGAATAGATTTATTTTATGTAGTTAGTGAATAGTTAATACATAGCTTGATAGCTGCCATAAAGGCAATAATCACTGCGAACTATTTCTGAGCAAAATCCCCTGTTTTTTGAATAAAACCTTCAAAGGGAATTAAAAATTCGAACAACTACCACATTTTGGCACTTCCCGCAAAAAACAGACTTCGACGATTTTTTGAGTGTCGTGACCACGGTTTGCAATATATGCGACAGAAATCCATAATCTGCAAAAAGTCGTGATAGATCTACCTTTGCGGGCCAAAAACACTGAAGACCCTATTAACGACTATTTTCAAATGATCCGCTCGTGCTTTTGCGTGGTGGGAACATGATGAAAGCATGCGCTAAAAATTGAGAACCTTGATTGAAACTCCCTCTACGAACGTAGCGGACAAACATACACACCCGCACACAAAAAACGTTAAAAAGCAATTAATCCTTCATTGTAAGTCTTTATTTTCTTTGCTAACGTAAAAATGTTCTTCTCTCATCTTATTTTTTCTTTACCATAACTTAGTTTTTTTACGATAAAGACTATTCTAAAGCGCAAACGAGGAATCCAAAAACGTAATGTAAGGGTCTGCCTAATCTATTAGGTTGTAATGTATTTCTTGAGACACTCTAACTTCTTACGGCGATAACTCATGCAGTTCACATCTTCAGTAGGGATCCAGGACACCGTTCGATAGAGCAAACAAGTCCTACAAGAATGGTCTGCAAGAATTCGCCCCATCTTCGGCCCACTTTGAGGTTGCATCCAAAATGTGAGTCGTACTGAAAGCTCAGAAAATCGCGAAAAATTCATGTCATCGCTTGAAAAAATCCTAAGAATCTCCAACTTGCTCACAAAAATTGCACACTACATCAGACTCTCAAATGTACCGTTTCTGAATTTTGTCCTCTTTTAGAAATCTAGAAGACGAAAATTTCCAAGGTTTCACAATTGTAAAGCTATGCTGCTGTTTCCTCTTATGTAATTGTATACTACAGAGTTCCCCATAGGCCCTAGTTTTCGAGAAATGTTAATTTTAGCTTTCCTCGCTCTGGTGTTTCATGCTAAAATCAATATTTTTCGAAAACTAGAGTTTGTGGAAAGCTGAAAATTTACGGTTATACTTCTAAGGGATTGTAGTATACAATTACATAAATGGAAACAGTTAAGCTTCGTTTTTGTGAAAAATTGAAAATCGTTTTCTCGTTTTCTAAATGAGGAGAAATTCAGAAACGGTACATATGAGTGTCTGATGTAGTGTGCAATTATTGTGAGCAAGTTGGAGATTCGTAGGATTTTTTCAAACGATGACATGAATTTTTCCCGATTTTCTGAGCTTTCAGTACGACTCACATTTTGGATGCAAACTCAAAGTGGGCGAAGATGGGGCGAACTTTCGCAGACCATCTTGTAGGGCCTGCTTTGCTCTATTGAACGGTGCCCTGTACCCCTATTGAAAATGTGAACTGCATGACTTATCACCGTAAGAAATTAGGGTGTCTCAAGACTTATGTTACAACCTAATACATAATATTGGAAATCCTTCAAAAAATGCGGCAAATTTTTCAAATAGGTCAGAGACAATTAGCTTAACTTCGGCAAATACTCGCGGTAATGCAGGGAATTCAATCGATGACGTAGATGATTGGGAAAGGAAAAGCTGTGTCAAATAATTGAGATGTTTGTTTGTCTCTAGCACGCGATTTTACAATTTGAATAACGTCAGCCATTCTGAACAATTTTAATTGGAAACTTGCATTGATTTGAAATTAATTGAAGCCATAAAATTGATTAGATTCGATGACGGCATTGCGACTGCCCTTTGCTTGGACTCTAACTGCGTAAAACTGTTTTTTTATGAACCCCAATTCAATTGAACGATTTGGGTAACCAACATTGGTGTAAGCCAAGATCGATTTCAGTGTTTGTGTTAACGACTCTAACGTTTTACTCTTTTTTCAGAAAGTCAACCACTGGAAATACCCTGCTTCATTTTGTCTCTACATCCTGATTCAAATGTGCAAGGCTTCATTTTTGCTCAGAACTTCGAGCATTTGTTTTTTTTGTTCAGAACTCCATTTGTTTTCGGATATTATAAGGGAATGGTCAGAAGTCGAAATGGCGCCTCAAGAAATTGCATACCACTGAATAAGCTGAGCGCTAATTTCAAATATGTCTTTAAGATCTGTTGAGCGCCACAGTGAGCAAAGTTCTGAGCAGTCTTATTTAGCTAGTTTAGCAGCAAAAACAATAGTGCCTTCCTAGCTCATTTATAGGTGCGGACTACTATATGAAGTAACTTAGCGAGTAATGGCAGTAAGGCCAAAAAAATCTCGTCCAGTTTGTCACCTACTCGGGGCCTTTTCGTTATTAGAAACCCATATCTGGGCTTTTCATTCCATGAAAATTGCGAAAATAAGCCTTTTTTGAAGTTTTCCATGTCCATATTTAGTGGAAACACACTGAAGTCCCCCGCACCTGCCTCCCTCGTTCCGTGCTTCGCCCACTTACACGTATTTTCCAATGAATGCGGACCCGGAAAGCTTCGGAAATAGGCTCATTTTCGCCATATTCATGCTATGAAAAACCCAGATAAGGTAAAAAAAAAACTGGAAAAAGAAATTCTGCTGAAAAAAGCTGCTTTTGACCCCAACAGCGAATCGTTACAGTTTGCAATTCAGAGACACACATCCATAAGAGAAGTTCCTTACAACTTCTTTCACAGAGGTGTTCATTCGATATGAAAGACAAAAGCGTTCTATGCTGCATTCAGTGGTATGCAATCTTTGAAGCGGAAATTTTGACTTCGGCCTATTCTCTTGCAGTATCCTAAAACAAATGCAGCTCGAAGTTTTGAGTAAAAATGAAGCTAATCTGAATCAGGTTATCGAGACAAAATTGTAAGCAGGTATTTCCAGTGGTTGATTAGAAAAAGAGTAAAACGTCCTTTCAATCTACCCAATACACCAATCCTGGCTCCCCAAATCGTTTAATATCAATTGAATTAACAGTTTTGCGCAGTTAGAGTCAAAGCAAAGAGCGCTTTCATCGAATTTAATCATTTGCATGGCTTCGATTAATTTCAAATCAAAGCAAGTTTCCAATTAAAATTGTTCAGAATGGCTGACGTTATTCAAATTGTAAAATCGCGTAGTAGAGACAAACAAACATTTCAATTATTTGACACAGCTTTTCATTTTCCCTTTATCTACGTCATCAACTGAATTCCCTGCATCACCGCGAATATTTGCCGAAGTCAAGCTCATTGTCTTTGACCTATTTGAAAATTCTGCCGCATTCTTTGAAGGATTCAATATTATGTAGATCAAGCAGAACTTTGCATTGCGTTTTTGGATTCCTCGTTTGCTCTGTAAAACAGTCTCTATGATTAAAAACTAAGATATGGTTTAAAAAAGATGCGGAAGAACATTTCCATGTAAAAGAGGAAAGCTATAAAATTTGAGGGTATACGTTTGAATATCGTGATTTATTAGGTTGAACCGAAAGTTCTGTCGCACCATTTTCAAAAAATCATAACTTCTATCCCTCACAGCGGTTTTGCACAATTCAAATTTTATCTGAAAGCGTGAAACATGTAGTTTCCAAAAGCTCTCTGGAGAGTTTCCGACATGCTCAGGTGGCAGAGATAAAAATTAAAGAACGAGATCATCCGAAATTCGGAATTTTTAAGCAAGAATTCTAAAAATTCAGAAACAGTGCGATAAAATCCAGAAAAGCCATTATCCTAATTTTTCTTACATTTGATTACTATCTGAGTCAAGTTTGTGCTGATCGAGCCCTTCTTTCAAAAGTTATGATTTTTTGAAAAATAATGCCGAAAAATCAATTTCCTAAGAATTCTTAAGAAATGGATTTTTTGGCATTTTTTTTCAAAAATTCATAACTTCTGAAAGAAGACCTCGATCGACAGAAACTTAACTCAAATAGTAATCAAATGTAAGAAAAATTAGGATAATGGCTTTTCTGGATTTTATCGCGCAGTTTCTAAATTTTTAGAATTTTTGCTCAAAAATTCCGAATTTCGGATGTTTTCGTTCTTTCATTTTTATCTCTGCAATTTGAATATGCTGGAATGTGCCATGAGACTATTGAAAATTACATGCTCCACGCTTTCAGACAAAATTTGAATTGCGCAAAATCGTCGTGACCGAAAGAAGTTATGATTTTTTGAAAATGGTACGACAGAACTTTCGGTTCAACCTAATATAATAAGGGCTGAGGTTTTTCTAACGTTTTTGCGTTGTTATGTGTGTGTGTCTGTCTTGTGGGGGTGAGTCCCAGCCAAGATTTTGAGCCCAAATTTCGGGTCATGCTTCCTGTTTTTATATCAAGAGGCGTAACAAAGCACAGGGGAGAAAACTTAGGCTAGGGTGAATACATATTGGTAGAGCTTAAACTAAAGGATAGATTTATGTAAAAAAAATCAAAGATTTATGTGGAAAAAGGAAGCTTTGAAGGTTCCTAACTTTGTTCGGTCCCGCGCAACCTCAGGGTGCTCCCAGCTGCGCGGGAGCAACCTAAATTCAAAAAACACTAGCAAGTTCTCTTGTTTCATAATTTTTCGTAGTTTTCTTTTGACCTTCGTTTCGGATGTACACACCAAATTTTGTGGCTCAAAATCGCTTACTCGTTGTGAACAAACTGATTGTTTATATTTTTGAGCGTGAATGTGTTTTGACACGTTGAAGGCGTGTACAGGTTTATGCACTAGTCGTGTTTGTAATATGCTAATCTACCTGTGACTGGTAAAATTACGTTAGACCTTTGAATTCGGGCTTGCTTAAAATTAGAATTGTTACTTTCTAATGTTTCGTCAGGTTTCCGGGTGGAACGGGTTCCTCTCAAAAAATGACATCGAGTGAGAGCGTTGCATTTACATCTGCTGAGCCCTGTTTCCATGTAGTCCTACCATGCAAAGCACAAGCGGATCATTCAAAAACAGCGCGCCAAAAGGATTTATAAATTATAATGCTTTTGGCCCGCAAATGTAGGTCCATTTCACGACTTTTTGCAGGTTATGGATTTTTGTCGCATGCAAAAGTGCAAATCGTGGGTAATGACTCAAAAAATCGTCGTAATCTGTTTTTTGCGGGAAATGCCAAAATGTGGCAGCTAAGCAGAAGAAAGATATCATAAACATTCTCTGACTATTAGACGCGAGCACGCTTCGCGTATATTTCAGTAACAAGTTCATGAATAATTTTTCCCCGTTTTTGTTGATTTACCTTTAGAATCGTAAACAGGGTTGAGCGTGGGGTCAGGCGCGCCCGACCTGGGGGGTCGTACTGGGGTAAGACGGAGGGGGGGGGGGGTCGTGATTAGGAATCGAATTCGTTCGATTGAGGAGATACTACGATTAAGGTGAAGAAGAAAAGCGCTAGTTTAGTGGATTTCGCGACCTCACCAGTACTGAAGGAATAAACGGTCTCAAACAGCATACTGATTGATTCCACAATCGAAGTTTCGGCCAAAACTCAGATCTTCATCTTCTACCTTGACATAATATAAATTCATCAAGGAAGCTTGCTGTGTGGAATGGGTATCATTTCCGAGCACGTCAAATTACCTCTATGAGCCCTACAAACCATTATTTACTGCATTATCTAGTGTTTCTCAACGACTAAAAAGCGTGATTTTCAAACATAACTTGTTTTCAAAAGTGAGAAAAGTCAATTTTTTTGTACTCGTAACAAAGTATTGTTTCCTACTAGTCTAGGCTAAAAATCGCGCTTTGTATCGCTTGCAAATAGTGGAGTAAGAAATAATGCCAAAATTCCGACCGGCGCGTTTTTCGCCATGACTGCTTCAACTCCACGGATTACCACAAGGCCGAAACAAGTCGAATCAAGTCCAAACACTTACTGTGGAATCTTCGAGGATTGTGCTAGCGATTCACATAAAACTTGAATAAAAAAGCTTCTCTAATGATAAAGTTAATCGGGTCAGGCGCAACCCCACCAAAGGTCAGGCCGCCTGAGCTTTTGAGGGGTTGCGCCTGACCCGATTAACTTGTTTTCAAAATCTAAGAATCGCTCCATTTCTGCTATGAGTATTGAACTCAAAGCCTCTTCTTGCAATACTGCAAATTTGGAGCCAAACAATACACCCCTGTGGGAAGTATAGCTCTAAAAGTAGGGCTATCCAAAATCCAAAACTTGCCGTCAAGTTGCGTGTGCTGTGCAATCGCAGAAAGTCGACCTACAGACCTCCAAAAAACAAGAACCTCCCAAAAACGGCTGATCTCTTCGAATTATCACAACCTGAGGTCCTGGAGGTGAAGCAGAGGGGTCGTTTAGGGGCTTTCACTGGGGGGGGGGGTCGTTTTGGAAAGACTTGTGCCTGACCTCTTGCTCAACCCTGATCGTAAAAGAACGTGTTTGAGCTCGTTGAACCACGCTGGCTTGAAAACGTTCTTTTACAAATTCCTTGTAGTAACTAACCAGAACGCGTTAGAATTCAATCATGAACTTGTTGGTAAACGTACGCAGCGTGCTCGCGTCTCTTAGTCAGAGAATGAATGATAGGGGATTGTGCTCAGATATGCAGTTTGCGATGATTATTGCCTTCACGACAACTACCAAATTATGTATTAGCTATTCATTGACTATATAAAATTTATCAGGTTGCCCGAAAAATAATGTTGCATGGCATCCTACGACAGAGTGACCACAAAAAACAGCGAATGGGATATCGTATGATAGAGCAAAGCAAGCCCTAAAAGATAGTTTACAAATCCCAGCGAAAATCTTGCTCTACCTGAAGTTTGAATCTAATATATAAAGAATTGTTAACTCAATTCGAAAATCTTACAAGAGTGGGAAACCGTTTTGAGGTCCCGAAGCGCACGGATGCAATCTAGCACCTTCAATTACTGGTTCACTAGTCCAAGAACTATCAAAAATTTCAGACGCCCGAGAAATCGTATATTCTCCATAAACGTCTTAGGGACTCTAATCTGCACAGGCATGTGCTCTCCACATTAGACATTCACCTGTACAGTTTGTGGTATTTTTCCATGGCTACAGTACAACAAACAATCAACTTAAGGCGAGTATGTCGCGTCTTTCGGTTTTTTTGTAAACAATTTGACTTTTCTCGAAGACTAGATCTTTTTTGGGCTGAAAATTCATGTTTACACTCTAAAAGGTTCGCACTCAAAATGACCTATTTGAGACTCAGGATTGCTTTAACAAAAATATGCCGAATTTCGTTTTCTCAAATCCCAGCCATAAAAACCACGAAAATGTGCGTACGAGTGTCTGGTATAGTAAATCAGTATGGGAGCAAGTTAGGGGTTCCCAGAACTTTTCTAAACGGAAATACGATTTTTTTCGTTTTTCTAAAATTTTATTGCCTTATGAAATTTGGCTCCAAACTTTACGCAGATTGAACCTTGCGCGAAGTTTCGAGCTTCATTTCGTAATACTTGCTTTAATCTATCGGCTGGCACCCATTTTACATTCCTTCTCACCCTGTCGCGATATTGCACAATAAAACTTCTTGAAGCGCCTTTTCGACTTCTGACCATCCCCTTGTAATATCAGAAAACAAATGGAGCTCAAAGTTTGGGCAAAAATGAAGCCTAATCTAAATCAGGACATCGAGACGAAATTGTAAGCAGGGTATTTCCAGTGGTTGACTTTCTGAGAAAAGAGTAGAACGTTAGAGTCGTTAACTTAGGAAACAAACACTGAAATCAATCTTGGCTTACACCGATCTTGACCACTTAAATCGTTTAACTGATTTGGGGTTCATAAAAACAAACAGTTTTGTTAAGTTAGAGCAGTTAGAGTCAGGATTGAGCGTGGGGTCAGGCGCGCCCGACCTGGGGGGGGGTCGTATTGGAGGTAACAGCAAGGGGGGCGGGCGTAATCAAGAGTCGAATTTGTTCAAAAATGAGGAAATACTACGAAAAATTTGATCAGATTCAGTCACCTCTCGAAAAAGTTATCAGTGGTTAATCCCACCCATCCACCGAAAACGATCGTCGTTTTTGTCCCTTTAATTTCGTCCTACTGTAAAACGCACCTCGTGCATTTCTGCGATTGCCGTCCCTGTCACCGGCGGCTGTCACCAAATTTTTTTGTTCCTTCCTACTTTCTTTCTTTTCTAGCTCTTCGTGCTTTGATGGCGGTTGGCCGAGTATCTTATACATTTTAGGTATGTTCCTTCATTGATTAAGTCAGGTGTTCTCCGGTTTTTTTTTTCAATGGTCTTTTTCTCAAGGACTTATGGGAGTGGTATGGTGTGCTATTTGGATGTATATATCTTTTGATAGACCTATAAATCACCCCCGAATCTCGGAGGCAGAAAAACAACATTACAAAGGCTGTTGAAGAAATTGAGGGAAAACACACAAGCAAGGCTGGATAAATTTTGAAAATAACTAGAAGTTTACGTCTTCTGTTTTCTTTTAGCCCCCTAACACACCAAAAGGTATAGATCTGACATCAAGAGCCGTTTGGGGCTGGTTCGGTCACTTTGCCGACGATTGGGGAGCTTACATTATGCTTGTATGTGCTGGGTCTCGACCTGTCCTTAGTATGTTCTCTAGAAATATTTCTAACCTTGACTAATTGTTAGCTGTACTAGCTTTCGTTTGTTATGAACTTATCATTTGTCATATTCTTTGTTCCACCCACCTCGTCAAATGTGATCCCATCAGTTTTTCTTGATTTTTGCTACGAGAACAGTTTTATTATTTTAGCTTGGAGTGTTCCGAGTTCATTGCATGCCTATCTTTTTGCATTTCGGTTGTGCTGGTTAGTCACGATTAGTCGTGTAGGAGAGCTATCACAATCGAAATGCAAGAAGATCGGCATGCAATGATAATGTTACAGTTGTGTTGTCGCAATCAATCGCGACGATGATTCACGTGAACTCTGCCCGAGGCCTAATCCTGACGGAATGGAAAACCCCTATATGCAGAAAAAGACTCGTAAGAGAAGCCGGTTTCTGCTGTTTTGCGTTCACCAAGGCGGTTCTCGGATTTAGCATAACGGATCTCAAGTGTGCAAAATGTTGGGTTGATTTGTAACCTAGCGAAGCATCCAAACTTCTTTTCTCTTTTATTTCTTTCCATCATCAAAGGGTGGTGCTATGGAGGGAATGAAAAGATAACACGGCTAATTGGTTTGGATCCTCCAAAATTCTAATGGTTTGTGTTTTGGAAGTTGACAATTTTGGTACTTTTGTAACCTTAGAGTATATTAGTTCATAATACTGCTCGTGCTTTGCGGAAGACTTGAAAGTACTGTGAAATTTTATCAAAGTCATTTCGTTTTCTATATGAATGGTTTTGCGTTTGGGTGGCAAAGAACTGCATCTAATATCATTTACTAGAATTCTCTTCTAACCACCCATAGAAATGAAAGGATCTGGTCAATAGATCTATGTGAGAATTCGAGAAAAATGCTACCAGAGACATTATAACAAGTAGTCTCTTCAAATCAAATATAATCCAAAAAATGTTGAAACCACTGTCATATGGAACAATTATTCTCCCTGTTACTACCTGTACCTGCATCTAAGGATCCGAACTTTTGCACAAAATCTCTTTTCTCCCTCTATCCCTCCCCCTCCCCACTCTCTCTCCCTCGTCTACCTCATCCCATTTTTCAGAGTGTAAATTTCGACCTCATTGTACCTTTTATTGAACCGCTGATTTTGAAGGAAAAAAGAATTTCGCGAGCATTGCTCACATCAATTGAAAGCTTTCTTCTAGTTTTTCTGTATGCTTTCATTTTCAATGCTTTTACAGCAAAATAAATGTGGAACTTTGCCTTTGTCTTATTGCCGTGATATCTACAGCCAAAAGAAAGATTCTTTTCTAAAAGTTTTTAGTATTTTTCGAGAGTTTTTAGTGTTTTTGTTTTGTCCGTTGTGTTTTTGCTGATTTCTATTTCCTTAGCGCGCTCAAAAATAGCTTAACACGAAGTCGACAACTCCACAAAAGGTACTAAATTTTAAAAATAACGTGATTGACATCAATATCATCAGCGAGTTGTCCAAGCCGATGTCAATGAGCGATGTAAGTCAACTTTTCCTCATTCATGCTTCAAACGTTCATCGAACACATCGAAGGACCGCTGTCGAAAATCAAAAAGTTTGAAGATTGTGTTTGCTAGGAAAGTCGAAAGCTGGGGGGGGGGGGGGAAGGAGGGAAGGGGGTCGTAATCTAACGCGACCATAGGGGGCGGGGGTCGTTTTCGGTCGGGCTGCGCTGACCCCTTGCTCAACCCTGGTTAGAGTCCAAGCAAAGAGCATCGCAACGCCGTCATCGAATTTAGTCAAATTCATGGCTCTAATTAATTTCAAATCAATGCAAGTTTCCAACTGAAAATTTTCAGAATGGCTGATCTTATTCAAATTGTAAAAATCACGTGCTAGGGACAAACAAACATGTCAATTATTTGACACAGCTTTTGTTTTTCCCTTCATCTACGTCATCATTTGTATCCATTGCATCACTCCGAACAGTTAAAAGTCAAGCTTATTGTCTTTGACCTATTTGAAAAATTCTGACGCATTCTTCGAAGGACTTCCAATATTATGTAGACTAAGCAGAACTTTGCATTTGTTTTTGCCCTTCTCGTTTGCTCTAGAGCAATAGTCTTTGAAAATAGCAAGATGCGAGAGGAACATTCCCACTCTAAGAGAGAAAAGCTATAGAATTTAAGGGTATACGTTCGAACATCATGATTTATAATAAAGGCTGAGAGTCTTTTCAAACGTTTTTGCGTTGGTATGTGTGTCTGTCCCCTACGAAATTTGTAGAGTGAGTCCTACCCAAGATCCTGAGCCCAAATCTCGGTGCATGCTTCCAGCCAGGACACAGCACGAGGTGGCATATGAGAAAATCAAGAACGAATCCCCTCTTGACATAGCAGAAAATTACTAGTCCTCTTTTGTAATGTAGAAGCTAACAGCCTTTGTAGTGTAAAGCTTCTAACAATCTGCAACAAAAAACATGGATTGAAGTAAAGAAAAGGCGAGAATTAATTGAGAACTAAGAAGTGAGCGATGAAGACTGTTTTTATATCATCTTTTTTATATCATCAAGAGCCGTAGCAAAGCTAGGATGAATACTTATGGGTAGAGCTTGATTTAAAGAATAGATTTGTGTAAAAAAAATTTGTAAATCTATGTGAAAGGAAGAATTGTGAAGGTTCATAACTCTATTCGGTCCCGCGCAACCTCAGGATGCTCCCAGGTTGCGCGGGACAACCTAAATTCAAAAAACACTTGCAACTTCTCTTGTTACTTTTTTCATAATTTTTCCTAGTTTTTTTGACCTTCGCCGTGGATGTACACACTATATTTTGTGGCTCAACATTGTTTACTCGTTGTAAACAAAGTGATTGTTATTATTTTTGAGCGTGACTGTGTTTTGACACGTTGAAGTCATGTACAGCTTTATGCAATAGCGTGTTCGTAACATGCTAATCTACCTGTGACTGGTAAAATTACGCTAGACCTTCAAATCCGGGCTTGCTAAAACTTAGAATTGTATTAAGTTGATGCAAACAATGGCCTTTTGTGAATTCTCACTTTGACTGCTATTCTGAAAGATCCACATTTCCGAATGCGGTAACGATCATCAAAAGCAACAAACTTTTTGCAATACAGTGCACATTTACTTATACTACACGAACGGGCAGAAAAATACGGATTGAAAAATCAAAAGTTTCTTCTGCTAAAACCTTGTATTTGACGAATCATAACTTCCTTCAAAGTTTGTTAGTATGAATGGTGAGTAGCCTGTCTTGTAACCGCAAACCAGTAGTACAAAACTTCAAATTCGGAAAGAATTCGGACAAGTTGCGAGAAAGAAAAACTAAAATTCAAAATTTCTTACTATTTTCAACATTTTTCAGTGTGCCTCAAAGTCCCGGTCGTACCGAAAGTTCTTGCGCACGATTTCCAAAAATTCACAAATTCTGATTTTTCCAACCGATCTGACTGCTTACTAATTTTCATTTGTTGCATAGATAGGAGCGATAGAAGAAAATTGGTCAAAATTTGAATTTTCTGTGTAGGGTCATAAAAAATCGGAGACTTGCAACAAAAATTGGAGCATTCAGTATTATAGGTTCTTTCACCAGCTCTATCTAACAGTGCAAAGTTTGCGCCGATTGAGCGTCTCTATGAAAAGTTACGATTTTCGAGCAAGCAACACAAAAGGGCGAATTTGGTTTATTTTGGCATTTTTCAGGGAAATCATAACTTTTCATAGAGACGCTAAATCGGCGCAAACTTTGCACTGTTAGAAAGAGCTAATGAAAGAACCTACGATACCGACTGCTCCGATTTTTCTTGCAAGTTTCCGATTTTTTATGACCCTACACGAAAAATTCAAATTTTGAGTGATTTTTGAAAATCGTGCGCAAGAACTTACGGTACGACCTAATGAAATTTTCTGGTTTTTATACTGAACAGTTGGATGTTCTTGCAAAAAATGCTAGTAAAAGACCTTAGCTCTACGCTTACAGAATTGAGCAAAGCTTCGGCATTGACTTCTTCAGAAGAAAATTATGGGTTATAGAATGACCGCAAAAGCTAACCATGTTTAGGCACCGATATCTCAGTCTGGATAACTTAGAGAATGTACTTAAGTATGCATAATGCAAATTGTCTAACTTTCTTTTACATACAATAGCTAAATTTTCAAAGAAGTGCCATTAATAGCGCTTGAATACTGGCCAGAAAAGTGGATGCAATGAAATTCTGAATTTGGATGCGGTTATTTGAAGCCAAGTAACTTTATAACAGATGAAGACGGAAGCCCGCTTTGAACTCTATAAGATAGAGCATGAAAACAGCTTCTAGAGGGTACACTACATCTATTTTAAGGGAGAAGTCTTGATGGATAAATGTTGCACAGAAAAAAGGCTTGAAAAATCGGCCATTGTTTTTGCACCAGCCTAAAACTTTCTGATATTTCATCTGGTTACCGGGTTGATTTACGGGTTCCCCTATGCCTCCCTTCCTCTCAGAAAACGACATCCAGCGTGTGATAGCGTTACATCTGCTGAGCCCTGCTTCAGCATGTAGTTCTACCATGCAAAAGCACGAGCGGATCTAAAAATAGCGCGCCAAAAGGATCTATAATGTTTTTGACCCGCAAAGGGAGGTCCCCGTCACGACTTTTTGCAGGTTATGGATTTTTGTCGCATACAAAAGTGCAAATCGTGGGTCATGACTCAAAAAATCGTCGAATTCTGTTTTTTGCGGGGAGTGCCAAGATGAGGTAGTTAGGCGAAAGAAACATAGGGGATGTGCCCAGATATGCATTTTGAAATTATGCATTTTGCGATCATTATTGCCTTTACGGCAAGTTATGTATTAGCTATAATCTCTATATATTAGGTTGAACCGAAAGTTCTGTCGCGCCATTTTCAAAAAAATCATAACTTCTTTCCCTTACAACATTTTTGCGCAATTCAGATGTCATCAGAAGGCGTGCAGTATGGAGTTTCCAAAAGTCCTCTGGGTACTTTCCAACATGTTCAGGTTGCAGAGATAAAAATGAAAGAACGAGATTATCCAAAAATCCGAATTTTTGAGCAAAAATTCTAAAAATCTAGAAACTATGCGATAGAATCCGGAACAGCTGTCAACCTATGTTTTCTTGCATTTTATTACTAACTCGGTTAAGTTTGTGCTGATTGAGGTCTTCTTTCAGAAGTTATGATTTTTCGAAAAAAATGCCGAAAAATCAATTTCTTGAGAATTCCTAGGAAATCAATTTTTTGGGATTTTTTTCAAAAAATCATAACTTTTGAAAGAAAAGCTCGATCAGCAAGACTTGACTCAGTCAGTGATAAAATATAAAAAAAACTTAAAATGATGGCAGTTTTGGATTTTGTCGCATAGTTTCTAGATTTTAGAATTTTTGGTTAAAAATTTTGAATTTCGGATGATCTCGTTCTTTCATTTTTATCTCTGCAACCTGAGCATGTTGGAAAGTCCCCAGGGAACATTTGGAAACTACATGCTTTACGCTTACAGATAAAATTTAAAATGTTCAAAACCGTCGTGACGGAAAGAAGTTATGATTTTTTGAAAAAGGGGGACAGAATTTCGGACCAACCTAATATAAAGTAGAAATCTGTGAGTTTGTGTGTTTGTGTACATTCGGGTGCAGGGTGTGCAGGTTGTGCAGGCCTGTGCGGGGTGTGCAGGTTGTGCAGGGTGTGCAGGGTGCGCAGCTGTGCAGAGTGCAGGGTGTGCAGGGTGTGCAGGGTGGGGAGGGGGGTAAGTGAACATGCTGTTTCGAATACATCACTGACAGGACCGGGCGGAGCCGGGTTTGCCAGCTCGTGACTATACAAAATGTATTAGGTTGTCCGAAAAATAACGTTGCATGGCATCCTACGACAGAGTGACCACAAAAAACAGCGAATGGGATATCGTATGATAGAGCAAAGCAAGCCCTAAAAGATAGTTTACAAATCCCAGCGAAAATCTTGCTCTACCTGAAGTTTGAATCTAATATATAAAGAATTGTTAACTCAATTCGAAAATCTTACAAGAGTGGGAAACCGTTTTGAGGTCCCGAAGCGCACGGATGCAATCTAGCACCTTCAATTACTGGTTCACTAGTCCAAGAACTATCAAAAATTTCAGACGCCCGAGAAATCGTATATTCTCCATAAACGTCTTAGGGACTCTAATCTGCACAGGCATGTGCTCTCCACATTAGACATTCACCTGTACAGTTTGTGGTATTTTTCCATGGCTACAGTACAACAAACAATCAACTTAAGGCGAGTATGTCGCGTCTTTCGGTTTTTTTGTAAACAATTTGACTTTTCTCGAAGACTAGATCTTTTTTGGGCTGAAAATTCATGTTTACACTCTAAAAGGTTCGCACTCAAAATGACCTATTTGAGACTCAGGATTGCTTTAACAAAAATATGCCGAATTTCGTTTTCTCAAATCCCAGCCATAAAAACCACGAAAATGTGCGTACGAGTGTCTGGTATAGCAAATCAGTATGGGAGCAAGTTAGGGGTTCCCAGGACTTTTCTAAACGGAAATACGATTTTTTTCGTTTTTCTAAAATTTTACTGCCTTATGAAATTTGGCTCCAAACTTTACGCAGATTGAACCTTGCGCGAAGTTTCGAGCTTCATTCCGTAATACTTGCTTTAATCTATCGGCTGGTACCCATTTTACATTCCTGCTCACCCTGTCGCGATATTGCACAATAAAATTTCTTGAGGCGTCATTTCGACTTCTGACCATCCCCTTGTAATATCCGAAAACAAATGGAGCTCGAAGTTTTGGGCAAAAATGAAGCCTAATCTGAATCAGGACATCGAGACGAAATTGTAAGCAGGGTATTTCCACTGGTTGACTTTCTGAGAAAAGAGTAGAACGTTAGAGTCGTTAACTTAGGAAACAAACACTAAAATCAGTCTTGGTTTACACCAATCTTAGCCACTTAAATCGTTACTGATTTGAGGTTCATAAAAACAAACAGTTTTGTATCAGAGCAGTTAGAGTCAAAGCAAAGAGCAGTCGCAACGCCTCATCGAATTTAGTCAAATTCATGGCTCTGATTAATTTCAAATCAAAGCAAGTTTCCAATTGAAAATTTCCAGAATGGGTGACGTTATTCAAATTGTAAAAATCACGTGCTAGGGACAAACAAACATGTCAATTATTTGACACAGCTTTTGTTTTTCCCTTCATCTACGTCATCAGTTGTATCCATTGCATCACCCCGAATAGTTGAAAGTCAAGCTTATTGTCTTTGACCTCTTTGAAAAATTCTGACGCATTCTTCGAAGGACTTCCAATATTATGTAGATTAAGCAGAACTTTGCATTTGTTTTTGCCCTCTCGTTTGCTCTGTAGCAATAGCCTTTGAAAATAGCTAAGATGCGAGAGGAACATTTCCACTCTAAAAGAGAAATATAAAATTTGAGGGTATATGTTCGAATATCATGATTTATAATAAGGGCTGAGGGGTTTTCTTCTAAACGTTTTTGCGTTGGTATGTGTATGTGTGTGCCTGTCCCTTACAAGAATTCTTCTAACCCTTACGAGAAGCTCTTCTAACAATCTGCAGCAAAAAACATGAATTGAAGTAAAGAAAAGACAAGAATAAATTAAGGACTGAGAAGCGGCTGTTGGCTTGGCAAAAAGGCTGTTTTTATATTATCAAGACCGTAGCAAAGCAGAGGAGAGGAAACTTAGGCTAGGGTGAATACATATAGGTAGAGCTTGAACTAAATGATAGACTTATGTAAAAAAATTGAAAAATTATGTGGAAAAGGAAGTTTTGAAGGTTCATAACTTTGTTCGGTCCCGTGCAACCTCAGGGTGCTCCCAGGTTGCGCGGGAGCAACCTAAATTCAAAAACATTTGCAACTTTTCTTGCTCACATATTTTTTTGAAAATTTTCTTAGTTTTCTTTTGATTTCGCCGCGGATGTACACACCAAATTTTGTGGCTCAATATTGCTTACTTGTTGTAAAGAAACTGATTATTTTATTTTTGAGCGTGATTGTGTTTTAACACATTGAAGTTGTACTGGTTTATGCAATAGCGTGTTGGTAACATGCTAAACTACCTGTAACTGGTAGAATTACGTTAGACCTTCATATTCTACTTGAAATTGTACTTTCTAATATATCGTCTGGTTTCCGGGTGGAGTTACGGGTTCCCCTATATGCCTTCCACTCAAAAAACGACATCCAGCATGTGAAAGCGTTACATCTGCTGAGTCCTGTTTCCAGCATGTAGTCCTACCATGCAGCAATAGCGGATCTAAAAATAGAGCGCCAAAAGGATCTATAATGTTTTTGACCCGCAAAGGGAGGTCCTCGTCACGACTTTTTGCAGGTTATGGATTTTGTCGCATGCAAAACGCAAATCTTGGTTTAAGACTCAAAAAACCGTCGAGTCTTGTTTTTGCGGGGAGTGCAAAACTGTGGTAGTTAAGCGAAACGAAAGAAACATAGGGGATGTGGTCAGATATGCAGTTGGCGATGATTACTTCACGGCAACTATCAGGTTATGTACTAGCCTTTCATTGACTATATAAAATCTATTATATTTATTCCACAAAGAGGAAATTTTCCTCTTTTTGATACTACCGCTTTCTTTAATTAGTTCGTCAAAAATAGTCTAATATTTCACTCATGATGCTTGGCATCCAGGGTGAGTCTCAATGCTCATTGGGGGGGGGGGGGAGAGGAGAGGGGTAGAAATAAAGCGGGTGCTCAAAACACGGACGTAAAGGTGCAAGAAATATGGTAAAATTGGATTCTTGACTGCGCCTATGCTAGCTAACACATCGTCTCATAAAATTGCCGCTTCTCTTGTGCTTGAAAATTGCTTTGGTCATAATAGCAAAGCTGGCAACGCATAATTCTTATGCGCGTAACGTGAATTGTCTTTACAGAAGTAACGAAATTTAGGCAGACTACCTTTGGCAAAAAAGATGCCAAAAAGAGAAAGCTGCAAAAGCGGTTAGGTTGTTCCTCCTTATTTGTATAGATGTCATTTGTATCCAGTACTGCCTTTGAAATGGAAGGTAGTAAGTTTGGTTTTTTGCTTCTTTATCGTCCTTTACGATTCTATGGAAAAGATTTTGGAATGAATGGTTAGCCGCTCACATTCTGTCCTATGGTCAGCATCGCCCGTTATATTACATAGCCGCTCACATTCTGCCGGATGGTCAGCATCGCCCGTTATATTACAAAGTATTATTTGCCATTGAGTAAGCGTTAAAGAGATAGGTTGACGAATTGGTAAAACAAAACTGTGCTTACAATTTAAATGAGATTTCAGCGCTTTACACTAATTGCTTATTGAGGTTCAAAGTGCAACTGCACGCCCTTGTTAATGAAATGTATTATTGAAACCAAACTTGTAAAAATTACAATTTTAAGTAAACAGAAAAAACTTGCACCAGTGTATGTCTGCTCTGGCGGCTGGCTCATCAGCTGACGCTTCATGAGTATTGGATAAATTGTACACGTGCTTGATTCAAAAACTTTTCAAGATCCAAAACTTTATTATAATTTAAGCGCGAGGTAATAATGTACTGGGACAAGAATTTGTTTTTTCAGACTGTAATGAGTTTGCCCTACAAAAACCTGGAACAAAAATCTTGAGTTATCTAGGCTATACAAGGTGCTAGCAATTTTCAGGGGATGTTTATGATCCTAGACATGATTTTAGTGGCCACAGAAAGAATACTTGAACCCGTAGAAAGAGAAACGAAGGTGTTGAAATGGATAACGGTTAATAAGTAGAAGTTTCGCAGTTTCTCCAAGCTAACTTGTATTCGGTTTTAAAGTAACGAGCATAGCAGTGCAAATAGTCAATTTTGTTAAAACATACTTATAATAAAGATCAACGAACATCTACATGTAAAACGATCAAAATAACGCAAAACTGCAAAGTGCGCAAAACATATTGGGGGATATAGGTGCTGCACTCTGCCGCAACCGGCCTGCTCCTATTCCAACTCGAATTCGTCCACTGAGATTGGTGGGGTGAGGACAACTATACTTGCAATGGAGCACGAAAGCAAAAAGTATGTTGCTAGCGAGCTGTTTTCTCTATCATCTGCAGCAGCTCAAGTGAAGCACGTAGATAACTCTTAGGCCTGGGCAGAGTTCACAGAATTTCATCGTAAATTTCATCGTCGCGATTCATGCGACAAGACAACTGTTGACAATATCATTGCATACCGGTTTTCTTGCATTTCGGTTGTGAAAGTTTTCCAGAACGAACAATTGTGACAAACTATCACAATCAAAATGCAAGAAGATCGGCATGCTAACTCGTAACACTTGTCTTGTAGCGATTGCATCGCGACGATAAACTCTGCCCAAGGCCTTACGCTGTTCTTCGCGTCATTTTAGCCACTCAATAGCTTAATCAGAATAAAGTCCAATAATTGTGGATTATCAAAACTCGAGTTTGGGAACAAATCAGTAAGTAAGTCCAAACTTTGCAGGAAAGGGCAAATGAGTTACAAGTTTGTACAAGTGACTATTCAACTTGAAGTGAGTAAAACATTCAAATTTCTGTTAAGTAACCCTTCTTTTCAAAAGCTCGCAGGTATGCAGTCTTTAGAGATACTCTATTATCCTCGAACTTTTTCATAATGTAATTAAATCGGTCCCAATAGGAGAAACCTTTGGAGTCTTCTAAACCTTTGAAGGCAGTAGCTCGGCAAAGTCAAACCGGGAATCTATTGCTTTTCTGAGATCATTCAATGCGTTGATTTCAAAATCCAATTTGTAAAGCGCGAAAATGGTGAGAAACATTTCGCCCTTCCTTGAATTTGCACGAGTGGAGCAGTTTCTTCCTTAATTAGAGGCGCAGAGTTGTTTCGGGACCCTTGCAGTTCTAACATTGCGGCATGCGCCTTCGATGGTGCGAGGAAAATCGCAAGCTCCTTTCGAGCGTGTGTAGAAATCGGTGGCGCGCACCTGTTTGAGAGCAATTTGCTTAGCAGACTGAGAATGCTGTGCATAGCTTCGATAGGCTAGAGACAGGGCGTCACAAGTGAAGGTTGTTTGAACATCTGACGTCATGAATAGTGAAGGTTATTTAAAAAGATCAGAAGAGAAAATGACGTAAAACGGATGCAAAAAGCAAAAGAAACTGCTGAAAACCGGATAAACACGCTGCAATAAGGTCTGAAATATTTCATTTGGTGGCTTTTCAAAGTGCAAGTTCTCGCTTCAGGACCAGCAATTCCAACAGAGGGTTTTGATTTTTGATGCGTCCTTTGAATTCTTACCCCAGCATTGATGTTCCTGTTTCCTGGAACGTTGTCTAGATTGTTGCGCTTATTGTTCTGAGCAAAAATCGCCCAAGCTGTAAAAAAAATCGATGCGAAAGCACTGAAACGGAACAAGGTAAAGAAAAACGCACTTTTACGATTTTTCGCAGAAAATTCCACCATGAAAAGGTAAGGGCTTGGAGGTTGTCTGCATTATGAATAGAAATAAGATCTATAGAATGCACGAAAAAACTGCGTGAGAAGAGTCAAACTAGGGGCAAAACAAGAGGTTCTCGAAAACAAGTTTTTGCCGGATTTCTCGATCATATCCAAAAATGCTTGTGAGACTTTGTCAGCGTGGTAAAAGAGCTCAAGAGCTTCAAAATGATAGTAGCTTGCTAAAATTGGGTTCGAAACAGCGACGAAAAGGGTACCAGAGCCAAATGCCCCGCCCCTCGCGTTTGGGGTAGCGAGGTAGTGCGCAGCGCGCGGAGACGCAGACGAGCAGCGGAGACAGACTAGAGCCGGCGGGACATTTGGCTCTGGTCGTAGATCTCCGCGGGGTCTAACCCTGCAGCATTATATATCATTTTGATCATCATGAAACGACGAGGAGAACCGACTACGTCCCAACCTTTTAAAATCACTCATTAACGAGATAGACCAGCGTTTTCGTGCGCAACTTTCCGCGCAAGATTTAAGTGCAGTTTCTCGTTTTATTTGACTCCAATAGCTTTTCTAGACTTCTGAAACTCGATTTTGTTCAAATGAGAGGTTAACTGAGAAATTTTGTCCTGAATTCTGGCGGAAATTCCACAGAAACCTTCTTTTTTAGGTAAAAACGGCTATGAAAACGCACATTCTCGGTTTCGCTGAGATAAGTTAAAGATATTATTCCCTATGATTGCTTCATTGACATTCGTTCCGATATAGTCAGGATAATAACATCCAGGGCGAAGCCCCGAATGACTTCTGATTTTTTCCAGGTGAAGGTTGTGTCCCCTGATAGCCCTCGAAGGTTACCAGAGTACGTGGCTCTGTGTATCAAGGGTATGATGCTGTGCGATCAGACTTGATCGGTTTTCATATCAAGAATTAAGCAATCGACCGCATCAAAATTTCGATATGTACAGGCTTGCTGAGCCACTGCCTTTAAGCTTTTTTTCCTTTACACATAAAACAATGTCGGCGCTACTTGTTCTTAATTGGTATTGTAAGGAGTATCGCATTCATGTGATCCGAACCATCGCCCATCATGGACAAGCCATTTTTCATCAAAGCAACACAGCCTGGATTTTACACGCTCGTGTAGGGAACTTCACTAAATACAAATCGCATTAAAATTCATTCATTTTTGTTAGGACCTGATCTGCAAATGAGACGTATCAAATTGCTACACTCAGTTTGATCGAAGATTTTGAAAGGCGCCGAAAGGTGACTCGAAGAAGGATCAAAGTGTAGCGCTCTAATTCGTTTACACTTTTTGTAGTTGGCTACTATTACTACCTCTCCGCACCACTGTAAAACACAAAAATAACTAGCAATCTTTCCGCATAATGTTTTCGAACATAGCAAACAACTTTGAAATTAACGTCCTTGAATTAATGTCCTAATGACATCTCATATTGGAAGGTGACAGCCAGTAAAAGTACTTGCCATGACGTGTTCGAGGTGAAGTACATTTAGTCATAACATGCGCACACAACAACCCTTTATTGCACGAAAAATAATTCAGTATTTAGTGAAATTAAAATTCAACCACTTGGGGCTAGACCTCGTATATATAACCCGGTTGATTCAGAATCATGCAAGGTTTGCGAATTCTTCTTTTGCCTGAATATTGTGAGTGCTTTTTTTTTCTGCGAGTCTATCTAAGAGCTTAATCTTGCAATAGTTGCTTTGTACTCATCCTAGCTCTTGACTTGGTAGACATAAGCTTGAGCTTACGAGTAAAGCTGTTGAAAATGACTTTACCAGATCTGTCAAACTTCTCGTTGCCCTTGCTTGATAAATACGGCTATTATCACCAACATTCTGTGGAGGAAAGATTTCGCGTGAAGTGTTTTGGTGTAAATCTTAATTCAAAAGTATGAAAAGTAATACAGATCTTGAAATAAGAAAGGCCTTGAACGTTGCAGTCTTAGGTCACAATTTTTTTCACAACTTTAGCACGTTTATGCCATACCTCAGGCGAAGTCGACACTGGGAGCAACTCTTCATAATTGATTGCAAGCGCTTTGTTTAGACAGAATTTGAAGCATTTATGACAATTTGTAAAAGTTGTGGGCACCTGCAGCTGAGGGCCGCATTCCAGTCGAATTGCCAAGTAACGCGGACGTAGCAATTTGACGAAATCGCGCGGGGTATGCTTTAGGCGCAACACGAACTCCTAACATCTAACCCGACATGCAAATGTTTTAATGCGTAGATTCTTTAAAAATCTGCACTTCAAGAAATCAACTTCGCTTCTGACCCGCAAAACTTCGTCCATGTCACAATTTTGCAAAGTTTTAGTTATGCTTCACTAATATCGGCAAGCCAGGAAAAACCTCAACAGGTTATCAAAAGTCATTCGTACAGAAACAGCGCTAATATATGGCACTTCATTGAGTTTCGTTTCTTGATGATTTTCTCAACGGTCTGAGAAAAGTAACGTCAAAGATAAAGGCTGAATTAATCTAGCATGCAGCAGCAGGTTTCACACCATCTCTCTTGGAAAACGCACTTGTTAACACGTTTCGGACCGGTGCTGCACATGGTGCAGCACGCTACTTTGAAGGATCCTTTTGCTGTTTACAGGAGGTTTTCTTCTAATCCAAGGTTATCAAGTCAAAGGCCTAAGCTTCTACTTTTCAAAAGACTCTGTAGAGTTGTGCCGTCGATATTTGTTTAGGAGATATGAGCGCAAATCGAACAACAGTTGCAACGAGGTGCGGCAACGCGAACGACGCGTGCGACGTCGCAACTTTCTTTTGCTTCGATATCAAAGAGAAAAACCGTAGTTTCAGTACTGATGTGTACCGTTTACAACATAGATACTTTTTGATACTATTAGAAATTGAGTTCTTGTTCCTATCTTTCAGTAAAGCACAGAAGTCTTTCTTAGGCTACAAAATTCAAACACTTCGAATTGACTCAGAACTTGGAGTATGGATCTTATTTGACAAGCTGATTATAGATATAGCACACAGTCTCCAAAATAAGGTCCCTTTGTTGGCCAACGGCTGAAAGTGCACTCTTTTTCGCCGCGCGCGATTTCGCGGTCCGAAACATAACACAGCCACTGCGGTTTCATCGCACACTCGCACAACTGCGTGCCATAGTGCGAGCCTTTACAATGATAACAAAAAAACTTTGGAAAGTCTGATCTATCGCAACGGCGCCAAAAAGAGTTGACTGCAAACCGTAATTTATTTGTGACCATTTCCGAATATGGCGGAATTTTTATAGCAAGTTATGTTAATTAACTAGTCATCTGGGAGAAGTAGAATTAATCTGATTTTTTGCTTCGTTGCCCTCCACAGCTATTGTTTCTATATACAAAGGTCGAGATGAAACACTTTCATCTCAACTTGGCGGTCAGCAGTGCTACTGAGTTCTAAAGCAAATATGACAGATTAGCGAGCGCGAAAAGCTTTAATGGTAGAACCAAGACGAGCCACTGCGAAGCAGTTTGACGCACTGGTGTGATGGTAAGTAAGTCTCCGTCTTTCACATATCCAAAATGATTATTGCTACTGCCCTGAGTTTCCGTACCTGAGACAATTCTCGTTTCGCAGACAAAGATTACGTATAAGAAGTCAAAGATATTTTTGTAGGGAGATGATATTTTTGCACGGGCAGTCTTCAGCGCCACCCTGATGACTTGTTCCATGCGTAATCATGGTAATGTTTCCTTCGGGATGGGCCAGACTGCGTGGCTTACGCTGTGCATAAAGGCTCAACCTTTCCCTGTGCTTTTATGCAAGAGCTGCCGCAGGGTGCTGTTGCGCACGGGGTGGATGGAAAGCATTACGGTCGGCGATCGCCTTACGCCTAACGTTGTGATGTATACAACTAAATCAAAATGGGGCATGAGAGTGGGAAATGTCAAGCTGGAAATTGTTCTGAAAAATAAGGCAAAGGGGTTGTCGTAATAACATCTACATATGTACCATGCTTCCTCGAAGCTTCTACACGATTGACATGCAAAACCACGATCTTGCTTACGCGTCATCTTCAAAAATTCTAATTTGCCGTTTTCCAAATGCATGCTCAAACCACTAAGGATAATGATAGATAAATTATCAAAACAATATTCGATGCAGAAATTCTTCCTCTTTCCAGTGGTTACGTTTTTGTTCAGGCTTCTTTCATGTCCGCGTAAATAATCTTTGGATTCTCCAAGCCATGGTTTTTGCTCATGTTGAGTCTGTTTATTAATTATAATTCCATTTTCTTTTGGACTAGCTTTGTTAGCAGTTGGATAGAATAAACGAACAGCAATAAAATTTGTTTTTGGCATCTTTAGCTGGCTTCTCTCATTTTTTGAAACTATTTTTCTGCCGCTATTAAATTTCATATTTGGGCATCCTAATCCACATAGAAGAATAGACGGAGAGCATCCAGGATGTCATTAAATGCAGCTTCTTCACCTCTTTCTGATGTGCTTTTTTCCATCTAGATTTGTTTAATACATGAGGATAAAATCACTATAATTTTTGTTTCCAGACACGCCCTAGGCTGTACTCGAAACGCTAAACGCATTTCGGCTAAAATTAGCGTAAAGTCAAAAGCGGTTTTTGGAAGCTTCAAATTTCGAGGATTTTTTGGTTTTAGAAGCGGTCGTGTTTTTCACGACTTTGCAAAAGTAAATGCTTTCGGGAAAATTTTTAAAAAACCGGAAAGCTAGTTGAAGAGGCGAAACGAGTTCATTATATTGCATTTTGCTTATTCTATTTAACTATTACAACTAGTCCAAAAAATGAAAATGGAAATTCAAAAAAGAACCAAACTTAGGATGAGTAAAAACAATGGTTCGAAGATTCTGACGATTATCTGAGCGGACATGAAAGATATCTGAACGAAAACAGACCATTAGAAAGAGGAGGAAATTCTGCATCGAATACTGTTTAGAAGGTCTATCCAGGGCCCGGCAGGAGGTGGCAATTCAGAATTTTGAGAACGATATCCCCTTTGAAGCTAAAATCTCTTACAACTTCCCCTTTGACCCTTTGACCCCCGTAAGTCCCTGACAAACAGATATATACAAATAACATGGTGGGCGGCCTCAGCGCTTATTATAGTAGTACTACCTGGCTTTCTTGGTCCAGCCCGGGTCATCAAGGTTTCAGCTCAATGGGTTCATCCGCAAAGGAATCTATAAAAAAACATAGGGTCAAGATTTGCACAAACTTTGACGTTTATATATTTAAGATACTACTCATTTATTGGTCAGCTGCGAAACTTCACAGTTTACAATAACCGATTGCGATTGGAGCGCGCTTTCCGAGGCCGGTCATAACGCTGTGAACCCTATTTGGGGCTGTATCGAAGCGGTGCCTTGGTGGTTTTGGAAGCGGATTTGAACATATAGTAATACTCTCGACCTAGTCCACATTTATGTAAAGAAATCCGGGAAATTATGTGAAGGGAGCAGGGAGCCACCCCAGGTGGCTCCCAGGTGGCGCGGGAGCCACCTAATTTCGAAAAACACCATTTTTTAAATTCACATAAGTTTCTCATAATTCTTCATGCTTTTTTTGTGCTCATGGTCCTCCAACTACACAGCAAATTTGGTGCCATATCGTTACTTGTGCATTGAAAACGAGCCTATTTTGTTATTTTCCTCTTACAAGAATTGCGATTTGAATTCCCGCCTGCGGGCAGGCTAGCGATCGGAGCACAAATCTTCAAATTGCTGGAATCTAATTTCACAGGACAGTAGCATCAACAAGGAATGATGAATAAAGAATGATATGTGCATTGTTTATCGGTAAACAAAGGGGAAGTCGTATTTTGAAAAAAAACACGACTTCCCCTTTGCTTTTTCGAGCCAAAAACGATATCCAGCTTGTGAAAGCGCCACCCCCGCCGGGCCCTGGGTCTATCGTCTATCATTATGCCTATCACTCTCTATAAAAGTGGCTTTAGCATGGATTTGAAGAACGACGTGAACTTCCGGACCGACCTAATATATAGTAAAAATCCAATTCAAAACACTTACTCTACTGTTTGCTGGAGCAAGAAGTCGATGCCCAAGGGTGAAGGAGAATTCAACGACTTACGCGGTTGGCGCGATCAATTGGGACCGTAAAATTCGTAAGCGGTAAAGGCAAAATCGATTTTATTGTTAGGAGTTCAATTGCCAACCTAGTGCATGGCCCTTGATTGAATCTGTCTAAATAACATTGGATTTAGAACTGGTGTACGATCTAAAGGTTCAATCGAATAATCGGCCAAGCGCATAAGTCAAGCATTGGTAGTCAGAGACATTCTTCTGAAGGCGCCCTTCAAATATATACATAGGAAGGAATGCGAGGGGCACACGAATGCGTCACAGAGATTGTAATGTGAATCGCCCAAAAGAAAATGAACGCGTTTTAGACTGCACCTCAATCTAAATCATGTGACATCTGTAAAAAAATGACAACCTAACCGTTCCTAGCTAATCGCAGATCTAAGGAAAAAATCACAGTGCAATTATTTTTTTGCAATAGCTGCATTTCCCTACCAAATTCCTTATCAAGAAAATATGCCAAGGGCACCATACTTATAAATGACTCAAGAAAAAGCTATGGGATTTGAAGGCAATCGGCAAGCACCAAGTATTAGGTTACTGGAAAAATAATGCTTGTTTTGCGGATGCTCACTCTGCTGCTATAACTCTGAAAAAATTATTTCGAATTTTTTTTTGTATTATATTTTGAATGCTGCAAAAACCATAAGAACATGCAATATGGACAAGGAAACAAGAAAAAAGTTTCAAATCCTCATTTTTGGCAGATCAAAATGTTATTCAAGGTTTATAAGCACAAATAAGTAACCTATTGCTGCTGCGGCAATAGGACAGAAAAATGAAAAGGCTCCGACAAAGAGATTTGCGAAAAGGAAAAATTAGAAAACTAAAATTGTCGCTTTTTCAACATTTTTTGTACGCCTAGAGATCTTAAATTATGAGATCCTCTGATTCTTTGCATATTGAACAGCTGAATGTTTTTGCAAAAACTGTTAACAGAGTTCCCGCACTCACATTTGCATCATTCTTTCAGAGGAAAATTATTGAAAAAGTTATGGCCATGATATCACTGCAAAGACTACCCAGGTGTCGAGTTGTCGAATCTCAGTCATCTCAGACACACACACAATGAGGTGTCGACATCTCAGTCTAAATGATTTCAAACCATGTTTAAGTGTGCGCAATGTAATTTCTATCATATACAGTAGCAAAATTTTAGAAGAAACGATGTCACACGCTTGAATTCTGGCTAGATAAGCAAATGCAATAAAATTCTGCTTCTAAGTGCGATTATTTAGAAATTTGTAAGGCAAATTGAGCTAAAAGCCTACCATCGTTAAATAGAGCCTAAAAGGAACTTCTAAGAATTTGTTAGATCATTTGGGATAAGGGAGATCTATGAGAAAAACCTTTCCGGAAAAAAACTTCAGAAGAATGTGCAAGCCTAAAAAGAGCTTTTCAATGATTTGTTAGGTCTTTTGGGATGAGGGATATTTATGAAAAAAAAGTTTTCCAGAGAAAAACATTAGAAAAACTTGCATTTTGCACCAACCTAATAAAATAAACTCAAAAATTGGCAAAAAACACAACTCAACGTCAATCAAACCTTCTGAGCTAAACATTGAAGCATAATCTTCATGATAATTCCAACGAGTTACGCTTAACCTCTCATAGCTCTTCTTGAGCAGTTTAGAAAATAAGAAAGGCAGATTTAAATCCAGCGTTCAAGGCAACCTTTTGTTATATACATCTTTACATCTACTTGGTGCAACTCAGTATCTCCTTATTGTGATAACATTGGTCGTGTGAATTTATATGCAGTCTTGCGTATCTAGACAAGCACAATCCTCGGTGAATTAAGATTTTCTTACTGCAGTGGAAATACAGAAATCGAATTGGTTGTACTCATGTATGTATTAGGTTGTCCGGAAATTAATGCAGGTTTTTTACGCGGTCGCGGCAGTGTCAATATGATATTGTGGGAAGCATATTATTCGAGCAAAGGAACTCCTACTGTATCAGTGCGATCGCAAAATTTGATCTACGTGTGGTTTGAAATCAAAATCCAAAAAACTTACTAAATGCCCAAAAGTCACATCTCCGTCTAAAAGCTCTTCGGAGCTTTACCGTCGCGCATTTCTCTACACCAAAGATTTGCATGCACACTTACCACATTCTTACAATGGCTGAAAACTGAAAACTTGAAATTAAAAAAGCGAAAATAGCGCCTTTTTCGGGCTTTTTATGCTAATTTCGATATTTCTCAGAAACTAATTCGTGGAGGAAGCTGAAAATCTATGGTTTTGTTTCTAAAGGTTTGTGATACAGAACTATTTATTCGTATAGTAGAAGTACTTCTGTGCCAAACAGGTTTGTTAAATAAAGGATAAAGGATAAAGGATTCGGCGTCTTCAATACCGTCTGAGGGCATGCGCCGAACGCACACACTAATTTCATAGTCGAAGAGGCAATTGTATGCGTGCGGGCCTATTACAATGACTTGCGGGGGCCAGCTTTCCAAGTCAGTGCTTTTATCCTCCCAGATTACTCTGGTACCAATTTACCGGCCCCGGAGGGTAGAGGGCTTGGTTGGCCCAGGGGCGGGGATCGAACCTGTGTCCGATCTGGTCATAGCGGCGCCTCATACCACTACGCCACTCGTCCCCTAACAGGTTTGTTAGGTGTTCTTTTATTTCCAATCACGGCCTAACGTTTCGACGCCTTTCGTCTTCCTCAGAGGCCTGAAAATGGCTCAAAGTGTTACCCGAGAAACGAGGCCATCAAGCACCATCTCCATTCCTGCCAGTTCTCAACCTTCGTTCAACATTCCTACCGCAAAAATTGCTATGCCAGAAGATGAACATACCCTGTGAACACCGCTACTTGGGGGGTGCGGAACCCAGCATTGCATTTATTAGGGTATGCCAACATTCACTTTCTCTTTTCTAATCGTGGAAAAAAATCGCAGTTGTACATGTGAACGTTTGATGGACGATATATGCCTGATCAGTCCGGCACTGGTGGCTCAAGGGGCAAGCTGGATATCATTTTTTTGGGGGGGGGGGAAGGGGGAGATTAGAAGCAAAGGGATATCTGTTTTGAGGGGCTCGGAGTGGACGCCGAAAAAATATCCGTATTAGCCTAACCTAGCTAGTATGGTGTATAGAAATCGCCATTGCAAATTATCCCTGAAGTGACTTCGAAAACCTACTAAGAATAATAACCCTAATATGAGACCAGCGGAATACATTGCGAAAGCGAAGCACCGATGGGCGGTACCATAATGAGATGAACATACGACAGAAGAATCTTAAAAACATCGGAGTAGATTCCACGCGAAGCAAAACGTCCTCGAGGAAGAACTCCAGCGAGGTGAGCAGACGTGTTCGTGGGACGCATGGATCAGCTGAAAAATCAGCTGGATACGTTTTTCTCCCCTGGAACTCGTGGACGCAGCCACCGACGACGACCAAGAAGATCGTAGATGCTGAAGAGGGACAGGGAGAAATTGGAACTTCTGTGCTGGAGCTCGCACGTCACGTAAAGCAGAGCCATCTAAGTATCTGAGTAAGTAGTGATGAGAAAAAATGTTTTGAATCATAATTTCGGACTGTAACCAAACCGCCAAAGAAAGATAGAAGGGTTGTGTAAAGACGCAATAGTGATTTGCATATTCATAAATTCAAACCTTGTCTAATTTTGAATTTTGAACTTTAAACTTTTTGAGATTTTCTTACTTGAGCATTGAAAATCTGTCAGTTTTGCGCCACTTGAGTAGGAAATACTTTTGATTATCACACTGTGAAGTTTCTAACACTCAGAGAAAACTCGATATAGACATTGGAATCCTCTCGTAGAACATTGAACTTGAAGTTTTTCAAATGTCGATACTGACTTTGATCCTCAGTAATAATCCAATTATTACATTTTGCGAAAAATAGAGACAGAACAGAGAGGCAGCGTTGCTTCCTATCATATAGGTGTATATCGAATGAAAAATTGCGTCCTTCAGTGCTGATTTCAAATCTGTCTTCTACAGGTTGGGGCAAAAGTCTGGAAGCCTAGTAATTTTCCAGATAAAATCAGAAGGAAACTATCTAAGAACAGAAAATTTGCACACACGGTGCACACATGAACCGAACCTTTACAAATATAGCGCAGCTCTCAAATTTGGAAATTGGCTTTTTTGGTTTCAAAGCAATTCTCTACAATCCTGGCAAGTCTGCCTGTCGTGGCATGCAGACAGTCGAAATGGAATTCGTCCCATGCTATCATGATAACTGTTTCTTTCACTAGGCAAATGTGCAGTATGATAGAGCAAACTTTTGGGTACAACATATTTTACGAAAATTTTTTGCGAATTTAAGAAAAAATTTGGAAATTCAGGTGAAAGCAAGTGTAATCGCATACTGGAAATTTGGATGAGATTGCGCGAACGTGAGCGAAAAATCACAATCTAAAAAGTATGAATTTGCTCCATTGATCAAATTCAAATGGATGCTTATATAGAAGACTCATAGAGAGAATATTGTCTAATACTCGGCACTTGCTGCGCTCCTATAGCTTTAGAATTTTAATTTAGAGACTAATTGCCACTAACACGCAGGTAATGTTCGCAAATTCTTATTTTGCGTTTTCGAAAGAATAGTTTCTGGTAAACGCAACTACTACTATGCGGTAGTGTAAAACCTCCTCTACATTGTATGCATCAAATTACTGCAAAATGTTCACAGTATCTTTAGCTGCAAAATAAATTGTGAATGCTAAAAATTATGATTTTGTCGCTTTGCAGAAGCACTCGCTTGATAAAACCAATTCTTACAAATAAAAATGGCAAGCATTTTCAGCTACGTAAAGTATAGTTTGTAGAAGATGATCGCAGTACGTACTATGTGACACAAATTTGGGATTGAAGTTATCAGTAGTTTCTTGATTTACAATACTGTAAACTCGGCTCCCAGACTTTTGCCCCACCCTGTACATCTTTCGAGAGATTAGAAGAGCAGAATTTCGAAGATTTGTTTCCACATGGATATCCTTGCCCAGTCTAGATCTTTGCCAATTTTTCTTCACAGCGCTCACGCTCTTAATTATCTTTTGCGGTTTACAGGCGGCAGGCCTTTGGTTTCTCCTGCACCTCACCTAGTAGCAGTTCAGTGAAATGTTTGAATCTACTACTGAAGGCTATTAGAGTCACGATGGCAAGACAAGCACTAGGGAATCCTTCTGTGTCTCTTCCGCGCGGGTGAGGGGTTGAAAAAACAAACATCAGAAACTTTTGGTGCATCAGGGAATTGTCGCTACATTCTGAAAATGCGTAGAGAATAAATTTCTTGTATTTTTTTTCAAAGGTTTAAACGCAGTTTTGAGGAGGTCAAAAATGCTATAGATGATTTGTTACTACTTTTACTTGACTTCTGACTGCGAGAATAATGTCTTTTTGTAATATATGCGTTAGGAAATACGCGTTTGCGGGACTTTCAAAGCAAAGATCGAGTTTGTGCCAAATCTGAGTGTTTTCGAATTTTTATACTTCATACTGTACAAATTGAGCTTGTAAGCGTTTGTGATCATTTTTTAGATCTTGCCCTGGTTATCGAAGAATATCACCTGGACCTTTGACAAAATAAAATAAGTTTTTTCCTCATACAGTACGCAGCATTGCAAAAAAAGCCAATTTACATTATCACACAGAAACTATAAAATATCCACTCGCGCCAAAAGTTCTTGAACTTCAACTGACTTCAATTTTTCAAGCATGTACGAACTCAAAAGTTACAGCTCAAACCACTGACACACCGCTCGCCTTCATGCTGGATTTGCACTCTTTCCTCCTAGCTGTCGCAGCGGTGGGTGGGGCAACAAGTGATGGATGGGTGAAGTGGAACAATGGATATGAGTATAAGGTAGGTCGAAAAATTGCGAGTCATAGACGAACTCCTCAAACAAATCTTGTTCAAACGTTATTAGCAAATTTTGGAGCTTCATTTTATCACCCAAAAAAAGAAAGATGTAAAGTCAGAAGCTTAATCAACTGCCGGCTACCATGCTATCAAAGGCAGCTAATTGTCATCGAATATAATAATTTACTAGCAACATTCAAAGTAGGATTTAATCTATGGAAACAATTTGTTTCAGGCCATCAAAGATTTATATATCTTCTTCGAAGCCGAACTGAATTGTAGTAGAATGAACGGCCACCTGGCGTCGATTCATAGTCAGGAGGAAAATGACTTTGTGCTTAGTAAGTGTCTTTCTAAATTGAAGCAGAGACTAACTTGCGCATCGATACAGGTGGACCGCTTTTACGTCGAAATTAACTTAAAGGCAGTGTCCGGGCTCCTAGAAAACTCGATTCTTAGAAAATCCACTTATCGGGGATTATCCGCATTGCTATCCGAAAATCCACATTAGAAGGCGCGAAAATGGCAGCCGCATTTCCCAAAGCCTTACATTCTGCAATACGACGGTCCCCGCCAAAGCTGAGGCGCAAAGTCGCTCGGGACCTTACAACTTTGTAACGACATGCGTACTCTGCCGGTTAGCAGGAACTCAGACAAGTCGGGGAACCCCGCCCCAAGGCCTAAGTTTCCCCACTTCCCGACCGTTTTTTCTTGCTTTAGGCCCCCGCCAGAGTGCCGAAGCCACGCCAGCGCTACGCCGGCGCCGAGCCAGCGCTTCGATCGATACACGTGTATTTCGTTGGGACCGGGCTAGCTGACCTTCTTCAGCCAGGTAAATGCAATGACTACTGATCTCGCCGCTGGCTCGGCGCCGGCGCAGCGCTGGCGTGGCTTCGGCACTCTGGCGGGAGCCTTAGGTTGGATCTTTATCCCCCTCGCACGATGCTGTGTCTCTGGGAGGCCACTTTCGCATGGCACCGAAATCCCAAAACCCCCACCTTGTCCGGACAATGCGTTTAAGAACCGTTTCTCACAGCCTGTCATAAACTGTCCCGAACAGCAGATATATTATCTTTGATCTGCGTCTCATGTTTTTCCTTACAGTGTTTTCACCAAGAATACACCACAGTGTACAACAAAGCACATGTCCCCTAATCAGGTGTGGCTGTGAGCAATATTTGGATAGCATAAGGCCTGAGGCATACCTCACGCGATTTCGTCAAATCGCTGCATCCAAGCGACCTGGCGGTTTGCCAGATGTTTACAAAGCAACCGTGCGCGAGTCTAAATTGCATAGGCGCGTACCTTCCGTAAGTTGCACCAAAAGCTTCAAGTCTGACCTATGCAAAGCGCGCTTGCGAGCAGTTATGAAGATTCGGTGAAGTGCCAAATCGCGCAGCGACTGGAATCGCGTGAGGTATGCCTTAGTGCTAAAGTTACGACTTTCTAAAGAAAACGATTTTCAAAGCGTTAGTTATACAGTTAATAGGTATACATATGGCCCCCAGTTTATAAGCTGCTGCACGATGAAGGCGCAACACCTTTGCACGCGAACGCGGCTTTACTGGCCGCAAAGCGCATGAGACGCGGGTATTTACAGTGGTGAAGATACGCGCGCAGCATTCGCGTTCGCTCAACTAACACAAAACTTAATTCATGTCTTCTTGCTAATTAACCACTATAATAGTAACCTCTTTCTAATTACAGTCCTTTGTTTCAGTGTAAAACCCTTTGATATTTTTTCTCCACATTTTATTACATCTCCAGACTATTATTTGATAGCTCTATCCTACTTTCATCGCAGGAAATGCGGACTATTTCGCCGTGGTCATCTTCCCCTCAAATCGACCTCATGGGCTTGTGTGGCTCATGTGTAGCTCAGCCGAAAAGACTCACGGCTTTCGATTAGGTTGATGCAATGGTCGTTTTGCAAATTCTCACTTTGACGCTATAACTTTCTGAAAAATTAACGTTTCTGAATACGGCAAAGATCATCAGAAGCAGTAAACTTTTCGCAATACAGTGCGCTACTGTTCTACTCACATCACAAACGGGCAGAAAAATACGGAGTAAAAAAAAAGGTTTTTTAAAACCTTGTTTATGACAATTCATAACTTCCTATGAAGTATGTTAGTATGAACGATAAATTAGCCTATCGTGTAGCCGCAAGCCAGCAGTACGAAATATCATGGGAAGGCTTTGAAGAAAAAAATTGCGAAAAGGGAAAAAAACAAAATTCAAAATTATTAGTTGTTTCACATTTTTTTACTATGCCTCAAAATCCCGAATATAGAGTTTGCCGATTTTCTGCGTACTGAACAGTTTTATATGTTTTTGCAAAAATTGCAAATAGGATGTACTAGCATAACGCTTACACAGTTGAGCAAAGCTTCGGCGATTGACTTCTTCAAAAGAAATTTATCATAAAATGACCGCAGCGGCTACCCATGTTGAGGCGCCGTATCAGTCTGGATAACTCCATGAAGATACAGTCACGTATGCGTAATGTAGACAATTTCTATTGAATAAAATAACTGATAAATTCTGGCCAGAAAAGTGAATGCAATAAAATTCTGAATTTGGATGCGGTCACTTGAAACTCAACTTCATAATAGATGAATGTGGAATCTCGCCTCAAACACCATTAAATAGAGCACGAGGACAGCTTCTCAGTGGTATGTTAAGTATTAGGTTGTCAAGAAAATAATGTCCGTTTTTATTTGCTTGCTTTAACAAAGTAACCAGACTCAACTCAACAAAGAGTAAGGGGTACTGTTCGATAGAGCAAAGCAAGCTCTACAAGATGGCACTCATGTATTTGCGCCATGCTCGATCCACGGAGAGTTCGAACTCAAAATCTAAAGATTTCCGAATGCTCAAAAAATCGAAAAAAATCAGATCTTTGTCCAAATAATTTCTACGGACCTCCCACTCGCTCACATCAATACTATCGATATCTCATATCCATATGTGCGATTGCCGTATTTTTTCCTTGACTAGAAACTGAGAAAACGAAAATTTCCCTGATTTTCTCAAAGCAATGCTGAGCCGATTTTGCATATGTAGTTCTATACTACAAGCCTAGGTAAGTATAACTGTAGATTTTCAGCCCACTCCAAGCGGTAGTTTTCGAAAAATAACGAATTCGGATTTTTTCGTTTCAGTTTCAGTGCTTAAATCGACATTTTTCGAAAAGTACCGCTCGAAATAGGCTGAAAATCTACAGTTATGCTTACCTAGGCTTGTAGTATAGAACTACATATGCAAAAACGGCTCAGCATTGCTTGGAGAAAATCAGGGAAATTTTCGTTTTCTCAGTTTCTAGTCAAGGAAGAAATACGGCAATCGCACATATGGATATGAGATATCGATAGTATTGATGTGAGCGAGTGGGAGGTCCGTAGAAATTATTTGGACGAAGATCTGATTTTTTTCGATTTTTTGGGCATTCGGAAATCTTTAGATTTTGAGTTCGAGGATCGAGCATGGCGCAAATACATGAGTGCCATCTTGTAGAGCTTGCTTTGCTCTATCGAACAGTACCCCTTACTCTTTGTTGAGTTGAGTCTGGTTGCTTTGTTAAAGCAAGCAAATAAAAACGGACATTATTTTCTTGACAACCTAATACATTTTAAAGAAGAAATTTGAATGGAAAAAAGCTGCCCTGAAAAAGGGGTTGAGAAATCGGCCATTGTTTCTGCATCAACCTAATAGTTTGTCATTTGATAGACCTTCACAACACGATGTAGCAGTAAACAGTAAAATAATAAGCTCGAAGCATACTATATCTTTGAGTGCACCACCATACCTACTACATACTCAGGGCGAGGAAGGCCTAAAAGCTTGACAAATTTTACATGACTTGGTAACTAGGCATCGTAAGGCCTAATTACCAAGTCAGCTTGAATTCCAGACTACGTACCTATTTCTCAACGAATGATTTACCTACGGCAAAGAACGAATCTCAAAGGAGCGGCTCGGCAAAATGGCGCTTGCTAGCTTATAATGGTATTGGGTAGCAGACCTCCCATTTAGTACACCGTAGCCCCAACCCAACTTCCATACGGCAACTCCTGAAGAACGCCCAAACCCCACCTGCCCCACCCATTTCATTGAGTGGGCGTCAATGGTGGATGTAGCGAGATCTCACGACTTAACGAAATGGCAGAGGGAATTTGGGCTACAGGATAATTAGGAGGTCTGCTATTTACTTAACACCATCAAAATCTGACAGGGGTCCATTTTGCTGAGAAACTGCCTTTAAAGGCAGTGTCCCGGCGGATTCGAGCCCTGGAGGATACAGCTGTGTTGGGGTTCCTGGTCATCCCAGTAACCTCCAAGCTCAGTCCGGTTGGTTGATGTTCCCCCTGCGCAGAAAAAATAGCGCTCGAACCGGCGCGCAACCCCGATAGGTGTGCGCTTGGACGACTTTGCTTACCTGTTTCCCGCACTGTCGCATGCGATCCATGCAAAAAGCGACAGGGTCTTTGTGCCGGAGCCTCTCAACTTTTTTTGGAACTCTCATCCGAGCTGAATTCTTTAAAATAGAGTAAACGCCTCAAAGACGGTCTTTCAGCCCAGTTTGAAGCTCTAATTCGGATTCTACGGTCGAAAAGGCCTGAAACATACAGAAAGGTGGAAATGCAAAATCTGCAGGGGCACTGCCTTTACGCCCAGAGTTCACAGCTGCGACACGTTTTTCATCGTCATACCCTGCGTAGTAAACACCCAATCTTATTTTTCAGATCTCACATCTTCCATCAGCGGTGACGAAAACATTTTCATAGAAAATGCGTGGATAGGTCTGTACGAGGTTGGCAATCGCATTTGGCAATGGACCGACGGCAGCCCACTTGACTACGAACACTGGGATATCGGCGAACCCAACTATTACCAAAGCAATGAATATTGTGCTTTTGTGAGTTCTCCTATGTCAAAATGTTCTCTCCTTAGAAAGTAAAATATGTTCGTTGAATACAAACATACCCAAGTGAGGATTTTCTGACTCTGTAGTCTCACGGCTTCGCATGATGTTGTAATTCACAAAATGGAGCCCCGATCAGTAATTCACAAATTCATCAAATATTTTCTGCTTTTCCAACTCAAGCAATATTTTACCTGTTGCATCGCTGTCATTATCAGTCAATCTTTATGCACACTATTTCAGATGTACCGACAGGGTAGCCGAAAAAGGGGAAACTGGTCTGACTACAATTGCCATGAACAACTTTGGTGGTACGTATGCAAGCGCCCTCAAAATAGTAGTCGCATTCGCTGTTATGTAAAATAGATTATTCAAATTTATTAAATATTAACTTTATTTTAATTAACTAATTTGATCTATTAAGTTGAGTACCTCAATAAAGGTGTTATTAAATAAAAATGAACAAACGTTGAGTGATGATGATTTAGCGCTGACTGATAAAAACACAAGCATGTGACTTTGAAGGTGAATTTCTTATCTTGGTATTTAGAACCGACAGGAGATTTTGCTTCATGTTGGAACTCAAACAAACATCACCACATAAATTGAGACTAAACGATGATTCTCCTCGATCACTGCTTTTCTCACTCAAAGGTAGACATTTGTGCGTACTGTTCTAAGGTTAGCTCGATCATTGGAAACTTGAGATCCTAGTACCAAGACTCGTGTTATCCAAGCATGTTTACTCAATCAGATTTTCAATTTTGATTATATGTATAATACTGGCGCTACAGATGTGCTCGGCCAATATGTAAGTACCAGTGGCGTACCCAGGATTTCCGCTCGGAGGGGAAGGGGAAGGGGGGGGGAGAATTGGGGGAGGAGGGGGGGGGGGGGTGGGGACAAAATTTTTTTGATGTATTTAGGTACGCACTGTTGCGCACTCCAAGATTTTTTTTGCTATGCTTCCTGAAATTTTTGCGGGCCCATAACCCCAATTTTCAGAAAAAAGGGGCCCCGAAAAAAGTTTTTTTTAATAAGGTTACAAATATTGAATTGTTGAAGATTTTTCAAAATTATATCAAATGTCTTTACAATTATGAACAAGTTGCTTGCACTTTTTTATAACTCATACAACCAACTTTCAAGAATTCGCGTTCCATTCTCGGGGAGGAGGGGGGGGGGGGGGCTCGATACGCCACTGGTAAGTACACGTAGGTACCGAAATGGTTCTTCAACTAATATTCAAGTCAACTTCTAAGAGTTCCGTGATAGCATTACAAGGTGAAATTTTCAATCCTGGGTGCTTCTGCAATCTGCGTTTTGATTGACTGTCTTGTGCAAAAGCGACTTCTCCTATGTTGAAAAAAGCGAATTATTCTACAAATTTCAATGACATTCAACTCCTCGTCCCTTTCAGCGTATATCGTGTGTTTGTATACGCACACCATTCTTACTCATTCTAACTTTCGGAAATCTTATCTTTTTTGAATACCATGCGACATTGAGGTAATTCTCTGTTTTGAAATTTCGATCATGTAAACGAATGCTTTATTTCGTCCAGTGCATGCATTTTTTTGTTGTTGAAAAGACCTTAACTTCCCTCTAAACAATTTTGCAATTAGACTGCTTTATTAGGTTTCGAGATTTTATGCTTACCCGGGCATATTCGCTATGCTGTCTGAAAATCCGCGCTGGAGGGCCCGAAAACGGCGAAAAAGAGCTCGAACGCAGAAGAGAAATCAGCAGGTGGGAGGGGTCCTCCCTTAAGCAAATCTACGCTCCCATCTTCAGGAGCGATCTTCTCACTTCGGCTAGCAGCCTTAACATCGCCACTGGCCGAATGCGAATGCGTGACTTGAGATCGGAACCGAGAAGATTGCTCCAATAGCTGAGAGCGTGAATTCGCATTGGAGAAGCCGCGCCCACCTGCTGATTGCCTCCCTCGTTAGAGCCCTTTTTCGTCGTTTTCGCGCTCTGCAGTGTGAATTTTCGGATTCAGCATAGCGAATAGATTCGGGTAAGCACAAAATCTCAATATCGTCTCTTGCCCAGACACTACCTTCAAGGGTGGGTAGGCTGCGTGATATCCACATACCTGGAGCTTCAGAATATGAAGCTTGCTTTAATGTTGCGATCCCCTTACCAGCGAGAATAGTGCATGTGTCCCAAAGTGGGATTCCAGCCGCGGAACGTTTTCGAGGAGGCGATTATGAAGTTAGTCTAATGACTTCGTCTCCAACTTGCCTCAAAAAAAAAAGATTTACAAACTCAAAAAATCTTTTGGCTTTGTTAAAATGAGAGCGCTTCGAATGAGCAGGTATTGGATGGAAGAAAAGTGCCCAAACGTTTAGGTTAAAGCTTTATTTCTTGTCTTTACCTTTGTCTCTATCTGAAATCTATATTACCCTGTTATCATTATTGGCTTTATGTCTGACCAATCCCAATACGTCGCTAGATTTCTGGGAAAACAATTTTTTTCATGTGTGAAGGGGCTTGCGCTAGGTAAGTTTGGTTTTGCTGGAAGAAAATACGATTAGTTTGTTTCGCCTGTTATTCTTATGTTTTTCAAGAAAGGCCCGATTCAAAGTCAAATATGGCAATGTGGGCGGATAAAGATAGTTTTCGAGAGGAAAGATTTCTATTCACAGAAAGTCAAACAGGTCACGTTTTTTAAGTTTTGACTCAAGACTGCCTTCGAGCCCAGCTCTGCCAAACTTCTTGGATAAAGTAGTAGTTGTGGAGGAAGAACTCTTGATGGATATGCTCATTGTCAGGTCATACAGGGGAAAAAATCAACCCCTCAATACGAGTCCTTGTTTCAGGGTGTATCCCATTACTTGTGAGTGTCAATCGCGCAGGCGCCGCGGGTATCATCGTATCGCAGGTAACAATCATGAAAACTTTCAGTCTTTTATATAACCACGTACTTCACTCATCTTGTCAACATATCTACCTTATAAGGGATATTAAAATGATTTTCTAAAATGTCAAAGTGTCAAGTAAGGACGAATTCAGAAAGCGATGCTTTTCAAGGAAACATTATTTCAGAAATTTCCTTGCTTTGTACATACTAGGTGAGTCAAAATTAACAAGGACTACTTTCACTTTCAACCTTTCCCCAGATATAATAGAATAATGAACAGGTACAATGAAATTTGGGGCGCAGCTTTTCCCTTTCGTGACTATGTTATCGCGGTGATTTTTCTCTTAACAGCTAAAATTTTTTGATGATTTGAACTCATCGTTTTCGCCTTTCTGTTCTCAAAGCTCTCCAAATTTTGAAGAAAGTTGAATCACATAAAAATAAATCCGCTTTCGAATGCAAAGTTTTCATAGATCTTCTCAAAGTGACTTTAAGGGGTATTTGAATAATACTAGGTTGACCCGAAAATTCGTTCGCACCATTTTGAGAAAAATCGTAACTTTCGTTTCTTACGATAATCCTGCGCGAGAAAAATAGTGCTAGGAAGAGCCAGGCGTATACCTAAAGGCACCTTGCTTGCCTTTTATTGGCTTTGATTGCAGAGATAAAATTGAGCAAGGAAAATCGCTTCGATTTCGGAATTTTGAGGCAAGCCTTAAAAATTCCAAAATTGTGCCATAAAATCCAAAACAGGCAGTTTCCTAGGTTCTTTGATCCCCTCTTTTTAGCTGAGCAAAACTGCGCTAATAGAGAGTTTTTTGGAAAAGTTATGATTTTTTGGAAAATAATGTCAAAAATCAATTTTCTCAAGAAACTGATATTGGCATTTTTTCCACAAAAACAACTTTCTTTAAAAGAGCTCGATCAGCGCAGATTTTGCTCAGCTAGAAAGAGGAGGTACGTAGCAAGTGGTACCTAGGCAGCCGACTGCTGCCGCAGCCAGCCGCCAGAGCGGGCGTCAGCACCGCCGTATATGAATAATTACGCTAGCCGTCTGAAATCTCTTGCCGAGAGGCCTCGCACATCGTCGCGCTGAGATGCGATATCACCCTCGGGGCAGCGCTATTATCGATATTTATGTCATTTAGACAGCAAAAAGTCTACGTTGCACTGATAAAAAACAAATGTACGAATGAGTACAGAGTAGTGCTTTCCTAAAGGAAAACGGTTATGAAATTCAATTTCTGTTATTAAAATATTTTCCTGAGAATCAAAATCGGAGAAGAACGTACGTGAGACGACGAAAAAATTAAAAGTTAAAAGAAGAAAGAAAAAGAAAGAAAGGAGAAAAAATCAAAGAAAAAAGTTAAAATTAGCATTTCAAGGCTTAATGATGATAAGCGAGCTGAGTAAGCTAAGGTAGTCAAATAAATGAGCCAACGTAGGTCAAAAATTCAGTGCTCACTTAAGAAGTGAAAATGTGTCAAATTTGCTGATATAGCAGAGAACAGCGTAGATCATCAAGAACTTATTGTTTTGTAAAGAAAGTACCCCGGCAGTTTTGTAAATTTCATTTTCAAAATCATTTTTCCGCATTCGGTCAAGCCTTACAATATTTTCTTTGCAATGTTGTGTGCAAACTTGTTCATTTGCTTTTTATCAGTTGAATATGGAATTTTTGCTGTTCAAAATGATATAAATGTCGACAATAGCGCTGTCCCTGAGGCTGATATCGCACCTCAGCGCGACGAGGTGCGAGGAAACCTCTAGGCAGGAGATTTCAGACGGCTAGCGTAATTATTTTATCATATACGGCGGCGCTGATGCCAGCTCTAGAACTTTCGGGTCAACTTAATACTTCCGAAAAAAGTTCTCATTACTTTTAACTCAGTTTATGGAATGAACTTCTTTGAGCTAATTTTTTGCCTAGACTCCATCGAAAAGGAAAGTGTGGGAATGTGAGATCTTGCTGGAGAAGAAGAAGAAGCTCTTCTTGGAAATCGAGAGACTCTCCCGCACCTAATCATGAAAGTTTTTGAGACATGCTTTGAGTCCTAATTTGTTGAAATTCTCTCAAAATCGCTGTTTCGTTTTACACAGAGATACTTATAGTTAATATAGTTAACCGCATGCAATTGACCGGATCGAACGCCCGCGTGCGTGTCTCTTGCGAGCTAACATTGGCATTCGTGCGCATAAGTCATCATAGCGCCAGTACTTCCAACCGCGTTGCAGACACGTTCGCGTGCGTTCAGCCCACAGCGACCCGAGCGATTTCGTGCAGTCGACTTTACTGCTATTTGATAATCAATCATTCTTGACGGTTCAATACAACATAAAGTGATGGTTTCTAATTTTCAGTGTTGTTCATTGCAAACACTGGGCAACCTACCGTAAGCAAATATCTGAAACGATCCATGCCTCCTAGTGGAGGTAGCCGATCACCCAAACTGCATACTATACGAGAGAGGTGGCGCTAATTTAAGATCTGCTCCCTTACTTGCAATGCGCTTCTCGAAAAGAAAATATGACCGTTATTTGAAGTCGAAAAGTGATTGCTCGAGTAAAAAATCAATCACTACAACCTCTTTGGACTTCAAATCAATCAGCGGAAGTGTCGCTTACTTCATACAACTCCTTCTTAGTGTTACTTCTTATTTCTCCACTTCTCGTCTATGAAAGCTGTAGCAATTGATTTTATCCCTGACATTAGTTTATTCTTACGTCTGTCTTGTAACTCCATTCTTAAAGGGGCTCTGCAGATACGGAAAACAGCTTATCGACCACTTGACGCGACTTTCACTTGTGGATACCGTACACTCGCCATGATCTTTGAAAAAAGGGTTTATCATGCGAATAATTTCATTTAGGTGATCCCCGTGTCAAATCCCAATAGGAAGAACTTGAGCGCGATCCGTGAATTTGTAGAAAAGTGTGTAAGTACACTCGCTGCAGAAGTATGCTTATATAAAGCGACCAGCGATCTATTCGCCGCGGTTTTGTCTATTCCAGCAAAATGCTTAGGAGGTTGAAGTAAGTTTGTAATGACAACGTACTTCCAAAATACAAATTAGTTTTTACTGCGGCTAATACTACCACCGATCCGAGGGTAGTGAGCAAGTAATAGCCGGAATTCTCATATGAAAAGCTTTCATTATTTACGTGAGCAAATATGAGAACATCTGAGCATCATTCGGTGCTAAATAAGCTTAGGAGTACTGATGGTTCAAATGAGATTTCATCTTGCCAATTTCGTTTCGACGCTACTGATCTATGACACATGTATTTCATTAGAAGTAATTACTCCCTAGTGTGTATGCATATTTTCATTGCAAATATCTAGCATGAATATTTGTACATTTGCGTTTGCTGGTTTGAATGATTGTACGTATGATCAACGATTTTTATGCAGCATTTCACTTCATCTCTTTCCATGTCAAGTGAATTTTTCTCACGATACGCATAATAAATTCAAAAGGCAGCAATTTTAGCTTTTTATGAAGAACCTCGATGATTCGTTTTTATAGACTCAATTTGCTTTGGTTTGGATTTTTATAAAGTCGTTTCTTTTATCATAGAACCTCCATTCTAAATCGTATATTGAAGTTGCTTATGTTAAAACTCAGTAGCTCTTTTCTTCCGAGATGGTAAAACATCGAATTACGCCACCCTATGACTGTTGCGGTTTGTCCACATAGGGATTTGTTAGATAAAGTATAGGAGGCAAATCTCTACAGCAGAATTCTGTTCCCAATTGTGCGCTAAATGAAATTGTCTCATCTCAAGTACTGCAAAGGGCTTGCAGTGCTATTTCTTGATTTCGCAAAAGTGAAGGAAGGAAAGGAAAAGGATACAGCTGACAAGTTCTAGTAATTTTGTTCAGAAAGATTTTGCAAGTGTGCGCATAGTTCCAAACATTCAAGGGTTTTTTAGTTGGCTATTTCATTCATATTTTTTTCATAAGTGTTTCAGCTTGATTCGGTCTCCTTTTGCCTTGTGTTGGTACATCAAATGAAAGCGCTCAAGGCTGAAACGTGATGGTCGGAATTTTGAATTCTAGAGAGATAATTCCTAGCACTGATTAAGAAAGCATAGTACTTTATTATGACAGAGAAAATTTTGATTTTTCCGTCTCTAAAAGCAAGTTAATCATGTATGAATACGACGCTTCTCAAACTTACGTAATGTAAGATTAATCTTTATAGAGTCATGTAGTCTGGCATGCTTATTCTGAAGCTGAAAGCACTCTACATGGTGTGGCCTCTTTGGTGAACCTACGGTAGATGTATCAAATGAGGTAGAGGTTTTGGAGTTCGCTGAAGTTTGCTATGGTGGAGTTATATAGAATGTTCTTCTCAACTGTCTCTTTTAGCTTTGTAATTACGGTTTTGCAGAGATGTTTACTAATCGCTTTTCCTCACCTTACTCTATGGTACATTCCTCTGACTTTTTTTCAAAGACGAGGTCTTATTTGGATCACGATCTTACCCGCTCTTTTCAAACCCCCCCCCCTCACCTCACAGCACGAGAGCGACTCTACCTTGTTCCTGGTTACAGCTCATGATCTCTAAAGCACAAAAATAACGAATTGTGCACTCAAGGTGAATCAATGGCTTAATCGGAAAGATCGTTTATTTGAAACAAGCAATGGTACGCCATGAGACAAAAACCATGTATGAAATATCATGGAAAGCTTGTAATATTGTAATTAATGAATATAAACCTTTTTCAACCTCTTCAGCTTTCAAATAAAGTCGCCGGCAATCTGGCAGAAAGAAACAAATGGATTATCCCTCTTCCTACAATAATTTCTAAAATTTTTTATACATATCTAATTTGACTTCTGCTATGAGTGCTAGCACAAGCTTTCCTCTCGCGGTGAAGAGCTCAATATGTCTGGTTTAAGAGAACTTTTGGAGTATAGCGGAAAATCAAACCTTTTTTTGTATTCATCTTTCAACTTGATTCTAGCGAGTGTTCATTCAAGGAGAAGTATTCCCGAATTCGCAAAACAGAGGGGAGGCGGCTTGTCATCTCATTCGCTTTTGTCCTTTGACTGAATTTTTGGCCTCTGCTCTCGATGTGTTAATTTATAGTAGGATACTTTCAATGAAAAATTCGACACATAATAATTTTTTGAAATGTAATATTTCTTCCGTGTTGCCACCGATAGCAGTGGACCTAAGACGAAGACGACTTAAGACGAATCAGGACATCGAGGCGAAATTGCAAGCAGGGTATTCCCAGTAATTGACTTTTTGAAAAAGAGTAGAACGTTAGAGCAGGGCTGCTCGCAGGTGGCTTACAAGGCACGCTAGATATCGTTTTGGAATAAAAAGTAAGGGGATATCGTTTGAGCGGAAACCCCAGCTTCCCTCCCCCCCCCTCACCGCCTACACAGACAATCGCTTTCTTCTTTTATGTCACCTTTAATCTTCTATAGAGGAGTCAAATTGTCGTTCCTGCCTTATGGATCCCATTTATGCATAACTAAAAATCTCCTGTTTCAACAGGTCCGCCGGGTAAGCGCGCGAATTCAAACTTGCCCCGAAATAAACAAAAGACTATGTTTACAGCGAAGAGAAAATGAAATGATACAAAAACTGGTGTGTAGATGGGCAATAGGGAATTAGGACTATGTGCGACAACTTATGAAAAATTATGTGAACTGAAGGCGTGGCAAACTTTTCTCGGAATTGAGTGGCTTTCCAGCCACCTAGACAGCCACCTGAGATGGCTGTAGAAAGAAAAGTCATAAATTCCCCATCCTTCACATAATTTTTCACATGTTTGACAGATCTTTGTTCTACTCAAAAACCTTACAACTGAGTTTTTGAATCTCCTTAAACCCCCTCTTCCCCGCTTAGTTACAGCTCTCCAAATATTAAGTTGTCCCGAAAGTTTTGTCAGTTTTTTCAAACCACTATAAAACCACGCACAATAAACATCTGGATGAGTTTTAACATGCATTCGATGCAGCTTTTTCTTCTCTTTGTTATGGATACATTTACGAGTCACAATCTTGTATGCTTTTTTCGATATCGGTTAAAAATCTCCATCCACCAATTTCATCTGCTCAAAGTTCGGCTAATTTTTGAAAATTTCATTCTAAAGTTTCCAAAATGATTAAGTATGATTCTAATAGAACAATCCTCGGACTACAAGGCTATGTTTTTAGATTCTCCTATTTTGCTGTTTTTAGCTTGAAAAAAATTATTTTTTAAGAGGTTTCGATTTTTGGCAAAGTCATGAAACACGCAACTGCAGCAAATACACGGAAGTTCTCGAAGTTTCTGTGAATTGAAAAATGATTCTTACTAAACACTATTTATGCAACATGACCAAGTTCGATTTGTCTTAAAAAAGCAGCTTTTTAGAATTTTCGGTACTTTTACGTGGTAAACTTAATCAAAAAGTCGCGGTTTTTATTAAATAATTAATTATAATGGACTTGGTAAACGTGGCACATGTAATCTAAAATAAACACAATGTAACCAAAGTTTTGCTCTACATAAAGTTACTAGCGCTCTTTGAAAACATCAGGATGAAAAATTTTAAAATTCAGGAAAGATTTGGCATTGCTGCTGAGCTGCTCAAAAAGCCATGGCGATAACATTGCAAAGACAGTGTAAATCAGAGAGAAAATATAGATTTATGATGGAGGATAAAAATCTGAATCAAATGGCACCTAGCTTGCCCATGGATTGGTGTTCTGCGAGTTTCAGTGATCGATGAAAAAAAACCGACAAAACTTTCGGGACAACCTAATATTTTGTATGGCGGCGGCAAGTCTGCTCCAAGCGCGCAAGGATGCGCGCCGGACACAACATGCTGCCAATTTGGAGGGTACTGACATTTTCAGTTCTTTTCCGTGTGTTCAGTGTTTTCCTTATGTTTTGTTCCAGTATTTCTCGTTATTCGTTTTTATCCACTCGTGATCGCGTCAAGGTGATGTCGTATTCTTGGGGTGAGGTTTACGGGGACTTCGTGTTCAAAAAATTGAAAAAGCCATCTCATGCCGAGCCTTGCATTAGATTCGCTAACTTGGGAAACAAACACTGAAATCAGTCTTGGCTTATACCAATCTCGGTCAAATCGTTCGATTGAATTGGGGTTCATAAAAAAAACAGTTAGAGTCCCATCAAAGAGCAGTCGCAACGCCGTCATCGAATTTAGTCAAATTCATAGCTTCAATTAACTTCAAATCAAAGCAAGTTTCCTATTAAACTTTTTCAGAATGGCTGACGCTATTCAAATTGTAAAAATCACGTACTAGGGACAAACAAACATCTCAATTATTTGACACAGCTTTTCTTTTTCCCTCCATCTACGTCATCAATTGAATCCCTTGCAACACCCGAACAAGTTGCCAACGTTAAGCTCAATGTCTCTGACCTATTTGAAAAATTTTGGGCATTCTTTGAAGGCTTTCAATATTATGTGGATTAAGCAGACTTTTGCATTACGTTTTTGCATTCCTCGTTTGCTCTGTAGAATAGTCTTTATGGTAAAAAAAGCTAAGGTGGTAAAAATAAGTTGCGAAAAGAACATTTTCACTATAGGAAAGGAAATTCTATAGCTTGAGGATGAGTATATTTTTATCGTAACTTATATTAAAGGGTTAAGGGTTTTTTAACGTTTTTGTGTGTGTGAATGTGTATGTTTGTCCGATACGTTTGTAGAGGGAGTTTCAACCAAAATTTTGATCCCACTTTTTAGCGCATGCTTCCAGCATGTAGTCTCACCATGCAAAAGCGGATCATTTGAAAATAGCCGCCAAAAGGATCTTGAATGCTTTTGGCCCGCAAAGGCAGATCCGTATCACGACTTTTTGCGGGTTATGGGTTTTTGTCGTATGCAAAACTACAAATCGTGAGTTACGACTCAAAAAATCGTCAAAATCTATTTTTTGCGGGAAGCGCCAAAATGTGGTAGTTGAGCAAATCCTTCATTCTTAGAGGTTCTACTTAAGAGACATAGGGGGTTTTTGGTCAGAAAAAATTCCTAATGATTATGACCTTCATGGCAACTATCAAGCTATGCATAGCCGTTCATTGACTACATAAAATCTATCATGACTTAATCTGACTTAATCTTACCGATAATAAATGTTGTTTTATGAGGTGTAACGAAGTGGGAAAGAATAAAAAACCCAAGTGACTGACACTGTATATTAGGACAGCCCAGTCAGATATCGTCACTTGGTAGAAATGAGTTCGCAAGAGTGAGTAAACAGGTTGAGGAAACTTGGAGAAAGGTTTGCTAAAGAAGTTTTGTATGGAATGAATGGATTCGCGAATGCGATGTCTTATCGCACCTCATGGACTAAGTCCATTTTATTCGCACGAAAAGCCCATTTTGCGGGCACTTTCGTGGATATCATTCCGAGTCTATTCTATAATATAATGGGAAAGCTTCCTCTTTTCAGTCACAGCTTTCTTTTATTACAGCATTTAGAATGAATAGCTTAACTTTTCATTTGTGATGCTTGCCATCACCCGATGACTCTCATTGCTAGTCTGGGAGGGAATTGAGGCGCGTGCTTAACGCACGGAGGTGAAGGTGCAAGAATCATGCGTGAAATTTGATCCTCGACTGCTCTATGCTAACTCGCACATCGTCTCATGTAGAAGTGCCTCTCTTTATGCTTCAAAATTGGGCAAACCACCTCTGGCAAAAAAAAGATGCCAAAAAGAGAAAGCTGTAAAAGCAATTAGGTTTGCTCCTCGTTTGTATAGATGTCATTTGCATCCAGTACTACCCTTGAAATAGAAGATAGTAAGTTTGGTCTTACGCTTCTTTATCGTCCTTTACCGATTCTATGGAAAAGACTTTGAAATGAATGGTTAGCTGTTTACATTCTGTTGGGTGGTCAGCATTATCCGTTGAATTACAAAGAATTATTTGCCACTGGATAAGCGTGAAAGAGATAGGTTGACGAATTGATAATACAAAACGGTGGTTACAATTTAAATGAGAGTTTAGCGCTTTACACTAATTACTTATTGAGGTTCAAAGTGCAACCGCAGCCCAATGTTAATGAAATGGATTAGTGAAACCAAACTTATGAAAATTAAACTTTTCAGTAAACAGAGATGTTGCAACGATGCATCTGCTCTGACGACTGGCTCGTCAGCTGACGCGTTATGAATATTGGATAAATTGTACGTGTGTTTAATTTAAACAATTTTCAAGACCAACCTAATCATTCAAGCGCAAGGGAATAATACACTGGGACAATAATTTGTATTGACAAAGTATTCTGTGCCAAACGGATTTGTTAGGTGATCTTTATTAATCCAATCGAGGCCTAATGTTTCGACGCCTTCGTCTTCCTCAGAGGCCTGAAAATGGCTCAAAGTGTCATCCGTAGCTCCACGCCATCAAACACCCTTCCTAATCCTGCTAGTTCTCGACTTTCGCCTGACTTCCCTATTGCAAAAACGTCAGGGCGGAAGATGAACATACCGACAGATCACCACTATGCGAGTTTCCGCACCGGAAATGATGGTCACGGCGGAAGAATGAAGTATATCATAGATGACCATCGGATGTCATCTACAGATCGCATAATGATATGAAGGGAAGGAAGTCGGAGGTTATGGACAGGCACTCATTTTTGTTGTTCATAGTTGGATTTTTCACTGAAATCCAAAACGCTTCTAACGCTTTCCTAGCCGAGGTTTTCTTTTCGTAAGTCAAGATTTTACATCTGATATTAAAGTCATCTCCACCATGCGTTTCAATTCTATGCCTGTCCAGAGTTGATAACTGGATTTTATGCCTTTTATCTGTCATGTGTTCATTTATGCGAGTGCCTAATGGTCTTCCTGTCTCTCCAATGTAGAGTGCATTACAGCTAAGACATTCAATTTGATAAATTACTCCCTTTAGCACAATCGCCTACTTTACCGTGCGGGCATACTACGCAGCATTGCTTCAACATACAGTATCGATCATACAATCTATTTCTAACTAACTGTTTTTTGATGTTGTCGTTCGGAATGTACACTAAAGCAACATCATCTTGCAGTTCTGCGCGTTCTATGCATCTTCGAAAAGCTGCATTGACGCTATCAGAGATAAACGGAAGGCATAGTGAAAGCTTATTATCGTTATGAATGCTGTTACCATTTCTAAGATGTTGACTATGTGGTACAGAATGGTACCCATCGCTGCAAGCAATCCGTGACGCTAAATCTCATCTCGTGACTCGCAACGTTCTCTTTCTCCAGAGCACATCTGCATGGCTGTTCTGAACATGTTCCCAATGATAGCTCTCTTCACGTATGCTGGATGTGCGGATTTTATATTTATAAGGATGTTCTTGGAGCTTTCTTTACGGAACCATTTCACGCCAACAATGCCTTTGGATAACTTCACTTGCGCGTTGAGATAGGGTAGCCACGTTATCTGGTGCTTCTCGAGTGAGCTTTATATACTGCGATTGAAAAGGTCGAAACACATGTCTATTGACTGCGTGGAGGTGACAATACAGCAATCATCGATGTAACGGCAGTATATAAGCGGCATGCGAGCTAATACCGGTTCTTCAATTTTGCTCATAAAGCAAATGGCGAGCACTGGCGCTAATCTTTGACCCATAGCTAAGCCGCGTATCTGGGAGTAACAGGTTCCAGACCATCTAAAGATGTTGCACTTCAAACATTCGCTGACTAGGGTCATGATTCGCGCCTTGCCCAGTCCAAACATATTCATAGTACCACCGTATTTATCCAACATCTCCGACAGAGCCCGCAAGGCTTGCTCATTCTGCACATTGGTATAGAGTGAGATCACGTCAAATGACTCCATCACTGCGCTCGAATCAAACCTAGCGCTCTGGAGTTGTTTGATAAATTCATGCGAGCCGGACAAATGTGTCGTTATCTTTGATAGCAGCTGGCTCACTATTTTGTTCAAAAACCACGAGATTCTGTCGGTAGGGCCGCCTACACAACTGATTATTGGTCTAATTTTGTAAGTTTCCTCTGACATTGAGTTCATGCCCCGTAAAGAAAGCTTGTGCGTTTTGAGAAGGCTGTAAAACACTGGACAACTCGGACTTCTCAATTTCAACCTGCTTATAAATCTATCCTCTAGTCCGGCAGATTTGCATATTGCCATCCAAGGGTCATTCAGTTTCTTGCACTGTGACTGGAATTCTTTCTCAGAGACTACCCTGTACGTTGCAGAGTCGGCTTGATGGGCTGTTGTTATGCGGCGGTCTAACTCTTGGGGCATTACCACAAACTCGCCACCTTTATCGCTTACAGACAATCGTACTGAACCGTTTGAAACGAGTTCACGCATCTCTTTGAATCCCTGCCATTGTTTGCGTGTCAGGTTGCTCTGATGCTGTCGCTTTGCTCTGTTGAGAACTTCTAGAACACCCGAGCATAAGAGACGGAACTTGATATCTACTTCAAGAACGGGTCCGGGTTGTCTGTAATGGTGGGAATGGAATTGTTGGTAGTAAGCTTTGAGAGTTGTTGACTGCTGTCGTTGCGCGACTCTTGTTTCTCTCTCGTATTCTTAGACAGTCTCTAAGTTTGTGCAGGCTCCCGACTACCTTGCGACAAATCGCAGCGTTAACATTTTGTGCAGGCGAGAATGAAGGACCAAGGCTAAGAAGCTCTTCGATATTAGTAGAGATTTGAGCGTTGCACCGTGACTCTCGACTTCTTTCCTTGATTGTGACATGCAAGATGTTCAAAGCGGTTGTCGGATCTGTCACTTCTACCACGTGAACAATTTTTACATAGATCAGTGAGGAGTCGGTCGTACTTTGCTCGGAGTTCAGACTTGAACTTTGCTCGGAGTTCAGACTTGAACTTTGCTCGGAGTTCGGACTTGATCTTAGATCGAATCAAACTACAGATTTGCTCTGACCCATCCTCAATCCTCCTCCAACGTTCAATAGGCAAGAGACGTTTACACGCCTGTTCTTTAGCATTGCATTTCAATAAAGTGGTATACAATGTCTCTGTTTTTCCTTGATGATAACGATAAAAATAGACTGGTAGATCTTTACTATCTTCGGATCATCTTCGCTGAGATCACAGGTAAATCCTATTCTCTTATTCGTGATGAAGGCAGACAGGATATTCGAATTCTTGCAACGTTGGAAGAACGTTAAGGATTGGCGAACAGCTACCGCCTTTTGTCGAAGCGATAACGTCTCACGTGCCAAGCGGAACAGATTAGGCGGTATGTCTTCCAATAAATTCCAAGATCCACTTTCTTCAAACCTGGGCATTGTTGGTATTGACAAAGTATTCTGTGCCTAACAGGTTTGTTAGGTGATCTTTATCAATCCAGTCGAGGCCTAATGTTTCGACGCCTTCGTCTTCCTCAGAGGCCTGAAAACGGCTAAAAGTGTCATCTGTAGCTCCACGCCATCAAACACCCTTCCTAATCCTGCTAGTTCTCGACTTTCGCCTGAATTCCCTATCGCAAAATCAGGGCGGAAGATGAACATACCGACAGATCAACTATGCGAGTTTCCGAACCGGAAATGATGGTCACGGCGGAAGATTGAAGTATACCATAGATGACCATCGGATGTCATCTACAGATCAAGAACAAATTTGTTTTTTTTAGCTTGTAATGAGTTTGTCCTACAAAAACCTGAAACAAAAATCTTGACAAGCTACAATACCGCTCACAAAATGTGCAAAATTTCCGTGAATGTCGCAGAATTGCAGAAATTCGGGAATTTCCCCGAATTTCGCGAGCCTTCGCGGAATTCCTGGAATTCTGCGACATTCACGGGATTTCTGCACATTCTGTGAACGGTATTGTATCTAAGCTATTTAAGGTGCAAGCAATTTTTATAATCCTGGACGTGATTTGAGTGGCCAAAATGGAATACTTACACCCATAGAAAGAGAAATGAAAGTGTCGGATTGTGTAAAACGATTTTGTTGCAAACACTGTTGTGTATACGTTTTTCTAAATTATTGCAGTACAGAAGCTACTTGTAAGAGGTTTTTTTAAATATCGGCGGTACTTTTTTGATTCTGTGCAGTTTAGAAAATAGCGAAGCATTTTAGTAGTCCAGAAACTTTGTAGTGACCGTGAAGCTGTTGCAAATGTCCAACTGTGTGTCTATACGTTATATACATCCTATACATACAACTTCAAGATTCAGGAAAAGACGTGGTAGCTTCTTCGTGTAACTGTTCGATATGGATGAAAACTGTGAAAGAGAGGCGTAACAGCTTTTATCTGTATGCAATGTTCCGCCATTACCGTGATTTAAGAATCGAGATTATGCATATGGCTCCGGCATACTTCACGCGAATGGCAGACAATTGTTTATAACTCATCATAAGCACAAGCAGAATGTACGAAAGATGAGACATTTTATCAAACTAAAAAATCTAACACTCTGTGCGTAGAGCCCCATAGTTTGATGAAGACATCTGGCAAGAATTGAGGGGCAGGTCTAGCAGCTATTGCCGATAGTCCCATGTCCGAATTGAAACCAGCACAAGATAAGCGCTTAACTTATACCTCCGAAATGCTAACTTCGAATTACATCAATGATCGAAAATAAATCAACGACTCATTTCGATAAGGTGCGATTACGATTGAATCTTACGGCCACAACCATTGTAAATTAGCCGCTCTAAAAAATCTCGGAATAAATCTGAAAATCAAGCAGAAGTTCTCATGCACGGTTTTCCACTGCGGTCTCGGCAGTTCACTGGCAAATCATCACATCATTATATTAGGTTGATGCAAAATTAATGAGCGTTTTTCAGGGACTTTTTTCAGGGCAACTTTTCTCCATCAAACTGCTTTCTTTGGGACAGATTTAGCACACTGTTGAGAAGTTCTTTTCATGCTCTATCTAACGGTTTGACGGGCTTCTAGCCTAGTCTGCTAAGAATTTATAGAGCTTCAAATGAAAGCGCTCAAAGATTTTTGTTGCATTCACTTTTCTAGCCAGATCTCAAGCGCAAGTGAACACGCTTATTCGAAAGTTTAGCCACTATATGTAGCAGAAATTGCCTACATTATGGACACTTAGGGCCGTATGCACTAACCTTCCCGCTGGGGAGGGGATCGCAGCTTAAAAGAAAGCTTCATATTTCGAAACTCCAGATACCTAAATTTTACGTTGTGTACCTATCCGTAAGTATTTCTACTACCCTTCACAATGAACATGTTGAACAGGAGCGAGAAGCTGTACGAACCGCATTTTCCAGCTTTTGTATGATCCCTGATGATCCCCGGCGCTTTTCTTTAAAGTTATTTTTCTTTCTCCGAAGTTAACAAAAACCTTCCAAAGTTGTACTGAACATCTAACACAACAGTGCTAAGCATGTTGCTGATGGGAACAAATGAGTTTTTGAAAAGTCGAATTTTCGGCAAACCTCAAATTTCGACCTGTGGATCATCGAAATGTCATGACTTCAAAACATCATTTGTTCTTATCAGCAACATGCTTAGCACTGTTGTGTTAGATGTTCAGTACAACTTTGGAAGGTTTTCGTTAACTTCGTAGAAAGAAAAATAACTTTGAAGAAAAGCGCCGGGGATCATCACGGATCATACAAAAGCTGGAAAATGCGATCCGTACATCTTCTCGCTCCTGTTCAACATGTTCATAGTGAAGGGTAGTAGGAATACTTACGGATATGTACACAAAGTGAAATCCAGGTATCTGGAGTTTCGAAATATAAAGCTTTCTTTTAAGCTGCGATCCCCTCCCCGCGGGGATGTTAGTGCATGCAACCCTTAGACATATTTTTCAAATTATCTAGACTGGGATATCCCCCACAATGGTCGGTCGCCTCATCGTGGCGTGGGGGTGACACTGGGTGTCGAACTGCGATGCACAGCCGAGTGTATACTCTGGTAGGGCCTCCCAAGTTGTGAAGGAGTTCGACGTTTCCGGTTTCGGCCGGATGCCTAGCTAAGAACCGGCTACGTCAGATCCCCCGCCCTGGCTTTTTCTGGTCGCTAGGCGGTCCTCCCCGCTATACATCCGAGGTCAGCGATCGCCTCGTGGAAATTAAGAGTTCGCCTAGTAAGTCTGCTCTTGTAGGGGAAACATTTTTATTACTCGATCAGCAAAAAGAAGAGAAATAAATCCTGCACATCGGATCCCGCCTATGGCGCCGAGTGCTAGTAAGAACGATGTAGGGTATTTAGGGCGCCTTTTGGATTGGACAAAGACGACACGTCTGCCCGGATGACACGCCATGGAGACTGGCTCATGCTCTGCACCTACAACGCCAAGACCATTTCCACAAACGCCGACCTCCACGCTCTTCTCGACGCTGCAGAACACATCAAGTACCACATCATCGCTCTGCAGGAAACGAGGTCCAGGAAGAAGGTCGTGTGACAGATGAGTGATGAGACCCTCATCATTCGTGGTGAAAAGGTTTCATCACGAAACGTTGGAGGCGTTGTTGTCGTCCACCCATCTATCGTCCATCTTGTCGATTCGCATGGGATCCTGTCACCTCGACTGGCCATCCTACGACTACGACCTCAAGTCAGAAGACCATCAGCATCATCAACTGCTACTCACCAACATCAGCAGCTGACGAATTAGAACTAAATGCTTTCTACGAAGATTTGGAGCAGGTCGTCTGCAACGAAAAGTCCTTCCGCAAGTTCGTTGTGGACGACTTCAACGCGAAGATCGGGATGCTACTAGAAGAGGAATACAGGGTGGAAGTTTTGATATGGGCTACGAAACGAAAACGGCAACCGTTTCGTTGGGCTTCTCTCCGCCGCACGACTTTTCCATGGAAATTTTATCTCATGAAGAAGGAAGATCGCCGATGGACTTGGAAATCGCCCAACGGAACGACTCACGCGGAGATCGACCACATTCTCACCAACCGAAGGTGGAGCTTGCTCGATGTCTCAGTAGTTCCATCTTTCTGCAGTGGCTCCGATCACCGCCTCCTTCGAGCGAAGATACGATTCAGTCGCGGGCTGGAAAAGAAAGTCTGTCACCGCAGCGCAAAAAAGAAGAATGTCGTTTATTTTTGAAACTTTTCTTTGAAACACGATTGGTCCACAAGGACGCGTAGAATTATGGTAGGAACTTCATGAAGCGTTTTTAACCATCGACGGTCCTGTTTCGCCTCAGGAAAAAAAACAAACGAATCTGCATTTTACCGCGATAACTTATGGCTTCACTTCACTTAACTTCATAACTTATGGCTGGTAAGCCGCAATAGCTGTCTTTACAATGATCCCTTTCGGAATTTTTGAAACTTTTCTTCGAAACACGATTGGTCCACAAGGACGCGTAGAATTATGGTAGGAACTTCATGAAGCGTTTTGAACCATCGACGGTCCTGTTTCGCCTCAGAAAAAAATGTCGTTTATGACGGTAACAGGCTGGAAAAGCTCATATCAAGTTGTGACCATCGAGGAGGACCCAACGTACGACTACGATCTTTGAAAGGATTGCGAGCTTGCAGAGAGTGTGCCTCAGTGACTTCTGAGAAGAACTTGGAGTTCATTTCGAAGACCACCAAGAAACTGCTCGAAAGAAGAAGATTTCTGAGGCAGGATCCGAATGCAAATCATCTCGAGCGACTGATAGCCAACGCCAGTTGCAGAACAGCTTTGCAGGAAGATCTCAGGAAGTACAGGCAAGCCAAGATACTGGAGGCAGCCGAAGGAAGACGAAGTCTCAAAAAGTGCCAAAGAGACCTCTGTGAATATCACGTACCGCTGGCTGCACTATCAAATAAAGACGGGATTCCGACTTTTTTCCGACGCAAGATGGAATCTATCGCGAAGAACTTCTACACCAACCTCTTCCGCTCATCAACACCAGTGCCGATGCCTGTTGTTCCCACTGGATAAGTACCACCACGAATTCTACCTGCTGAAGTGCGCACAGCGATTCAGACCATGAAAACATCCACGGCTTCAGGACCAGACCATCGTACCGTCGAATTTCTGCGAGCCGGTGGACACCGTCTACACGAGATTCTCGCGTCACCTGACATCTTACCTTCAGAAGGAGAGGATTCACGACCAGTGGAGAACGTCAAGAACCGTCCTTCTTTTTAAGATAGGTAAACGGGAGGATCTTCGGAATTACCTTCTATGCCTGCTGAGTGCGCTGTACAAGCCTTTCACGAAGATTATCCTCGCATATCTAGGGCACTGGATGAAGCCCAACCCCAAGAACAAGCTGGAATCCGCAAGAGATTCAGTTGCGTGGACCACATCCAGACGGTTTTGAGAGTCATAGAAGTCTGCCGGGAGTACCGACTGCCTCTCGTCCTAATTCGTCGACTACGAGAAAGCCTTCGACAGCGTCGAAACCACCGCCATCCTGTCTGCGCTAGTCGATCAAGGAGTGGACCCATTACGTGAGGACACTAGCCGACTGCTACAAGGAATGTACAACAACGATGCAGCTATCCCATCGCCCCCTGACCATTCCGAACGGGAAGAAGGTTTGACAAGGCGAGACTATCTCGCCGAAGCTGTTCACCGCGGCCTTGCAGTGGGTGATAAAATCATTGGACTGGGACGAGAGAGGCATACGAGTTGATGGGAGATTCCTGTCGTACATTCGTTTTGCGGACGACATCGTTCTCTTCTCGAGCAGTATCACTGAAGCAGAGACGATGTTGAAGGAAGTAAATGAAGTAGGGAAGAAGACCGGTTTGCGAATAAATTGGAAGAACTCAGTTCATGAAGAACGCCCTTTGCGAAGATGCAGAAATGGAGGGCACCCCTATTATGGGGACGTCTTCTCACGTGTATCTCGGACGTTCGATGAACATGGAGAACGACTTGAGGGAAGAACTTAACAGGAGAAGAAGAGCAGCCTGGGCCGCCTTCGGGCCTCTGAAGGAAGCCACCGACCAACTGACAGACCCAGAGCTTCGTGCCCACCTGTTCGACTCAACCGCTCGCCCGGCTCTCTGTTACTCAGCTGAGACTTGGGCCAACACTGCAGCCAAGTCGAAAGATTTACGGATCACCCACAGAGTGCTCGAACGCAGTCTTCTGAAGATGACCCGAAACAAGCAATATCTAGTCGGACTTCCCAGAACGGATATGAAAAGAATGTCCCGTCTTCGTGACACAGCGGAATACATTGCGAAAGCGAAACACCGATGGGCCGGTCACATCATGAAAAGAACAGACGACAGATGGACACTAAGAACATCTGAGTGGATTCCTCGCGAAGCCAAACGTCCCGATTACGACCACCGACAAGATGGGCAGACGTGTTCGTGGAACGGATGGAGCAGCTGAGAAATCAGCTGAAGACCTTTTCGCACCTGGAACTCGTGGACGCCGCCACCGAGGTCAACCAAGAAGATCGTGGATGTCTGAAGCGAGAGACAGAGACCGATGGAAACTCTTGTGCTGGGGCCCGCACGCCACGTGAAGACGGGCCATCTAAGTATCTAAGTATCTAACAAGGGAAAGATGGTTGGTCGAAGTGGCCTTTCTGAATAAGATGAATACCATATTAAAGGGCATAAAATGCTGATTCCAATTCTGTCTTCGTTATCTGCGGCGCATTCCTGTACGAGAAGTTATGAGCGTTTATTGTAAAAAAAATTGAACGAGCAAGTAATATAAAAACAGTAGTAACATTCTTCCTAGCTTTTAAATGGACCAGCGGTAATCTTTCCAGCGCTCTATAAAATAAATACTCCTAGATGAGATAAACGTTGGGAAAATTTTTGCAGGTGTTCTTATCCTAGAAACACTCATTTTTTGCTCTATCAAACGCCCATAACTCCTCGTCCAGGAACGCGCCGCAGATAAGGAGGACAGATTTGGAGCCAGAATTTTAGGTGCTCCTGCATAGTGTACAAATTATGGCAAAAGGCCACTTCGACTGACCATGCTTCCCTTGTAAGAAGAGGCTCAACATGACTAATGGTTGTGGTCATTTTATAGCCCATAACTTTCTTTTGTAGAATGCAATCGCTAAAGCTTTGCTCATTTCTGTAAGCGTGAGGGTAGGGTATCTGTTGACAGTTTTAGCAGAGACATTTAGGTGTTTAGAACGCAGAAAATCAGGAAATTCTATAATTCGATATTTTGAGGCCTACTGAAAAAATGCCAAAAATTTGATATTCTTAAACCTTGATATTAGGTCGTTTCGAAAGTAATGTCGCTTTTCTCTCTACGCCACATCTTGTAGAACAAAGATGTGTCAGAGATTCTAATAGCTTTTGATGCAGCATTTCATTCTCTTTCTAGTGGTTGTATAAGCATTACATAATAATCAATAAACTTTTGAAAATTACCAAAAAGTGCGACCCATGCTTTTGAGAAGGTCAAGTTCTACTATTTATCTAAATTTTTGTAACAACCCTCGGAAGGGGTCCAAGTAATCAATAGATAGAGCAAACCCAACAAGAAACAGCACATTTTTTCTACTTTCCAGAGCTGTCCTAATTTCTGTATAGATTTTTTGATGAAACCACTGAATTTTAGCAGGTTCGTCTCAGACACAAATGCATCAAACATCTAAATCTTCGGATTTTGAAACTTACAAAGATGTGTAATGGTTTGACACTAATTTCACAAACCAAATGAGCATTCATCGCTTCAGATTAGCAACTTTCGAAAATTCCGGGTACGGCCTAGGGCGCCCTGGAAAACCTGCATTATGATGATTTTATCCCGGAAAACTTGAAGAATCGGAAGCAAAAAACAACTGCTAGAAAGTGCAGAAAAAGCTACGTCGAATGACACTTGATTTGCTTGCCGGTTATTGTTCTATTAGGTTTCAGTTGACCAAATATGCAATTTGATGGCATTGAAAAATTGACTCCAGAAACTCTAAGTAGCAAGCTAAAAAAAAGAAAAAATTACTCTGTGTCCTATAGGGTTTGCTCTATCTACCTGTCACTTGGGCCGGTAGTAATCTACCCTACCTGGTGGCATCATAGATGCCGGCAAGTTGGCACACATCGCGGAAAGATGCCAACTCCGCCGGCAGCTCGCGGAGTGATTGTAGGTTTTAACACGTTTCGGACCGCGAAATCGCGCGCGGAGAAAAAGAGGGTACTTTCAGCCGTTAGCCAGCAAAGGGACCTTATTTCGTAGATTGTGTGCTACATCTGTAATCAGCATGTCAGATAAGATCCATACCCAGAGTTCTGAGTGAATTCGAAGTGTTTGAATTTTGTCGTCTGAGAAGCACTTCCGTGCTTTCTTGAAAGATAGGAACAAGATTTCAGTTTCTAATTGTATCCAAAAGTAACTATGTTGTACACGATATACATTACTACTAGAACTACGGTTTTTCCCTTCGTATTCAAAGCTAAGAAAAGTTGCGACGTCGCACGCGTCGTTCGCGTTGCCGCACTTCGTTGCAACTGCTGTTCGATTTGTGCTCATATCTCCTAAACAAATATCGGCTGCACAACTTTACAGAGTCATCTGAAAAGTAGAAGCTTAGGCCTTTGACTTGATAACCTTGGACAAAAAGAAAACCTCCTGTAAACGTTGAAAAGGTCCTTTGAAGGCGCGTGCTGCACCATGTGCAGCACCGGTCCGAAACGTGTTAATGATCTTGTATAATCTCCGTACGCGGTTATTTCGCTCATCGAATTTTGATAACGTAGACAGCCGCAAAACTGCTGTCTCGCACGCGGTCGAACCTAAGTGTGCTAACTTCAAGTGCTGCCACGTTACCCACTCGACCATTCGGTCAGTCCTTGCCTTTTGCATCAGCAGTGTGAGCAACGCACTCGTAAATGGCCGCCTGTAAGAAGGATCGATACATTGCGCGAGAGACTTTGACCTGAAAGAACAGCTGATTGATATGAGCGAGAGAGGGGCGAAATCGGTGCAAATAAGATTTAGAAAGGATTGCAAAAAAAGATGGTGTTCCTTATGGTTCTAAGGCATTACTAGATTTTTTCTCTGTAAGAAAGTCGTTGTTTTAAACAAGAAAAACCCATATATTGAGAAAAATGAAGGTTTTTGGGTGGAAAGTAGAATTTTTTGATACTTTCGCCTGACGTAAATTGTGTAATATCGCCGCAATTCGCAATCTCACAGACGCCGTCGGCAAAGGTGCCACCACCTCGACGTGGTAGGGGCACGTCGAGATGCCGGCAGCTCCCTCTCTCAAAAGAGCACGCTATTTCCCGTGCTCTCTGACCTGCCGGCAGCTGCCATCTCGCGGATTTCGACGAGCTGCCGGCAGGTTGCCGGCAACTGACATCGCGAAGTTGCCGGCAGCTCCTCCTGCGCTTCCAGATATTTTACCAAAGGAGGAGTTCTGGAACCGCAGACTTTTACGGAGTTTTCTACAGAGTCGAGGCGGCATCTTTATCGAGAAAATTTTTTGGAATAAGGCCTGGGACGGCCTAAATTTGGGGTCTCACTTTCTGGCCACCTCACGGAAAAGGTGCCAGCGACCTGCCGGCGAGACCTGCCGCCAGGTCGGGGGGATTACTACCGGCCTTGTTCTTCCTTCGAAAATAGGTACAAAATTTTGGAAAAATAGCCGAACTCGACTATGGCAAAAAAGCATGTGTCGCAGATTTTGGTTATTTTTCGAGAGCTCATTAAATTTTGTGCAACGAAATTACAATCTTTAGAAAGAGGATGAAATTCTGTATCGAAAGCATTTAAGATCTCCTAAAAATCTTGATTCCGTGAAATGTGGCGTTTGTTTGAAAGCGACATTACTTTCGGAACGACCTAATATTTTCCTCTTCGCCAATCTTTTCCTTCAAGCCCTTTCCACGTTTGTTTGTGCTACTGGCTTGCGGCTACAATAGGTTGTCCCAAAAGTTTTGTCGGTTTTTTGAACCGCCATAAAACCACGCACAATAGAGACCTGAATGAGTTTCAACATGCATTTAATGCAGCTTTTCCTTCTCTTTCTAATAGATACATTTGAGAGCCAAGATCCTGTATGGTTTTTTGATAATTGCCATAAATCTTCACTCGTCATTTTTATCTGTTAAAATTAGGCTAAATTTCAAAAATCTCATCCCGAAGTTTTCGAAAGGATTAAGCATGGCACAAATAGATTATCGGGTTATACGTAATACTTTCAGAATCTCCTAAATTGCTGTTTCTAGCTTTAGAGAATTATTTTTTCGGAGGTCTCGATTTCTGGCAAAACCATGGAACACGCAGCTGCGGCAAAAACATGAAAGCTTTTGGAATTTTTGCGATTTGAAACTTGATTCTTAATAAGCATTATTTAGCACATAACCAAGTTTAATTTGCTTTGAAAAATCAGCTTTTTGGAATTTTCGGGAGTTTTACGTGGTAGACGTGATTAAAAACCCGTGGTTCTTCTTAAGTAAGTAATTATTTAGGACTTGATAAATGTGACCCATGTAATCTAAAAAAGTATAGTGCAGCCGAAGAATGGCTCCACATAACAGTTATTAGCGCTTTTCGAAAGTAGCAGGAGAAAAATTTTTAGAATTCGGAAAAGATTTGGCGTCTGCTAAGCTGCTCAAAAAGCCATGGCGATAACATTGCGAAGACAGGGTAGATCAGAGAGCAAATACAGCTGTAAGAAAGAGGATGAAAATCTGAATCAAATGATTAGACCTTCCACGAATTGGTCTTCTGTGGGTTTTAGTGAGCGATGGAAAAAACCGACAGAACTTTCGGGACAACCTAATATTAGGTTGGTGTAAAAGTTCTGTCGTTTCTTTTACAAAAATTTGTAACTTCGCGAGATGTCAACGGATTTGCTTGCTTGTGATTTTATTAGAAAGAACAAGTCTTTTGCTTTCAAACATTACTCTGTCAAGCTTCTGTTTCGTACTGGATGTGGAGATAAAAATGGAAAACTAGGACCATATAAGCTTTGACCATTTTGAGTTAGGCCACCAAAAATCTGGAACGCTGCAGAAAAATCTGAAATCGTTAGTACATATGTTTTTTCGTCTACTCTTTGCAACGGTGAAGAATTTGTGCTGTTTGGACGTCTCTGTGAGAAGTTATGATTTTCGTGAGAATTAATAAATTAATTAATTTTGGTGATTTCCATAGTAAACTCGATATTCATAACTTCTCACAGAGACGTCCAAACAGCACAAACTTTTCACAATTGCAAAGAGTAGGACAAAAACATATGCATTGACGATTTCAGATTTTTCTGCAACATTCCAGGTTTTTGGTGACCTAACTCAAAATGGTCAAAGTTTACATGGTCTTAGTTTTCCATTTTTATCTCTGCACTCAGTGGGAAGTAGGAGCTCCACAAAACAGCGACTGAAAGCGGAATCTTTCTATTAAAATTCCAAGCAAGCAAATCCGTTGAAATCTCGCGAAGTTACAAATTTTTGAAAATGAAACGACAGAACTTTTGCACCAACCTAATATATTGACAAACTGTGAAGGGATTTATGTTCTGTGAAAAAAGAGACTTAATGAAAAAAAATTTTTTGTTTTTCAATCCATATTTTCCTGCCTATGTGTCTTATAAGCACAGGTTAATGTGCGCTGTATTGCGAAAGATTTGCTGCATCCGATGGTTTTTACCACATTCCAAGATGTGGATATTATAGAAAGTTATAAGAAGTTGAAATAAAAATTTAGAAAACGCTCATTATTTCTGCATCAATCTGAATACCAATGAAAAGTCGTAATATTCGACATATTCCGGTGAGAAAAAACAAAGTTCATGTAAAAACGATTGATTAGAAGAACAAGGCTTCAAAAAAGGAGAAAATTTCAGGAAAAAATAAATTTTGTGGGATACCCAACCACACTACTCAACTTTTCAGGAATTTTTGAAGTTTCTCAAACAATGTGACCACATTTGCAAAAAAAAACAAATCGAGAAAGGAGATACCTTGCTTAACACATTGACGACCGCTTGACACACATGGTGTGTCAAGGCTTGACACATCATGACTCTCATTGAAATAGCTACTAAAATGTGTCAAACCAACTCCGGGAGTTCTCTTTCATGCTGGACTTAGATGCAACCTCTACTGTTTTTGCCAGCATTTCAACGCTGCTGTAGATGTACTGTAGATGGAACTGTGCGTGATTTTATTTGAAAAATGTTGGCTGGTCCGAGAAAGGCTTCGGTCGTCAATGTGTTCACTTCGAGAAAGAGATATTACAGTGATGTGCAGATCTCATACTGATTTAAGTCGAAGCCAGCTATGAGGTTAATTCCCAAAGGCTGCAAAGGAGTTCAAGAAACCCTGTACAACACGTTTGTATCTTGTTATTTCACTGTACAAACCTTTAAAGCAGTCGGCACGAGAATGGCAATTGTTCTCAATGCAACACTCTAAAACAGCCAGCAAGAGAACAAGTGTGAAACATTTGTTTTTGCCAGCGTCGATTTACAATTTCCAATGTGATCGCGTTAGCTGCACGGGCTGTCCAGCTGGAGCGAGGACGTTGTATCGGACCACAAAGAGGAAACAACTATTGGAACCAAAAGTACTATATAGTAAACATTGGGTGCAAAAGAGATCATTATAAAAATTATGAAAAAGTTATGTGAACTGAAAGCTTTGCTACTCACAGGGTGGCAGCTGCAACTCTAATTATGAAAAAGTTGGACCTCTTCATACGCATAATTTGTCAGTTCGTCCAAGTTTGTCATGTAATTTCATACTTTATTTCAATTCGTCACTACTCATATACGCCAACTTTGAAGCCATATGTTACCTGGGCATAAACATTCAATATCGAATTTTCAGAAAAAGGCTATTCACAATTTTCAGTCACAATTTTTCCGCAGCTCTTTGCATTAGTCTCCCCTCAGCCCTTATTCATTTACCTAATAAATTTGGTGTCATATCCTTGTGTGCTGCAGGCACAAGCGAAGCCAATGTTTACTATCTGGAGCAAAAAAAGTAGGTTTTGAACTGAAAATGACGCTTTGAGCTTGATCGTATTTGTGCACGTCGACATTGAGCAGATGTGTAGCAAAGCAAGGGCTACTAAGGACTGTTTTTCATGCGAACGTTGATCGCTGCGGACCGAAAAAAATTACGAAAATGTGAGAGATGGAAATCCGCATGGTAATTTGCCATAAGAAAGGCAATTTTTCCTCTACTTTTGCGCGCACGCAGCGCATGCGACAGGCGGACCGACAAAATCCCGCCACATAAGAATGAAGAGCCAGTCAGAAACAACGCAAACTTGGCTTGACTGAATGGCAATAGGTATCGTTAGAAACCGGAATCCGTTATTGGCTAGCAAAAAGATTACCAGTCACAGAAATAGTCTTGGGTTTGAATGGAAGTCTTTTGCCTTTGGAATCCATTTTGAGAAGAGCTGTGCTTATGCTTGTCATGAAAGCAAAAGGTACGTTGATGCGCGTTATCCACAAGCTAAATTCTGTATAATCTACAGCAGCTTTACTCAAGCTACTAGATTGTACAGAATTTAGCTCGTGGGCTTCAAGGTACATTTTGCTTTCATGCACCGCTTAAGTCTAACTATATTTATCAAAAACCAGGTGACTCTGCAATTAGTTCTTCATCTCAAATGAATGTTAGCATCTTACTCACAAAAAAGTCAACTAAAATGTGAACTTCCAAAAACTTATGTTTGGATCAATACAATGACTGGGTCCGAATGTATTAGAATGTGCCTACATGAGTCATGAATTTTGATTATTAGGTTGTCCTATAGGTCTTTTCATATACAAATTTAGAATTGATACTTCTCAAACTAGGGCATCCGCAAGGCTGAAAATTCGTGACAGCTTCTAAGTGAATAAGCTGTATAATCACATATGTGCGAGAAACACAGAACTGCTACAGGTTACGTTCGAATATTATTTTCTTGATTCCTAGCCAACAGAAAAATGCAGAAAGTGTACGCATCGATATGTGATGAGGAAGGTAGCTTGAGCGTGTGGGAAATTTGGAAGACTTTTTTGAATCGAGATCCGATTATCGTTTTTTCGGGAGATCGGGACTTTTTTAAAATATTTTTTTGGAAGTTGATGCGGATCAAGCTTGTTGCAAACTTTCGAACGCTTCTTGTAAAGCTTGCTTTGACTTCTCAAATGATATACCTTATCCAATTAGGAATTTAAGAGAAACTGACTTTGCTGTGGATGAACAGATATGAAGAGATTTCTGGAACATCCTGATGGTATTTAATTGAAAATGATCATGGAAATCACAGGAAGTATTAGGTTGGAAACTAAGTTTTGCAACTGGTCTCATAACTTCCCTCTCACTCAACATGGCGCACTCAAATTTTGCCACTGCGTTGGATATTACGTAAGCTACAAGCGCAGCTGCTGCCCTACCAAATTTTGACGTCCCAGTGAGGGTTACGGTAGGTGCATGGTATGAAGGGGAAAAATTCAGAGTTTCACGGATTTGCCTGAAACTTGGCGTGGGGGTGTTATCCGATATGCTGATCACGAAAACGATAGTGAAATTGCGTGATAAGGGCTTTTTATAGGATTACTGTAGGTGTATGATGTGGGGTCCCACCCTAAACAAGGGAAAAGGCGTTGATTTAACAAATGAATGTGCTATTCGCGTCTGGCAGGTCAAATAACCTTACTATGTAAAGTCTCGGCGGAATTTGAGCTTCGGACTCTTTAGTCATTGACGGTCGTCCCTAGCAGCTCTTACGTACATCGACTCGTTCGACTTTATGAGGACGCCAAATCTCGACATGCCCCTAAATTTTGTTTAGTTCTCATGAGGCCAAAGGAGTCAACCTCCAGCAATAATCTCTAGACGAATCCGGATTATTGCGCATGGTCTAGGCTGCCAAATGCTTCATTTTAGTTTCAAACCCCAAAAATTCCCAAATTTCACTAGTTTTCGAAAAACGCCTGAAACTTTTCTATTTTGTGTTCAAAATTTAGACAATTTCTGCTCACTTGTAGCTCACATTGCCTTCTACATAACGCCAAAGTTTGAGTGCGCCAAATCCAAAGAGAGTGAAGTTATGAAACCAGTTGCAAAACTTAGTTTCCAGCCTAATAAAAAACAGTAAAACACTTGAATGATGAAAATCCTTCCGCAGGATGTTTCTGCGCACAGAAAACAATTTTGATTTGACATTCTAAACGAATGCCCTAATCTTATATATAAAGATGAATGTCTGTTTGTGTGTCTGTCTGTATGGTGTATCTACGTATGTTCCGAATAGAAATTTTTATTTCTGAACCGATCCGGACCAAACTTTGCACACATACACTTCGGGGCCGGGCGGGTGTCATAGGGATCGGCCATACTATTCCTGCTATTCCTACGACTCCTGCGATTCCTGCGATTCCTTTGAGTCCCGCACAGTTTAGACGCCGCTTAAATGAGCGCGTGTTGCGTAAAACAACACGTAACACGCAACACGCGCTCATTTAAGCGGCGTATAAACTGTGCGGGACTCACAGGAATCGCAGGAGTCGTAGGAATAGCAGGAATAGTATGGCCGATCCCATAGGCTACTTTTCGTCATCGATCGATATCAATCCTTCTATATATATAACCGAATGGTGTACTTGTCTGTACGCTGGTGGATGCTGTCTGTACGTCCTCGATGGTGTTTTTCTGGTCGATGGTGTTTTCGTGTCTGTCGTTCAGTATGGAAACTTGTTACTACTTCTACCAAATTTATCGATTACTTGCAGATTTTGAACTACAGAGCTGAGAATTGGCACAGGGGGATAAGCGAACATGCTGATTACGAACACAATATTAGTTTTTAGAATTATCAATTACTTTTATCGTTTTATCGATTTTTTTGCAAATTTTAAACTACGGGGCTGAGAGTTGGCAAAGGGGGGTAAGCGAACATGCTAATTACGAATACAATATTATTTTTTAGAATTATCAATTACTTTTATCATTTTATCGATTTTTTTGCAAACATTGAACTACGGGGCTGGGAGTTGGCAAAGGGGGGTAAGCGAACATGCTGATTACGAATACAATATTATTTTTTAGAAATATCAATTACTTTTATCATTTTATCGATTTTTTTGCAAACATTGAACTACGGGGCTGGGAGTTGGCAAAGGGGGGGGGGGGAATCGAGTATGCTGATTACGAATACGATATTATTTTTTAGAATTATCTATTACTTTTATCATTTTATCGATTTCTTTGCAAAGTTCGAGCTATGGCGCTGAGAGTTGGCACATGGGAGCAAGCGAGCATGCCGATTACGAATATGATAACTAATTCAGAAAATATCCATTACTTCTTTTGGTCTAATTGATTTTTTGCAATGTTTGAACCACGGGGCTGGGGGTTGGTACAGGCAGGTATGAGCATACTGCTCACGAACACGTTCTTATTTTACAAGTTATCATTTACCCTCACTGGCTTTATCGATTTTTTGCAAAGTTCAAGCCACGGAACTGGGATTTGGCACATGGGAAAAAGCGAGCATGCCTATTACGATTGTAATAAGTGTTCTTGAAAGTACCTATTATTTCTGTCTGTTTTTCTATTCTTTGTAAAATTAGAGCTAGACGGCTGGTGTTTGGCATAGAGTTGTATGTGAGCAGGCTCACTGCAAAGATAGTAGCCGTTTTTGAGAATACCCTTTACTTTTATTGATTTCATCTTTTTTCAAAGCTGAGGCTACGAGGCTGAGATGGCATTGGTCGGGGGTAAGTGAGCATGCTGACAATTCTATAATCACACTCGAAAATGACGAAGACGGTAATTTTACCTAAACTTGTTATGGATTCACTTTGTCCCGCCTTTACCTTTTAAAATCTACTTCTCCCCTAAAATCAGATAAGCACAAAGAGCCTGGTTTTGTGGGAAGAAAAGGCTTGTAAACTGACACGGCAAGATATTTCCGCTAAGAATTTCTAAGAGTCAATATCTAATTATACAGAAAGTTCCTTGAAATTTACTTCTGTCCCTTCCAAACCATATTCTGTCCCTGAAAGCAGAAGAGTAGCCTCTAGGGATGGACAGACCTATGAGCTTCATCCGATACGACATTTTCACTGAAACTTCTGGCCCCCAAACTTCGCAAAAACCACAAACTCAAAAACCACACTCCTGGTCCTAAAAGCAAAAAAGACAGGGAGCTTGGTCTCGAGGGAAGAAAGAATATGGCCTCAGGCAGCAAGATATTTTCGCCAGAAGTTTCTGGGTGTGAATGATTATGCAAAAACTTGCTTAAAATTTACTTCTGGCCATTCTACTTTGCAAAAACCACACTTCTTCCTCTAAAAGCGAAACAGCACAGATAGCTTGGTTTCGAGAAAGGCAGAACCAAGAGCTTCATGCGACAAACATTTTCGCCAAGTCGTTTGACCCCCCAGACTTTGCAAAAACCAGTACTTCCGCCCCTAAAAGCAGAAAAGCACAAGGAATTTAGTCTCTAGGGAAGGACAGCCCATGATTTTCATCCGACAGGACATTTTCGCTTAGACGTGACTCCCAAATTTCGCAAAAACCACACTCCTGGCCCTAAAAGCAAAAAAGACAGGGAGCTTGGTCTCGAGGGAAGAAAGAATATGGCCTCAGGCAGCAAGATATCTTCGCCAGAAGTTTCAAGGTGTCAGTGTACAGCACTTGCTTGAAATTTACTTCTGGCCCTTTTGGTATCGGGGAGAAAAGACTCGGAAGCTCAGCCAGCAAGATACTTTCGCTGGAAATTTCTGGGTGTCAATGTTTATTCATGCAGAAACTTGCTTCAAAATTTACTTCTGGCCCTTCTACTTTACAAAAACCATACTTCTGTCTCTAAAAGTAAAAAAGCACAAAGTGCTCTCGAGGGAAGGACAGCCCATGAGTTTCACCCCACAGGACATTTTCGCTAAGACGTGACTTCCAAACTTCGCAAAAACCGCACTCCTGCCCCTAAAAGCAAAAAAGACAGGGAGCTTGGTTTCGAGGGAAGAAAGAATATGGCCTCAGGCAGCAAGATATATTCGCCAGGAGTTTCTGGGTGTCAGTGATTATACAGCACTTGCTTGAAATTTACTTCTGGCCCTTTTGGTCTCGGGGAGAAAAGACTCGGAAGCTCAGCCAGCAAGTTTCGCTGGAAATTCCTGGGTGTCAATGTTTATTCATACAGAAACTTGCTTCAAAATTTACTTCTGGCGCTTCTACTTTGCAAAAACCAGACTTCTGCCTCTGAAGGCAGAAATGGGTCTCGAGGGAAAGACAGACCCATGAGCTTCTTGCGACAGGAAATTATCTTCTCTGAAAATTTTGGCCTTTTGAACTTCGCTAAAACCACACTTTTGTCCCTGGAAGCAAAAAAACAGGAAGGTTGGTCACGAGCGAAGAAAAGACTCAGGGCTCAGGCAGGAAGATATTTGAGTACTTTTCCGTTATCCGGATCCATTTTTTCAAAAGGCTCTCATACAATACTTTCTTTAGTCTAAGAATAATTTTTCACAGATTCTACCAGGACTGCCTCCTTGCCACGTGTCACAAAAAATAACATGTTTTGGTCCATTTTAACATGTTTTTTTTCGAGATCATTTCCGGTGAGGTAAAAGAGATTTTGTAATCATTTTAGGGCTGTTTAATTGTTTTACATGTGAGCAAAAGAACCATAGACTCATTTTAAAAGATCTTGCTTGCCTTTCAGCAGTGATTTAAAAATGACCTTCTCTTCAAACGCTTTACGCCATGCAATTTTAGCCAGAAAAGGCTACAAATGATATCTTAAAGTATCTTGCTGCTGCTTATCTCGCCTCTCAAATGACGGAGTTCTAGCGCACATTACTCTGAGCAAGCCTAATCTGTTCATCGATGATAATATATAGTTATTATTGTGACAATGTTCAATTTGAAAGTGTTTGATCGAAATGAGGCCAAAGTCAACTTAAAAAAACATCTAATTTGCATCGCTAGGTAGGGTAACAAAAATTCTTGGTAAAACCTATTAAACGTGTAGAGACATGTCAAATTCTTTTGACACGTGGCAGAAGGTTGACGCTCCTTCCTTTGAATTTGGGAGCAAATATGGTACAAGGTCAGAAAAAATATCCTTCTTTGAAAAAATGGGTCCAGATAACGGAAAAGTACCGATATTTGCACTAAAAATTTTTAGGTGTCAATAAATTACAAAGAAACTTGCTGGAAAAATTACGGCCCCTTCTTCTCAACCATACTTCTTCCCTAAAAGCGGAAGCATAAGGAGCTTGGTTTCGAGGGAAGGAGAGACCTGGGTTTTTATGCGACAGGACTGTTTTGGTAAGATTGTCCTTCAAAAGAAGGCGTTGGTCTAGACATCATCAAAGAAAATACTGCCTCGTTTTTGTCTACATATTTGAGTTTTCGGCTGCTGGAAGACATAACATGACGCTTCCTTTAACATGGCACTTTCCTGGAGAGCAATCTGAGTTCTGGGATGGATCAGCTGTTCTAAACAGGTGCTTGGAGGTAGCTTCCTTGTTTAAGAGCTGTGGTATCTGGGCGAAGGTATCTGCAAGAGGAACAACAGAGATGCTTTGCGGATAGTCATTTGTAGTAGCTTCTTTTCCTAAGAGCATAGTGTTTTGTTTCTACTACTCACAACACACGAAAGGTCACTGGGAAGATGGAAATTCTCTTTCTTAGGATTTTTAGTTAATTGATGGCAGATACCAATGTATCTGCCCCTACCCACTTACTAGCGACCCGTAGGGTCGCTATTCTTATAAAGTGCGGTTCATAATTATACGAACACCCAAAATTTTGGAAGTTTTTGGACTTTTTGGAAGACACTCAAAAAGCCGTTGGTACCACGCGAAAGAGCACGGCCGAAAACGGTATATGATCCAGAAGAATGGAAATGGATGTCAATCTTAGGAGCGTTTCTGCGCCTAATGCGAATTTTTGGCGGTTCATAATTATACGAACACCTTAAACAAAGGTCCATTTTTCATTCAAGATTGCAATCATTCGAGTCCAAATTTTTTGTAGGGTTACAGTAACAAAGTCTGACATACCTGCTACACACTGAACCCAGTGCAGCTCAAAAAGATGATCGCTACTTTTTTCAGGTGGCTCTAAATGCTTTTGGAGTGATTGCGCTCCAAAAACAGCGTTCTTCTGTGGTTTACACACTCTAACTAGCTTGTATCAAGGCTATGAGATAAAATAAGTTTTTTCGATAGCTATTTTGTTTGACGCTTGGAAAATCTATGCGTTTTCGTGCCGTTTTTCAACCAAGTTCCAACCTTGCCCTAGAGTTAGCACGATTTCGAGCCTCAAAACTCAGCTTCTCTCTCGCGCCAACATTTGATATGAAGTAGCTGTATTCTTTGCATGATGATGTATCCGTGCCAACGTTTTTGTGTTTTTTGTAGAACTGATCTTGAGGATATGGAGCAACAAACCAAATACAGTTGTGATTGCAATAGTAAAAACAGTGGTTTTGGTTAAATGACGTCTGCGTGGCCAAAGCAAACGCTCAACGCTGCTGATTTTTTCTAGCCAAATACATAGTCTTGTGAACTTTTACATACTATTTGCTTACTTCATTATAGGGCTTCCGTAGCTGAGTTGTGAGGCTCGAAATCGTGGTAACTCTAATGTAAGGTTGGAACTTGGTTGAAAAACGGCACGAAAACGCATAGATTTTCCAAGCGTCAAACAAAATATCTATCGAAAGAACTTATTTTATCTCATAGCCTTGATACAAGCTAATTAGAGTGCGTAAACCACAGAAAAATGCATGTTTTGGGGGCCCAATCACTCCAAAAGCATTTAGAGCCACCTGAAAAAAGTAGCGATCCTCTTTTTGAGCTGCACTGGGTTCAGTGTGTAGCAGGTATGTCAGCCTTTGTTACTGTAACTCTACAAAAAATTTGGACTCAAGTGATTGCCATCTTGAATGAAAAATTGACCTTTGTTTGAGGTGTTCGTATAATTATGAACCGCTAAAAATTCGCATTAGGCGCAGAGACGTTCCTAAGACTGACGTCCATTTCCATCCCTATGAATCATATACCGTTTTCGGCTGTGCTCTTTCGAGTGGTACCAACGGCTTTTTGAGTTTCTTCTAAAAAGTCCAAAAACTTTCAAAATTTGGGGTGTTCGTATAATTATGAACCGCACTTTATATAAAGCTGAATGTCTGTTTGTATGTCTGTATGTCTATCTGTCTGTATGTATGTATGTACGTATGTTCCGAATAGAAAATTCCATTTCTAAACCGATTCCGGACCAAACTTGGCACGTGTACACTTCGGGCCTCGGCGGGTGCCATAGGCTACTTTTCGTCATCGATCGATACCGATTTTATCGATTTTTATCAATTTTTTGCAGAGTTCACTTACGGGGCTGGTTGGCACAGGGGAGTAAGTGAGCATGGGGATTCCGAATACAATATTAGTTTTCAGAATTATCGATTACTTTCATCGATTTTATCGATTTTTTGCAAAGTCTGAGCTACGGGGCTGGGATTTGGCACAGGGGGTAATCGAGCATGCTGATTACGAGTACAAAATTAGTTTTTAAAATCGTCCATTACTTTTATCGATTTTATCGATTTTTTGCAAAGTCTGAGCTACGGGGCTGGGATTTGGCACAGGGGGGTAATCGAGCATGTTGATTACGAGTACAAAATTAGTTTTTAAAATCGACCATTACTTTTATCGATTTTATCGATTTTTTGCAAAGTCTGAGCTACGGGGCTGGGATTTGGCACAGGGGGTAATCGAGCATGCTGATTACGAGTACAAAATTAGTTTTTAAAATCGTCCATTACTTTTATCGATTTTATCGATTTTTTGCAAAGTCTGAGCTACGGGGCTGGGATTTGGCACAGGGGGGTAATCGAGCATGTTGATTACGAGTACAAAATTAGTTTTTAAAATCGACCATTACTTTTATCGATTTTATCGATTTTTTGCAAAGTCTGAGCTACGGGGCTGGGATTTGGCACCGGGGGGGGGTAATCGAGCATGCTGATTACGAACACAATATCAGTTTGGCGCTATTCGGCTATCCGGGCCCAAAAATTTTTTTGCCGTAAAGCTTGCTTAAACTTCGTGTATGAGGGTTATCTTACGTGCTGAAAACAGAGAAAACAGATACTACACTTTCTCCGCAAAACGTCTCCCCGTGCGGTTACGGTAGGTTTACGGTAGGAAGTCAAAATCATGAATTCGGCTGGAGTTTGGTCCAGAGAACTTTTTCGGCATGCTGATTACGAATTTCATACTCTCTCTGCATATTGGGGCCTTTCCATAAAGTTGTGGTGGTTATACGGTATGGGAGAGAAACATAGATTTGCTTTAAACTTCGTCTAGGGTGGTCATTTGGCGCGCTGAACATGAATATTATGCTGATTTCGCAGAATAGTGCATTTTCTTGGGTTGCGATGGGTGTAGATGGGTCGAAGATCCAGATTTGCTCAAACCCTTACCTGTAACGGCTCACAAGTATGCTGCTTATGATTATGATGCTTGCTCGCTTCATAACGCATTAGTGAAGTTATGGTGAGTTGCAGGGTTTGAATGGACATTGGAAAAGGTTGTTTTGCGCGGTCTCCAGCGCCATCCTGATAACCAGTCCCAAAGTGTAACGCACGCGGCAAACCTCCCTCCCCCTGTTTTTGCTTAGACAAAAGCAGCCGAAGGGTGTATCGCGCGCGGCAGTGGTCCTATAAGGAAAGCATTACGTTCGTGGAAAACTTTTATACCACACGAATTGCCACTATCATGGGGATTAAGCATGATATTCTTGAAACAGCACTTTAGGTAATTCCCTGCCAAGGTTTCAGGCAAGTTCATGATTTTTACCCGCTGCCACGCGAAATGACTACCATTTCCGTCATCAGCGGCTTGAATAACCCCCATATACTGAGGTTGAGCAAGACACACCACAAAAACATTCTAGGGCCCGGATAGCCGAATAACGCCATCAGTTTTTAGAATTATCCTTACTTTTATCGATTTCATTGTTTTTTTTGCAAAGTTTGAGCTACTTGGCTGGGGGTTAGTGAGGAAGGTAGGTAAGCATGCTGATTACTCACACAGCAGGAATAAGGAATTGCATGTAGAGGTGGGCACAGGTACAGGGTGTACAGGGATAGAGATGAAACCTTTATCGTTTTTGGCAGGGCCAAGCGGAGCCGGGTAAGCCAGCTAGTTTCATTTATTTTTCGAAAAGGTTGAGCTACGGGGCTGGGAGTTGGCACAGGGGGATAATCGAGCATGCTGACTACGAATACTGTTTTAGTTTTTGAAATTATCCATCAGTTTTATTGATTTTATCGATTTTTTTGCAAATTTTGAGCTAGGGGCCGGGAGTTGGCACAGGGTGCAATCGAGCATGCTGATTACGAATACAGTATTAGTTCTTGGAATTATAAATTTGTTTTATCGATTTTATCGATATTTTGTAAATTTTGAGCTACGCTGGGAATTCTCACAGGGTTAAGTAAGCATGCTGATTACTAAAACAGAACATGGCATGGGCACAGGGAAAGGGTGTACAGGGATAGGGATGAGAGTTTTATCATAGTGTTTTGACAGGGCCGGGCGGAGCCGAGTAAGCCAGCTAGTAACATCACATATTAAAATGTCACTAAAAGTACTTGCCGCTATGTGTGGGAGGAAATGTACAGCCAGTCATAACATGCGCGCTATAAAAATAAAGTTTAGTCCCGGTGCAACCATCGGGATTTGATCTCGTATATAAGTCGATTGATTCAAAATAATGCAAGTTTTGCGAACTCACTCTCTGCTGCTTGATTGTTGTTAAAACTTTTTTTGCCAGTCCATCTAAAAGCTAGTTATGCACATTCTTGCCCTGTACTCATCCCAGCTCTTGATTTGGTAAACTTCTTGGCTCGAGCTTACAAGTGATTGCTGAGAAGGGCTTAACTTGATTTGTCAAATCATTCTCATTGCTGGGGAAATACGCTATTATCATCAACTTTTGTGGAGGAACGATTTCGCTTAAAGTAATTTACCGAAACCGCCACTTCAAGACGTATAAAATTGTAACACATACCAAGAAACTAAAGAAGGCTTGCAGTGTGTTCTCATGTTAATGACAAACATTCGAAACTAGAAAACGCCTACCTCACAACAAAACTTCGGCAGCAGCATTGGCCCGAGCAACAGTCACTTGCCATTTAACTCAGCAGGACAATAGAAAAATCGAGCGTACCATTTTGAAATTTGTTCAACGATTATGTAGAGGGAAATGATTGGTCTGACTTTGGTAATCTAGTCCTATCCTTTAGCTAAATTCTAAACCCCACACCATAACTTTTACTAATTGAACAAACTTGATTGTTTGATTTGCCTCAGCTTCTTCAATTTGACTCCTCTTTCACAGATTACTAATTTTCCAAGACGGGCAACCTCTTAATTAAAATGTTTAGAAGAAGAAGTATTTTGGGATTTGAAAACATCTATTGAGTGTTTGTGCTGAACACCAATTTGATCACTGATAGGTAAACGAGCTATTAGTGGTAGAGATGTGCTGATAAGTTCTGTTCTTACTTTCATTAAGAAGATTGTGTTGTGACACACTCAATGCCGTTCAAAGAGAAGCACAAATGCATTGATTCTTTATCAGGACGCGCTAAATGTTATGCACGCTTCTTTATGCACTTGAACTATTGACGTGATTGACGCGTAGATTTATATTCGTGTATGTGTCTGTCTGTCGAGAGCGAAAATCATGGAATGAGTTGCCGGGGTCTCAGGCCACATTACGCATGTCCATTTTGCGCATGCCCATACTCCACGCGTCTCCATTGGTGCGCGATTGACTGCAGAACTTTTCATAAATGAGCAAGGTCCTTTGTTTGGGCAGAAATTGTAGAATTTATGACAGCTTGCAAAAATTAAGGTCACACGTAGAACAGCGCATTTCACTCCGCAGACGTCTGGCAAATTGCCAAGTAACGCGATGTAGGCTTACGAATTCGCCAAGGTATGCTATGGGCGTAACACAAGATTTTAACAGTTAGCATGCTGTAATTTAGTGCATGTATCCTTAAAAATTAGCGCGTCAAAGAGTCACTTTGCTTCTGTCCGACAAAACTTCATTCGTGTCAAGGCTTTCAAACTGCTTTACAGATATTGGCAAGCCAGGCGCTGTGAGTAAGTAGACTATCAAAAAAGCACTCACAACGGCGCCAAAAAGTGGCAGTTCATCGAATTTGCATTTGTTAGATCTTCGAGATCTTGAGGCTCTTTGATCTTAGAGAAGATTTTTGCTCAGAGATAAGCTTGAAGCAGGCTATGTGCAGCAGCAGTTTCACCCCTCCTCTCTTGAAATCCGCACATGTTGACACATCAAATGCGGTTTCAACGCAAGTTCGTACACGCCGACAAAGTGCGAGCCCTTACAACATAACAAAAAGCCTTTGAATAGCCTGATCTCTTGCAAAAACGGGCCAAAAGGATATGATGGCAAACTGAAAGTTGTTTGATCACTTTCGAAATAGCAGATTTTCTATAGTTTGTTATGTACTTGATTAGTCTTTCGAGAAAAGTAGAATTAATCTGATATTTTGCTTCTTTGCTTTTTTCTATTTTGCTTCTCGCTCCAGAGACAATCCTTGTTTCGCAAACAAATGTCATGTATAACAAGCCAAAGACAATTCTGTGAGAAGACAATCATTTTCCCGGCCAGTGTCCAGTGCCACTCTGATGACTTGTTCCAAAACGTGATGCCGTTGCTATTAAGCAAAAGCAGCCGCAGGGTATTCTCTCGAGAGGCGGGCTCTTGTATGGAAAGCATTAAAGTCGTGCTAATTGTTCTACGCTCGATTCTGTGTTACATTCTGTACATGACTGAATCGGAGCCGAGAACGAATGTGGCAAATGTCAAGTTAATCTTCAGAAAAAAAGCAATGGGGATGTCGTGACTGCACATGCACTACGTACTAGTGGCGGACCATTAAATAGTAATTAACTTCCTCGCTTGTAGCGTCACACAACGATATGATTCCGAATTAAGCGTGTAAATGGACAAGGGCTAATATGAGCACAGTGCGAAGTAAATGGAAAAGCTATGTGAGTGAAGGTTGTGGCAAGCATTCAGAAATTTTTCAGGTAAAAGTCAAAAAGTAAGTCTATTTAATGCACAGGTAGCAATCTGGCTTCAGACCGGATATGTATATGCCCGATAAAGATTTGAAACAAAGTTTGAAATTATTGGTCCTTCCAAAAGTTCTTTCCAATTTTTCAGCTTATCATAAAAAACCTGGGACAAAGGTAGACAAATGTTTAGAACATATGTATTTTGAAGCAGTTTTTTTTCATCTTTTCAGCTGTCATGTTCCGGTTTTAGTTGCTCTTACTGTCACAAAACTTTGATAATTTTTCCAAAACTTGCTTCCAAAATTTTTGAAAAGGTTTGATAGCAGTCAGATAGTGTAAACAAAGTGCAATGCAATGCAATATCTCAACCTATAGCTCGCTTTTAAAAATTTTCAGAATTATATTTCTCTATCAAATTCCACTTTTGGTCATACTAAAACTGATGAAACGATAAGCGGCGAATAGCTAAGGTGTTGTTCGATACAGGTTTTTCTCTTCTTTCTGAACGTTTTTTTCCAATTCGTGGGATTTTTGGCAACAAAATCATCAGAATTTTGATTTTCAGGGCGCTCCAAGCTGTGTCCATAAAGTGCAAAACGTGATATTTCGAAGCCTGTTGCTCTGTGAAATAGGTGTTCAATCATATCAGTTTTTCAAAAGTTTCGAATTCTCCAACTTTGTTAGAATTTTGAACGTTTGTGTTTTGCGACTTTGCCAAAGTGAAGACTTTTGGAGAGGAGAATGTCATAGAAAATACTGAGAAGAACATGGCAAAAAACTGCATTGCATTGCACTTTGTTTACGCTATCTAAATGCTATCGCAGCTTTTCTAAACTTCAAAATGAAAATTTCAAAAACCTATTATTGGACCTAGTAAATCTATGGGTTCGAGATTACGGCGTTATTTCAGTGGCCAAAAGAGTAACCAGCACATAAACAACGAAGTTGAAAAGTGAAAGAAAAAGTTTGTCTATTTTGTTGCACTTGTTTTTATGATAGGCTGAAGCAACGGGTAGACTTTCGAAACGACCTAATACAGGGTGGCCGGTATGTGTGGGTGTTACAACGTGTTATATATCTTTTTTGTGAAATATTCTATCATGGCGGCTAATATGTCCGTAGCTTATGGAGTTTCTATAAGATGAGTGAAAATTATACGAATGGTTTTCTGTTGCAAACGGGACTCTTAAGTCTACTTTCTCTAGAGAGGAGCTGCGGCGCGTTCAGTTAACACTATATTTATAGTACCGTGTCTCATTTTGAAGAGGAGAATTTTTTGCTGTTATGGCACTGTGTTATTCTTCGGACTGTGTCTACAAAACCCCAGGTCTTAGAATCTAGAGTCTTAGAATCGATTGCTAATCATTCGAGTCATAGTCAGTCAGCCATCATCATTTAGTGATCGGGTTATTTCAACGGACTAGCAATGGGTACAATCTTCAAGTAGCATTTTTGACGCCTCAACTTCAAGGTAAGCTGCTGAAGTTTGTGTGCATGTGCAGGAACGCAGTTTGCAGGAGTAACACACTAAGATGCTTGTGTTTAGGCTTGCAAAAATAATCTTACAGAATTTTGTTTGTTATAAAAACATCATTGAACGAAAAATGTGACGCCCACACTTCTCGCCCACCCTGTATATAAGAACTTGTGTAAGTGATAAGTGTCCCAATAAGACCTTTAGGGTGGGAACTTTCATTTCATATTGTAAAGAGTTCATCACATTACGTTGTCGTTAGGGGCAGTGTCCCGGCAGATTCGGGTCCTGGGGGATGTACGTGTGGTGGGGTTCCTGGTCACCCCATCGATCTCCAGGCGCACCTCGGCTGGGTGATGTTCCCCCTGGGCCGAGAAAATGGCCCTTGAACCGGCGTGCGCAACCCCAACTGGCGCGCGCTTGGACGGCCCTCCCCGCCTGTTCGACGCGGGACCCCACGAGCGCTCTCCCCCATGATGCATGCTATCCAAAGCAAGAATTACAAGCGGCAGGGTCTTCGTCTGAGGACCTCCCCCAACTTTCCATTGAAAATCTCGTCCAAGCTGCTTTTCTGGAATTAGAAAAACGCCCCAAAATCGGCCTTTTCAGCCCGTTCAAAGCTCAAATTCGAATTCTACGTGGCGGGCCTAAAACATGCAAAAAAGTGGAGGTGCAAAATCTGCCGGGACACTGCCTTTAAGCTGTGAGCTGTGCTGTAGCGTAGCTGAACTTTTGCGGTCACGCCTATTTCTTACTCTCCTAATTGACATAAGTGCTGGTCAAATTAGGGCTTCTTATCAAGCGTCTATCAAGCCGTCATAGGCAAGGCTTCGAATAGGAAATCGCGGCAGACAACATATAATACGGCGGCTTCAGCTACATAAGTGTAGTCGAGCAAGGGATGAGATAACGGATAGTATGTTCAAGATAAAGGTGGTCAAGCAGGAGCAAAGGCGCCGGATAAACTCACATAAACATATGAAGTAATCACACGCAGGCGATAACGAAGATTGAAATAAGAATAAACAGTTTTAACTTGAGGAAAAGGGCGGGGTGATTTCGACAAGAGGGAGAGAAGTGATCCGTAGACGATTCTGTGGAAGAGGCAGCGAAAGCTGCCTCAAGCCTGACTTCCGTGAGTGTGGCTATTACTTCATATAGTACCTGAGGCGAGGCAAGGAAAAATGAGTCATTCGTGCAAACATTCGCTTTTTCCTACAATATAAGTTTTTAAATTTCCTACATAAATCTGTTCTACGCCTAATTTTTGCTAATAGCAAGATTGTAGTTTCAAAATCCCTCTTCTCCTCTTTGCAGGATCAAAAAGATCAAAAAAGGCCGGTGTCCTAAAGGAGAAAAAATTCAAGAGCTCACGCAGCTACATGATCAAGCGGGATCATAACATTCATATGCAGCAAAGGCGAGATCGAGTGTCAAGTGTTTAAAGGCAGCGTATACTCAGAATTTCGCCTTCGATGTTTTTGTCATTCTGGGGCCTGCAATTTATTACAGTTACGAGATTGAAATTCTCCAAAATTCCCTAAAAACCCGATTCTCGGGGACCTCTCTTCAGAGGGCGGACGAGTTTCGAAGTGCTCGTCCCCGTCGGCATCCCAGCGAGAAGCAGCTGCAACAGCATGACAGCCTGCAGTTGCAACTGCAACTGCAGCTTATGCTGCCATGGATTCGCCCGAAAGACGGACAAAGAAGGGGACCGAGCGTATAGAGAATCAGGCGGATTTTCTCCGCTCAGAAGCAACATTGGGAGAACGGACCAACGCAATTGGTCTTCTTGTGGGCCCTACATATACACCGTATAGAGAACTGGGTAACTTAGGTTCTGCGTGTACGCTGCCTTTAATAGCCATCCTCGCGCTTGTCCCTGGACTATATCTGTCTAAACAACATGGGATGTCTGATGCGCACGCGATGTAGAGATCTAATTGAGATTGATTATGCGTAAGTCGAGCTATTGGTAATCTAGAGACATCTTCTAACGAAAAGAGCGCCCTTCTAATACGTACATTGGAAGGAATGCGAGTGGCAAATGCATGCGTCACACAGACTGTAATTTAACCTGTAAAGAATTGAACGCGCTCTAGACTGCACCTTAATTCAAAATCAAAAAGTGGAACTTTAAAAAAAACTGGCCCATGCTCTTTCAGCTAATCGCCAATGTATAGTCTGCTGCATGACGATCGCATTAATATCTTTGGGAGCGAATGCGGTTTCATTAGCCGCAGAGAGCATAAAACGCGAACTTACAGCGGTGAATATACGCGCTTGTTGCGTTCGAGCTCGCTCAACTAGAACTGCTTCTGCGCCTTGTCATGCAGTAGCCTTTGACTGAAAAAACGCAAGGAATTGTGCAATCACTTTCTGAACAGCTGCATTTCTCTGCCAAGTTCCTTATAAAAAGTTGCCAAGGATACCTCACCATAAAATACTCTCGGAAGCACAATCTTTTCGCAGCACAGCGCTCAAGCAATATGGGAAGCAAAGTTTATTTTTTCAAAACCTCATAAATTGTCAAATCCCTCTCCCTTCAAGGTTTGTCAGCACAGAAGATAATAGCCTACCTTGCTGCCGCAAGCCAGTGGTACAAAAAAGATGGAAAGGCCTCACACAAAAAATATTTGCGAAAAGAGAAGAAAAGTTGATCTAACATTGCCGCTTTTTCAACGTTTTATTCTGGCCTAAAAGTCGAACGTTGAGATTTTCCTCCGATTCTCTATGTACTAAACAGCTTCATGTTGCAAAAACTGTTTCCATGGTTTGTGTAAGAACACCAGTAGAGCTCATTTCAATTTTGCGGAGTGAAGGTGATTCGAAGAGGGCCAATTGGAGGTAACCCTGTGCTGATGCAGAACCGCTTTTATCCGCAGTATGGGATTGTGGAGGAGAGGGTGGGCTAAAAGAGCGAGTCGGTTAAGGCAGCAGAAGGTGAAACGAGAAGAGAGAAACCGCGAAGAGGAGAGCGGCATGTTCTGCCAAATCCTGATTCACCTTCCCAGTCTTTAGGCCAAATGAAACTGTAGTTCGAGCGAGACCGGGTATGCCAGGTGACAGTATTATGCGTCGCAAAGCTCCTTCAGATACCATTCTGCATCATTCCGCTCAATTTGACTTACAAGGAAAGGATACTTGGTCGAAGTGGCGTCTCCATATGAAATGTACACTATCTTATAGAGCGTGGAACGTTGATTCCAAATCTGCTTCGGTATCTACAAAGCATTGGGAGGCTTTTAGCTAAGGCTAAGACTCTAAACTTTTCGAGAGATTCCACAATTCTGATTCATGTATTCGCACTTTTGCGATAGCTTGTTCAAGACGTCCACTTTCAATGAAAATTCATAGAAGTTTTCGATAATTTGTGTTGCTTTGCATAAGCTAATAATTTTTTGGGGATTGTACTAAACACTGGTAATAGCAGTTTATGTGAAAAAATGTGCAGCCACTACAGGAGGATAACGAAACTAGATAGCACTGGAGAAATAAATCCCTCAAGCAACAAGATCGAATCCCTTTAACCATTCGTTCCCCATTCTCTTCCTCCCCCCCCCCCTCTCCTACTCCTCCTCGCCCTTTCCTACCTCATACATTCTAGCTGATGTGAGGACCAAAAGTGGAAAAAAATCAAAACTCTTTAGAATTATAGAGCTTTGCACCGTGGGATAATACACACTCTATTAGAAAACTTGATTTGCATCATCACAAATAAGCTATTTCATTTGATTCAGAAAGCTTGAACTTTAAGATCATTTTGCTCTCTCATGCTCAGAATCTTCGAAATATTACAGCATAAAGAAGCACTGAGCAAGATGTTGGATTTACAAGTCTTCCTACTAGTTGCCGCAGGGTTGGCAGAAGGAAGAAAGAATAAATGGAAGAATTTCAAAGATTTTGATTATCTGGTAAGTAAAAAATCGTGGCACATAGACGAGTTAAAGCATGCTTTAAAGGACTTTCTCGAATGTTACCATATTGACATCACTTCATTTTGAGATTCCTTTCTTGCACAGAAAGGTTTGAAGGAAAAAGTTGATCGGCCTATCAACAGTCATCAAAAGTGAAAAGTGATTAGTTTAGGACAATAATTCATTTTTTTAGGTCGTCGGTGATTATTTTATAGGCTTTATCGAAGCCGAATCGATGTGTGTCAACAGGAGCGCTCATCTGGCATCAATTCACAGCAAGGAGGAAAATGACTTTATTCTTAGTAAGTATATCAAGTACTAATTCAGCTCATTGGAAGAAAAGAGTTTGGCTTGCACATCAGTACAAACTGGTCAAGCCAAAAGCTGTACGTCGAAGTCACCTTTAGAGCCATCCTTTCTTACAGTCAACGCAGTGCATTTCAAGCGTAATTTCTTAGCAAAATAATGGTGTTTAATGGCTTGTAGCTTCGTCCACAGAAGCGGGAAGCAGATAAGAAAGACAGATTCGAAGTCAGCGTTTTATACTGCATCGAATGGTATACAGCTTGTTTGGTTTGGCCACTTCGACTTCTGACCATTCCCTTGTGAGGCGAGAATGCTGAAATTCGGTGGTTCCATCAAAAAATCTATGCAAAAATTATGACGAGCTCTGGATCTAGAAAAAAGTTGTGCTGTTTCCTGTAGGGGTTGCTCTATCCATCCATTTCTTGGACTCCTTTTGAGGGTTGTTGTAAAAATTTAGAAAAATTGTGAAACTTGGCCTTCCCAAAAGCATGGGTCGCAGATTTTGATAATTTTTCGAGAGGTTATTGAATTCTATGCAGTGATTATATAACAATTAGAAAGAGTATAAAATGCTGCATCAAATACTTACAGAATCTTTTACACATCTTTGTTCCACGAGATGTGGCGTACGTTTGAAAAAAGCGACATTACTTTCCGAACGACCTAATGCAAAGCAGTAGCTATTTATTCGTGAAGAGGTAGCTTTATTCCTCTATTATCATTATCCTTTGGTTGCATTTTTCTACCAATAAGCATTCCGACCTCGTAAATGCCGTTCAACTATAGGGAGTGCACAGACCAGGACTCGGCACGAGGTGACTAGTTGAAAACGCAAAAAACGAAGTCCCCCTTGGCTTTTGCGAATTTTTACGAAGTCCCCTTTGATCCTAGACCATAATCCCTAAAAAATCTCCAAAAAACGAAACGTCGACTGAAAAAAAGGTCGCAAATTTCGTGTCTTTCCGCCCACGAAAACGAAATCTTCTTTGCTTTTTGTCCCAAAAACGATATCCAGCTTGCTTGTAAGCCCCCTATGCCGAGCTCTGGCACAGACGAGTGATTTGGCAATGAGGTTGTTCACACAATTCTTCTACAAGGCGGACCACAATAAGATTATGCGCCTGCTGTTATAAGGTTCTGCAACCAAACATGTAAAAATTTCCAGAAATTGCGGGTGGAGGTCAAGTTTTGGGTGGTGCAAATCCTTTGGATTCGACCATGGGTATGCAAATGGTTGCAAATATAACAATCACTTCTGAGTGCAGAATGTACATTTTATACCCAACTTCGGTGTTTTCTGGAACATAATTCCTCGGAAATTTAACGCTGGCTATCCTATTTTCCTAGACTGCTTCGTCATCAAAAAAAACTTTTCGCTCGCATAACCCTTCCAATTCTCCTTAATTTACTCTTTCCAATGATACCATGAATTTCTACACAATAATTTTTCGCATCGGTGTTTGAGAATCCCCAACACTCGCATTCTGCATGCTATGTACGCAATCTCAAATTGATTTATTCAATAAGCTGTTGGAGATTGGATAAACATTTGCCTTTTTTGAACTAAATTGCTAACATGCTCGAAATCCAAGATGAAATCTAAAAGTATAATTCAAATTTGTGACTTAACCTTCCATATGGAGAGAATTACGAACAACTTTTCTGAAGATTTTGAAATCAAAAAGCTTTGAAAATTGCTGCTTAGTGCCGTTTTAACGTAAATGTTACTTCTGGTGAGTACTTCGAACAATATGCACATACACGGTACCCAAACTTACTGCAGCTTGGTATACATATTTCAATCAATCTCCAAAAGGTCACAGTTCGAGGTTCTTCAACCGTTTCTTTTCTAGCAGTAGTTTTAGTAAATCGACATTGAAGCGTAAGACAGCCAATCAGTTGAATAAATTTGGAAGAATAGGTGGATCTCAGGAAGCTACGAGTAAAAAAATGATTCCTGCCTTGCACCTCTGATAGAAATTTTATGACTCCTTGTGCTCCTGTCCTTACCTCCACCTGCCGGGCACCCAAAATGCACAGGAGACAGAATCATAATTTATGTTTGCATAATTATCCAAGTTGATACGAAAGCTCTAACTTAGAGGCTGTGGTTAGTGATGAACTTCTCCAGATTCCTTTCTTCTCACCTTAGACTCTCAGATAACTGAATTATAGCCCTATCACTTCAATCGTAAATGAGTGTTTAGCTTTCTTTGACAATCTGCTTCCCTCATACGTATTTTATGTGTCTGCTCAGCAAGAATACCTGCGATTTTTAAAGATTACCGAAAGTTGCTAACACACGTGCTTAATTACCAACTTAATTTCAAATCCCAGATTACTCTAGTACCAAGTTGTTGACTGGTCCGATCTGCTCACGTCGAAGAACGGAACTCAATCTCATGTCGTGGCTGCGCGTTATTTTGCTTTGGCTTGTCTGCATACTATGCCTCATTTTATCTTTTCAGACCTCGCTCCTAACCACTCTGTCATTGGCGGCGCACACGACATTCCCATATATAATATGTGGATTGGAGGGTACATGGCTCAAAGTTGGCAATGGACTGACCTCACCGACTGGAACTACACAAATTGGGAGAAGCGCGAACCCAACAACTATCTCGCGCTGGGAAAGTGCGCATTTGTGAGTTTCTCCACTTTAACCAAATGTACTAACTGCAGAAAAAGTATTCGCCTTTGAGAATATCATAGTGTCGATACATACCATAGATATATTACTGCATAAAATTCTGGTTTCTCAAAGATTCTGCCTCAACCAATAAGTTACGAAAATTCAACAAATATTTTCCACTAACTTAAACTACTATTTCATTTCACTGTCGCATTATTATCGCCAGGAGCTACACAATTCTCATTCAAGCTATTTCAGATGTACACACGACGGTCTCATGAACACAAGGCTGGAAAGTGGTCTGACTACAAGTGCCATGGAGAACTCCTATATTACGTTTGCAAGCGTCCTGCTAACATCAGTCGCAGCTATTGTCCTATGATATAGATTGCCAATATATCTGTTTGGTTCATAATTCATTTATTTACTTATACTAATCTTATTTAACTAAGTTTATAATTGTTTATAATTCATCCTCAGATATCTCAATAAAGATGTCAGCTCTATGGAGTAAACATTGAGTAAAATAATTTATTAGGCTGTTGCAAAAATAATGTCCCGTTTTCTGGGCTTACTTTCCGAACAACTTTTTTTCTTCAAAATTTCTTTTTTCGATATAGATTCTGCACATTTTGGAAAACTTTCATAAAGTTCGTTCTAACTGTGGTTAATAAAGCTTCTATATCGCCTGTGAGAACTTCACCAGCATCTCGCACAGCTGCACTCAAAATCGAAATCTCGTTGCTTCAATTTCCTTGACCACAATTCAGGCGCAAATGAACGAATTCTTTTGAAAACATAGCTACTGTATGGGATGGATATTGTTTACCTATTGCATGTTTGAATTAATTTTTTCAAATTAATCTGGACAGAGAAGTGACGCTTCAGAATAGCTATTCGCTGCATGGAACTTTATGGGTTGAAAATTTTTCCTGATTAGGGCAATTGCCGAAGCTTCGCTCATTTCTGTATGCTTGAGGTCAGGATATCTTCCTACAATTTTTGCAGGAAAAGTTAGTTATTCAGTGCATGAAGAATTTCAATTTTCATAGTTTGGGGCCTTCTGGCCTACCACAAAGAGGCTCAAAAAAGTGAACAATTTTTGATTCTAACTTTCCTTTTCGCAGGTGTCCTCCGTTGAAGTTTTTTCCATACAAATGTATACTACTGGCTTGCTTCTACAAAATCTGATCAGCAGCCATAGGAACAACACTTGAAAGGAGTTGTAATCTCTTAAAAACGAGAATTTTGAAAAAAAAGTTCGGTTTTTTCACGCAGTTTCTTCCCGTTTGCGATATCCGTACATGCTATAGTTAGAACCAAATATTCGTATTCGAATAATTTATTCCAAATATTCGACTATTCGAATATTTGAGAAAGTCCAATTATTCGATTATTTGAATAGTTGAATAAATGGAAAAGGCCTGTATTCGAATGATTCGTTCATTCGACGATTCATAAAAGTGAGTTATTTGAATATTCGTTCATTCGAGGAGTTTTAAAAGACAGTCATTCGAATATTCGATTATTCGAGCCAACTTGGAGGACAATTATTCGAATATTCAAATGTTAAGGAACATTCATTCGAACATTCGACGTCAAAAGAAAACTTCAGTTGTTTCACATTGGGTGCAAATACGTTCCCGATCGGTCAATCATACCATGAATGGATTATATGATAGAATGGCTAGCAATGTTCCCTTTTTAAGGCAATCGCGAGTCATGCCAGGGCACAGTGAGGACCAGCCTTATGCATAATTCATCTGGAGTGATGAACTATCTTCTGAAAATCGCGTCTGCAGAAGTTGAGATGCAATATCATGCGCAAATGCCTCAAAGCTTCAACTTGGGTAAGAAGCAAAGCCGTCATTAGGCGCCGTTTCAACGGACCACTGGTTCTCAAACAGCTTGCATAAACATATGACCAGCAGTACTTTAGGGCAGCACGTATTAGCCACATAATCCTTCATCCCAAGATCTCCACTTCCCTTACCAGCCTAATCACCGCCCGCATGTCAAAATAACCGAAAGATACGTTAACGGAGCGTAAGACAAGAGCAAGGAGGTCACGAGGACCTGAGCCGCTTGATTTGTGGCGGCAGCTTATAAGTAAGTCACATATTCAAATCGGCTGCCTTGTCAGAGGCGTAAAAAAATCTAGAGTCAAAATGTTGCAAAGAGGAATAATACTTTGAGCAGGCGTATAGGTTGAACAATAATTATTTTGCACCTAATTAAAAAATGTGGAAGATCCCTTACGACAAAAGTGCAAGCCTCAAAAATATAGCTAAAACAACTTTATGAAAATTCAATCTCACAACAGAAACTGTGAGACCCAGCGAATGATAATTTCCAACAAGTATTAGATTGGCAGCTAATATACAGATATTTCCATGACTTTTCTTTTTGGATTTGGATTCACACAAAAGTACCATTTGATTCAACTGGCTTGGCATCGGCAAGGGCGGGGCTTCGTAACCTAATTAAGGCTAGGTAACGATCAGAGAGCACTCGCGCGAGAGAGACGCAGGTTCGTCGCGGGCGCGAGCGGCCTCAGTTAGATCACAAAACCCCGCCTTAATGGTGCCAAGCTAGTTGAATCAAATGTTACCTGGACAACAGTGCGTATTTCTGCTGCAGAGGTTCTGATTCTATTGCGTAGGCCTTTCTCGTGCTCTCTTTGTCAATCTTAGGGAAGAATACTTGGTCGAAGTGACGTTTCCGAGTGAATAGGTAGTTTTATAAGGTAGCGTTTTTATAAGCCAACAAAATCGTCAATTTACAGCAAAAATCAATCAAGGTTATATTCCTCGTTGTAGCACACGACCTTTTGGCACATCCTTGTTAGCTTCTCAATCACAATTTTCCAAACGGCAGGGCGGCGGGTCCCAAAAAAGTCATCTAACCAGCGCTCAAACTACTTACTAAGATCGAGATATGCACCACTCATGAGATTTGCTAGACAGCGGAGCATATGATAACCTGCTAGAGCGAGATTTGGAGAGATGTTGAGTACTGACGTACCTTCCAGTCAGATCGTGCAGGACAGTTTTGACGACGTTTGCCGTATGAGAGGCCATGTTTCGTGGTGCAGAAAAACTCACTGAATCTGTCTGTTAGGCTTTTTATGCGGTAAGATCTGGTTTAGACGGTGCAGTTGGATTGCTTGCGGTATGGTTGACCATCGTCTTCTTGTACAGCAAAATTCAATATAGTAAGACGTCCTGCCCGTCCCCCGGAAAGTCTTGTTCAGCGACACCCTGCTCAGCCCCTGATATTTCGTAGCAATCCAATCCTTTTTTGTCTCATTTGATGTGCGAGCGTCAAATCCATAATCGGCAGAAGAATTTGTGCAAAAGCACTTTTTTATAAGGAAAAATGCGCAAACGTCGAAATTGCTCCTTTTTGTCTTTCAAGATTTCCATCTTTGGAAGCTACGAGATCCGAATGAATCAGCTTTTCACCGGAGTTAGTAGACGTATATCAAAAAACACAATCAGCCCTTCCAAATGATATACGGGCCCTGCCGCAGATCAGCCGCTTCTTAAAGATATGAGGACGAAAATGAAAACGCTACGAACTTATGGAACGACCTAACATGTATGTCTTATAGATGATACGCTAATTTCGACACTTCTATATCTGCAAAGCGCTTCCGGAAGGTTTATGTGGGGGGGGGGGGATTTGAGTAGAAACCTAAACTCGCGGTTACAATAAATTCCTTCAAACATGTGCTCGAATGGGGTTATAATTATTACTGCCAGGACGCTTTATGCAACTGATGTCTTCAGTCTAGTAAACTCATGCTAATCATTACACCTTTCAAGCGCCAGGAAAACCACACTGTTTTTACCTTGACCAAGCCCTTGAATTCATACTTCAAATTCCCATATCTCTTCTCTCAGAGGAGCTTTGCAGGTATCGAAAACAGATTTGGAATCAGCGTTCCATGCTCTATGAAATAGTGTTCATTTCATATGAAAACTCTACTTCGACCAAGTATCCTTCCCTTGTTAGAACTCACCAATGCTGACCATCTTATATATAAAGCTAAATGTCTGTTTGTATGTCTGTATGTCTGTCTGTATGTACGTATGTTCCGAATAGAAATTTTTATTTCTGAACCAGTCCGGACCAGACTTGGCACACATACAATTCGGGCCCCGGCGGGTGTCATAGGCTACTTTTCGTCATCGATCGATACCGATTTTACCGATTTTTATCGATTTTTTGCAGAGTTCACCTACGGGGCTGGGATTTGGCATAGGGAGATAATCGAGCATGGGGATTCCGAATACAATATGAGTTTCCACAATTATTGATTACTTTTATCGATTTTATCGATTTTTTGCAAAATTTGAGCTACGGGGCTGGGAGTTGGCACAGGAGGTAATCGAGCATGCTGATTACGAATACAATATTAGTTTCAAAATCGTGCATTACTTTTATCGATTTTATCGATTTTTTTGCAAAGTTTGAGCTACGGGGTTGGGGAGTTGGAGAGGCTACGGAGTTGGTGAGGAAGGTGGGTGAGCATATTGGTTACTAACACAGCGAGAATAGAGAATTGCATGTAGAAGTGGGCACAGGGAAAGGTTGTATAGGGAAGGGAATGGAACTTTATCAATTTTTTTGAAAGGACCGGGCGCAGCCGGGTAAGCCAGCTAGTCACGAATAAATACAAACAACCACCAATCCCGAGAGGTTTTCCATGTTAAATCTGTAGCTTTCGGAGAAACTTCTGTGGGAAGATAAATACGGACTTGAAACGGTTACTAAGAAGGCTTAATAGCCGTTCAAAAGACGATGAACACCTTGAACTACATGTTTGGGTAAAATCCTTTTGTTTCCTAGGTAAATTCTGACCAAGCGACAATAACCAGTCATTCTTACCACTTGCTACGCATATAATTATCAGCTACAAATCTAGATCAAAAATAGTATACTAATTTTTTTGCAGAAAACTGCAACAAAGAAAAAACCAGCACTGTTTCAGCCACAGATCATTTGAATAGTCGAATAATCGGACAGTTATGATTATTCGAATATTCGAAGACTCGAATATTCGACCACTCAGGCAATCGCCGGGGGCAGGCGGGCGCCGGAAAACACGCGTTGCTGAAATTTCGCATTCCGCTCGCAAATTCCAGAAAAATGGTTAGCGGGTTTTTGAGAGACCGCCAGTTAAATTTTTTTTCGCTCTTATCTTTTGCAGATATATTGCTGAATCTCTGATGAATCGAGAACTCAGCAAGCGGTCTTCCGAAAAGTCCTGATTGCTTTCCAAAAAATCCGCGAGCGGGGTGCGAGAAATCAGCCATCTACTTTCCGGTGCCCGCCTGCCCTCGGCGATTGTCTGAGCATATGCACCCCAATTTCACGCGTACAAGGCGCACTTTTTCTATTTTTCATACAAGCCGCTTAACCGCTTCAATGTGTCTCGGAAAGCGAACCTTAAACCGTTCAATTCTCTCAGGCAATACGGAGTCCGGCATAGGGTTCTTTGGTTGCGAAGTGTTGTGGCGTGTTTGGGCTGGCGGATTTCAGAAAAAAAAATCCCGCGCCTTGTACGTGTGAAATTAGGGTAATTATTCGATTATTCGAATAATCGAGTTTTCGACCAACCCCATTTATTCGAATACTGGTTTGTATTTTGAAATGTAGCATTATTCGAATATTCAAATTCGCGTGATCTGAAAATCACAGTCTGAATAATACTTGTTTTCGAACATTTTTCAAATTCATTCGACGAAATTTTTCGGTTGTTTCAACTATAGTATATGTAGGTGCGCTTAAAGTGGAAAAAAAGTTTACTGCTTCTAATAATCTTAATTGCATTCAAAAATATGAAGACTGGACAAAATTATAGCTTTTCAAAATAGAACTTTGCAAAACGGACTTCATCTTTGCAACAATCTAACATTTAACTAGCAGTGATGACACAGTGCATTCGACTTGCAAAAGAGTGTCGGAAGACGCAATAGCCTTTTGACATTAGATAGGTATCATCTGGGGCAGCTCAAAACGCTGATGAAACAGCCTTTCTTAACTACAAAATGAATCTGGGTCGGGAGTTATCGAGTTTAATTCGCAGAAAATTTGCAATGCTGAAAATAGTCAAAACTACCAAAGCCCATGTATTATATTGAGGGCTAAAACATATAGATGAAATATCGAGAGTCAAACTTGGAACATAGATGAAACAGCTTATCAATGCTCGATGTGATTTTTCCTAAGTATTATGCTGTAGTGTTTAAACGAGCGTTTGCACGACTTCCATGATCACAGAGCACTTCAAACAATGTAAAATTTGGTGATTGAGACGGCCGTAACTTCTAACCCAAACTCGTTCTGCAGCTAAGGGAACGGCCATGGGTTGCCGGCAGCGGTTGCCGAGGTTGTCCGGGTTGCCGAGGTTGCCGAGGTTGCTGAGGTTGCCGAAATCTCAAGTGCCGCTCGCTTGGAGCGCTCTGAGACTCTCAGAGTTCATAAAAGATTTGCATTTTGTTTGACTTTGTTTGACTTTTGCATGCCATCATTCTCGCGTTCGTTGTCATTCCTCTTGCCTCAACAGCGTTGCTCTTCTGTTCTTCTGTCAATTCATCAAACCAAAGCTCTCTTACGTGTAGAATAGTTCTCTTTCACGTCTGTCACAATTGAGCGTGACAGACTAATGCACTTTCGTATGGGCTGCAAAATAGGCTGCCCCCTTCTGTGCTATCCACATTTTATCAAATTGAAATAGAAGCTAGAATGTTTTCGTAGGTAATCTGTTGACGCCAAGTTTTCGTCAATCAAAATTCTCAGATGTAATTGCACCTTTCATGTAGAACTTCTTGATCAATCAGATCCCAGAGGGTATCAGTCGAGGTCTCTCTTGGCATACACTCAGTCTGTGTTACTTTAGGTTGTCTGTTAGTTTTGTATCATAGAGTGAGGAAGCACTGTGTGCATGCTTACATTTCGTTTTCCTTCCGAATTATTCTATTTTATCGTCAGAAGCTTTCTCTTTCCGTAATTTCGTTCGTCGCTCGTAATCGCGCGCCCGTTAGTAATTATAAGCTGCGAAACGGTTTACGAGGTAATGTGTTTGTATGCTTTTCTTTACCGTTGCACAGAGAATTGCAAAAATTCTTTGACTCGAAGCTACTTACTTCGTATGACAAGCTTCTGCTACTGGCGGCGGCGGTTCATCAGAAAAGATTTGGATCAAAGGCTCATCGTGATGCAGCCAGATAAGCAGCGCCTCTTATCTCCGCATGAATTTATCTATAACTAAAGAGTACATTCGTGCGAAAACGAACAAGCTCACTTGCTAGGGGGAAAATTCTGAAAGACATCAGAAACCCCCGATAAACGTTGGTTTTTTCCTTAGGATTCGTGAAAGATGGTGAGACATAGTTTCTTCATCGTTTACAGCAGTATTCACTTCGCGCTTATAAAACGCACTTTCTGCTTCACAAAGAATGCGAGCAGTTCGGCCTTGGGCGATTCACAGAATCATTCTCCTATACAAACCTTTCAAATATAACGCAGCTCAGAAGGTCTTTGGGCCGCAACTTGGTCTCTATCTTTATATTCCCTATAAGTCGCTGTTTGACGATATCTCGGTCTGCACCGGCAAAACTATGATCAGACAAATCATGGATGCTCTTCTTTCTAAAGCGCGCTCTTCACGGCGTTATCGTGACTTCGAGTTTCTCGACGCTCTAAAGAAAAATTTCTGTTTAAAAGGTAACAAAGTAGTTGGATTTTACTTTATAGTGCGTTTCCTACCCTTGAAGCAGTTACTGTTCCTTTTTGGAGTATTTCATTGCCCAGGTTAAAACAAATCTTCCTATTGATTAACGCATTGGACAACTGATAAGATGGCTCATCTGACATTGAAACAATCCGAGCCGGCGCTCTGAGTCGCCACATTGATGTTCTGAAAAGTACTGACAGGACTTTTTTTACATCAATAATATTGTCAACTTCGTGTTAGAATATCCTCCATCTACCGTGCCTTGCATCATTCTAATTATACAGTGCTGGCCATAGTTATAAATCCACTCTAGAAATCGTCGTAATTTTCGTTCTTGTCAATAAATCTGTCTGAAGCTTTGCTGTATTGTGCGCATGTCAACCTAACTTGAACCCTCAAAACGGCTTCCAGTCTTGTTGAGCAAAACGAAAAAAATTTGAAAGCCCTCAATGAAAGGACAAAATTATAAAGCCACCTGGTTTCCTAATCACTATCGCATTCGTTGACTCTCAAGTTTTTTGTACAATTACTTTCCAAAATATGGAACATTTGCAACACCTACGGCCTGTCATCCTACTCAAATAGAAGAGATCACTGCATTTTTTGCTTTCAAAGGCATCAAGTCAATCTGCTTCAACAAGAAGCTGGTTTGAGGAGTTTTCAAGCTCTTGTTTATTTCAAATGGTAGTCATAAAATCTACTGATCTTTTTTGATAATTGAGGTGAAGAGCGCTTCCATAAACTCTGCGTAATCGCTGATATTGACGGACAGACTTCGACCTCACTATAAGGTTGCTACGTTTTTACTCCATAAAACTCAATTTTCAAGCAATAGAAAATACTGTAATGTAGCCATTACGACAACCATACAACAGTGAACTTGTGCGCATGGCTAGGAATCTAAAATTGGTGGTGCATCTCTCGATGCACCACCAACTCTAGCAGACACATGTTTATAACTACTGTTATCTCAATTTATGGCCTCTTTTGGTCTTTCGTTTGATGTTATCATCCGGTCTATTGTATATTCAGCCGAGGTGTCACAGTATAAATCTTAGTTTTCAATAAAGTATATTTATAACTAAGGGCTTTGATATGGCGAGCATAAAGCTCAACAACTCAAAGAAGTTTCCGCATTATGGAAATCCCTCAATAAAAATGTAGTACGCTAATATGCCCGTTCACTGCCTAATCAGACTATCATAGCGCAATTAGATGCTCTCAAAGCTGATCAAAAAGACTAGAAAAAATTTTAGTCTAATTTTTGTAATATGATTAGACGAGAAGAAAAGCGGTCAAAGGAAGTTTAAGATAATAATAATTAGAAATATGTGTTTGTTGCCACAGTGTCGTTAAGACTGAGTGGTGCACCGAGCGATCACTTTATGTTTGTACGAAGTGTTAGGGTTAATTTAACCATGCTTTATACTAGGGTTATATTCACCCTAAAGAGCCACGTTCTTGAACACGGTTAATTGCTTTCTGGGGGTAAAGTTTACCCTCAGAGTCTCGATGTTTACGGGTAATCGCTTTCCGGGGTAAGGTTTGCCGTCAAGGGTAGGTTTAACCCTTGAGATTAAGTCTATCCTGTGCTTTGTGAATACGGGTTTGTTCTTTCTGGAGCAAAAAAACTTATCCTCGGGGTGAGGTTTACTTTGAGGGTCTGCTGATAAATACAGCCATTGGATGCGCTGAGTCCAGTGTGTGCTTGGAAATCAAAAAGTGCTTTTCACGGCGTTTTCTCACCGTGCAGATAGCTGAAGGGGATGGGCGAGGAGTTCCTGCCATAAACAGCGACTGGCTGCAAGAGACTGTAACTCCACCTATTTCGGCATATTTGGCTGATTGGCCTCAGGCAGCCAATCGCGCTCTTGGCGGAATCCTTCGCCCATCCCCTCCACCTACTCCAGGGAGGAGAAGGCTGTAAAAAGCACTTTTTGACATTCTGAGCACGGCACTGGACTCAGCGCATTCAAAGGTCATTTAAGTGTGGAAAGCTCGCATTAGCAGTTTATGAGCTACTGCATTTCAAGGTTCTTCCTACTCTGCCGAAATCTTAATGACAAGTAAGAATCTTACATATTCAACAGGCTTAATCATACCAAACGTGTTCCAAATCTTATTGGAGACCTAATCGCTTATACGCCGAAAAAGCACCATCGGGCGAATTTGCTCAAGGATCTTTCACAGATCGAAGCCTTCCGAAAACAGCTAAAATGTTCACAAATGTTCTATAAAGTATGCAACGCTTCAGTGCAGGGGCGATGGAAGAGCATTTTGGCACGATCATAATGATTTTAATAGTCTAGATTTAGGGCCCCAAAAATAAGGCTAATTTGAATCTCTATCCCCATAATAAGGGAAGGTCGCCTACGAAGACTAAAAGAGAAGATGTAAACCAAGAAACAAAAGCAAAGATAACTATTGAAAATCAGGTGAAAACACTGCACTGAGTTTGGCCCGTAGTAAAGCTCGGTCGATTCAGGTGATCTGAAATGAAGCCATCATTTGAGGTTCCGTTAGGTGAAATGAGGATCGCCCAATTTCCCTTGCTATAAGCTTAGGAACTGAACTGACAGTGACCATTCGTCCGTCCATTCAGCTGATGCACTCTCATCATTTTATGTTCAGTTAACTCGTGAACTGATGCAAACGGTGTGCAGTAGAGGAGAATCAGATAAAATTCCTCAAATTTCTTGCGAGTAAATTACAGGACGATTCAATTGACAGTATTGGTAGTTAATATTGCGGTGCAAAACTCACAAATTTGCACATTTCCGGGGCCCAGATAGGCGAAAATCGATAAACAGATAATTACGGCGACGAAAGAATTTTTTTCTCTTTTTTGCAGAGTTCGCTTAGATTTTTGAAGAGTTGCATAAAACAAGCATGTATTCATTACTTATTTTAATCGACTTATGCTCTAATCATTTCAATTTCCATGAAATCGTCGTCAAAATATCTTAGTTTTGTATAATCCACCCATTTGCTAGGCGATATTTTTGACAGCGGGAGACGGCCCTTCCGCACTAGCTTTAACAGTTTAATTACTGCGAGATTCTGATCGGTCGGCCGGGGCGTTCGGGTTGTTTCGGTCTAGCTAGGTTTCGTTAGATGGATTATACAAAAGTGCAGGGGTCCTAAACTGAACGAGTCATGTAATCGCACTATCTCAAAGAGAACAATCAAGGAAGCTCGTAACTTTATTTGAAACTAAAAGTGTTACCCATAAGCGGCTCAGTTAGATTTTTGAGTTACAAGCGCAGATTTTACGGTGTTTTGGCAAAATGAGAAGAGGGAGGATATCACGAAATGGCGCGCAAAGAAATTCAAACTTTTATGTTATAAATTTAGTGACGATAAGTGATATTAGCACACGATAACCTTCGAATACCACTTGTCAAAAATACCACCAAAAAACGCTGCCACGCGGGTCTTTACTCGATCGACACACACACCTCAAACTTGGGTAATTAAACCTTTATGAAGTGGTTATAAGAGAAAAAACCGACAAAATAACAAACACAAAATGACATGAAGCTAAACTACATAACAAATACGAACTGAGTAAAAATGCTAAATGATACACAGGAAAACTGATGAAAAGGATACACGAGGCACACAAATTGCTATAATACTTGTTTATCCTTTTCTGGTTAATACTTGAATTTTATACTTGACTTTTATGCTAATTTTGTATGATTGTTTTCTTAAAAGATGGAAGAAAAAGAATGTAAAAAGTATTCAAATTCAACTCAGTAAATATGAGTCTACTGTAACACGGCTTTATATACTTTGACAAAAGATGTCACAGAAAGATATGATAGGAAAAAATGCAAATATGAAAAACAACAAGAGTGATGATGCAGCTGCGCTTGACGTCCCTCGAAGTTATCTCGGTCATCATCTTCCGTGATGCTGGGAAACTGCGCGCATACTTTCTGAAATAAACATAACCACAAAACAAGAGTTCAATAATTACTTGTACATTGTAGAGCAATTCCTTGGGTATTGTGAGTCGTTTCACGACACTGCCGCCGACTTGGTGATGTTGGCGTCAGTTTATTCTTGTGCTTGGATTTGTGGTCGGCGTTGCTTTTTTGGTCGAACTTGTTTATGTGACCCTGTTGTCTCCCTGACTGCTCGATTTCCTGCTCGAGTTTCCGACATTTGTTCACTGCATCCAAGAGCATTTTGTCGAAGACCGGCTTTTGCATTGGGCCCACTGCAAAGAGCTTTAGGGTGCCTCCTTTGCCGCGGCCGCAGATTTTCAGCTATCGTGCCTCGCACCCTCTCGCAGTCGAAGCGCGGCTTCTGTAAAGATTGGCATCTTCCCGGAGGGCAATCCTGCAAAAATCGCATGCATCGTCCTTGTTTTCGTGCTATGTTGAGTTTTTCGTCCCCATCGGTTACTTCGGGGCAAAAGTCCGAGTAATGCTTTTTAGTCGGATGGCAAGAAGCACATGTGATACCTGCATGAGTTCTTCGTTCCTTATCCACCAACCTTCGGTGAGGCAAAAACTGTGAAGTTTTCTCTAGTTCGTCAAGCTCCTCACTGAGTTGTCGTCGTTGGGTTAACGTGTATTGTGAGTCTTCTTCGTCGTGTACTTCTTTTAGGTGTGGCTCTTCTAGTCCTGGGTGCTGTCCAACTTTCTTATCGAGCACCCTTGACGGCTTCTCGTCCAAAAGTTCGGATTCACTCTCGTCGAGTTTTGGAGCACCTCTCACCCTTTGTTGTAGCCGACTTATCTTGCCATCGTACAGTTGTAGTTGTTGACCTCTGCTAGACCGCTTTTCATAAAGATTTCCGTAAATTTCTGCATCCCTCTCCAACTTGTTGATGAGTGCGGATATCTGCTTCCTCTGAGACCGTATTTTCCTCAGGAACCGCTCATTGAGCCATTCTTGATCCGTTTTTCCTGGGTAGCTTTCGAGCGATTTGACGAGAAAAATATAGCGAGTGCAAAGCTTCAGATAGCAGTCACTCGCTGCTCCCGCCGCGCGTAAAAGGCGTCCAGTAATGATTACCTGTTGCGTAAGCGTCTGTGATTGCTTTTTGAAGTTTATCCACTTTTGATTGATCGTTGTGATGGCTTCGACTTGTTGTTGTAACTCTTCTCTTGTTCTTTGTAGTTGTCTTCGAAGTTGTGACCTTGTCATGATCTTCTTGGATGCGATTACTTCAATTAGGTACTCGAGCTCCTCCCAGTCGTTAACAGAACTGCATATGAGCTTGTTGGATTTTGCTTGCTTTGAAACATGTGGCGTAGCTTTTGTAATCCGTTTTCTAAGTTTGGATGTGTTCTTACCCTTTTTCTGTACGCTGTCCTTCTCTTCTTTGATCTCTTCGACAATTCCATTGACTTGTGACTCTAAAGACCAGTACTTGTCCCACACTTCTATCTCCTCCCTAATATCTTCCATTACTTGCGTAATCTGTTCGTCTGTATGTACTTGTCCTGTGAGAAGATGGCCCAGTTTTGTAGGCAAGAGATGGAGGCCTGATGGTAACTTAATGTGTGGTGAACCTTCTTTTATTAGCTGCCACAGCTGATCGCATCCTAGTAGAATCAGCGGCTTGCTATCTGGAATAGCTGCTATATTAATATTAAGATTTAGGGATTGCACAAATTGTATGTCTTCTTCCAGAAGCGGTGGTGTCTTCAAAGGTTTGGTGAGGGTGTCGTAGGTGAGCAATTGTAGCTGGTACTCGTTTCCCTCTGCATCCCATGCCTCTAGTTCTACTTTGCGGCTCAAACTTTCCTTAACCTTCTCTGATCCGAAAGTCCTCAACTTCAGTCTAGTTGTTTCTATCGTTGGTAGATGTAGTTCTTCTGCTAGGTTTTTATCGATGAAAGATAGTTCTGCACCTGTATCTAGAAGAACTGGGATTTTGCGCAAATTTCTAGTTACTGGGTTCATTACTTGTATTTCTCCCGTTGGAAGATACGTTGAACTGGTTTTTGATTCTTGTTTTGACGTTTGGAGTTCGTAAATAGTTGTTTCCCCATCGTCATTTCTTTGACTTGTTTGGTGGATCTTCGCTGAAGTTACTGGCGATGATTTAGTTTGCGTTGGACGAAGATTTTTTGATTCTTTCAGCTTTGTCTCCTTCGCTTTTTGATATGTGCTGCGTTTGTCCTCTCCCGTCATCCCCTTTTTGAGACAGCACGATGTGTGGTGGGGTCCTTGGCATTCAAAACACATTCGTTTTTTGCAGTCCGCTGTGACGTGTTTTGAAGATGCGCAAATAAAGCACAATTTGTGCTCCCGCAGGTATTGTGTGCGTGATTGAGGAGTTGTATACTTTGTGCATGCTATGGATTTATGCTCTTCTCCACAGTACATGCACTTGTTGAACCATTTACTTGATTCTTCTTTCCCTCTATGGAGTATAGGAGATACGGTATGTTGACGAGGAGTCACTTCTCTGGTAAAAAATGATACCTTTTCTTCCGTTGTGACAAATTCTTCTAAGAGTTTGAGCAATGTTTCCATCCCAAAGGTATTATTTGCTTGTATATACTTGCGTTCCAAGACTTTTCTTTGTAGTCTGATCGGAAACTTCGAAAGTACTTGTTTCATTATACATTGATTATCTACGTGTTCATTCTTTTCTTGTAATTGTACTACAACAGCTTGAATCTGTTCTAGAAGTTTCCGTTGATCCCTTATGCTTGGTGAGATTAACTGAATCTTTTCTAGTCTGCCGTATAGCCTATTGACTAGCTGTTCGTTATCTCCATATTTAGTTTTCAGAAAATTTATGGCTTTGGCATAGTTGTCCTGTGACACTCTGAACTTTTTTACCGCTTGTAGAGGTTCACCCCTAAGAGCTTTAAGCAAGTAATTAAACTTGTATAGCTCTGGTAGAGGCTGTGAGTTCACATTTGTGTCAAAAAATGTCCAAAAGTTGTCCCAGTCCCATAAATCTCCATGAAAAACTGGAATCGGAAGTGTTGGTAATTCCATTTTCTTGACCCCTATCGCACTCTCTGTGATTTCGTTACTTGTATTATTTTCTGCGTTTGCGAATCGGGTAGGTGTGTAGGAAATGAATGCGTTTGTTCTAGCTTTTAGAAGAACTATATAGTCTAGAGAAGCACAAAGTACCGTTTCCCCTTTACTTGTGTATTCTTCAAAATCCTCGCTTTCTTTTTCACTCAATGATTCACACTTGTCTATTGCTAGCGCATAGTTTTGAAGAAGTTCTTGTATTTTGGTATTACAGGTTTCAATTGCCCCTATTCCTTCTTCTAGTCTTCGATGACTCTCCCTTATGATGTGCGGCGATGTCTCTTGGTCAGGAAATTTAATAGTTTCTAGTTGCTCGGACTTGAATCGCGCGATCACTGTCTCTAATTTCGTACAGTATTTCGATAGGAGACGCTTGTATGTCGACAGTTGCGCTGACATTGCGGTTGATGCCCTAACAAAGATCTGACGCGCGATAAGCTTGGTGCGAGTGGAATGAGTGACTGAGTGGTTTGTTATATAATTGATCGATAATTAGCACTGTGAGCTAATACTTCCGAAATGGTTGATCAATTGTAAATTCAACTTGTATTACAGCAATAGATGCAAGTTGACTTGATTGCGCAGAGGAGCGTGCTAATGTGTCAAAATGCCGAATGATTGCTGAATTTGGGCTTGTTTAGCAGAAATATGCGTTGAAACTGCAATAGGAGAGCGAATACAGTTCAACTTGTATCAAGAAATTGTTACTAAACTTGTGTAACCAACCTCTTGATTTGATCCGGTCCGAAGATTGCCGATGCACCAGTTGTGTTGAGGAACGATGGATATTTAGAACGATAAACCTCGAATACCAAGAGACCAATGTACTTGAATGCTGCCACGCGGGCTTACTCTTGATGTTGCGTACCTCAAACTTGGGTAATTAAACCTTTATGAAGTGGTTATAAGAGAAAAAACCGACAAAATAACAAACACAAAATGACATGAAGCTAAACTACATAACAAATACGAACTGAGTAAAAATGCTAAATGATACACAGGAAAACTGATGAAAAGGATACACGAGGCACACAAATTGCTATAATACTTGTTTATCCTTTTCTGGTTAATACTTGAATTTTATACTTGACTTTTATGCTAATTTTGTATGATTGTTTTCTTAAAAGATGGAAGAAAAAGAATGTAAAAAGTATTCAAATTCAACTCAGTAAATATGAGTCTACTGTAACACGGCTTTATATACTTTGACAAAAGATGTCACAGAAAGATATGATAGGAAAAAATGCAAATATGAAAAACAACAAGAGTGATGATGCAGCTGCGCTTGACGTCCCTCGAAGTTATCTCGGTCATCATCTTCCGTGATGCTGGGAAACTGCGCGCATACTTTCTGAAATAAACATAACCACAAAACAAGAGTTCAATAAGTACTTGTACATTGTAGAGCAATTCCTTGGGTATTGTGAGTCGTTTCACGACATTTTATCTTGTCTTCGTAATTCAAATATCGTCACAAAATCTCTGGTTGACTGAAGAAAGGCGGAGTAATTAACGCCGCTTGGGACAGAGGAATAAGTGCTGGGATGGAGCGGTGCAGAGGGACATACACCCCTTGATTGCGATCACCATCAATTTGTTTCGATAACAGCCGCTATCAAAGTGCTAGGATGGAGCGGTGCAGAAAAACATGCCCAATTCGCCACTATCTATCCTTGACGTGATATTGCGCGTTGACTCCCGATCACTTAGCCATTCGATCAAATCTGCCTGAAATCAAAAGTGCCTCCTTTTTGAGAGCAGACAAGATCTTTACAACTAGAATGCGATCCGCATCCTGATTAGTAGTCACTGAATGCCGGACTGAGGCCTACTACGTTCAACTTAGGCCCGCCCGAGCGGAATTGCGCTGAGGTTTACTACGGGCCTTTAAAAATTTTTATTTGGTGGCATTTCGAATTAGGGTTTTCGCTCAAGGATCCGCCAGATCACAGCTTGTATTAATGAAGAAAAGCTAATTCTTATTGCAATTTTTTCAAAGCATTACGAATCGGAGGCTGCTAAGAGGAGGATAAACAGGACAAAATGGTCATAGAAACGGAACCTGTTCTTTTTGTAAAATAATAATCGCCAATCTTATTTGATGCGCCTTTTGAAATTTCGTTGATTTAAGTGCCAGAAGTCGCAGTAGGCTTTTGACATGATATGGGTATCAGCTGAAACAGCTTGAACGCTGATAACAGCATTCCTAGGAAACGGCCATAGGTTGCCGGCAACGGTTGCCGAGGTTGCCGAGGTGCTATTCCATTACATGTCGTTATGTTCTGAATTTGTTGGTAACTGTTGGTAATCAAGTAAATAAATTCCTCGATGGTATGTACAGTCATTTTCTTTAGAATCATTCAGAACAATTAGGGGTATTCGGTAACTTGGGTAGCACATCATACACGAACACTCGCAACCTGCTCACTCTTTCGTCATCTGAGCTTTTAACTTAGAGACAATTGCTTAATGCAGAATGAACTACCAACGACATACAAACCTTTTGGGGGCATTGGAATTCTTGGGAGCCATTCTAGACGAGCCGATCACTTCTCGTTCGCAGCATTATGTGTGACGAGAACATGCACCATTCCTTGAGAATCGCTTCAACTTTTCGATGAGTATCTGATAATTCGGAGACCTGAAGCATTTCGTGACTTCATCAGGTTTCTGCCTGATGAGTTTGAAGACCTTTATTAAAGAATTGGACATGGTTTGGACCATGTTGTGGCGCACGCCTGTCCAATTGGCCGTCACAGATTGATGGTATATTTGAGGTGATGCGTCGAAAATTTTTGAGACTTGTGTGCTAATGTTCTAAATTCAGATTTGTGACCCAGAGCATGTTTGCCGCCTACGCGTTAAATCTAAGGTGGGTAAAAGTACTGTTGCACAGAAGGTGGCAGGGGTGACGGAAGGGGTAGACATATCTGCTTCTTCTAGGTTCACGATTGTCTACCACATCATAAGGGGTAGACAATCGTGAACCTAGAAGAAACATTTAAAGACTATTACTTCATAGTTGCACTACATCGCCTTTCCTCCGTTGACTCGACAGAGACTGGAGGAAGTGGCCACAAAAACGCAAGAAAGGTTCAATTATCCTAGAGCCGTGATCTTTATTGATGGAAAGGACATACACATCAGGGTTGTTGGCACCCATTACCACATCCTTGAGCATAGAAATCTATTAAGAAACCTGCACACTCTGGAAGTGCTTTTTGGGACTACCAGCACTACAACTCTATCAACTTCTTGCCATCTGTGATGCGGACTACAGATTTATGGCCTATTACATAGGAGCCCCCATTTGCTGGTCATGCTGGTATTTTTCGACGTTCACCCATCAAAGTTTAGTTTCATGGCAAACTATAACAAACATCACAAAAATTATTCAGAAATTCTTCGAACGTCAAGACGACATTTTTCCCCTACGGAAAAACTCGGGGATGCCGGTCCCTTCCAATATCACATTCTTGTGGACGGCGAGTTTGGACAGAGCCATAGATATGTAAGACCCTATAGACTTCAACAAAAATTTGTCTCGGTTTGTTGTTTTTGACACACGCACAAGCGAAGCAAAAAGTCATTATGATCACTTCAGAGCCCGGCGCATGATTGAATTCACCTTCGGGTTACTAGCACAACGTGTTCAAGTTCTGCACACTCGCATCAACTTGCCACCTAAAAGAGTAATGCGACTTGTGGTTTCAATAATGGTTAGTCTTTCCTGATTTGCTGCAGATTGAAGAACAGTAAGGAAAAGACTGTAATAGATACTCCACAACCAACTCCCGCGCAGGCAAGACAGCTTAGAAGGAAACCGGAGCTATCCACCTGCCTCGAATGCCACCTACCATCCACTATTAAGTGACGATGAAGGATTTGGTGCGTGCTCGGCCAGTGTTGTAAAAGATTGCATTACACGATATTATGTGGATACGCACGGGCCAGCAAGATAATGCCAATTCTTTTTTGCACTCAATACTATTTTGTGTCCAACCTCTCGTAATCAACAACGACTACCTCAAACACTACCCTTTTTCTTGCTTTTTGCTACGTACTTGTACTTGATGAGTCTATCTATGTGTATCTATAAACTAGATGAAAAAATCCCTTATACTTAGCCGAAACACTTCCTACTACTGTTGAGTAACAGTAAGAAGTAACCGTAACAAGTGATATAACACGTAACTAAGAAATAACCGTATGTACTTCAAAATCGTAGGACATGTGAGATATGAAGTGAGAGTGAGAGATAAGAAATAATCTCAGGGATGAAAAACATGAATGCGTGTTGGATGATCATAGAGTTGTCTGCGAAGTAACGTAGCAAAGAGAATCAGCAAAAAGTGACCGAAAATCGGAAAATATAGGAAGGAAGTGCTGAAAAGATGCGTGCCTTTTCCGCCAGTCTGTTCTTCATAATGGTCTTCATACTAGTCCTCATAAGAGGGTTCTGGGCCTGCCTCGAAGTATACGAGATCAATATATGAAATTTTTTCCGCATTTTACTGTTTGCGTGATCATGCACATTACTTCATTTGCACGTCCACCCATTGCGCGCAAGCTTTTGGCAATGAACTCTCCTTCAAAAAAAAAGCTTTTACGTTCATCTGAAGCGATGGAAAAACGCACCGAAGCGATTAAATCTGTCAACATTTGCAACCATTGCCATCTGCGACTTCACGGCTTCGGCTGCTTCGCGTACGGCAGTGCGGTTTCAAAGATAATATCGAAATAATTGTCATAATAGTGAATCTTCACCTTCTTTTGTAACAAAGCGAGACTTTTTTGAAGATGTTTTCCTTTCGCCAAGACTTCTTTTACCTAAAGGCGGAATGGGATCGTTCTGGTTGCGACCGCGAATTGGCGTTACTGCATCCTTAGCACTTCTTTCTGAGAGACGAGGGGTCAACTAATGCGGGCTCTTTCGAAGCATGTGCTCGACGACTGTGTTTCCTGGAAAATTCTTCTTTTTTAAGACGAATAGCCCTGACTTTTGCAACTTATACATGGATCTACAAATGACGGAATTAGTGCAAAACTAATCAGTCATAACCATACCATTTTCATCGTTCTTTTTCAATTTCAAATCTTCTTCTCTAGATTAGACATTTGCACCCTGAAATGAAACATTGAGGATGTTATGTTCTCTCAAAAGTTCCCGGCAAACCCTTCTACATTCTCGGATCCAAAAATTTGAGTAATTTGAAAATGCCTTGCGGACGTGCTACTGTTGCTTTTCAATTCGTACGTACTCTTTATGTCTCCTATAAGAGCTCATCATCGATCTCCACTTCGATTTTATCGTCAATTGAAATTGAACTTCAAAATTCTTGCTTTCCTTTTGCTGGGATCCACTTACGATCGCAGGCGTGTTTCTTCTCTAGAAGTCTGTCGGCAACATCCAACCACGCTTCGTTTTTCTTGGCAAGGTCGTGAAAATAATCATCGCCACTCTCCCAGGTACAAGCATGCTTCTTCACCTGAAGACTGATGGCCTCCCGGAACTAGTAGCTCATTGGCTGTAACTACAATGCATTTAGAGAGCCCGCAGCCGCTTTCAAGTTTGAGACGCATTGACGATGCAATACAGAGAACTCGTTCGAAGTTGTTGGAGCTCATGAAGTTTCCAGCTGTTTTTCGGTGCGATGATTATCGCGTATGCTAAGCGAGATAAGATTCTGCCCGTAATTTCACCCGAACACACCATTAAAACGTTTTCCGATTCATAATTCTTTCAAGCTACCACATGGAAAACTATTTGTTGCCAAGTGTAGTCAGCAATGGTACGGAACGATCACGCAGATCGCTCGATTTTGATGTAAGTTGTTCCACAAGCGTAGTGTTGTTCCCGTAGTTGTTCCATAAAGCGAAAACCCTTGCGCGGATGTGAATAGAGTTCGCTGATTCTTAGTAAATGAGTTTAAGAATGGCTCACACAAATCACAATGAAGAGCTGAGTCCGGGTGGGGGAACGAAAGCCGCCAGGTCCAGCCGCCTCCGCGGACTGCTGGTCCTGGAACGACATGCAACAACGCTGCGAAAGGACCAGCTGGCCGCGAAAGGCGGCTGGACCTAGCGGCTTTCGTTCCCCCACCCGCTGAGTCCGGTCAGCTTGGGATTTCGAAATCTGTTTTGAGCGTCGTGGGAGCAAAGATTTCGAAATGCTTCAGAGTTGGCTTTGGGTTCCTTCATACTACGCCGCGCACGCAGCGTGCGCCGCTGCCGCAATGGAAATATGCTCACGGCAGCAGAGCTCCACTTTTTTTGATATATCTCTATATTTGCTGCATATTCGTGTCCCTCAATAGTGTTCCTTCACATTATGCATTTTTTCCTCTCTTTTGCTTTGTTTATCCTGTCTATCCTTTGTCTATATCAATGATTGATGGAATGATTAGGTTGTTGTGCTCCCTCTACTTTTGAGTTTCACATTTTGTATCGTAACTGACTGCACATTGCGTCATCTGGTTGTATATTGGTAGTATATGGTTGTATGGTTGTATGTTAATCTGGTTGTATATTTGCGCTGTCAACATCTCCTTACAAACATCACTGGATAAAAAGGATTTCTCTTCTTCATACTGTTAGACAGCAATTGCAAATTTGATGCGTCGTTGTTGCCGCAGTTTGTTTTCTTCGCTCACAAAACATCATTCAAGTTTCGGCGCTGCTTCAGCTACATTATACAGTCAATGCGGCAAAAAAAAAAAGACTCGGTGATTTTACTTTCTCTTTGGGTATTGATCTCACTTCATATCTGTTGTTCTTTCAACAGACACCTCACTGTGTGTAGTTATCCTTCTGTATCTGACTAAAGAAAATTGTCATGGATGAGAGAAAATAACAGTGATTATGAGAAGGGGTATGAGTATCAAATCTGATAAAGTAAAATCTCACTCGTAAAGTTTCACTTATGTTCTACTGTTAAAAGGGTCCGTCTGTGTGACTTGTTTTCTAATCAACACATCTTGTTGATTAGAAGACGAGTCATAAATGTAATAAGCGAGATAATTAGCTGAAAGAAAAGTAGGTAGCAAGGTTGCCTTTCTTGGTCGTGTTGTGTATGTACTGTGACTAAAGTCAGCGCCGGAATCCGACGGACAGTGATTCTTACACCGTTTGCGTATCGTCACAGCTCCGCCATTTCCTCAAACCGTCTCCGCAGTAACATAAAGCTTGTTATTTTCAAACGAGCGGGTTGGCGTGACCTGCTGGCCGAGGAAATCGAAAACGAGCCCGTATTATGGCATTGTAACCATGATTATTATCGAAAAGATAAAAAAACGCCGCTTGGGATCGAGTTTGTAATCGGCTTTGCGAATTGGGTTGCGATTATGTAGGTGAGTTTATAGACAAATTAGTACGAAAGTGCAGAAACATCTCCTCATTATAGTGCCAGAATTGAAAAAGGAATGGAAATCCATGGGGGACGCCCACAACAGGGGTCGAACTCGACCACAATCTGGATCTGCAGCAAGGGCGATCCACGGAGTGCGCCGAAATTTATCTTTTTTGAACACAGCTCACGTTTGTAATCTTTTTTCAGCTTCCCAAAATTCAAATTACAAACATGTCTTTTAAGCCCAGAATGACGAATATAGCGGACGACGACGACATCGATTTCATTGATGAAAATGGTGAGAGTATTTTACCTCCCTGCTAATCCAGTCTTCTTAGATCCGCCATTACCTGCCTTGCTTGGGCGAAAAGACGAATGGAGAAAGCCACCACTGGGACCATCCTATTCAAAGAACGTTGAAGACAGCAGGAAGGGGCGATGGAACCGAGAAGTGAGTCTCCTATTCCACGGAAAAAGAAAGTCCTCGCAGAATCGACTCCAACAAATTCGAGGAGCGCCAGTAAGTAGATCCTCTCGTGAAAGGCAGTATTTTGCTTTTTCATTTTTATTTTTTTCGGAAAAAGCAGCCGTTACCCAAGCCATGGATGCAGTTAAGAGACGCATGGCAGAACTGTCCGCTGACGATGACTTTATGCTCTTCGGTAGGCGTAGGCGTCATTCTTCGTAACGTTATGACATTTATTTCTTTTTAGGTGCATGCACAGGACATATATTGAAGAACGAGCCTAAAGAAGAAGCTAGGGCAAAAATGGTCGCCGTTCTAGAGCTGGCCGTCAATCCGCCCAACCCGCCGCAAGACGCATATCGCGAGACTGAACCACCAGCTTATGAAGCAAGGTATTTGGAAGAACACACTCTTGTGCCGCCGGTTGCACAAGGGAATCTATCCAGTAGTTGTTGTGCCGGTACTCAGATTAGATTTCATTTTCCCAGTGCTTTCTTTCTCTGATTCTTTGTTATGTCGAGTATCATGATTTCACAATCTGTGGCCGCATCTGCGAAGCATTTTTTGTTTATTTTTTTGATTCTACCTACACTTTGATTCTGAACTGATATGAAGCCGGTATCATGCTTACGTGTAATAAATGCCAATGTTGTGTAATAATTATTAGCTTGCCATGACTTGTTTATTAGGTTACATTTGCTGACTCCCAGTGCTGTATCTCTTTCGCGATCGATGAAGGATGTATTTCAGCGGGGTCAACCTTTCATCAATGGTTATGATGTTTTCTTTGTAACTTCTTTGCAATAAAATCGTTAAATGAAGGCCCGTGAGAGCTTTAGCTTCATTATACACGTTAATTCGTCTCAGCATGTGAGTTTTTGTTCAAATGGCGATACTGTACAAGAGAGTGCAAGCGGGAGAGTCTTATGTTTTATGTTCGCTCATGCACGCAATGCCAGGTTTCGAGTTTTTGTGATATCAAAGTTTTTGGGAAGAAAAAACTTTCGAGTCATGGGGCTTCATACAAGTCCGCACATTGTCACTTCTTTTCCTGGTTCACCTTTGTTTTTATCACTGACGGCTCTCAAAATCGTGGGGGGCAAGGGGGCAGATTTATCATGGGGCGAGCCTGACATTTTTGTAGCTTGGGTAATATCTCATGTTGTCAATTATCTGTGGATAAATGGCGCACAGCTTTTTTTGGCTGTTGTTCTTTTTTTTTGACTTGAACTTTTTATGGCTTTTTTATATGCATTACTAATGTAGTATTACGCTAGGGCAACAGCAGTGGCGATCTGTTGACTTTGAGCGAGCTAGTGAGCTAATGGTCATTGCGATGGTATTGTGGAAAGATTATCGGATAAGAGCCACTTGCGTCATTGATGCTTTCGGCATTCTTCACAGTAGTTTCAGATTAATTAGGATTCAGATTAGAATTCAGATTGATCTTGATCTCATAAGAACTCTACCTGCGAATCGAATGTTGCTATATTGCCTACGAATCTGGTTGCTTTCAATGACATGAATCCATTTCCACTGAAACAGATCGAGACGAGGAGAGCATTATACTTGACGCAAGTAAGTTTTATGAGCATGACATGATTGCACTCCTTACCTGTTCTTTAGTTATTTCTTGTCTTCTTCAATTTTAGTTTCATAATTTTCCTATTTACTTGATTCTTTTGATGATTCTCCTCAATTTTTTCACATTTTCTTGACCTTTTCAGTCTGTATACGTTTACTAGAAAATTTATCCAGCAATCAAATCACGTCACTTACTTGCCACTCGCTTCTTACAACACAATCTATTTACGGTACCTATTTACGGTGCGGTACGGGTTTACCTTATTAGGTGAGTCTTTGTGGTAAACGCAGTTCGTCTTTTCTGTAATAATGGGCCAATGGACTTGTAAGTTGTATTGTTGGTCATACTATCCGATCATTTTTTTTGAGAATTTCTCTTCTTTGCACTGATTCCTATGGAACTATTCATGCTTCTTCTTTTTCGCTTCTTCGCATGATAATGCCTTCACCATGGCCCCTATTGCCTCTCTTATGGCTCTGCCACATTTTGCGCTTGCTTCTTCTCTGCCATCAACTGTTTCTACATACCCGTGGTAATGGGCTTTTCTTGTGCAGAAGGAGAAGCAGTGGGTACCTTTTTCCTTGCTGGTCGCTTGTAGCGCAGTTCTTACTTTATTCCCCATATGCTACCCTGTCCATGCCGTCCTATGCGGTTTTATTTACTGCCCCTTCATCAGCAAACACTGCCTCCAAATGTATTCACTCATCCTTACTTGTCTCGAAATCGGCTAATAAATGCTCGTTTCAACGATGTTAGCTCAATTTTGTCAATGTGCTATCAAAATACTCTTGAAGTTTTTGTGTATTACAGACGAGTCTCCCAGTACTCTCAAATCTCCTCCAAAGCCTACATTTTCTATGCCATGCATTAGACGAAAGCACATCGCCGTCTCCGTCTCCGTCCCAGTCCAACCGTCCACGGCGAGAATACATGCGTCACATTTCTTCCTCAGGACCGTTTTCGGATTTTTGACGAGTACTTGATCACCGGAGACCTTAGGCGTTTTTGAAAATCATCAAGCTTCTCCTTTGAAAAGGAGTCAAAATTTCTCAACTTTTTACCTCTTAACAAATTCTCACAGGATCTTGCGCGATTCCCAGCAAAATCGAGTGCACAATCCCCTACGAACTCTGTAATGCATGTAGAACCTAATGAAGCAGTACTGCAAAAAGTTAGTACCTCATGAGTAGAAATAACCAAAGTAGAGCATTGACGAGCATAGCATCTACGCCAAGCAGATGTGCAACGATGAGATTTGCAGAAGTGTGTGATATCATCTCATCTGTAGGCAATTCTGAAAAGTTCTAAGTCAGACATAACGAAGTCTGGTTAGAGCTGGATCTACTAGAGCTCAGCTAATAGAGCATTGACGGTATAGAGCAAACCAAGTTTATGTGATCAGGTTTTAGAAAATGGCTTGAGCAACACCCTTCGCCATGATCTAGTTCCAGAAGGAATTCCTCCATTTTCTCGTCTACATTGCATCTATTATACAGAAAGTAATCAAAGCGCAAAGAAAGAGACATTCCAAAAAAATCGTTCCTAAACAGTACTCCGTCAAGGAAAGTGTTCCGATTTGAAACTGGAAAAGGAAGCACGAAAACATAAATGTAGGAACTCAAAACTTGACGCACGTCAACGTGGGTATCCTTGTTGTCTTTATGTACTTTTATCAAATCTTCTTGCACCACATTCAGCTGCTCCAGAGTGTAAGGATGTTCCGGTTCATTGATTCTCGAATAAGTTCGAAAACTTCTTAAAGGCAGTGTCCCGGCAGATCTTGCACCTCCACCTTTTTGCATGTTCTAGGCCTTTTCGCCACGTAGAATCCGAATTTGAGCTCTGAACGGGCTGAAAAGGCCGATATTGGGGCGTTATCCTAATTCCAAAAAAGCAGCTCGGGCGAGATTTTTATAATGGAAAGTTGGGAGGTCCTCAGACGAATACCCTGCCGCCTGTTCCGGGCGGAACTTCCGCAGGACCTCATTTCGGAACTTCCGCAGCACGTTTACGGAACTTCCGCAGGTGACCACGCGCTCTGCGGAAGTTCCGGTCATTTGTCTGAGGGGGCTAACCGAAAAAATGTTGAAAAATTGACAATTTAAGATTTGAATTTTTTTCTCGCAAGACCTCTTTGCTAAGGCTGTTCATCTTCCTCGTTCTACGGACTTGCGGCTGCAGAATGGACAATTAACCGAATATACTAACAAATTGTGAGAAAATTTTAATCCATATTTTTCTCCCGTTTGTGATTTGAGTATAGATGAATGTGCATCGCAAAAGGTTTGCTGCTTCTGATTTTTTTTGCATTCAAAAGTGTAAATTTTCATGTAGCACGTCGATAATTTGAAAAAAGCCATTTTTTGCATTAACCTAATATAAATACTCGAATAGCGGGTAGAAATGCGATTTAACAGATCTAGTAATGCTTCAAATAGAAACGCTATTGTTGTAACTATGATTTCGATGGGGAATAGCAAGAAATTCCCAAGTAAAACCAAGAGGCGCAACGATAATAAGAACACATCAAAGGCAGTGTCCCGGCAGATTTTGCATTTCCATCTTTTTGCATGTTTTCGGCCTTTTCGACCCGTAGATTCCGAATCTGAGCTTTGAAACGGGTGAAAAGACCTTTTTCGGGGCGTTTACCCAATCTCCATAAGGCAGCTTGGACGAGAATTGCAATGGAAAGTTGCGAGGCCCTGGCACGAAGACTCTGCTGTCTGTGATTTTTGCTCTGAGTAGCATGCACAATGCGGGAGAGCGGTCGTGGGGTCCTACGCCAGACGGTAAGCAAAGTCGTCCGAGCGCGCGCCGGTTCAAGGGCCATTTTCTCGGCCCAGGGGGAACATCACCCAATCGGACTGCGTCTGGAGGTCGGTGGGGTGACCACGAACCCCACCACACGTATATCCCCCAGGACCCGAATCTGCCGGGACACTGCCTTTAAGCATCAACAGGATCTTTGACGGATTCACCCCTAAAAAAGTCAGTGAACATGTGGACTTGGTTGCCAGTATCGTCATTTTAGTCATGAGAGTATGTAAAAAAGGAGAGTAATGGAGAGAAAATGTCTACAACCTGCATCACAATGTTAACGCATCTGGGGTCAAAACTGTACAGAAATAAATGATGAAATGACGCTCGTAATAATAACCAATCATAGAGATACATCAAAAAAGTGGAGCTCTTCTGCCGTGAACATATTTCCAGCGGCGTACGCGGCGTGCGCGGAGCAGTATGAAGGAACCCTTTGAAGGCATTAGGGTTGAGCCAGACTTTGCAGCGTACGTGGCCTACGCTACGTACGTGGCGTACGCACACATGCATAAAGATACAGTCTTTTTTAACCAGAGGTAGGCGCACATCCCAAGTGGAGCAGCGCGTCCGCACCGCCACTGGCTCAGCGAGATAGATTAGAATGAGGAGACGCAGACTGCAAAGTGGCGCGAATCGTTGCGAAGCGGATCCCGCCAGTCCAATTTCCTCTTAAACTGAGTTGAAACTCACTATATGGGGCATACGCCGCTTACGCGCGCAGTCTGTCTCAACCCCTAGGAGTGAGTGGGAGATGTCGCAGTAGGTTCTAACGAAGTAGCCGTCGCCCTTCATGTGCCTTCCCCCTTCATCTTGTACCAGTCCGAAGCGCCGCTTCGCGGCGCTCCGGACTGGCTGTGTGTGTGAAGTGGGATATGACTCTCAAAGTTAGAGCGTGGAAACATTTTCTCCTCCAAAAGTATGGCGATTTTTCAGACACACAACGAACTCGGAGATCATCAAAGTTAGAAGTCAGGATCTCCTGCTTTAAATGGTTTCCCAAGTTACATCATTAACCAAAGTGATAAATTAATCGCTTCCTCTCAGCTTTCTTTGCAACTCGCGTTTTATTGTCATTCCTGAGTTTTGAGCAAACTGGCCTCCCCCAACCCAATTCCTTTTCATCCAAATGTTTCCATTATAAACTGCCCAAACTACGATCTTTTCTCGCATTTTCAAATCCTTTTAATCTTTTTTAGTCGCTTTCGAGTCTAGCTCCAAAGATGCTGTTGAGAAAATGCGCCACCCTACCCCTTTAAAGTCTGTGCACCGAATCAGGCCAAAATTGATGTGATGAGCTGCGTAACGCAAAGATTCTGCATCATGTCTGCGGTGTTAGGACTTGTCCGTTCCCACTTTTTCTTTGAACTCTCCTGCAATGCGAAATGCAGCGCAAGCCCTAAGCGTTGGTGTGCGGTTTTGAGCCAAACTTCAGCGTTATCACCATAAACTGTAGCTACCAAAGTTGCTCATTCCCACATTTGCGAAAATCCTCGAATACTCTCAAATTTTCACATCCGAAAGTTTTCTGACCAAAATGGCCGTCACAAACCCGGCAAGCTTTTCCCAGCTATGTACATTTTCATTGCTGTTTCCACCCGGGGCTCTGCTCTCCTCATCGATTGTCCCTACGAACTACCTTAGAAGGCACATATGAAAAGCTGGGATGAAGTAAGCGACGTCCCTTGTCATAAAAGGGCCGCGGGCGAACACTGTTATGGCTTTTCATCATTGGGGACGCCACTTCTTTTTTTGCCACTGGGAGGATTTTCATGCATATGGGCCTCAAGATAACTATTCTGAATTCTTTGCGAGATTTCAGCAAGAGATTCAACTCAACGCACTTGAATGCGTTTAGCCAAAATTCTATCTTACTATTATAACATTTCCTACATGAAAAAACCCCCTTTCCTCTTTACGAAATATGCTTGAAAATTCTAATGCCAGGCTCGCGTCCTATATGGGCTTTCCAAATTGTTCAACAATTGGAAAGCCTTCTATATAAGACGCCCATATAGGACTATGAATTCCACCCGAAACGCTCTAAAGCGCACCCATTGTCCAACTCATCTTGGTAGGCTATTGACTCAAATTCCGTAAAGAGAGCTAGTATTGAAGCGTATATCCAATTTAAGCTGTTCATTCAAGCAAATCACCGCTGTCTATACGATCTGAGGTAGTGCAATATTCTGACAAAATTGCACTAAAAAGCTACATGTTCCTGAAGTCAGCAAGGGTTCAAGGTTGAGTTGATGGTTAGTGAAGCGTCTCTTTCTTCCCATCTCTTTTGTTCACACTTGATACAGTGCGTTTCATAACTATACGACACCCCCCAAAACTGGGATTTTCGAATTTACAGAAGAGATCGAGTATTCCAGTCAGTGCCTGTGTGATCCACATATGGTATTGAATAAAATGACATCTCAATCAACATTTCTACTCGCTTGCTTTTCTGCATGTAGAGACATGTCCATTCTTCAACTGTTTCATAACTATACGACACCTCTAAGCAAAGCACTTTTTCCAAGGAAAAGAATACGCAAAACGTGGTTCTCATAACTAATCGAGCTCAGGGGTCTTTTACCATTTCATCAAGTCTATTGGAGGCGCTTTTAACAACAAGCATGTCTTCGGTTCGGTGTTGTCGAATGCGTCCATAACAAGCTGCTCCAACTTTTCCATTACCTCACACTGCTTCTATCTGCTCAGAAACGCTGTACCAGTAATCTCCGAAGATTTTCTAAAGGATTTGAGACAAGACAGTATGGTCACCTTTACAAAAGCTGCTAGCGATGCTGGCTGAGAACGGCGGTAAGTGACCCGCGTACATGTTCGCACGCGTTGTGCGGCTGCGGAACGTAGTGCTGTTACAGGCGCTTTGTTGAAAAGATAACGGAAAGAATGAGCCAATGATTTGGTGGTGTAATCTAATCAAAAAATTTAGTTTGGACGGCTAAAGGACCGACTGGTCGGATGTAAGCAAAAGTCCACATCATCTTAGCAAGAGAAACTTTAGCGGAGGTTCCTCTATAAGCCGGGAGCATTTTGTATGACTCAAAAGCCTAATTTTCGAGGAGAAAATTTGCGCGCAGATTGCCAAGAAATACTGGAAAACCAACGACTGTTCCTTTTTCACAAACAGCACTACGTTCCGCAGCCGCACAACGCGTGCGAACATGTACGCGGGTCACTTACCGCCGTTCTCAGCCAGCATCGCTAGCAGCTTTTGGAAAGGTAATCATACTGTCTTATCTCAAATCCTTTAGAAAATCTTTGGAGATTATTGGTACAGCGTTTCTGAGCAGATAGAAGCAGTATGAGCAATGGAAAAGTTGGAGCAGTTTGTTATGGACGCATGTGACAACACTGAACCGAAGACATGCTTGAATTTGTTAGAAGCATGTCGAAGAGACTTGATAAAGTGGTAAAAGAGCCCGTTAGTCCGATTAGTTATGAGAACCACGTTTTGCGAATTCTTTTCCTTGGAAAAAGTGCTTTGCTTAGAGGTGTCGTATAGTTATGAAACAGTGGAAATATGGACATGTCTCTACATGTAGAAAAGCAAGCGAGTAGACATATTGATTGAGATGTCATTTTATTCAATACCATATGTGGATCACACAGGCACTGAATGAAGTACTCAATCTCTTCTGTAAACCCAGAAATCCCACATTTTGGGGGGTGCCGTATAGTTATGAAACGCACTGTATATTCATAGCAGACAGACAGCGTGTAGCTCTTTCCAAAACTTCTTTCACGATCACAGTATTACAGTTTTTTGAAATTTTCAGTCTTTGGATTAATTTAAAATCCTGAGATGAAGTGTTCTCTTAGAACCTGCGTTTCTTGCAAAGTGAGCTTTTTGCATAACGTTTAGTGTTTCAAGGCAATTCGCATCACCATGTTTATCACTTAGTGGATAACAATTTGGAAAGTTCGCACAATGTTGATGTTTAATTATTTTCTCAAAGAGGTTCGATTTTCACAGTGAGTTCAAGGATTTTTCATGTGAAGATACGTTCAGCATGCTTCACTAGGCTTCTTTTGCTTCATTCTTGTGGAAAAATTTTTTCAGAGTAAAATTTGAAAATTTTTAATGAGATACGTTTGGTAATGAAGACAAAAATGGAATAGTGCATAGGAAAATTGACAATGAGTGATATGATTTTGCTTGATCTTTAAGGAAAGGTTCAATTTTGAGATTTGTTTTTGCACGTAAGGATACGTTTAGTGGTAAAAACAGTGATGATGTGGTGCACTGATTAAGAAAGAATTGAGGAGATGTAATGCAGATATCAATGTTAAGTATTATCACCGACCTGAAGATGCTATCCGACGTTTGCTTATTTTCACAAATGAATAAAGCAAAATGTAAAGCGGTTGAAATAAATCGACCGCTAAGAGCGTTGTAGGCGACGGAATTGGGGTTGCATTTAGCTTGATGTCGTGATAAACATCAACAAAGCAGATGGAACACCAAGATGGCACAAAACATCATGCCATTGATGACATCATAGGTTGCACTTAGGTTGAGCCGTAACGGTAAACAGTATGGAAGCGGGTGAAAGTGCAAGAATTAACTCAGAGATTTGCGCAAACATCCTTCGCCGGTTGTTGACGTCGGATGGTCCCCCTGCGCTTTATTATAGGGTACTAGTTGGCAAACCCGGCTCCGCCCGGGCCTGTCAATAATATATTTGTAATCAGCATGCTCGATTACCCCCCTGTGCCAACTCCCAGCCCTGTAGCTCAAGTTTTGCAAAAAATCGATAAAATCGATATCGATCGATGACGAAAAGTAGCCTATGACACGCTCCCTGCCCCGAAGTATATGTGTGCCAAGTTTTGTCCAAATCGGTTCAGAAAAAAATTTCTATTCCGCACATACGTACAGACATACATACATACAGACACACATTCAGCTTTATATATAAGATGACATGAAGCTGAATGTGTGTGTGTCTGTTTGTCTGTCTGTAGGTATGTGCAAAATAGAAATTTTTATTTCTGAACCTATCCGGACCAAACTTGGCACACAAACAGTTCGGGGCAGGGAGCGTGTCATAGGCTACTTTTCGTATTGATTCGATATCGATTTTATCGATTCTATGGATTTTTTCGCAGAGTTCACCTACGGGGCTCGGAGTTGGCACAGGGGGTAAGTGGGCATGGCGATTCCGAATACAATAATAGTTTTCAGAAATACCGATTACTCTTATCGATTTTATCGATTTTTTGCAAAGTTTGAGCTACAGGGCTGGGAGTTGGCACAGGGGGGGGGGGAGTTAAACATGCTGATTACGAATGCAATATTAGTTTTTGGTATTACCCTTACTTTTATTAATTTTATCGATTTTTTCAAAATTTGAGCTGAAGGGTTGGGAGTTGGCACATGGGGGTAATTGTGCATGCTAATATCGAAAACAACACAGGGAGCGGGAGAAGAAGTGTAGAAGTGGGCACAGGGAAAGGCTGTACGGGGATAGGGATGGGACCTTTATTACAGTGTTTTGACAGGGCCGAGCGGAGCCGGGTAAGTAAGCTAGTACTAATACAATTAGCTGGATAACCAAGTGCAAACCCGATCTGCTTTATAAGTTCTCAAGAATTTCTAAAAATAGTGCTTTTCAGTTCCGCTAAGGATATTACAGATCATTTCTTAGGCTAAGACAGAATTTTCAGTATTGTGCGTACCTCTCCACGTAAAGCTTCCATTCAGCACTTCCCACGCCCAAATTTGACCGTTTAGCATTTTTAAACTGAAGCGCATGTCTTTAACGAAGCTCTTACCGTGCACTTCTCGGTCCATCATACCGTAAGAGACATTCAGATGATTACTACGTTAAATAACTCCATTAGACGAGTTTACGCGAGATTCGTGACTTTGTAACAAGTACAGGTTGTCCCAAAAGATGTGCATACTGTTTGATTTTCGATAACTCGCTTGCTTCGATGTCTTTTGTCAACCTTTAGTACCATTCAGTAGAACAGACTTCAGCAGATTTAAAATATAGAGCAAACCTACAATCTCCCTTCGTTACTGTGGGATTTCGGTAGGAAACTCAAAAAGCGCTTTAAGGTTTTAAACCAATCTTAGCTAAAAAATGAAGCCAATCAAGCCGAGAACTCTCTTACTAGGCTAATCAGAGTCGCTCAATTATAGAACTTGCACACTAAGATCGATTTTCGTTCTTAAATTATATAAAAGGAACAGCAATGATTGCTTTTTCTTTGTTTTACAAAAATGTGTTTACACCTTCAAAAAATCTCAGAAGTTTTCTGAAATGTTGCGTAATGAAACCAGCATGCTTTAAAACCTTATACACAATGTTCTACGTTTTTTTTTTGAAATTTTCTCATTAAATGTTCAAATAGCCAAGGCGCAGTATGCTGAAAGTTCCTACCGTAATCCTACAGGAACAGAGAAAGATTGGAGATTCGCTGCATACTCTAAATCTAAGTTGAAACCAGAATGGTATCTAAATTTCGACAAAAGACGCTGAAGCAAGCGACTCATTGAAAATCAAAACTGTGCACAATTTTTGGGATACTCTGTATGTAAGTGCACTAAATTGCTGCAGAGGTATGCAGAAGTAAGAACCGTACAAGACACATAGAAGTTGTTTGTACTCATTTAAGAAGGTAGCAAAATGATAAATAATACAAGGAAAACCAGCACAGTTTATTCGCATTTTCCTTCAATTATTTTGTGTTGCTGCTACTCATATTTCGTACATTTTGTGCAAAACGGTTTCGGTCCAAGTAAAATGTTAAAGTGACCATAAACACAATGCCTTTGAAAAAAATGTAAAAATTATTCCTCAATGCGGCTGATACGCAAACGATATGAGGATAGTGAGCAAGAAATATGCGAGAATCTTTATGTAGAAGATTTCTGTATTGACATGATCAAGTAAGGGGACATTTGAGCAGCAAGATTTGGTGTTGTAAAGGATTTTGTGAAGATGCTTCTGAATCCCACATGAGATTTTAGCTTGTCGAAATATTTACTATGATATACTATGCATTTCATTGCAGGTAATTACTCCTTGGTGTATTTGCATATTTTCATCGCATATGTGTATCATGAAGATTTGTATATTTGCGTTTGGTGGCTTCTAGAAATCGTGCATATGATCCACGGTTTTTATGCAGCGTATGTATTGGGCCGGTCCCAAATCCTATCGCTTCATTTTTAAAGAAGTCTTGCGCTGTGTATATCCTTGCAACCTTCTATCAAAACCTGTTTGCAGAGATAAAAACGGGTAAAGAATCCACTAGAGCTTTGACCATTTCAAGTTACTTCACCAAAGATCTGAAACGCTGAGAAAAATTCGACGTCTGGTCATAATCGTCGTGGCCTACATACACTATCAAATCAAAAAAAGATGTGTTGATCGGACTTTTACAGAAAAATTATGTTTTTGAAAAAATAACAAGTACCTGATCCCGTAATTTTCTATCATAAATCAAAAATCATAACTTTTCCTAGCAAAATCATAACATTTCTTAGATTAGCACAAACTTTTCACGTCGAAAACGGTAGGCTCAAAATGATCGAAGCTTCAATGACCCCGAAGCCAGTTTATCTCTGCAGCCAGTGTTCAGAGAAATTCGCTAAGAACCGTTGAAAGATTCTTCGTTCTAATAAAATTACATCAAAGCAAATTTGCCCAGATAGCGAAAATTTACGAATTTTTGAAAATGAAACAAGAGAATTTTCGTACCGACTTAATCATTTGCTTTCATATCGAGTAGCCTCTTCACACAATATGCATAATCACTTCATAATGCAGAAATCATTTTACCTTCTGATAAAGCACCTCGATGATAAAAAGAATCTCGCTATGCTTTTATAGAGTCACTCAGCTCTTGTCATTTTTATAATGTTCTTTTGAAAATAAAATTTTTTTTCTTACAAGCTTCTTTGTGTTGAATATGCAGTCGCTCAACTTACTTCGTCACAGACTGCACTCTCAACTATATATCAGCGGTACTTTTGTTCAGTATATGTGTAGCTCTGTTGTCCCGAAATGAGTAAAGAGCTGAATTTCGGTAATTGCTTCATATTTGTTGTGAACTACATAGGGTTATTAGATAAAGTATCAGAATCAAAAGCATATAAAGTAAAGATTGACAGGAGGAATCAAAAGTGTTCCCATATGCACCAGTAGTATGGCACTTTCTCCTTCAAGTATGGAGGGCTCGTTAACTCTACCAAATAAGTTTTCCCACTTGGGTTATGCTGGTCGTCTCCTAGATTCTCCAGTTAATATTTGAGCACTTATCTTTTTGAACTTTGTGGTGGTCATGGAACAGAGGTTGAAGGTTGAAACGCGATCAGGGTCCAGCATAGCCGGAACCGGGTCAAGCTGGATATCGTTCCTGGGAGAAAAAGCAAGGATGATATCGTTTTTGCGGGATCCACAAAGAAGAGCAGCAAGCATGGTGTCGGCGGCTTGCAATCGACATGCCCTACCCCGAACACAAATGCGTTGTTTTCAACCAGACGCAATGTTATGATATCGAATTTGATCTACGCATGCGTGTGAGGGGACTCGAACAATGGTTTTCATGAAAACTTATGTGAATGGAAGCCATGCTGAACTTTCCTCCAAATTAGTAGAATCGTTCCAGCTGCGTTCCAGCTCAGCTGGAACCGACCCTTTGTTCTCATAATTTTTCATACTTTTTTTGCACATATTGTACCTTCACCGTGAAAGTTTCATACGAGCAAAAAAGCGTCTCATAATCTTTTTTCTAGGCTTTTTTACAGCCCTTAAAAAATTTTTGATGGTGGCGCAATCTGCTCCGATCGCCAAGCGCCCCTAAGAAATGCAGTTTGGCCTTGCTTATGCTTGTATTTCTAGTTTCTTCCTTCTTTTTACGCTCTTTCTTGTTGTACATACCTGTTATCATTTCCAGGGAAGGGGAAGGGGAAGGTGGATGTGGTGATGATAGGCGGAGGAAAAAATTAGAAAGTAAAGGAGACGTAGGTAGTGGTGGGAGGAGACAAGTGCTAGACAAGTAAGTTAGGCCCCGACCATGGAGCAAAACTCATCTGGGCGCGATGTGAAAAGAGATAAAAATTTTCTATGTTCATAAATATAAAAAAGGAGAGAGAGGTTTCAGCCCTAAACCTTCTATCCTGAGGTGAGCGACAGCACCAGCAAAAAAAGACAACTGAGAAGTAGAGAGGGTGGGTGGGGGTGGGGGGGGGGGGTTTAAAATGTTAAAGAGAACGTCGTAAGAATATAAAGTCAAAAGGGGCTTTGTTTTGGAATATTTCTGGTTCCACTTAATGCCAAGCCCTAAACGCGATGATCGGGATTTTGGCTGTTCTAAATCTGCTATGTCAGAATCGCGCAAAATTCCTAGCATTGATCAAGAAAGCACAGTACGAGAAAAGCTGACTTTTTCGTCGCTAAAAAAGTTACTGGAGTTTGAAAACGACGCTTTTCGAGCGTACGTGATATGGTATTAATTCATAGAGACGTATATTTGGAAAGATAGCTTTTTCAAACCAGCCAATGGTACGACATGAAATAGAAACCAACGAAAAATTGTGAAAAGCGCAGTGAATGTAGTGAATTTATGGTGTTCGATCTTCTCAACTCTTCCAAAAAATTTACCGACCCGTTGTCACCCACCGCTGTGGCAGGAGGAATCATTGTCTTATCGCGGCAATAGAACCTGTTGAATGTAAAAACTCACGAAATACCAACATTCAATCCATCATCAAAATGAAAGGCCCAGAAATTATATTCACAACGCGTTCCAATCAAGATAAGCTTATAGGAGTTTCAAGAATTTGTGATTATCGAATTTCCTGATTTTGATAATTGTTCGAATGATCTCCTTTTTTATTAGATGGGAACAATGTATACAATGAAGTACTGCATAAATCATATGCAATGAAAAAAAAATGCTATACAAACTGAAACGCTGCCTTCTTTGAGTGAATTTTGTGGAATTTTTGGTGCAACTTATGTTTCAACCTAGAAAATCTAATTTTGACTCGAGTGCCAGTATAAAAGGTAGCGCAAGCGTTGGTGGGATGCCAAAGGGTAGGGGACTATATACGTCATTGGTTTACTACCTGTCTGTGGTTACCAGCTGCTGAGTTTGATGACTTTTACTGAAAAATGGACCGAAATATTTACGAATTTGTTCTAAACTGCATTTTCATGGTTTTTGACCTTCAAAATTTCTTTTTGCAATTGGTTCCAAGTTAGCAAGATTGAGCAACTCATGCAACTACCTGATATATCTCCTTCTAAAGTTTCAATGCTTCTAGAATGTTATAAAACACTTATTATGTGCTATTTGGTGTCCATCTGGCAACAAAAATCGCGCCTCTTGACATACACCCGTAGGCTCCACCCCGCGCGAACAGCTGTTACAAACCTGTAACAGCTGTACTGCCTGTAATGTGTGGAGCAGCGTAGTCTTCGAGATATCCGCACCCCACCCCCTCTGGCAGTCCTTTAGGCCTAAGGCATACCTCGCGCGAATCTGTCAAATCGCTACATCCACGCGACTTGGCGGTTTGCCAAATGTCTGCAAATCAACCGTGAGCAGGTCTCAAATGCATAGGCATGTAGCCTCCGTAAGTTGTAAGTTGCATTAAGTCTGGCCCTTACAAAGCGCGCTTATGAGTAGTTATGAAGAGTCGCTGCTGTGCCAGATCGCGCAGCGACTGGAATCGCGTGAGGTATGCCTTAGGCCTTACGCGATGCCAGTTAATGTTTATAATCGGAGTTTTGTAACTTTCACTGATCTCTAGTGTTTCTTCGTGAGCTAAAAAAATGCATCATAATTTTTTTTTATCTTACGTGGCCAAAGAGAACTTCTTCTCTGAAATTTCGCGGTGCCGACAAGTGCCAGGCCTAGTATGTCTGTTTTCAAGACGAACTTATGCAGTATGGCGGAAAATCAAACTTTTTTGGACTCATCTTTCAATTTGATTATCTGGCGAGTGTTCATTGAAGGAGAAGAATTCTCGAGTTTGCAAAATATAGAGGAAACGTGGCTTGCCACCTCGTCCGCATTTGGTCTTTGACTCCATTTCATTTTGACCTTTGCTCTCCAGTGTGTCATTTTATAGTAGGGTCCTTTCCATAAATAATTTAGCACATAACAATTTTTAATATGTAACTCATTTGCGTTCTTACCGAGGGCAGTGGATCCGACAAGTTTTTTTGGAACCTTGATGTGTCAAATGGTTAAAACCATAAAAATCTTAGGGAAAACGTGTGGTGACACATTCCATATCACCTGTTCGTGATTTACAAAGCGAACTCTTTGAGTGGGTATGATGTCACAGTCATACATAATACCACACAACAGAAAGTTCCTTGACGAAACGCTCTAGACTTCTACACCAGAAATCATCGACGTACTCTTCAGTCTTTCAGACGTGTACTCTGAGACTGGGCTAAAGAATAATTTCGATTGCTCGAAATTTTGCAGGCAATTTAGTGTTCGTTGTCTCTAGAAAAAAGTAGTTCAATAACAACCATAAGATGAACTCTATTAAGCAGTTTCAAGAAGAAAATAAAAAAGTACTAGCCGGTGTGGTGCGTGGACGTTGAAAAATGTTGTATTTTCACTTGCGAGAATTCGAAATAGCAGCTCACAAATTCTATCGTTGTATAAATCGAGAAAACATGTCTGCATCCTACCAATCTACTCAACTGTACATCCACTACAGCATGGATACGAAAATAAATTCAAAGAGCTGAGTTTTTAATTTAGCATGAATGGGTAAATCTATCGTTTATTTGCTAATAAAAAATTAGGATAGTTGATCTAAAATAGAAGAAACTTTGAGCCGCCTCTCCGCAAAAAATTGTATCTAATATGCAGCAAATTAGGTTTTTATAGAGATTGTGTGTAGGAAGAACGAAATTATTTTTAGCCAGCTCCATAGTGTTCAGCAAACAAGGATATTGCGCTTAGCTTGATTGCTATATCATTCTCAGTTCAGCGAGCATATCTAGAGCATATTTAGCATTTCATCTTATATATAAAGCTGAATGTCTGTTTGTATGTATGTATGTCTGTGTGTCTGTATGTATGTATGTATGTCTGTACGTATGTTCCGAATAGAAAATTCCATTTCTGAACCGATCCGGACCAAACTTGGCACACATACGCTACTGGCCCCGGCGGGTGTCATAGGCTACTTTTGGTCATCGATCGATATCGATTTTATCGATTTTATCGATTTTTTCGCAAAGTGAGCTACGGGGCTGGGAGTTCGCACAGGGGGGTAATCGAGCATGGGGATTCCGAATACAATATTGGTTTTCGGGATTATCGATTACTTTTATCGATTTTATCGATTTTTTGCAAAGTTTGAGCTAGGGGGCTGGGAGTTGGCACAGGGGGGTAATCGAGCATGCTGATCATCCCCAAGGGGGGTGATCAGCATGCTCGATTACACCCCTGTGCCAAATTCCAGCCCCCTAGCTCAAATTTATCAAAAAATCGATAAAATCGATAAAAGTAATGGACGATCTTGAAAAATAATATTGTATTCGTAATCTGCATGCTCGATTACCCCCCCCCCCTGTGCAAACTCCCAGCCCCGCAGGTCAAACTCTACAAAAAAAATCGATAAAATCGATAAAAGTAATGGACGATCCTGAAAACTAATATTGTGTTCGTAATCAGCATGCTCGATTACCCCCCTGTGCAAAATCCCAGCCTCGCATGTCAAAATTTACAAAAAATCGATAAAATCAATAAAAATAATCGATAATTCTGAAAACTAATATTGTATTCGGAATCCCCATGCTCACTTCCCCCCCTGTGCCAACTCCTAGCCCTGTAGGTGAACTCTGCAAAAAAATCGATAAAAATCGATAAAATCGACATCGATCGATAACGAAAAGTGGACTGTGACACCCGCCGGGGCCCGAAGTGTATGTCTTCCAAGTTTGGTCCGGATACGGCGGAGCCGGGTAAGCCAGCTAGTAATTAATAAATAAATATTAGCTTGGTGTGCAAGCGTTTTGCACTCAAATTTTGCCATTATATAGGTTATGACGTAAGTTGCAATCGCAGCTGCTGCTCTGCCAAATTCTGACATCGCAGTGAGTTACGGTAGTTATACGGTATAGAGGAAAAAATTACGAAATTTGACATATTTGGTTGAAACTTGGCACAGAGGGGTCATTCGCCATTCTAATCACGAAAACGATACTGACGTGGTAAGGACTTTTTTGTGAGGTTACTGTGGGTATAAGGTTTAAGGTTCTCACCCTAATCAAGAGAAAAGCTTTAATTCAACATTGAATATGATATTCGTGTTTGTCAGGTCAGACAACCCGATATGCGATGCCTTGGCGAATTTTGAGGTTCCGACCTCTTAGTCAGGTTGTTCCCAGCAGCCTTGCGTGCGTGGCTCCCTCAACTTTCTGAGGGCGTAAAATCTCGAGTTATCTTCGGATTTCATTTCTTCTCAATTGAGCCAAATAAATCAACCTTTAGCAATAATTTACACACAATCATTGCGCATGGTTTGGGTTGCTAAAGGCCTCATTTAGCTTACAATCCTAGAAACTCCCGAAGTTCCCCAGTTTTCGAAAAACGTCTCAAAATTTTCTGATTCGTGTCCAGAATTCACATAGTTTGTGCACTGTTGTAAACGCGTAACGCGCTATGTACATACTGTCAAAGTTTGAGTGCGCAACATCAAAAGGGGGTAAACTTATGAAAGAAGTTGCAAAACTCAATTTCCAACCTAATAATTACCTATTTGACTACTCTTTCTTTCAAGGTCGTACGTAAAAGACTTATTTTGTTCAATTTGGAGGGTTGCCAAGGACCATTTGAAAGGTTGAGGGAGGTGCTGATGAGGTTGTTTATAAAAGTTTTCGAATTCATAGTCTCAGACTTCATCTTTCCTCATCTTTCCTTTGTTTAAATGCCGCTATCGTTACTGCAGCAGCAACCTGACCTAGATGGATTGCAAATTGTTACAGCTACAGTGTCTTTCACTTCAGTCTCCGATAAATGTGTGAGCTACTAAATAAATTATCGAACATTCTATTAAAGAGCAGTATATATAGCACAATGTCCTTGACTCAAAATGCTAATGCTTCGTTTTTTTTTGGTCTGCATACGCTTACTCTTCATAATTACGCATGCTTCGTTTTTTCTGGACCACATTGACCTCATCATTATTAGGCCCAAATGCACTAGTTATTTTGAGCTGAATTAATAATCCGCAACTATGACGGGAGTATGTATTTGTGGAAAGTTTGGGCCCGAGTTTCTTTTGCACAAAGTTTTTGTTAGAGGGTTTGATTATATAGACGGTCAATTTCTCCTTTGTCAATGTTTCACATACAATACATGTTCTGCTACAGCTTTACTTCGTCAACTAGAATTTTAGCCGTTCTACGGAAATGCAGCATGTATAGATATTGTATTTTCTTCAGCAAGTTTGAATATTACAGCCGATAGCCGCAAAATCAAGCTGAATTCAGAAAGATGTCCGAGCTAAATCCCTATTCCACTTATGAAACTATGGCATAGGATCAATACAATAGCAAGTACTTCAGTTCTTAACAATTGATCAAGTATTTCCATTTCTAAATGCTTTCTCCTCTCTACGAAAGGGGCAGATTTTGCGGGATTACGCTCAACGATTGAAAATTTTTTCAAAATAGTAGCATTGGAACAGCAACCACCACATCTTTTTTTACCCATGTCTAACGTATCTTTACGCTACCGTAATCCATCGCGTCAACTGTATAATAAGATGCTAATTTGCTGAATTCAAACTATCTGAAATCGTCGAATTTCCCCACGCGTTCATCTCACTCGCCACTATACCAAATTGACACCTCGATTAATTCGAATGACGTGTAAGCCTTTTCGGAGGAGTGTTTAGCAGATTGCGAAAAAGGCTAGCAATCAGCTTTCATCTCGGGATTACTAGTACCCCTCTTGAAAGGTCATTTACGCCGACAACCTTTCTTTGGATGGCACTAACAAGTAAATTCCTCCACTTGGGAATACGTTAGGTTGAAGCGGAGCATTGCTGCCATTGAAGTGGACAATTTGTGCATTTGCAGAAAATGCGCTGCATTTGTGGTGCGAGACATAATTTTGTTCTCTGCAGCTGTTCCGACTACTAAATTTCGAAGCTCCTTTCATTACGTTTTTTCCATCTGGAATGCTGGTGATCTTCTTTCCTTTGAAATGGCACATTCTTGGGCAAGCATACTGTAACCAAAGTCACTTTTGAAGAAGCGAAAGCCATTGTCAATTGGCCCGTAGTCTTCATCAAAAAATGTTCTTTATCTTAAAAGTACAACCCAGTTCTTGTTAGCGGTCTCACCGCTTAGGCTTCGAATCAATCCACTGCTTTTGAAAATTTGAAAAGAATCGGTTGTTCCAAAAGTGATCTGAATCAAAGCTGATTTTGTTAAGAATATTACAAAGATCGGCAAGCCTTCTCGAATTCGGTTTTTCTATTTTTATAGGAGGAAATTTGGTGAAACCCTTACACAGACTTCAGTTACTAATCACTTTCGAAGAAGAAAACGTTCAGTCTGAAGATTAAGTAAATGCCACTCTGCAGCTTCAAAACTTGGTCGTTTACTTTGCCATGACTTTACACCATTTTCTCTGTCAAAAAACACAGGCTCATTTTTTTAGCGAGAACTTTGAATTTTATAGTAAATTGTGGATCTTCATACATATGTAAAAATGCATTATGTCTACCCCAACTAGTTTATTTGTTTCGAGTTGTGTGTTTTGTGTTTTGCTCTGCTTTTGTATGTATATGTTTTTCTGTGTAAATTGATGTACTATCAAGTAATATGCATTTAGAATGAGTCGGTCTGCTCACAACGGTCTCCTCCGCAAATTTACGTGGCTGTTAGGTTGTTCTAGGTCGAGTCATTGGCTGAAAAATAACGTTGTTTTGGCATGCAACTAGAAATTTCAGGGAATATAAATAGCTTTCAATTGGCTATCTCAAGCATTCAAAGAATCTTACTTCCTTGAGTCATTTCTCGAAGACAAAATTTTCGGATTCCAATCAATATAGTCTTCTCGTTGATAACAAACATTCCTCAGTATATGTGTAACCTTCCTGGATTTCGTCAAAAACGACTTTTTTCAGCCTCTGAAAAAAATAAAGAAATAATCTTCTTAAGAAACCTGTAGGTACCTTCATCAAACAAATCTCTATCGAATAGTATTCTTTCGCATGATTTCAGCTGGAGACTTGAAAATGGCTTGATTTTTGAGCTATTTGATACATTATGGAAAGCCGGATGCACCTCGTAAGCTTGCTTTCAATGACATTGAAAAAATCAATGCTGAATGTTTCGATATCAATAATTGAATAAGTAAAACGAGATAAATGATCGTTTACTGAAGATAATCTGATCTTTGAAACCATACTGGAAGCAGTTTATGAACAAAAGTTTCTCTAGTATTAGTATTGAATATTAGCTAACATTTACGTAAAATCTGCGTTCATTTAAATCATTTTAACACTGAAGCGATTCAGCTAGTGAACAGCTATCTCGATTCTGATTATTTTCTATCAGCACACGTTTCGTTATAGACCTGATAAAACCAAAGCAGTGACCTGATCTCTTACGAGTTTCCATAACATACCTAATCAGCTTATAAACAATCTGCTTCATATTCTTTTTTAAACAAGCCACCTGGGAGCTTCTTGAGCTTCGGTATTTGATAAGTGTACTTTACCACTAGTTACCGCATTCTCAATAACTACTCTCCTTAACCACTTGTCCTGCAATCAACCTTTCCAGTAAACCAGCGTTTATACCGTTATTGTTCTTTCATAGACTGACTAGAAGCAAATAATATAGGTGCAAAAATCTTATTGGATTGCCGCACTTGAATTGTGGCAGGAAAGGAAATCATAGAGAATTTCATATAAGTTTACCGCCTAGAGGAGATTAATGTACCTATTGGTCTTCAAATTTTATTGTTGGCTACTACAGGTACCGAAGAAGTGTTTAGACGAGCTAAAATAAATTAAGCAAACTATATGTTTGCATTCTATGACTAACAAGAACCGGAAAAAATTCCAAAAGTAGTTACTGCTAGGATGAAGGTGTTGCTAGCTGATGTTCCTTCAAAGTTTTGAATCCTCATTACTATCGCATTGTGCTCTGAATGTGCCAAAATTTTCTATTCACTATTGCAGCATCAAGGGCTGAGGCAACATTTTTGTATTCATTTTGATGGCGCTTCCTTTTGAACAGAGCTACCTACAAATTTCGCTGCGCACATATTACATAATTCCATGCTGCTTTTTCTGCCAGGATTTGGCAAACCATTGTTTTTGTATGACGCACCTTCCCCTCAAATTTTATTGCCTAAGTGTTCCAGCTCCCTTTCTTAGTCATTGAGCACGGTCAATAGCTGAGGACTCAGCATGGGCCGATGTGGCTAAGAATATACTTCAGAGATTATATCAGCAATCATTCTGAGTTGTCTTTGGTCTGTTAGCTCGTCCTGAAAGTATTTTCGCTTATTTGAATAAGCTTAACATTCCGCGGAACAAATATTTATAGAAGGTCTTGACAGCATTCGATGCAGCATTTCATGCTTTTTCAAGTGATTTCCTTTTTCTTCAGTTCTTAGAAAACTACCAGATACCGCGACCCATGGTTTTTGCCATGGTCAAGTTCAGCTATTTAACGGGTAAATAGCTGAACTTGACGCTATAGGATATAAAACAATTTCTTTCCTTCCATAGCTTATAAGCTATAAGATTTTAAAATTTTCGTAAAGCATACTTTACAAAATTTTCAAAATTATTCTTTGAACTACGAATTTTATATTTGGTTAACTTAAACCTCATAAATCATTAAGCGTTGAGCTACCAAGGCTTTATTCAGTACAACATTCTCCCCTTTTTCAAAGGAATGTTTTTATTTATGATTCGTAAAATCTTGGGAAATATAATTGACAAAATTCATGTTTTTGAAGGCGACCCCAACCTGTATCCGAAAAGAACAACTCCTAAGCGCTCGTCTGCTTTGTAAGTGCTGAATCATAACCCACTTTTGAAGGTATCAAAATCGAGAATTTACTGGAGTTTGACGAGACTGCGTCTGACAGGGGTCTGCCAAAATACGATGGTATTGTTAAAAATGCTGTCAAAAAATTTTGTCAATTCATGGGAAGAAGAGCGAAATTGTTTCATTCGTAAAGTCTGCTCTATTCATTTATTACCTGGACTTCTTCGGGGAATCAGTACATCTTGGAAAACAATGGGTCATGGTTTTTGCTGATTCTCTGAGAACGCATTTGTTCAACCCCAAAATATAGGTGGATAGGGCTGAAAACTGCATCCAACGGTACCAATGCTGCCATGTTACTGCTATTTTATAATTTTTGATGCGAGCAAGTCAGATTGAGCATTGCATTCTGATTTCATTCATTATTTGGTCTTTCGTTGTGATTTGCTCTGACTTGCAAAAATTGTTATTCCAATAATTCGCTTTGATCATTTATGTGACCACAAAAAAATGATGTACCTTAAATTCCAATACTTCTATAATCAAACCAACAGGAATTCAAGTTGATTTCCCAAAGAAACGAACTCATACTTCGTGCTTTCATAAAAATGAATAATCTAAAATTTCTGATAGTTTTCTTCTCGATGAAAATACATTCACTTGCTAATAACATTATAACACTGCTCGACTATCTGACTACTGAAAATTCCTTTTCAAGATTTCGCTACTTTCGCACTTGCACAGCTGAAATTAATAGTGGGGTGTTCATAAAGTTGAACGCCTATTTCAATGCATGGGAGGAGATGCATCCAGCTGACCTCAGAACGCTGCCTTGACTCGATTTTCTGCTTTGAAGAGCTTATGCTTCAACTTTACAATTCTGCTCATTTTCAGTTGGAGAGATAGCGTACTAAAAAGCAGAAGTAACACTGAGAACTAAGCTGGAAGTATTTGCCTCGAAAGCTCAAACCAAAATTAAAGAAGTTTCCTGAGAAAGGAATCGTTCATCAAAGATAGGCAAAAAAGCAAATTATCATAACTTTTTAATCTTCGCTTGCGATCAGTTGCTTATGAACACGATTATTAGCTAGAGTAGCATGTGGGATGTAGGGTTGTGATTAGCCTTGCTACGTTCGAAAGTAATCTATTCTGACGCAACTGCATGAACCAATTTATGGACTCTTGGAAAGTGCTGAGATCTTGTCATCTCGGAGTATTAGTGTATGTACTCATACATCTCGCATAATCTGAAAACCTGTCTCACTTCGCCCAAAAACTATATCACATCCTGAAATTTTCTACTCTGTTATCATTATTTGCTCAATTAATTATAATTAACTATATCTGATGTTGTGTCATCATTAGGCGTCCATCACGTGCTTTCATGATCAGCAAAAAGACCAGCGCTTATTTTGATTTCACTTGATGATTCTTTTTCTGACCTTACCAATAGAGAGATATCACTCGTATGTCATTTCAAGGAGAATAACTACATCCATGTGGAAAACTAGGAAACAGCACTGTGCAACAAAAAAGTGAAAGAGAAGATGAAACATATCAAAGATTAGCTATCCTCGAATTTCAAAGTTCCAAAATTTTTTTTATTGTGTCAGCGGAGAAAATCATTGCTTGATTTCTAGAACGAAAATATAGATCGAAGGAGCTGGTTGAAATTGAACCGTCTTTCTAAGAGTCCAAAAGTGCTACATTTGCAAACCATTTTTCCCTAGCAAAAATTATTCAAAACTTATTATTTTGCTCCACTTTTCGATAAAGATTTTACTTCCAAACAACCTGGATTCGGCACGAGATGGCTTTCCGAAAAATGCAAAAAACGAAGACCCCCTTGACTTTCGCAAAATTTTCGAAATCCCCTTTGACTCACTTTAAACGTAAAAAACCGTCAAAAAACGAAAAGTCTGCTAAAAAAACTTTGTAATTTTCGGCTACAGAAACGAGATCCCTGTTGTGCTTTCTGCCCCAATAACGGTATCTTGTTTGCTTATAAGCGATTTGTGCCGAGCCCTGTACCCAAGTAACAGAGTGACTTGTTGGACATCACTGAATGTTAGTGTCAAACTTTTGTGCGGGCATAATCGTCGGTTTGCGAATAAGAATGGCAAAGAAAGTTACCACTTATCACAAAATAAACATGGGTGTCTGTATGGTCGACGAGCTAGAGGAAGTAATAATCAAGCCACTTCTTAGGCGAATAAACATTTTTGCCACTTTTTTCATTTCTTCTTGGATCCAAATGTTAAGACAACTCTGATTCAATTTTGAAGTTCGCTAATCTTCTTTCCTGCCTCCTTCTAAAAAGGAAGTTTTTTTTAGGTTGGTAAGAAACTGCTCTGAGATTAAATTTGAACAAAGTTTTTGCTTGTGAAATTATTATATGGGACAATCGGATAACGTTAGATATCTATATTTCTTTGTAGAAAAAAGCAAGCTCTACAGGATCATGCTAAAAACATGCATAATGAATCCTATGGAAGTAGAGGCGAAAATCAAAAAATAAGGTATTTTAGAGAGCACAAATCTCTATTTTCCTTAGAAGCTATGACACTTCCAAATGCTCCATTAAATGCAAACTCTGAATGGAAATTCGCTCTAATTAGCAATAAAAAACGATCTAATCAAAGAGTGGCGTACTCCGCTTATATTTACCCTGACTTTCGCTTGCTCTGGTATAAACCATATGTTCGCAAAAGTACAACTGCAAATTTTCATCTTTCGTAGATGCATCACATTTGAGGCGTGACAATTTTAGTCTAAAAAGCTTCCTTACTAACCTAGGTTAGGGCTCGCAAGCTACAAAATCGGTGTTGTTTTTACAGTTTCAATCGGGGCCAAGCGTAGGGTTTGGCACGCCCACATGGGGGAGGGGTCGTATTGAAGGGTCAGAGGGGGTATAGGGTCGTGATTTAGGTGGCATTGGCGATTAAAAAAACGCGATAATTGTTGCAGTAGGTGAAGTAATCCCATTGTGCAAGATACAAGCACACTGAGATATGACACGTTACCGTACACTTGCAAACCTATAAAGGCCTACTAACAAAGAAAATATGTTTAGTCGAAGTTGCCTTTTAAGATGGGCTTTATAAAATGATTTGCTAAAATCACCCTAGTGCTTAGATAAACAATCAAGTGTGATATATTTTTTATCTGAGAGTATTTATCGAATAAACTGGTTTGATAGGCATCACTGCTCCATGAAAGCGCTAGAAAGAAAAATACTATGACAATTTTTGTCCTATTTGCACATGTAATTTTTTTCTCTAGTGAAAGCTCATAGCTCTTCGTTCACAATGTTCAGATTAGCTAGAAAAGCAGATTTGAAACCATTGTTTTATGCTCGTCCAATGCGGTGCACATCCCATATAAAATGGCCCTTCAACTAAACATGTTTCCCTTGTAAGCATAGTGAGTATCATTTTTGTGAGTGGCATATAAATTCAATCCACCCCTTTGCAGCAAGCTACTTGTTAAAGTTGCAAATGCTGAGCCACTCAGCTGAATGGTTGTTTCCATATATGCCACAACTTTGTCTCAAATGAGTGTTGTGTGCGAACTGTTACTAGAGGTTGTCTCAATTGGCTCAGGGAAAAAGAAATAGAGTTTGAAGACAAATTGAGATCTGGTGCCCTCACAATGTTGAACGAGTCACTGTACGCAAAGCTGCTGGTGACACCGCCGATGACAAGGAGTCAGAACCTCAAAAACCGCCGAAATCGCATGGTGGAGTAATTTGAACTGCCAAACACATGTATCATATTCATTTGCTAAAGCAACGCCTCTCTTCTTGTTTTAAGTAAGGCCACATACCGTAACCCTACAGTAATTTCACAAGAAAGGCTGCATGCAATTTCAATATCGTTTCCATGATGAGGGTATCGAATAACATCCTACGCCAAGTTTCAACCAAATCTGTAATTTTTAGAAAATTTTCCCCTTATAAAATATACTTACCGTAACCCTTATTGCGACGTCAGAATCTGGAACAGTAACTGCTTGTAGGCTGTAAGTACGGAAGTAAAGTTTTATTTTTATGAAATGCTTGCTTGTTCAATGAAAACATTACATATCAGATTGTACAAAATGAGAAGGCTGTGTTCAGTTCACGGTTGACACAGTCCTTCTCATCGTCGCAGTATTTAGACGTTACATTAGTACGCAAGGTGGACTCAGGGTTCTGTTCTGGCAAATTTAGCCGTATTGAGCACACGGAAGTACCGATAAATACCGCTACAGCCTCGTAGTTACCAATCATAGGCGTTTCGTGTGGGTTTAAGATGTTGGAGAAGGCACTTATGGCATGTTAACGAGCATTTACATTATCTGCCCCGCTTTTTTCGGAAAACACCTTCAGGCTCCATAGTTCCCAATCTCCTGCCCGGCCCCGATGTAAATGAGATGCAGGCGCATTTTTTGCTGTGGTCCTAGGTATCAGCCTGATCGGACGTTGACCACATTCTGTTTGTCGAGCATTATTATCTTTGAACAGCATTAGAGCTGTTTGCATAATAGAATTTGGCTGCCCATTTCTCTGCAAATGCGTCCATTATGTGGGTATGTTATTTTGCTTTGCTTGTGGCTTCCGGACAGAACGTAACTGTGCACTTGCAATAATAATCTTTTTCTGTCATTTGTAATGCATTTAAATAATTCTATCATTTCTAATGCATTGAAATAGTTTTGGAGATTGTGGGTTAGATTCAAAGACAAATTTCTTTCCGTTGCGAATTCTATGATACAGTTAACACTGTGAACTAGATACTAAGAAGCGCTTGAGAATATCAAGACTCATAAAAAATTCAATGCTTTTAATGATTTTTCTGTTGAGCTACGTATGAGCACTATGTAAGCTTTCTTTTCAAAACCTCCGCAGTCTTATGAGTTGTAAAAAGAACCAGAGCGTCACTTTCATCATGTAAATTACAAAATGCATCTTTTATGCGTTTTGCAGCTCTGAAATCTTCAAACTGCAAGCACGCTCTTGAAGATGCTTGATATGCGTTTCATTCCATGTGGCTATTTGTTGTTTGCACAGGTTTCGATCAGTATGGCCCGTAGTAAACCCCACATCAGGGCATCTCTCTTGAGGCGGACCGGAGTTGATCTCATCGCGCCTCAGCACATTGCTAGAGGAGCGATTGATTTGGAGAAGATCACTTACTGGACCTTCGCGTTTTCAAAGAAGGAACGTTTCTGCCATTTGTGCATCACTAGTCAAATAGATAAGATCAATGCGTTTTAAGCGGCGGAGCCGTGGTTCGAGTGCGGCTAGCGGCAGCATTTTTGCTACTTGGCCTGGCGACCTTTGATAGCGGCCGTTATCGAAAAATCGATATAGCAGCTATCAGAGATTTTACCCAGCAAACAACGAGATAAAACAAATATACAATAATTTGGCACTCAACCGAAGAAAAATTACACTTAGCGAAAAACGAATAAAAATGTAAATTTACTTCTTTGTCATCTGAAGCGGTTTTTTGGTAGAAAACGTGTAACATCTGCAAGAAAAATGCAAAAAAGCCTTTTCTTGATTTCGCCAATCAGCTGTTCATCGATCCTCACTTATTAGGCGCTCGAAATTGTGCAGTTTTGAGAGTTTTGCACCGCAAAAGAACGTCAATTGCGATTTTCTTAAGTTACTCGGGAGCAACTTACGGAAGTTTTCTCTGTGCTCTCCTCTTTAGCACAGTATTTACCTTATCTCGTCGCCCGGCTCATCTCCGATGACTCGGTCGGGAGCTGATCTCCCTGCCGGCTTCATCTGAAGCTCACCTGTAGGGTAACCTTGCATACTTATACCACGGAAAGGTGGGCAGTTCTCATCTCACCCGACAAGGTCTCATATGAGGGCCTCAGGGGAGATCATCTCCCGTGACCGAGCTTTACTACGGGCCTATATCTTTATAATTTCCATCTATGAGGTCAAAAATTGTCGGACTTGCGAAAGAGAAGCAGTGAAATTGAATGTGTGGGAAAGGCTTCTATTTCAAACATTCGTATGACGACGCATCTTGGGCAATATATACCAATGATTGAATACCCGTAATTTTCCTATATATACGCTCTTGAATGATTTTATCATGATTTAACCTACATCACTATAGGACTTCAATCACAAACGCAAATATCCACCTATACTATAGCCCAATTCACTTTAGTTTTTCAATGAAATAAAAAGAGCCTTGATATAGAATTCGTTATACGCCCACTGATTAATGCTGACTGGTGCTAGGCTGCCAGTTAAGCACTCATGCCTTCGAGGGGCAAGGATGGCAATTATCCTATCGCCCAATCTTGCATCTTATATCAAAAAGCCCAATGCTCATCCAAGGTTTCAAAAGGCCATCTGAATTTTGTAATTGGCTTTTGCGACGCATATAACACTGGAAGTTACTGTATCGTTTATCTCTTGATTCATTTGTCATTTATCTTAACGTCACGGCGAATCGTCATGTCATATTCTACTAAATGAGTCATGGGTAAAAAATTCAAAGCAAATTGTTTTCTGCAAAAGATGAATCGAGATCGCATGCATCAGTCCTGGCATTTTCTATAAGCTCTTTTGCGTAATTCCTTTTTTGTCACTATAAAATTCTAGTGTAATAAGCAGAGTTAATATCGGTTACGTAGAGCTACGATGAAAGTATTAGGTTGATGCATAATTCCTGCACTAAAATAGGAACAGACCACAATAATCCGGAGTAATCCTGCATCCCAAAAAGGATTCGATATATCGTTAAATAGAGCGAACCTAGCTCAACAAGATAGCGCTCAAAGTTTTGCAGCAGCTTTGATCCAAGCGAAGATTGAAGCCAAATACAAAAAAGATCAAGCGCTTCAAAAAACCAAAAATATAGGAAGTCCGTTCAAGAAAATTCTTCAATATTCCTAACTTGCTCATGCATTGTCATTTCGTATAAGACAACTCTCTATGCAGTTGCTGTATTTTTTCAGCTAGAAATTGAGAAAACGAAGTTTTCATGTTTTGCCAGATTTGTGCTGAGATGTCCTAGCACTAACAGTTGTATAGTACATGCCGCTAGCAGTAAAACTTTACATTTTCAGCCTTCTGGAACAGCTAGTTCACAAGAAATGACGAATCTAGCTCTGTTTATCCAAATTTTTATTGCCTAGTTGCTTACAATTCGATATCTCTCATAAACCAACAGCTGTAAAAAGCTGAAATTTCATATTCATGCTTCTAAGGTCCTATAGTATACAACTATCAGTTCTAGGACATCTCAGCATTAATTTGGCCAAAACAGGAAAAACTTCGTTTTCTCAATTTCTAGCTGAGAGAAAAATACAGCAACTTCATAGAGAAATGTCTTATACGAAATGACAATGCATGAGCAAGTTAGAAATACTGAAGGATTTTTCTCGAACTTCTAATTTTTTCTTGGATTCTTGAGGCCCTCGGATCTTTTTCGTTTTTGGCTTCAATTTTCGTTTGGATCAAAGTTGCTGCAAAAGTTCAATCTTTCCAATGATATATCGAATCCTATTTGGGATATAGGATTATTCCGGCCTATTGCAGTCTGTACCTATTTTGGTGCAGGAATTATGCATCAACCTAATAGAATTTCTAAATTTTATCACGAGCTTTTTACAGCATTTTTGCTGTTTTTCTACTATGATAAGAGATCTGAATTAGGCTTGCAATAATCACAAATAAAGTTTTAAATATTCTCATAAATCATTTCCGTAATCTTTTAGAAGTTTCTAACATTTAATGAGCTGTGAGTAGAAGACTCAACAACGTTTTGAGTACGATCATTTATGGAATTTATGTTATATCTGTGGACTAATTATTTGTGGACGATTCACAATTTGTTGTTTAAGCAGTGCGTGCAAAGACCTTTCGAATCTTTACGTATTGTCTTGTTAAATTTGCGGCGTTCTTTGGTTTGCAATGTTCGAAGACTTCATATCTAAATGAAATCTAAGATTTCCACTAACACTATTCGGGCGCACTTCACAAGTGTGTTTGCTTGGAGTTCATCTTGAATTGCTTGACGTTATTCCGATTCATCTTTGAACTAGACAGTTTGCCATTACCACAATGGCCATTCTGTTCGGAACAACGCTGCCCTTTTTTATGATTTCGAGATTTTGTACGGTTTTCGCACTATTCCCCCAATAACAGTTGCAGGTCGCTTCTGCTATCAATATGTAGCTGAAGAAGATTGGTCAGTTTTAAATAATTGGCAAACCACTGCCAGTGGCGGTCCCAGGATTTCGGACTGGGAAGGGGCGGCAGATTTTTTTTTCAAGTGAAGGCTAGCCACGCACTCCGAAAAAATTTTTTGGGGTGCTTCTCAAAATTTTTGCGGATTCTAACCGCGTCAGCCACGCCCCTAAAAAAATTTTTTACAAGGCTAAATTGCATTTTCAAAAATTTCAAAAATTATTTTATCTACTTACAAGGATAAACAGGTCGATTGCACATTTTTCCACCCACGTGAGTAAATTTCAAAAACTTCGCGAATTTTCGGGGGGGGGCCTCGGTCCGCCACTGACCACTATATAGATATTGCAGAAAAAAACTGTGATCTAGAAGTTTCTCTCATTTGGCTAACCTTGCAGTTTTTAATCTCTACTGCTGGTTAACTAAGAGTTCTATTTGTACTAACACAGATTGTTACATTAAGGTAATGACATTTGGCCTTGCCATTTGTAATTGCTTTTCAGGACATATTTAACATATTGAAGCTATTTGCGCTGCTTCTGCTCCTCACCCACATAATGTGACCATCCAATTTCTTATTAGGCAGGCACTTCGATTATTTTTTGAGGGCCAATCTCACACTTCCAATTTCGACTGCGTTTGACTGTGGCAAGAAGTTTATAATGCTGAGTTCCTTTTGCATTCAAAGTTTCATTGTATCCTTCTTTACAAATGATGAAATTGATAATGATGATGATGCATGCATGCTCCTTTCCCTAAAGCAGCAGACAAGCTATAAAAATGCAAAATATACTATTTGATTGAGAAGCAATCCCTACAAAAAGGTGTTCAGTCCTAGAAAGTTTGCCATACGGAAAGTTTGGAAAAAAGTCCTAAATTTTCAGTTTCTCAAAAATCGAATCTTTGTAAATAAAACCAAACTGTAAAACTAAAAGTAACTTTCGAAAAGTACTTTTTGCTCCAGCTATTCACATGCATTTTGCTGTATTTATCCATGGCTGGAATTTGAGCAAATTGGCGTGCAATAGAAACGCAGTGCTAAATTTTTCCATCATGGATGATTCTATACGGCTAATGCATTTGTAGAATTTCGGAGTAACGTAAAAGTCTTGGAGGAGAGGACTATATGTTGCCGAAAGGGTGTGTTCACACGTGGGGATCTGCGACCAGGCAGCTACCATATCACAGGCATCACAAATTTGTTGCAGCATCCGCGCGACAGTGCGCATCCTCAAAATAGAAACACGACTTTGTCTGAAAAAGTTGCATGTATAAAGTTTGGTCACTTTAGAGAATTATATCTTGGTAATTCTGAAAAGCATGCCAGAGAAATCGAAGAATTTGCTTTGATTTTAAAAGTTTATTAGATAGCTATCAAAGCACCTCAACAGATTGACGGAATCCAGAGCTAGGATTGATGTAAATTTCGTTGATCATCTCAGCGCTTATTGAAAGTGTCACTCTTGGAGCAAATTTGTTGGAAAAAGAAGATTTTGACTTTTCCAAGCATATGTTTTCCCTTACTCCGTGAAAATCGCGTTCTGAAAAAAAAACCGGTAAGAACTTTTGCACCGATCATCATCTTATATATAAAGCTGAATGTCTGTTTGTCTGTCTGTCTGTATGTCTGTATGTCTGTCTGTCTGTATGTATGTACGTATGTTCCGAATACAAATTTTTATTTCTGAACCGATCGGGACCAAACTTGGCACACATATACTTCAGGGCAGGGAGCGTGTCATAGGCTACTTTTCGTTATCGATCGATATCGATTTTATTGATTTTTTGCAAAATTCGAGCTAGAGGGCTGGGATTTGGCAGAGGGGGGTAATCGAGCATGCTGATCACCCCGAAGGGGTGATCAGCATGCTCGATTACCCCCCTGTGCAAAATCCTAGCCCCCTAGCTCAAATTTTGCAAAAAATCGGTAAAATCGACATCGATCGATAACGAAAAGTGGGCTGTGACACGCTCCCTGCCCCGAAGTGTATGTGTGCAAAGTTCGGTCCCAATCGGTTCAGAGATAAAAATTTCTATTCGGAACATACGTACACGGGTCTAGCTGGCAGGCCCGGCGGAGCCGGGCAAGCCAGCTAGTAACTTATAATAACGGGCTAAGGATGTTTACGTGACTTTGTGTGTGTGTGTGTGTGTGTGTGTGTGTGTCTGTGTGTGTGTGTGAGAGTGTGTCTGTTACGGAATTCGTAGGGCGGGTTCCAGCCAACCTCCTGGGCCCAAATTTTGCACAGCGCATGCTACCCGCAAGAAGGTCGAACATGCAAAAGCACGAGCAGATTCGTTGAGTGGATCCCTCAGAAACTGCGTGTCAAACGGATCCACTTTGCGTTTGGGCCGCAAAATTGGGTCTGTAATTCCACTTTTTTCAGAGTCGTGGATGTTTGTGCCAAGTAAATGTGCAAGCCATGAACTTAGGCTCAAAAAAGTGATCAAAAGTCCATTACTTTACAAGAACGGTCCCAAAAAGTATTAGTTGCGTAAATGGTCAATTTGCCAAGGTTTTACCAGACCATTTGACGAGATTTTTGCACAAATATGTAGCCCACGGTGATTGCTGTTCTTATTGCAACTGCAATGACCATGGGAAAATCAAAAACATGTAAAAATTTGCGTTTGTTTCCCTGCAAAAAGTCTCATCCACGCGAAATCACCGATTTTACATAAAAAAGCTTTCAGAATGGGTAGTTGTTTACATTTTGTTCGTGATAGTCGGCATCACTCGGTGAGTTCCAATGTCATCATTATAAGAGAATGAGTAGGGCCTAGATATAGAGCCAGTGCGAGCCTCTGCAAGCAGAGGTGACGCACTGGTGACTTAATAACGGGCTAAGGGTTGTTTACGTCTTTTTGTACGTGTGTGTGTCTGTCTGTCCGTTACGAAATTCGTAGAGCGAGTTCCAGCCAGTTTCTTGAGCCCAAATTTGGCACAGCATATGCTAGAAGCATGCAGGTTCGTGCATTGTGCAAAAGCATAGGCGAATCCGTTGAGCGGATCCTTTGAAACTTGCGCGTCAGGCGGATCCACACTTCTTCTCGCCAGCATAATTGGGTCTGCATGAAACCTTTTGCAAAGTTATGATTATGTTTGGCAAGCTAATGTGGAAGCCATGCCTTTAGCCCAGAAAACTGAAATTTGGCTACTTTACGAAAATGACGCCAAAAGAATTAGTTGCGTACATGTTCAATTCGCCAAGATTTTACCTGATTATTTGAGAAGATTTTTGCACAGAGACGTAGCCCACGATGTTCATTGTCCTTATGGCGGCTACCAAGCCATGAAATGTCCAAAAACTGATTCAAATTTGCATCCATTCCTCTGAGAGAGGTTTCATCCACGAAAATACCGATCTTACACGAAAAACCTCTAGGAATGAGTAGTTGTTTACGAATCATTCGCGATAGCATATAGCGCGGTGAGTTTCAATGTCATTATTATGCGGGAATGAGTAAGGCATATAGAAAGTAGGGCCAGTGCGAGCCTCTGCGAAGCAGAGGTGACGCGCTGGTCTAGTATAAGGGAATTTGCAACATATCGGGCATTTTGCCAACATCCGCAGTCGGAAGTGTTGCGGTGATTCAGATTTTTGCAAGATAAGCTAAAACTTTTGGAAAGGATGATCGATGCGATCATTGCCTGGCTCGAATCGTTTTCTACTCTTTTCAGACCCAATCTCCTTTACTTTTTTCAAGCTATCAACGAAGTCCCGCTTGGTACATGACGACGCATTCAAAAAATGTTGTTAACGCGGAAAGGCAGGCATGTTGCAATAATTGGGCTTGCTTATGCTGCTGATTGAACTATACGAGCGAATTAAGCAAATACAGGCAGAATGTATGTAGAAATACAGCGTAGGGAGGAAGAAAGAAAACGACAGACAAAAACTGCACATAAAAACTTCAAGCAAAGCGGCATTCGCTTGAATGTAGGTTGCAGCGTAGTATCTACTTTAGAGAGCTTTTGTGCTTAGAAGTATATCATATGCACAAGGATATGAACGAGGAAGTCCTCTACAAGGATCCAAAATGTATGCGATTTAGGAGGGGTAATTTGGGAAAAGGCATTACCTTGCATAAGTCATCACAAATTTTCATGTGACATGAATATATTCTATTCATACAGTCATACTTCAATATCATATGGTTGTCTCTACGGTGTGAACAAGGCATTTGTTTGTCTTAGCCTTGCATTCAGATTGCTTGCGCTTCGCGAAAGATCATGATTGGGGGGTCGGGGAGAGAGGCGGAAGTCGTTATCGAGATGAGCTGATGTCAGCGATAACACGATATTCGTTAACAATGTCAGATAGGCACCGTGTAATGTACTAACACATTGATGTTTTGGCCTACTATCGTACACGTACAGTGAGCGTAATAAAAGAGCAGTACAAAAGTAGAGCGTCAGTTTCGTGACTAGAATGTCAAGTAACCTCTGTAGGTTAAGTTTCAGCGAATACTGAGGTTTCTATATGTTGGACCATCCAATGAGATAGCCTTTTCAAACATGTTACCTTCGTTTCAAAAGTGATAGTAAGTAATACTTCTTTCTGCACTCAATGCAAAGAACTACTAATTCTTTGCCCAAACTAGGAATCCCACTTCGAATAACATCCAAACTATGGAACTACGAGCAAGCCAAAATCTCATTTGTTCTATCTCCCACTTTCGATATCTCAGATTAGAGAAGACCAGTCAGGCTCAAATCACTATCAAAAATATCTATCCTTGTCGCCTCCTTTCATGATTTACATCGTAAGACTAGGTACTGTAACCCAATAGTTTCGCAGCTTTTTTAATTTGCATAGGTAAGGGAAAACACTATATCTTTCCCTAGAAGAAACGATTTCAAATGATTTTCCTATCGTGTAAAGAAGAAGGTTGAGCAATAGCAACGATAAAACAGGAAAGCGAAAATGGGGGGAGGGGGGTGGGATCGAGGCAGAACTTAGGAGGAGGGGAGGGGGGCGAATCCGGCGGTTGTGTGCCATACCTCTTGCTCAACCCTGGTAATAACTTGCTTCAGAGGCGTGCGTTCATCGGAGTTGTCACTTATATGCTTGCATAGCATGTTTCACCATATCCCTTTCTTCTTGCCCCAAGAACGAAGTCCGGCGCGCTTTGGGCTTTTTGCCCTAAGCTCTGATTGCGATGCGACGCAAACTGTTGCGCGTGCCTTTGAGCGGACATAAGATTGGCGGACGCGCGCCAATCTTATGTCGGCTTAAAGGCAGTCGATCGGCAGAATGAGACTCGTGGCAAAACAAGGTCACAGGGTAGGAGCCTTATGCTTGTAGCATTGCGCCTGCGCGCTCTGACCGTGGAAGTCACTCGTCCATGGGGTGGGCGGGGTCGGAGAGGAGAGGAGATGAGCGCTGCTTTCGCGTTAACATTTCGGGAGCTAGAAGTGGCAGAGAAAAATTGGACCTTGGCCGATAGGTTCCATTATGGGGGATCCTACCCTGTGACCTTGTTTTGCCACGGGAGTCATTCTGCCGATCCACTGCCTTTAATATGGCCTAAGGTATACTTCTCGCGATACCGTCGAATCATTGCATCCACGCGATTTGGCGATTTGCCAAATTTCTACAGTTCAACCGTACAAGGGTCTCGAATACATGGACGCGCAGCCAAGCCTGCTACAAACAAAGCGTGCCTACAAACCAATCCTAAAGGGAGTTGCAGTGACAGACAGCGCAGCGACTGGAAACGCGCGAGGTGTGCTTTAGACTCAAGGCAGTCTGGGAGAAACGTAGGTCCAATTTGATTTAGGGTTATAGTCTCTTGCGCTACACTGCGTCGGGTTCCTGCTGCACTGTGTCGATGTCGAGCTTTTTTCTGTTTGTATATCCTTTTTTGTTTCTGCAAATCATATTCCCTCGTGCACTCTTCCGTTTCGATTTAATTAGTCCTCAGTGCACTTTCAAGTCGCTTTCTCACTGTACCGATTCCATATGATAGTTGAGTATACGGCATACAGTGGTTATGTGGTGTGATTACCGCAGGCAATCGCCATAACCGTTCTGTGTACACCTCAGCTTCAGGTGTATGAGCCGCAGTTTTTTGGTTAAGAAAATATTGCGCATGGTGGAGGAGCATTCCGCCAAAGTGTACCGCATTCATGCAAATTTAACCATTCGAACAAAGTCATTTTCCAACTACGAGAAAATCAAAAGTTTACAGTACTTTTTTGCCAGAATGTGTTGTTTTTCGATTTTATTTTGCAAGTCATGCTAAGGATTTATCGGTGGAATCCATAGAGTATCTGTTCTGAGATTGTGTTGAGTAACAAGGTACAGTTAAGAGCAGCAATCTAAAGGCGTTAACGTGCTGAATGAATTGGGTTTTCTGATAGTTTCACTTCTCCACACTCAGCCACAGCCATTTTGATGATGCTAATCAAAACAACTCTATTGCAGAAGAAGGGCAAATTTATGATTCCTAAAAAAGTGCTTAAAGGAATAGCGTTATTAAGGGCCAAAAAAGCAATGATTGTAAAGTAATGCGGTAGGCCTGTTGTTTTTAACGTCAAAAATAATTTTATTTTCGCTTCACTTTTGAGGTAAAGTTGACATAAGATAGTTCAGTGAAGTACGTTTGGCTTTCTTCGGGGCTTCGAAGTATCTATTGTCTAAGTTCTAGCAACCATATGTTACCATATATTCCATATGTTCGTAGTTCTCTTATAAGGGAAGGATACCAATATTAGTCGGCGATTGAAGATGGGATGTACATCATTAAACGCGTCTTTGAACGCTGATTCCAAATCTGCTTTCCTTTTTTCCGAAAGAACTTTTAAGCGTTTGAATGCTCAAATTTGCTAAGCATTAAATGGCTAAAAATCAATGAAAAGCTCTAAAACAATACCTATGCGATTTCCACCGGCTTTGTTCCTTGCAAACAACATACTCGATACAAAACTGATTTTCCACTTTTCGTTGTTTTTGTACATCTTTTCGCCAATTTTAGGCCACCTAAACCTTAGCACATTTGACATTAAAAAGCTCGTAACTTCTTTCGGAAAGTTGTTCCGCAAAAAAGCAGAGCAGATTTGGAATATGCATTTGAATGCGCGTCTACTGATATACATCTCATCTTCAATCGCCGACTAACGTTGATATCCTTCCTTTGTTAGATGAGATTTGATGAGCAGTAAAAAAAGAAGCAGCATATAATAAACTAGTAATAAATTGAAATGATAAATTTCTATAGTGTAGTGCTAGTTAAAATTAAAGAGATTTAGATATTTTTCTAGAACACTAAACTATGTTACTCCGTTTCGTTCCTTCCCTTAGACGGAGTTGTTCTAGGTCTTCCCCGGAACTCCTCAGTAAGGAAGGAAGACCCAGAATCATGTATATTCAAACATATTTGTTATAATTGTAAATCTATAAAGTTTGTTTGATTATTTTACGTTTTATTATTAATATTTTAAGTATTAAAATATTAATAATAAAACGTTCTATAATAAATATAATAATAAATAATAATATAGATATTAATAATAGAACGTTAAGTTCTTTTTAATATTCTTCTCAGCCTGCGATTCATTTATAAAGTCGCCGACGATCCTGAAGGTGCTTAAAAAAGACCGATCCTGCAGAAATCTGTGGCGTTTGCAACTAAATATATGCAACGCTCATAAATCTTGCACGGCTAATGTAATAAGGTCGCGCTGCCACATTCAGTGGTTGCATGAGTCTGAATAGCGAACTCAAGACTTTTGACTGGAATACCCGTTGATTTTTTCATTTACTGTTCTAATTGTTGAAGTCGTAGCTGATCACATTTAAGTTTCGTTTAGTCTGACATTCTATCTCATGTAAATGTCTAGCGACCAGGAAACTTTTACAGCAAACAAACGTACTACGCATGCTAATTTGATCCAGAAAAACATCAAATATGTGATTAGACATAGCCTATTTAGTATGCTGCAAATGTTGAAACAAGCCATTTGAGTTGCCAAAAACATTCCACACTTGCAAAAACTGCATGCTTCCGTAATGCCCCATTCATTGGGCTGCGGGGCTGCATCCTCTTCTGAATGAGGAGCAACAGCTCATTTGAGGCGAATTATCTATTGTCTGAATGTTCTTGTAAGTGCTGCAGAGCTTTCTATTAGTCTGCAAAAATTGAAGATATTGATTATACGATGCCTTTCTTTATTGCTGCTTTCATACTGAGAAATTTTTCATCCTCAAAATGTGCAGTACTAATTATAGCATGCTCCCACCCATTGGCTAACTGTGCAATAGATTGTAGAATTGTGCAGAAGCCATTCCTAAAAATAATTTTGAATAATCCGTCTTCTCTCTTATCGCCTTTCTCGTCAGAGAGTTTCATTCTTGTACGATGAAAATGTTTAGATGCTCGCTTGGCTCTCGCTGATTCTGTTGTGCTCGCTAGCCTCCGCCCGTGATTCATCATATTCAAGCGGCTCAATTTTGCGGGATGTACGAGCAATCGCACCATCATACTCATCATGGTTAGTCGGTTTTCTAAATGAAATAAATAAAATTCTACATCAAAATATTCATAAACGGCCTGAGTTGGAAGAGTACACGGTATTGCTTCAAGTTCTACTTGCAAAGGCAAAAAATAACGATCTTAACTCTATTTTCAAGCTGCTAAAACTTTTTAGCCGACATCAGCTGACACTATAGCCCAGCTGTTGAGTGTGGGAAAAGTAAATTCTCTTCTCACTCATTCATCATAGTCGGCGAAATTCACATAAGAATAAAAGTCCTATCCATCATTATCGTTGTATAGGATTAGATTATAATATCCACATCTTTTTAACTAGAATGAGCAGTTTTAAGATAAAGTAAAAAAATTTTTAGTTTGAATGAAAGGGCATTCAGTAACATGTAAGACACATTTGTTAGATTATTCCTGTATTTGTAGATCTTTTTGTCCGATGGATTTGAGCCTTAGCGAAATGCTTGCTCCATTCATATAAACAGGACATCATAATTTTGTAGGAAAGGTAAACAAACTCTTCGATTGAGTTGCATGAATAAGCCGCAGCAACATCGGTTAACATCATTCAACTTCTGGAAAGATTTTATAATCAACCTTGAGCTGATATACATAAGGTTATGTCACATTATCTTGCAGATGAAGTTCTTATCCTGACGGAAAAGCATGTGCAAGAATTGACTTCATTTCTATTTTTGTAGCTGAACTACAATGCATAAATGCATTGTTCTTATTTCTCTAGCGTTTTCCCCAGCGAAGTTAGGAAGTAAGTTTTCTTACGAACATTTATTGGATTCCTGCTAAGTTTTCTTGGATCCTGGCCAAATCTCCAGCGCAGTGCTCGCGCCTCTAATTATCTCCTGCGGACATTCCCGGCTAGGCCTTTGGTTCCTCCTGCGCGTCCTCCCATAAATGTATTTGGTTTTGTGCTCTTGCAGCATGCAAGTGTGCTGCTAATGTTTTGACGGAACAATTGTTGAGAAAACATGTGCTGTCCTCTAAAAGGTTAGATCAGGGTTTTGATGGTTCATTCTGAATCAGTTAATTGACTTTTTTTGCGCATTTTGGAGTTTAGTTTTTGAAAAAAGGCATGAAAACTTGCTACAAAAAAAGCCTTCCTTTTCGCTCATTTCTTTCATTGCTCTGAATCGCTTGTCAATTGATAGAAAAAATAAATAACGGTATGTTGTATCTAAAGCCGTGGCAAAGTCAGATAAGAAGCATCAAACGAAAAGAAAGAAATGTATACATTTGTATAGAGGTGTGGAACCCGCAACTCAGGGCAATGAATTTTTAGTCTTGCATATGTGAAAAACGAGAGATCAAACTGTAAAATGTAAATGCTTTTTCCCAAAAAAGCTTGTCACGGTGAAACTAAACATTGTGCGGGGGTGCAAATTCAGTAAATATGCAATCTTTTCAATCAAACAACATTTAATTAACTCATCAACGGCGCTGGCGCTTGATCTCCATTTTCGCGTAGAATGAATCAATGTCAGTTGAAACAAATCCAGTAATTACACTGTCTTTCAGAAGATACAACATTAAAGATTTATTAATAACAATGCCGACTCTCAGCTAATAGCAGAACTTTTCGAAAATAACAAGAATTATCGCTTCAATCGTTGTCAGATAATTCAATTAAATCGTTTTCAGGTGCATCTTTTATCCAGAGCGATGCCGATTGTTCAATGCGCACGACAGCATTGGTGGCTATCGTCGGCGATTTTTGTAGAAATTCAAGGATTTCACTGTTTCAATCTTTATAATCTCAAATATAAGAACACCCAGTTATGTTTTTGTTGGTTGATATCGAAGGCGTTACTTAAACGATGATAAACGAATATGTTTGTCCTGTTACAGCCCATGACCATCAAAGCGCTGATATTAATGTAACTGACTGTAGATGAGTGCAAGAAAAGACTCGCAGATGAAGGTAGAGGAACCGCCTTGACTAAATCAGCGCACTACTCGCCTACCCGTCTTTTTTACACCCGAGAAGTTAGTTGGTGGTTCACTCGAAGGGATTACAGTCGGAGATGAAGTTGGAAATTCGATATCCCGGCCACGAATGATTGTTATAAGATGTCGTTAGCGTTATTAGCTAAGGCCTCCTTATTTTCCACAAAAGACTAAGTACCCAGATTTGCCTGAACATCGTGATTGAGAAGGCTTAACCCTGCTAATGATATGCAAAACAATTTTTTTCGGATCATTGCTTCTTGTAATCCCCAGCGATGATCTCCACCCAGCTACAATTATGAGGTAAAGTCTGTGAGAATGCTGTAAATTAGAACCTGTAAGGCCAAATAAATGAGAAGTGAGCTTGACTTTGTTGACTGGTATTGACCAGTTCCAAATCGAAAGAGTGAGAGCACATTACATACTGATAATCAGCCAAAAATGCAACTACCATCTGTTTGGTTACTTTTCTTCAACACATTGACCATGGTGTGTGAAGCAATCACTATCGCGTGAAACCGATTGATATCCACGGTGTGTCAAGGCTTGAATTTTGTTCAAATGACGACTATCCTGGGGTCAAACTCGCATCAGGAGATTTCTCTTATGTTGGACTAAGAATTAGCCTTCTTCCAAATTTGTCATCCTCTCAGGGTTACTGTTGATATGCTTAGGTGGCAGTATGCGTGATCTTATCGAAAAAATGTTGACTGGTTTGAAAACCTCCCAGAAGGCAAACAATCAAAAATTTGCATTATCGCCAATGTGTTAAAATTTAAAATTTTGTAGGTTTGTAAGATAATTACAGTTGGAACTAGGTAAAGCTTCTGCTCTGCATTTTCAGGTAAGAGACAGCGCTCAAACATTGAAAAGAGAGTTTCAAAAAGAGGTAAACCTGCATGATAAAAAATCTTTGATTGAAATAAAAACCCGTTATTATGCGAGATGTGCAATATTTGCAAGGCAATGTAACGCAAATATGTACACCTTATCACTTCGCTTTCATCGAGTTTGACCTAAGCTTTGGTTGGACTTACGGACATCGAATGCCAGCAAGTATTAGATTGGCTCGAAAGTTCTCGGACATTGCTTTAGACAATGTTTTGTGTTTCGATGTGACCACCAAGCATGCTGCATACCGTTGAACAATGCAATCTCTACAAATTTGTGGTAAGCACAAGCATAATCAGTGTTTTATATGAAAATTCAGGCGAGAATTCTGAAACATAGGAATTAGAAATAACCCAGATCTCCAACTTTTATAAACTTTATGAATTTATAAATTATATATGATAAAACCGCCCACATGCTCTAATACATATTAGGTCGTTCCGTAAAATGTCGCATTTTTAAATAAATGCCACACTTCATGCAATCAAGATTTTCAAAAGATCTTAGGAGCATTCGATGCAGCATTTCATTCTCTCTAATGGTTTCAATCTTGTTGCACAATTTTCAATGAGCTCTTGAAAAATTACCAAAATTTGCGACCCATGCTTTTTGCCAAGTAGATATAGCAGACCCTATAGGACCAGAGTATTTTCATCTTTTCCTTAGCTTGCTTCTTAGAGTTTCTGGAATCAATTTTTCAATGCTATCAAATTCCATATTTGGTCAACTCAAACCTCAAGAGCAACAACCGGCAAGCAGATCGGGTGTCATTCGACGCAGCTTTCCCTCCTTTTTCTACCAGCTGTTTTTTGTTTTTATTTCATCAAGTTTTCCGGGATATAATCACCATGACTCGGATTTTCCGGGCGCTTCTGCTGTACCCGAAATTTTCGAAAGTTGCTAATCTGAGGCGGTAAATGCTCATTTGGTTTGTAAATTAGTGTCAGACCATATTCCATCTTGGTAAGTTTCAAAATTTGAAGATTTTTGGTGTTTGCGGCATTTGTATCTGAGACGAGCCTGCTAAAATTCGGTGGTTCCATAAAAAAAATCTATACAAAAATTATGACGAAATCTGGAAAGTAGAAAAAAGTTGTGCTGTTTCCTGCAGGGTTTGCTCTATCAGTCCATCACTTGTATTCCTTGGTTGTTATAAAAATTTAGAAAAATTGTGAAACTTGGCTTTCTCAAAAAGTATGGGTCGCAGATTTTGATAATTTTTCGAGAGGTCATTAAATTTTGTGCAGTGGTTATATAACCATTAGAAAGAGGAAATGCTGCATCAATTGCTACTAGAATCTCTTACACATCTTTGTTCCACGAAATGTGGCGTTTTAAAGGGACATTATTTTCGGAACGACCTGTTAGTACAAACATACTTGCATAATTACGTGGATTTGCACGGAATCTGAGCCTAAACAACGAGAAAAACGAGGTAATTAAAAAGTGGCAAATTCCTCCTTCATTGGTCTTAGGCTTCTTCCACTTGCTTAGATATCAGCTACAGGGAGTATAGTTCCGAATTTCCGAGGATGTTCATGCTTTGATTTTCGTGAAATGACAAATTTTTTTTGAAAATGCCCGAGAACTCTCGAGCCAACCTAATACTATAAATCATCTGGACTTGCGCGACCAATACAATACAGCTCTCTTTATACTTCCAAATTTAGACTTTGCAAAATGTTGCTATCTACAAAAATCAGAAGTGATGGAAAACTACGCTTAAAAAGTATAGCTGATCAAAACGTGGCTACATACCACTGCTCGTCGAAAATGTAATTTTTTCATTACTCTTTCTTACGAAGCAAAACAAACAAATTGATCAACGCGTTTTCTCTCATCCGATACACATTAAAACGGCCAAGTAAAGCCAGCACTTTGAAAAGAGTTTCGCTTACCGATTTGAGTCGCAAATTGAGAAAAACTTGGCAGAACCGTAAAACCCTGAGTTATACCTCAAGCTTGCAGTGATATTTCTCCTGGAGAAATCACCAACACCGAAATGAACGAACCTGTGTTGTGATTGTATGTGCTTAGTATGTTCGAAGACTCTGGGAAGGTTACCTTTTGTGGCTAGTTATTCGCAATGAAAGTTGCCATCTTGGGGGCCAAACCGTACCTGTCGTGTATTCTTAATCTTATTGTTAGCTGCAAGATAGATTGGTTGATATTCGTAGCAAAGTGTCCAATAAACCGCGACATTCAATATGAAAGCACGGCATTTTCTTCAGTTTTTGCGAAAGGCACCAAAATACAATTTTTGGACATCCAAAACCAAAAATTTCTCGAAAGAGCTGCAGAACTGGAGGGCAATTTGACAGTGTTAGTATAGAATGTATGATATGATGTTTTTGGAAAAACACTTCTTATTTCCACGTGAAAGAAATTACAATTAAATGCAAAAGCTTCAGCAATTGTCTACTTCACCCGTAGGCTTCCATTCAAGTGAAGTCAGCATTGGTTTGACATGCACCATTCTTTCGCGATGCGTGCCGGTGCTGAAAACAAACAGCCTCAAATATCATAGAAGGATGTAGACATAGTTCGGACATTATTGAAATATAATATACATAGCATTACCCAGAAGCCATCAATCTGCCAACAATAAGATCTAAATTACATAGGTCAGAATCGCATACACAAGTGTATCCATCCTTATAATTTTCAGTACGTTGCTTCTGCAGAAAAAAAACATGACATTATTGAAAAGATGAGTAGCACAGATGTAAATTACACCGCATCCAAAGTCGCCGATGTAGACATGGTTATCACTGCATCCCAGAATATATGATGTTTCATTGTCGCTTTTGGTTCTGATCTGATAAGAAAAAACTAGTAGCCTTGTGTTTGTGCCTGTATATGCTCATAACGAATTCTTCTAATTTTTTGCGGTAAGTTGATCACGAATTATGCGTACTTCACACATTTCGTATTACGGAAACGACGATAAGAGTGAAGCTGAAGCAGAGTCTGGCAGTGGAACCAGTGAGATTTCGAAACGAAACCCCCTCTTTCGAAAATTTTTGTGAACTCTTTTGAGCTTCTTCAACTTACTACTTCTCACTTGTCTTTCTTGTCTGTACTGTCGCTGACTCCCAATGAAGATAAAATAGGGTTGACAATTCCATCTTCAACCATATGTTTCCAAAAAAATCAGAGCCTTAGTAGCTCTCTGCATCACGTGCCGAACGCGAACTTCATGGTCAAAACTTTGAACCTACCGATCCAGCACTTGCCCTTCCCCTCCACATCTCCCTTCCTCACTTTCCACTTCTTTTCCGTCCTCTCTCTAACCCATCCCTTCTACCCTCCCCTCCTCTGAGAATAATGGCACAACTGTATAGAATGAACATGAAATTATCGAAAGAAATAGGCAAGCGTAATCAATACCGAACGTGCCTGTTTGGCGCAGTTTGCAATCGGAGCGATTACGCTGCCAAAGAATTTTTGGGGGGCTATAAAAAGTCCTGGAGGAAAAATCATGAAATTTTTTTTTCTTGTGGGGTACTTTTGCTTCCATTCGCATGTTTTCCTTTGGGGTTAGTTCGAGCGCTCAATAGAGACACCAATTATGAAGTCATATCGTTGCTTTTTGGATGTGATACCAGTATTTCAGTAATATACTGAAATGCCGGTAAATATCTCTGCAATCTTCTGCAGACCTCAGCAATGGAACACTCAAACTATATATCTTTTGCTTTCCTTCCCTGGTTTGATATCCAGCTTGACCCGTTCTTAGATGCGCCGAGTCCTGAGGCTCCCGCCAGAGTGCCGAAGTTATGCCAGCGCTACGCCAGCATTTCGATCGATACACGTGTATTTCGTTGGGGGCATCTACCTGCTGAGCTAGCCCCGCCCCAACGAAATACACGTGTATCGATCGAAATGCTGGCGTAGCGCTGGCATAACTTCGGCACTCTGGCGGGAGCCTGAGCTGAAGCCTTTGAGTCATACAACCGGGCATGAAGCCTACCAAGCTGTTTCGAAAGTTCTGTCCGATTATCAGTTGCCTTGATTTAACGCAGCTATTTCTAAAGTCTCGCACTTACTGCAGTATTATGGTAACATTTAAAGGCACTTTTCTTGCTCTTTTCAATACTTCTAACCCTACAAGATATCTTGAATTCAATCCCCGAACTTAAGATACCAATACGCAGTCATGCACAAAAAATTTGTTGAGAAAACTCTCGCAGTGTTCATAAAATACCTATGTATAAATTTTATAATGAGTAAGAATTCAGTGGGCTATCCTACGCGCACTTTTTCCCACATAGAGATTGTCTTATTTCCGAGATTTTCATAGATTGAAGACAAACACAGTTGTTCAACAAGCGACAACAATCTGCATAGATCGACCAGTGATGTATTCGATTTTGCATATGTCAGAGTAAAGGGAAAGCGAACAGCTGTCTTCGTTCGACAGCAAGAAAAATCAAATTCGAGAAGTCAGCATATTTGCGTGCGCAAAGTAGGGCTCAAACAATCGCTTTTTACGATTTGCTCATAAATTCTTTAGCCATATAAAGATTCCTGAAATCTAAGATACTCAATGACGGCGGCAAAATATGTCTGCTAACCCTTATATGGGAGCATTACTAAGCAGGGTCAAGCGTGGGATGTGGCACGCCACACCTGTGGGGGGGGGGGTAGAGGGTCAGAAAGAAAGGGGGTCGTTATCGAGGTGATAGTGATGTTAGCGATAAGATGTCAGTCAACAATATCTGATAGGCCCATTGTGCAAGATGCCAGCACTGAATGCTTTTTTAAAGAGTCCCAAAAGCATAAGTGCATCTCTCCATAATCAGCATGTCAAATGACCCAAATAACCCCTTTAGGCCAATCAGCGAATTTTGAGGTTTCCAAATATTGGGACACTCAGGTGAGGTGGTCATTTTCGAACATGCTAAGGTGAAGGTGAGTAAACTACTTTTTTTGCACTCCTTACAGCACTACTACTTTTTTTGCACACACTAGAAATCTTACTATGAATAACCTCCAAACTCTATAATCAAGAGCAAACCAAAATGTCTGTCCCATTTTTCGCTTTCAATTTCTCAGACAAGAGAAGACCAATCAGACTCAAATCACTTTTGTGAAAGTTACGAGGATCAGGCTGTGGAATATATTTGTTCTTGCTTCCCCGCGATTCATGCAGTAGCTCAAACTTAGCATGTTACCGTAACCCAATATTTTCGCGGTATTTTTCATTTGAATAGGTAAGGAAAAACGAGACTGCATTTTTCCCTATGAAAAACGAATTCGAATGAAAATCTTGCTATGTGGAGAAGAAGATCTAAACAGTAGCAACCATATGAAAAAGGCAGAGATTGGGATGCTTTGAAGGTAAGTTATTGGGGTATGGCTCAACCCCTAAAAAGCTGTGGCCGCCACAGCTTTTTAAGGGTTGTGCAACATTATTAGCCTGCCTCCGAAAAGAGTTTTAGCGAATAAAATACATATGATCTGATTGCATGAGTGTTGTGGTTCTCATAGGAGTAATTTGAGCCTGATTCATCTTCTTCGCTCTGGGTAAAACTGGTAAAAGCCGACCATTGGAAGAGAAAAATGAGACAAGCGAAATTTGGTCTGCTTCTAATTCCACAGTTTACTGGTTGTTTGAAGCATGGTTCACGACATGGGCAAATATGGAGTAGCGCTTTGTACTGAGTGCAAAAGCGGTAGCTAATTCACTTTGAAATGTAGTCAATCATTCCACAGATATGGAAGGAAGCATTGGTGACTGCAATTCCTAAGGTTCCTAGTGCTTCCAGTCTCACGGATTTCCGCCCCATCAGTTTGGCTCCTACAGCTGTGAAAGTTATGGAGAAAGGACTGCGGGATAAACTACTAGCGTGGCTTGAAAAATGCAAAATTGTACCCCCTAATCAGCATGGGTTCATGCCAGGATCTTCCATTGCTACGAACCTTGCCGACTCAGTTTTTGACTGGACTCTGGCTCTGAATAGAGGGGAATCAGTAGATGTTGTTTACGTGGACCTTTCGAAAGCATTCGATCGTGTTGATCATGAAAAGCTTTTGTCCAAGCTCGAACGAATTGGGATCAATGGAAATTTATTAAATTGGTTTAAGTCATATCTGAGTAGCAGAGGGATGACTGTGAAGGTAGAGCATCAATTTTCGGATAGACAGGCCTGTGTTAGTGGGGTTCCGCAAGGCGCGGTCCTTTCTCCGTTACTTTTTATAATTTATACCGCCGATCTCCCGTTAATCTTGGAAACATCAGAGCATATAACAATCCAGATGTATGCGGATGTTATCAAGATATAAGGGAAATATAGCGCGGTAAATCATGGTGAAGTTCAGTCTGCAATAAAGGAATCTTTGAAAAGATTGGTAGACTGGGCATCATGCTTTGGCATTCCCAGTCAACTTGAATAAATGTTTTGTGATGCATTTAGGTGACGATCAAAATTCTGCATATGAGATAAATGGGATTGTCTTGAGAAATTGCTCCACTGCTAAGGACTTGGGGGTCTTGATAGATGGTGATTTGAAATTTTCGCATCACATTGATAATGTGGTAAACAGTGCGTACTGTTTTATTTAAAATTCTCCGATCTGTTCATACTGAAAATCCCGTACTACTGAAACGTCTCTATAAAGCGTACCACCTCGAATACTGTTCAGTTATATGGAATCCTTTTGCAAAGAAAGACATCCTAAAACTGGAAAAAGTCCAAAAACATTCACTCGCATTTTATTCCTAAGGTGTCGCAGAGCATTAGCTTTTGATGAAATGCCCAGTTATCAAGACCTCCTCAAGTCCTTGGCAATGAAAAGCTTGGAATTTAGAAGGACATACCTAGACCTCATTTTCGCTTTTCGTCTTTTTCGTAAAGAAATCAGACTTACCGCAAGTAAGTACTAGATTTTCAGGCCTAGTAATAGGATGGGTGGGTTTAATATACACTATCCACGTATTTACAGGAAACATTTTTTACGAACTTTTGATACTCTATTTTACAGAACACCTAGGTGGCTCGGTAGATTGCCAAATACTGCACTGTTATCTGAACATTCAGCTACCTTCAAACGTAGAATAGCGCAAGTCGATCTGTTGCAAGTTAAGAATTCTCGTAACTACTGAAACTGTTTTTGCTTTTTTCGTTTCTTTTTTCAGGAATCACTGCGTTTTGCTCGTCTGTCGCCTTCAAACACGACACTTATGACTGAGTGTTATTTTTTTTGATGATGGCAGTACTAACATTGGATTAGTCTATGAGTTTTTTTTCTTTTGGTTTTTTTGTTACTAACCAGACCACTGGCCGACCACACACCATCTATTTCTGCTTATCCGCGAAATCATCTGGAAAGTTGAGGAGTACTGAATCGATGCATGTGAGGTGAAATTACTTCATGCACACACACACATACATACATACATACATCTAGGCCTTCTGCTATTTTTATCTACCTTGTGTGTGGCCGGTTGAGCATCTCTTTTTGCATTTCCTGTTATTTTTATGGCGCACCTTTAAGTGCATTGAAATAAATAAATAAATAAATAAATAAATTTACTCAAAAACTGGGGCATTTTTGAGGTGCAAACATGGCCGATTTTTTGGTTTTTTTGCAAAAAAATATTTCGTAGGCTGTGCTCCAAGATTCTGACACAGTATATTGATAGCCTCAGCATAGTTCTACATTTACAGGATATGAGCTCTTCAGCTCTTTTCATGCCTGAGAAATTCCTGTACTAACAGGCCGAATTCTAAGTCGACTTTTTCCTTACTGCGCGCATGCTGGTGATCCGAATTAAAGCGCTGAGGATCCAATAAATTGAGCGTAACCTATAAACCAACATTGTCTTTGCAGCGAAGTTTGCAGCTTTCAGAAAGGATCAATCTGCTTGAAGTTACAGCAGTTTGAAAAAAAATTTTGCAAGTGCTCGGGAACTTTCTTTACAACCTAATAGTACCCAAATATTGCCTAATTTGACCTTATTTCATCTGTTCAAAAATGATGATTTTGAAAAGATCATAACCTTTTCAAATGAGAAATTCTGAAGGTCAGACAGAACTTTCTGAACAATCTACTATTCTCATATGTCTTGGTAAAACTACTTTTTCTTGGAGAAAACTCGAGTTTTCGCCTACAATGGAAATTCAGCCTAGGAAATTCGACAAAACCGCAGGAAACTGATTTGAATGAAGCCCAGCCGCATTTTCAAGATGCCGGACTGGTTTATTTTCAGTTTGTTACGTAGATAACCTTTAGCTTATCACAGAGATATCCAGAGACTGCTGATTTATTGTAGCAATAGGTGAATTGATAAGTGGAGCTGCGTGTTATAGAATTTTCCGCCGCCTTTTTCAATAAGTCCATCAACTTTTTTCACAACGAAAGATCTGATGTTTTATCAAAGGTGATTCCAAATTTGAATGGAAATCACATTTCAGCGGCGAATAGTCGCAAGAAACACATCCTTTTCCCACTTTTGCTGCCTTACTTTACCCGTCACTGCTTGAAATTTTGTAACGCTTCAGGTCTGATGTCTCGGAACGAAACGATCTCAGTCTTGTTTTACCAAAATTGTTTGACATCCGCTTACTTTATTTTTCTTCTTGAAAATAATTGCTTTTTGTTAGAACTCAGAAAAAAAGAAGAATTTACCTGTATTGAACAAATTGATCCTTTGGGACAAGATTCTATCAATAGAGACGCAGATAACCATTTGCCGTCCTCATTTTTGATGCCTCTGCAAATTACTCAAAGTCCGCACGAAATGAGAGGTAAAGACTTGGTACCAATCTAATAACATGCCTAAGGGCGATAGATAGTGATCTAAAGCTTCTTTTGTTATCGACTTAAATCATTCAGTGGATCTGGTAAATTGTGACTTTCGAAGCTGAAAATCTGTGTAGGCGAGTAGTGGCGTGGTATTAGATTGGTAGTGAGTTATGTCACTCTGTCCATGACTTTTACTTTGATCTCCTTTTGGATGAGAGCTCAAGTTGTGGCATTATGTAGATTAAGAAGAAGATTACAAAAGCTTATAAAAGCTTTTAAAAGCAAGAAATGCAGCGATTGCTTCTATTTGAGTAGGAAGACAGGCCGTAAGTGTCGCAAATGTTTCACATTTTGGGATGTAATTGTACAAAAAAATTTGAGAGTCAACGAATGCGATAGTGATTAGAAAAACCAGATGGCTGTATAATTTTGTTCAGCTTTCAAAGAGGGCTTTTTCGATTTTTTTCGTTTTTCTCCGTTCAAACTCAACAAGACTAAGCCGTTTTGAGGGGTTATGGTAGGTTGACATGCGCACAATACAGCAAAGTTTCAGACAGATTCATTGACAAGAACAAAAATTACGACGATTTCTAGAGTGGCTGTATAATTATGTCCAGCACTGTAGTTATGGACATTTGTTTGAGAACAATTTGATTATTTTTCTTGGACGTAGGACAGAGAACGAAAAGAAGGAATTCTGAGATTTAGTCTTTCATTTCTAAGGACTCTAAATTTCAGAGTGAATTGAAATATACGAAAGCTACAGCATACGTAAGAAATTAGAAAAAATGCTCTGCAAGATCCTTTTCTTGAAAAGGTTGGTTCTGTTTTCGAGAACCAGCGCTTCAAGGAAGGCATTAATCATGAATCAGCCCTTATATAAAATTTGATTGTTGTCAGGTCGAAGCCCACTGATTCTTCGCAACTCACAACTCAAGCCTCCTTAGTCAGGCGGCCTTGTCGCATAACACCCATATCACTTTGTAAAGTACTGAATGATTCCAAACTGTTTTTTTTTTCATCTGCCAGCCTGAGGCCAAAAATGGAGCGTTTTAAGATCGAGAAATCAATTGCGCAACTGAAACAAAATCCAGGATCGCTCAAATGTTCAGGATATATTAGATCATTCATTCAATGAATGCCTTCCGCCTAATACCTTCATAGTCAACACTTCTCTATTTGAAAAGATCGTAACCATTGTCTAGATAAATTCTGCGCATTTTCGCTTCATAAAAACACTCATAACTCGTCCAGAGGCGTTTGACAGATAATAAAAAGATGGTAAAGAACTCATTTGAAAAGGCCACTTCGACTAATAAGCTTTCCTTATTAGCTTTTTTCGTAACAAAATAGGCCTACCAAGCGAACTGAATATCATTTCTCGTTATCAGCATGTCGTATAATCTCCTCGAAACAAGTTTCATTAGAATCTGTACCAATTCGTTTTTCTACTTTGAAAATTACCTTAGCCACTACAGAATACAATGATATAATTCTACAAATGGCTGCATTCATAGCTCACATGGTCAACTATGAAACCAAAAACTGGATGCGCCGCATTTGAAAAGACAAGGATTCGGATTTATCCATTCACGCTTAAACAAAACAGCAAAAAAAGTCATGTATATTCTATCATAACTTATAATAACGGGCTAAGGATGTTTACGTGACTTTGTGTGTCTGTGTGTGTGTGAGTGTGTCTGTTACGAAATTCGTGGAGCGTGTCCCAGCCAGCGTTCTAAGCCCGAATTTTGTATAGCGCATGCTACCTTTATGAAAGTCCAACATGCAAAAACACGAGTAAATTCGTTGAGTGGATCCTTCAGAAATTGCGCGCCAAACGGGTCCACGTGGCTTCTATACCGCAAAATTCGGTCCATATCACCACTTTTTGCAGAGTCGTGGATGAGTTTGGTAGGCAACTGTGCAAGCGATGGAGTTTAGCCCGAAAAGTGGTCGAAAGTTTACTGCATAACGAAAACGGCGCCAAAAAGATTTGATTGTGTAAATGGTCAATTTGCCTAGGTTCTAGCTAAGCGCTTGAAAAGATTTTCGCACAGAGATGTAGCTCACGGCTACTATTACCTCTATGGCGACTACCAAGCCATGACAAATCCAAAAACCTATTCAAACTTGCGTTTGTCTTCCTGCGAAAAGTTTCATCCACGCGAAATCACCGATCTCACGTGAAAAAACTTTCTAAATGAGTGGTTGTTTACATTTTATTCGTGGTAGTCGGCATAGCGCGGTGAGTTCCAGTGCCACGATTTTACGAGAATGAGTAAGGCACATAGATAGTAGAGCCAGTGCGAGCCTCTGCGAAGCAGAGGTGACGCACTGGTACTATAATAAGTAGTCACTACTTCTACAGGTTTGCTGGACACTGTCTAAATACCAGATGTGTAAAAGTAATTGTTGATGCATGCAGTGTTTATGTGTCGCAAGGAATCCATAAAAGAGCAATAGATGTTGGAAATGTCTCATAGCAGAACATTTATTTTATTTTACAACATAGCAAAAAAATTTGGTCCGTTCGATCGGGTTAACCTTGAAGAGTTAAGCTCAAACTAGAAGGTGTATTTTTTCATATGTAGCCATTGCAAGTTACGCCACCTTACCATCTACCTTATCCGAACCGACCAGTTAAAAAAGATGATGCTTTGTTCTAGGTGCGCTATTTAGTCCCAATTTTACAGGATAAAATGTTAACCTTCTGCCGCTTGTCAAAAGAATCCATCGTTATTAACATAAGTAACAGGTATCACGGAAACTACCCTCCAACGTGAGCCCATCGTGTTTTTCAATCAACATCCACCCCATATTTAATTCAACAATATTGAAAACGATAAACATCATAACGATGATTTCAGATGTTTTCATGAACATTATGAAATGTTCAGCCTTCAGAAGGTTTGAACAGTTTTAAATAGTCTCAACTGCCCTTGTATCTCACCGGAATCAATTCAAAGAATCATGTAAAAGTATATTAAAACATGTTGATTTTTTTCCACTGGTGGTAGGTGAACATTACTCATGTTGATTGCGACAATGCTACGAGTGTAAGGCTGCGTTCATACTGATCCGGAAGTTCGGGAACAGTTCCAGCATAGCGCTCGAGCTGAGCAAGCTGAAACTGTTTCCGGACTTCGGGATCAGTATGAACGCAGCCTAACGCACAATTTGACGACGCTTTGATTGAAGGTCCGGAACAGATAAATACCGATAGTTGAACTTTATTATTGGGTAGGCCGTCGCCGATAGGCTCCACCCCAAGGACGGCCTTTATAAGTCTTAATGTCTGTAACGTGGAGGGTGCGTGAGACGCGTGGTCTGCTACAGATGTCCTCGTCGTCAGTTATACCTTTTCCGCGTTTTATCAAGATAGAGCGCCTCTGGATGGTTTAACGTCCAACCCTTATAATTCCAATTTAAAAATTACTTTTAGCAGCGTTAAAGGTCCTACGGACAAATATTCGTGGTTTTTCAACAATTTTCCTTCTTGATTGAGTTTTGTCCGCGCACACCTCTCCAACACCAAATGTTTCCTAATTTCCTGCGCAGCACTAAGGTAAGCCAAGGGTGCGTTGTGGAATCTTCTGATGTGAATTCGCTCTATACCTACGCTCTCAACGAGCCCGCAAAACAAGCGACCTTTGAACCTCCCTTAGCACCAGCCGTCACTTAATCTCTGTGGTTTTGGCTTCAAAAACATCTTGTTGATTAAGGGATGTAACTGATAGACCGCAAAAGTCTCTGCACTTTCATAGTATCAGGTTGCATGGGTAAGTGAAGCAAGCTACAACGCGATAAACTAATTTTCACTTGCACTTGTTCACACTTAATACCATTCAATGATGTGAAACTCGTTTACGAAACTGTTTAAGATTCAGCTACTGCCGAACTAGAATAGACTGACTTACTTGAAGCATTCCAATGTTGACTCGAAACCCAAGGCTATCGTAGAGATGTAAAGGACACAACGCATAAAAGCGTTAAGAACTAAGGAGCACATAGGATACACCAGTAGACGAAGTCAGCACAAAGCCATCTGTCTGATATGAAATGAAGATAACGTTCACCATTTGCATCGTTGTAGTTGCGAAGACTGGTCAGCAAATGGTCGCGAAAATGACAGCGCCAAAATTCCGATGCATGCAACTTATCTTGGTGTCAAGGTAATAATATTTCAAAAAAGTGTCGAGGGTGCTCAATAGCGATCTAACACTTGCGAACACATTATCGCAAGGAAGGTTATTGAGCCCATGTGCGACTGGGGAGACAATATTTAATATACTTGGCGCTAAGACATGACATAGCTTGAAGCAGTGTTCGCAAAAAATCGCTTTCCAGTTTTTCACCTCCTTAGATCCTTTTCGTCATGCTGAGTCCATATCTGGGTCTTTAGCGCATAAAAATGGCTAAATTGATACTTTGTTAAAGCTCTTCATGTCCGCGTTTGCTCAAGTTTGCCTACAGGTGGGCAGGGCCCGAAAGACTTCTAAGTGGATTTTAGGCCTTCTAAATGCGTATTTTTGCTCCAAACTTTATTGAAAGCTATTCAGTAGGTCTACTATTGCAATGTGTGTCAAGACCCATCAGGCGCTGCCGGGGCGCTGCCTTCAAAGGCAGTGTTCGTATAAGGTGTGGGCTTTGAGTTAATGCCATCGAAAGTGGAGCCCCTCGGACTCGTCAGAGTGAAATGCAAGGTCACAAGGTTTGACCAAAAGCATGAAATACGGTTAGAATACTGGGGTTACGCCCTTGAAGGCAGCGTCTACCCAGAATTTGGCTCCCCATGTTTTCGTCATTCTGGGGCCTTTCCGTGGTCCTGATTACAATTCCGAATTGCAAACTCTCCAAAATTCACAAAAAAAACCGATGCCTATAAGGGGCTTTTCTGCCTGCTCAAAATGCTGCTCTGCGGCAGAGTGCGCATGCTGCCGCAAAGTCGTAGGGTCCCGCGCCACTCTTCGTCTCAGCCCTAGCGCTAACCGTCCAATTTCAAGTTGTACGTCTTTGGAAAAAGTATGTGAACGCGATTGTGCTTGAAAGTTGCTGTCTTGATGTCTGCAACACACTTTTTGAATATTAGGAAGAGTGGGAAGGATTTTGATGCTATTCTGCTGTGTTTTACACAAAAATCAAACAAATTCTGTGTGCCAACCGAGCCCAATAAATCGTTCATCAGTTGTAAAAGCAGGAATGATACCAACAGTACAATACCACTCTCAGAGTGTGCGAAATTTCCGTGAATGTCGCGGAATTCCGGGAATTTCGCGAAATTTCAGGAATTTCGCGAAATTAACGAGAATCACGCAAACTACGCAGCGCCATAACTTCCTTCGGAATGAATAAATTCTGAATCCGGAAGCAGCATTGTGTTCAGCTCGTCAAGACGATTCTTTCCATACACAGAATGTCTTCGATATTCCGTTTCCAGTTTTCTCAAGTTCTTCTGAGGAGGCCGTTTCGCAAGGATGTAACGCAGCGCGTATCCAACATAAAAGATAACCGCAAGTACTACTCGATAGTACTCTTTCTTTAGATCATAGTGCGCTAAAAAGTGGCCGCAATTTTCTTTTTAAAGGAAATAGAAGGGCTGATGAATTCTAGAAAATCACGCGTTTCCAAATTCTACTCGCCATAACTTCCTTTGGAATAAACATATTCTGAATCGAAAAGAAACATTGTGCTCAGCTTTCTAAGAGGAATCTTTTTGTTTACAACATGTCCTTGATATTTCGATCTCAGTATTGTTGAAACTTTCTCCACACGTCTCTTCGCCAACGTGTAAAGCAGCGCGTATTGCCCCCAGTAGATTCCAGAAAAAACCTTGGATAGTACTTCTTTTGTAGATTATGGCGAAACAAGAATTAGCCGCACACTTCTTCCTAAAGGGAATAGAAAAGTTGGTGAATGCTGGAAAAATCATGTCGTTTTAAATTTTTCTCACCATAACCCTGAAATATGAAGCTCTCTTGTTAAGCAGTTGTGATTTTCGTAATCAGCTGGTCGGATAACCTTTATGAGCAAGCTTTTCAAGATGTTTCGGGTTATTTCATTTCTTGTCATTTTATTTGTCATTTTTGTCATTGCCCTGAAGTTCGCCGATGGATTTTGGTCAAAATGTCGATGATCTCGAATTGCAAGGAAAACTTCGCTTACAGAGATTTTCGGAGAGCTTTTTACGAAAATCGTGGTCTTCGAGGAATATAGGGTCTTTTTGCAGAAATATGGTGAGGTACCCGTAACTGAGTCACGAAAGTGTGTAAAACTGTCTGCGCTTCTCGCGTATCTGTCAGAAAACTTGTCCGCTTGCTTTTATAGGTTAAAGTCACTAGGAACCGCGCTATTGAATGATGCATGTCTCAGACTCCACTCTACAAAAATCGCCCAGTTACGAGCCTACGAAAACCCTCATGAATTTTGCACAAAATGTAAGATCGCGTACTTCGTTGAAATTCCACGATGTTGTACGATTCAATTCTACGATGTCAGTATTAAAGATTCTAATTTTTCCACTTCTTTACATCTCACATGCTATTTGTTATCCATGATTACATTACACTTAACAAGTACCAATATATTTGAAAAGCTTTTCTACAGAAAGCAAATCGTGCTAGCTTTGGACTGCAGTTTGTGAATCAAAATGCTGTGGACTTCATATTGCGAAGCCAATCTTGTATTACACAACAGCTCAAAGGATTTTGTTTACAAGCTTAAGAAATTATGAATCTATTGAAGACATGACATGCTATGACATGCTATATTATGACATGCTCTACTTTAGCTCTTGTTTCCCTTTTAGCAACGTTGTTTACGTGTAACTCTATTCAATCATCAACCCTGAGTAATTGAACAGCTTCTTACCAAGAGGATGTTCCAGCTTCTGATGAACGGTGGAATGACGGCCTTGAAAACGCATACAGAAGAATACTGAAAAAATTCCGGAAAGAGATCGATCTGAGAGCCAGCAATTTCTGGATTTTTAGGCCAGTTAATTGTAGGATAGAAATATAATCTCCTAACTCATTATTTTACGTGCGTTCAACGCTTGTTTGCCAAAATATTTTACATCAGTAGATTGTTAGGCTGGTGGATACTTAAATTTTGAAAATCTACTGCTGTGGCCGTATTCATCGAGGAACCCTGAAGGTTAAACTAACCATGGAGAATAAGTTTAACCCTCAGGGTTCATTGGCCATATTCATCACATAGTGTAGGGTTTACCACGGAACGCGATCCACCCGTATCGATCAAGTGGTCGTGTTCGTCAACGAACCCTGAGGGTTAAACTAACCCTGAGGGGAAGGGTCGGTCAGTTACGCGTGCGCTGTGCAAACTCACATCACAGAATGCCTAAGTCTAAATACTACAACACTCGTTGATCGTTTTCCATAAAACCATTAGATGCGAGTAAATGTTTGTATGAAGTGTTAGGGTAGAGTTAACCTTGCTCTAAGCTAGGGTTAAATTAACCCTGATGAATCACGTAAGTTTTACCCTCCAGGGTTAGTTTAACCTCAGCGTTCGTTCATGAATACGGGTTAATTGCTTTCGGGGTAAGGTTTACCCACAAGTGTAGATTTAACCCTCAGGGTTAAGCTTACCCTGTGTTTCATGAATACAGGTTAATCGCTTTCCAGGTTTAAACTAACCCTCCAGGGTTAGTTCAACCCTCAGGGTCGTTGATGAATAGGGCCACTGGTCTGTTCATTTACTAGACGAACAGTGCCCCCCCCCCGTGCCATTCACTCAGCGGGTCTACAGAGACTGAGTCAACTCGCAAGCTTACCTGATTTCGCTATATTTTATTTCTTCGCTATTTGCTAGTAGGCAATCCTAACACTACAGATTTTATATGATTACTTTGTTTCAATTATTTTGACGCACTGTAGAGTGTAAGGACAAATGAACAGATAAAAAAATAAGCTTCTTTCCATAAGCCTACAACCACCGAGTAAAGATATGCTTTCAGGAAATTTTTTCCAGTGCAAAGGGACCATATAGCAAAAAACTTAGCACGTTCATGGACATGGTCTATAGAATTTGATTAATAGGCTTCATGGAAAAATTATAGGTCTTAAAGTTGTGGCATGCTTTTTCTGAAAATCCCCCACTACCAGCAAACGGAAAAATGACGCGTTTGCAACGCACAAATGACGATATGGCACGAAAGTTGGTGTGTATTGCATAACATCACTCTTCCGTAGATAAACCTTTCACAGATTAGCGTTTGAGTTTTGCGTGCCTTTCGTCTCAGTCCCGAGACTGGCGAAATACCTAACAATATAAAGTGCGGTTCATAATTATACGAACACCCAAAATTTTGTAAGCTTTCGGACTTTTTGGGAGAAACTCAAAAAGCCGTTGATACCACGCGATAGAACACATCCGAAAACGGTATATGATTCACAAGAATGGAAATCGATATCAATATTAGGAGTGTTTTTGCGCCTAATGCAAATTTTTAGCGGTTCATAATTATACGAACACCTCAAACAAAGGTCCATTTTTCGTTCAAGATTGCAATCGTTTGAGTCCAAATTTTTTGAAGAGTTACAGTAACAAAGTCTGACATATCTGCTACACACTGAACCCAGTGCAGTTCAAAACGAGGACCGTTCCTTTTTCAGAAGGCTCTAAATGCTTTTGGAGTGATTGGGCTCCAGAACCATCCGTTCATCTGTGGTTTACGCGCTCTAATTAGCTTCTACCAAAGCTATGAGATAAAGTTAGCTCTTTCGATAGGTGTTTCGTTTGACGCTTGGAAAATCTTTGCGTTTTCGTGCCGTTTTTCAACCAAGTTCCATCCTTAGCACAGAGTTAGCACGATTTCGAGCCTCAAAACTCAGCTTCTCTCTTGCGCAAACATTTGATATGAAGCACCTGCATTGCTTGCATGATGATATTTCTGTACCAAAGTTTTTGGGTTTTTCCAGAACTGATTTTGCGGCTGTGGAGCTACAAACCAAATAAAGGTGAGATTGCAATAGTAAAAATAGTATTTCTGGTGAAATAACTTCTGCGTGACCAAAACAAACGCTCAACGCTGCTGATTTTTTCTAGGCAAATATAAAGTATTGTAAACTTCTACATACTACATGCTTACTTCATTGTACGGCTCCAGAAGCTGATTTTTGAGGCTCGAAATCGTGGTAACTCTGTAGTACGGATGGAACTTGGTTGAAAAACGGCACGAAAACGCAAAGATTGTCAAAGCGTCAAACAAAATACCTATCGCAAGAGCTTATTTCATCTCAAAGTTTTGGTAGAAGCTAATTAGAGCGCGTAAACCACAGAAGAACGGATGTTTCTGGAGCCCAATCACTCCGAAAGCATTTAGCCCCTTTTGAAAAAAGTAACGATCATCTTTTTGATGACTGCACTGGGTTTAGTATATAGCAGATATGTCAGACTTTGTTACTGTAACTCTTCAAAAAATTTGGACTCAAACGATTGCAATCTTGAACGAAAAATGGACCTTTGTTTGAGGTGTTCGTATAATTATGAACCGCTAAAAATTTGCATTAGGCGCAAAAACACTCCTAATATTGATATCGATTTCCATTCTTATGGATGATCACATACCGTTTTCGGCTGTGTTCTATCGTGTGGTACCAACGGCTTTTTGAGTTTCTCTCAAAAAGTCCAAAAACTTACAAAATTTTTGGTGTTCGTATAATTATGAACCGCACTTTAGAATAAGTATAAGAGTCGCACTGAAGACTACACAGTGCCTGAACTTAAAATGCGAGGGCTGGTGCTTTCAACTTGCGGTGGCCATAACCAATCACATCTTCCATGAAATCTAAACGGAAAAGTAGTTAAGGAAAAGTTTCTCATATGAAACTCACCAAGAAAGGTCAATTCAATGGCTGAAGGTAAATTCTGTAATAGAAGCTTATTGCACTTAGGCTTGACGCAGGTACTTCACCCTACCATTTGTTGAATTTCTGTTTCGGTGAAAACAACCGCATTTATTTATTAGATCTATTCGTTACAGTAGGACAGAAACATTGAGCCAAAAGGTATCAAGCATTGGATGAGAGCATTTCAGCGGATGTGAAAACGGACTTAGACCCTTCATTTTTGATCCTCGGCTGACAAGCGACCATTTCTTCAAAATACAGACATGCAGAGCTGAAACAATAAAAATTAGAAAATTCTAAAAAAGTATCTGAAAATCAAAAAAAAATTAAGAAAAGAAACAAATAAAAATCAAAAATAAAATCAGAAAATAAACAAAAAAAATCAAAAATAAAATAAGAAAAGAAACTAATATAAAAAAACAAAACGAAAAGTTTTTAACATAAATAAAATCAAAAATAAAAATGAGCAACAAAAATAAAATAAAAAATAATTAAAAGTGGAATAAAAATGAAAAATTCTAAATGTCAGAGGGCGTGGATCACCGACCTACCGATCTTCAGTGGCGGGAAGAAAAGCCCGCGCTGACCCCTTCGGCAGGGTATAAATACCGAGAGTCAGGGGAGTCTCGGAGTCCGCGCTGAGGAAGCGCTAGCGGGAGCTAACTCCGTCGAAGAGAGGCGGATCTCTCCTTTAGATAGAGAGTAACTAGTAAGCCTGCCGAAGTGGTCAAGAGGGTAAAGCCCGTCGTTTCGTTGTTACGCCTTGTTCAAGTTACGCATTCTTGTTTCTTGTTGTTTATTGCCGTTTTTCTGAGATAAATTATTAGTCGTTCAATCCGTGTTGTCTATCGATCCGGTTAAAACCGTTATACCACTAGACACCCCCGGTTACATGGGGGCCGAGCCGACCTGGATCGATTGAAATACACACGGAGCGACTGATATTGACTGTCTCAGAGGCAAGACAGCAGAGAACGCGTAGAACAGGCCAAGAAAGCGAAACCAAAAGACCAAAAAGGTGGGAAATTTATACGTCATCAAGCAGGTGACGCAGTAACAGGCCAAGAAGGCCAGATCTAAAATCAAGAGGAAAGAAGTCTCTATCATATCATACAGAGCAGGCAGTTAAGGTATAAGGGAGAAGTGGCTATTGATCAAATCATCCACGCTTAATAAAGGCGTGAGTATCGATTTAACTCTCTTCGATCAGCTGAGACGCGCGATTTCGCGTGCGGCTTTGATTACCAATGAATGCAAAGGCAAGGCAAAGCATTTTGCTGCCGAGTACATTTATGTTCATGGATATGGATCAGAAGCAAAGATGTGCAGATGATATCCATGAGAGAAAAGCACACTTGATGATGGAGGAGATAGGCCTCATCAGAAAAGAAGTGGAAATGCTACCTGGGATGGTAAGCAAGGTCCTTAGCCGATGTAGGATACCGGTTGATGGATTGCCACTTGAAGAAGAGTTGGAGGCTAAGGTAGCCACAGTGTTAGGTAGGCTGGAGAACCTAACATCCGAGTTAAACCAGATACTCGGTCCCAGAGCAACGGCAGTTGCAGTGAGGGAAGGCGGTGTGTGGAGAGGGTTGGATGACGGACTACTCGACAATCATAGAGGTATGGAACCTCAATTGCTGAACTATTTCCAAAGTATGACTTTCGCTAATCCTGGAGTCTTCAGGGGCTATGATGATGAGGACTTTGACGGGTTCATTCGAAGGTTCAGAAGAAAGTATGGTACCATCGTCCAAGATAAACAGTTGCTGATAGAGGTCCTAGGTGACGAGCACTTAGAAGGACGGGCAAAGTCCTTATTTTTGAGCATACCCATGGGGGTAAGACAGCAAGGCTTTGACAGAGTAGTGAGGGAGATGGGTTCACTACTGGCCTGTGACTCCACAGCAGCTAAGTTAAGGGCACTGACAATCTCAAGGAACATGCGCTTAAGGCCGGCCAAGAGGTTGCAGACTTCTGTGTCGCCCTCGAGAACCTAGCGAGGAAGGCCAATCCTCAATGTACCATTGAGGAAAGATCAATGGAGTACGCACAGATTCTGCTGGAGAATCTGACGTCATGGCCGGAATGCGTACAGCTGGTGGGAACCCTACACCAGGTGGACCCAGCCGAGGCGTATAATAAGATAAAAGAAATAGCGATTGAGATCGAACAGTCGCGAAGATTTTGCAAATTTGAGAGGAGGAGTGAACAGCAAGCTCCGTCCTGGAGGAATGCAAGTGAAAATGAAGGTTATATGCCAGCTAGGACGCAAAGTCGAAGCTTAGCGGAAAGAGGCGAAAGGGAAGTTGGCATGAGAAGGCAGGAGCCAACGAATAGCTCGAGTGCCTATGATGAGGATCAGGAAGACAAAAGATGTTTCAAATGTGGTCATTTCGGACATGCGATGAGAGATTGTAAGCACAGGAAAACGAAGAAGGAAGGCGTCATCAAGACTTCGAATGGAGTGACATCAATGGTAAGTAGGAGTCGGAACATGGTTGTAAAGAGCTCCCAATCCGACGCCTATGGAATTGTTGGCAGGACAACATTGACTCAAGCGAGAATGTTGGGAAGAAAGGTCTCGACGCTTCTAGACACGGGCTCAATGATAAGTATACTACCCGTGAAAGTGCTTATAGAAGCGAGGAACAATGGGTACGATGTCGAGTCACTTCAGACTTTCGACATTGCGGAAGGAAGCATATACGATGCATCAAACCATGTGATGAGTTTTCTCGGAGATGTAAAAGTAGAAGTGGAACTAGAAGGAGGTTGCAAGAGGGAAGTTGCCTTCCATGTTTCGGACGATAGGAGTGAGGAAGTACTCATTGGCACAAATGCATTGAAGAGTCTAGGGGTGGAAGTAATAATACACAAGAAGCCTGAAGTCAAAGTAAAAGCAAAGGATAGGATAGTGCCTCTACAGGAGAGAAACACCGCCTCAGTGAGAGCGAAGATCCAACAAGGTACCACTGTGAACGAATCTATCCCAGAGAAGGACAGGTCTGTAACTGTCAACAAGAAAACGTTCATTGAAAGAAAAAGAGATGTCAAAACAGACAAAGGAATCTGGCCAAGGGAAGCTGGTGAGCGTAAGTGGATGAAGTCGACATGTAGGGGGCAGCAAGAAGCACAACCCTTCCAAAAGTGATCCGAAAATGTGTGGAGAAGCACAGAAAGGAGTGAAAGTTAAAAAGGCACGCAGTGAGGAAGGACACAGTTCTGAGAAGGAACGTCCTGTTGCGTTTATTGCACCGAGATGTGAAACATCATTTGAGGAAGTTGAGCTGAAAGAGTTTGGAGGTGGCAACGCACTGACCAAGGTGGCAGTATCATTCAGTCAACTCAAAGAAGCGTTGAAATACTTAAAGAACTGTCGTATGTGGATCATAGCATGGCCCATGAACCGAAGAAGGGAGGATGAGGCTATCATTGAAACATTGCGGATATGCAAGAAGTACCTCGGGGAAGGAGGAAAGATTGTATCCGTGTGGCCGCCACTATCTTTCAAAAAGATTGGTATGTGGAAAACGAAGTCAAAAGTGTGGACGGTGATTGAATCAGTACTGAAAAAATGGGCAAACCCAAATCAGTTATTCACGTTGACTCCCTAAAGAACAGAAAGTGGGAACGTGAACAGAGAAGCAGATGGACCCCAAAATTCTTTTCAGGTATACGACACGTACTTCAGGGATGGATATGCGCGCTACCTCTACAACGACATCCGCAGGAGAGTTCCCGGTGTAAAGCTCAGCAAGTTGCAGCAGCCGCCGAGGACGTCGGCTCCCCGGAGGGGAGGGATGTCAGCGGGCGCGGATCACCGACCTACCGATCTTCAGTGGCGGGAAGAAAAGCCCGCGCTGACCCCTTCGGCAGAGTATAAATACCGAGAATCAGGGGAGTCTCGGAGTCCGCGCTGAGGAAGCGCTAGCGGGAGCTAACTCCGTCGAAGAGAGGCGGATCTCCCCCTTAGATAGAGAGTAACTAGTAAGCCTGCCGAAGTGGTCAAGAGGGTAAAGCCCGTCGTTTCGTTGTTACGCCTTGTTCAAGTTACGCATTCTTGTTTCTTGTTGTTATTGCCGTTTTTCTGAGATAAATTATTAGTCGTTCAATCCGTGTTGTCTATCGATCCGGTTAAAACCGTTATACCACTAGACACCCCCGGTTACATAAAAACAATAAATAATATAAAAAACGAAAATATCAACTCACTTCATATCATAAGCTTCTGCTCTACACCCGCAAAAAAGGCGTTCATGCCAGGCTTGCTGTGTATACGCGGCTAGGAAACGGATAATTTTCTGAACTTGAGAAGAGATGTAACTAAGACTCGACGTACAGGAACTCACCGGAATTTGTGAAGTTTCGAAACAATATATGTCACAGTCGTAAAAGGTAAACGTGATTGTTCATCTGGGATTATCCTCATCAAATGCTGCAAGCAATTCTGTTGAAACCAACTGGTTCACTATTGCAAGGTACCAAATAAAGATATCTCATGGTTCAGCTAGTAACAAAACTCCATACTATTCTCCAAATCAGTCAACATTGTACAGGAGCAAGTCCGCATTTTACCTCAAACCCAGTACGATACTTTGCTAGTGATATAACAGAAAAACGGAAACTTACTCTAGTTCTACTGTTCAGAGATTGCAGTGTCTCTTTTCCAACGTGCAGATAGAAAGGATTTCTACCAACCAGATACGAATTACGGTGGGTCAACAAACTTAGGCCGAAGAGGATAGAAGTTCACATCAGGGCGTCTGGAACAAAATATGCTTTTTAGATTCATTGTTAAACAATAAGGAGACGTAAGACATATCTTTGGGTAATATGACACTGCTTAAATGAGTTGCATTCATAATGTCAAAATGGTAGGGGACTTACTTCAAACACCAACATCGATCTGACATCACGTCATACACTCCTTACTGCATAATACGCATGTTGACAGATCGCTTCCAGGGCCGGGCACGAGGCGGTTTCTAGGGTTTTTGAAAACGAAGTCTCCCCTGACTTTCGGGAGTTTTACGAAGTCCCCTTTGACTTACCTGCTTAGTAGAAGATGAAAACAAGAAAGATTTACTAGTCTACAACAAAGAAACGTGAAGTAAGAGTGAAAATCCAAATTGGAGCTGAATACTACGCATACATTTAGGCATTAGAGCGCGATATTTAACAAAGCGAGAAGAAATGAAGGCAAAACAAAGTAAAGGCAATGATATGAATAAGTCTTCATGCTCGACAGATTTTTGACCGGGGAATCCGTTCATGCTTAAAAGATCCGAAACTTATGTGAAATGACGAAAATATAACGATCTCAGATCGTCTGATGGCCGTCTGGAGACGATCTAATTTTGGAAAAGATATTACTTCAAATAAGTTTTCAAATCTTTTTACATATACTTTCGCAAATAATATTCTGTACATGCAGTTCAATTTTGGTGTCATATGCTTCTGTGTGCGCTGTAAACAAGCAATTTATTTATTTTAGCCTTGCTTTGGAATCGCGCGCATTTTCGCCATGCACGATAAAGCATGTCAATCGTGTAATAACCTGTCCGAAAAGCTTGTGTTCGACTAAATGGCGCTTATTCTTGGTGCTCGATTCCGACTCGTCAAAAACGATATTCCCTTTGCTGTTTGCTTCAGAAACGAAGTCCAGCCTGCTTCCAGACGATCTGTGCCGGGCCCTGATCGCTTCCCTCAAATGAGCTGCCGAAACAAAAAAGTTCAGCAAAACCAGCCTGAGTAATTGTCAAATTATAAATGAGATAAAAACTATAAAGATAATCTCAAAGCTTCAGTAAAAACAGACTGTACTAGCATCCCATGAATTGAATTCATGGAAAGTGTAATTCAGCATCCTGACGTATAGAAAAGAGTAAACCACAACGGTCTTCGTATAACATTACCTGAACTAATCACCAAATGAAGTCCAATTTGCTGCTTGTTTCCTCTGTAAGAGGGGGAGCACCATACATTAAATTGACACGGTAATAAGGGATACCTACTGTATGAAGCAACAATAAGAACTTAGGAAACAAAATTTGGAGCAGACAATTGTCCTATTGCCTTCAAAGCGGGAAGGAGCAGTGCAGCTAGATCGTTGGCAAGGGTTAGCAATTCACTTTCATACTCTGGCATGTAAAAATCTCCTAACACACGAAACTCATCCGATGCAATCAAGCGAGCAGATAACAAGAACCCGATAATCCTAGAAAAATTCCTCTAGCTTTGGAAGAAAGGGAGGATACTTGGTCAAAGTAGCGTTTCCATAGAAAATGCAAACTGTTTCATTGAGCATGGAGTGCTGATTCCAAATCTGCTTTCGCTATCAAAGCGCTTCTGGGAAGGGAATTATGGAAATTCTTCGAAGCAGAAATTTCAACGCTCACTTACACTAACTTATTCCGGACTGCATTCTGTAGCTTACTGGGGCCATGACTACTGCCAGGGCTTTTTATGCAATCATACTACTAGTCTGATAAACTCATGTTACTCGCTACTCGATTCAAGCGGCGGGAGCACCTCAACATTTGTTTCTATTAGGTTGGCTAGAAAGTTCTTGCGTAATTCAAACAAAATTCAATAACTTTTCAATGACTAAACCTAAATTCATAATCTTGTTCTCTAAAAATATTAGAAGGTCTGCGTTCCATGATGGATGTTTAAGCGCGAGATTTCATGAGCTAGCCCCCGAGAACGAAGCTCTCAAATATGGGACTTCAAAAATTGCAATTTCGAGTTTGGTGCCAGAAAATCGCAGAGTGCCGCTAGCTAGCCAAAAAAATCTGTAAAAATTACTTACACTGCAGAAGTCCATACGTTATTTTAGCAGGCTTTGATCTCGCATGGAAGTACGAAAGCAAAAAATTTGTGGAATTTATCATTTTACAGGATAAATCCCCTTATCGATGCAATTTTTCCACAAAAACACAGTTTGCAACCAGAAATAAGACATATTGCCTATTTAGAACCTTGCGACGTTTTTTGGAGTGTAAAAAATTGTTTTTGCCGAAAAACTGCGGTAATGAGTGGATTTTTTCCGCAAAATGAATATTTCACGAATTTTTTGTTTTTGCTTCACCGTGCAAGATCAAAGCTTTCCAAAGTAACTGATGGACTTCTGCAGTGTAAGTAATTTTTACAGATTTTTTTCGGCTAGCTAGCGGCACTCTGCGATTTTCTGGCACCAAACTCAAAATTGCAAATTTTGAAGTCCCATATTTGAGAGCTTCGTTCTCGGGGGCTAGCTCATGGAATCTTGCGCTTAAACATCCGTCTTGGAGCGCAGGCCTTCTAATATTTTTAGAGAATAAGATTGTGAATTTAGGTTTAGTCATTGAAAAGTTATTGAATTTTGTTTGAATTACGCAAGAACTTTCTAGCCAACCTAATATATTAGCCAAAACCTTGAAACTTTTGCCTCAAAAAATTCTCATAACTCGTCTTTCCGAAGTGTGCTTTGCAGATACCGAAAGCAGATTTGCAATCAGCTATTTATGCTCTATAAGATAGTATATATGCCATATGAAACCTACACTTCGACCAAGTACCCTTCCTTAGTAAGAATCAAAAAAAAGATTACCTGGTAATTGCTTAAACACTTGAACCGTAGTATATCTTTCAAATGACAAAGTGATGATAACAAGAGACACTGCCCGGTTGAATTCATCGTGATCTCATGTAACAAGCATGACTAGAAGCTTTTGATGCATTACAGGACATTTCAACAAACTGTAAACACAATTTACAATAGAAAATTTCCTTCGTTTCTTATCAGATAGATCAGCATGCAAGATAATACGAACATTCGCCTATAGAACAGCTGAATCTAAGTGTGAAAACAAAGCAATGCATTAGACGTTCACTAAAAGTTCAACAAAGCTTTGCATATAGATGGAAGCGAGACAAGGTCCCATTTGGAGGATTAAGTAGATAGCCCGACCAGAGTGCCTAGAAAATCAGTTGATTGGTATTCAGATAAGTGAGCGAAAGAGATGTGGGAAGACAATCAGCTACTTGCTTGGCTACGCGCCAATTCGATAGCCAGCCACGCGTCGCGTGGCCCGCGCGACATGTGTCTGCGGCAGACGAGCTAATTTCGGGATACTGTAGAAAAGCCCAATCGCATTGACGACTGTACATGATGTTACTAAAGGGTCTATCTGACATTGTTAAGGAATATCATGTGTTATCGCTAACATTAGATCATCTCGATAACGACCCTCCCCCCTCCTTGACCCCTCAGTACGACTCAACAGGTGCGGCTGCCACACCCCACGCTTGACCCTGGTGTAACTTTTCCGAAAAGTGAATCTTGCTACGCATTCGTCGACTGCGCCGGCCATGGTCAGCGTTTCAGCGACTATGCTCAGCGTTCCACAGCCCTCCCAAGCACCTTAAATAAAAGTGTTATCTCGCTGGATGCGTAAAGTATTTTTGTTATGTCTAACCTATCCCCTTGATATTGTAGCATGTTCAACCACATAAGCCAAGGTAACCTCGGTATAAACCTATGTCTTCCCTCAACATGACGTGGATTACGTGGATTGGTGGGGCACCACCTCGCTTGAGGCTTGCACCATGTTGCGTGCGCACCTTTAGCATAGTGTGGTAACAAGAACAACGTGGAAAACAGCACCACGTTGTTTTGAACACCACGTCACCTCAAACGATGCGCCTGCAACGTGGCGCAAGCTTAAAGCAACGCCTCACAAATCCATTCAATTCACGTCATGTTGAGGGAAGACATATTGATATCGAGGGTAGGTGTGTTTGGCCATTTCATTTGTTCAATTGAAAGATTTGACACTGGTTTCGTTTTCTGTATATTGGATTCTCGACAAGTATCTCTGGCGCTTACGAGCATTGGTGTTGAGCACGTGTAGCGGTGATCAGAATAAATACCCTTTGATTCTACGAGATTGGCGGCTGGATGGTAACCGTTCTCGATTATTGAGTTTCACGAAGTTCTCCGTCGAAATCACAATGAGTGCAGCTTTTCGCTCAAAGCTTATCCGCATGTGATGCGAGCTTCAGGGTGGATCTGCGAACGACCTTTCTGATTTGAGGTATTTTTGCGGCTTCTATAAAAACATTGAATTAAAATTAAAAAATTGCTACCGTGCTATTATAACTATCCATAGACGGTTTCGCACTCAAGCGAATTAGTCGGCGAGTTTTGCTTTCCACGGCTGTATGAGGAAGAAAAACAAGGTATCAAGAGAGAACCATCGCCGTTGTATCTAAGAGTAAAACCAAGTTACAGAATGGTCGAAATGGGCAAACGCCGCATTTGGATGGCTAGCAAAGAAGTTAATCGTCACTGAGAACGATGCAGTCGTTTTTTGAAGATGGACAACAGGGTCGAAATGGCGTTACAAATTTGGTATAGTTCCGCACACTGATTTTTCAGCTTATCTTTTCAGAAAAAACCCGATGATGCGCCTCATTATTTCGAATCAGTTCTGCGCTGATGCGCTACATGTTTGCGCAGAAAGAATCTCGAAGGACAGACTCCGTGGTAGAACAAAAATTATAAAACTCAAACTTATCATCTCTCGTAATTATGTTCACTTCAAAGAGCAAATATCCTGAACTGCAACAGCGAAAACAGGCATTGAGGTAAAACAAGCTCTCAAGAAATGTCTTGCCGTACATAGTCGAGAAGCATAGTGCTTTCTCTTAAAGATATGCCCACTTGCAAGGCTGAAATTAGAAGAAGTTGATGCCAAGCATTTCTTTCCCTTCTACGCTTGAGAGTTTATCTTGCAGTTAGCTTTTGTTGTTTTCCCTCCTATCGCAACCGCGGGACTAATCGCATCACCCAAATCTGCAGTGTCTTTGCTAGGATACTGAACATGCTTGAGGATGATGTCGGAGACAAGGCGCTTGACAACTGCACCCATGACAAAAGCTCGTAACATAGTACGACTAACAAAATTATATGGGCTGCCCTTGCTCGTAACATCCTCACCATGGGATGATACGTCAGCCAACGACTTAGTGTTTGGAGGTTTTTCGATAAATACATATGCTAAGTCTAGATGTTCTTTGATCATGGGATGGAAAAGGATTTAGAGCAGTTCGGTACAGTTTATCATTGGACGTCAGCTCCCTTTGAGACCCATTATCATAGGTTGCAAATCAAGTTGGATCAGAATACCACGAACAGTCTAACGACGGTGATCGAAAGGTATAGTAAGACCAATTGGAGTATAACAGTTGCATGATTTAGATATTTACCGCATAAGGATGCGTTCAATAGTCCATCAAAGATCATCGGATTGTGTGATGATGTTCGAGGAAGACGCTTGAAAACAGAGACGGAATATGGTATGAAAAGAGGTTTGAAAGAATTGTGATAATCCCTAGATTTTAGATTTCCTTTGGAAAATTACATAGTGAATAGCTTTGCATATTGGGAAGAAGCAGAGTGCATTCTAAATTGCTGAGGGCGAATTATAGAGTATTTATCGAACGCGATGATGAAGAAGCACAGTGAGTCGCGCTTTTCGCTGCCAATTTTCGTACTCTTGCTAACTGCAGTTCGAGTGTTGTAGTTAAGGGCATGGTTTATGCTTCTCGCTTACAGAGAGGACCATCGCACAGCCAGCAAATTTTGGTTTGTATCCGAGGGCATGGAGGTCGACACATTTGGATCAGTGATCCTGTACGTTTACGGTAGAAGAGATGCCAGAATCAGAGTAGATGTAAGTCCATTTTTTGAACCTGGAAGCACAACTTGATTCGGATCGATCAAGCCAAGATGGAAAAGAGCTGATGAGGCTAACGGAAACAGTAAGTTTTTTTGCAGTTTCTGCGAAAAATCTTAGAAGTGCCCAATATCCATTATCAAAGGTGCATGCAAGTTTTTAAGTATGCTCTCCAATCATTATGATTTGAAGCTTAAATGAAAGTATTGAACGTCACATACTGAATTGTTTTGACAATAAATTGTTTCTACACGCATCTATTGTCATTGCGGTTCGAGTCCATGAGAGCGTATCCTGTTATTAGTTGAACGTGATAGTGTGAGTTCTCGTTATTTGTGGAAAGGCTCAAACTAAATTAACATGGATCCCGATGCGAAAGTGGACGGTATGCCCGCGCAACATCGTTGAAACAAGCATTGGTATTTCGCAATCCACTGATAGAGGGTTCATCACGTTGTTGCAGGGTTTTCAGGACCTTGCTTTACCTTAGGTTTTCATGCTATTGTAGTGCAACTGCGCATTTCCAAGAGTAAGGTCTGGAATGGTTTGCGCAAATTCGCCGTAATCCTTCGTTGTGCAGTTGCCACATAAGCAGGAAAGCCTGTGTCAACTTCTCCATCAACTCTTCTTCTTTTATGATCTCAGCAAGACGTCAAATTAAATTTATAATTGGATTTCTTCCTGTAGGCAAGTAGTTCGATTTATGAGGTCCTTTTTCGACAAAATGGTAAATCTAATTGGACTTTGTTTTTTTGCTTATTCTAAGTATTTTGACTAGGACTTCTGTATAAATGCCAACCGGAAACTCTCTAGGCCGAAAGAGGCGAAAAATAAATCGAAATCGGCAGAAGCAGAAATTCTGATTTTGATAGGCATGAATTGAAGTGTCTTAAACAGACCAGACATTAATCTTACGTCTAATGAAATCTGATTTTGTTGCAAATGAAAATGCAGGAAAACATACTTCGATGGCACGGCCATGTGATCTGAAAACAGATAGGAAAACAGATAAGAAAACAAATCTCAGATAAGAAAACATGGGGACAACTGACAAGAAAAGTAGGCCCTGCATATGTGGGACCCGTGCGAGGAAAAAATGAAATCTAATTTCTGTTTTCGCCAATTTTGATTTTGCGGAGATGTTTCAGTTCTTTGAATTGTTATTAAGTTTTTTGTTTCTGATTTTCCCTGCTAGTCTACGATTTGTGTTGCGAAGCGCTTGCACTTAAACGTAACGTCAGCTTAAAGTGAAACCGATTGTACAAAAAATTAGCAAAATGAATAGTTAACGCATTCTCTGCTTCATTCTTTGGCATACATAATCCAAAGATACGTCAGATTCCAACTTAGTATTGAATTATGCGCTTTTTCAAAATTATCTCATTACTGCTGCACTGACATTTCGCCTAGTTCTGTCCTACAACAATAAATTAGGCTCGATAAAGTGCTTGGCTGTTTAAAGAAGATCGACGTAGTCTACTGATGAGTGTTGGTCTAATCATAACTCTTTATCGATTCTGTTGCGTAATTTTCGATGAGTGTCGAGAACGTTGTTCTGTAGATTTAGTACCATCGCGTGTGTTTATCTATCTGATACGTGCGCCAGAAGACTGCGAAACCCAGTTTTAGTATACTGCGACCTGTACCATTGAACTATGCTCAGGTCAAAAGCTAACTTGAAAGTAAAGAACCCAAGGAAGCCGTGCCTCGTCATAAGTTATCTAGATAGCGTAAGGGCCTTGAAATCTAGCTTCGAAACATAGCGAATCTGCCAGGATTGCGCACGCACGGAAGTCCGTCCAACACGCGATAAGGAAAACTTTGGACCCTCTAGTATGAAGACAGCAATTTATGAAGGCTTCGCTTCAGTGTGAGATTCTCCTGCAAGTACAACCGATAATCCGCTCGGTCGAGCTTGGTAAAGAAGAGGTGATAGGATGTGCCCGAGGGCAGTAGTTGTTACGGTAACCAAGTGTATAAGGGATTGGATGGACCGAGCCTCTTCAAAAGGTGCATCTCTGAAGGGGAGGGGGTAAGGTGGAAAGGCTGCAGTTATGTGATTCTAGATGTTTCTTTGCCAAGCAATACCAGCTTACGAAGTCCGCCAAGCGAACCGTTCCGGATCTTTGCAGCGCTCTGTAGTTTAGTACTGGTGTAGGCAATTGCCATCGCGATCTTCGGCAATGGTGAGGTTTCATTATTCATTGGAAAAGCGTGAGAGCCGTCTTTCTTTTTCGTTCAACATAAGTAGTGGCTCGGAATCTGTGTAGAGTGTGTGTACATAGAAATGGTAATGTGTGTATAGTGTGTGTAGTGGGTGTAGTGGGTGTAGTGTGTATAGTGAGTGTAATGAGGTTTAGTAAGTGTAATAAGTGTGTGGTGGGGTATATAGTGTGCAGTGTGTGTGTAGTGTGTGTAGTGAGTGTAGTGTGTGTGTAGTGTGAGTAGTGTGTGTGCGCATGTGTGTAGTGTGTGTAGTGAGTGTAGTGAGTGTGTAGTGAATGTAATGAGTGTGTATTGGTGTATATAGTGTGTAGTGTGTGTAGTGTGTAGTGTATGTAGTTAGTGTATGGTGTGGGGCGTGAAGCGCTGCTCCATCTATAGCTCTGTACTTTTATGTCAAACTTGCACCAGAATTAAAACTCTTACCTGGAAAATGTGCAAAGAATACACACTTGCATAACAAAAAATTTCTTATAATTAATTATATAGATATGCTGCGATTTAGTATCACCAACAACGTGTTTAAGAGCAATATCCTGTAAATTAACAATATATATATATATAAACCAACGTATTTCTGTAAATCAATTAACTCATGTCAATGAAATTTCTGTAAATCCAATTCCTGTAGATAAGTATCCCCTAATTTAGCAATATAACAGCTCAATCAATAGCCTAGTAAGTTATTCTGCACATAAAAAGAATTTCATTTCCAACTTAATTTTTACTAGCAAAAACTCCGCGGAGCAGCACCTTTCGTTAGGATGTCGTAAGAATTTCGCGTCTTTAAAATTGATGACATAGGGTTGGGCCAGACTGCGCGGCGTACCCGACGTACGCCGCGTACGCCGCTTCCCCGCGAAGTCTGGCTTAACCCATAGCCTGCAAACAAGTTTCAGACTAACACCGAGGCTACAATAAATCGGCCATCGTTCAGTACAAGGTGATGGGTTATTTTCATGAAATCAGGTTAGTACTTTACCAAAATTTTGCAACAATCCTACACCCCTGATATCCGTGCAACTGCTGCCCGACTCCGTAAACTTCCGGTGAAATTATAATCGATAATGATAATATAAGCGCATCATAATTGGGATTTTAGTCTGTACAGCGCGTTCCGGACATGAAAAATTGCGGCGCACCTTCGCTCTACTGCAGTGACTACCATTTCTCAAATTCATTATTTCTTCTAAATTTCGTGCACTTCAAACAAATCTGCCACTCTCTACCTTACCTGATGCCCCGAAGAGAGCGTTTGCATAACTTTGAAGATTATGTCTAGGGTTTAGAGGAGAAACATGTCCATAAATATACTAAGAACAGTTAAGGAGCCAACTGAGTCTCAGCTGCAAGAAGACCAACTCAAGACAACAAACCGACAGTTGATAACGTATCCGAGCGTATGATGTTGCATCTCCTCACCGAAAATAAGAGTTTTGAGAGCTTATTTAGAGGCAAAAAAATCCCGCTCAGGCATGGAATCACGGCAGAAAACCGTCACGTGAGCCTTTATTGTTAAAAACCTATATTAACTCTAGTGGCGTCCTCTTTTCGAATACGCGGATGCGATAGATGTAACTGAAGCCAAAGAGTCACAGCAGTATTTCCTGGATTCCTCGGAGACGTCGCAGACTGGCTACGAGCCTAAGGCCGTAGGTTATGTTCATGAACCACATGATATCTGCTTGCAACGCGATTGCCGATATACTCCGCCATTCACAATTCGAAATGTACTAAAACTCGGATCAGAAATGTACTAAAACTCGGATCACTTACTGCGTGTACGAGAAAACCTTAAATATACAATATCGACTAATAAAGCCAGACCTATTCAAAATCTCTCTGTTCTTCTTTTTGCATTCTGACTCTTATTCAAGCGACAAGAGGTATGGTGAGTATGGCCATAATAGTGTTAATTTTTCGCACGCTTGTATAGCAGTCCAGCATTGCATTAAGTAGGAACACACTATGATTCCTCATCACTGCGACAACGGACTGATACCAAATGCTTGGGCTTTGCATGTTTACATGTGAAAGTCTACAGGGCAATCATAAAATCGTGATGATGGCGTGACCGCTGGCGTGCGCAGCACTTTTTTTAATCGCATTTTCATGAATTCAATCTCTATTCCAATCGTTTCTTATGGATATGATAGTATTCAGGCATTGTAAGCCTCTGAGTACCGCCTTAAGATAATTTTATCCGTATGAGTCAAACTCCTATGGGCGCAAAGAATGCAGTCACGTCGTCACGATTGTTTGAATGTCCTATTCCGTTCCAGCTAAATCACCAGTCACAGATGCACGAAATTTTCCTGGCTGCATGGTGATGCAAAAGCAGTTTTTTATTTTCCACATAAACCTTTGTTTCAGTGGATGCAAAAGAAAACTTGTGAGCAACGCGCCACCATCTGTGCGCAGCACGTAGAAGAGATGCAGAGCATACAGAAGCAGGGCCCGGCACGAGGTGGGCACACGGGGTTTTCCAAAACGAATTCCCCTTTGACCCCAATAGTTTTTAGGCTCCCGCCAGAGTGCCGAAGTTATGCCAGCGCTACGCCAGCATTTCGATCGATTCACGTGTATTTCGTTGGGGACGTCAGCTAGCCCCGCCCCATCGAAATACACGTGTATCGATCGAAATGCTGGCGTAGCGCTGGCATAACTTCGGCACTCTGGCGGGAGCCTTACGAATACCCCCTTGAGCCCAAAAATGACGCTTTGTGCTTGTGGAACGAGAGCACCGGCCACACTTCGCCTAAAAGCGCTCAAAAGCGCCCAAAATGTTCAAATTCCTCTAAATACTCCTCACCTGTATCAAGATAGAAAACAGGAAGAAGAATAAGCAAGAAAAATGATGAAGGAATGAAAAAATATCAGAGGAACGCAGTCATAGGACTGAGAGACGCCGTTCTCGCGCGTATCGATTGACTGGGGCGCGCTTTCCATCATAAATAACTAGGCTGCTGATGCGATTTTGGGCTCTAACAAAGGCAAGAGGAGGAGTTTCGGAACCAAAATCTCACCATATAGTAAACTTTAGGTGAACAACAGATTTATGTAAAAATTTTGAAAAAATTATGTGAATTAAAAGTTTTGCCCACCTCAGGTGGGCATTAGGTGGGCAATTGCCCACCTAATTTGGAAAAAAAGTTAAGCACGCTCTTTATTCACATAAGTTTTTCATAATTTTTCATGCACTGTTTCTTAGTCCTACTGCGCGTATACACACCAAGTCTCGCGCGATTTCGTTTTCTCTGCGCTGCAAACGAGCCATTTTTCCATTTTCTTGAGTGGGAAATTCTCAGAAAAAAGCTTGCCACAACCTTCATTTACATAATTTTTCAATGAACCTTCTAAGATAAGCTCTGCAAGCCCGTATTCATGTATCTACCAAGTTTCATACCGTATGGTCATCTGTGCGCTGCAAACGAACCATTTGAATTCACATCTTCATTTACCAGTTTTGCGAAATTTTTGGAAAAAATGCTTATTACACCTCCCATTCACATAAGTTTTTCATAACATTTCATGCTTTGTTTCTACTAGCCTCTCTTTGTTCGCTTACGTAATTTGGTGCTATATCATTACGCCTGCATTGAGAACTGATCATGTAATCATGCTGTTCAACGGCATCGCTCATGCGACGTCGCGCACGCGGCAATTAGCGGCAACGCGGCGTAGTGCGCGCGAAGTCTGCTGTGCGTTGAGGTTTATGAAAACTATTTTCCGATGAACTAGATGTATAAGGTAAGCATGATTCGACCTTCTTTTGCTTGCACTTGGCTTCTTCCTGGGCTCCGCCCCGAATCCCGCAAAAACGATGTCCCCTTTGCTTTTTGGCACCAAAACGATTTCCAGCTTGTCATTTGCCCACCTCGTGCCGGGCCCTGTACAGAAGGGCGGATGCAACAAGACGAAGAACAGTTCTCGGACGTCAGGCGAAGTAGTTGGTTGGACGGGGTGTAGGCCCTTCTGAACCCGCTCTAATCACGATATCTGTGATAGGGCAGCGCATCAAAGAGGTCGCGCGCTGATTGGCTGCCTTGGTGAGGCGTGCGCTTGACCTGACAAGGCGCGCTGCGGAAGTGGACGAGTTGTACTCGTTCCTTCTCGCTTGGGGTTGAGCCAGACTTCGCAGGGAAGCGGCGTACGCGGCGTACGCAGCGTACGCTCGGTATATTTCATCATAGGAGCATACGCGGCGTACGCTGCGTACGTCGCGTACGCCGCGCAGTCTGGCCCAACCCTTGGATTATCAGCGAATGCTTTTGTTTTTGCTTTGTTTTTCGTCATGTTCCACTTCGCATTGATCTTTTTTCTCTCTCGAAATACATCACTGCATCTTCTTACTTCTTTTCAGGGAACTCAAAGAGGGCCCAAAGAACAGAGGTTTTTTGACGGGAGGATTGTCGGTGAGTGTATATATACTAAGTTCACTCTCATTTTTGTCATTATCATATACTAACACCTTCTATTCTATCGTCGTCTAAAAATCGTGACGACGGTCTGCAGTGCGGCCAGTGCGCGCCGCACGGCACTGCCACCTAGTAATTCGCCCAAATTACGTGGAGAAGGTGAGTTCTTGTGGTTTTTCTTTTTCTTTTTGCATCTTTTCTGCTTGCAGGAACTTTCATGGCTACCGCAGGGAGCCTACACTGCAGAGAAGCAAGATTGCCCTACGATAAAGCGGCAGTGCCGTGCGGCGCGCACTGGCCGCACTGCAGACCGTCGTCACGATTTTTAGAGTCGACGATACGTATTTAGGGTGGCATGGTTTCAGACCTGCTTTTATCCTTCCTTCTGTAATGCTCATGACCGCTGTCCCACAAACATGGTTCTTCCTGTACAAAAGCGGCTATCAAATCATTGATAGGTACGCTCATCTGAAATACAAAATCTACTGTGATGAAACTATACGATAGATAAGTTCTTCGCGAGTGAAAAGTACAGTGATGTCAAACGGCGCGGCGCTGCACGACTACGTTTACAATTCAAGCGCAGCCCAAATTGCATGAGTTACAACGAAAAACATATAGCTATCGAGAGGGACTATTGTGAAAGGAATTGGAAATGAAAAGAGAAGAGGAGAGAAGAGGAAGAGTAGAATGGAAGCATTGCGTAAACCCTGCTGTTGCGAGAATCGATTATGAAATTTGCGAGCGTACGCAGCGTAGGCTGCGTTCATACCGATCCCAAAGTTCGGGAACAGTTCCAGCACAGCGCTCGAACTAAGCGTTGTGCTAGAACTGTTCCCGGACTTCGGGATCAGTATGAACGTAGCCGTACGCAGCGTACGCCGAAAACGCAACGTACGCGGCGTACGCCGAAAACGCAACGTACGCGGCGTACGCTGTGTACGCCGCGCAGTCTGGCTCAACCCTTAGGTAAGTGATACATCGTCGTGTTTTCAAACTTGTCCTTGTTTTCTTTCGTCTTTTTAGGTTGTTTTCCTAAGACTGAGCCCACGTAGCATTCTACTCAAACGGTTTTCTGTGCAAAATGTTCAAATAAGACTTTTACTTTCAGTGTTCTAGCCCGTTATACAGTTTCAAGTTGTCAGTTGTTTGTTTTTCGTGCTTTTCTCAAACAAGTTGTTTTCCTCACTTCGTTCGAACACTAACAGATTGTTTTATCTTTCCTTTCTTTCTTGTAGCTAGCGCTTTGGCTACTTTTTCTTTGCTGGTTTCAATAAATCTTTACCTACTGCATTCATGTACAACAAGTTCTTACAAAGCTTAAAGAGACAATTAGGATGTAGGGTGAGATTGTGTTTTTGTTTTCTCCTCATATTTTTGCGGTATCGCACACTTCCGTATTTTGGAATAAGCATCTGCATTTGGATTTCCAACCAATTTTTGTCCATGCAAAACTTCGTGCAAACTAATGTTTGCGTAAGAAAGAGTGTTCATAACTGCTGAGCATTAGCCGAGCATTTTATCAATTTCAAAGCGTAAGTAACGCTTTATCTTCAGTCACAATTGAAGTAGGTTCCTAGCGACAGTTTATGTTTTAATTCTAGTGTCATTTGAGCAAAACAAAGACAGATTAGTAAAACTTCGTTTTTGACTAGGTTCTTGAGTACCTTTTTTGTGATCTCCGCATAGAGGTAAGATATAGGAGGTGTTTCCGCTTGCACTTTTTCATCCTGTGTCAACAAGGAATGTGTGTTATCTGGACAGAGACGCACAGCAGATAGCGAGAAAAGATGTGGAGTTAGCTTTCAAAGATCTTCCAAACTGTGTATATGAATTTCTTTTAGGAGGGCCACTATGACTAGAAACACTTCCCCTGTAAGCAAATAATAAGCCAAGACTTTTTTTATATCAGATATAAGAGAATAAAGCGTGAGAAATGTCCAGCATAATGTGTTGCCTCCGCAAGACGTCCAATAAACACAAAATACGGCGAAAATCCGAGCTGCCGCAAGTTGCTATTTCGTGCACGGTTTTAATGATGTAGTAGAAGTATTTCGGTTCCGGTGAGGATTTTCTAAAATGGCGAGACGCGGCGGAACACTCGTCCGCGTCGAGCGCATCGCAGGCGCTCGCGACCTAGTTCTCGATTACTGTAGTGAACGGTGGGTTCAGAAGGGCCGTCTCCCGGTTGGACGCATTCACAGTTTCTTTAAATCCATGAGAAAGCGAGTCAGAGGCCCATGTGCGGAAGCCATCTTTAAAACACTAAATCATATGACGGCTTTCGCATGTGGTATCTCGCGGAACACGTGATGAACATCCGACGCGGCCGCTTTGCACCCATGGACAAGAAGCGTCACAATAGGAAGATTATGAAAGAGACGGTTCTAAGAAAATATGGAGAAGAATGGGAAGAAGTGGTAAGACAAGCGATCCATGGGAGACTAAGAAATGAGGAAGATGTAACCATATCGGAGCTCCATGAAGAACTGTCGTCGGCCCATGAAGAATTTGCTCTGTCACGAACAACCTTGCAAGGCTCTTAAAAGGACTAGAATTTTCTTTTACGAAAAATACAGGGTTGAAGTTCATATTTGAAAGGACAAACCTGGTGGAACGCTTGTCTGTTAGCGATGGTTGCAGCAAGAAAAAGGAATGAGACGTGGGTGTTTAGTGAGATGGCGAAAAGTAAAGGAAGGAACGACAAAAGGATTCCCCGTTTCGCGTCCCGGTCCTTGTTACAGAAATACTTATGGGAGAACAGCTAGTTGAAACAAGGGCAAGCGAGGCATTGTAATAGCGGCGATGGCGGAAAATGGAATCGTAGCTGAGAGTCTTGATGTTGTTGTTAGTGGAACGAGAAGTGTGGATAGCGACTATTACGCCGAAATGAACCACATCTCTTTTTGACAAGTGGTTGACAGAGTCTCTACCACTCATACTGCGACGGGCGAGCGGAAGGAAAGTCACACTGGTTATGGACAATGCTCCATACCATTCTAGGCAGTTAGAAAAACTGTCTACAAATTCTTCAAGCAAAGGGGAAATAAAGGAATTTTCAAGCAGGAAGGGAATTGCTGTACGGATAACGCTACGAAAGAAGGTCTGCTGAATGAGGTGATTTACGCTTTTATCTACGTTGATTGGAAAAAGATCAAATGCTCCCTCCAGCTCAGCTGTTACTTGGACTTTAGGGGTGGCGTGGCTGCTTTACACAGTTACGTCACAGAACAAATATAGAATGATCATGGTGTTAATCTTATACGATTACCACCATTTCATTGTATGTTCAAGCCCATCGAGCTGGGAGCCAGCAAGGCGTTCTCAAATAAGAGGGGAAGAACTTACATAAGATGGAAGTGGTGGGTTTTATATTAAATCCATTCTTCAGATTCTGCATGTAGTTGATTCGGGCAAGTACATGACCACCTAGGTGAGAAAAAGCACTTCTACTTGGCTGACGAGGGTGACCGGAGCTGAGGCAAGTGCCTGGTTCTGCGATGCACGGACGAAGGAAAGGGAGGCTCACGAGAAAGAAATACTCGACATAGAGGAGATTAGTGATACATCAGTGTCATCTAGTGGGGGATGAGTGTGACATAGAGGATTCTTTGTCACAGGCAGGGCTCGGCACAGCTGGCACCGGGTCAAGCTGGATATCGTTTTTGAGGCCGACCGAAAAAACCCGCTCCATAGGATCAAAAAGACTGCAGAAATATGCAACACAAACGAGGTAAGGACAAAAATATAGGCGGCATGCTAAATCTAAATTTAGCCGCTGGCATGCCACTGACATGCCGGCTGCATGCCAGCGGCGGGAATTCAAATTGTGCCGAAAACAAACAAAGGCCTTATTTACAAACAAAACGCAATCATATGACACCAAATTTGGTGTCTACATGCGCGTTGGGGACTCGAACTGAAAAACGGCTTGAAAATCTATGAAAACTTATGTGAATGGAAGCTGTGCCCAACTTTTTTCTAAATTAGCTGGCACCGTGCCAGCTGGGTGCCCGCTGAGGTGGCACCGGCCCTTTGCCCACATAAGTTTTCATACTTTTCTGCGTAAATTTTATGTATAATGTAAAATTTTACATACGGTGAAAAAACCACTTCATAATGTTATCTTTTCGGCGTTTTATAGCCATCTGAAACTTCTCGATCTTTCGTAGTCAAGAAATCTGCTCCAATCACAAAGCGCGCCCCAAGCAAATGCAGCGCGAAGTTTGCCGATTTCATTTCGTCACTTCCTAAACTCAGTATTTGAGTCTCGGATGAGGATGAGCTTTATTTCAACAATAATTTGTGGTTTCTAGTAATAAGCGTGGCTCTGTTTCTGTGCAGTTACAAAGTAAGCACAGGTGCGATAAGTTGAGAATGACTCCTCCAGGGTGAAGGGGGTGACAGTGGTCGCAGCCTCTCCAGGGTGAAGGGTGTTTCACTTGGTAGAGAAATTATAAAATGCTATGGGGGGGGGGGAGCCATGGTATTCTCATCATTTTTCCTAGTCAATCATAATTTATTCCTTACCATCACTGGTTATCTTTTTTCTGAATTGTGAACCGATGTGCTGCTGGATTAGCACACAATTATATATCTGAAAAGCACCTCGCATTTTTTTAACACTTCCTTTTCCTTTTTTACATCACCCTGCCTGTTTTTGGAATTACCATAGAAGATGTGCACGCGATAACATTTGTTTCGGAAAGGGTTAGACAATTTTTAAACATTTTTTGAAGAAGAAATTCATAATTTCTGTAGATAAACAGCAACGTCAGCAAGGGAAATGTTTTTAAGATTACCTTCTTTTCCGCTTTTAGAGAATATATAGTTTGCCTGGAGTCTGTTGAAAAAGTGCCTGGTGAAGAGTGTGGGTAGTGATTTCTGGATATTTACGAGTTTTTAAGATAGAAAAATCCGTAACTTCTGAAGATGAACATCTTGTACGCCATGATGGTCACCATTAGAAGCGGCTTGTCCTCCGCTTTCAGAAAATATATACTTTGCCTGGTGTCCATTAGAAAAAGTGCCGGGTGAAGGGTGGGTGAGACTTTTATAATGGAAGTGCTCAAGTAGACGTCTTTTTACAATGGTAAAAAAGCCTGTACTTGAGCACTCCCATTATAAAAGTCTCGCCCACCCTTCACCCGGCACTTTTTTTGACGGACCCCAAACAAAGTATATCTTTTCTGAAAGCGGAGGACGAGGCGGTTCCAATGGTGACCATCTCGGCGTGAAAGATGTTTATGTGCAAAAGTTACGAATTTTTTTATGTTAAAAACTTGAAAATCTCCAAAAATCACTAGGACACCCTTCACCCAGGCACTTTTTTTAAAGGACTCTAGGCAAAGTATATATTTTCTGAAAGCGGAAGACAAGTCGGTTTCAATGGTGACCATCATGGCGTACAAGATGTTCATCTACAAAATTTATCAATTTTTTTAGGTTAAAAACTCGAAAATTCCCAAAAATTAGGCACACCCTTCACCGCACTCTCTTGAACGGTTCTCAGATATGCTATATGCTTTCTGAAAGCGGAGGACGAGACGGTTCCAGTGGTGACCATCTCGCCGTAAAAGATGTTCATCTACAAAAGTTATGAATTTTTTATGTTACTCACACCCGTCACCAAGCACTTTTTTCAACAGACTCCTCCATTCCTGTAAATAAACAATTCACGTACAAATAGCTCCTTTGCTTAAGCTTACCTCACTGTTGATTTTTTTCTCGATTTTTGGTGAAGGGGGTCACCTTGGTCTCGGCTCAGGGGTGAAGAGGGGGTAAGAAAATTCTCACACTATCGCACCTGTGAAAGCAAGTACTATTTTGTTGTTTGTTGCTCGCGCAAATCTTTTGTTTTACTGTTTCCGTTGCTCGTACATTTTACATATGTTTTTTCTTTGATTACGATTTCATTCCAGCAAAATGTCAACAAGCTGGGGAGCTCTTTATCCGAAGTTGAAGAGAAATCTTCAACTTGCAATCAACCGTTTGAAAGTGATGGGCAAGAAGAAGACGGAAATGGCAATGAAGGCACGTACGGAGATTGCTGAATACATAGAATGTAAGGCTTACACGTTCTTGTTATGCGGTGCTCATAAGTTTTATTAATTAGTTTTCTACTCTAAAAAACATTTTGTTATGATCGCTCGAGGCTCTGTGACATTATTGGAAGAAGAAATTGTCTGTTACCTCATATCGTTTTGTTTAGAATATCGCGTAGTATGCCAAACTAATCTGCAGGACCCGTCATACTTCGCCGAAAGAAGACCAAAATCGCTCAAGAAGTCCAAAAGCGCCCAGAAAGCCCAAAAGCGCCCAAAAAGCCCAAAAGCACCATGAAGAGCCGGAACGCCCCTGGAACCTTTTGATGCATTCTTGCATTATTTTGATGTGCAGACGATAGAAAATGAAGCAAAATAACTCGGTTGCAAAATCAGCATACATGTCTTAGCGGCAAAACTTGCGTGCAAAAGGGAGCCTTCCGGCTCTTTTTGGCGCTTTTGGGCTTTGGACTTCTTCGCGCGCTTTTGGGCTTTTTCGAGCTTTTTTGGCGAAGTATGACGGGTCCTTGAGCTAAATGCTGATAAGATTGGTTCTTTTTCCAGTTGAACATAAATATAAAAGGTTTTTTGCTATATGTTATGTTTGTTTTCGTAAGAATGAATAATGTGACTGTCGAAATTACTCTGATTTCCAAACCTATTCCGCGTTTTTCGATACTTATAGGGACTAATCACTACAACGAAATTAGACTAACGAACTAGTTTGTGCTACGGAACCTAGTCACCGTTTTTACAGCAAATAAGGCCGATCGAGCGCGAATACGAGTGGAACATATTCATCCGCGATAATTACTTGGTTGAAGCATTTGAAATACTCGAAATGTATTGTGATTTTCTGCTCGCCAGATTTGGATTGATTGAGCAAATGAAGTGAGTTTCTTTCCCACTTTTAATTGATTAAGATATTTCTTTTTACTTTTAGAACACTTGATGATGGTATCGCTGAAGCCGTCATCAGCATTATATGGGCAGCCCCACGACTTGCCAATGACATCCAAGAATTCAAGGTACGCATTTAAATAACTTTCAATGCTCTAAAGATTCTGCTCGTTTGCAGACCATAAGCGATCAACTGACGATCAAGTACGGAAAACCATTCGCTGAGGCAGCTAGAGCAGATCAGTTGGAGTCCCCTGCTAAAGTTTCTCCCAAACTTATCAGCAAACTGAGCGTAGCTGCACCGCCAAAAGTGATGGTAGAAAGGTAAGTGTTTGAATTTATCGTTTTCCGCCGAGTTATTTTAACGTCGTGTTTTTGTTTCGGAGCCATTAATATAGACTGCTGTTTTTCTTATCTCTGCAAATTTCTTTGTTGTTCTGCGACATGATATGGTAACGTATTTCAGGTCATTATCACCATCCTAGTCTATTTTGTTGAGTCTCTCATAAAATCAGCTCTTTCAACTATGCTCAAAAAGGGTCTTCTTTCTGCTATTCTTCAAAAAAAAATGCTAGCAGAAGTAAATTTCATTGGTGGAACATAGGCGCAAATTTCTTTTGTCTCTCCAATCTCTTTGCTGTAATTAGCAATTATAGGGTAATCTACCCTCTTTTATTACTACCGATCTGAAATTTTTGAAATTTGAGGATAGTATCCTTGAACAATAGTAGGTGTGGCATCTTTCTTAGAGCTAGGCGATAGTTCGTACTATGCATTTTTTAATGCACAGTCGTTCGTTTCATCTATTCTTTTTTCGCAACTTTGCATTGTCTCTTCGCTGAGGATCATGCGCGGGCTTAGGGTTCTCGTACACTTCCCCTTTTTTGCAAACCGTGGCTAATCATCGTCAACGAAAATATCTTGCCATTCAGTTGCTTGTCAAGACTTTCTTGCTGAAAACATCTTTCCGCGAAAGTGTAGTGTTTTGCAGATACGTTACACTTTTATCTGGTCACTCCATTTGTTCTTTCCCTTCAACTCTGAGAAAGCTTGATTAAGTTTTTGTTCTTCTCGTATTATTTTATCATATCGCTGCCTTTTGAAATTGTGAAAATCTTCTAAAAAATTCCAGTTCTTCCCATTATTATTGCTAACATTCTTAGTTTTCCTGGGCAGACATATCTCTGAAGACTGTATCTAGTCTTCCTTGGCCATTGGTTCCATCATTAAGTCATTATCCTCCAACTGTTTACTTGTTTATCTGGAAAATAGGGTGTACTTCCTAACAAAGAGTACATAGTGAATAATCCATTTGAGAATCTCATGTATGTCTAACATATACCTCTTTGGCTATTTTGCTTATCACGAAGATGTGAATAAATTTGTGAGGAATTCAATGTAATCAACTTCCTGTCCAGTGTTGAGCAAGAGGTTAGGCATAAGTCCTTCGAAAGCTACTTCTTCTTCCTCTTCTTCACTCCAAAACCTAAGAGTACGACATACGGAGGGCATCATCCTGTCCTAAAGTTTTTGAGTTTTTTAAGACTGTACGTTTGATTTTCTAGATATGACTGCATTGTTAGAAGAACATGTAGTTTGATTTGAGTTTTTGATCTGAATGGGTTTATCGAGGAACAATCAGGAGGAACTAAATAAGGCAAGAATTGAGATCGTGCTAACTATTTGAAAAGCTCGGAAAACTTATGGAATTTGTTCAATGAAATCAGCATGCGTTAGAACCTTGTTACATACTCTTACAGAATCCAAAAATAATGGCGGGTCTTCAAAACAGATCAAAGGGGACTTCGTAAAATTTTGGAAAAGTCGGGGGGGGGGGGGGGACTTCGTTTTCATAATTTCTTGGTGCCAGCTCGTGCCGAGCCCTGGTCACAGGACTCAGCATGAACGTGATCCAGTTATTATATTGTGCTTAGCACCGGAGGAAAAAATCAACATTTAAATGAAAAAATTATAAAAATGAGAATATAGACGAAAAAATCGAAGCTATTTTGAAGAGGACATACACCTAGGGGTAATTCCTAACGGTCCAATCATGGCCGAAATTTCATATCAAAGCTGAGATAATAAGCAGACTTCTTATCTTCCCAATACTGGAAGTCTTCTTTTCTGAAACTGAGACTGGATAAAAAAGAACTTGACTAATTTGAAAACAACGCTACAATAGTAGGTTTAATATAGGACTTCATACACACCTGACGATCGGTGACCATATAAACATGCTCTTTTAATATCCCTGATACCTTAAAATCGTCAACATGCGTCAAGCCAAACAGAGAAAAACAGTTATCACCAGCAAGATAAAAATCGAAGGTATTGGAACTTTCAATCTCAAACCTAAATACCTTTTGGTAGAAACACTTGGCATGGAGCTTCTTGAATGAATTACTTATTTGATCTCAGCCCACCGGAGATTTCTCATTTGAACATAGTTGCTAACATCGTTTTTACAGGCTTATGGAGTGAGCCATGGACCGCAGTTTGCCTTTGACCTAACGTGTGAATCTCTTCAACATCTCTGCAAAGCAGCTAACGAATAATAGTTGCGGACTGTATGGTCCCACTAAAATGTAAGGCTTGTGGAAGATATAGGACAAGTACATTATTAATTGTTAGAGAGCCTTCGATATCAAACACCTCAATTTTCGAGTGACTGCTTAGTTTCTTTTTCAAAACGCTAAGCCCAGGGCCCGGCACGAGTCCGTTTCTAGGGCTTTTGAAAACGAAGTCCCCCCTGACTTTCGGAAATTTTACGAAGTCCTCTTTGACCCTTGCCCCCCCCCCCTCCCCATCCTCCACCGAGAAACAAACAAAGGTATAGAGTATTTGAAAAATCGTATGACGCGACCGCGGCGACACGCACGTCACTTATGGAAATGGCATTTTCTCGGTTTTCATCTCTTTTCGAGTTGTTTTTCGCTCAAGTATGATAAGGTTTAGATAAGTGTAAGTGACTGAGCTGAACATTAAGGTGATGCCCTCTTGTCTGAGCGTTTCATGCTTCTGTGGGCGCGAAGTCCGCAGTAAAATCCGTCGTCACGATTCTATAAATGAACTATATCTCACGGGAACCACCTTATTAATGCAACTTTATGATTTAGTTTGGAAAGAACTTCAAGCGAGATTGCTTCCAGAGAAAAAACATCAGAGATCATAAGATTGGAGAGATCAGAGATGAAGAGAGAAAAATCAGTAGTCTGCATCAGTAGTAAAATCAGTAGTAATCTCACGTTTCACAGCATGCATCGTTTTCAGTAATGGCATCTGAGATACAAATATCTAGTACAGACTAAATAGCAGAAATTTAAACAAACTTTAAACACTTCCTGTCCATTTTTCCCAACTGCTACCGAGACTTTTTCTGATAGTATACCGTACAACGAAGGCAAATAGATGTACAGACTACTGAGTTGTGTTATGAATGGATTTCCCGCAGCTTTACAACATGCGACATTGGTTTTCAGTATATTCAACAGATTTCGCGTGACCTGAAGATAGATGTCATCATCAGTAGTAAAAGAGCTTATGTTTTCGCAAAGTAAAATTGAGAGCAAAAAGATGAAGCTTAAAAAAAGTAAAAAAAAAATGAAAACAGATGTAACTTCTGACTAAAAGAACTGAGCTAGCCTTGAATTCCTCTTCATATTTACAAGAACAGCCTTAGCTTTAGACTGGATCAAAAGTTTCACAATGTTCAGATGACCTGAACAGATGTTATCAGGGCTTATGACATAGAAGAAGCATCAAAAATCAAAAAGAAAGAAAAGTAAATTTTAACATTTGGCAAAATGCACCTGCACTTGTTGCTTCCATCAAAGCACAATGACCGTTTTCGTTTCTCAAGTCCAGATTGCATTTATGCTCCAGCAACATACAAACAACCTGAAAGCAACTCATACGATTTGGGCTAACGACTGACAAACAACGTCTGCACTCTATGCCAATGATCTGCCACACCCATCAAGATGATCCCCGTTAGTGATAAACATAACATTCTTTTTCTTGCTTGAGGAACAAACATTAGCGAAAGCTACATGATGCAGAAAAGGACTTGCTCTTAAAAAAACTTAAAAGGACTTGCTCCTAAAAAAACTTAATTTTGTAGATACGACCGATAACCAGAACTTCCATAAAGTAATAAAAGGCAATGATGACGAAAGTAAGAGTTCAGTTATGAATTCGGCCTCTGCCATTTCTGAACATCTCACATCCAAGATCATGAGCTTACCTTTTCTTGTCCAGCTGCAGTAGCATAAATAAGTGAGTATTGTGATGGAATAAGCACTGACATCAGCTCCCAGATCCAAAAGACATTTCACGCTACGTACGCTCCTCGCTGCACAAGCTTCCATTAGGGGAGTGCAGTCCTGTTCGGTTGCGAAATTGGTGGAACCACGGATACGGAGCAACATCGTTAGCAAGTCCGATAGCTGCAAGCATACGCACATATAGAATATAGTCAAAATAAGAACTTTTTCTCTGTAGCAAAGACACGTCACAGCGTCGTAGCGTCACACTATGCAAATCCTAGGATTGACGGCTACTTAAACTTAAACGAAATCCCTGATCATTAAAAAAAACTGCAAGCTACACACCAAGTTTGTTTTTATTTTAGCATGAAAAATTAAGTGAGTTTATGCATTTGAAACTGTCACGCAGGCAAAATTGAAATACCTCAATAATGTTCAAATTCGAACTTTCCTCGTCATCGACAGAGGCCACAGAGATTATGCAGTCTAGCGAAGTGCGAATGTTGGCAGCCATCAAATCAACTATAGGCATAACCTGTTCCTGAAATGATACTTAGAATATCTGCTAATTTCGCATTAAAGATACAGGTAAGAAGGAAAAGGACGAAGGAAACAGTTTTTGCAGCAAAGCGACCATGCGATCGAAATTCCGCTCAGAGCAACGCGGATATGGCGGTGGAGCGCGATATCTAACATGACGATTTTCGAAAAAAAAGATGATAAAAAACGACGGACAGGGGTAATATGAAAATGTTTTTATGCTCAGGGATAGATTTTTGACCGGGGCATCCGTCCATGCTGAAAAAATCCAAAACTTATGTGAATTGACGAAAATATATGCTCCAGACGATCTCAGATCGTCTGGTGGCCGTCTGGAGACGATCTAATTTTGGAAAATGTATTACTTCACATAAGTTTTTAAATCTTTTTGCATAGTTCTTCCGCAAATAATTTTCTATATATACGGTGCAATTTTGGTGTCATATGATTCTGCGTGCGCTGTAAACAAGCGATTTGTTTATTTTGGCCTTGCTTTCAAATCGCGCGCACTTTCGCCATACACGATAGAGCATGTCAATCGTGTGACAAACTGTCCGAAAAGCTTTTGTTTGTCTGGATGGTCGTTTATCGTTCACATTTGTTTTCGTTTTCGTTCGTTTATCGTTCGTTCACGTTTTCAATGAATTTTCCTTGTGTGTCAATGTCAATATCACTATATACCCCGCAAAAACGATATCCCCTTTGCTTTTTGCTCCAAAAACGAAGTCTAGCTTGCTTCTAGACGATCTGTGCCGGGCCCTGGCTAAGCCTCCTTTTTTGGAGCATTTACATAAACATCAAATCGCTGACCTAAAATCATCTACTACAGTGCTTTTTACCTTATCCCTCTTCACGTCATGAGTACCCTTCACCATGTAGATTGATATTCCGAGACGTAGTTGTAGGGATGAAGTCGATGCTTCATCCATACCACGCTATTTAAAATGAAATTTCTACTATTAGGTTGTCCCGAAAGTTTTGTCGGTTTTTTCAAACCGCTATAAAACTACGCACAATAAAGACCTGAATGAGTTCTAACATGCATTCGATGCAGCTTTTCCTTCTCTTTCCTAATGTTAAATTCCCAAGTCACAATCATGCAGGCTTTTTTTTTTTGATACTTGTTACAATTATTCACCCGTCATTTTTATCTGCTCAAAGTTAGTCTAATTTTCAAAAATTTCATTCCAAAGTTCCGGAGGTGGTTAAGTATGGCTCAAATAGAACGATTCTCGGACTACAAGTTGACATTTTTAGATTCTACTAACCTGCTGTTTTTAGCTTCAAAAAATTATTTCTTCGGAGGTTTCGATTTTTGGCAAAGTCATGAAACACGCAATTGCAGCAAAAACAAGAAAGCTTTCGAAATTTCTGCGAATTAAAACTTGATTGCTGATAAACAATAATTACCAACATAATCAAGTTTGATAATCAGCTTTTTGGAATTTTCGGTAACTTTACGTGGTAAACGTGATCAAAAAGCCGCGGTTTTTCTTGAATAAATAATTATAACTGACTTGATAAACGTGGCCCATGTGATCTAAAGTAAGCATAATGTAGCCAAGGATTTGCTCTACATAGCCGTTACTACCGCTCTTTGAAAACATCGGGATAAAAATTTTTCAAACTCAGAAAAGATTTGGCGTCACTGCTGAACTGGCCATAAAGCCATTTCGGTAAACTGGCAAAGACAGGGTAGATCAGAGAGCAAATATAGCTGTAAGAAAGAGGATTGAAATCTGGATCAAATGATACCTAGATCGTCCATGGATTAGTGTTCTATGGGTTTTAGTGATCGATGAAAAAAACCGACAAAACTTTCGGGACAACCTAATATGTAAAGAAAAAGGTTGGGCAGTATCAACGATATAAAAAACGCAGATATATCTGAGTGGTATATAGGTAGGTTAGTGGGGTGTGGCACAACCCCCTAGAGGTGTTGCAGCCACAGCTATTTTAGAGGTGGCACACCCTATTAACATAAAGGCTACTGCAGGACGAAGACGCAGAAGTAGTATTAGTTGAGCGGGCGCAAAGGCGGTGCGCTTGTATCTTCAACTAGATCCTGCGCCTCATGCGCAGTGCGCCTTCGTCATGCAGCAGCCTATACCTCCAAAGAGAATCTTAAGAAACAAATCATATACGGATTAGTAGCCAAAATTTCTTAGTTTTTGTTGAAGTGATTAGAGCTAAATTCGTTTTCTTTCATTTGAGGAATAGTTGCTGGAAGCACAACCACTTTAAGTGGAAAATAGGACAAACGAGATCTTCTCTGGCTCCTAATCCATAGTTTGATTATTATCTGAACTAGGATTCATGGTATGTATGGGTGGAGTAGTGCTGTATTGAGTGCAAGAAGAGGTAGCTAATTTACTTTGTAGTAAGTGGATTATGTTTGAAAATAATCACCCTTGGGTGGCCCAATTATTGGGAAACCCCAGATCTCGCTAAAACCTGGGCCACAGGGGTTATTTGACATGATGATCACAACTATGTTACTGATTATGCTTGCTAAAGCATTTATGTCATGCCTATGGTAGGCAAACGAAAATGGGGGGGGGGGGAGAGGGAGGGGGGGGGGCGTACGGCGGTTGTGTGCCACACATCTTGCTCGACCCTGGTCTCGATTCATAGCATAGGTGAAAAAAAAAATTGAATACAACAAATGCAGCAATTTTCCTAAATTTACGACACACTCGCTCAAATGACAGATATTTGAATCACCGTGATTTTCTTCCATCACGAAGCTATAAAATTCAGATTTCCAACTACAGCTTTTCTCAAATTATGGCTTTTCTGCAGAAACACTCCGTACAAACATATGTGTGTTGAGGACCATGAAAGCGATGGAATAGCACATCCTTGCACAATGTCTAAGTTTTTCAAATTCTAGGTGGCGATTTGCGCGAGCGATATAACCCACCACAATGATTCCAGACTATATCAAATACTAGCTGCGGTCCCCGGTCCCGACCGGGCCAAGGTCCAAAATGGCCCGTCTGCTTCAAGATGTTTGCTTACCATTCCTCCACTTTCTTCAGATCATATTTTCTCTTCCTTTCCTGCTTCAGCTCCAAGTCAGTTCTTCCAGCACACGTGTGCTATCCGTGGTGAACTTGTCCTTCTTGATCGCCTCGCTTCGTGACACCGCATCCTCCTCACCGCAAAATGTAAATGATCTCTACCGCCCCTACTACCTTAACTTGGAGAAATGGATGATATAGCTTTCATTTCCCTAGATGTTAGTATACAAATCAATAAATCGACAGAGGACCCAATGAATCGCTGCAAAAAGTAGCCTATCTTCTGCGCCTGACCTCATTTATAGGGAGCAAATTTCAGCTTCATCAGTTCACAAACAAATGAGTCTATAAGCCACATACTTACATACGAACAAATTTACAGAGATTGAGTTTTATTTAAATAAAGAAAACAATTGAACATAGCTTCTATGGAAGCGGCGCAGATTACCCGAAAACAAGCAGTACAAACTTAGAGCAGCATAAATATGTCCATTCCCACCCTCCGTGCCTCTAGACCAAACAAATGGACAGCAAGAAACCAAGGGAAAACACTCACTGGTTGAGTCTTCATGCTGGTCCTTCTCTGCTCGTCTTCAAGTAATAGAATCTCGTCTGTGATCAATCGTTGTACAACTGACAGCGACATGTTTCAGTTAACGCCATCGTTGCTTCATGCAAAGAACCAGAAACTACAGCAACTCAGGCAGATCAAAGCAAAAAATTCTAGAGCAGAGTAGCGAGGAAAGCCAACACCACGAAAGTAAACACTATGAGTTAACACTATGAAAAGCAAAGAAAAGTAGTCGAGACTTCAATGCAGAAACTGAATAAAGATTCCGCTTCAACCTGAACGAGAAAATTGGAAATGATTGATTATTGATTTTTTTGCGTGAAGTAGTCGAGACCATAGTTGCGATAGGGGGAGTGATGGATCTTACCCCCTTCACTTTATGGCCAAACTCCCGATGACCCCCTTCACCTGGGCTGAGATTGGTATTGTACTCTGAGAATAGGATTGTTACTAAAAGGTTTTGCAGGCTAAGTATCTCAAACAACAAGTACACTCACAAATTTACAAAAGAAACGCTATCTATGTTATTTATATTATTTATTTATCCTCGTAGCATTCATTTGGAGAGCAGAAAGTGAGGACAAAAAAGCAGTTAATTTTTGAAGCACATAAAATCCCTCATATCTCGCGGCACAGAAGACCTAGAAAAAAGTCGACGGTCTACGTCGATTCTCCATGATCTCAGCTTTCGAATGGTATACAGCATGTTAGGGCTTCTTTGCTTCCCGGCTCTAAAAATCATTTGCTCGGTGACCCATAAATGCCAACACATTGTATAGGTCGTCCCGAATCTTGCGCACGATTTTTAAAAATTCGTAACTTTTGATTTTTACAACCGATTCGACTGCTTCTATTTTCGTATGAAATAGTAAGTCATGTTTTTCATAATGACATCTTATCTGCTTACTAATGGTCATCTGTTGCATAGATAAGAGCGATAGAAGAATATTGGTCAAAATTTGAATTTTTCGTGTAGGGTCATAAAAAATCGCAAACTTGCAACAAAATCGGAGCAGTCGGGATTGTAGGTTTTTCATCAGCTCTTTCCAACTGTGCAAAGTTTGCGCCGATTGAGGGTCTCTATAAAAAGTTATGATTTTCGAGCAAGCAATACAAAAGGGCGAATTTGGTTTATTTTGGCATTTTTTAGGGAAATCGTAACTTTTCATAGAGACCCTCAATCAGCGCAAACTTTGCACTGATAGAAAGAGCTGGTGAAGGAACCTACAATACTGACTGCTCCGATTTTTGTTGCAAGTCTCCGATTTTTCATGGCCCTATACAGAAAATTCAAATTTTGACCTATTTTCTTCTATCGCTCCTATCTATGCAACAGATGATATAAAAAGCATGACTTACTCTTTCACATAAAAGTAAAAGCAGTCAAATCGGTTGGAAAAATCAGAAATTATGAATTTTTGAAAATCGTGCGCAAAAACTTTCGGGACGACCTAATAAGAGCGAGGTGGAGCAAGTTAATAATAAAAAAATGTGCTGTGGATTGACATCGTTATCAGCACTAACGAGAACGTGAGCGAACGCCTCTATTTAAGCGTGCTTATCGTTGTTATATGTTCATGTTTTTTTGGTAAAAAGTGCTCTTTTGATGACAGTTATGCCATCATTATTAGCGCACACTCAAAAAACTATGGGAGATTGGTGAATTTCCACACCTTCACGCAAAAACCCGCCCATTTCTGGAATCTATACTCTGTAAGCCTAGTGCTGAAGAAGGTCACTTTCGTGAAAACGCTCTAGGCTCACCTTACCTAATTTGTAGAGAATGGTTGGTTTCAATGAATCAAAAACTTTAAGACATTCAGAAGAATAACATGTTATTGAAATATCCCTCAATGTTTTGGAAAGGTTGGCAGTTTGAAGAGGAAACGGCAGGCAGAAACTTTACAAAATCGCAGATTACTCGCATGTGTTTCAGTTCCACAGCGAGGCAGAAGGAGAATTTTACGCCGACGAAAATGTTGTCGACATTGATATAGAGTTGACAATTGAGCGAAACTCTCTGATTTCCTGCATAAGGAATCTAAGCAGATTGTCTAGTTTCAATGAGGAAATGTCCAGGAAGTCCATTGCTGATCTTCAGGTTGCTGAAGAATTCAAGGCTGCTAAATTCACAAACATGGATATGAACAGAAGGAAGCTGTTAGTACAAAGCATAGCTACTGCTCTTAGATCCCGACTGGAGTGCGAACTCTGCCAACTCTGTGCTTTATGCTTTTGGAAGTTATTCGCCTTGTGAGATTATGACCTATGATATTGAAAAAAAACAATGCACAGCATAGTATCTACTTTTTTCGGCTATTCCGCAGATGCTTTCAAAGAAAAAGTTGAGCAGCTTTCTCATCAGCTAACAGGACGTATGCCAGAGGAGGTGAAGCCAGAGTTCGACAAGGCCCAAAAAAGTATGCACTATTTCCTTCCCGTGTTGCGAAAGCATATGCGATCTGGCTCTTTTTCCAATACTTACCGCAAAAATTTGATGGACTTACTGGCAAAGCTAGTTTCCATTCCGACTAGCACGGCAGAGGTGGAGAAAGATATTTTCTATCTACTCTGTTATCAGAACACAACGCAGAAGTCGTACAACGATGGAGCATCTAAGCAATTACTTAAGGTTTGTCAACCTTCTACTAAACATATTGTTATCTAAAAACTTCATTTAAAGGTTTGGTATAAGTGGTCCAGACAGGATGTCACCGTATGACTTTTTGAAATTTCCTAAAAGATGGTATGAAGAAACTGGTCACCTACCTGCTGGCTTTCCTGGTGCTACCAGAGGGCCAGGAAAAAAATCACAAAAGCGCTTAGAAGAAGAAGAAAGTTTCAAATCCATTTTCGACTCAGAACGCTTTTGCACGCAATTCTACTTCTACTCCGATGACCTTTTGGAGGAAGAAGAAGATTTTTCAGGCAGCGAACTTGTTGTCTCTGACGTTAGCGATAGTGATATAGTTGGTGATGATGTGCAGGAATTGAAGTTGCTCCTAACTTGTACATCTTTCGGGATAAACCTTATTGCTTTCGTTTTTTGTTGATGCAATGAAACAGGAGCACAGATCTTCATAAAGTTAATTTTTTCAAATTTTTAATTTCTTTTAAAATTTTTTGATTTTTTTTTCAATTTGTGCCTAAATAAGGTACAAATTAGACCTCTTCATACCACGCTTTTTTACCTTTTCTCTCTTCCTCCACCCCCTAGACTCACATACCCCCTTCACCCTGGAAGGTCGGGAACAGCTGAGACCCCCTTCACCTGGGGAGAGTCCGGCTCCCCCTATCGCACCTATGACTGGAAGTTTATTTTAGTTTTTTTCTTGAGATCTGACCAAATAGTCTGTTTTTGAAAAAAAAGTTTGCATTTTCTTTGTCTAAGCTAAAAGCAAAAACAGCAAACGCAAAGCAATGCGCTGTAATTTCATCGGATTTGTGTGACTGATGTGGACTTAAAAAACATTGCAAAAAGGACGGAGGACGTCAAGAAACTAAATTCATATAGCTAAAGGAATGACAAGAAGAAAAAAAAGAAGATGCGCAGAATTACTCTGACAAATGCATTTCTGAGATTTGTTCATGTGACATTAATCCATGTCCCGTACAACTCAAATTTGCGGACGACAGTCTTTATTCATTGCGCGGCGGAAATTGAGCATAAGTTGGCCTCTGTGTCGAGCTCAATATCGACGTCCCAGTATTGCTTTACTTTTTTTCCTCTGCTTATATACTTTGGTGGAATGTCTATGCAGACCTCCTTCATTTTCGAATTGAATCCATCCTGAACATCATTCGTGTGATCTTGTAAGCTTAATTCAACGTTCTTTCGGAAATGCAAATGTTCATCATCAAAGAAAAAAAAACAGTACCCTTTTACGGTTGCACCGAGTGTAAATGAGGAGTTGTGGACTAATTTGTAATATCTCTTTAGCAGTGCCTGAAAATTTGAAAAATCCATTTTTGTCCGTTGCGACATAAGCCAGCTTGGTTTTGTGAACTGAAACTATGATTTAAAGTGGAGCTCAGCTTTGCATTTCTACTCACAGTAACCTTTGTCATACAAAACCATAAATACATCGGCAGCGGGTTGACCGTTACAAAGAAGTAATCCCATTGCTCCAACTGTCTGCCACCTCGGGAATCCAAGAAGACAGTAGCATGATGAGAGAACAAACGAAAAGATCAGTACTCGCATTCTGCAACCATGCCTTTTATTTGCCGTATGACAAGTAATATACAATTTGAGGACAATAATTACTTCACATAGATCTGGTAACTCTTACTAACTAAACTTGCTAATGATGATTGCATGATAACTTTATTACTGCATGTTCCTCATGCTACCGCAGGAGATCAGAAATTGGAGAGAAGAAAAGATTGAAAAAAAATGTAGAAACACAAGATTCAATAAAGCAAGTCCTCAAGATATCACTAAATCACTCGCAGGACTATTTCTGTGTTAAATAAGCTAAAGAATATAATCTTGAATCCTTCGAAGAATGTTGCCACTCAAACTTCCCTATGCCTATACTCTCCGCATAAGTTTTTCTAACAAAGACATCGTATTTCTCTCGTAGCTAAAAATGAGAACCGGAATGCTGCAAACGAATCATTGTTGGCTTGTACATGAGTATATCTATCTTCTCAAGCACAAACTGGAGATTTTCAGTTTTTTAGCACTGTTTGTCAGGAAACAAGAAATGTGAGTAAAGACCAAAAATTAGCTCTAAAACCGAGAATTAGCAATTTTCCTAGTTTCACCTTATTTTGCCTTTCGTATACCAGTTACAGCAAAAATACAACTGTTTTCTTGCATACAGTAATGACTTTGGACAGTAAGTATGACTTTGAAATGTGAAAATTCTCGGCGATGTCGGCGATGTCGGCGATTTTGCGTTTTTCGGCGATTTTGCCGAATTCGCCAACATCGCCTAATTCGCCGAGAATTTTCACATTCCACTGTCATAGCTGTATACTTTGAGGGAATATACAGGAACAACTTAGATGCTGGAACCTTCAAAAAGAAATTCGATCGTTGGGTCTTCGAATTTATTAGACATCGCCGAATTCGCCGAGAATTTTCACATTCCACTGTCATAACTGTATGGCATTGTCATAACTGTGAAAAAGCTTATAGATCACTTCAGCATGAAGGTTTGAATGAAAACATGCACAAGCCGTTCCTATTGTTCATCTGCTATCAGCAGATGAGAAAATTACGGATTTATCAGTCTATCAGCCAAATACAATACCGCTCATATAATGTGCAAAATCTCCGGGAAGCGAAGTTTCGCGAAATTCCGGGAATTTCGAATTTTCGGAATTTCGTGACATTTACGGAGGTTGTATAGTATTGTATAGTAACATCATAAGTGGGCGGGACTTGTTCACAACTAAAAAGCGAAGAATCGATATTTTGGAGGTAGTGAACCACCAAATCCTCAAAAAGATAGAATCGATATTCTGAGGGCTGTGAAATCCCGGAAATTGGCAAATCGATAAAACCGATATTTTGAAGGTTGCGAGATCCCAAAAACCGACAAAAATCGATAAAATCAATATTGTGGAGGTTGCGAAATCCTGAAAATCGGGAGAATGAGCGAAAAAGTAAGCGAGAAAATTTGATAAACTCTATAATAAGCTTATTTCCATGTTTTTATACAGCTGAAATTCCTCCAAACAAGCTTCGCCCACTTACTCCCTCACATCACGATCAAATTCAAGGAAAATAAGAAAAAATAAGAGAAAATAAGGAAAAATAAGGAAAAATCGCATTTTTCCAGCCCTATTTACCCCCTTTCTAGCCCTTTTCAGCCCCCTAACCAGGTGCAGATGGCCGCCGGGTAACTATCACACGCGTTGCAGTATTAAAGAGAGGGGAAAATGAGGAGGGAGAAAAGTGAGAAATTGCGAGAGCCTGAACTAAAAAAAGTCCGGGAAGTGGAAAAGGTGTGTGAGCGTTGTTCCAAGATTGTTATAGTTCTTTATTGACGGCTAACGTTTCGGCGCTTTCGCCTTCTTCAGAGCCTGGAAGTCGAGATCATAAGCAACCCATTCCTTCAGACGACAAGAAAAGACTCAGAATACTCTTCGAGAGAAAGCAAATGAGAAAACACCGTCAGAATCACAGAAACCATACTAACCTTAGATAACAGAAGGCGGAAGTCAGAAGACCACCTATATACAAGACTACGCCTCAGCTCTTTTATATGTGCCGTGATGACCTTTTCCACAACTACCAAAGATGCAAAGATTCAAAAACCATCGAACATGGGCAGTCCGGGAAGTTTTATAGATAGGCTCCCATATACGGAGCCCCTGCATTTTTTCCGAATGTGGTGTTCCCCTCGAATACAAACTGAAGAATGGCTACCCCAGCTCGTCATCCCTACTTTCCACGGAAAATTCAAAATATGCATCATCGCTTATAGCGCCTCCTACACTGGAGGTATGGACACGAGCTTCCCCTAAAAATAGAGCTACCAAAATTACATGTCAATGACCACATGAGATTACCCCAGCCCTGCAACTTGCAGAGATACGAGGCCGTGAACTCGCTTTTATTGACAGATTTCCCAAGTTCGGCTGTCAATTAGGCACTTTTAATGAAAATTTGTTATCCTACGACTTTCTTTCTAAAAATCATATATCCAAAGATCTGTCCAACAAAACAAACCCCAGCTTCATATCTGTAATATTCGCAGAGTTATTAGTCCCCCAACATGCATGCTCGGGCCGTAAAATCGGCTCTCTTAAAGTTGCCCCGTAATTCCCCCAAAAATCACATTAGAACCTATCTCATACCTATACATTCCATATTTTTTCCAACTTCTTAGAAGCAATACACACCGATATAGCGTGCTCGCTCCTCACTATTGGCCTCGGCGTAAGATTGGGTGGAAATATTGAGGTTCTCGGATTGACCGGAAAACTTTGCTCATAGTGTTACAGTAAAGCTAAAGTGAGATAGAAGTGGCTCAACACATCAAAATCGCAAATTCGCCTGCACTTTTTGCCTATCTTTTGCGAAAATTGTCTGCATGTTTTTATGATTTCAAAACTTTGTGAACACCTCTACCGGACCATGCTTAGCACAGATCTTTATCTGCATTGTTCGTCAGATTATGATGTTACAAAATTGCCTTCTCATGAATTGTGATTCAAATTCGAAAGTCGTGTAATTTGACAGATATTCTATTCTATAATGTGCCACCAGCAGCAAAACAATGTAAAAACTGTTGTTAGCACGTCGAGTAATCCATGTAAGTGGAAATTATAAAATTTGCCATACATGCATTCGAACAGTTATGACTTTGGAATGTGAAAATTCTCGGCGATGTCGGCGTAGTCGGCGTCTTTGCGTTTTTCGGCAATTTTGCCGAATTCGCCAACATCGCCTAATTCGCCGAGAATTTTCACATTCCACTGTCATAGCTGTATACTTTGAGGGAATATACAGGAACAACTTAGATGCTGGAACCTTCAAAAAGAAATTCGATCGTTGGGTCTTCGAATTTATTAGACCTTGACTTCGAACTTCTTATGAGTCAGTCCTTGCGCGGATACTGCTTTGCTCTTAAACGAAAAATCTAATCCATGGAAGAGCACTAGTGTTAATAAACGGTTTCAGCTTTGGGAAGGATGAGGTTTTTTCAAATGAAACACAACACCGTCGAAACAACGAAACTGGACTGGTAAGGAATGCGTCTCAGCGGCTATTTATTGTAAGAAATTTCGATATGATCGCAGCATATTTTGATTTTTTTGGTATAGGAAATTGGTAATGCATTGATGTATTTATCCAATTGCCCTTCGGAAGCATTGCTAAACTGTGAAAAAGGGATCAAAGCTTAAAGACATCAATTTTAAAAGTTAACGAGCCAGCAATAAACCTGACAAAGCATCAGCATTCCTTGAAACATTCGGCAGGTAGCATGTGGATGGACTAACAAACTAACGACTCGTAAGAAACACAAAAACGATTCAAAGTAGTAGAACACTCGACTTCTCTCTCTAAGGCATTTTCTCACATTCTATCTCAGTATTTCTCTCAGAGTCGAGTTTATGTCCGAATGAATTTGATTTGAGGAAGTGCTAATGCACCGTTAGAGCAAGAAAATATGCAATATTCTTTACTTCTTAGCATGTCAAATCTTCTGATGGGTGAAGGGAAAATAAGGCTAAAACAAAATTTGGACTTTCGATCAAAAAATGTCTGTCCTGCGTATATGTCGTTCTTTGGCAGCCTGGATATGCATCGGCGCTTTTTCTTGCTGCATAAGCAATAATATAATTAGACAAGAGAAGATTTCATTGATTCAATATTTGCAACTCAAAAAAAGTCACTTCCGTACTTTTATACGTGTGGTTATCGATATTTGCATATTCTGAGGTTTTTTCATTTTCCAAATCTTCCCACTTTTCTGCTAGAAGATGCGAAAGAATCTACAACAAACAGGCACCTTCGCACATAACATTCGACTGCAACGCGTAATGGTCGAATGGTAGAGCCTATAGCTGAGGCCGAATATTTGAACAAACTATTCGAAAAATTTGGTTATTTGATCAAACCAGTTGAATATATAGAGACAGCGATTTTAACAATCGTTTATCATGCCAGTTGAGAAAATGCCTTGTCTGAATATTCGATTTTTTTAATGTCATGAAAAAGCACCTACTCAGATATCCGAATATTCGAAAGCATGATGGAAACGATTTCGTGCTCAACAAGTTTTAGATATTTGACTGTTCCAATATTCGGATAGTTTAATATTCACAATTTCATCTATTCAATTATTCGATTAGTTTAAATATTTCTCCATTCAATTCATGATTACTTATTCGAATATGAATATTATGACTTACAATAAAGAGCGTATCTGTCTGTTTGTCTGTGTGTGTTTGTGTTTACAGTTGAGCAGCATTCTCGAACATTAATTTTGTCGACGACAATGAGATGAAGCACGAATGCAAAAATATAAATCAAATAAGATTTGGAAAAAAAGACCCGTTCCTGCATTTGTGAAACTCCGAAGACTCAAGAACATTGAAGTAAGCAACTCCGTGAAAAGTCAAGCCAAGCTACTTTATTTTGTACTGACGCTGTTTTCAAATTGTTTTACTTGATTCTGTCCTGACACTGCTATCCACGCTCGGAAAAAATATTTTCGGTGCTTGATAAATTTTTTCTATTTGAGTAACAGAGTCGCTGTCGCCGCATTGAGTGCTTTAGGCCATTGCGACACGTAGCTTGGCCCTGCATTAAGTTTGTGATGCATACTGTGGGCATATTCCAATGTCTAGCAGCTACTGAAGAGTTAGGTCTCGGTAAGGTAAGGTCTCGACTCGAGACTGTGTGTGCACACACGAACCAAGCAAAGTGTGACGAGCGTGGCGTAGTCGAGCTCTAGTCTTGTGCTATCTCTGCGTCTCCGCGCTGAAGCACACTATTTCCAATCCAATTTGTTACAAGCTCAACTGCTCGTGCTAAGTCCTTCTTTCTGACTTTAGCTTTGGCACGAGCTTTTGTGTCGACCCCTCTCTGCGGCACCCGACGCCTATGATGAGAGACAGCGGCCGAATCGACCTTATTGTGGACATTCCCGCTTGGCGCAAACGATGTTGCGACCCCTACATCGCCACATGGGGGGGGGGAGGTTTACTACGAGCCTACATGTATTATAGAAAGTACATGTGAATGCAATCCAGCTGAAAACTCTGCGAACTACTACTGCAAGCATAACAACGTTATAACATCAAAAACTAATAAGGAACCGATAAAACACGGAAATGGCAACTGTGGAATTAGCATTAATGTTTAAACCTGCGGTAACTGAAATTGATCAACATTACACGGACTTTACTTGCAATGTCGTACTCACAACGATAGAGGATGTTACAGGTGCATCAATAAGCAGTAGCCGAGCTAACATGTTATTCAGATGTTCCACACACTATCGCACAAGTTTTCTGCTTAGCACAATACTTTACAGTTTCAAGCTCTTCAGAAAGAACAAAACACGAAGTACGGCTATTTCCAAACTTTGCAACTGTGAAAGAGCAATGCAAGGGTAAATGCAAAAATCACCAAACCATTTTCTGGAGGAAACGTTGAATCATATAAATGAAATGAAACCAAATCTAAAATACTTCAAAATCGGGAAGAAAACAAAAGACTGATAGAAGATTTCACCATTGTCCTGCCTGACATTATGCATTTCTTCAAAACATGTAAAAACATACTTCATTTGCCAGTGTTACGTCCTGACGCTTATCACCGCAGCACATCTGACTCGATGTTTAAGTTCCCATGAAAAGCACAAGGGCTTGCACTTGATGATGCTCATGCCGACCTTCGAATCATTCATCTCTTTTCATATGCATTGCGCAGAATGCTGCGCCTGGTTTTTCTCTTTTCTTTCAAAGTCCTCATATTATTGTGGAATTTTAAAATGAAACTTAAGCGAATACTTTTCCGTTAACCGGACCCATTTTTTTCAAAAGGCCGTCATAGATCACGTTCTCCAGTTGAAGATGAATTTTTTATAGATTCAACGAGGACTGCCTCCTTCCCAAGTGTCAGGAAAATATTGACACGTTTGGTCTATTTTGAAATGTGTTTCTTCGAAGTCATTTCCGGTGAGGCAAAAGAGCATTTGTGTTTGCCTAAAAGCTGTTTAATTGTTTTCTACAAGAGCAAAACAACCTAGAACTCATATCAGAACACTTTGATCGTTTTCAGCAATGATTCAATATTGTCTTTCTCTTCAAACTTTTCGCCCAGCGAATTTAGCCAGACGAGACTATAAATGATGGCTCGAAGTCTTCGCTGCTGCTTGTTTTGTTAGATGATGGGACCCTAGCCCACTTCTTTATTCTGGAAAGTCTAACCTGTTTGACTGATAAAGAATGACGTTACTATAATAACAATGCTTATCTTTGGTACGGCTTAATCGAAAATGCTTTTGACTAAAAAACAGGATGAGCTTACGTCGCTAGGTAAGGCAACTCAAACTTACTGTTAACCCGTTAAACATGTAAATGACATGTCAATTTTCATGACACATGGCAGAAAGGTGGACAATCCTTTCCGTGGAGTTGAGATCAAATACGGTAGGAGGGAAGAAGCAATATTCCTTTTTGAAAAAATGGGTTCAGATAACGAAAAAGTACCTTTCAGCGTTTATGAAACTTTCTTTATTGTAAATCTTGTACATAGATAGTAATACTCATGTCCCTTATGGAATTTCTTGCTTAGAAAGTTTATCATTTAAGGAATTTTGTCGTGCAGATAAATGAGCAAAGGAGAGGAAAACGTCCCTCCACCAGAAAAACCCGAACCAGTAAGATCGCCACCCGACTCCGACGAAGGATTGTAGGAACAGTTTGAAAATGAAGTTTATGAATCCCTGGAAGAAGGAGGGAACCTGAAGAATTCCAATTGACCACTAAATAAGAGCGGAACTCATAAGAATCAATGCGAGATTGCAAAACATGAAAGAAAATCAACAACGATTGCGGTGAGTTGTAAATTGCAAATCTAAATAAGTAGATAAGCGGGGTTTTGATGAAATAAATTGAAAAGGAAGAGGGAGAATTTCTATTCTTATTTCTATCGGTGGTATTTAGAAATCGAAAAGACTAACTGCTATTTAGAATTTTGAAAAGTCAAAAAAAACACGCATCACAGTTTCACAAGAAAGCTGCAACGTCTCGAAAGCCGTTAAAAAGTGGAAGGGAAAAAGGAAAAGGTGAAGAATTTTAAAAAATGCAATCATACATGGAAAGGAAAAAAGAAGAAAAGAAGGAGAGGGAAAGACAGTAGCGATCACTGTCGCCTGGGCCCAGTGGACTTCAACGTTAGAGACCGTGTATGTTGTGCTATGGAGAACGCTTTAAGACTAAATGTAGGAAATATCAACAATGGAGGAAAGATATTACCGCGTCCATTATTTGAACAAGTGTGAAAGGTGCTTTAAGCACGCAATTACCTGGTTACTTCTTGCAAAACAAGATCGTTGTGTTTTCATTGTGAAAGACATGGAAGGGAAGATGAGGCTAAAAAACACACAAATCACACCAGATTTTGTCCTCATACTTTCCCTATGACGAAAGATGATTGAACTTTGCCGGAATTGCTGTGGTTGGAACACATGAAAACAAAAACAAAAGAAAAAAGTAAACAGAAAGATAAAGCGAGATGAAATGAAAGAAAATAAGGTTGGGAAAAATCATCGTCATCAGCTGACGCTTCGTCAACTTCCACTTGCTTCCATCAACTGCTTCGCATACAACGTCAGACGAACAGTTTGCTTACATCGCGAGCCAGAAGAGACACTATTGCAGACAACAAGACATCTTCTCCACTTCATCATATAAAATAAGTAGACACAAAATTATCACTAGTTTCTTGCTAACATTTCTATATTAAATTGGTAACTTGAACAATTGCTTGTGATGTTGTTGTTAACTTAGTGGCAATCTACAAAAAGAAAGGCGGGCGGGAACGGCTTTTGCAAGTACTCTCGTTCGTGATGAATATTGATTTAGCTGCAAGCGCGCGACGCGCTTTAGCGAGCATAAAAGCTGCCTGAGACCAAGACAGGAGCTTTCGCGCTCTCATTCTTCTTTATCCTCCATCACAGGGTCGGTCCTCTTGGCTTCCGCTTCTTTATGTCCATCGCCTCTGACTGTAAAGAAACTGTTGAAAGTAGCACCCGCCGGAGTATTGTTCAAGCTAAGGGAGCTTCCAGACCGCGCCGGTTACCGCTTTTGCAGCCGAAGCGCAGTTGGTCAGGCCATTGTCTCCCTGGGGCATGTGCGGCGCCGAAACTCAATGATTTATCGAATTTTCTGTGTTTTTTCATCTGTTTCTTAATTTGTCTGTTATAGGCTAATTTTGAGGTATCTACAAGTCTTTGGGTAGTCATTGCTCCAAGACTTAAAATGTCGCCGTTGAGGACAGAAGGGCTAAGCCTTGCCTACATTCAGCTGGAATTTACAAAGTGGATTGTTCATTGCGTTTTTTTTTGGTTTAGCCCAAGTTCTATACTTTTGTAGTGGCGTGTTTGAAAAGCTCGGTACGATAGTGAAGAATTGTGCAAATCCATGATGGGGCACGGCCGTAAGGGTATAAAAACCGCATCTCCACAAAAAATGTGAAATTCGAGCTTAACAGAAAAGCGAGAAAATAAGTAACCAGCAGCACCAATAGAGCATGAAATATGTTTTACGCTTAAGTTCCATATATTAGGTCGTTCCGAAAGTTCTTTCCGTTTTTTCAACCTATCATAAAAACACGTGGAATGAAGGTAAGGAAACGATTCAAGCACTATCCAACGCAGCTTTTCTTCCTCTTTTCAACGGTCATATATCTGTGTCGCTTGCTCTTGTGATCAGTGAGATAATGGCCGAAATTTCGAACCCATGGTTTTCATGGTGTCCAACTTTGGCAATTTTTCACATCCTTCTTTTTTGAATCTTGGAAAAGCTTTAATAGCACTCAGATAGAGTAAACAAAGTGCAATCTGATGGAATTTTTTGGCAACTTTGATGGATTCTTAGTATTTTTTGAGATAATTTTTGCAGAAGTCTTCATTTTTTTCGAAATCACAAAAAACAAAAACGCTCCAAACATTAACAAATCTTCGGATTGCGACACTTTCAAAAGTCGTTTATGATTGTCCACTATTTTTACAAAGTAACTCAGTGTTTACCGCTTCGAAATATAAAATTTCGCTTTTCGCGTGTACACCCTTAGGCGGGTCCAAAATCAAGAATTATGGAAATTTTATCGTCAAAAACTCCCACAAATTGGGAAGAAAAATATTCAATAGAAAGAGGAGAAAAAGCTGCATCGAATGACACCTTAATTGTGCACTGTTTCATGTTCTATGATTCTTGGCATCACCAAAAGTGGAATTTGATAGCATCAGAAAAATATTTCTAAACAATTTTCAAGGCTAGCTATGGGCGCCGAAAAATTGCATTAAATCGCACTTTGTTTGCTCTATCTGACTGCTGTCAAAGCTTCTCCAAAAGTCAAAAAAGAAGATCGTGAAAAATTGCCAAAGTTGGGTATCGTAAAAACCATGTGTTCGAAATTTCGAACATTATCTCACTGATCGCAAGAGCAAGCGCCACAGGCATATGACAGTTGAAAAGAGGAGGAATAGCTGCGTCGGATAGTGTTTGACGCGTTTCCCTACCTTCATTCCTCGTGTTTTTATGATAGGTTGAAAAAACGGAAAGAGCTTTCGGAACGACCTAATATGTTGTGAGTGACGCGGTTTTTCCATGCTTCGATTCATGCATCCGCATGGATTTGCACAAATGGTCTTAAACATTGCATGCAGCTTTCAAAACCGCATCATTCACAAAAAGCACAAATCTTGAGCTTAATAAAGCCTGGAAAAAAGCAATCAACAGGTCATTTTGTAAACTCCAGCTGAATGTAGGCGATCGTTAGCGCATCTGTCCTCAATGACGATCTTTCAAGTCTTCGCGCAACCACTATCCAAAAACTTGTAATTCAAAACCAGCCTGTAAAAGACAAATTGAGAAAAAGGTGGAAAAACACAAAAAATTCGATAAATTAGTGAGTTTTCGCGCCGCACACGCGCCAGAGAGACAATGGCCTAACCCGCTGCGCTTCGGCTGCAATAGCGGCAACCAGCGCGAAAGCGGCTAACGGCTGCAAAAGCGGCAACTTGCGCGGTCTGGAAGCTCCCTAAGTTATGAGAAGTAATAGAAGTTGTTTAGTGGGAATGGAAGAAAAGTAGGATTCTAGTATTAAGCGATCTTTAATGTAACAATAAAGTTACCTTGGTTGTGCATCACATATACAAGGTGTCCCAAAAGCATGTATACACTGTTTGTTCATTAAAATCTCTCTTCCCTAGGGGTCTTTCGCCTGCCTTCAGATACCCTTTTGTAGGGCAGGCTTCAACTTAAATCACAATATGGGGCGAATCAACTAACTTCGTTTAGTACTGCAGGATTACGATAGCAACTTCAAGAATGATTTTGAGCCATTGAGAGCCTTATTTCGCTTTAAAAAGCAAACCAAACAAACCGAAAACTCTCACATTAGGCTAATTAAGGTCGCTAAAACCAAATATGAACTTTGCGCTTGATTGCGATGCTTCCTTCATGACTTATGCCCCGTAAACTGTAATAGCTGTTTTTAGGATGCTCCCTAAAATTGCACTCACACCCTTTCAAAGGTTTTGCAAACTCCTAGAAAGTTGACTAATGAAATCAGTGCGCGTGGAAACCCTGGTATACCACTTTTCAGAATTTTTGAAACTTTTTTGAAACACGACGAACCCACAATGAGTCAAAGCTAAAAGCCAAAAGTTTTCAATACCATAATTCTTCAGTATGAAAAGCGATCGGTAATTTGCTGCGTATTGTAAACTAAGATGAAGCCACTTTTACAAAATGGTACCCCAAAGTAGGTGAAGGACTCCTTTAGAAGAGAGATATAACGATCAAACAGTGTATACATACTTTTGGGACACCCTGTATATTAGGTTGGAAACTAAGTTTTGCAATCATTCAATAACTTACTTTTCTCTTAACGTGGCACACTCAAGTTTTGCTATTGTGTAGGCTATGACTAAGCTACAAGAGCAGCTGCTACTCTGCTAAATTCTGACGGCGGTGAGGGTTACGGTAGACATGTGGTATAAGAGGAAAAATTATAAAATTCGACAGATTCGGCTGAAATTTGGTATAGTGGGGTTATCCGGCATGCTGATCACGAAAACGATACTGAAATTGCGTGATAAGGGCTTTTTTGTATTACCGTATGTTTACGATGTAGCGTCCCACCCTAAGCAAGAAAAGAGGCATTATTTCAACAAATAAATATGATGTTCGTGTTTGGCAAGTCAAATAACCTTACTATATGTAGTCTCGATGATTTTGAGCTCTTGAAACCTTGGTCATTGACGGTTGTTTCTAGCAGCTTTGCGTATAGCGGACTTGCTCAACTTTGTGATTGCGGCAATTCTCGACATGCTATCAAATTCTATTTTTTCTTGCTAAGCCGCATGAGGTAACCTTTAGCAATGATCCGTACACAAGTCCGGATCAATGCGCATGGTCTAGGCTGCTAACTGCTTCATTTTGGCTGATAACCAAAATTCTCAAAATTCACCATTTTTCGAAAAATGCCTGGGTTTTTCTAATTCGCGTTGAAAGGCTAAGCAATTGTGCGCAGTTGTAGAACACATTGCGCCCTATATTGTCAGAGTTTGAGGCAACACATCCAAAGATAGTAAAGTTATGAAAGGAGTGCAAAACTAAGTTTCCAGCCTAATATATATACTGCAAGCGCGGTTCAAACAGCAGCTTTCTTCTTATGAAACACATAATTTTCTTATAAAAGACATTAGAGCAACACATTTACTAACTCTTCTCATTGTGTTTGCTTATGTGAAACAACAAGCGCTTCTCTGGTTTCCGATTTAGAAAGAACTTGAACTTTCTAACTTGTAGCAAACACATGCATGATAATGATCTACAGCCTGGCTGAGAAGCTGCCTGTATTTTATGACTTTTTAAAGCAATTTTGTTGATAAGCTCTTGACTTACATTTCTGAAAATTGTACAAAACACTGATATCACACTTAAACCAGTTAACCAGCTTTGCGAAAACCACTCTTGACTGTACATGCAAGCTCCCGTAGTCGTTTGCTATTCTACAAAATTGAGAACAAATCTTCAGATCAGATGCTTTATCAAGTACCAATCATGATCGCGGGCAAAATTTTAATATTTTGAAGATATGAATGGTTACAGATTTTGCTCATTTGTTATGGAACTTTACAATTGGATTAAGTATTCACGCTTTCGGCTTTGTTTCTTTGAGAGGTTTGATCGCAGCAGCTGCGGTGGGAAGATGTGGAGGAAGAGCAGCGTTCTTCGTCGCCGTCTCGTCCTTTGGTTTTTTTTTATCGGTGAATAATCGGTCCTTGAAATGTTTGAGAAGAAGAATTTAAAGATCAAGTATGTACATATTCAATAGTTACCGAAATTTTAGCGGTTTCTGGTACCATAGTTCCAGACTGCTGCAAAACTTATGGTACGAAGCATAAAATACATAGCAAAACTTCGTACATACATTGGCCTTCTTGACTGCGTGTCCTGTATCAGTAGTAGTAGCTGCAGTCGTCATCCTGGACATCTGAAACAAACAATTTTCTAAGTCATAAGCACCTAATTTCTTCAAAACCTCACATTTTAAACTTACATTAATAACATCTACGTCAGTACCAATGTCTACAATTTCGTTCAGTTTGGGATCGAATTGTACCTTGGAAAGCGCAGCACCGGTGGTATTGTCTTCAAGTGCATGCCGCTAAAGTGCAACTCATTCATAACGATTTTATTGAGACACTTTGTCAACCCCTAAATTCTGTTTGACCTAGGCTTAATCATTCCTCTGAATCCGCAAGCAGGCCTCTATCAGCGTAAGATCGCCAATTAGCGATCATTGTACGCTCTCAGATCACATGCAAATGTCCGTGTGGGAGAGGAGAGCAATGTCTATAATTTTTAAGAGCATGATTCTCTCTTTGAACAAACTGCCGTCCTTTTAAGGAAAAACCGTGCACGCAGGCCTGTCAAAATCTTGATCGAGTTATAGGTTGGACCACAGTCATGGTTTTGAAAGGAAATATTTGTCCTTTTGCGCTTACCACGCGTCCTGCTGGTTACCATCATACATCTTTAATAGTTTGTGTCATTTGAGTGGGTGAGCCAGTCAATTAGGGCAACTAAATTTCAGTTCAAAGGGCAACTAAATTTCAGTTCAAAAGCAATTCTCACTATACACGCAAGAATGCGCCCTCAAATCTGGACTGCAAAGCAGAGACAATGTAACCTTCCCGCGGAAAGATACTTCGAACGGAGAAAAAATCTATGTCAAAAAAAAACAGAAATTAGGTGAACTTTACATTACTTATGTTCTAAGCCGATTCAGTTGACCAGGAAGGCTTGGAGCATAAAAAATTGTTGCTTCATACCAATTTCCAAGGTTTTCAAAGTAGTACGTTTACAGACATATCAATACATGTGATTCAACATTTGTGTCATTTGATGGAGGGTGCTGCAGCCGAGCTATCGAGCCACTTTTTAGCGTAACACACGGTACCAGCATATAGGTGCACTACACGCACAGTCTAGCCGGTTTGATAAGCGGACCCTTCAAACTTTGCATGCCAAATGGGTCCACGCGGCTTTTGGCATGCAAAACTAGGTCGCTAATTCGACTTTTTGCAAAGTCATGTGTTTGCGTGACAACTAAATCTGCGAGCCATGAATTCTAGCCTAAAAAGCGATTAGGATGTTATTTTGTAAAAAATAACCCCAAATGATGATTGGGTTGATAATCGATTAGTCAAGGTTTCACCTGAAAAGTTGAGAAGAATTTTGCACCGAATGTGGCCCAAGCTGATAACCTTATGGCAACCATCAAGCCAAAACAAATTCAACAACTCATTCAAATTCGCATTTGCTCCTTTGCACCTAATTTTTTTTGTCTCAGAATTACCGATCTTACTTGAAAGAAGTTCTAAGAATGTGCTATTTATACAATACATTGGTGATGTCCACACCGCGCGGTGGGTCCTAAGTCATCATTATGCGAGCACGAAAAAGGCGTACGGAAAGTAAAGTCAGTCGAATCTTTGCCGAGCAGAAGTGACGCGCTGGTACCGAATATGAGATACTTGAGCATACCGCCTTGCTTCGATGTGATGATGACTTTTGAATTTCCCGCACTCGACGAGAACACCTCTGAGCATGTCGTATTTGTAATTCAACTATGAAGCAAAGCAGTACGCACAATTACCTCTTCGATATGTTTAACCATAACCTCTTTGCTTTTTGCCCAAAAACAAGCTCGGAAGGAGTTTTTACATTCGAAATGATTTCTCTGTGGAACTTTATATGAAAAGCATCGAAGGCTTTCCGAATCTGTACTCAGTATCTTCCAAGCGCCTATGGACGCGTATCTATGAGCGCTTCTTGGGCTTGAGACAAAGTTTTCTGAAATAGCTCAAACGGTTTAGTGCTAAATATCAAAAGACTTTATGCATGAACACTTTTATGTGATATTCATAATGCAGCAGTATTTGAACACTAGAAGGACCAAAACTTTAAAAAACACAGCTCAGCGTCCAAAGATGTTTAGCAAATAAAATATGGATTTGTAATTAGTGTTCAATGCTTTTCACAGAGTATAAACTTCCTTCAGATAGGTCAATTTGACCAGAAAGCTTTCTTCTGTTAGTTTGACTTTAGTACTCCCTACTGGGCCCTGTATGCGTCTTGTCTACAGGAAATAGAATTTCCAACCATTTAGTTTTGCAGCAACTTCTTTTACCTAGTAGTGTTCACTCACCACTGGCCCTTTCAACTTTGCATCCAAAACGAGTGGTCCAGCGTGGCTGAATTTCGTTGCGTTAATGTTGGCTGACTCCATTTTTCTAGGCATTTTTCTCTGAAAAATAGTCAAATAACCACTTTTGGAAATAAATTGCAAGGAATTTAATTCACGTACAGCTTTTGGTCGCTGTTCCACCGTCAGACTTTCTGAAAGTTTTGTTTTATATCTCTTCAAAATTTGTCAGTTTTATCTGCCATAATTTCACGAGAAAAGTCTCGCCTTTTTTCGTTTTCTGATGCTTGCAACCCAGACGTTTCGGTGTGCCTCCCGAAAAGATGGCTATGCTCTTTTTTTAGGTAATGTGCAAAGAGCGAATCTGTGTCGCCAAATTTTTTGGCATGTTCGAGCAGGTCGACTTTGGAAAAAAAAGTCTTCGTCTTATACTCGTGAAATTAGGGTAATTTCTACGCACTTATCATGGAGTTGGGAAAGAATTGAAAAAAAAGAAACAAGTAATTCTACATTCCTACTACTATAACAACAGGCTAACGTTGTTTTTTTGTGGGTATGTCTGCCTATTACAAAAATCGTAGTGCAAGTTGCAGCCAAGCTCTCGGAGCGAAGTTTCTCATGACACATCTACTCGCATGTGAGTCTAGCATGCATGGAGATGGGAACCAGCAAATTCGGATAGTTCCTTCGAGAACCACATGTTGCACATCTCACACCTTCTCGGCGATTTTTGCAAATTTAGATCGCATCTATACCTTGGATGTTATGGACATATATCTTAGACTTAAACTACTAAAATTGACAATGCAGTTGAAGAGTGATCAAAATGTTGTTCATTGCAGTCAGCAAATCCGGAAGTGCTAATGCTAAGCATGCTTCTGGTAAGAACAAATAAGTCGACACGATGTTGAATTATTCGATAAATCTCAAGTTTCGACTTTGGTTCATCAAAACTTTTATTACTTCAGTAAACCATTTCATCATCAGAAACATGCTCACCTTTTAGGAATTCTGCCGCTCGCGACCGCAGCGCAACCTGGGTCTCCCTTGCGAGCGTATTTTCTGATAATTTTTCGCCCTTAATTAGGTCACGAAGCCCCGCCTCCCAGACGCTCATCCAATTGACTCAGAAACAGGGTGCAAGGGAAGTGTTTGGTAACCGTTGCCATTCGCAATGAAACACTCATCACAGGATGCGTCTTGAAACGCCTATTTCAAATCTCCTTCCACTATCTGTTAAGCGATTGTCTGAAATAAGTTGCGAACGTTTTTTACCAAAAAAATTCGACTGTTTCGGTACAGCAAAACAAGAAAAATTGTTCAAGTTCCTTGTTTCACTCTTCAAAATAATTTTTCTATAAAGGCACAATAATTTTGAAGCTGGATAACCTGTCTTAGTTGTATGTCCTTGAAAAACTTAGATATCAATAATTGTGGTCATGCCTCTGTGGAAAATTGTGGCCAAAAAAGATAATAACTTACGAACAATCGCTTAGCAGATACCGAAGGCAGATTAGTACTCTGCGTTTTGAGATGCATCTAGTGGAATTTTCTCATAACGAACGATTACGCTCACCAAGTTCCTTTTCTTATTAGCATTGCTGGTTTATATGAAAAGTGTAACTTTGGGATGTTTTTATTGACTCAGCGCAAGCAAAATAGTCTCTAGAAAAAGCGGATCGTTGCCAAAGATCATGATCATACGAAAGTCGTGAAATGCGGCTCAACCAACAATGCTCTTGAGAATGTGATGATCGAAAATAAGAGCCTCAAAACTGTAGGATTTGGGACTTCCTTTTAAGCTGCGTCCCCCACTTAATTCTGGAATGATATCTACGAAAGTTCCCGCGAAATGAGCTTTTCGTGCAAACAAAATGACTTAGTCCATGCGGTGCGATGAGATATCGCATCCGCGAATCCATTCATTCCATACAAAAATGCTTCAACAACCTTTCTCCAACTTGTCTCAACCTGTTTACTCACTTGCAAACTCATTTCCTTAGTGGTCGATATCTGGCTAGGCTGCCCTAATATTACAATGTCACATGGATTTTTTATTCTTTCCCACTTCGAACACCTCACAAAATGCCATTTATTATCGATGACCATGCATCTAAATTACTCCCAAAACTAAAATTCATGTAAAATCCGATCCTTCGCTTTTCAAGACTTCTATGAATCTGCGTTGAATCAAATTCGTATGTAGAGCTTTCTGCAGAAAGCAAACTTTGGCTGGACTCGCACTGCATCTATGAATTAAAATGCTTATCTTATAGGAAACCTTCTACTACACTACAAGCCAAAAAGTTTTTTTTTTGATTGGAAAAACTACGAATTTGCAAAAGATGACTTCGCAAATGTACTACTTCAACTCTTCTTTGTCTTTCAGCACTAATTTTTATATCTCTAAGTAGTTGAATGTATGGACTATTGCTAAAGAAATTTTTCACAACTTTTCTCGCTAGCTAGCGGTACTTCATTAATTCTTGCGACCAAACTCATATTCACGTTTGAAATGCCATCTTTTAGGTTCAGTTCTACGAGATTAGTCAAAAGTAGCTTCTTAGCGATTATATTGAAAAATCTTTCTATTTTCATACACAAGTCATAAATTGAGTTTTGGTTGATGATTTGGAGGCTCAAAAACTTTATTAGATTTACATAGAAATTTTCGCAGCGGCATGATATATGGAAGCATTTGAGCTTGTTGGTAAATATTTTGGTGAATTCAACCTTCTTCCATGATTTTTATGGCGTTTGTATGAATTTAGAAAGAAACATGTCAGACTTTATAAGAAACATAAAACTTTTTTTACTCACTTACCTCAAAATGGGCTAGGGAACATTCTAGCCCATTTTGAGGTAACACATTCTCAAAAAATTGCAATCAAAAATGTGTAAAAAGAATGGGCTTAGTCCCAGCTCATTCGGCTGCTGAGAGTAAAAGGGGCTTTTAAGTCCATTTAAAATGGAGGTGAATCCCATTTTACCCCATTCTAAATGGACTTTTCGCATGATTGTTTCGCCAGCGAAAGCTTAGGTAGGGTTGGATCATTTTCATCACACCGCTTTGCCTCGTGGTTGCGATGAGATAAAATTTTTTGAACAAATCGAGCGATAGCAGGTTCCGACCAGTTTCTATCGCGAACGAATAAAATGGGTTTGAACATTGTCCTCCATTATGGACTTTCGTGGAAATCATTCCTGTACATCTAGAACTCTGCTATACTGAACAGCTAACGTTGAGAATTTTGAAATATCAAAGGATGCAAATTTTGATTTGAACCTGATTACGGTGGTGCAAGTTGAGAAATAAGAAGTCATACGTTAAGAACTTGTATTCGTCAAATACAGCCATTAATTCGTGTCTTACACTTACTTACTGGGAAGTATTACTAAGCAAAAATGTGTGGTATTTATGATCAGTTTTTCTAAGCAACAAAAAAAACCTGTTTGTGTCTTTCTTCCTTTTCTCTTACGATGATGTACGACCATGATTAACACAACCGAGGCTAACACTGCAGCAACCACCAATGCTCCAGCAATCACACCGAGTATGAAGGGTCTGAAGTGATAAATGAGATAAAAAATTAGGGTGATATACGATCATACAAAGCAGATTTGTTCGTCTGCCGAGGTCTCTCATCATTTTCGAAGCGTTTTTTCTGGAACGGTGGAGGATTGTGAATGCCAATCATCCTGGAATCATACCATTTCTACCATTTGCATAAGGATTATTTAATCACTTCTAAGACATTTTTTTGGCGTAGGAACCCGAGACCAAACATCCTATGTATGATGGATATAATGAAAGCATTTCTGTTAGCCAAAGAATTCTCAGTTTTGCGTTAGAAACACGTTTTTTTTTTCAAAAACGATTTTCAATAAAAGCGTATTTGGAATATCTCCAGAACCTACACTAGAAGTAAACGTTTTCAATAACTATGTTTTATAAGAGAATATGGATAAATCAAAACCAATTTCCAATCCTGCTTGATTTGTATACTACTCAATAGTGGTTTGCTGACAAGGGAAACGAATTTAGCCGGAGTAGCCTTTTTAAATGCGTTTCATACCACTCTAAGGGGCATTGGACACCAACTTCACATTTTTCGTTGTCTGCCAAGCGCTTTTGGATGCCAAGTTGTACTTTTCAGAGCAAAAAAGTCTAGGAAAAACTAATCTTGCTCTTTTCAGCGTTTATTAAAGCGGTGTTTAGTATGCTCAGACAATCGCAAATGATTTGCGGGGAAAACTGAAGTTCTAAAACTTCCGGGGGACATTCGTGTTGGAGCTGCCGGGTATATATCAGAGCCCACCACACGGCATAATAGGAGCGTCGTTCCGGAAGTTTTAGAAATTCACTTTTCCCCGGAAGTCATTTGCGATTGTCTGATTGAGTGTATTAGATAGAAAATAGCGAATGAACCGCTCCCTAAAAATAGACCAGGGAACGATTTTGTTCCAGTTGTGCATTCAATCTTGCAACCTCAAAACGCTCAAACTTGGCGTCTCAAGTCATTTGGAAAGGCCACTTCGACTGAAAGGACTTTCTTTCAAGACAAATGTGAAAAAATTAGCCAAAACGGGATAAGAACTCAGTCCTAATCGAAATGAGAAGCATCAATAAAAGATTTCCCAAATATTTACAAATATCCTTGCTGCGAAAGATTTTCAAAATCCAAAAATTTTTCACTAAAAGGTGCACGAAAATATGAAGAGATAGCACCATTTATTAAAGGAAATTAAACTCATTTTACTCTAAATTTGAGTTATGATGTAAACGTTTTTCCTTGTTCTCGCTTTTGATAAGCAACATAACAAGCAAAGATTAATGTCAAAAACAGGAATGGCTTGCTGTCCAAAATTTTTTGGGTAGTTCAGTACATCTCATTGCAGTTGGCAACTTCGAGCGGATATGAATTTCTTGCAAGTGGTCTGCAACCTCGGAAGAATATTGCTGACATCTTTCATGAAGATAGGAAGTAATCATCTGCCATCTATTCGGACTTAGTCACACAACTACTTATAAGGAACGCTACCTAATTTAGCTCGGCCTTTTGGCAAGTGACATATACATATTCTGAATCAGCTTCAAACGCTGACTCCAAATATGCTATTCCTAGCTGCCGCGCACCATTTCGAAGCGAGTTATGGAATTTTTCCTGCGCAAAATTGGCATACTCTCGACTCGCTGACATCACGGCATCATCATCTAAGTGCTCGTACACTTGCGTTGATTTTTTTAGCGAGAAAAGATTGGATTTGTGTTATTTCAATGCCTCAGCACGTTCTTCTTGCAGATTTATATTTAGAGGTAGTAGTAGTAGGTCAGTAGTATGCCAATTTCGCGCAGAAAAGTGCATAACTCGCTTCGGAATGGTGCGCGGCAGCTAGGAATAGTACATCTGAATCATATGTTGTATGAATATATGTTCTGAATCAGCGTTTGAAGCTGATTCAGAACATATATGTCCCTTGCCAAAAAGCCGAGCTAAATTAGGTAGCGTTCCTTGTCAGTCAGACAATTGAAATGAGAGATTCAATGCTAAATTACATCGCAAACTATCCCGCAAAGTCGCAAGATGACTAACATAAGCAAAGTCTCTCTAGTGCAAATACTTAATACGATTAGATATAGAGACGGCTCGGCTTTGGTGACGTGCGGGCCCCAGCACAGAACTTACCATTTTTCCCTGTCTCTCGCCTTAGACCCCTATGATCTTCTTGGCTAACATTGGTGGCTGCATCCACGAGTTCCAGGTGCAAAAATAGTATCCAGCTGATTTCTTAGCTGGTCCATCCCTTCAAACACGTCTGCCCATCTCGTTGGAAGTCTTCCTCGGGAACATTTCGCTTTGCTGGGAATCTACTCAAATGTTCTCAGTGTCCATCTGTAGTCTGTTCTTCTCGTGATAGACCGGCCCATCGATGTTTCTCTTTTGCAACGCATTCCAGTGGGTCACGAAGACGGGAAGCTCTTTTCACGTCCGTACTGCGAAATCCGACAAAATGATGTTTGTGTCGGGTATCTTCAGAAGATGCGCTCTAGCGCCCTTGGGTGGTCCTTAGCTTTTGACATGGCTACGGTGTCGGCCAAAGTTCCAGCTACGTAACGAAGTTGGAAGAACGCTTGAGTCGAATAGATGGGAACGAAGCTCCGGGTCCGTCAGTTGGTCGGTGGCTTCCTTCAGAGGCCCGAGGGCGGTCCAGGCTGTTCTTCTCCTTTGAGTTCTTCCTTCAAGTCGTTCTCCATGTTCATCGAACGTCCGAGATACACGTGAAAAAACGTCTTCATGACAGGGGGTGCCTTCCATTTCTGCATCTTTGCAAAGGGCGTTCTTTATGAACTGACAATGAGTTCTTCCGATTTATTTCCGATTAATTAGCAATCCGATCTTCTTCCCTACTTCAGCATCGTTTCTGCTTCAGTGATACTGCTTGAGAAAAGGACGATGCCATCCGCAAAACGAAGGTAGGATAGGAATCTCCCATCAACTCGTATGCCTCTCTCGCCCCAGTCCAGTACCTTCGTCACCCACTGCAAAGCTGCGGTGAACAGCTTCGGCGAGATTGTGTTGTCGCCTTGTCGGATCCTCTTTCCGACTGGGATTGTCAGGGGGCGATGGAATAGCTGCATCGTCGTTGTACAGTCCTTATAGCAGTCGGCTACTGTCCTCACGTAAGCTGGGTCCACACCTTAATCGACTAGCGCAGACAGGATGGCGTTGGTTTCGACGCTGTCGAAGGCTTTCTCGTAGTCGACGAAGGTTAGGACGAGAGGCAGCCGGTAATCCCGGCAGACTTCTATGACCCTCGAAACGGTCTGGATGTGGTCCATGCAGCTGAATCCTTTGCGAAATCCAGCTTGTTCTTGGGGGTTGGGCTTCATCCAGTGTCCTTGATATGCGAGCGAGGATAATCTTTGTGAAAAGCTTGTACAGCACACTCAGCAAGCATATTGGACGATAGTTCCGAAGATCCTCCCGTTCACCCTTCTTGAAGAGAAGGACGGTTCTTGATGTTCTTCACTGGTCGGAAATCTTCTCCTTCTAAAGGATGTTTACTGCGGACGCTAGAATTCGTGGAGACGGTGTCGCAGGCAGAAGGAAGATGATCTGGTCCTGGAGCTCTGGTCTGTATCGCGATACGCACTTCAGCAGGTAGAATTCGGGGTGGTACTTATCCAGTGGGAACAACGGGCATCGACATGGGTGTTGATGAGCAGAAGAGGTTGGTGTAGGAGTTCTTCGCGATAGATTCCATCTTGTATCGGGCAGAAGTCGGAGTCCCTTCTTCGTTCAATAGTGCAGCCAGTGTAGGGATATTCACAGAGTCCCTTCGGCACTTCTTATGACTTCGCCTTCCCTCGACTGCTTCTAGTACCTCTACTTCCTGAGATCCTTTTGCAAAGATGTTTTCTGAAACTGGCCGATGGCTATCAGTCGCTCGAGATGAGCTGCACGGTGAGCCTGTCTCAAAAATTTTCTTCTTTCAAGTTATTCCTTAGTGGTCCTCGAAATGCGTTCCGGGTTCTTCTCAGAAGTCACAAAGGCGCACTCTCCGCAGGTCGGAATCCTTCCAGAAGCCGGTTGTAGTCGTACGTTGGGCGCTCCTCAATGGGCCAGTCACAACTTGATATGAGCTCTTCCAGCCTGTTACCGTCATAATCGACTTCCTTCCTTCTCGCGGCACTATGACAGACTTTCTTTTCCAGCCTTCGGCTGAGTCGTATCTTCTCTCGAAGGAGGCGGTGATTGGAGCCACTGCAGAAGGATGGAACTACTGAGACATCGAGCAAGCTTCACGTTCGGTTGGTGAGAATGTGGTCGATTTCCGCGTAAGTCGTTCCGTTGGGCGATTCCCATGCCCACCGGCGATGTTCTTTCTTCATGAAGGTGGGATTTCCGTGGAAAAGTCAGTGGAGAGAAGCCCAACGAGACGGTTGTCGTCTCCGTTACCATAGTCCATATCCAATCCCGATCCTTTATCTCTCCTCTAGTGGCATCCCGATCTTCGCGTTGAAGTCACTCACAACGAACTTGTAGAAGGACTTCTCGTTGCGGACAGCCTGCTCCATGTCTTCGTAGAAAGCATCTAGCTCAAAATCGTTAGCTGCTGATGTTGGTAAGTAGCCGTTGATGATGCTGATGGTCATCTGACGTGGAGGTCGTTGCGTTGTCGTACGGTGGCCACTCGGGGTGACATGATCCCATGCGAATCGACAAGATGGACGATTGATGGGTGGACGACAAAGCCAACGCCTCCGACATTTCGTAATGGAACTTTTTCGCCACAAATAATGAGGATCCCATCACTCATCCGTCGCACGTCCTTCTTCCTGGACCTCGTTTCCTGCAGAGCGATGACGTGGTACTTAATGTGCTCTGCAGCGTCGAGAAGAGCGTAAAGGTCGGCGTTTGTGGAGACTGTTCTAAGTTATAGGTGCAGAGTATGAGGCAGACTTCATGGCAGTCATCCATGCAGAAGTACAGATTATGAGGCAGACTCCATGGCATCCAAGCAGACGTGTCGTTTTTGGCCAATCCAGAAGGCGCCCTGAAAAAGGCATCTTTCTTGCTACCACCAGGCGCCGTAGGCGGGATCGAATGTGTGCAGGTTCTCTTTCTCTTCTTCTAGTTGGTGAAGTAATAGAATTTCTAAACTGCCAGGACAGATTACTAGGCCTACTCTTGATTTCCACGGAGCGATCGCTAACCTTGGATGTAGAGCAGAGACGGCACCGCTTAGCGATCGAGAAGCCAGATGGCAGGAGATCTGGCCTGGTCTGCTTTTAGCTGGGCATAAGACCGTAGTGGGGATGCAACTATGCGATATAATATTAGGTTGTCCCGAAAGTCTTGTCGGTTTTTTCAAACCACTGCAAAACCACGCACAATACAGAACTGAGAGAGTTTCAACATGCATTCGATGCAGCTTTTCCTTCTCTTTCTTACGGTTACATTTTCATACCACATTCTTGTACGCTTTTTTGATAATTGTCAAAGTTCTCCACCCGTCAACTTTACCTGCTCAAAGTTAGGCTAATTTTTGAAAATTCCGTATGAAGGCTTCGGAAAGGGTTAAGTGTGGATCAAATAGAGCGATTCTCGGACTACAAGGTATCGTTTTTAGATTTTCCTAATCTGCTATATTTAGCTTCAAAAAATTATTTTTCCGGAGACCTCGAGTTTTGGCAAAGTTATGAAACACGCAACTGCATCAAATACACGAAAGCTTTCGAAGTTTTTGCTTATTGAAACATGATTCTTACTAAATGTTATTTATGCAACATAACCAACTTTGATTCGCTTTGAAAAAGCAGCTTTTTGGAATTTTTGGTACTTTTACTTATTGAACTTAATCAAAAAGCCGCGGTTTTTACCAATAAATAATCATAACGGACTTGGTAAACGTGGCTCATGTAATCTAAAATAGATACAGTGTAGCCGAAGGTTTGCTCTACATAACACTTATCAGCGTTTTGGAAACATCAGAATAAAAAATTCTAAAGTCCAGGAAAGATTTGGCGTTATGCTGAGCTGCTCAAAAAGCCATGGCGATAACATTGCAAAGACAGGTTATGAAGAGCAAGTATAACTGTAAGAAAGAGAATAGAAATCTGAATCAAATGGTACCTAAGCCGTCCATGGATTGCTGTTCTGTGAGTTTTAGTGATCGATGAAAGAAACCGACAAAACTTTCGGGACAACCTAATATCATAGTGGGTTGAAGGCAGCGTTCGGGCAAATTTGGACCATGGGGCTCTCACGTGGATAGTAATTTTGGGGCCCTAGCTAACTAAGCTACTGTCCAACCGGCATCTCAGGTAGTGCATTAACGGCTGAGATATTCTCCTGAAACTGGACCCAGGGATCGTATTTCGCATGGAGTCATGGAGCAACACATCAATTTTGCGCGAGCACCCGGTCTTGAATCGAGGCGAATATCTAAGCCGTTAGAGCACTACCTGACCTGCCGCTTCGGCAGTGGCTTAGTTAGGGCCCCAAAATTGTGATCCACGTGAGAGCCCCATGTGTCCAGATTTGCCTGGACCCTGCCTTTAAGATATAAGGAGAACTAAAATAATACATTGAAGTCTTTAGTAAGTGCAATTATTGTTGACGAGCGTGATTTAGTAGGTACTAGTTGGCTTTCCCGGTCCAGCCCGGGCCATGGTTCACTGCACTGCGAGCCATCCCCCCCCCTCCCCCCCCCCGGCCTATATGGTATGGATGACTTACCCTGGGACATCCGCTTGGAAGCCGCATCCTCGTGATCCTGAGGTGAACATGAGCTTCACCTCCATCCTTTACATGAGTATAGAAAATGCTTGATTGAACATGATAACCCTTTAATTTCTTAGGAAAATGTAAACAAATCAATAAATCGATAGAAGAACGCAACAAATCGCCGCAAAAAGTAGCCTATCATCTGCGCAAGGGTCGAAAACATATGTGTGCAAAGTTTCAGCTGAATCGGTTGAGTGGCGCGCGTTTCTATAACGCGCATACCCTCCAAACTGACAATTTTTGAGTTTTATATATATATAGATTTTTGAGGGAAACGTTCAAATAGCAGAAAAGATGCTAGTTTCAATAAACAAGATAATTCTATCGTTTACTAGTAACACCTTATTCATATGATTAATTTACAAAGCATTGTCTCTAAACAACTTACTCTTCGTCAGTTGTCTCCTCTCCTTCGTTGGTTGTCATCATGTGCTCTAAATGAATTGTTGGAGAGAATACCGTGGCGATGAGTGTCTGCTTTGGAGTAGACTTGGAAGTAGCGAATGTTTGTTTAATCTTGGTCTTTTTATACGGAGATCTTGACGAAGGCTTGGAAACAGCAAACGTTCTTTTTCTTGTCTTTCTAGGCGTAGGTTTTGACGAAAGCTTGGATACAGCAATCGTTCTTTTTCTTTCTGTCGTTCTCATTTTCAAATCAGTGATTACAGGAGCTGTCTGTTTCGTCGTTTCTTTTGTTACAGCTTCCTCCAATTTCGCTGTTGATGTTTTTTTATACGTTTTCTTTTTAGTCGTCTTCTCCGTTGGTGTCTTCACGATGGTTTTTTGGGTTTGCTTCGTTGTCTCTTCCAATGTCACAGCGCTCTCTGTCGTTCTCAGGCTTTTCGTACTTACTGCTACTGTTGTCTCTTCTGGTGCATTTTCACTTGTAGTAATTACAACCTTAGGTAGATCTGTCGCTTTTTCAGCTTTCAGTGATGAGGTCTTCAACGAGTTCAAAGTCAATATCCTATTTTCTGCTGCTTTAAGACGCTGCTCATGTTCGTTTCCATCGATCGTTTCCATCGATCGATTTGGTACTTGTGAAGTGTCCACCACTGGTAACTGTTTGATACTTGTTCTTTCCAGTTGCTGTCTGACTTGTGAAGTACTTGTTGCACCTGAAAGCTCATTACTCAAGCCCTCGCCTAATGAGCTTCCCACCTGTTGTCGGAGTGGTATTTGTGATTCACTTGTTTCAACTGGAAAATTTCTGTCAGAAGTTTTCTCGAAAAAGTGTTGTTGTTCGCGTGGTGCTTCTGGAGATTTCTTTGCAGAGCTTGATTTGGCATCACTTGTGATTTCTTGGTTCAAATAAGCAGTGGGTCTTGCAGAAAATGCTGAAACGATAGCGTTGCTTACAGCTACTATTTTCAGACTCATGAAAGAGTTGCAGTGGTATAATGTAAATTCCTTGTTCGAAAAAAAATCCTGTGCTTTTGAATATCTGGTCCTACAACAAAAAGGTAATACAAGATAATCTTTAACAAAGATTAGCATGCTATGTCGTAGATGATATGTTCTCGCAAGAGTGAATAGCCCAATTTCGATCTTTTTAGCCTTTGCTGGCGACCAATTCCTTTGCAAAGGTAGTGTATGGAATAGGTTAGCTTTTAAAATAAATTAGATTAGTAACACAGGTGCTCTTCTGTATAAAAGCGACAAAACATAAGGGATTGGATAACGGTCTTTACGCTGCAAAACATGCAGCTGCTTAAACTGCAGCTTTGTAAGATCTTCATGTTTGCAGAAAAAGATGTCTAAAAACATGCGGCAATGCTTGGCTATCTCTATAATACAAAGCAGAAACACACTAGTAACACTAGTAAACTCTTGACAAGACACTGTCAACATTGGTAGCACTATAAGATTAGTAAAATTGATAAGACGGGATAACAGGATATATTAGTAACACTTGTCATACTTGTAACAGTGGTAGCGCCCCCCCCCCCTCTTGCCCAAAAATGGGTCGCAGAATTTTTGAAATTTACTTACGTGGGTTATAAAAATTTGCAAGTGACTTGTTTATTTTTGTAAACAATTAAAATAATTTTTAAATTTTTTAAAAACTCAAATTAGCCTTTTAAGAAAATTTTCGGGGACATGGTTGACGCTACGCCCCCTTTCTCCAGCTTTACGGGCTGGGGAGCCGCAAAAATTCTGAGAAGCACCCCTAAAAATTTTTCGGAATGCGTGGCTGATGCCACGCACCTTCACTTGGAAACAATTTTTGCCGTTCCCCCCCCCCCCCCCCCGAACAGAAATCCTGAGACCGCCATTGCTAACTCTGGTAACAATAATGTATGGCAAGCGGGAGCATGAGTCCCAATAGAAAAATCTTCTCTCAAGCATATCTCCGCGATTTGTTCAGGTCTTTCCCGAACGCCCCAAATCTCAACGTTTCTCTCAGAAACATTAGGCTTTGGCCGTACTTTACCAGTGTTACCCGTTACTAGTGTACTCATGTTACCGGTGTTACCCGTGTTACCGTGTTACCAGTGTTACCAGTGTTACCCATGTTACTTGTGTTACTCGTGTTACTCGTGTTACTAATGTCACTAGTGTTACCGCTTCTATTGCTATTGAGTAGTGAAATGATCACAAATACAGTTTTATTCAAAAACGCAATCTCATTGACTGATGAGTAACACGAGTTACACTGGTAGCACGGGTAACATTAGTAACATGAGTAACACGAGTAACACTATTAACACCGGCAACACGGGTCAAGTATGGCCAAAACCTTATCTAGCTTGCCGTTGTGTCAGCAGAGCCTGCCCAACTGACAGTCACTAAATAAAGTATGGCACACATGGGACCAAGAAGGCGGACATTTCTTGACACACTATTCAAATCAAGAATTTGTCACAACGATGCTGCAAAAGCCTCCACTTTGTGCTGTGTCCTAGTTTTATACTATTTCTTTCAGATTTATTATTGCTATGAAGCGAATCTGGCATTGTAAACTAAGTGCATGTCACGTGTCGCCAACTAGCATTGATTACGAAGAGCAAAAAGCAAGAATCTCTTTTCAGGAGGACTGTTTATTGGGGTGATCTATGACTCCACACAGAAGCGGAAACTTACCTTTTGCAACAAGAAACTCGTCCCCAGTGCCGTTCACCTCCTAAACTTTAGGCTCAGTAGATATATGTTGAGCAACAATATAGAATTTTGTGACTTCTATGCATGAGGACGAGATGTCACAGTACTCACATTCTGCAGTGAAACACCTGCAAGGATAAGTGGGAGGACGAGTACATTGCACATCCGCATGCAATGGAACGCTACATCGAAATGAATCACTTTGCTCGAATCTGTTTCGTGAAAAGTTAGGCAACTAGTTTATTTTGAGCTCAAGTGTGACAGAATAGCTCAATTCCATTTCGTTCTTAGCCGTCACTTAATTGGTGGTTAGTTGGGTTGCAAAGAAATTTTTTCGAAGCTTTGCCATTCCGTGTAATTGCTGCCCTCTATCGGGCTTCAATGACAAGCATCTACAATGTTACATTAATTGATTGGATATGTACGTCAAACACAGGAACAACAAGGACTTATTTGAGAAAGCCACTTCGTGTATAAATATGTTATCTGCCTTTGTACTACGAATAGTTCTATACCTTAAAAAGTTGAAAATTACCATTTACTTTGATTACAAAGTTTTTCGAAAGGAGCCTCTTTCCTAATGCTGCACTATAGGTTAGGTATCGGAAGCATTTCCACTACGGTACTGAACAGATTCTGAATCGAGCATAAATAGCAACAGAAAGTAAGAAATATACTATTTGATAGACTAAAGCAAGATCTATTAGGCTTTAACCATACTTTACTTATATCACCCGTGTTACTGGTGTTACTCGTGTTACTAGTGTTACTCATTTTTTGACTGATAGATATTGAAATCGATTTTGATCGTCTTAGCAAAGTGAACTTTGCACTTTGAACTGCAACCAGTGCCATTAGGGAACACACTAGTAACATGAGAAGCGTGACTAACACTGGTGACACCGGTAACACGGGTAACACGGGTAAAGTATGGCTAAAGCCTTACGTCGCAAAGAAAGTTCTGCCAATAGAGGTGACCTACATTGTGCTATTTACATCTTCATCACGAGTGCCAGTCAACGAATTTCTTGGTCATGTGCATGAGCAACCTAAGACTACCGTTAGGTATAGCAGGGATGTTTCCCAAGAAACCCGCTGGCTGCATTTCGAAACATGTAAAGAGTTCGACTTTTGAACGCAGAGATCAATGGGTCATTGCTTGAAAGAAGGCTCCGGTACCGCAGCAGATAATAGTCGGATGTCTCTTTATCTGACCAATGAGTATAAGGCGGATTTGCGAATCAAGCTTCTCCAAGTTCTGCCCATCTATACTCTGAAAAATGCCCCTTTACGCAGACCTTAGCGCAATGCATTACTCTCCTTTTTTGGGGGATTTCTTGTTAGTATGTCTTTACTTTTCCGAGCCGAATAGCATATTTGATAGTTAGCGTCATGACGCATTGACAAACACCCTTGCGTTCGCATCAATTTTGGTATCTAATTATAGGAAGAATTGGCAGAATTTATTACAACCTAATACAATATGTCATTGAGACATTCAAAACCGGTCCACGTAGTGAAGCCGAATTTCAGGAAATATCACAGTCAAAAATTTTCTTTCTGTCTACATATTAGGTTCGAAAGTTCAGCTGTTTTTCAGAATGAAGATAGACAAACGCTATAAGCACTACCCGATGCAGGATTGCTACCTCTTTCTAATGGTTATGTTTTTGTTCGGATTCTCTCAATGTCGGCTCATTAATCGGCAGGGATCTCCAATCCATGATTTTCACCCATCTTCAGTTTGGCTATTTTTGAAAATTTCAACTTTTAGACTAGCTTTTATAATTTGGACAGAATAAACAAAATACAATACAAAACTATTTCGGCTTCATCAAATAACTCTTGAGTATTTCTTGAGATGATTTTCCCAAAAGCTCTTAGTTTTGCACAGAGTTGCGATGGGGGAATCCGGGCCCACCAAAAGTGAAGGTGGTCCCAGCTACCACTGGCCGGCAAAAAGTGAAGGTGGTAGTGCCGGACACTCTCCTTCCAAAAACGGGGGGGGGGGAGGGGAGGGGGGGGGGGCGTTAACGTCGACTGAGCCTATCATTCCAGGTCGTTGCCACCAGTGTGCGGAGAATAAGCAAAGCAAAAGTTTATTGAAAGCTATTTTTATGTATGCGGCGGCATATATATTCAAAATAAACGTTTTAGTGAATGGTGTATTTGAAAGAAGTTAGCGGGACTGTACGGATTTTACTAAGTAAATTTTGTCAACGTACTTCGAAGAAAGTAGGTCGATCCAGGGAATAACCGTCGCGAACCAGAATTTTGAATAATCAAATAGTGAAAAATCATGCAAAATCCAGGGTCTTGAAAAAGAAGGTAAAAAAGCGCTTTTCAAAGTTCAACAGCTCATAACTTCTCCAGAACTGCATGAATCATGTTGCGACTTCATAGGTTAGATTCTTCTCATCAAGAGCTTTGAGATGATGTAAAACACGTGGAGGTTTATGGCCTTTTACGACTTATGCCGGGGGGAGGAGACTTTTCATCACAAAGTCCCCCCAGCCCACTTTAATGTGTTGGATGGAGGCCGCCAGGGGAGAACTTGTGATGAAAAGTCTCCTCTCCCGGGCATAAGTCGTAAAAGGCCATAAACCCCCACGTGTTATACATCATCTCAAAGCTCTTGATGAGAAGAATCTAACCTATGAAGTCGCAACATGATTCATGTAGTTCTGGAGAAGTTATGAGCTGTTGAACTTTGAAAAGCGCTTTTTTACCTTCTTTTTCAAGACCCTGGATCTCGGCGCTGTTTCAGTGGATCGGTACATCTAAGGTGTATTCTGATAAGGCAAACCTTACTCTACAAGAGCTATGAAGTCGCAACATCACGCACTGTCACTTTTAAGATTTATATGAATTTAACTGTCAGCTGTCATTAAACACGCTAAAATGGTAATTTTTTAGAATTCTGGCTTTCGACGACTATCTCTCAAATCGCCTCGATTTTTTACCATCTGACAGAGCACCAATTACTCTTCAAAACTTATGAAGTCGGAATTGCTGACATCTTCAACCGCAAGATTAATAAAAGTGGAAATTTCGCATAATTTATCGTTATTTTATTATTCAAAATTCTGGTTCTCGGCGGTTATTCCCTGGATCGACCTACTTTCTTCGCAGTACGTTATAAAAAAACTAACTTAATAAAATCCGCACAGTCTCGCTAACTTTTACTTCCAAATACACTATGTACTAAACACGTTTATTTCAAATATATGCCGCCGTATACATAAAAATATGCTTTCTATAATATTTTTTGCATTTGTTTTGCTTATTTTCCTTCTTCATCGTTTAGGAAAAAAGGAAAAGATTTTATTCCAAAAGTGAAGGTGGTCACTCTAGCTCAAAAGTGAAGGTAAATCGGCTCCCACTATCGCACCTCTGGTTTTGCACAATCGCTTCAAACGCTGACAAATCTTTGGACTTCAAAGCTTTCAAAGACGGATTGTGACTTAGCACTATCCTTAGCATGACAACATTACCACAACAGCAACTGAAATGTTTAACGGTTCAGAATATTGAATTCCGAATTTTCTGGGTACAGCCTGGAACGCGTCTGAAAACAAAAATTATAATGATTTTATCCTCAAATATTATCCAAATCAGGAAGAAAGGAAGTCTATCAGAAAGGAGAGAAAAAGCTGCATCGAATGACACCTTGGTTGCTTGTCGTTTATTGTCCTATGGGGATTGAGATGCCAAAAGATGGAGTTTGATAGCATCAGAAAATTATCTTCAAAAGTTTTGAGAAGCCAGCTAGAGATGGCAAAAAACTTATTGTATTGCCTTTTGTTTATTCTATCCAACTGTTATCAAAACTAGTCCAAAAGTTGAAAATGGAAATTTTTAAGAATAATTATACTGAAAATGGGTGAAAATCATGTGTTGGAGAGCCCTGCCAATTTCTGAGCTAACATTGAGGGAATCTGAACCATAACATAAACATTAGAAAGAGAAAGAAATTCTGCTTTGGACATTGCTTACAGAGTTTGTCTATCTTCATTTTTAGTGGTCTAAGCATGGGTCTGGAAAACAGAACGAACTTTCAGACCGACCTATATCTGTAGAGAGCTTAGCATGAGCAAAGAAGATCCGTAGGTTAGCTCAAATGCGAGGAACAAAAATTAGGCCAAAAGAAAAGCATTGCCTTTTTAAATTTATTACGCTAAATTTTGTGTCTCTTAAAAACTGTAGATGGCTAAAAAAAATTGTGGTATTATAATAAAGGTGCAAACTTTGTAGCAAATACTCGCCTAGGAATAGCCCAGCATTGCTTTAGCAAGATATAGCAGCTTATACTGCGAACTTTTTGGATTTTAAATCCAAATTCTGCGTGGATCAAACTGCGCGAATGTTTCAAAAACACTTTTTGGGGTTTGTTAGGCTGTATCGAAACGTATGTTCCTTACACTTTTCTACTCACTACTCCGCGGCATGAGGATGCACTAGTTTGTATCCACGTACTACTTGAAATGTTCAATACTAGCTGAGCCCCACCATTCTGGACACAAAGTCAATGAATTACCTTTCAAATTGCTAAGATGAATAATTTAGCGCAAAATGTCTTTCTGTCACAGTGCCTACTTTCGTACTCCTTAACACAGATATTAACGAGAAAACCAGTTCGTATATGGTCAACGAAAGTTGTTATTTCTTCCTCATCTAGCTATAGCCTTCAAATCATTCTTTTTATATGAACTTCTCTGTTTTGTATACACTAACCTTCGATCATGGATCCTGAAAAAACTTTTGCGAAAGGCTCTGAACTACAGGAGGAAAGCGGGCATTCTTGTCTACTCTTCCATGTCCAGTCTTTCAAAGTAGGATTTATTACTCAGCACTAGACCAATTCATGAAAAGTAGAGAAAGAAAATATTACTTTGGCTAAAAAAATCTTGTTTGTTCATGCAAATCCATAAAAATTGTCTTATTCTTCTTTACATATGATTCTGTAAAGGGAAGTAGTGCAAAGCTTCTACTATCATATATACAACCACTTGAAGTTTTTTATTATCGTAAAGGACGCTTTTGAATATGACCAAATTTCCAAGAGCTCAGTTCTTTGTATTTCTAAGCTTCGCTTTCATGTTGTGATATAGGCAATTAATTTGGTATATATGGGTACAATCAAGTTTTGCCGTGATCTGCCGTTTCGAAATTTTCTGATTGAAAAAAAACGAAATTTGCTCATTTTTGCGCAGTTGTTTACTTCTTCGCGTTTTTCATAGGGAAAAAACTTCAACTCAAACGATGCATATACTCAAATTCTCATTGAATGCCCTTAAGATGCTCTCTAAAGGAAGACCAAACATTACACAACTTGCATGCAGCATTTGTGGGAGCCGCAAAAGCGACCGAAGTTATTTCTAGCCAACTAATAGCGAGTAAAACGTGAATGTTGATGATCAAGGGGAGGAAGCAGTGTGGTTGGGACAAAATTTTAATTTGCTTTCTAATCAACGTGCAAAATCTCCAATATGAATTTCGCCTTATTTCCTATCCCGTCTGGAGCACTTTCGCTAGGTGTTTTACGCAAGAAAGAACAACGAAAATATGTGATTCTAACCTGCCATTTTCAATTTCTCGCCTTATTTAGACACTTATTGCCTTCCACCTTCCATGGAGTACTTGGACTGCAAGAGTGCAGCTGAATTGATTCGACCCGTTGTAACTCAAAGTTATATTAGTGAAAGGTTCTTCCCCCCCCCCTCAATTTCTGATACCAAGAGCACGCCGAAACATGGCTTAATTAGCTTAAGTGTTGCGCATTCTATCTGTGTCGGGACTAACTGGTCAAACTGAGACTGGTTAGGCTCGTCTCCCCTCTCGACAGCTTGCATATCCAGCTTCTGACAGTTTGTTCAATATCCTTTATCGCTCCCATATCTCTCTACACTTAGCTGCGGCTTTTGAGAATACCAATCAGCAACGGTTTCGTAAAATTCCAATACTCACTGTCCAAAGTGAGAGTCACCGTCTCCCCTTCTCCAGACTCTGGCACAAACAATGTGTCTTTACACCCTTCTATTTGTGACAGTTGTCAGCTCGCGTGATTCTTTTCGTCGCTGCGATGTTACCTATGCATGAAAGTTTTTTCCATTATTTCGTTGAAAATTAAATAAACATAGTAAGCAGTGGCCTACCGAGGGGATGGGGCGGAAAGGGGAAGGGGCATTTTGGCTTGAGAAGCCAACCCAAAACGATAAGGTCGCAAAATTGTTGAAGGTTACGCACATGGGTCACGAAATTGTGCAACAAACGATTTGTTTATACTTGCAAATAATCAAAAAAATCCTTGAGAATTTTCAAAAATTCAAATGGCTCTGTATAAAAAAATTTATTAGGGATGTGGCTGTCGTCACGCTCCCTTTTTCAATACTACTACTGGGTTATGGCCCCGCAATTTTTGGGTCTCAAAAAATTTGAAGTGCGTGGCTTAGGCCACGCACCTTGATACGGAAAAGTTTTTGCCCCTCTCCCCCCCCCCCCGCCGCACGGAAATCCTAGGTCCGCCACGGTAGTAAAGTAAACACAACTTTACGAGGCAAAAGCTAGTTTATCCTAGCAATATAGACCTGTTACAAGGGGTAACTAGTATGCGTCTTTTGGACAACATGTTCATAAAGAAGTATAAGTCTTGGATCCTTCCCTTTATAGTGGACGATTATGTTTGAAAAGATTTTGTTCTCAAGTTTGGTACAATATGTAACTTCACCGAACATCTTGCAACTACTTTGTTAAATACGAAATTTCAATAAATTAATGAATTCTTGACATTATTTTGTGGAGGATTTTCGGCACTGTTTTTTCATAAAACTTCCGTTGGTTTTTTTTGATGGGACTCTTGACTCAATATGCTTTTCAGTGAATCTTTGCCAATTTCTGCAGGATGTCCATATTACCACTGTTGTTTTTTGAGTTGTTCGCAAAGTTTAATAAGCATATCTTCACAAAATAACGGCACTAGAAACGAAGACATTTCTGTCTTGATGTCAAAGAGTAATGTGCCCATGTTAGCTTTATTCTCATTTTTCACAACTCTGTTTGAAAGAATAAACAAAGAATATTTTGATGTCTTACGGAAAAGATTAGCAGGGATTGGTAGAGGTGGCCTAAAGGGTAGGCTAGTTATCTTTCTGGCGGTAACCTGAGCGGCCGCGTCAGGTGGACGTGAAAAGAAAAGTAATAAATTTTTCCTTCCTCACATAATTTTTCCAGCCTTTGATCTTACTTGTATAAACAAAAACAGATTTGTGAAAAATGTCTTTTTACAGATAAATTTCATTACTACACTTTTGAGCCAAAAAAGCCATAGTGTAATTTAGGTAAGCACTATCACATCTCTGGTCTAAAACTACATCTCTATGAAGGAACTGGAATGATAGGATTTGTTGTGAAGAATAAATATTTTGCATGACTTTCTTGTTCCCACCTTTTTATGCGAGATCGAAGTCTGCCAAAATGACATATGGATTACTACTAGTTGTAAAAAATTTCACAGTATTTTTAGGGCTAATTAGCGGCCTTCCGCAATTCTGAGGGCTTCGAACTAAAAATCGCAAAATCTGGAATGCCATTTCCGAAGTCTTCTTTCTCGGTGGCTAACTCATAGAAAGTTATGCTCCAACATCTATGATGGAGCACAAGCCTTATGATTTTTTGAAAAGTTCTAACTTATAATAGTACTTTGAGTTTCTGTTACAGGCTATATTTTTCATTTTTTCGACACGAGATCTCAAAGTTTTGTTCTCAAAGAACCAAGCGCTATACATTCTCCATTTCTGGAAAATCAAGCAATGAAATTCTTGAATTACGGGGGATACGGATAATCACATTAATAGGGAAACAACACATAAAATATTAGGTCGTTTCAAAAGTAATTTCGCTTTTTTCAAACGGGCGCCACATTTGATGGAACAAGGTTTCTAAGAGATTTTAGAAGCATTCGATGCAGAATTTCATTCTCTTTCACGGTTATGAAATTGTTGCAAAACAGTCAATGAGCCTTCAGAAAATAACCAAAATCTGCGACCCATGCTTTTTGAGATGGTCAAGTTTCACGATTTTTCAAACTTTTATATCAACCCTCCGAAAAAGTCCAAGTAACGCCTTTCTAAAGCAAACCCTACAGAATGCAAAACTCCTTTTTTCTCCTTTCCATAGCTTGTCATATATTTTTAACAGAATTTTAACTGATGCTACCGATTTCCATACTTGAACAGCTAAATCCTCGTAGAACATCAACAGAAGAGCAGCTCGCGCACTATTTGATGCAGCATTTTCTCCTCTTTCTAACAGGTGTTTTTGTTTCCGATTCGTTTAGTTTCCGGGGAGAAATCAGCATAACTCATTTTTCTTAGCGAGCCCCACGCTGTACCCGAAAAACTCGAAATTTGATATTTCGAACCCGTAAACCTTCACTTGCTTTGCAAAATTACTAACTCATAGTACTATCTTGGTAGTCTCAAATTCCAAAAAATTATGATGTTTGATGCAATTGTGGATGAGGTGGGCCTGCTAAAATCCTATGGTTCTGTTAAAGAATCTTTTAAAAAATTACGGCGAGCTACGAGAAAGAAAAAAAGTAGAGCTGTATTCTATGAGCCTTACTCTATCGAATCGTTACTTGAACTTCTTCTGAGGATTGATATGAACTTTTGAAAAATCGTGAAACTTGACCATCTTGAAAAGCATAGGTCGCAGATTTTGGTTATTTTCTGAAGGCTCATTGACTGTTTTGCAACAATTTCATAATCGTTAGAAAGAGAATGAAATTCTGCATCGAATGCCTCCAAGATCTCTTAAAAACCTTTGTTCCATCAAATGTGGCACCCGTTTGAAAAAGCGAAATTACTTTTGAAACGAACTAATAAATAGCCCTTGCTTGTGGTAATGCCTAAGATATCTATTGTCGGTCCCCAAATATAATGTAAAATAATGAAATATTCTTGGCCTTAGTGCTCCCAAATTCCTAGAAAGAGGTTTTTGTAAGATTTTTTGCACATGTGCTGCTCCTAATGACGCAGATATCAAGAGGCCGGTTTTCATGCTGAATAATGCTGAGAATCTACAGCTTGAAGAAGCTTGGAAATATTATATTTTATTGTAGAAATGTAAGTGTCAGTAAAGAAAGCATGCATGTTTATCACTAAAAATTTGCATACTATCTGCTGTTGAGTCTTAGAAACAGGCCCCAGCACGGGGTGATAAATGGACACTGATGAGCGACTTCGCTTTTGTCAACATCGATTTTTACGATTTCCCTCTTGGAGGGAAATGCGTAACTTGTATGCTTAAGTTGTTCGATTGGAGCGTGCCCGGATCCTAACAAGGAGGAGAGGAGGAGTTTTGGACCAAAATGCTTGGATACTGAACTTTAAGAGTAGAACAGATTTATGTAGAAATTTTGAAATACTTATGTGAACTGGATTTTTTGCTTTCCTCAGGTGAGCATTAAGCAATCGCCACCTAATTTGGAAAGAAGTTAAGCACGCTCTTTATTTGCATAAGCTTTTCATTATTTTTCATATTTTCTTCCTTAGTCGAACTGCACGTACACACACCAAAATCGTGCCATATCGCCATCTGTGCGTTACCAACGAGCCATTTTATTATTTTGTGGTACTGGAAAATTTTCAGAGGAAGGCATGCAACAACTTTCAGTCACATGATTTCTCCACAATACTCTGCACTAAGCTTGTCCTAGTCCTTCTCCTAGTCCCTAGTCTCCTAGTCTCCTTCTCGCTTTATATCCCAGATTCTCAGTCATATCGGTATATGAGTGCTATCCGAGACATCCAACCACAACTCATTGTAAAAAATTTGAATTCTTGAAGATGACGGGCGGGCAAGATCGTGTTTTTGCATGTCAGTCATGTAGCAACTTGTGGAGAAAGTGCACGTACATGTTAACGTATACTTATGATATCCTTTTTATCCAAAACGATTAACAGCTTGAAATTTGCCCACCTCGTGCCGGGCCCTGCTTACAAATCGTCCGTTTCAAACTTCATCTATTCTTTTTATTGAGTAACAGCATGCTACTTTGGGAATTTTCTATAGCTTTTGTTCCCTTGTCCTTCATTGTAAGATAAGACTGCGGACGATTATCCCTACCAGAAATTGCGACGTGCTAATCAAGTTAGTTGCGGTAACCATACCATGCAAGACTATTTTAACTCACGAACCAGTTTCTTGCACTATTTGCAGTGGTAAGGATCTTGTTTCATTACTCTGGATACACCACGTCTAGTAGCCACTTGTATGCAAGCTACCTTTGAAGAGCTCCAAAGCTAGTTATGTTGCGATGTAACATAACCACTTACTACATAGCATAGTTGTCGGATATCAAGAGTTTCTGACTGCAAACAAGATTCGAAACCACAAGCTATATTAGGATGCGTGATGCGCGACCCTCGGCAGGTTTCTTCCTTGGATCCCAATAAATTTGAAATCTTTCTATGCACTAGGTTAGAGTTCGAATCATGATTGCTTCTCCCTTCTGAAATTGCACCTACTTTGCTTCTTTATGGTAGCTTAATCTGAGCTGAGACCACTGACTAAAGCCTAAAAAAATGAAAGAATTGTCTGTGACTGTCTTATAAAAATGTAGCCTTTCGTTTATGTTCTGTTCAATTTTTCGGTTTTCCGTTAAAGGTTTACAACAATCTATACTTGTATAGTATTTGACTTAGCCACTTTTTGTATCTTCGCCTAAAAAGGATAGAAAGACTAATGGGATTTGAACCAAATTTGGCATACATAATATATAGGGTGGGGCGTGTGTTAATAAACCATTTTGTTAGGCACATGGCTTTTATCGATTTATTGATTTTTCGCAGTTTTTGCTTAGAAAATTTTTTGTGTTTGATCAAAAAGGTTGAAAGGAGTTATGGAATCTAAACCAAATTTGTACATGATGTATAGGTAGAGCGTGTGTCAATAATCCATTTTGTCAAAACACACGGATTGCCTCTATCGATTTATTGATTTTTTGCAGTTTTTGCTTCAAAAATTTTCTATGTTCGCACAAAAAAGATAGAAGAAGTCATCGAATTCAAGCCAAATTTGGCAGACATAGTGTATGGGGTGGGGCGTGTTTTGATAAGCCATTCTCTTTGAAACCTACCGATTGCGTCTACCGATTCACTGGTTTTTGCAGCTTGCGTAGTATGCGTCGCTTAGAATGTTGAGTCAAAATAAACAGACAAAGTCGAAAAAATGTCCTCAGTTTTTCTTTCTGCGCAGATTAAAAATCTGATCCGTGCAAGATGGCAAATTGTCTGCAAGTTTCAACATTTCCGTATTAAAGTAAAAAGTAAAAATAAAACGAAAAGTTCACGAGCGAACCTGCTGCTTAGCGGCAGAGAGCAGCTGGTAACAATATCGAATAAACCTGATAATGATTACTAATCCTTCATTTTTCTTGATGTAAGTGAAGCAATCAATAAATCGCTAGAAGCAACTGCCGAATCATCATAAAAAGTAGCTTGTTGTGTGCGTGAGGGCTGAAAACATGTGTGCAAAGGTTGGTTCTTGGTTCACCTTCTTGGTTTACTCATAAAGATTGCTATTCACATATTTGCGGAAACACACAAGTTTTATTAAGTTGATGCATAATTCCTGCACCAAAATAGGCACAGACCGAAATAATCCGGAATAATCCTATATCCCAAATGGAATTCGATATATCATCAGATAGAGCAAACCTAGCTCTACAAGATAGCTCTTGAAGATTTGCAGCAGCTTTGATCTAAGCGAAGATTGAAGCCAAAAACGAAAAAGATACAAGCGGCGCAAAAAACCAAGAAAGAAGTCCATTCAGAAGAATCCTTTGAAATTCCTAACTTGCTCATGCTTGTCATTTCGTATAAGACATTTCTCTGTGCAGTTGCTGTATTTTTCTCTTAGCTAAAAATTGAGAAAACGAAGTTTTTCATGTTTTTGCCAAATTAATGCTGAGATATCCGGTACTTTTCCTTTATCCGGACCCATTTTTTCAAAGAAGGATAGTGCTTCTTTCCTTGTACCAGACTTAGTCCCGACTTCACAGGAGGGAGTGCCAACCTTTTGCCACGTGTCAAAAAAATTTAACATGTACTTACATGTTTAGCAGGTTTTACCATGAGTTTTGTTTTTTTCCTACCTAGTGACGTTAGTTTGGTTGTTTTTCAGCCGATAATGTCACCATTTTCGATCAAACAACTTCAGAAATGAACATTATTATGATAATAACTTGATCCTGTTATCAATGAGCAGATTTTGCCCAGAATAGAGAATTGCACCAGATTTCCATCGTCTAAACGACGAAACAATCAGTAACGAGGTACTTCAAGACATTGATTATAGTCTATCCTGGCTAAATTCGCAAGACGGACAGAGTTTGAAAAGAAAGACTTTTTTGAATCATTGTTGAAAGCAATAAGATGTTCTAAAATGAGTTCCAAATTGATTTGTTTTTATAGAAAACAATTAAATAGCTTTTAGGTGACTACAAGTGCTCTTTTACCTTGCCGGAAATGATTTAGAAAAACGTGTTCAACGGGACCAAAACATGTTAATTTTTTCTTGACACGTGGCAGGGATGCTGTCCTCCTAGAAACTATAAAAAATTGTTCTCTAACTAAATAGCGTATTTCATGAGAGCCCTTTCAGAAAATGGGTCCGGATAACGGAAAAGTGCTAGATATTCCAGCCCTGACAGTTATGTACTACAGGACCTTAGAAGCATGAGTGTAAATTTTCAGCTTTTTACAGCAGCTGTACGAGAAATATCGAATTTTCAGCAACTAGGCAAGAATCGGAAAAGGAGAGCTAGGCTCTTCATTTCTCGTGCACTAGCTATTCTGGAAAGCTGAAAATGTAACGTTTTACTGTTAACAGCATGTACTATACAACTGTTAGTGCTAGAACATCTCAGCACTAATTTGGCAAAAACATAAAAAACTTCTTTTTCTCATCGTTTAGCCGAGAAAAAAACAAAGAAACCGCACAGATAATTGTCTTACGTGGAATGTCTGAAAGAAATTTTGTAGAAGCTTTCTGAACGAAGTTACAATTTCGTTGGTCATAAGGTTTTCGGACGCATGGTTTTTTTTTCAGTTTTCCGCTCAAAACTTCGCGTGGATCAAACCTGGTGTAGATATTTGGGCACTATCTTGTAGAGCTAAGTTTGCTCTATCTAATGATATATCGAATTCTACTTGGGATATAGGATTATTCCGGATTATTGCGGTCTGTACCTATTTTGGTGCAGGATATGCATCAACCTAATATCTATGTATAGATTATTATAGTGCTGATATCATCGGTGTTTCTTATGTTTATGGGATATATATATATATATTTGTGGAAGTGATCACATATGTAGATTCCTTACTTTTCATAAAATTCGAATTTGATTTCACAACACTGACCAATTTTGGGAACGAGGTTTGACTTACAAGGGAACGATACCGTCTGTGGCCTTTTGAGGTAGAATGTATATGTTTACACTTGTCTTCAAACGCTGATTCCGAATCTGACTTCCGTTTCTGCTAATCGTTTCTCTGAAAGAACTTATGAAGAATTTTTGCGCCAAATTTGGCCGCCCAAGGGAAATACGATAGGATCACCAATACCATCGCTGATTGATTTCCATCACTGTGTTCAACCTACATTCATTTTCCGTTCATTTTCAATTTCATAGGCATCTTTTGGAATAAATGTAAGGAACACTCACATAAAAATCGCTCTTTGTCTCTTTGTTGAATCTTCAAAAAGTAAAGGCATGCATTTACCCCAAGGATGCCTAACTTTAAAGTACTTGAATTTGTCAGAGCCATAAATTTTTCGAAACTTTGTTCATTGATTAATACCATTAGCTTCACTGTTTTCCTTTCTCCAAAAACTTCTCCAGCACTACGCTTCACTGTTTTCCTTTCGTCAGAAACTTCTCCAGCACTACGTTAAGATTGAACTGCACTTCGGATTTTTGATAAGGGAAAGCCTGATTTCTCAAAAACAAACTCGATTTTCGCATGCATATTATGGTATGGAACTCGATCAAAACAATATGCCTTTTACTCAGGTGTACCTCACTAAGGCATTAGAAAGGCAAAAATGCCCCTCTTCACCGTTATTTTGCTGTAGAATGCAATAGGTTAGAGACTCGTGTGGGGCCATCAGAATGTATCTAGGAGGACGAAATAAGTTGCTGGCTTTCGGCATCTTTGTCATCTTGCATCAAAATTAACGGTTCCAACTGCGTAAGCGCTTGATTATCTGGCAGAGCACTAGGGGGGCGGGCGTCAGGTACCCAACCGAGGTGCGGGCGTTAGGTACCCAGCCATTAGTGGTATACGCTAGGCCACGCCCCTTGGCTACCTAACGATACACCAAATCCTAGCTGTTGGAATAGCCCACCTAGCTCGCTGAAGCGCTGGGACTTGCTACCCACATGAAAAAGATAGTTCGAGAAAGTCAAAAAATGCGCGAATGAAAGTGCAAGTTTACACCGCTTCTTCTATTGCTTTCTGTAAAATCAATGTTAGAACCACAGAAGTTCGGTAAATGAAAGCTAAAATCAGGGTAAGGCTTTTATGAGCAGTCCACATAGTTTTGTAAGAAAAATTGTGATAATCTGATCTAATCGATAAGTCAGCGGGAGTTTCAACAAAGTAAACTTTGTAGAATTAATTTTATGATATTACTAAAGCAAAGCGCACTTTCGGAGACGCTCCTGGCAAATAAGTTGCACGAAATATTCCTTTGTTTCAAAAAAAAAACTGCATGCATTCTTGACAATGAGAAGAGGAACCGATTGAAAGAAGAGCTTTGACGAGAACTTGTCATAAGGATCAATTTTAAGGGTGGCCCACTGATTGGGAAGGGCACTAGCTCTGTTCTAGTCAACGAAAATTGTAAATTACAGAGCTATGCCAATTTCGGATGAGTGCCGCCAAGAGAATGCAACAGAAAAAAGCAGCAACTCTACTGAGAACAATTATTGGGATTTTCTTCCGCTTTTTAGGGAGTTACAAAAAAATTCATAGCTTTGGTTGGATAAACTGAGCATATTTTGGCTTCTAGAAAAGAAAATGAGTATGAAACAATTGCAATATGAAGGTTTCCAAAAAAGCATTACAGAGAACGTAGGCATGATGAAATACAGTAGCTCAATGAAATTTTCACACGAGAAATTTTCCAAAATAAAAATGTGTGCTTATCGATGCCCCATAATTCTGTTGGTCTTAACTGTGACCGAAATAATAACCTTAATAATCTACGTTGACATAGTTCACCATTCATTTCTGTGGCAGTATTAACGCAAGTGTTACGACCCTTAACTTCACACCTCAAAACGAGCCTGACGACAATATGTGAAAGGAATAATCCGTTTAATATTTGCCGGGGCGCATCCGAAAGTGCGCTTTTCTTCACTGAAATCATAAAATTTTGATTTATTGGTATTCTACAAGGTTTACTTTCATAAAATTCCCTCTGACATTATCGGTTCAGATTATCACAATTTTTTTGCAAAACTATGTGAACTGCTCATAAAAGCCTTACCCTGATTTTAGCTTTCATCACCGAATTTCTGTGGTTCTAAAATTGATTTTACAAAAAGCAATAGAAGAAGCGTTGTAAACTTGCGCTTTCATTCGCGCATTTTTTGACTTTCTCGAACTATCTTTTCATGTGGGTCGCAAGCCCCAACGCTTCAGCGAGCTAGGTGGGCTATTCTAACAGCTATGATTGGTGTATCGTTAGGTACCCGCTGTTAAAGCAGCCAGGGGGCGTGGCTTAGTGTATACCACCAATGGCTGGGTACCTAACGCCCGCACCTCGGTTGGGTACCTAACGCCACGCACCCAGAGCACTACCATAGCGTACTCTACAGAAAGACGGCGATGCAGAAGACCTATAACAGCAGTTGGATGAACATAGACAGCTATTTCACATTTCTCTACTTCCGCTTCCTCCTTCCCCTCCCCCCCCCCATTCATACTTCAAGTATCTCATCAAAGCTTCATGGGCAACAATAAGAAAAACTGCAGCATATGCCGGCCCACTGTGGTCTCATACGTCAACAACAAATTTTCGCGCTAAAATAGACTGTTTGCAAAGGTGCACCGATTTTTGCCATACGATTGGAGAATCGCTACACTCACAAGTCAAGAAACAGACGGTGTAATCCACCTCAAAGCGCGAGACAAACTATGCTCGGGTGTTTTTGTCAAACGGCGCCCCTAGATCCAAGAATGGCGGAGTGGCAAAAAAGGCATTACACTGCATGATGCTTCTGTAATAAAAGAATCACTAGGAGTTATAACTAGCCTGCACAAATGGGCGGCATCAATAAGTGCGAATTTTTTTAGTGAGTTGCATGAGGCATGAAGTTGTACACTCAAAGTATTAGGTTGCTGCAAAAATAATGTCTTTTCGCAATTGATCTGAAAAGCTATAATTTTGTCCTTCTCCATATTTTTGAATGCAATGAAGGCCATCAGAAGCAATAAACCTTCCGTAACCTAAAGCGCACCCGCATATACTAATATCGCAAACGGGAAGAATACCATGCGTCAAGAAACCGAAAGTTTTTTTGAGATTCTCGTCTTTGAGAGGTTACAACTCCCTTCAAATTTTATTCCTATGGTTGCTAATTAGCTTATCTTGTAGATGCAAGCCAGTAGCATACGTATGTATAGAAAAGATCAACGAAGGGACCTGCCAAAAGAAAAGATAGACATTCAAAATTTTCCACATTTTTGAGCCTATTTGTGGTAGGCCAGAAGACCCCAAACTATGAAAATAGAATTCTTCATGCGCTGAATAGCCAGGCTTTTCTGCAATAATTGTAGGCAAGATGTCCTGACCTCAAGCGCACAGAAATGGGCGAAGCTTCGGCGACTGCCTTAATCAGGGAAAATTTTTTACCCACAGAGTGTCATGCAGCGAGTATCTATTTTGAGGCGTCGATATATTAGGCCAGAATTAGAAAAATCTCCATGATCCGTTTTCTTTGAATCGGTTCAGGGCGTTGTTCGTAATGTAGAACTCTGCTGTGACGAACAGGTTTGTTCAATCGGCCTAAGGTTTTAACAGCTTCGTCGTCCTCAGAGGCCTGGAGTTAATTCAAAGTAAAACCTGCGACACTAGGCCGCCAAATGCTTCCTCTAATTTTGCTAGTTTCAACGTCTTTGGTAGTTTACTTCGCAAAACTCGGCAAGGCCGAGATGGACCTACTCTTGCACCACCGTTATGTGTGACGTCCACCGGAAGTAAGTGACCGTGGCAGACGATCGAGCAAACAGTAGAGTGTGCAGTGAATGTTATCTATACTCTACAGCTCGCAGGATACGAAGGGTAGGAATTAGCAGTTATCCACAGGCACTCGTACTTGTTGTTCATTTCTGGATTTTTGATAGAAATCCAAAAGGCTTCGAACGCCTTCTTTGCTGAGATCTCCTTTCCAGGAGTTTGTATTGTGCATTTCACTTCAAATTCATTTTCACTATGAACCTCGTTCCTGTGCCTACCGAGCGGTGGGGTGTAGGGCGTTAAGCGACAAACCCAATTTTTTGGACCCTAAAGAACTCCCCGTGCAAAACGTCTCCTCCGCCAAAAACAGGGGGGTGGAGGTCGGGGCCGATACATTACCCGACGCCAATGAAAAAATGGTGCATAGTTTTGAATTACGGGATTTACGTTGCTTGCGTTTTGCACGTTTTGTCGCCTAACGCTTGCCCTCCCCGAGCGGTGCTACCAGACTTTGTCGTCTCAGCCTGCCAGACGCTTTTTCAAGCGAATGCTCAGTACCCGTGCCGTCTCACCAAGATACAGCGCGTTGCAGCTGAAGTATTCTATTTGGTAGATAGCTCCCACTTTCGCGCAATCTCTTGCAGCTACGGAATGAAGTAAAACTACATAGTAAGCATTTTGAGCGACAGCATTAACTAGCAGCTTGTCAGAAATAGACTTTACGACCTCGAATGTATATCGGAAAATTGCGTAGCGGGTCCAATGAAAGGGTAGGAGATTGCGCGAAAATGAGAGTTGTCTACCAAGTGCAATGCCTCAGCTGCAATGAGTTGCGAATCAGTGAAATAGGAAGAGTACTGAGCATTCGCTTGAAAGAGCATCTGGCAAGTAAAAGACGACAAAGTCTGGTAGCATCGCTCGGTAGGCACAGGAACGAGGTTCATATTGGAAATGACTTTGAAGTGAAATGCACAATACAAACTTTTGAAAAAGAGATCTCAGGAAGGCGCTCAATGCCTTTTGGATTTTTACTAAAAATCAAGAAGTGAACAACAAGAACGAGCGCCTGTGTATAACTCTGAATACCTACCCTTCGTGTCCTCAACCGAGCTGTAGAGTGTAGATAACATTCACTGCACACTCTATTGTTTGTTCATTCGTCTGCCACGATCACTTACTTCCGGTGGACGTCACATATAACGGTGGTGCAAGAGCAGGTCCATCTCGGCCTTGCCGAGTTTTGCGAAGTAAACTCCCAATGACTTTGAAACTAGCAAAATTAGAGGAAGCATTTGGCGGCCTAGTGTCGCAGGTTTTACTTTGAATTAATTCCAGGCCTCTGAGGACGACGAAGCTGTTAAAACCTTAGGCCGATTGAATAAACTTACCACCATAGCAAACCTGTTTGGCTCAGCAGAGTTTTACATTATTTGAAAGATTTATTTGAACAAGCAATGGGTAAACAATAGTCATTCCACGCAGTAGATATGTTTTTTAAAGAATTCGTTCATTTGCACCTAATTGTAGTGGTTTCGATTCTGAGTGCAGCTGTGCGAGATGCTGGTGAGATTCTTACAGATGTAATAGAAGGTTATTTTTAGTTTTGCCACGTTAGAAATTACATGAAGAAAGCTTTTCAATGATATGCAGAACCTATAACGAAAAGAAATCTTGAAGGAAAAAAGTTGTTTGGAAAGTAGGCCTAGAGAAACGGACATTATTTTTGCAGCAACCTAATAATTCTTAAAATTTCATAAGTTTATATAGTTACTATCTTCCATAGTAGCCACTGCAACTTTATAATCTTAATTTCATTCTTTCGAGCTTTATTTTGGATGCCTTCTTCTCTTATTGGAGAACAGAAGTGTCATCTATGCGAAGCTGTTATGTGTGATGGTTTCGAAAATGAGTGCTGTCGAAAAGAAACAAGTAAAATGCCAACTTTCGATTTTTATAAACATATTCAACTTTCTTGCAGCTTGCTAGACTCAAAACAAGGATGAAAGTACTCGACACATGCAAATCCTTGCATCACCAAATTTACAGCCTCAAACATTCGCAAGTTACTTCTCCCGAAAGCAAGCCAAAGCTAAACCCGGTCTCCCGTTCGTCCACTGTGACGCTTTCTAAAATGATTAGTTTGGTTTAGCAATGAATTATTAACGCATGAAGCGTACGACCGGTTTCATTCAGATCTCTAATAGCTCGTATCGCTGTGGATTTCAAGCATTATATCATTTGAGGTCAACTGTCATCGCGAAAAGCTCATGAACAATACGCGCACAAATCTTGACTTTTTTTGATAGTTTGATTGGGCTGTTTATAATAAAATTTAGTAACATTTCAGAATACCGCATATTTTGAGCGGAAAGTAATATCAGTACCCCCTCATCATGTAGCGCTGCTTATAACCCAAAAATCTTCAAAAATGGTTTGTGGAAACACCTACGCTGTGAGAAATAACTTCTAACAAACCATTCAAAGTTCTGAAAGTTTCAAATGCAATTTCTATGAAAAGTGAAAGCAATTTATTAGCAGATTCATAACTCGCATAGAAAATCTTGAAAGATTTCGAGACCTCCTTCTCTCTTGGTATAACTGGAATTGATCTTACGGGCGATGTGACTAATAAGCGAACTTTGATAGGCCCATAAGGTCAATGGTTGGATTCCTTAAGAAGAAACCAGATCAGCGTTGTACAACATCATTTTGCTCTCGATTTTGACCTGAAGGCAATGTCCGAAATTCAGGTGCCTAAACTCTTCATGCGATCGGAAGTCCTAAGTTTTCAAGCGGACCAATCAGATGACTGCGATGAAAAGTACGGTCTGGACAGAGGTTTAACAATGAAACTCTCAGCCGCAAATGATATGAGCTGCTGCTTAAGCAACGCATGTTGGGAACTTCTTTCCACATGAGAACACGATGATCACAGCTTTTTCTAGCGTTCAAGCGAATGAAAGTGGAATTCCGACTAAGCCAGAGACTCCATATTCACTAACTACGCGAGCAATTTCAAATTTCGGAGACGCAAATCTCCATGTCGCTTATAGCTAATGAGCTGCATGTTCAAGTGAGAGAGACAAAATGTATCGGCTAGCGAATTGCTGGTCGTCGGTCCGGTTTTTAGACTCGGATTCGCTCATGTACGAGAATGCGCGCACGGGCGCACTTTCAGTAATTATGTCACAATAGGGGCCAGCAGGCTGCACTAGGAGGATCTGCGCGTGTGTGTGAGAAAACATTTTTGAAATGGAGCTGGTTTGTGTAGCGCGTTTTCAGGGGGGGGGGGGAGAGGGGAGGAGAGGTGAGGTGAGCGGCTCCTTCGTCGTACAGCGTCGAAGCAGCTCGAGTGACATCCTTGTGTATTTTTGAAGTGTTCAAGTGTGTGTAACTTTGGGTTCGTTGGGCCACGCATGTTCTTCTACCGACTTCAGCAAGTTTTTGCCCCCGGGTTTAAGACGATTCAGGCGCTCAGCGTACGCTTCGTAATCCGACGACAACGTCATGAGAACACGTCCAGAACGGTTCTTTGCTGGTGTGTTCGTCGCTAAGCTCATCAATCAACATTGACTCGCGCAAGCATTGCCATTTCGCATTATCCGCGCCATCAGAATCAAACCGAAGATTTCGTTCCGCTTCACTGCCTCGTATCCACACTTGTTTTAGCCTCCCCATAAAACTGCAGCTTTATGAAACTAATTGATCAAACGTTTTTTCCGCGGAATTTTCTGCTTTTTGAGTACTTCACGGTGTCAACGAATCTCTGAAACCCTCTCTGAAACCCGTCTAAAGGTGTTGCCGAAACTATCTGAAACCGTCTGCAACAACCATGACTTCCACGTATTTCCACTTTTGAGTAGCTCTCAGCACAAAATTATCTCCTCCCTTGCAATGCTTGAGTGTTTGGAAACTTGGGTATACAACTTAAGCATGAACTTATATGGCTTCTCCTACAGGCTGTGATTAGTACGCCTTTCTATACTCTTAAAGTAGCATTCGCTCCACTAAAACACCTTTGCACTAGATCTACTATGAACCTTTCTGCTTCAGTACTGCTAACAGCACCGTAATCACTGTTTATGCACTATATGCGCTTTACAGAAGCAAATTTATCTTGCAAAGATTTGCGTAGAATGCTAAAAACTTTGTTTCCAAAGTACACGACTTGCACACCTTACGCCCAGTCATAACCTTTTCTTCAAGGGAAAAAGCGTTTTCTCCTTCTAGTGGAAGAAGGGATAGGTATTTTACGTTAACCATAGTAGAAGCTGAAATGATAACCTTGTAATCACTTCTCAGTAACTTGGTGTTTTCTTTGGAATTATATTAATTTATTCAATAAGAAGTAGCCATTAAAGCAAGTAAAGGCTGATTTTCCAGAAGTTGAGAAATATGCACTGCAAATATATCTGAACAAAAATGAGACTCGTTTTTTGCAAAAATTCATATCCAATAACGATTTGTTATGCTCCGCATTTTGAGAAACACTCAACTATTCTTAGGCTAATATACCCGAAAACGTTCTTCACGTATGGTCTAAGTAAGCTCGAATCCGTTCTTATCTAATTTTGGATGACGAGCAATCCCAGATGAAATGGATCTCAAGTAAATATAAACTTCTTAAACGCGATAGCATGTTCAGAGGAGGCGTGCAAGGCTACTCAAGTCTCTTAACCCATTGACGACGATATGGACCATCGGTGGCACACGCGCTTTTTGCTGTCGAAGACGATCTGGACCTCCGGTGGCCTACACCTCTTGCAATGCGTATTATTTGCAGGTCTAGTATTTTTTTCCATATATCAATATTTCTTTCAACTTTTTGTATTCTTGGGACCCGTAGGTTCCGTCGTTCAAGTAAATGTTAATAGTTGTTTACAAAACAACGTTGCATTTTGTAAATAAGCACAAAACTTCTCACAATGAAAGTGTTGTGCAAAATCGCGTCGTCCCACAGCGCCGCCACGCAAAATTAGGCGTCGTCGTCAATGGGTTGGTCATAGTCTAAACGATATGTCTACACTTTCGCTGGATTGGTGGACTTACCCGCTAACATGTTGATAGAAATGCACAAGCTCTCTTCAACCTTGGCAAAATCTAATTTTTTTACCCTGAGTTGGTGATTAGGGATTTAAAAGCTAGCGGAAATTAGAGCAGTTGGTCCTGTCATGATTGAAGAGTCTTATACGAAAACTTACTCACTCCTGATAATTTCTGATGAGGTCTCAAGTGATAACCTAGCTATGTCAGACTTCCACGGCAATTTGCTAATCGAGTGCTGTTGTGATCATTAATGGTATCGTTGTTTTCCACTCCTTTCATAGTACATCATACCCGGATCCATCTTTAAAATCTATTCCAAGGGTTTAGTGGAATATGCGTTCCAACAACGAATCAATTTTTTGACCAATTTTCGATTTTTGATGCTATGGAAAGCCAATGAGGACTCAAAATACATGCATGTCAACAAGATTATTGGCTTGGAACATAAGTCTTGCACCAAGATTTTTCAAATTCGGTGAGCTCCTTTAGGTCCAATGAATCTGCTAAAATAGTATAATTCCAAAAAACCTTACTCTTTCCAACAACAAGTATTCTCAAATCAAGAATCACCGATGTCATATCGCGGTAATAGAACCTGTTGAACGCAAACACTCGAATTGCGTTTTTCCAAACTTTTAATCCCCAAAAATGCTGGAAAAACCAGAACTTCCTTTGAGTTTCATGCCTACGCTTTTCGAGCAAAATAAATTTATGCGGATAGGAGGCGTCTTCTCCACAAAAAATGTGATTTTCGAATTTTTATTTTCGATTACGTTCGAAATGAAATCACTGATCTGCTTATGAATGCACTATTTTTTTCTATACGATAAAAAATGCATAAATCATAAGCAATGAAAAAATGCTGTACATGTTTTGAAACGCTGCTCTGATCATTCGTGGGCGAAAGTTGTGTAGCAGCTTCAGTAAGCACCTTTTCCCTCCCTTCCCCTTTTTTCAACCGACAAACTGGCGTCAATTCAATCTCCATAGCTGGATATAAGAGAAAAGCAGAAAAACGAAAAAATAACCTAGAAGACGTTATAATATTGTAGAATTTTAGAAAAGTTACTGATCTGGTAGGATAAAAATGGAAAGTCTACAGGCTTATTACGGCACACAACATTCGTGCTACTCAGAGCAACCTTTTCTACAGTTCCTGCAGTTGGTTTTCTTCACTTTTTGCTTCATATTTACTACTTTCATATTCATGAACATTCAGCGTGCACCCAAAAAATAGAAAATACATGTAGCCTTTGACTTTGACTTTGACGATTGACATTGCGGAGCTTGGTCAAGGGCGGACTGAGGAGAGACGGGGGACGGCGAGCTTTGAACTTCTTAGGGCCGCAAATGCTCCATATTCTGAAGCATCAGATATCTGAATTTCACGTTGTGTACCTATTTCTGAGTATTCCTACCATCCTTCACCTATGAGCACATTGAACAGGAGCGAGAAGCGGTACAAGCCGCATTTTCCAGCTTTTGTGTGATCCCTGATGATCTCCGGCGCTTCTCTTCAAGGTCATTTTTCTTTTTTCGAAGTTAACGAAAAGCTTCCGAAATTGCACTGAACATCTAACACAACAGTGCTTAGCATGTTGCTGTAAGGACAACTGATGTATAGAAGTCATGAAATTTGCGATGAACCACAAGTCGAAAACTGGGGTTTACCGGAAAATTCGATTTTTCGAAAACTCATTCATCCTCATCAGCAACATGCTTAACACCGTTTGCTAGGTAATCAGTACAACTTTGGAATTTCCGTTAACTTCAAGGAAAGAAAAATGACATTGAAGAGAAGCGCCGGAAATCATCAGGGATCGTACAAAAGCTGGAAAATGCGGCTTGTACAGCTTCTCGCTGCAGTTCAATGTGTTTACAGTAAAGGATAGTAGGAATACTTGCGGACAAGTAGACAGCGTGAAATCCAGATATCTGGAACTTCAGGACATGAAGCTTTCTCCAGAAGCTGCGATCCCTTTCCCGCGGGGATGTTAATGCGTGCGGCCCTTAGAAATAGCCCTACAAGAGTTTTGATGTTGGCAAGCGTCTTTTTCCATAAATGAATAACTGTAGTTAAACCAAACTATACTTGTAAAAACTTTCCGAGCATTTTTTTTTCAAAATTTTGGGACATTGCCCTGTTGTAATATTTCGGAAACCAAATTTTTGGAGACGTGGCTATCGCCAGGAAGTTTTGCTAAGGAAAAGTTTGTGTTACATTCTCCCTCTCTCCCCCCCCCCCCCCTCCCCTTTACCGCCACTGTTTTGGAATGATAGCAGTTGCTACTGCGATTCGGAGTCGGGACGTCTGCGCGTGCAATTAACTCGTTATTTACGCCTATACTAATAATTGTCAGAAGAGAACATTTTCTTCTGATAATATGTGTGATTCCACGGCAGTGTGAATTTTCGTACTCAGAGCCGTCAATTTTCGTGCTCTTTTTCTAGTAAGCAAAACCTGACGCAATCTCTGCAAAGCTAAGTTTCCAGGCAAAAATCTAATTTGAATTACAATAACGCGAAAATCTTGCCTGTTAAGCGTGGACGGCATTGATATAAGCGGCGACTACGAGAGCCGCGAGCGGCTGGCGACCACTGTCGCGGCGCGGCGGTCAGCGGCCGCGCCTATCGTGCGGTTTTTTCGTCCAAGACAATACCTGTCCGTAACGTGTTTCGATATGTTTCGGGTGTTATCTTTCGTCTGGAGCCAGTATCGCGCGCATCGCAATCCCGTTTCGGCGGTGGCGGCTGCGGCCATCGTCGCACCGCCTGAGGCGCTGGCGCCGTCTGTTCTGGCTGAGCGCAACTCAACCGCGTTTCTTTACGGCTCGTCTTGATTGCCTCGATGAGCGCGAGAAGTGCTTAATCGCAGTTTATTGCAAAGATCTCTTCGTGGTCTCTCATCTAGCGCGTTTAGAGTTTCATTTCCGACTTACTTGCTCATTAATCCGTCGTCGTCACAGTTTCTGCTTTAGCATCCAGTAGACCGACATTGTGAACCTCATACAGTTTTGCCACTGTCATATTTTGGCCACCAAAATTTTGCCTTCTAGTCATTTTGTAGCCCTTAATAAAATCACTTCTATCTCCTCATTATAAATCCAAGAGCTACTCTTTTTTTCACAGCTTGCTTGCCAATGTGTGCAACTTCACATCTACCAGATATGGAAGGTTATAAAACTTAAAGATGAGTTCTTTTTAGAGTTTTTCTTTTCCATTTTTTTGCTTTCTGCTTGGTTGCCTGGCCAAGATCGTGTTTGAGGAAGCGTGGCTTGATTACATCTTATGCACTTTTTATCTCATAGGCTGATATTCCATCGTCAACTTGGAGATTGTGCAATTGCACACATTAAAAAAAGACTTCCTCGACTTTGAGTGTCTGACCCGTACCGCAGCTTTTTTCGTGCTTTTTTCGTAACCAAATTTTTCCAAACACTCCCTTCTCGGACTCTCACTGCTCCAGTATTTCTAATACTTAACTTCAATCTATTCATAAGACAATTTTTTATGACCTCAAAAGCAATTTCCTTGTTATTTTCCTGTTTGTGTAGGCAAAGCTACATTGTAATGACCTCAGCTGCGCATCAATGAAATCATCTACTGTTCATGCTATTACCATTTTCGCTGAATTTTTTACTTCATTTTTCACACTCCGCGCAAAATTTGGTTTTTAGAAATGTCATGGATTGATCCTCCCATTATTTATCTTTGCGATTTTTCTTTGTTGTCCAAAGGTGTTGTTTAGGGGGACCGTACACACCATTTTCTGAAGCTAGGCTTGTCGAATTCTTGTGCAGTAAGCTCAAACTTGTTCCCTTCTAATTCTAGTAGCGAACCATTTAAGAAATCAATTGGAACTCAAATACTAAACGTAGCACTATAAAAAACAGAAGGCATTAGCCATGCGTATCTCGAGTTGTAATTTAGTATGCGTATTGCACATCATGCGCGCTACCGCACGGCTTGTACACTTGGAACTCATGGTTTCCTTGTTTGATTTGACTGAATACATATCAATATGTAGTACAAATTTCTACAATTTGCTACGAAGGTTTTAGTGAGGGTTTACTTGCAAGAGTACCGATTGCCGGGCATGGTGTACAGACTCACACATTGTGTTTCAAATGACTCGAGAACAGTAGTTTATTCATTTATTTAGTCGAGTTGCAATTGGCGTTCTTCGTGCAACTGTGTGTTATTGTGTAATTGCACATACTACAATGCAGACATACTCTAGCCCAGGTTGAACTGACCTTTGCATTGCTGACAACTTTTATAAGTAAACGCGCCACGCGCTCTCGCAAAATCACGCGAAAGCATAAGCAAGTTGTTGGCAATCACAAGCATGACATTTGTCTTCACGCAAATGTTGTGGTTACCGCAAGCACTTCATTAATCTACTAGGCTATCCAGATTGGACCACTTCTTGACACATTGTTTCTTTTTTCTAGTGTGCAATATGATACCCTCATCGAAAGCCTCAAGCACTTGTTGGTTGGCTTTTTGAGCGTCGATTTCACAGATTGCGCTGCTGCAACTTTTCAATCGCTCATTGTCGGGGGCTTTCGCGGATGTATGAGCGAACAAAAGATGCGCAGCGATGAATAAAACGCGCTTGCGCGATCCTCGATCGCTATGATGTGCGCGTGAGAGAAGGTGTGCGCAGTGAAGCGCGCGATACGCAGACACGCAAGCCGCGCAAGCCGCCGTAGCCGCGCATATCAAGTCCAAAACGGGAAGTGCGCTGCGCTTACGCGTCCACACTCATCGCGCGCGCTGAGTGCAGCAGCCCCCGAAGCGCAGGTTGAGGATCGTTCGAGGCCGTTTTTATGAAGCGTAAATTGGCTCGTATCATCGTGCACCTTGTGCTGAACGCGGACATTATCGAAATGAGCCTGGCCGTAGCCGATTTCGCGGCTTTTTACGCCTACCCACACCTGCGGCGCCATCATTGCTATACGGTGGCTAACTAGACACTATTCCTTATACTCGTAAAATTACCAAATGCAAGCTTAGGAAGAAAGACATCTAACCTTGTCGTTGGCCGTATGTTTCAAATTCAATATAATCGTTTTAACTTACTGGCATTGGCTCCTGGCAACTTACTAGCCCCAGGGGCGGTGTTTATCAATCCCCCGTACATCCTTTCATGCCTGTTCGGGAACCTACTGTGGAGAGCAACATGCCAGCAGTGCGAGCGAGCGCATATCAAAAACGCCTGCTGGCGTAAACTTTGCATATTGCCAGCACATGAGAACTTATCGTTTTTCAGCTTTTTTCTTTTCTTACGGTCCTCGAGCGCAATTGTCGCATTTATATGCAGTGGTCTATATCCAGTCAAATCACAGTATCAATCAATTTTTTGCTTTTCTTTTTCGTAGAAATTTTTCAACCTAAAGCCTCCATGCAGAACATGAGAAGGGCAGCTTCCCTCAGTCATAGTCTTTCTCCCGGACCACAACATCAGAAGTGCAACCATTCTGTGAAGGCACTCTTACCATTCTCTCCGCTAAAATATCCTTTCCTTACCTATATACAGAGTGTCCCAAAAAGATGTGCACACTGTTTGAGTTAATAACTCTCTTGCTTTCATGTCTTTTGCCGAGCTTGAGGTACCATTCTGTAGAGCGAGGATAAACTTAGATTTACAGTATGGAGCGAATCACCAATCACTTTTCATTACTGTAGGATCACGGTATGAACTTTCAGCATGCAGCGTCACTGTGGAAAAAGCCTTTTGATGAAATAATTTCAAAAAAAAAATCTAAAAATTTGATGTAGCAAGGTTTTCAGTCGTGCTGATTTCACTACATAACTTCCCACCAGTTTTTCAAACTTTCTTGATGGCGTATTCACATTTCTGACAAACATTGGAAAATCAGTTGTTACCCTAAATCTGAAATAACTCATGAAAGAAACAGTGTACTGATGTGCAATTTTCATAATCAGAATCAGCGACTTTGATTAATCCAGTTCAAGAGTTTCTGGCTTGTTTGGCTTTTTTTCTGAGGCAAAATACCGCTTTCAATGGCTCAAAATCGTTCTCGAAATTCCTACCGTAATCCTACAGTAATAGAGAGCGGCTGATAGGTCGCTCCATACTACGAATCTAAGTTGGACCTCGCCCTAAAGAATGGTACCTCAAGCTTGGCAAAAGACACGAAAGCAAGAGAATTATTAACAATCAAACAGTGTGCACATCTTTTTGGGACACCCTGTATGATACTAAACATTCAATCGTACTTTGAGCAATGAATAAAAAAATTTGTTCTTTCTGTAGATTTTCAAATCCAAGATATTCTAAGCCAACATTGTAAAGGGTGATTGCCTCAATCTCGATTTACAAGCGGAGGTAGTAAAGGAGCCTATTCCTCGAAGTAAAGAGAATTTTATGTGCTAATCCAGAAATAGTTGAAGAATCATGGACTCGGCGATTTACAATTTACGATCCATGCTAATAGCAGAAGTAACCCGAAATTCCTGTCTTTTATTTTCATGTGAAAAAGTGTTCAAGTTCTCCACGATAAATGAAGGCTAATTCGTGATTGCGTTAGTTCCCAAGTGTTTTGGGTTTTTGATAGAATCTCTTTCCACAAAAAAATATTTGTGGGCCCTGTGAATTGCCCTGTGACTGTTGGAATCGGATTGTTGATGAAAGAAACTTTTTGTGAACTTTTTAGCACATTCACTCTTTAGTTCTGTTCCGAAAGCTGACAATGTTGGCGATAGTCAAAATTTAGCGACAAATTGCGTATCTTGAACAACTTCTTTCAATAAATATGGTTCTTTATTACCCCGATTTCTATTCTAATTCCCCACTAAATACCTATTCACCCTACGTTGCCCCACTACGCCTAAAACACAGTGTTTACTGTGCAAACTCAGATTGAACGAGTTCAAAGTGTTCTTGAAGTATCGAATGAGCAAAAATATCATTTTTAATGCAGTCATATCGTTATATTAGACTGTCCCAAAAGTGAACTCCTTTTTCACATTCCCAGTAAACTTGGGGTATCTTCGATAGAGTAGGTCAAGCTCTACATAGGCATATAGTAGTACTCAAATAAGCCTTTACCGAATTTCTTCCGATAGAAAGCGAGAAAAAATTATCCAAAAATGGCAAACTCCGCCCCAGCCCCTCCCAATATGTCATTGTACACTACAAGCCTTACTAAGTATAATTTCAAGATCTTACCCCTGTATGTGCTCTTATAATTGAGAAATATCAAGTTTTACATTAAGAACCCCAGAAAAAGTGGCATTTCGGCATTTTTGAACCATCTTTTTCTCAATTTTGAGCCGCGGAAAAAAATCGCCAAATACATTTTTTGGGTGCTACTATTGTCTACTATATATAAACCAAGTTGAAAATCCGTAAGGTTTTTCTGAAAGGAGATCCAATTTTTAATGTAGCTGAATTTTGATTTTTGGCCCCAAATTTTACCTGGATTATGACTTAGGTGGATCTTTGGTGGTTTTTTTTTGTAGAGCTTGCTCCGCTCTATCTAGTGGTGTCCTAAATCTGTCATGAAAACAAAAACACCTCATTTTATTTGAAAATGGAGTTACTTTTGGGATTATCTAATATTTCAAACTATTGCTCCTCAAAAGTCGAAAGCTCCATATGTCGACTGATTTGACTCAAAATGAAAATTGAGTACCTAATATCAGTAAGCGTATTTTCTTTCTAGATACTGTGTGACTTTTGATGTACTGTGTCACAGTAAGGAATTCCAGTTGACATTATTTGAATTGTTCGCTTGGGTTTCTCGTAATACATATACTTTCCGTGCGAAAACTGAAACCACCAAATGCGTTAAGTTACTAGTTACAACGGCACATATAAATAGTTGTAATGATTAAATGAAAACAGTCGTATGACTCAAATGAAATTTATAATCATTGCCTCTCATAAGAAGACAATACTTGCAAATGGACGACCGTAGACTCTGTACATAGAGTCACGCGTCTCACCTGAGATAACGTTGAAGGTTACACTGCTAGAGTACGAAATGAGCATATGATTCATACGATCTGCAAACAACATTTTTGGAACCTAAGTCACGTGAAGAGTTATGGTATATAAGCAAGCCAATCTTGGGTTGGCTCATAATTGACGCAAGTTTTTCTGTCTCTTCTTTGAAGTACTGGTTTTGGACGAATAATCATTGTTTATATATCACTACAGTATATTCTGGAAGTCGTTCTAGTTCCTAAGCACTTAGTTTTGTAAAATTCTATTCTAGCGAAGCTCTTTGCTCCAAAATGAAAGGTGTAATCATTTTTCATTTCTTTCTTGGTTTGGGGCTCAAAAAAGATTTGAAAAAGTATAAGACGAGGAGTCTTTAGTTATCCTTTTGCATTTTTGAGGCTTTATTTCTCACACATAATTAAAGTCGACATCCTAGATGAAATCAGCGCTTCATGAGGACTAAATCCACGCATGCTTTTTCTTCACATTCTTCACTTTAACTCAAACTAAAGGTGGACACGATGAAGTTGAGATAGACCTAAGAGCAAGCAGTTAGACTCACACCCTGGTCCCGAAGCATAATTTTAGACCGTTAGGATTTATAGATTACGATATGGCGAGGCAGTGTAGGCCAACTCATAATGGAATTGGTCTACTGGATTCTGTATGCTCGCTGCATCCAAAAGGACTAAATAAAGTACAAATTTCCTGCACGAAACATGTCACCTTTCATGTCTATATGGGAAAGATACTATTTTTTTTGTAAAGTACCGTATCCCTCACTGGATCTCTCACCAAAGAAACGCTGTTCATACTAAGTGAACAAGCTTTCAACTGTGCGGAAGATTTTCGAATTCATCATGACCGAATTTAGTGATGTATCTATTGGGGTATGTTCTTGTGTGAGTTTTCTATGTGGTTGTTGGGTGAAAAAATCTACAGCATCATCTTCAAACTAGCTATACACGCCCAATTTTGTTTTTGGTGATAGTGTTATGATTTCTTCTTGTAGTGAAACATTTGCGGATGATTAGAAGGGTAAACTTGATCAAGCGCTGTTTTTAGATTTTTCAAAGTAATTTTCAAATATTACGTGACTCAAAAAACATTTTCCTTGAAGGCCACATCTAGCTCTCGAGTAGATTTGATAGGCTTGACTGGTACTGTCTTCTGTGTAATGCTCCTGTGAATTACGCCTGATTTGCATGCGCCCACGACTATCGCTCACGGCATCGCGGACTTACTGACCCCAAGTAATAATGTAGACTAGAGTTGAGTTAGGAATGAATATTAATGCCACACCGTGATGAGAATAGAATTCAGGCAAGAGAACGCAGCAATGTACAGCATGACCCAAGGGCATAACCTGCCTTTTAAAATATACCGACAACTTGCTATTCAAGACAGAGCAATGCAGCTCAAATGCAGGCCTCTCCAATTAGTACCTAGCCTAAATGTAGTCATAGGTGAGGGACATCTACGTTGATACGGTCCTCCAATGTTGTCTCTGATTGGAGATAATGGACCTGAAACCCACAGAAGCGCTATCGAGCCGTGCCAACCCTACCAGGCTCCGCCCACCCGATTGTAGTCGTCTGTGCCTTCAAGATAGGGCTCCAAGAAATTAGGTTTCTTGGGGTGGGGGGGGGGGGGAGAGGAGAGGAGGAGGAGGGGGAGGGAGGAAGTTTGCACATTCTGGACTTCCTGACTGTAATCAGGTAGATGGAATGACCCCAGAATGGCAAAAATTTGGGTGGGCGGTGCCTTTAGTAATTTGATATGGCCGGATGACTTTGGGATCGAGGCATCTTAAACCTACAGTCAAGAATCGCTGAAATAATATATTCTCCAAACGAGATCCTTGGTCTGAGTATCATTATTCTGGGCTCCTCTTTACTTGACGGTCAGCCCACGTCAAGGGGACCTTGGGACTCTATTAAGCTGCAGTTAACTAAGTATCGAGTTAGTTGACAAAATCCTTTGTTCAGTCCTTCGGCGAATGAAGCTCATTAATGCATAAATATTACAAAAATGCTTCCTACAACTTTGATCCAAGCAAAATTTATAAAAGTACCCTAGGCTGAGCTCACGGCTGCGCAATGGTCTGCAATGCGGAAATAAAATCATTTCTCCCAAATTGAAGACACGGTAATTTGTCTTAACGTGTACCTACGCTGTATCCCAAGAATGCACATAAAGTTCAACGCCTAAAGGCAGTAGATCAGCAGAATGGACCCTTCTCGGACTTTGGTGGATTTAGGTAGTAGCAAACCAAATCAGCAAAGCCTTACGAGCCCCGCCCAGTTGTGACGCCAACCCCCTCGAAAGAGATCTCCTCAACTTTTGACGTTTTTCTACATGGCATACACATTCGAACACATACTGTTCACCTGGCATGCTTGCTTTCGACAAGGATAGCGCTAAAAAATAGCCCTAAAAAGGGATTTTTACGGGATTGACCCTTCGTAATTGCCATATTTGGAATCAGCACCACATAAAGGGCCATATAAGGCAAAAAAATGAGAGCTGAGAATCTGCCCAACTCTTCGGAGTTGCTTGCCGTATCAGAACGGTCACGGGGCACGTGGACGGATGGAGCGCAAAAAAGGGCGAGGTGCACAAAGGATTCGTTAATATGCAGGACTATTTTCTCATCCTGGAGACAACATTAGGAGACCGGAACAATACAGCTGGTCTAATTCTGAGTCATGCTCATGGAATAAATAGTGACCTGGGGTGCAGGAATTCCGGGTGGACAACGTCTTTGAAGTTCTGGATCTGTAGGTGTTATTTCGCAAAGGTGGTTATAATTCAGAATCCCGTTGCGTAAGATAATATCATTAGCTATTACAAATACAAGGATATGTGCTCGGAAGCTATTTTTTTATCAAAAAAGAAATTCAAACAATTTGAAATCTACAACAGCATGCCATTCAAGGTGGCAGATTCTATATAGCGGATTATCACCTTATAATGTCTCATTCAGAAGCTTTTATATAGTAACGGTGGTGGCAGATCGAGGGGAATAGCCGGGAGCGGGGGGGGGGGGAATTGCTCGCCTGAGGATGGATCGCCAAAGTATTGAAAGTTGCCTGCATGGCGTGTAAAACTGGCAGTCGACTTGTTTTCACTTGCAGAACCGACAGTTTTCTAGGAAATTTCAAAACTGAACTGGCTTTGTAAAATAATATACACCGATCTGAAGGCGCTCGAAAAATCTCGAAAGCTCCCAGAAGATTTTTTAGGCGCGCGGCTAAACAGCGCGTTCATTCAAAAAGTTACTGTCTCGCTCCTCTCCCATCCCCTACCAATCCGAGAAAAAATGTCTCGGGCTTGCTCTGTGTAACACTGTATCTACGATGTTTCCAGAAAAGGTCATTGTTGTTTGAGGTTGTTCCGTGGAGTCAGCGTGTGTGAAAATCCTGTTCGTTGTGAGATTGTTTTGAAATTTCTTGAGATCGTAGCTTCTTTGCAAAAACGACAGAGGCTGGAAGATCCTACCGTGACTCTACAGTAATAAAGATTTGTTAGCAAATATCTTGAGATGTTTAATTGATTGTAAGCCTAGGCCAATTTTACATTATGATCCCTATGTCCGCTGACGGCAGGAGTGTCGGAATCTAATTTCTAATGGTAAACGGTTTTTTGTTCTATACTGTAACATTTTTACAAAATTGGCGATTTATTGTGTCACTGCCTGGCTCAATCCCAGAAAAAAATTTTCAAACCTGTATAAACATCCGCGGACAACTGTAGGCTAAATGCTATGGCTATAAATAAAGACACACATCCGCTGGGGCGGCGATCAAGCCCGGGCGAGGCGCCGGGTCCGCGCCGGCGCAAGCGGCTCGTGTAACTGAGGTAGCCGCGCACAAGTAGCAACAATAGCCGCATGGCCGATGCTGGTTTGGTCGGGCGTGCTGCTAAAAAAAGCGTGAACGCGTATTTCTGTACAGCTACCAGCTGAGGAACAAGTTCAGGCGCCGTCGAGGGCCAACCTCGTTGCGCCGATGAGGCAAGTCACGCACCCGCGGCTCTATTTCACTCGTCCTGCCAGTTTCTTTCTCTGACCGCCGCTTCTGTCCCGTGTCTCTTGCTTGATTAGCTCTGTTCACGAGGCCGATGTTGATAAAAGTGACAAAAATCACTTTCATATCAGAAACTCACTTTTATGACTTTTATCAGCATCACAAGGCAGAAAGGACACTTTTTGCCGGACTTCTGATCAGCTGAACACTAAAAAATCTCTCTACTAGGTGGAGTAAATTTGTCAGGCAAACACTAAACTTGTCGTTGATTCAAGTGTGTAAAGTCGATTAGGTATTCCGGATATGTGCAATTGAACATTCTTGTGATGGGCTCCCTGGGCAGCTTTATTTGTTTACAACGATTTGTATCACCTATATCCAGTAGTTTCTTATGGAAAATTTTTATTTCGACTGCTGAAGCTTTCATTTTCGTAGGTGGTTAATGCGCGGAGCAAACGAAATGCGACGTATGACCTGTCCGGCTATTTAAAAAAAAGAGAAAACACTTCTTGGCATTTTCGCTTATCAGAGGCCATCTTGGGATTCAGGAAGAATTAACTCTACCCTAACACTACCATCGAATTCTTTTCTGCATATCACAAGAAAGTCTGCTCTTGCTTTCTGAAAGAAAAATGCTTATGTAATTTCCAAATAGCATGGTTTGAATTTTTCCCAAGAAAGCTCTTCTCTGTGATTGTAGATAACTCAAATGCTTTATCACTATCAGATAACTATATTTCTTAACCATATTGGCTAGCATTTGTTCATGCACTGTAAAAAAAAGTCCACGTACCCAAAACCATTGAGGTGTGTGAACTGTATTTACTAAAATTCTTCCTCTTCCCACGTCGTTATTAGAAGCGGTTCTAGTAGTGAAAATGAGAATTGGAATATCTTTTTTAACACTATCTTATTCCAGCTTTATGACCTTCAGGCCTTATTTATCTTGTTGAAGTAAGGAATTCCGGAGTCTAAACTTGAGGCGCTCGGTCCTAATGGACTCGAAATCTTCTCTTCAACTTCTACACAACGTGTTACTCGCGAACACTTTGATTTCTTATAAAGTGCTCCTTTTTTATAGCTTCAGCCCTCATAGGAAGCATTCAACGTATCCTCAAGACTCAAAATTCATTGCATAACTGTGCTATCTGCCTCCATTCATTCTGCGCTTTGAATATTCAAAAACGCTATGTTTGTTAGTGTTTTCCTGAATATTCTACTAGCTTTGTCAACATGATGGTGAATTGCATAATTTATTTTTCTATTCTAAGCACGTGCTAGTGAGACTTTGTGACATCTGGCAACATTTATTCAAATCATTACATGAAGATATGTAAGGGCTTATTTCTCCTGGTCATTATTTTTTGCAGCTGTTTAGTTTGGCCAAACCTACAGGAGGAAAATAGGCTACTATCAGGTAAGTAGAACCTCCATGACAGCTCAAACAGTTTTCTGATAACGCGTTTTCAAGAGACAAAAAAGTTAAAATTTTTCTTTGAAGGCTTGGCTTGGTATGTTTGCTTAGGGGATCCTGTTTTCTGGCCCATTCAAATCCCAACCCATATTTTATTCGAGTTCATCTTAGACTACGAAGTTTCACTACTTGAGTCCATTTATAAGATTGATATCTCGATATCTACACGTTTTCCTCATTTTCTAGCCACATTTTTCCTGGGCGCAATAGCGTTGATTAATGAATAAAGAAATTATGTAACATAATACCCTTCAATATCAAAAACTTTTGCAGATTTACCAACAACTACTATAACGTTGAGATCTTTAGATATCTCAACTTCAAGAGTCAAAGCTTAAACGAAGTTTGGGATTTATGGCTACTTTTGATCTACTTTGACTACAAGATCTTGCCCAAAACAACTTCTTGACCAACGGCTACGCGCGCAAATTGATTCTCATGGTCATTTCTCCTTTCACATTTTTGGTGACGGCAGTGTTCTTCCACATGTTATCTCATTAATCCTAACTTTCATCTCCCCGACTTTTCAACTCTTGACAGATAATTTAAAGCAGTTCCCAAATTGCTTGGGGTAGATGTTTCGCAATCGTTGCTATGGAAACAGGCAGTAATTTCCCCGACAATTTCCACTTTGCGCATTGTGTTTGCCTATAATCAAATGTTACACGTATGTGATCTCAACATTTGCGTAATCTTCTTAGAATTCTTGACATCATTATCTTCTCTTAAGCTTCGCCGCCTCTGCAAATTTGCGATTAAAAAAAATTCTTTGAGCTAGCAGATTATACTTTAAAGAGAGCATCACGTATACATTTTACATCAAGTATACATTTTGCTTGCACCGTATAGGTTTTTCTGCAGCTTTTTCTTGGGCAAAGTAATTTCGTGAATGAGAGGGACAGACAGAGTAAAATATTTTGAAACTTACGCGTAGATAGTCTTGAATTGCATTGGCATGCGACCAAGCTAACGGTCAAAGATCAAATCGCTGTCTGAGAATTTCTGCAAAATTTTAGTATTTGGCTGTATTTTTATTAGCGGACTTTCTACGAGCGTTTTGAAGGCACTCAAAAAGTCAGAATCTATTGTTGAAGGATCTTTACGTATTGTATTAGGTCGTAAGGTATTTTCGCTTTTTTTAACAAGCGCCACATGCCGAGGAAAAAGGCTCATCATTCGATGAAGTTTCATGCTCTTTCAAGTTAGTTCAGATTATTTTTATATAAAAACTACGACCCATGGTTCACGAAGACCAAGTGTTCTACTTTTATAAATTTCTGTACTAATTCCCTGAAGAGCTACTGGCAACTTGTAAATATAAACAAACCCTATAGGGTAATATACAATTTTTCCCACACTATAGCTTACTTTTCAAAATTTTCAAAATTATTTTTGATGCTATCAAATTCCGTATACGGCCAACTCAAAAGTGAAAGAACATCAAACGGCGAGTAACTTAGTGTCATTCGATGCAACATTTTCCCACCTTTCAGAGGGAAGTCTTTTGTTTCTGATTTATGAATTGTTAGGAAAATGAACAAAATTCATTATACTGCAGGTGCTCCAAGTTGTTCCCAGAACAAAAATGAACAAAAAGAAAAATAGGACAAGAATGTTTCGTATTCTATAGGGTTTGCTTTATTTATCACATATACTTCTTCGAAGACCTAGTAAAAAAATTTCAAAAAATAGCGGAACCTGACTTACGTAAAAACCATGTGTCGTCGTTTTTGGTAATTTTCGGAGAGCTCGTTTGATGAACTGCAATATAGAGATAACCATTTTAGAGAGTATGAAAAACTGCACTGAATGCTTTAAGAATCTTCTTCAAATATATGTCCCGCGGATGGCACTTGCTTAAAAAAAGACGAAATTACTTTCGACCGACCTCACATTATGTGGTTGTGTGTTGTGACCTAGTACTTCCAATTTTTTTTTCGCATTTTCGAAAATTCGCATTAAATAAGTGAATAAATCTTGATTTCTCTATCCTGGTAGTTGATAGCACTAACTATGAGATATACATATGATCGGTTCCTAGATTCGTGTGGAGGCGGACTTCCCTGATTTTAAGGATAATCTTAATGAGAGAGTACGAAATACAGTGCTATAACATGGAGATTTAACAAGTTCATCTTGAAAATCAGGAAAATCCGCAACCCGCCTCCACACGAATCTGACAAGCCGAGAGCCGATCACATCTATCACTGCCCGCCAGTGGCGGATGGGTCGCGAAATTTTTAAGTTTACTTACATAGGTTATATGTGCAAGTGACTTGTTTATTTTTGCAAATAATTAGAATGATTTTTTTAAAAAATTTTTAAAAATTCAAACTAGCCTTGTAAAAAAATTTCTTTGGGGCATGGCTGGCGCCACGCCGCCTTTTTTGGAAATTCGGGGTTAGGGGTCCGCAAAAATGTTATGAAGCATACCAAAAATTTTTTCGGAGTGCGTAGCTACCGCCACGCACCTTCATTCGAGAATAATTTTTGCCCCCCGCCCCCCGATCCTTAATCCTGGGACCGCCACTGCTGCCCGCTGAGACTGCTAGAGCGAATTCTTTATCTTTCGCCAGTACTAAAACCTGCAAACCCCTTTCAAACATGGAAACTAAAAACCTTGTCATCGCGCTACTTTTCAAATATTAAACTTTTACACAACTGCATTTTTCATACCTCTTCTAAAGCCATTTATTCTGACGCGATCATAAAAACCCTTGCACACTTTATATATTCTATTTTTGTCCTTTTGCAAAATTGCTAAGCACCTCGCGTGCTCGCGTTTCATTCTAACCATTAATTTTCATTCATCTAGATTAATGCGCTCCTTCATCTCAGCCATTTTCTGTTGTTTTTTTTGTATGCCGTTCACTACCGTATTCATTCCTCGGATTATTTGTTGTTTTTCTCAATTCCTGCATCTGACCTCAGCTTTGCAGCGTCGAACGACGGCGGTATAAGCCGCAGGGGCTTGTCACATCCGTGTATTCGGTGCTTCTGACAATGTTCTTCTCACAAGATAATGTGACGCCGCATTTGAGGTAAGCAGAAGACAATGCTTATATATTTTACTGAATATCAGGGTGGCAAGCCAAGTTTCAAGCATGGTAAGTACTTCGGCTGAAGGCGGTGAATTAGAACGTAAAACAATCGTAAAAATAGAGACAAATCAAACAAAAAGCAGATATTCTATCTGTAATGAGTGTCTGCAGTACAATTTCTGAAGCGCGATCGTTCCCTTGCGGTGCCTGCAACATTTGCGCGGAAAAAACTACTAAGTCTGCGTTTTGCTTGACAGCCATTTTTTACTTGTAGATGCAGTCAGAAAGACAAGAACGCTGACTAACAATTGAATCTATTAGTGTATTCAATCCGAATATGCTGCAAAGCGATGCAGATTTGGATTCTGTGTGCATTTCCGACGAGATTCTTCGAATGGAGTAAACTTGGGAGGGATTCCTTAGATGGAAAACTATCAAGAGTCGCGCTTTCTTCAAATTCACCAATCTAAGACCCAATTTAGAGCTACGCAAGCCTTTCAATGATACCAAACAAAGCTTTCTAGCTTATTAGCTCCCTGAACAACTTGCTAAGGTTGTTGACGGCATTTGGTCGAAAATTTATCGAGATATCTACCAGATCGCCATCAATTGCATTTTCACGGGTTTTTGACCTCCAACATTTTTTGAATTTATTTCGAGATAGTAAGATAAACAGCCACAACGATCTTCTGGAATTGCTCAAAAATTGGAAAGTCCTATAAACTATTAAGCACTAAAAATGCGTCAAATTGTGTTTCTTGGCAATGAAAATCTCACCTCTTGAATATTGGCCAGGCCAAATCATTGGTTAAAAAAATAAAAAGTCTTAGCTTCTAATCTTTATAACAGATTTGCACAGCATTGAATTTATGAGTGTTCAAAGACTGAATATTCTGTTGAAAACAACAAAACGAAGATAACAGAGCTTTTGTTTTTGCTGACACACTCTATGTATTTTACTGTTTTTGACTAAAAAAGATGAAACAACAGATTCGCTTTATCTAATGTTGTTGAGATACTCTTGCAATAAATAAATGCTCATTATTTACTTCATCAAACTGTGGTTGAGTCCGTGGATTTGGTTAATCTGTGGTAAATTTCATGCATTCGTACATAATGATTTTTAAGGTGATTCTACACCGCTCATAATGAAAATGATGTGACAATCACCTGAGTTAGGTGACATCACCGAAGCGTGTTATCTTATTTTAGCACTCACATGACTATGGGTTTTCAAAAACCGCTCCTAGTTCTGTTCCATATTTAGAAACATTTCTGCAAAAACTTCTGGAAGGAAGTAAGAAGTACTAATCATGGCGCGCAATAGACGCAGTTGTCTCTTCTCATTAACCTTACCATATTTCACAGATCACAAGAACGTAGGGACAAACATGCCATTACTCTTGTGATTTATGGTGTAGTTGTTTCAATTTCTGTGTTTGAGCGTAAGAAAGTGAGAATTCCAGAAGGAGCCGCTCTAATTCGATTCTTTGCAATGTTTTTGAGTCTGCAATTGCCAGTAAGAATCTCCGGTTGTCAATCACAATTTTTCTTATCCGGTATGGGCAAGACGTTACTTAGATTTCGGCAACAGTGATGCTTCAGTGAAATGTGTTCCTATGGGTAAAGAGGAATTATTGCGAGTCTAAGTTTAAGTCTGACCGTATGCAGTCAAGTGGATTTTCCGCTCAATGTAGAGTGCCTGCGGTGCCGAGAAAATGCGGCAAAATTTGCGCGTGACCAAATAGCTAAGCCACTTATACTAGCATTTTGCTGCGCAAGTGAGCGGCGTAACAGTCGCAGCTACGTATTCACGCGCAAATTTCACCACTTTTCTCGGCACCGCAAGCACACTAATAGGAAAATCTACTCGCTTGTAGATAAATTTGACATATATTTAGTTGGCGGATAATTTCTGTTACACTTTTGTAAAATTCTGAAAAAAATGTCAATGTGTTCAAGTGTTCGTCTCGTCAACACTCCTTAAACATAAGAATTTTTGGATGTTTTGTAGATTTTTAAAAAATGGAAAAGTGTGACAGAAATTAGCCAACCTAAGATATTCATCAGCAATTGTTAGTCCACCAGCTCAGAGCAGTCTTAAACCACATTTTCCACAAGTCGTCATTTAAGCAACTTTGCACATTGGCAGCAGAAATACTGATTCATCGTTTTTTGACAGTTCTTTCTCAGCTCGAGCGTCGTTCAGAAACCGATTTTAGACTTTTACACTCTCCCTCCCCTGTACCCTCAGTTTTTACTGATTTACGGAGACACGGACCACACCGTTGAAGTGATTAGTGCTCAACTGTAACTTGCCATGACTTTATGGTAGAAACAGATGTGTAGAAGTACTTACTCTTACATCAAGAATTTATTTTCTTTGGTTCTTTACTGAATGCGCGTGTTTGTAAGTCATGCGAGAGTTTCTGCTACAGTAGCCTTTCACGGTACTGTATTGGCACAAAACAGCCCATTCCAAATTACGATTGTTACCAGTAACAAGCCAGCATGTAAAAATACCCTCCTTTGCGGTTCCTTCCCAGAATTGATCCCTATTCTGTCATTTTTTAGTGACTTTGAACACAATGCCCCTGCGCCGCGTTTCAATGAAGTGATGTTTTGACTTTGAGAACATATCGGTGACAAAATCACCTGTCCTAATTTACTTATGTGATTGCGAAATGAGAATTATGTGACTCAAAAGCGCTAATAGCTTTGCACTAGCTGTCTGAAAAAGACTGTAGCACGTGCAACTTAACACTATAAATTAGATTTTCTAACTTATTGAAATGAATATTGAATTCCATTTCCTGAAAAGAGAATTTGAATCTCTGTTGAGTTATCTGCGTTACAAGTCACATAAAAAATAGCTTGTTTTAGTTTTCTCCCATTTTTTGGCCCTCCCCTTTTCTTCTGAAAAATTATTAAAATTTAACAAAAATTCGGGGAGGTTTTCTGAAAACTTTGAGGGGATCGTAGCTAGTGCCATGCCTTTTCAATTCAAGTAGATTCTTTATTGCTTTCCCCTCCAGCCCCCCCCCCCCCCTCCCCTCTCAAAAAATTATTACAGACCAGTAACCTGTATTCAACCTAGAAAAGGTGTGCGGTAAGATTGCACCTTGACTAACTCATGAAAAATTAATTATGAACAAAGCTACTTGAACGAATAAGCTGAAAATTGCTGACTTTAGATTCCCCGTGTGCTTGCTTATTTTTTCCTTACTTTTTCAACCAATAATTCATTAGTTTTAATCATCATTGATTTGGTGGAAACGTGCTCTTACCCTACGTCTCTATGGTCGCACCTTTGACCTTTTTCGCTAATTGTCAAAGCAGTTTGGTTTAAAAATTCGTAGGTATTTTTATTTCATCAATTTTCCGACACGGCTTTTTGCTTGTCTAGACACCAACCTAAAGAATTGTAGCAGAACCATTGCTAAGGTGTAAGAAAACTAAGAAAGAAAGTTTATTTTATCCCGGTTTCAGGCACATGATCTCATTTACGAGGTTTTCGTTAGATTTAAAGTTTAGGAATGCGTCAAAATAACCAGATCAAAATAACCAGACGTCATAAATATCACTTTTATTCTGTTGTCGCAAAAGTACGCGACACTTGTGTCGTTGAAACATAGACTTGGACTTTCAAAACAATTCGTATTGTTGAAGTTGTTAGCGGTGTTGAGGGCTGAAGTACTTTCCTTCCCTCCTCCTCCTCTTCTTCCTCCCACGGCTTCATTTCCCACCTCTTTTCGCTGACTAAAAAGGCATTTTGAGGACCATAATGTTTCGTCGCATCATTAGATGGTACAGGTGCCAAAGGAAGAAGGGACATTTGAAATCCTTGGAAGGCGGGTGAGAATTGCAAGCTTCAGAAGTTTCTGACTGTCAAAAGCAAGGCACTTGCAAGTCTGGATATTTGGACTGATTGGGTACTAAGTAAAAGATATTAGTCTGTTATTCTAGAGGCAGGGAATGGATTCACTCGCGACTAACAGTAAGTGGTCCAGTTCTGCACATTCACCCAGTACCGTACACCTCGAGGCGGTGAGTGATCCTGCGCGGAATGGGTGCGGTACAGACAGGAGCAGGGCCAACATGAGTGTCAAAAATTTTAGAAATAGTTTTCGATTATTGCAAGTAATGTGCCCTCCGAGAAGATTTGCTGTCCCCCTGCCCCGTGTAAATTATCAGCGCCGCCAATTCAAAATAAAACTGTAAAATAATACTTGTTATAATAAAACACATTAAAAAATTAGCCTTTGGATTAAAGTGGGAAGTTTGATACGTAACGCAATTATCACTTTGCCGGTCTTTCGCCAGTTCGGATTAGCGATCTATGAGCGAAAATCCCCTGACCCTAAATGACATCAATGGTAACAAAGCTCTGCAATCCCTACTTTCACACAACAAACTCCACTATGAAATTCCGAAAGTTCAACTTTAGTCCCGTATCGATTTTTGTGTGAAAGTTTGTTTTGAGTGCGTAGCTGAGCCTTTCCGGGTGCAAAGAACCCCCTCCAGACACTGGAAGGGAGGAGCAGCGAGTTCGTTTGCGTAGGATTACGTCATTAGAGTGAAATGCTGATTCAGATGTGGTTCAACTAGCAAAAGTTCACAGACGCTAGTTATTCTTTTATATGAATATGTCAGTTGGAAGAATGGAGTTGTTCAAGCATTGTTGGAGAAGAATGAGCTATTGAAAGTTATCATTCTTCTAAACTTTGAAATCGCCCCCGTTTTTGATTACAACTGCTGATCAAATTTTTGACTGTGTAGAAAGAACGTTTAGAACATCCCTTTCTATCCCTTCAGGGACAACTGTTACAAAATCGTTTCTATACGTCTGTGAATATCAAAACAGATTTTTCAAGGCAGTGAAGGATACGTGGGTGGAGGTGGTAGGAGGGGAAGGAGCGGGAAAAGTTTTTACAACATTTTTCACAGAAATCCGTGAGTATAGCTAGTAGCGACATCAATGAAGGTTTTGTACTTTTTATACAGGGTGTCCCAAAAAGATGTGCACACTGTTTGATTGTAAATAACTCTCTTGTAGTGAAGTGTTTCGAGAAGTTTTAGGTACCATTTTCTAGAGCGAGGTTCAACTTAGATTTACACTGTAGAGCGAATCGTCGGTCGTTCATTCTTACTGTAGGAGTACGGTAGAAACTTCAAACATATGGTGTCACTGTGAAAAAAGGGGCCGTTTCAAAAAATTTCAAAAAAATGTGGAAATTTATGTAATAGGGTTTTTGTGGACCCTGAGTTCAAAACCCAACTCTTTACAAGGTTGAGAAGCTTTCTAAACGGTGCAACCGCACTTTTTAGGAACACTTAAAAAACGTCTACTACTGCTTACCTCGCATAATTTTTTAATGAACCATTACGAAGAGTTGCGAACTTCACATTTAGAATCAGCACCTCTAGTTAGCCCAGTGTGAGAGTTCTTAGGTTGTTTTGGTTTCTTTTTGGAACAAAATATGGCCTTTCATGGCTCAAAACCCTCTTCAAAGTTTCTACCGTAATCCTACAGTAAGAATGAGAGATCGGCGATCCGCTCTACACTGTAAATCTAAGTTGAACCTCGCTCTACAAAATGGTACCTAAAGCTTCTCGAAACACTTCACCACGAAAGAGTTATTTACAATCAAACAGTGTGCACATCTTTTTGGGACACCCTGTATTCTGAGAAAATTCATTCAGCCACAAGCATGTGGTCCTCAGAAGAATTTTTCTTTAAATAAAAAAGGAAAAAAGCATTCTGAAATGAAGTGTTCAACGTGACTCACAAATCCAGAAAATGTTGAAAATCGTACCATTATCTTCTAGTTTCTGAGTGAAGAATATTCTTGTAAGCTTTCTCAGTAACATTTAGCAAAAACTGCTTTCAATTTTAATATATGTAGTAATTCAAAATTATTCTTCCTTTCTAAATTCTAATTTCTTCCTTATCCCTCTTCCCCTTCCCTTCACCGCTCCTTTCCCACCTCAAATGATCGTTTCACTTGTATCACGAGTAGATAAGCTTATGAGCTAACCTTATTCAACTGGAAGACGAAGATTTGCGACCTAATTATGGCCGCTGCCCGCGACGCGGCCTACGTCTCTCTCGTGCTCGTGCTCTCTGGTCATTCTCTAGCCTTGACTAGGTCACCAAGCCCCGCCATCCAGCGCTAGGTGAATCAAAGGGTATTCTCAAAGGTGACTCTGACTTTTCGCCATTCCTCCCCCTCCTCTCCCCTCCTATTTTTCCCCTCTTGCTTACTCTATTGTCCACTATTAGTTACGCTTGCTCGTAACGTTAACGCTTAGATCTAGCCCTCGCCCTCCACCTTGGCCCCTTTGCGGACCTCACCTATTGCTCAGATTCACCTTACATGATTTTTTTTCTCAAGAAGGTGATTAGCAGACATAGAAGAGGGGGAGGGAATATAATCAGAGTTTCAAGATAAGAAAACAACGACGGCAGCAGCAACGTGCTAACTGCGAAGTGTCCTCTATGTTTGTCAGCGACAATGCACTGATGCGCGCCCGAGTGCCAATGCTTTTTGCTGTTATTGCAGTTCCATGGGTTATCAGCTCGGTTTGTTGACGTTCGTCCCGTTGTCACAATGGAAATGTTCACGTACAATGCTTGAATACTTGAGTAAACATAGAATGGCGCATTAAAAATCACAATAATGGGGTGCCAGGGTGATGTAACAAATAATAATTTGAAAATTCAATTCAAGTAATCAAAATTTTCACTTTAATTCTGGAATTTGATCGTCAAAACATATACTGAAATTACAGAAGCGCACTGTCAAAAACCTATGATAAAAATATGAGAACAAATAATGCTTCACCAGTGAGTGGAAAATAAGGAGGGTACGATCAGCAGGGCGCAGAAAGCACAGATTCGGCTAGGATTCTATCTACGAGGTTCAATCACTGGTTGGAAAAGGTTGCGAAGGCTTCGTTCCTGCTTCCAACCGGACAAACCTTCAAATGGCAATCAAAAAGTACGATTTACCTTGAAGGCAGTGTCCAGGCTAAATCTAACCCCCTCCCCCTTTGATAAGTGCCGATCCTGAAGGTAGGGGAGGGGCATCTGCCTGATCCGTTCCTCTAATGTTGTCTCTGAATGGAGATAATGGGCCTGGAACAGGCAAAGTGCTATCAAGCCCCGCCCAGATCCTGTCAAGCTCCACCCACTCATGCACTGAAAACCGTCCGCACCCTCAAGACAGGGTCCCCAGTAATCGGGGGGGGGGGGTTGGAATTTTGGATAATTTGAACATCATAAGCGTAATCAGGGCCACGGAAAACTCTAGAATAGCTCCAGAATGGCAAAAACATGGGAAGCAAATTCTTGGGTGGACGCTGCCTTTAATCTTTTGAAACACGCTGGCCACTCTGTACCATGGCACTTCCAGACACAACTTTTTCCTTTTTTAGCCAATCAGTGTAATTTTATTTAGTGCATTGAGCATTCGATGTGGTAAAGCCTCTAGAAAAATATAGCATTGGTGAGCAATCTTCTACGCTTCCCCCCAAGGAAATTCAGTTTTTCTTGCTAGAATGCGATTTCAACTTTTCCTATGATCAAATCATATAGTGATGCTGGATGCATGCTGTGCTTATTGCTGTTTGGGCCGATTACTCTTAACAACCAGATGCTATTACATACAAAGAATATTTGAATCACAAATTTCTTTTTGCTATGCACATATTTTAATGGTTGCGCAGTAAAAAAGGTATTAGAAGTTAAAGAATCAGAAAAGAAAGCACAACTTCGTCTATAAAAGGAGGCTTGAGAGTAGTACGAAAGTTCATCCGATTTTAGTTTGCATAAGAATTCGCGGTAGAGGATAACTAAAACATTTAATAAAGTATTTCTAATTATGTGGCAAAATCGAAAAGTTATGGACGTCTAACCACAAGTAATCGCTTAATAAATCAGTGAAACCCTCATGTTTTTATGAATGATAATCACAAGGCGAAATATATCAGTGGGAATTTCCAGCTTTACTTTGCTTGAGTATCTTGGTAGCAATTTTACAGCAGAATGCTGCAGGATAAACATAGGGTGTCCAAAAAAATAGTGAACGCTGTTTGATCGTTAATAACTCCCTTGTTTTCATGTCTTTCGTCGAGCTTGAAATATTATTTTGTATTTATGTTATTAGTGTTAATGTTGTCAATGTTAATGTTGTTAATGTTAATGTTGTTAATGTTGTTGCTGAGTTATTAATGTTCAAACAGTGTTCACATTTTTTTGGACACCCTGCATGATGAGGTCGAAGCTTGTATGACTTATTACATCTTGTTCAATAGAAAAATGGTAAAATTTAATATCATTTCGCTTTAACACTCTAAGAAGACTTTTAACAAAGTGACAAGCTGCTTCTGGTCAAACTTTTTGCATTTTGAGCATAGGAGTCCCACATTTTCAAACATGGACATTTCCGCTTCCGAGACGTAATACAACGAGGAAGATTCATGTTCATGTGAACTTCTCATCTTGTTTGTTTCTAAGCTCAGTATCTTGTGTGAGGCGAATTAAGAGATTCAACGGACAAGCATTGTTCTTGCCGATGGAGCTCTGATGCTGTACTTGAAGCTCCAGAGAATAATGAATATCCACTTCCCTGTCACATGACTAATTAGTCCTATAAATGACGTAGATAGAGCACGTTCTCAAAAGTACCTTTTGAAGACATGAGCCGTAGTAGTATGTGGTATGTGCAGTTCACATGAATTTGCTATGCCGTATGGTAAGGGGAACTGGGCTGTTACTGCGTGATTTCTCGCAATAAGATCCCCGTCCCTATGTATCTCTCGTTGCGTAAATATTTTTTATCCAGTTTTTTGAACCTAAAAAGATTGTGTAAGAGTTTTTCTAACGGTGCGTGATAGAAACTATTTGAAGCTTGTGCTTTTTTCTCTCTCCCCATCTGACCGAGCGAAAAAAAAAGAAAGACAGCAAACATGCTTAACCGCAACAAAGAAGAATGATCGATCCGAGGTTTTCAAGCACAAATTATGCCGCGTTGGACCCTTGGTACTGTAACCTACTGGTGAACAAGTCGGAGGAATGAGTAGTTGAATATGAAGAATTGTCTCCGACTTCCTAAAAGATCTTGACAGAAAACTGATGAGTTGCACTCTGAGATTAACTAATTGAAATGAAAGACCGATGAACCTGTTACTTCCGCCTAAGATATGTTTATCGGATGGTTTTGATAGAAAGGCTACAGTTACCGTACCAAGGGGCACAAGGGGGGGGGAGGTATTTTTGGCATACCGTACTTAGGGTTCGTCTACGAAATGATTTCAGAGCTTTTGTTAAGTTTTGTAAAATTTATGACATGGAAGATTTCAACTCATAAATTCTATTCAAACTATCAAGCTTTTCAGTTTTGCAAGATCCACATGCCAAGAAAATTTTACATGTCCTATTTGAATTTTCAGAAATATACAAAAAATTTTCCATTACTTACTACTGAAAACCGATTGAACACGAAATTCTGTAGGACATCAATATAATCCTCGGCTCCTCTCCCTCCCCTCCCCCCCCCCCAAACTACATATCTGCGTCTTGTGCCTACTATCTATCTTTGAAACATTTTTATGCAATTTATGACTCTCTAGCAAAACTAGATAAGATATCTTAGAGAAAAGCATGACGTTACAAGACGACATGACCGTAAAATCGTGCACAAGAAATTTTGAATGCCTCCTATGGTGCCGTAGGTCCTCGGATTTTGTAAAAAAAAACACTTTGAAAAAGGAACAAAATATTTCTGATAGTATATTTTAAGCCGAAATCGTAGCGTCTCGTCGGCTCGACCGATGTCGTCACTATCATCCGGCTCTGCCGACAGCGGAGTATTTACGATGTCGTCACATCTGCCACCACCGTCGTCAGCAGTGCCACCGCCACCGCCTTCACTGTCGTCATCGACGTCGCGACCGCCAAGCCCTGGCTTACAGGTTCGTGACGCACAGCTAAGTTCCGACAGATTCTAGCCATTGCAGATTACTCATCTACTTCATCAAACGGCCAATTTACTAGCGGTAAATGCACAGCTTAGAAAGGAAATTGAACAGTACGTTTTAGGCTTTTCAAACTTTTTATGGCGCTTTCCATTTCCTTTTTCTTTTGAAGTTTCTAGACGCTCTCTCTTGACGAATTAATGACTTCAATAGTATCTATTCCTTTTTCAAACTATTTTTTCCATCGTTCTCATTTGAAATCTATTAATTTATTCCCCGCCAAGATTGCACTTTGTTATCAATTCTTTTCTCTCTGTACACATTCGCGAGGTGAAGACAGAACGTGCCATCAAGCGAAAGTACAAGAAGTCATCACAACGGGGCTGTTGCTGCTGTGAAATAACATTCACATACTCGTGACTGGGGGTTCCATCTGTTTCCTCCCCCCCCCCCCTTGAATGTGTGCGGTGCGTGTGTGTGGTGTCGTTTCGTACTTGTGTAATGTGTTCGCGCTTTTCACTACTTATCAATGAGGACAAATTTAGGGCATTCAGGAAGGGGGGGGGGGGTAGGGGCTGAGTGCTTGAAGAACTCGTGATAAGTGCGAATGGGTCCAAGTTCAAGACGAGCTTTTGTCTTAGGTGTCTGGTCCATTTGTTACTTTCTCATTCTCTCCGAGAGATGATCTTTTGATTTTTTCTAATTCTTTTTTCTTCGACAATGGAAAAAATACTCTTATGAAGCAAAAATATCATCTGCAGTTTTCCACCTTCATCCATGCCCTTACCTTTATCAGCCTGCTTAGTATTGGACCGAATTATCAGTGAAAAAAAATGAAAACATAATTTTATTATTCAAATCTGATTTTTTGAACACCAATGGCAGCTGTTCAAAATTCTGGTGCATTTTCACTATTTGCTTAGAAAGACGTCAAGTATAGTTGCACATTTCACATAGGGAGATATTTGGCGCAATTTTTCTGTATTTTACACTTGCATGGATACGGTCCAATTATATGAAACAACTGAATCGTTACTGCTTGCCATAGTAGATTACGGTAGCCACTAATTTCTGTGCATTTGCATAACTAACCCAGAAATTGGCAGCAAGTATAGTTGCACATGGCTATGCTATTACATGAAGGACATTCACTTTTGACCCGCTTTGAGTATAAAATTCACGCAAAATGTGGAAAAATTGTGCAGAATTTTTTTGGTAATGGATTTGTGTGCATAACATCGAAAAAGTCATGCAAAATATAGAAGTATTGTAGGAGAAATCTTCTTGCACCAATGTGTAGACTGAAATTCGCTGCAATTTGATTTCCGATGCATGGATCAAAAATTTTGCGATTACGAAAAGCACTAAGTGTGAACATTTATGTTAAGTTGAACCGGAAGTTCTTTCGCACAATTTTCAAAAAATCCTAATTTCTATCACAACGACTAAGCTCAATTCAGATTTTATTAAGAAGCGTAAAGCATGTACTTTCCAAAAGTACCCTAAAGTCTTTCAGCTATCTTCAGATTATAGGAATAAAAATGGAAGAAGAAAATCTTTCGAAGTCAGACGATTTGAGGTAAGCTCGTTAAAACTCCAGAAACTATGCAGTAAAATCCAAAACAGCCAGTCCTTAGTTTTCTGAGCTCCGTTTTCTGATTGAGTAAAGTTTGTGCCGATTGGGCTTTTCTTAGGAAAGTTGCGATTTTTGTGAAAAAATGCCAAAAGTCAATTTCTTAGGACTGATTTTCGCTATTTCCTCTCAAAAATCATAATTTTTTCAAAGAAGAGCTCGCTCAGCACAAACTTTGATCCGTTGAATAAAGGACATAGTCAGAAAACTAAGGATAAAGGACATTGTATGTTTTACATTTAACTGCGCAGTTTTTGAATTTTTAGCGAGCTCTCCTCAAATCGTCTGATTTCGAAAGATTTCTTTCTTCCATTTTTATCTCTGCAATCTGAACCTAGCTGAAAGCCTTTAAGATATTGTTGGAAAGCACATGTTTTACGCTTTCTGATAAAAATTTAATCGGGCTCGCTGCGATAGAAGAAAGTTAGAATTTTTGAAAATTGTTCGAACGAACTTTCGGTTCAGCCTAATATAAACGCTGCTTAGTACATCCGTACCGATCCTGATCGTTGTCAAGCTCATGTTCGCATTCAAATGCATTCAAATAATCAAATCGTTTAGGAAAACAGGTGTGACACACAGAGCATCATTTCTATCTGTAATGCTGAATAAATAGAGTGCATTGTTACGCTCGGATGGTGATTTTTATTGAAATGTACTTGTCGATGTCACATGTGCCCTGATTGCGTGCGGATTCCGCTCTCTATTCTATGGCCCCGCTACACAAAACTGCCGTTGTCCTGTTTTCTATAGCACTCTGGTCTTGTTATCGCATTCTCAAATATTGTGGGAAGTGTGTAGGTGTGCATTTTGTGAAAAGAAATCGACAACATTTGTCATGTTTTTCGCCCTCGGCTCGTCAGCATATTCAAAGAACAATCGCGCTCAACTGGGGATCCGGTTCTTCTGCCTTCGAAACGTCGGCTGAGACGTCGGAAATTGGCGAAGGTCATCAGTGACTGATCGCTAGCCTGTTTTTGTAACGGCTAGTTGGCTTCAGAGACGTTTCAGGTTGCTTAAGATCGCTACACGTCCTTTAAATGACTCTTAAATTAGCAAAGCCATAACTGACATAAGTGTGTAAGCCTCTTACCTCTCTAAACTCATAAAAGTCCCAATTACGATTGAAAAAGACAAGTAGGTAGGCGGGTTTTTACGGCCAATTGTAAGTGATTGATTGTCTGCACTCATTTTTTCACCTTTTATGGAGAAACTAGCTGGCTTACCCGGCTCCGCCGTATCCGGACCAAACTTGGCACACATACACTTCGGGCCCCGGCGGGTGTCACAGTCCACTTTTCGTTATCGATCGATGTCGATTTTACCGATTTTTATCGATTTTTTGGCAGAGTTCACCTTCAGGGCTAGGAGTTGGCACAGGGGGGAAGTGAGCATGGGGATTCCGAATACAATATTAGTTTTCAGAATTATCGATTGCTTTTATTGATTTTATCGATTTTTTGGCAGAGTTCACCTACAGGGCTAGGAGTTGGCACAGGGGGGAAGTGAGCATGGGGATTCCGAATACAATATTAGTTTTCAGGATCGTCCATTACTTTTATCGATTTTATCGATCTTTTTGCAAAGTTTGACCTGCGGGGCTGGGAGTTTGCACAGAGGGTAATCGAGCATGCAGATTACGAATACAATATTAGTTTTCAAGATCGTCCATTACTTTTATCGATTTTATCGATTTTTTGAAAATTTGAGCTAGGGGGCTGGAATTTGGCACAGGGGTGTTCGAGCATGCTGATCACCCCCCTTGGGGATGATCAGCATGCTCGATTACCCCCCTGTGCCAACTCCCAGCCCCCTAGCTCAAACTTTGCAAAAAAATCGATAAAATCGATAAAAGTAATCGATAATCCTGAAAACCAATATTGTATTCGGAATCCCCATGCTCGATTACCCCCCTGTGCGAACTCCCAGCCCCGTAGCTCAAACTTTGCAAAAAAATCGATAAAATCGATAAAAGTAATCGATAATCCTGAAAACCAATATTGTATTCGGAATCCCCATGCTCGATTACCCCCCTGTGCCAACTCCCAGCCCCGTAGCTCAAACTTTGCAAAAAAATCGATAAAATCGATAAAAGTAATCGATAATCCTGAAAACCAATATTGTATTCGGAATCCCCATGCTCGATTACCCCCCTGTGCCAACTCCCAGCCCCGTAGGTGAACTCCGCAAAAAAATCGATAAAAATCGATAAAATCGATATCGATCGATGACGAAAAGTAGCCTATGACACGCGCCGGGGCCCGAAGTGTATGTGTGCCAAGTTTGGTCCGGATCGGTTCAGAAATGGAATTTTCTATTCGGAACATACGTACACACAGACAGACATACAGACATACATACATACATACATACATACATACAAACAGACATTCAGCTTTATATATAAGATGACGCATTTCTTGTTGAAGAACTGGTTACTGTAAGTGTCATTCAACGAAAGTCGGTAGTCATCAATCTTGCACCCATAGAAAGGCTGAAAGTAAGGGTCAAGGTGAAGACTGAGGAAGATAACTATTTTTCAATACTTTTCTCATTAACATCGATTTTTCATATAAAAATAATTATAATTCTTCTACAACATTTCTGTATATGTGAGATGAGAAAACCTTTAAGCTGGGATCTTTGACGGTGATATGGTGCTTCTGCGGTGAAGACAACATTTGCGCGGAAACAAGTGCGAATGCTGACAGTGTCCATAAAGCGCACCTCGACATTGTTCATGCTTGAAAAAGTGTGTTTTTTAGCCTTTGAGCAAAGGATAGGTAAACGCTAATGAATATGACAATAAAATATAATGCAATTGCGTTGATGACAACATTTGCGCGGAAAAAATGCTATAATGTTAGGTGCAGACGACCATGCTCGCGAATAGCGCGCGGAGTTTGATATAGAGCGCAAATTTTCGTTTTTGGGGAGAGCGGTAAGGAATCCGCCACCGGGTGCCTCCTGCGCGAATTACTGGTCCTTGAACAGCGTGAAGCGACATGTGTAAAAGGACCAGTAGTCCGCAGAAGCAGTACCTATTGGCGGATTTCGTTGCTATGCCATACAAGCGTGGTCCGCAATGCAAGAACACTGTATTAGCGAATATACTAGGCTATGCCCTTCTCGGTGACACTAAGCTATGTAGAAGCAGCTGAAAGTTCAAAAATCGTACCAGCTCTATTTTGGTTCTCTGCTTGACGTAAATTGCACGATTATTATAGCATTTTCGAAATTTACCAACCTAAACCGGAGATGTGAAGTCGTGCCCCGGGAGTAGGAACGAAACCGCCGTTAGGCACCGCCTCCTTGGACTGCTGCTCCTTACGTAGCATGCAACAGCATATGGGAATGGATCAGTAATCCTCAGAGGCGACGCGGCAACTATTGGCGGAAATCTTTCTCCACCTATGCTCCGTCCCCACCTGAACGTGGAGCATTTCTTGCGTCAGGGAGGAAGAAAATGTTGAAAGGACAATTAATGTCACCTGCTAGTCCCATGGGAAAAGCTGTCTTCGCCGCAACTCACCTGGCTTCCGGGGCTGTAGAATGTGAGCTGCACATGATGTCATTTCCCGGTGTGTGACTACGGAGGGCTGGCGAGTGAGTGCTCTCTGGCTCCTGCCTTGCATCGTCATCATCGTCACGCGGTGTTTTCGCCTCTGAAGCGCGCTCGGTGCGAGTTCACACGCTCTTCGGGCTGTACTTTGTCAAGCAAGCACTCAATCATCTCGTCCTCTCTCCCCGCGCTCACTCTTTCTCTCTCGTCTTTCTCGCTCTTCGCGTTCATCCGCTCTCTGGTCGCGTTCCTCTGTTCCTCTGTGATGCGTTCATACTGATTGCCTACGGACTGGACGAGTTGTTCTGAGAGTACAACCGGGGCGCATTTATTTGTGTGGCAACTGCGTCAGTCCACCGATCAGAGGCTACATGAGACATTGTGTGGTTGTGCGGGTTCTTTCGGTAGCCAAGTTTCCTTTATATCCCTTAGAATTCTTCCAAAAAAGGCCGTGCAAGTGCGTGCAAAAATCTCTTTCCTTCAAAGCCCTTTCGCTGTCATTCATATCCCCCTCTGGAAAACCAGTCGTTGCGAAAGCTCAAAGATTTTAATCCAAAAAGTCTTCTCTTCGAAAGATTAACCAGATTAGATTCACACTCTTACGCTCAAGCTTCGAAATGTCATCGTCTCTGCAAATTTTTCACAAAACCCCTTCAATCCTTTTTCTTTTTTCAATTCTCTACTTCCATCTTTTCCCCCGCGAAAATATGTTCCCCACTGTCTCTATTTACTAAGCCCAATCCTTTGCTCGCTTATCACCTGCACTAGTTTCTTTTTTTTCCAAGCCATTCTTCTATGCATATCAACAACAAAGAATCTTTTCAATTTGCACGCATTTGAGCGCTGTTTTTTCGTCGCTTTTATTAGTCCTGTCGAGCAATTACTGTAATTTGGAGGAATTGAGGACATCACGTGTCAAAAGTGGCACAAATTTTTTTCTAGAGAGCTCTATTCTATTGCATACAAGCTTTATATACTACTACTGTGCAGGAATATAACATCATCTTATATATAAAGCTGAATGTCTGTTTGTCTGTCTGTCTGCCAGCTAGTATACAATAAGTACATGTTTGATTATAGTCTCAAAAATAAGAGTTGGGATTTTTTCTAGAAATTAAATCTGTTGTTTCATGGTTTCCTGCTTTGACATCTCTTATGATAGTTTTAGCCGTATAATCTACCTGTGGACGTAAAATTCCTTCCTTTACCCAATACACTTCCCCCCCCCCTCCCAGCTTATACCATTAGTTTTCGGATCGTCGCCATGTGATTTTGTGGTTTATATGTGATCATAATTTAGTAGTTCGCTTATGAATAACATTAATAATAATTGTGCGTTAAATATATCATTAACTTTTTTATTTCTATTATAATCTAACAATGGTATTCAATTCGAATTTCAAAACTTCGCTCTTTTCTAAATTTCAATTATTTCTTTAGATTATTTCTTTTCTTGTACGGTACTTATCTATGTAATTCAAGAATAAGCACACTTTCTTAAATTTATTTATATTTTTTTATCCAAACTTAGTCGCGCAAAATTGCTCCATAAAGTTGTTTTGATATTTTGTGACCGCTGTAACATTTTTTTCTTTATTTTCTTCGTCCTCATCACGATTCAGTTCTTTATGAATTGCTAATCGGATTCAGAAATGCTGCTATCATTCAAAATTCGTTCATTAAATCGTTATTGATTCACGTGTCAAGAAAAGTGTTTCTAAACAATTTTTACACTTTTACTTGAAAAAGAAATGCAAGAAAAATCACTTGGGTTTGCCAAAGAAACGCAAGGGACCATAATTTTCAAATAATTCTGTTTTTCATTGCCTCTACAAGTTGCGCAATCCATACCACCATAGATGCGAACTTGACATATTTGGCGAAACCTCAAAAGTCAAGGAATTGTTGGATTTTATAGTTTTTATGAACTATATATTCGAATTCATATCAACTTCTCGTTTTTACTTGTTTATTCAAACAACTTTTGTCCTTTAGGGCATTCAAAGTCGTGGTCAAGTTTCCTTTGTGTATTCAATAAATGATAAAAATGATGAAACTTTTTATTGGTAAAAGTATAATTTACAGACCTTCCACCGAACCCGCAATAAAGAGGGAAAGCCTGTAAAATATAAAAAACCTGATTCTATCTACATTAGAGTTACAGTATAAAATGGGAAGAGCACTACAAATATCAAAAAAAAATTTCTACTTTTTCATCTCAGCTTTGTACTAAACAATTCCTGCGAATGACGTAAGACAAATAAGGCTCAGTAAACGTAGCTATTACTGAACGTCACAGTTATTATCGCCCCACGCCTCACTCATCCCTCATGAGTGTTGATTCAGCTGTTGCACATGAATGTTCTTTGCGTTCCGCTTCGCTCTGTGTGTTTTTTCGTGGATCTGTTTGTGTGTGTATGTGTCCTCCAGCGGTTCGGCATTCGAACATGGCTGTATAGTTGCCGCCTAGTCGCTTAATTTAGTTTGTTTTCGGCGCATATTGAAACGAAGCGATGTCGTCGTGAAGTTGCACTTTCTCTGACGACGGCGAACGAACGCGCGCACGTACGGAAAGAGCGAGCGCGGGAGAAGATGCCATTGCAATCAAGTGCATTCTCGACTAGGCAATGTTGCCATCGAGAAATACACGGGGATGGGGGAAAGGGGGGGGGGGGAGGAATTTCCTTCATTCCTCCATATTCAAAGCTCTTCAATACTTGATCTACTTTCTTTCACTTAGGTTTTCCGTGGCTACTCAATAGAATGCTTTCGTTTTGTATGACAGTGGTACGCGTAACATATTTTCAAAAAAAAATTTTCTTGTTTTTTCAGAAGGAAGGAGCACTGCAAAATTTATGAATTTCTTGTTAGCAATATTTTTTATGTACTTGATTTATTTTATTTTATTTGTGATTTATACTCATTTTTTATTACATTTTTCAACCCCAATTTTCTTTGCCAGTTATTACGCAGTAAGGGAAACATCTGGAGTTATCACGCTTTGATTCTTCATATTCTTACAAGATTGGGGACAAATTTCTTGTATACCTAATTTGATTTTCTAAAAAAATGAAAAATTTGCTAGTCAAAAAAAAACGAATACACTTTATGCTATACGTATGTGAACCACTTTCACCTTCTTTCCTTTACTGTCTATTGTTGGCTGACTCTAAGAACTTTCAATCTGGTGTTTCCAGTAATAGCAGATTGGAGAATATTTTATGAAGTGACAAAATTATTTGACAATGTATTTGCGATGTTCTGGTTCTTGCTGCTCGATAATATTGCAATTTTTCCCTTCCATTTCCTACGAACATTATTATCGTAAAATAGTTTATCTTCATAAGAAAAGTGGAATTTGTCGTTTTAGAAGTAATTCATAGGATTATCTGGATGGACTTATGATAACGCCCTTATATATGCAACATACACAGGGAACTTTGATCGACAAATCTGATTCCTTCCCGTTCATCCCTTCTGAGGATTTCTTTTGTAATTGCACTTCGTTTCAAACCAGCTTCGCTAAGTGGCCATGTTTTTTCGTTTCTTTCGTTTTCCAGAAGAAGCAGTATCATCTTATCAAATATGACAAATGACACATTCGTTTCCAAGAAACCGTTTTTCTCCTGGAGTTGCGCAAAAAACCAACGGCACACAAAGAACGTCTGAAACTCACAGTGGCACAAGCTGTCACCGTATAAAGGGCACATTTCGAGCCGTGTGATACTATGAGAGAGATCAGAATTCGTTTTGAATTCGTTATCGGCTCAGCGCTTGATGAGCCCTGCATGTCTGGACTGTAGCTGGCTGTTATAGGCACTTTGGCGCCATTATTTTGAATAACGAAGTTGTCTGGGCCCAGATCTACTCTCTTTATATCTTGAAGTGGAAAAAGTATTTGTTTGTATCTCAAAATCAACCATGACAATAGTACAACCTGACCCGGGCGATTTACCCTCATAGTTTTGAAAAATTTCAATAGAAAGGGGGACTCTTGTGATGCCAACGGATATAGTTGAGTCCGTTTAAGGCCTAATGTCTGCAATTGCACACATAACGCTCTGTGCGCGTCAGCCAGTGCATTTTCTCCATCTCAGTGTCTTTTGCTAAGATTTCTAAATATCGCCCTTTATACATAAGAGAATGAGAATAACGCGCTTGCTAAGGAAGTTTATCTTCCCATGGCCGGCGAACTCCTGAATTTTCCGCGCAATGCGCATTTTGTCTGCGACTGCAGATAAAGCCAAAAGCTGACCCAACGATGTGTAGAGGTGATTAATCAACTCAAATTTGCATGCTATTCGTCCTCCTAAATCATTCATTAAGTTTAAGGATCACTTTCTCGAATTTTTCGCTCAAACACCAGTCCTGAAAAGATTGATTATATTGTGCTGGCTGTTTTTTGTTTGAGCCATCGGTCATCTACGTCCTGAAACTTTTCGGTAAAAAGCGGAACCATGCAATAGAATACCTATTTACCAACTTTTATCTCTTCAAAGTCACGTAAAAGTGCTGTCAGATTATTTTAGAAAGTGCTTAACTGATAAAAGTCTGAAAATAATCTCCAAAGCCAACCCTTCAGCCAGTGACGTTCCTTTTCAAAAACTGAATTATTTTAATGTCAAACTGAATGGACTTCTGTCTATCTGCGTTTATACGGCTAGTGGCAATAAACTTGGGTAAATAAGAAGCTTTTGCGCAAATCTGACGTCATCGCAAATTCTTAGTAGAATCTTGACGTCATTACATCCCTTACGTCATGGAAAGACAATGTCTTAGAATGCATAATGTGCGTCCTTCATTTGATTAAGAATTAAAATGGTAATTCTGACTCGTATTGATATTCCTCGTACCTAAGCAAAAAGTCCTCAGTTTTCACTAAAAATAAGTCGCAGTTCATTTATGGATAGTGTATTAATTTCAATACTGCTGAAGTTCAGATTGCCCCTAATTAGTTCCGTTTTCTGCCCTTCTGAATAAGCGAACAGTTCTAATTGTTCAATTATTCCTTTCGTAAACAATTTTCTCAAAAGTTTGCGCCATTGCCCTTTGCTTTTCCCTAGAGTATCTCCCAATTATCAAGACCTTCAAAGTGCTATCTAAATGTCTCTTACATGACCATTAAGCATAGTACATGCACTACCGCAATCTGTATATGTGTACTGCCACAAAAGTGCACCAGCCCCCCCCCCCCCTCGTTAGAGATTGGCCTTATCTAATTCTTTGACAATGTGTTTGGTTAGAAATATAGGAGTTTTTCTTCTCGAGACACATTACGTGCACGAGAGTGGGGCTTTGCGGTTTTTTCGAACAGTAGCGCGCTTTATCTGCGTCACACCATCAGCGATAAATTCCGTAATTAGATCTATTTGAAGTTTTTCCCACTGATGATGTAACGTTCCCGAGTATCACGTTGACGAAAAGCGCGCTATCAGTGTGGATTTTTTTGTTATTTACATTAAGTGTGATTTGTACGAAACGTGATAATTGCTTCTTTCAAAAGAACTAATTTCATCGACGCAGTACTTTTATGTCCATACCAGAAGAAAGAAACAGCTATTAAACCTGAAATAATTTTATTGTTACGAAACGTGCGATGTGTATGCGCACAACTTCCATAATTGCCACCATTGATTGCAGAACATATTTGGCAATTATCCAAAACTTTAATCTTTTAGAAATGTTAATGGTTACGGCTTTGCTTATTATGTCATCTCCTACTTATCTTTCCATTTATCTTGAAGACAAAAGCTCTACATTTTTGTTGCAGCGATTAATCGATTCAGCTGTTCCAGAAATTTTCACATCAAAGAAAAAAAATAACTTCATATAATCTTTATTTTTTGAAGTAAGATTTTGCTCCTCGACCTCTTTGCCACTCCTGTTTGTCTCAAGGTCAACTTCAGCTTCCGGGTTGATTTGTTTTCGAATTCTGTCTGAGCTGTTCGTTATCAAAACAGCTTGGATACACGAGATAAACAAATAGGTGGTGGTGTGAATCTTATTTCATTGGTCCACATCTTTAGGGGGAAGTTTGAGGGATTTTGATAAAATATGAATGGGGCAGACTTTTTCTGAAAAATTTGGACATTGATTTGATATTTAGAATTTGAGTTGCTCACTGTTGTTCCTTTCTGCTTCATTGTTCTAATTTTGAACTTAAAACGTTCACATTTTTTCTGCTTATAAAAAAGGGAAATGTTTTCAGTCTGCCATTCGGAAACTTCACCAATGAACTTTTCATTTATTCACCGTTCTGTTGTACTATTTAGAAAGTTTCACTCAAAAATTGTTTCCATAAAATTCACTAACTTCCCTGGATATTAAATCATTTTTACTGGAAAAAATCCACTAATTTCTTCCTTGAAAATTTGCTTTTTTTTCATGCTTTTTCTTTGTTCGCTTACGTCTTGGCTGGCACAATCCCTACACCATCAGCTCCATCTAACACATGTTGTTCAGAGTTCGTTCTGGTGTCAACGCCAACACTTTGACATCGTCGGTCAGCGCTTCGACAATCAGCGGCTCGACGATAGCACCTTCACAAGCACCTTCACTAGCTGCAGCCGTACCGCCGCCACCACCTCCACCATCACTGCCGTCACAATTTCCTCCTCTTGTATCAATTAGGGGTAATTCGTTACCATTGGATTACGACATGCCATCATACGGTCACGACAACAATCATCATTATAATAATAATCAGTGAGTTTTGCTTTTCTTCGACAGTAGTTTTTTCTTGGCAAAAAAGAGAGTAAGCGGCGGTAAGACATAAATCGAATCGGCTTATCCTGAAGGCAGTATCCACCCAAAATTTTGCCTTCCATTTTTTTGTCATTGTGTGGGCTTTCCATGGCCTTGATTACAGTTATGAAGTTTAAAAACTGCAAAACTCCAAAAAAACCGTTCTTAGAACGGTTGTGGGCTTATCGAAAGGCTTATCCTGGAGGCAGACGACTTTCAGTACCTGGGTGGGCGGGGCTTGATAAGGTGGGCGGAGCTTAGTAATCTCAGCAGCTTCAAGGTCCATTATTTCCATTCAGAGAAAAAACTGGAGGACCGTGTCAATGCAGATGCCCCTCTCTTGGGGCCTACATCAGGCTAAGTATCAATTGGAAGGGGTTAGATTCTGCCTGGACACTGCCTTTTAACGAAAGCAGAATTTTGATGACACAAAGCTTAATTGTGCTGCTCAAAAAAAGATTTTTTTGATAGAGAGAGCCGTGAAGCAACACTTTGACCGGGCTTATTCATGTTGTCCAACATCAATTTACTTTGATGAGTATCCCAAAAATTTCAGATCACAATTTTCGTGACATACTTCAAAAAATGAAATCGCGACTTGATCTCCATCAGCAGCAAGATCATCTTGCACAATTTCATTTGAGGAGAACAAAATTTCGCGCATACCCTGTTCACGATCTTTCAATCTTTTTCTTTGTTTATTCATCAAGCTTTGAGTTTGCGGTCAGCTGTTGTAATGACGAAACCAAACATTCGTAGGATGGTTCCGGTCATAACGGTTATCCATCAAGTTATAATTCCAAAGTGGAATCGCTTTGACATTACACCTTTTCCATATCGTTTCTCACTGAAAGGTCTCAAAAAATTTTCACAGCTTGAGAAATTATCTAAAGCTCTATGAATGCCGAATAAGGGTTTTGTCAGACAAAGCTCAATAAGAAGTGAACTTTTTTCAGGCATATGCGGCATAATGGTCGCTCAGCGACTGGTAAAAAAGCTGCGAATCCAGACTCGTACAAAACCGTGATGTGCCAGGCTTGGCTTGAATCTAAAATGTGTGCATTTGGTGAAAATTGCCGATTTGCACATGGAGAAGCAGAACTTCGACCTGTGAGGTACGTAATTTATTCTGATTCTCTATTCGAGAATTATGCATCTTTTTATCGGATTCCAAATCCTATAGTGCTCCTAAACTTAAGAATGATAAAAAAATTTCTTTGTTTTGAAAGAACTTGAGTGGTTGTTTAGAGGCTGTAAATAATGAAGGTAATATCCCGAATATTTTTATTTTCAGATCAGTACCGTGCCAAATAAACAAGTACAAAACGAAACTCTGCGACAAATATACCACAACAGGCTTGTGTCCATATGGAGATCGTTGCCTGTTCATTCACCCAGACCATGGAACCAACGCTTATATCAGACCGGATAAATTGGTCGAGGTAGGTCAAAAATCCTCACCTTGGGAAAGTTTTTGCCAAATTACTTAACTATTTCAGGTCTCGCGTCGTCATGCATTAGCTGACATGCAATTCCTAGCTTCCATGGAAGCAGCTCGTGCTGTGACTCCACCGAACCTCGCCCCATTACCCGGACAGCTGCCCGGTCTTCCCGGACAGCTACCCGGTCAATTAGCCGGACAACTGCCTCAACTGCCTGGACAACTGCCGGGACAACCTCACCCAGCCTTTCCTCCTATGGTCCCGCCACCTCCACCAGTATTTTCAATGCGCAACACAATGAGCACGCCATGCAGTCGAAATCCGACCAATATGGGAACCGCTGCGGCCGTCGGAACAGCAGCGGCTGCGACCGCGGCAGCGACGGCGGCGGCAACGGCACAAACGCGTACTCAGCTCCGCCCACATCCAAGTTGGCCTCTGGAACCTTCCACGTTCTTCAAAGAGAAGACTGATGAGTTCCGTACACCAAGTCCGATGGAAAGCTTGACAAGTGGCGGAAAAGGTGAGAAACAGCGACTTCTTTTACTCAGAATCTACCTGCTATACGAACGCGGGAACAGAGTATATATGGGCGAAACAAAAAAAATTGTCAAATTAAACCCGACGAATGATTGTTGCGTGTGGTTGCCTTCAAGGAAGCTCACTGAAATTCTGGGAAGCTTTAGATCAAATTTTTGAAAGGCATGGCTATTCTAACTCTTCAGACACTGTTGAAAAAGGCTGTGTCTACGCGAACAACTGAATAAATTTTAATCCCTAAAGACGCTAAATCTGTGCCAGTTGTTCGCACTTCGGAGTTCATCGGCAGCAGTTGACTCAAAGTAGAATAATCCACCTAGCCTTTACCGTTCAATTTTCCATTTCAGGCTCGTGGGACGAGTTGTCCACTCCGGCGCGCAGCTCGCCTGGCTATGGTTCCGCGTCCGGATCAGGCGGCTCCACTCCATCCGGCTCGTCGCCGTTCTCAACTGTATCTTCTTCTTCGCTGCATCTGAATCTTACCGATGATGATCGCGACTTCGATCTATTCAATTTCACTGTTGGATTCGATCATATAGCTCAGGATCTGGCTAAAACGCTCGAGCTGTGGTAAACTAAATATACTTTAGGGACTGCAGATAGTCCCTCGTGTGATTAACTGCCGGCTATACATATAGTCATTATCATTAAATGACGTCGATGATAGTCTAGTAGTATAATATTGTACTTTTGGTTTCTCGTGAATAGTGAACTAACAATTTTTCATACGGTATCTCTTTTTTTCTTGCCCCTAACTAACACACTGCAAACCTTCTGTAATCAAAAACCCAAAGTAAATTTAGCCTGTTTTCAGAATATACTTTTCCCCTACCTTTCATCGACGGGTAAGCGTCTTTCATTTCAACATTGCTCCCGTTCATTTTTGCTCAGTTGTGTCGAAAAAATATCTGTAAGAGTTCCTATGCTCGAGTATACTAAGGAATCCCCTTTGAAGTCATTTTGTAGATGTAATGATAAGAATTTTTTTCTACAGTTGAGTAATTGAATAAGCATGTTGTGATTTTATGTGCGATATAACACTAATAACTGTACATTGTGATAAATGCTAAATGCTAAATAATAACTATTTAATTAAGTATATTAAGCTTGTCTCAGTTGTATGGTAGTAGCATAGTAAAATTTGTGATCGCTAGAAAAAGCTCTATGTACGATCGTTTTGAGTTTCGCCTTCGAACATCCGTTTCTCATCTTGTCTACATTGGTCGCTTATATTACCTTCAAGTTCAAAAAATTCCACTTTGTAAATTTATTTGGTTTTTGTACGAGTTTCATTGCTGAATAATTCTGATTATCTGTTTGGCTTTTGTACGTCCCGGTTTGTCATACGCACACTGTGTAGGATAGAATTCTCTGTAAATGGTAATAATGTTTGTGGCAAATTGGGCAGTAAATAAAGCATAATTTTCAAAAGAAGTATGCTTTCATTAGAACATCAGAATCCGAGAAGGATTTCGCAAAGATTCTTCTACATGCTCATTGAGTTGTGACCGAGTAAACTTAATGATTTACTGCTTAACATTACAACGAAAACATGACGAGTATTTCAACTAATCAAAATTGAGATTTTTTGATCGTTATACGTTATTAGAGTATGCTTATCTAGATCTTTTGAAGAGGTTTGTCCACTGTGTATTACGCTTTCTTTGGCTTCGAGGGTCGTTTGAGGCGAGGTTCAGCAACCTGCAAGCAATAGTGAATTATTGCTACTTTCTTGAATAACTTTTACACGCATCTTTTGCTACAATTGCTCAGTGCTACCTCTGCTGCTAGAAAATTCTCGATTTCAAGCATGGTTAGCCTTATAAAGGGGTGAATCCTTTTGGCTAAAGCAGGGTGCTACCTCTACCACCAGCAATTCCTTTCCTGCCACTAGGGCGGTGTCCAAGCACCTTCCGCACTATCGTGTTTGACAAACATTTTGCTTTAAGGTCCCGCGAGGACTCGTAACGGTCGGGTCGCGGTAGGACCTCATGCAATCGAATGTAAAGAGATGCAAGTCATCTGCCATACGGCATTGGATTTGGTTTGGAGTTGATTTGTCGCAAGTGCACCATGCGTCCTGCAGTGCCTTAATTGAACCACAAAATACTTTCTGCGATTCCCATTTGTACAGATTTGCTTGAACGAATAGGATTCAAACCCGCCAACGTGTCGAATATCGACTCCCGTGATTCTGGTGACCTATCTTGATAAGTGGCAACTGGCAATTACTTCTCGTGCTTTAGGGTAGAGAGCATTATGTCGCTAAAATTGACATCTGCAACAAATGCTCACCTCTGTACGTCACGGTTCGTGGTGTTCCGCAGGGTAAGCCTATCGGCGATGATATATGATCCTACGCCCACAAGTTGTGTCGCATGCATAGGGCCTGTTTGAAAGTCTCGATGACATTACGGTAGTGCGAAGCGGCTTACTCCCAGCCTACTTCTAAGGAAAAACATTCATTGTTCAGGAAAGAAAACGTGAACATGGAGTACCATCTAATATGATGGTGGACAAAATCGAGCATAGGCCGCTTAGGGAGTCACTCAAATTAAAAAACAACATTTGAGGTCAACTCATTATGGAACTGTTGTGTCTCAGGCGTTGCGTTTACACGTTCAAAAGAGAAAGTGTGTGTACAGTTGACAATGCCCTTCATTGTGCAATGGAAAGGTGGAGGTGGATATGAAACCGCCGGAGACGACTTCGTTACCTCGCCTTTATGGAAGATATTTTGCTCGTGGATCGCTTTCCAGCAGGACTGCAATCTATGGTAGAGAAACTCCTTGATGCGCGCGAGCACACTGAACTTAAGATCTACGGAACAAAAGCAAATGGATAGCTTCAAATAGAGGAAACATTTGAACGAATTTGACCATAACACCAAACGGCAATGTCATCAAGCGTTCCTAGGTTCACCTCGGCCAACAACACAATTCCCGCATAATCATGACAAAGAAGTGTCCAGACATATTAGCACGGCATTCACTGTTTTCGGAGTACGAAAATTTCTCATCAACAGGAATTTTTCCGTTTAACTGAAGCGTCGTTGAAATCAAAAAATCACAAATCCTCGAATTGGATTCATTCCACTGCAAAGCTCAAATACGTTATTGCAACAGCACGAAGAAAAAAATGGCGATTTGCAAGGAAAGTCTCTTAGCGAGTCAAGAAGAAGGAAGATGGACAGAAACTTCAGCGAAGATGTTCGGGTGACGGCAGACCAGAAGACGATGGGGAGAGCTGAATGTATGTTTGTCTATCTGTGTGTCTGCATGTCTGTGTGTACGTGTGTTGCAAATGGAAAATCACTTCTGTGCCGATCCAATCACTTTGCTCACATACACTTTGAAGTGGGTCGGATAGTGTAAGCTACTTTTCGTTACAGATAGATATCGCTTTTTATCGATTTTTTGCAGAGCTACGGGATGGAAGATGGACAGGGAAGTAAAACATGCCGATTACAGTTATATTAATGACAGGACCGGGTTTGCCACCTAGTAAAAAATAAGGGATAAAAGAGAGAGTGTGTCTACAAGGCATTCTCTGCTTAGGAAGCTGTAAAAACACTAAGTACTACCTAATCACACTAGGCAACAGCCCACAAAAAATAACAGAACATCTTTGGGACAAGATTCCCGTCATCCGTGCTGCAAAAGTTTCATCATACAACGTTGAGTCTTGGAGTTGCCGTGCACGCAGCCAATGTAGTTGGTTCGCATGAAAGCACTGCCAAGAGTGTTAATTACACGCCGCTCACATCGGAAAACCGTTAAGATTATAAACTGTACTCGGCGTTCTACAGGGGTGGAAAATTTAACGCGAAAACCGGGATGCTATTTGGAAACTTACACATAATCGAGTCAATATGAGCACTTGGATGAAAGAGCAATTTTTTTGTTGGGCTTCTTTTCACAGCAGAGCTCCTGAAAGCTATCTTTATGAGGAACAACGCCAGTGATTGAGTCGCCTAAAACATGACTCAAGCTGAGATCAGCATTATTTTCACCAGCCAAAGTGTCGAAACAAAAAAGTCCCTCTTTGGTCATTTGGATCATCTTCTTCTTTGTGTGAAACTATTTAACGGAAACAACATCTGTCATCGAACGTAAGCAAGATAAATCATTTAGACGGTCACAGACTGGAGGAGTCCCGATCATGTTGTGACGAGCCTATTACGAACGGTCCAGCAAACGACGGCTTACAAGAGATTGCGGAAAGAACTTAGAACGCTTCTCGAATATTACTAAAAGCTTGTTGACAGTGGAATAACTTTGAACAAGATATGGATGCGGCTTATCTTGATGACTGGTAGCGAATGCCACTTGCAGAACAGCTATGCAGAGCAGGATCTTTCAAGGTAAGGTAAGCGAAGATCTTCAAAGAATACGAATTGAGAAGTCCCTAGGATTTCACACTGTCTATCATCCATAAGTATTCCTACTAGCCTTCCTGTATACATAAATGCAGGGCATTTGTACAAGCCGCTTTTTCCACCTCTTTGTGTGGTGATCCTCAGCGGTCAAACGCTTTCTTCGAAACCATTTTTCTTCCTCTGAAGTTAGTGAAAACATCCAAAGTGGTGAAGATTGTTTATGTCAACATTTTCAAGCATAATTCCAATAAGATCAACTAAAGTGAGTCATAAAAATCCCGATGAACTTGCAATCGCGCAAATCTAACCAACGGTTCAGCCTAATCCCGATTGGGACAGACTGTATACATGTTTTATGTTGGTTTAGACATACTTCATCATGTTTTCAATTAGGTAGTGGCTGAGGGATGTCATACTTCACCGAGAACCCACAGAAAGCACTTAAAGGCAGTGCCCATGCAAAAAGTTGATTTTGGGGATTTGTGCTTACCTTGGCCTATTCGCTATGCTGAATCCGAAAATCCACACTGGAGAGCGCAAAAACGGCGAAAAAGGGCTCTAACGCAGAAGAAGTTGCAGGTGGGCGGGGCTGTTCACATGGTGACCTCATTCTCCCAGCTTCAGGAGCAATCTTCTCGGTTCCTATGTCATGCGTTTCGCAGTTGGCTTATGGTGATGTTAAGACGACTAGCGGAAACAAGGAGATCGCTCCTAATATTGGGATAGTGACGTCACACTCTGAACGGCCCCGCCCACCTGCGATTACCCTTGCGCGTTAGAGCCTTTTTTTGCCGTTTTCGCGCTCTCCAGTGTTGATTTTCAGGCTCAGCATAGCGAATAAGCCCAGGTAAGCACAAAATACCAAAATCGACTTTTTGCATGGTCACTGCCTTCAAAGTCAGCATCCAGGCAAATCTGGACATACGGGTTCTGATGTGGAAAGTAATTTTGGGGCCCTAACTAAGGCACTGCCCAAGATGCAGCTCAAATGGTGCACTCGTTGAGATATTCGCCTCCAGACTGATCGTATTCGCATGGATTCATGGCGCGACACTCGTGGATCCTCGCGCGAAACTGATGTTTCGCGCCATGAAAACATGCGAATACGATCCCGGGGTCCAGTTTGGAGGGGAATATCTCAACTGTAGCTCACCACTTGCTGCTGCTTGGACAGTGTTTTAGGTTGTGGCTCCAAGATTACCCTCCAAGTGAGATTCGCATAGGCCCAGACTTTCAGATGCCTTTAAGAGCATCTGAAAGTGCTGGAAAACGCCAGTCTCAAAAGCGCTAAAAACGCCAAAACAATTCCTTCGTCATGGCTAATGTGGACTTGTAGGGAAGTTTGAAAATTGTTCAATTAGAGCGGATACATTCATAACATTCATCATGTCAGTTTTTTCTTCTCAGTGTAGGTCAGGGTAATTTGGTGCATATTCAATAATTTTTCATCTAGGTGTGATATCTTTGCCCAAGCATTTGTACGTTTGTACCTTGTCTGCTGCGAAAATATGGAGTTGCTCAAAGTACGTCTGGCGTCACCATAAAGTTCCTTATTGACAGTTTCGAGGAATGAGTTCATTTTCTCGAGCTACTAGTGGGTTCTAGTGCTGAACATGTTTTGAAACTTGCGCTTTAGGATTGGGCCAGACTGTGCGACGTATACAGCGTACCCTTCATATCTTTGTGCAAAGCTGCGAATGTCGCGCATGGCCAGACCCTCAGCGCTGGAAGTTGCACACGCGAAGTAGAGGGCCATTTTGGGTGGTTTCCGGCGCTTTTATGCCTTGGCACTTTTGAGTGCTTTCTGGTGGATTATGGCCGGTATCTAACGAAAGTTTCACGTTGAAAAAGAGCTCACACTTTTCATAGTTGGTTCCTCTTTCACATCCATCTCAGGTACAAAGCGTTCATATGACCCTATAATTACATTAGTGTTCCCCCATTCCTGAGATCAACGCTTTTGAAGAACAAAAGGCTAGTAGGAAACCTTGCACTGGCGATTCACTCGATGGAGTACGTGGTAGCGCATCCAAGCTCAGAATGGCGGTCACTACGCCTTCGTCATGCCTATCTCTTTTCTTGCTTGGTGGTGTAATTGCTCTCTAGACAAAAAAAACTTGAAAGGGGGGAATCACAAAGCAAGTTTACTACCGCCGTCTTTGCATTTCTCTTTGAAGACCCTTTCTCGGTATCTTTCTCCCTGATGTCTTTCTCCACTGCTACCATTTTCTTGAGATCACTCGCCGGCTTCATTGATTCTGCTCTTCTCACAAGTTCGCATGTATCTTGATCGAAGTCCTGTTGGTCGGCTACTTCCACTTCTGGTCCAAGTATAGACTCAGCGGATTCTGTTTGCTTAACGTTTGGATAGCCATAAACTGAAGCTTCTGTCTTCGACGTGTCTATCCTCTGTAAAAAAAATCTGTCCGTCGTGTCCGTCATTCAACCACTTAAGGACCTGCTAATCTTTTGGTTCTATTATTTTACATAAATTTCAGCACAGCTTGTAGTAAGATCAGCATATTGAGTAGCTTCGGCATCTCATTCCCTTGCAGCTGAATCGCAGTGGGCCAAGCTACTGGCGCAAGCAGCGTAAAAGCTCTAATCTACTTCTTCAGTGAATATTTAAGAGCTTCTTTCATATTTCTTTCGCAGGCCGGTTTTAAGTAAACTTTTTTGAGAGTAGTTGCGCCAAGTGTGATACATCGCCGCTGAGAGCAAATGCGCAGATGCGCGTGTTGAGATTATACTTCACTCCATTTCGGAAGCACTCAAATGCTCCTTCAAAGCCCGTCTGCTTCAACGCCACGCAGGAATTTGGGTTTACATTTCGCTTAATCTGCGGTGTTTGTGCGGATATTTAATTTTGGGTTTTTTCCTCTTCAGTCTTCTGGTTCACCTAATTAGAAAGTTCTTTGTTGTCACCAATCGCAGATCAGATGCTTAAGTTACATGTTCTTTCCACGCGCTCGTGCTGCGACTTGAACTAAAGCTCGGTTCATGTATATTTAGCGGATTCGAGTTGTCCTAAAGAACTGCAATAACACCGTAGTTCTAGGAAGCTGTAACCACAGTTCGCGCTCAACCAAGAGAGCTGGAAAGCTGTAAGCTGGAAGGTTGCACTGCTTCTAAATCTTATATATTAGGTCGTTCCAAAAGTTCTTTCCGTTTTTTCAACCTATCATAAAAACACGTGGAATGAAGGTAGGGAAACGCATCAGGCAATATCCGACGCAGCTTTTCTTCTTCTTTTAAACTGTTATAATCGTTTGCCGCTTGCTATTGTGGTCAGTGAGATAATGGCCGAAATTTCGGACCTATGGTTTTTACCATGTCCAAATTTGGCAATTTTTCACTATCTTCTTTCTTAACTTTTGGAGAAGCTTTGATATCAGTCAGATAAAGTAGACAAAGTGCAATGCAATGCAATTTTTTGGCAAATTCAGCCGGCTTCTTATTATTTTTTTAGATAACTTTTTCAGAAGTTTTCACTTTTTCGAAGTCACAAAACACACAAACGCTCTGAACATCAACAAATCTTCGGTTTTCAAATTCAAAAGTCGTTTATGATTGTACACTATTTTTACAAAGTAACTGAGCGTTTACCGCTTCGAAATATAAGATTTTGCATTGCACGGATACATCATGAGGCGGGTTCAAAATCAAGCTTTATGGAAATTTTATCGCCAAAGACCCCACAAAATAATAAGAGAAAGTACTCATCAGAAAGAGGAGAAAAAGCTGCATCGAATGACACCTTAGTTGTGCGCCGTTTTATGTTCTGTGGCTTTCGGCATCCCCAAAAGTGGAATTTGATAGCATCAGAAAAATAATTCTAAAAATGTTTTGAGGATAGCTATAGACGCCAAAAAATTCCCTTAAATTGCACTTTGTTTACTTTATCTGATTGATATCAAAGCTTTTCCTAAAGTTGAGAACGAAGATTATGAAAAATTGCCAAAGTTGGACATGGTAAAAACTATAGGTCCGAAATTTCGGCCATTATCTCACTGACCACAATAGCAAGCGGCAAACGAATATAACAGTTTAAAAGAGGAAGAAAAGCTGCGTCGGATATTGCCTGACGCGTTTCCCTACCTTCGTTCCACGTGTTTTTATGATAGGTTGAAAAAACGGAAAGAACTTTCGGAACGACCTAATATAAAGCTGAATGTCTGTTTGTATGTCCGTCTGTCTGTCTGTCTGTGTGTGTGTACGTATGTTCCGAATAGAAAATTCCATTTCTCAACCGATCCGGACCAAACTTTGCACACATACACTTCGGTGCCGGGCGGGTCATAGGCTACTTTTCGTCATAGAGCGATATCGATTTTATTAATTTTTCAAAAAGTTCGAGCTACGGGGCTGGGAGTTGGCACAGGGAGGTAAGTGAGCATGCTGATTGATATATTATTGATAGGGCCGGGCGGAGCCGGATTTGCCAGCTAGTGTTGTATAAGCTCAGAAAGCAATGCGTTTCACCAAGTTCAGTTGATTTTTGGAAGAGACTGAGAGATCAAAACGAATGCATTAGAAAAGCAGAGACATGCAATTCCGCATTTTTGCGAACGGGACAACTTAATTCCAACTCCTCGACATTCTTAAGCAACCAGAGCAGCAGGATTTTAGAGCCGCAAACTTACCAAAAGAAAGCGAGTCTCTAGAATGAGATCGTATTACGTGATTTGGTTCTCTATATATGAAATACGAAAGCACTTTTGATGAACGAAAGTGATTGGAAAGAAGGGTTTAGACGCTTGATAAAAGTGTGCGTGGTAGTACTGCATAAAATTTCAATTATGCAGCACAAGTGAGTATGTATCCTACTCAAGCTTATTTTTGCGTTAGGAATCAGTCTACTAGGATTATACTAAATGCTGAGTTGAATTGAGATTGTTGCGGTTGCAACCGCAACAAATCTCAGAGTTTTGTTGCAGTCAATTTAACTATCATCTGCTAAAACGAGCCTCTTCAAGATCTGATTGAAAAGAATTCAGGGACTTCATGATTTGCTGCGTCATATGGCATAGCTGCATATTCTATAATTGCAGAGAATGATTAAAATCTGCTCATGTACGTTTGCACCCATGAGAGCTGGTAAAGATGAAAAATTTCGTTAGTTAGTTTCAGTTCCGAAGTGGAGATTCGATAGTTATAATAGAATACGTTCATAATTCGTTTACGTAATGGGTGATCATCTGTTGACACTGGAGGAAGAAATTGTTGCTAAACAATAGTGCCTTTTCGCTATTCCGAATCAATATTTGTTCCGCTACTTGGACATTGGCCTGATGGGGGTCCAACTACCATAAGCTGCCAAAAGCTCAAGACATCACTTAGGGTGGACGGCAGCGCCCACCCAAAATTTCGTCTTTCAAGTTTTTAAGTTATCGGTCTTTCTTTGACGCTAAATTCGGATTTGAGGCTCAAATTACCAGAAAGCTCCAAAATTGCCCCTTTCTGAAGCCCAATTTTGGCAGACGTGAACGAGTGCCCCTGCGCTAGTCGCTCGTATGCAGAAATAAACCTCGTCGTCTGCAACGGGCCACATAACAAACTATGCGTATCGGCTTTGCTTGTCATGTCAGAACACGCCAGGGGGCAATCCGTGGGTTGCTGGAGAGCAAAAAAAAGGAGCGGAGCACAAAGAGGATCAGGTGTTATTTTGTAGGCAAGATTAGGGGACCAGACCAACGCCGTTGGTCTACTTTTAGGGAGAGCTTAGTAGGATAAGTGGTGATTTCGGGTGAGTAGGTTTTGGATGAACGCTGCCTTTAAGATTGTTAGTAGATGTGGGGTCACTTTATAGCCGGCTTCAACCTAAATGTACCACAAAACAAATTACCGATCTCTCAAAAAAAAGTAGGATCAAAGGAACTTTCAGCATTTCGCGCCGATCTAAATTGACTACATTTCAAAACATTTCAAAAAACCGGAAATGTAAGCAGATCTTCGTCTGCTTTACTACTTGATTTTCTGCAAGTCTGCACAGCTTTTTGAACTAGGTGATCGCATTTTCAAATGCACCGTCCACTCAAAAGTCCGGCCTCTTTTTTTACCCGCCGCTCTTTCCAATGCTTTGATTTTCAATATGAGGTACAAATCGCATGAATCTCCAAAAACTCCAATTCCTATAATCCTTTCCTGGCAGGCCTAGAGGAGTATTAGAGGACTGAAAATAGCAGTTCTCTACTTCTAGGGCGTGCTTGTAGATGTATAGTAATCTGGAATGTATGGATTCTGAATGGACGCTGTCTTAGAGAACACCTGAAGAGTTCATTGTGTAGTTAGCATGACTTCCTAACAAACTTTCACGCTAAAATGCAGACTTTACAGTCAAAGTCAAAGGCTCTATATAGCCTAGTGTGTGCATTTTTAGATTGCTAGTTCCTTTTCTGAGGCAAAGCATGAACCTCGGGTAGCATAAAACCTCTTTGAAGTTCCTAACGTAATCTTCAACAAAAGAGAAGGTGATTCGTCCTATAGTTCAATATGGTAATTAAAACGAGCTCCACAAAATGAAAGCCCTAGGTCCGCTAAAGACATCAAGAGAATTATTCACAACTAGATGGCAAACCCGGCTCCGCCCGGGGCCAAACTTTGCACACATACACTTCGGGGCAGGGAGCGTGTCATAGTCCACTTTTCGTTATCGATCGATGTCGATTTCACCGATTTTTTGCAAATTTTGAGCTAGGGGGCTGGGATTTTGCACAGGGGGGTAATCGAACATGCTGATCACCCCCCCCCCCCCCGTGGGGGTGATCAGCATGTTCGATTACCCCCCTGTGCAAAATCCCAGCCCCCTAGCTCAAAATTTGCAAAAAATCGGTGAAATCGATATCGATCGATAACGAAAAGTAGCCTATGACACGCTCCCTGCCCCGAAGTATATGTGTGCCAAGTTTGGTCCAAATCGGTTCAGAAATAAAAATTTCTATTCCGCACATACGTACAGACAGACATACAGACATACATACAGACAGACATTCAGCTTTATATATAAGATTTATCTTACAGAGTGTCGCAAAAAATGTGCTTACTGTTCGATCGTTGATAACTCTCTTGTCATTGAGTTTTTCGAGAAGCTTTAGGTGCCATTTTGTAGGGCTGACTTAGCTTAGAGTTACTATATGGAGCGAATTACTGTTCTCTCCACGTTACTGTAAAGCGTAGGGATTTTAAAAGAGGTTTTACGCTATTGAGGGTTATCTTCTACCTTTAGAAAGGACTAAGGGGCTGAACACTCTTGCACTAGGTCAATCAGGTTTGCTGATTCGAAGTATGAAACTCGCACTTCACGGTAATATTTGTTTAGAAATTTATGCCAGATATCCTCCACAATGGTCGGCCTCCTCATCGTGGCGTGGGGTGACATTGGGTGTCGAACTGCGATGCACAGCCGAGTGTATACTCTGGCAGGGCCTCCCAAGCTGTGAAGGAGTTCGACGTTTCTGGTTTCGGCTGGATGCCTAGCTAAGAGCCGGCCAGGCCAGATCCACCGCCGTCTGGTTTTCTGGTCGCTAAGCGGTTTTCCCCGCTCCAAGCCTGAGGGTCAGCGATCACCTCGTGGAAATCAAGAGTAGGCCTAGTAAGTCTCTCTTGTAGGGGAAAAATTTCATTACTCTCCAGTTAGAAGAATAGAAAGAAACACTGCACATCGGATCCCGCCTGCGGAGCTCATCAAGTACCACATCATCGCTCTGCAGGAAGACCCAACGTACGACTACGACCGGCTTCTGAAAGGATTGCGAGCCTGCGGAGAATGCGCCTCAGTGACTTCTGAGAAGAACTTGGAATGCATTTCGAAGACCACTGAGGAATTACTTAAAAAAGTGGAGATGAATGCAACTCCGAGCGACTGATAGCCAACGTCAGTTGGAGAAAAGCTTTGCAGGAGGATCTCAGGAAGTACAAGCAAACCAAAATACTGGAAGCAGCCGAAGAAAGACGAAGTCTCAAGAACTGCCGAAGGGACCTCTGCGAATATTATGTACCGCTGGCTGCACTATTAAACGAAGACGGGACTCCGACTTCTTCCCGATACAAGACGGAATTTATTGCAAAGAACTTCTATACCATCAACAACACCCGTGCAGATGCCCGTTATCCAGAGGAGAAGTACCATCACGAATTCTACCTGCTGAAGTGCGTAGCGATTCAGACCATGAAGACGTCCACGGCTCCAGGACCAGATCATCTTTCCGTCAAACTTCTGCGAGCCAGAGGACACCGTCTACACGAGATTCTAGCGTCGCATTTGACATCTTACCTTCAGAAGGAGAAGATTTCCGACCAGTGGAGAACGTCAAGAACCGTCCTTCTCTTCAAGAAGGGTGAACGGGAGGATCTTCGGAACTATCGTCCAATATGCTTGCTGAGTGTGCTGTACAAGCTTTTCACGAAGATTATCCTCGCTCGCATATCTAGGACACTGGATGAAGCCCCACCCCAAACAAGCTAAAGTCTGCCGGGAGTACCGACTGCCTCTCGTCCTAACCTTCGTCGACTACAGTATCGAAACCAACGCCATTCTGTCTGCGCTAGTCGATCAAGGAGTGGACCTCCAGCTTACGTGAGGACATTAGCCGACTGCTATAAGGACGATGTACAACTACGATGCAGCTATTCCATCGCCCCCTGACCATTCCAATTGGGAAGGAGGGTTCGACAAGGCGACACTATTTCGCCGAAACTGTTCACCGCGGCCTTGCAGCGGGTGATGAAGTCACTGGACTGGAAAGAGAGGGGCATACGAGTCGATGGGAGATCCCTGTCCAAACTTCGTTTTGCGGATGACATCGTTCTCTTCTCGAGCAGTATCAATGAAGCAGAGACGATGCTGAAGGAACTAAACGAAGTAGGGAAGAAGATAGGACTGCGAATAAATTGAAAGAAGATCAGTTCATGAAGAACACAATTGGGGAAGATGCAGAAATGGAATTGGAAGGCACCCCTATTATGGAGACGTCTTTTTACATGTATCTCGGATGTTCACGAATGTTCTCGGTTATCCTCGATGAACATGGAGAACGACTTGAGGGAAGAACTTAACAGGAGAAGAAGAGCAGCCTGGGCCGCCTTCGGGCTTCTGAAGGAAGCCACCGATTAACTGACGGACCCGGGGCTTCGTGCTCACCTGTTCAACTCAACCCGGCGCTCTGCTACGCAGCTGAGACTTGGGCAGACATTGTAGTCACGTCGAAAGCTTTACGGACCACCCACAGAGCGCTTGAGCGCAGTCTTCTGAAGAAGACCTGACACAAGCAACTTCTTTTCGGACTTCGTAGTACTGATATGAGAAGAATGTCCCGTCTTCGTGACCCAGCGGAATACGTTGCGAAAGCGAAACACCGATAGGCCGGTCACATCATGAGAAGGACAGATGACAGATGGACACTAAGGGACCCGTCATACTTCGCCGAAAAAAGCCCAAAAGCGCTCAAAAAAGCCCAAAAAAGCCCGAAAAAGCCCAAAAAAGCCCGAAAAAGCCCAAAAAAGCCCGAAAAAGCCCAAAAAGCCCGAAAAAGCCCAAAAAAGCCCAAAAAAAGCCCAAAAAAGCCCAAAAAAGCCGGAAAGCGCCAGAAAGAGCCGGAATGTAGAAACGAACTTTTGGTAGAACTCTGACATTATCTTATCATGTGGACGACAGAAAATGACAAAAAGGCTCGATTGTGAAGCCAACACACATGCCTTAGCGCCAAAACGTGCGAGAAGTGTCCCGGCTCTTTCTGGCGCTTTTGGGCTTTTTTCGGCTTTTTCGGGCTTTTTTGGGCTTTTTCAGGCTTTTTGGGCTTTTTTGGGCTTTTTGGGCTTTTTTGGGCTTTTTCGGGCTTTTTCGGGCTTTTTTCGGCGAAGTATGACGGGTCCCTAAGAACATCTGAGTGTATTCCTCAAGCCAAACGTCCCCGAGGAGGACCGACAACGAGATGGGCAGAGGTGTTCGTGAAACTGATGGATCAACTGAGAAATCAGCTGATTACGATTTTCGCCCCTGGAACTCATGGACGCAGCCACCGACGACCGAGAAGATCGTGGATGTCCGAAGTTAGGGACAGGGATCAGTGGAAACATCTGTATTGGGGCCAGCACGTCACGTGAGGACGGGCCATCTAAGTGTCTAAGTAAGTATGCCAGATATAACGTAACGACGGATTCTGGTAATATCGTCGAAAACTTGATTAGGTCATTCAAAAAGCTCTGCCAACACGCAAAAAGTTTTGTAGTAAAATCAGCGTGCATGAAAACCTGCTACACAAAATCAGATTTTTTTTTTCAAAAAATCTTTTCGAACGCGTAACTCACAGTCATGCCATATGCTGCGAGTTCCTACCGTAATGTTAATAATAAAGGGAGATCAGTAGTTCGCTTCTTACTGTATGTCTAATATGAAGAGCTCTACAGAATGGTACCTAACCCTTCCCGAAAGATTGCATGACAAGTGAGTTATCAATAATTAAACAGTAGGCACATTTTTTGGAACACCCTGTATATAACTGTTGGTTTGGAGGATATGTGCGTTATAGAAATGCCCGAGGAAAAATCAATTGAGCTGAAACTTTGCGCACAGATGTTTTCGACTCCGGAGACGCTTTTAGGTACTTTTTACGAAGCTTCGCTGGGTTTTTCTATTGATTTATCAATCTGTTTACTAAATTCTGAAAAAATGAAAGCTTGCAGTCTTTAGCAAGTCACTTCACCAGAGTCATTTGAAGAGGCACGGTAAACATCGCTTTTTTGGTGGTGAGCAGCATGCGACGACTCTATGTGAGTCACTCAGAGGGCCACTCTATTCTTGAAGATGCTCTCGCAGGTTTGAGTTTCCTGTGCAGAAGAGGAAGGAAGAGCGGGATAGTTGGAAGTGGTGAACAGCAAGTATAGAGTAGGTTTTGCCGTTTCACTCGAAGTGTGTACCGCTTGACGGTCCGGCTACCCGATTCCATGTAAAACCGGGTATATCTGTAAGTAGATATAAAACTAAGGGGTGTGAATATAGGTGAGTCTATGTTCCGAACACAAATCTTTCTAACAAGGGAGGCCCGATTAGTTGAAGTGGCCTTTCCATATAAGTCCTATTCCACTTTGAAAAGCATCAAACGCTAGTTCCAAATCTGATTTCATTGGCTGCCGAGCGCTTCTGCGCGCCAAGTTATGAACATTTTTTGGTGCGAAAAATGAACGTATAATCTCGGTAAAATCACATTTTTACAGTCTTTTCAGCGCTCAAATAGAGCAGTTTAATTATGAGTATTTTAGACAGAAGGTATTCTTCAACTGGAGTGCTCTGATAATTAACATTGGACTATTTGAGCAATTCTGACGAATTTTATGGTAATCATCATTCAATTTTCCTATTTGAAAAGGCTCATAACTCGACCTCCAGAGGCGCTCGGCAGATAAGGAAGATAGATTTGGAATTAGCGTTCGATGCTCTTTAAAATCGTACCAATTTCGTGTGAAAAGGCCACCTCGACCAAACAAACCTCCCTAGTAAATGGACCTGAGGCTGAAATGCTTTCCTTTATAAATGAGCCACGGCGGTTACCGGTATGTTATTTTTCGCAGAGAGTTACTGGGTCTTGCTATGGATTGATTTGTTTACTCACATCTAAGGAATTAAAAAACTTATCGTGGTTTAACCAAGCATTTCACCATATCATGTTAGCGCGGGCGGTTAAAGGAGTGGTTCCGGAAATTTGCAAACACGTGCTTTCCATTTTTCCGTGGCCTTCTGTATGCGCTGAGTCCAGGGCTGCGCTTGCAAGGTCGAAAATGTGCTTTTTGTGGCGTTCTCCGGTCTTGGAGATTTCTGGAGGGGATCGAGGGATCGAAAACTGAGTGGCGATTGGCCGTCTGAGACCAGCCAATTGCCGCAAAATGGGTGGAGTTACAGTCTACAGCTGGTCGCTGTTTTGGCGGGAAACTCTCGCTCAGCCCCCTTAGCAATCTCCAAGGCCGGAAAGCGCCGAAATTTTTTGACTTCTCAAGCACAGCCTAGGACTCAGCAGAAGGCTATAAGGTGCAAAAGCTCGCACTCGCAATTTTCCCCAATTCTACTGCCTTTGAGCACATTTACGATTTGCGGCGGCGGCGTTGCGGAGACGCAGCAGCAACGAAGACAAATCAACATCAGATGACGCAGAATTGTTTTGCACGAGTTTGAAGCGCAACCAAGAGGAAAAAAGGAGCAGAGGAAGCGCAAGAGTATAGAAGAGAAAAAGAAATTATATTAGAGGTAAGTTCTTCGGAGATCTGAGCAAATCTGTGCCCTACACCCCATCGGGCTAGTTCATACCCACGCTCCGAACGGCATCGAAACGCCAGCTAGTATGTAAATATTATTTTGTAATGTTTTGGTTCATTCGTTTGGTTTCATAGAAATGCCCGCGGCTGAACATTGAGCTCAAACCTTGCACACGTACATTTTCCACCGCGACGCAGATTTCAACCTACTTTTCGCTGCGATTCGCTGAGCCCTTCAATCAATCGATCGATTCAATCCCTTCCCCCCCCCCCCGCAGTGCAACTATGCTGGCGAACAAAGCATCTACCTCATCTCCAGTAAAGATTGGCTCGGCTGGACAGGAAATCCCAGCAAGTTCACAATAAAACAGCGGGCACATACTTCCAAACGACTCCATTACTTGGACAGCCTATTGTCATTCCAACAACATATGAAGTTTTGAGCTAGCGAATCATTCTAGAAGCTTTTGCGGACACAAGGGCTAGACAAAGCAGTCGGAGGTAACTTACTTGAATCATAAAAACGAATCCAATTAGGTAATTTAAAACTACTCGTATGGCCTCTCCTCACCTTTCTCGCAAACATTCGACTAACTGACCCGCTCCACCGACCGAGGATAAGGTAGGAGAACTCGGCAAAGAAACCGTGGTTGACACGCTGCGATTCTCGAACGGGATGTCATAGAGGGGGATCGCTAACGGAAATGCGGTGACTGAGCGAAAGAACAACTCTTTTGTGAATACGTCTCCTGCCTAGCGAGGCCATGAATGGAGACAATGCGTTATGCTCATAGTACTAAATCGCTGTAAAGATAATATCTCAAATATTACCGAATCGGAAATTTAAATAAGAACTGTATCAACTACTCCATTACTTAGACGTTTACTAATTAATGCCGAGAATAAGCACTGGTAAGAGCTCTGTCGCATCTTCAAACATACCTTAAGTGACGGCGCGTCGTTCAAGGTAGCATCATTTTCGATCATTCGACGAACTCGTGCGCGATGTTGATCCTTAATACTTCACACAATATATCGAAGACATGGTAATTAGGACTGGGCATAGCTGACACAAAGGCAAGCGTATGTTGGTGAAAAAAAAAAGCCAAGAAGGTAATGTTGTCGCATCGTTGTAGATCGCGAGCTCCGCAAAAGTTTCAAAAATTTGCATCAGCATTGCACCTATGCTCCATATACTCCTTCTAGGTTCTCTCCAGTCTCTGAGCTCAAAGCAGGGCCATCATTTACGCTCAGAAAAAGTCCATAACTTCTCTTCTTTCCTTTCTTGGAGAAAACTTGAAAGGGTCTCGAATTTCCAAGCGCCAGCTCGTGCCGAGTCGTGACGGTATTTTCAAGATATGTTTCTTACCATTTCAGCATTGACATCATACCAGGACTCATCTTCGTCCTGCGTTCTTTGCAGTTTGTTCTAGGCATGATTTGCATTTTGTACAGGCTTTTTTGTTGCTACTATTGAATATCTCACCATGAATTTTGAAAAATCTTCTACTGCTGTGTTCATTTCTGTTTCGGTAGCTGAAAAGATCTTTTGAAATTACGGGAACAAATCCGTTTGCTAGTTTGTTTCAGCTTTGACTCCATTAACAAGGGAAGTTTCAGAAGTTGCAGCAGCCACATAACAAAAGCCCACTATGGAAAAAGCATGCGCAAGATGGACTGCGATTGCTTGAGTTACTGCATATTCCCACGGATTTCCCTCATGGCGGGATTACAGCCGGTCAGTCGCGAGGCTGCTTGGGGCATCCTCAGATGGCGGATATGGGGGTCGGCGACCAAAAGCGACCCCGCCGCTTTGATGGGCAAGCGGAGCTGGAGGATGAACTCCTTACCTTCACTTAAAGCTTGCATTCCAATTTCCAGGGTAGGTGTGTGGCAGTTGCCCTCCCAGGATTTCCGTTCGAGGGGGAGGCGGCAAAAAGTTGTTTCAAATGAAGGCGCGTCACCCACGCACTCCGAAGAAAATTTCGGGGTGCTTCTAAAAAATTTTGCGGGTCCCCAACCCCCTAATCTGAAAAAAGGGGGCGTGGCTGACGCCCCTTTTTCCAGATTTTTGAATTTTTAGAATTTTTAGACGAAAAAAAAATTTTGAATGGCTAATTTGAATCTTATATATAAAGAAACATAAGCGCAATTCAAAAATGTGCAAATAGCGGGAATCGCGCGGCGGTCCCAGCGCGCGGATGCAACCTAGCACCTTTAATTACTGGTTCTCTAGTTTTTAAAAAATTCTAATTGTTTTAATTGTTTACAAGGTTAAACAAACACTCTTGCACATTTTTTTCAACCCAAATAAGTAAATTTCAAAAATTTCGCGACCCACTTTTGGGGGGGGGGCTCCCCCTCCCCCTTCTTCCTCCACTAGTGTGTGGGAGGTGGGGTTCGAAGTCGCCTCCAACATTAGCTACGTTCCTACCTCGCAGGGGTTTTGAGCACAACAAGCTATCCCTGCGAGTAAGATAATTGTTCGACACAGTAAAAATATGGAAAGCTTCTTCGATCTTGAAATAGTCACTGGTAAGGCGGTAGTGGCGACAGGATTTGTAAGGTGATCTAGGCTGCCGAAAACGAGACGGACAATGATGACGAACTGTACTTACAACGCGATGACGCTGCATCGGATGCATCCGAAGACTTCATGATGCAAACGACGTCATCGCACTGCTCGAGACAAGGATACCATTCGCTGAACGCAACATTTGAGACTGGAGAAAAATAGTTTTTAGAAACATGCGACAGTCGAGGAGTAGGCGGAGTGGAAGTCCCTTGTCAATACAAGTTTGGTCATGAAACATTGATTTTTCGAACAACTCACAACCTGTATGGGCGTTTGCGAATATCAAAATGTGGATCAATCCCTACTTTGATCGTCATCATTGCATACGCCTTAACATCGCGACGAAGACGAACTCGAGGCGTTTGATATGGACGAGGAGTTTTATAGAGAAGATCACACTTCTACAAGATTATCGTCGGTGACTTCAATGCGAAGATCAGAGCTAGAAGGTCGCCAACGGAACTTCACATCGGAATTATGGTTTACACTGGAACCAACAAGGAAAGAGACTGTCCGAGTTTACCATGAAAACGAGGAATGTCCTTGATAACCACAGTTTCAAACCGCCTTTCACGTTAGACCTGGGGATCGCTCGGTGGCGAGTACCATAGACTGACCACATCATCGTCAACAGAAGGTATTGCATGACGGATGTAGCTGCTGCCCTGAAGTTCTAACGGGATCAGACCATAGCTTCCTACGTCCCAGATGACCGGTCAAGTTCAGCAAACATCGTCCCATGACTACCATCAACTGTTTTCTTCGATATGCGCTCTAGGCGAGACGCCTTTATCGACAACATCGGCGAAGAATACGAACGGTTCATTTAACATCCCCACAATTGCGTTAGGGAAGTTCAGAGTTTAGGAAATACGAAAAGGCGTAGCTCGGAGACTTTGGAGCTGATACGCCAACGTGGACATGCATGAGGCACAGGCAACTAACAAGTGACGTCCGATCTTGTAAAGCGATCAGAAAAGCGATAAAAGAAGACCTTAAAAGCAGCGTCCGGACAAAATTTCGAACAAGATTTTTCTACCTTACCTGGGTTAACTCTTCCCGCTGATTCCGAAAATGCACCTTGCAGAGTACGAAAATGTCGGAAAAGGGCTATTCCAGAAGTTGTTGATTCTGAATATCGACGCTTGCCGCCGAGTTTAAGACTCAGAGTCGTGCTGGACCCTACGTATTGACCGTGTGCGATGCGACATACGACTCTGGCTATCGATTGGAGGGGTGGACAGGTCGCCAGAGCGTTTTAGTTGCCACTTCTCAAGCGGTTTTTTCGCTTCAGAAGCAAAGTGGTGCAATACCACTTGGGCAAGAGTTTTACCAGGGTGGGAGCCTCTATATTCTACAATTTCATATCTGCCTTTAAGGGCAGTGTCCGGGCAGATTTGACATTATAGGATACTATCATAACCGAGTACTATTGCCTTGATCTAGAACTATTGCACAAGACCGACTTTTGTACACCCCTTGTAGAAGGAGGAAATCGGCGCAGAAAACGCTGAGCCTCGAGGATCACGCCCACTTCTCGCACGGCCCGCCCCTTGAACGAACCCTCCTCAGCCCTTGACGTGCTTTCACGCGGCAAACACAATGGAACACTAGTGTCTACCTGTTAATGCCTGCTTTCGAGAAGGATTGCAGCACTCGTCCACACTTCACAAAATTGTCTCAAAAATGGGGTATTTGAGGAATCCACGCATTTTGAGTGCCATATTTGGGATGAATTCCTCAAATACCCCATTTTTGAGACAAATTTGACAATCAGCGCCATGGATCAGGCTTCAAATAATAGAAATCAAGATTCTGCCTGGACGCAGGCTTTAGAGAGAGAAGAGTGGCAGTGATAGTTGACGCCGCGGAGGCTGGAAGAAGAATACGCAACACCCGCCGAAGCTTCTCAGCTTCAAAGGCAGTGTCCGGGCAAAAACTCGATTTTGAGATTTTGTGCTTATCTGGGCCTATTCGCCATGCTGAATCCAAAAATCCTCACCGGAAAGCGCGGAAACGGCGAAAAAGGGCTGTAATGTGGAAGGGAAATCAGAAGTGGGCGGGGTCTTCCCCGCTTTGAATTTCGAGGTCCCAGCTGAGCGATCTTCTCAATTCCGCTAGCACTCTAAGATCTCCACAGGCCAGGTGCGAATACAAGACTTGAAATTGGAATCGAGAAGATCGCTCCGGAAGCTTGGAGCGTGAATCCATATTGGGGAAGATCCCGCCCACTTGCTGATTTCCATCCAGCGTTAGGGCCCTTTTTCGCCGTTTTCGCGCTTTCCGGTAGGATTTTCGGATTCAGCATGGCGAATAGGCCCAGATAAGCACAAAATCTCAAAATCGACTTCTTGCCCGGACACTGCCTTCAAGGCAAAGATTAGCGCACTTCGTCGTTCTGACGGAACTATAGCAGCCTTCCGAAGATCAATGGGGAAGGTCATCCATAAATTCTACTCAGACCTCTCTGACAACCACATCCACTTGTCTCCAAGTCACCTTAGAGGGAAGGAGTATGTCTGTTCTTCCTCGCGAGATTTGTCAGGCTATCATGTTGATGAAAAATCGTACAGCACCCGGTCCCGACAGGATTAAGAAAAAACATCTGAAGAAACTTTCAGCAGTCCTCATCAAAACCTTAGCAAGGCTCTTCACGCGGTATCTGACAACATAAAAGGTTCCAAGACAATGGAAGACCAGCAAGGCCGTATTGCTGTAAAGATGGGAGACCCTGCGACATCGGAATCTTGCCCTCTACCTGGCGCTATAAGCTCTCGCGAATTATTCTCAACAAGATCGGAAGAGGGTTAGATGAAGGACAACCATGCGAGCAAAGTGGGTTTTGAAGAGGATTCAGCACGATAGACCGCATACACACGGTGTCAAGGCTTCATTGAAGTGCCACGAGAGTATAAGAGCCGCTCTGTCTCGCCTTCATCGACTTGAAAAAGGCCTTTGACTTGGTTGAGACTGCTGTTATCGATATTTTGAGCAATCCATACCCCTACTCAGTACATCAAGATAATTCGTGAGCTTTACAATGACTTCACAACAAGCATCACACCATTTCACAAGGAATCATCATCGACGTGAAGGGAGGAGTAAGACAAGGCATTACTACATCACCGAAATTCCCCGTGCCGTTCTAGAGGACGTCATGCGTAAGTTGGAATGGGACCGTATAGGAGTGAAAGTCGATGACCGGCAACTATACCCCTTAGGTTTGCTGATGACACCGTATTGGTAACGTTGAGCATCACGCATGCTGGTCCAGTTTGATGAAGTGTATGGAAAGATCAGTCTACGGCTGAACCTAATGAAGACGATGTTCATGAGGATGACGAACGGAAGAGTGCCTAATACTCCTTTCATGCTCAACGGAACGAACATTACCGAATGCTCAAGCTACTCCTATCTAGGTCGAGAACTCATTACGATGAGCGATCAGCTCTGGAACTGAGCAGGAGAAAACGTGCAGCATGAAGGGCATATAAGACAATTGAAGACGTAGTAAATAAGACCAAGAACATCCGGCTCCGCGTTCCCGTCAACTCAAAAAAGCAATCCAAGTTGATGATTTCTCTAGAAAAAGCCGCACAAGCAAACAATCATTGGTTCAACTGTGGTAATAGTAAAAAATGTTCAATCTATCAAAAATAACATCCACCCCATGTTAGGGCCGTGAGCTTTTGACAGCATACGATAGTCTAGAGTCCACTATCAAGCAATGCTCAAATCATGGCGCAAAGTGTCGCTTCAGGGAGAAAATTGTTCTGAAACAACGATTAGAGCAGAGGACCCCTTGGTGGTAACGCCGCCTCCAGTAGAGCCCGCCCTTCCGTGCTCGTTCATCCAATCGCCGTTCCGGAGAACCCGCCCCAAAAGGCGATGTCGGGGTTTTCGCAGATTCATATTTGGAATGATGGACATGAGAAAGCTCGGGAACAACAGAAACTTGGAAGTCGAGAATCTGAATAGACGCCTTTGAGAGTTTGATCTGTATACTGGTCATACTCAAATCATGGATTGTATGTAGCACGATGTACTGAACCTACCTCAACATGTTTTCATAAGGCTTACTGTGAAATTCGTACTTACCGCGTCGCTTGGATTTATGCTTCGTATTTCGACTCAATTCTTTCTGTTCGTTGTGACTTCTCTGTTCTGCGATGCGCATACGCAGTGAGCTGAGACGTTGTCGCGATTGTGCACGTGGCATCTTGTCGTCATGTAAACTAGAGGCTCGACTGTCGGTATGACTTCGTGACTTATGCTGCATGTCAGAAGCTTTTTGGTGTTTTGTCGGCGGAGTTGCTGCTGCTGTTTCTTTCGAAGTCTGCCTCACTTCTTTTGTAGCTGGTTCTTTCTGAAGATTGTCAATGTAATCGCGGAAAAGAGACTAACAATTTTTATTTGTCAAAAGTAGATTGAGAAGTTGGTGCCATCTTCGTGGAGCTGATCAAATTACTGGCGTCAAAATCAAATTCTCGCAATCACATGAGCCCCACCATTGAGGACAGCTTGAGTCGTTGAACACTTGCTCCTTTCGAATTTTATACAAACTCTCACCGGAGAACCTATCGAAAGATGACAAGATTACCAAAAATGAAGGCAGATGATTTTGGATATTTTACATATTCAAAGGGTAAAAGACTGTCAAGGCAGTAAGCTGACAGTGTTTTAGCGCGTATTTAAAGAGAGTCTTGCGGTATGAGATTAGAGCTGATTGAGCTAACTGCGGATAACAGGCTGTATGACACACATGAAAATACTGTGCCCCATGGAAGATCCGGAGACCGCGCAGTATGGCGCTGCTTGCCATATTGAACGTATGACCTGCTCTACAAATTATAACGAAACCTATCCGCCAATGAAGGGAAGATGAGAATCAACTAACAAGAAACCGAAACGTAGTGAGTCTACAAAGTATTAGATAGTTCCAGAAGGTACCTTTTCATGAAGCTAGACAAGAGATTTAACACGTTGACGACCTTGTGCATACGTACGTATGCACGCTAGACTCCTTTAACGTCTTCGTGCATCCGCGCATATGCACGCTAGTTTTTTAGGTGTAAACGAAAAGTTTTGAGGTAACTTCTATGCAGTAATACTACTGGCGGCCTAATTGTCTTACAGAATTCAGGGCATCGCGGCAGCTGTTCAGAAGTTTTGGCCGCAAAACTGGGTAATCCGTCCTTTGATGTGGTAAATATATGCTAATTACGTTTTCCCGAGAAGGTGAAAACAATGTATAGCTCCTTTGGAAGCAAACAAAGATGAATCAGGTAAAAACACCCGGTATTACAACGCTTTTCTCGAGGAGGGACTCCTCAGGTATAGTCATTGCATGATTTATTGGAGGTATCGATGCAAAAACCTTGATTTGTGTAAGTTTTGGTAACACTCTGTGATATACATGTATCTCTGAACAAAGTTCGCATGTTGTATGAATAAGCGTCAAAAAGACTCCCGCATAATGTTTTCGTGCATACGGGCATACAGGGCTCCTAAATTGCAGAGTCGTTTGCACCAGCGGTCGCGCGACCGCGTCGCGCCCGGGCATCAATGGTGCCGCCTCGATCGATGGCGCCGGCGCCGGCAAAATGCCCGGGCGCGAAGCGGTCGCGCGACCGCTGTTGCAAACGACTCTGCAATTCAGGAGCCCTATATGCACGGGCCAAATGCGCGAAGGACGTTAGTGGAAGTTTCGCCCAGAATGGCGCGGTCGTCAACTTGTTAAATAGTGTTCGACGCTTTTCTCCTTTCAGCAGTAATTCTCTGAATAGCTGCTCTGGTAGACACGGTAACCGCCGAATTTTAGACTCATAGTTTCCACCATGTCTGCTGAACGTTTAGTAATTTTGCAAGAATCTATTTCAGACTTTTGAGAGATGCTTCGAGGACAAAGTAGCGTGGACAATGTGCATGCAATGCATTTTCAGATTTTGTTAGTTTTCAAAAAATGAATTCTTTTCTGATGCTGCCAAGTTCAGCCAAAACCTCATAAAAAACATCAAACATCGCGAAACAAGGGTGTATTTCGATGCACCTCTATCTCCTCTTTCAGACGGTGTTCTCACTTCTCGATTTGTGAGTGCGAAAAATTTTAACTCTTGTTTAAACGCGCCCCAGGCTGTGATCAGCGAGTCTAAAATCCGATGCTTTAAAGGCAGTGGGTCGGCAGAATGAGACCCGTGGCAAAACAAGGTCACAGGGTAGGAGCCCCATAATGGAACCTATGTGCCAAAGTTCGATCTTTCTCTGCCACTTCTAACCCCGAAATTTCAAAGCGAAAGCAGCGCTCATCTCCTGTCCTCTCCGAACCCGCCCACCCCATGGACGAGTGACTTCCGCGGTCAGAGCGCCAGCCGCAATGCTATAAGCATGAGGTCCCGCAACGACTCTGCGTCTTCGCCATGACGGGCTTCGCGTTCACTCGTCCATGGGGTGGGCGGGTTCGGAGAGGACAGGAGATGAGCGCTGCTTTCGCTTTGAAATTTCGGGGGTTAGAAGTGGCAGAGAAAGATCGAACTTTGCCCATAGGTTCCATTATGAGGGCTCCTACCCTGTGACCTTGTTTTGCCACGGGTCTCATTCTGCCGACCTACTGCCTTTAAGCGGCAACCCATTTCTCTTGTGAAATTAATAATTTATAACCAATCGTTGGAAGTACTGAGCTTCGAAGGTTCGACGTATTTGATGTGTTCCTCAATGACATTACTTCGCAAAAATGAAGGCTTTTGGAAAACATTAGAAAATGATGGAAAGCGGATACAGATCAGAAAATGTAATGCCTTTCACCTTGTTTACTCTATTTAACTGCTTTACAAACGCTTCCCAAAGTCTAAAATGAAGTTCTGAAAATTTGCTAAAGTCGCGGTAAATTTGGTAAAGCCGTGGTAGAAATCATGGGTTCAAAACTTCGACGATTTTTGCGATGACTACAAAAGCAATTAGGTAAGAAACATGCACTGAAAAGGAGAAGAAAAGCTGTGTCGGTTAGTGCTTTGCTTGCCCCTTTTGATGTTTTAAATAGGCCCAAAACGGCACGCACTTCGGACCGATCAAATAGATGCAGAAAACTGAAAATAGAGGTATGATCACGACATCAAGTGCAATTTTGGCTTTAAAGGTCAAACTTGTGCTAGTATTACTGCTACTCAGATATGTATGCAGATGGCAGCGTCACTACAACACCTGCTATAATGTTTCGCTAATTGTGCTTGTAGCCTGATGGACCGTCCAATTGCAGATTTGGGTAAGATTTAGTAATAATAAAGTGTTATTTTTTGAATAGTGGTAATTTAGTGGATGTGGTTCATTAGCCATTATTGAATACTCAGGCTTTGCGTATTCAAATTCTGTGTCTAAAACAGAGCCTAGCCCTCGATACGGTTCCGGATCATTGCTTGTATTTGCAGCTAGTATAGTCCTAGATATGCAAGTTGCAAATGGGAGTGCCTCAATTTTATTGTATCTGCATCACGTCTGCGAGTGCTGTCAACTAATTCAAGGTCTCTGGTCCAAATGAAAGGAGCTGACATCTTGATTGCCAAGGGAGCTGCAGGAGCCCTTCTATTGGAAAGCATTTTAGTTTGCTTTTAATAATGAGAAGCTAAAGCGAAAGTGGTCTATGTAAAGCACATATGTGAGATCCAACTGCACATCACTTGAATGTGGCAGCACAAAAAGCTCTTCTTCCTTCGAGATAATTTCTTCGTTAACTGACCTGCCCAACTTTCTCTTGTAGAATAGGGGGTGTAGTTGTTTGCGTAGACACCTTTTTCTTGCAACATTGTATGAATAACAACAACAGAGCGCAGTAGAAAGAGGAATATCCCACGAACATCCTAACATCCAACGTCATCCATCGAATCTGTAAAGCCTTCTCCCTAATCATCTTGTTTAGCGAAAGGGAAGACAGAAGTACATTACAAGAAGTAGTACGTAGCCAATCGATATTCGCAGTTGGGATAAAGACGGACAGAACTGTCCAACTAAAGTAATACAAATGAGGCAAAACTCAACTTTTGGCTTTTATACTACGTTGCAGTCGAAGTTATCTTTTCATGGCTTCCTTTCCATTATTTTGATGAAATCTTGATCCAAGCGGTGGGTTCCATAGTGATCTCATAATCTTTTGGACTTCTTGGATTTAAGCTAGCGGCAATGAATAACACCTTTCTCAACTTCATCTCTCTCTATAATAAAGCGCCGGTGTCTCTCTGTAATATTCCCCCCCCCCCCTCGTGAGATGTCGACAGGTTTGTCGTTGCGCGCCGCTGCAGGCGTACAGGGTTGATGACTCATTACTATGCCAGTGATGTCCAATCCAAACGATGTTGATGACCTAACGTCCAAAGTGCAGTCTGCAAAAAGTTAAAAGCTGTAAGCGGTAACATGCCGCTGCAGGCGTACAGGGTTGATGACTCAGACAAATCACCGGAACTTCCGGAGGACAAGCCAGATTTGCAGAAGTTCCGCAGAATTTTGTTCACTATTGCAAAAATAAAAACGTTGAAAATCGGAATTTCCGCGGGATTTTCATGCCAAACTGGTTGAAAACCGGAACTTCCACAGGATCTTCTTCAAAATCCTGCGGAAATTCGAAAAATGCTAGAGGTTCCGCAGCACTTTAGCCTGCCAGAACTTCCGCAGGACTTTGAATGTGTTGTCTTGTGATGTTGCCTCGCCAACAACTAGAGTGCATTATCGAACATGTCAGCCGTAGCGTAGAGGATAGTAGGTGGGTCTCACAGTCAATAGAGTGAGGTTCAAATCTCGCTTCGGTGTTCTCTTTTGCTGTTGTGGTTGGCATTCTTCGGCACTTCCGCAGGACCTCATTTCAGAACTTCCGCAGCACGTTTACAGAACTTCCGCAGGTGACCCGCAGGACTTCCGCAAGCGCTCTGGGAAGTTCCAATCATTTGTCTGAGGACTCATCATTATGCCAGTGATGTCCGATCTAGACGATGTTGATGAAAACCCTAATCTTTAAAGTGTAATCTCCAAAAAGTTAAAAGCTGTAAGCGGTAACATCGATTGATTCTGTCTTCACAACACGACGTCTCTATTTTCACATTGCAGCAGCACCTCTACTCGAGTCATTGGAACAGGTCAGTTATCAATTCCTTCGTCATTTAGCATTTTCTAAGAAGAAACAATTCAATCATGTGAACGAACCTGTGTAATCATGCTTCTTGAGCAAAATCACACATTTCGAAAATATTCAAAATATTGAGCTGCAATTTTTTGCTACGAAACATATTCAGTTTTGTGATTTTCCTCAACCTTTCATGATTCTTTTGTTTTGTGTATTATGACAAACACATGCTTTACTCAATGTGTAATCCTCCCTCAGAAAGTTGCAGTTTTTGTGTAAAATGCTTCTCAAGCACCTGTTCGAAAAAAAAATCGCCTGTTCAAAATATCCACTTTTATCCATTCCAAAATCAATCGATTCCACAAGTCTCAAATGATCTCAAACGATTTCACAATGAACAGTTTCAATGGTGTCTTCTTGAAAGTTAGATCTCTGTCATCTCGAGTTTCATGACCCTTTTCAAGAAATTGCAATTTTTGCATTTTACTCATCTCTACCATCTGCATTCTAAGGCCCCGGACAGACTTCACGCGATTTGATCGTCGCGACTGGATCGCGACGAGACAACTGTTACAACGTCATTCCATGCCGATCAACTTGCATTTCGGTTGTGATACTTTTCCAGCCCGAAATTTTTGAATGTGAAATGAAAATGAATGGAAATGTCGGCGATTGAGTCGCGACGATCAAATCGCGTGAAGTCTGTCCGGGGCCTAAAGAGGATAATCAAATTGCAATTTCTTGGAACAAGAAACGTTTGAATCAAAAAACAAGTCCAAGTCTGTGAATTTCCACTAACCTTGATATCTCTCATAATTTCTTTAACACCACATGTACAATGACAAGCATCAGCCTTTATATAGCTTTGAATCCTTTTTTTTTAAGTTGCAGCATAAATCTCTGTTCAGAAATGAAGTTATTGAGCTGCTCGTTTTCGCCCCCAAAAGTCTGTTACTTTGTAATCACATCCCTCAACTGATTTGCTCCAAATTTTTGGTATGCTTCCCAAAATATTCCCCCTACTTCAAAAATCTCTTATGCATTCTTCAGGGGTGAACTATCTTTTTACGTTTCAGGAATTACATGATGGTGGGCCTTTCAACGTGGAAACCATTTTCAAAACAGCGTAGCTTTTTTCAAAATCTGTTTCAAGCCACTTGCATTCGCTTTACAAAAAATGCCAACCTCAATTTTTTAAACGCAAGCCGAATCTGTTCTCTTTCAAAGATGTTCTCATAACACCGTATTTCCGTAAACACTTCATTGTACGTTGCATCAAATAATACTGCTGAGCTTTTCATGAAGCCCAAATTTGCTCATCTCCCACATAGATCCAAAATTACAATAGGATCATTCTATAATAAAGAATGGCAAGGTTTTGCACTTACATGTTGACAAGTTGCGGACTGAGGCGAGTGATTGCCGAGGGTGCGGAGGGTGCAGATTGTCTACAAGGCTAGCGTGTTTTCGTAGGGGTACAGGGGGTGGTAAATATCGTGTCTCCTCGAGGAAGGCGTCCAAAAGGGGTGCGGTTCTTAAGTGCAAAAAGGCTATAGTTGGGAAGGGGCCGACACTCTCGTAAGGTTGCTAACAGTACCCCCCCCCCTTCTTTCGCAAGTTTGAACTCTGCCGGTATGAATGATTCGGAACTCGCTGTCTAGCGTAGACATGCTTTAATAGTTCCTCAACGTTTACCCTTCGACTGCTCACATTTCCATTTTCCTGCTTAAGTTCTTGGCTGCCCATAATTAGTTAAAGTTCATAGCTGGCATAGTTGGTGAGAATTGATGAGGACAGTTCTCTGTTCTTGAAATAAGTTGGTAAGTCGTAAGGCTATTCTTATAGGTCTCTGCAATCATTTCTCACAACTCCAGTCTGTTCGCTGCTCATTGGGCATATCTTTCAATGCTTAATCTGTTCATAGGGCTCTTTCTTGATTTGTAGGTGCCAGTAAGGCAGTTCTACTAAAAATATTGATCTGTAAGCTCCCCTGAGGAGTTTTTTCGACAATTATCCAGTTAGCGGTTATTTGTAGGGTGGTTCCTTCTCAAAGTATCGGTCCGCAAGGGGAACATTTTATTTTCATATTTATAGTTCTAAAGGTGGACCATAATGCGCTTTTTTTCAGATATGAATTTGAAGAGGAGCGGAAGGGCTCGTAGAATCGTCATACAATTATCGTTCCATAAGCTTCTCATCAGGCACTTTTTAGGCTCGTACTTGTTTCTCAAAATGCTGATGTATAAGCGACTAGGGCACCTCCTAAAATTGTCGGTCTGTGTGCGGCGCGTAGAGGAGTTACTTGTGAAAGTTGGTTTGTATGAGGCGTAGATATACTGTAACCTGTTCTAATTATTTTTTCTCTCTCAGAAGACTAATTCATAAGGGACTCGGAAAGCGCTCTTTCTCAAATATCGGTCTTTGAACGGCTGCAATTTTTTTCGAGATATTGGTTTGAGGGTTTCCAGCTCAATTCTTGATATATTGGTCTGTGAGCGCCCATAGAGCGGTTATTTCCCAAAATGCTGCAAGAGGCCCATGGAGCGATTCTTTACAAATTATCGTTGGCAAGCCCCCCCCCTCCCCGCTCGGCCGCTCCTTTTAGAAATTATCGATTTGCAGCGGCACATAGAGCAATTTTTCTTGAAATATTGGTCTGTAAAATCACATAAGGCAGTCCTTTCTCAAATTATGGTTTGTAGGTGGCCCATAGAGCAGTTTTATCACAAAATATTGGTTGTATATAGGTTCCAAGGGCGGTTCCTCCTCAAAATACCATTGTGTAGGCCTCTAACAATAAGTAGCTGGCAGCTTCTTTCTCAAGACTTCGGTCTTTGGCTGTCCATAGAGCAGATTATACGTGAGTGCCTCGTAGGGCAATACAGTTTGTAGGGGCTGTAGATCTGTAATCTGGAATATCTGCTGATCCCCCATAGGGCAGGGCTTCCTGTAATTATCGGTCTGTGGGGGAAGGAAGAGGGGGGAGGGTAAGATAGCCTTTTCTCAGAATATCGGTCTTACAAGGGAAGTGTCAGAAATCGCAGTGGCCTTTTGACATGAAATAAGTATCATCTGAAGCAGCTTGAAATGCTGATTCCAAAGCAGCCTTTCTTAGCTGCAGAACTATTCTAGGACGAGAGTTATTGAATTTAATTTGCGGGAAATTTACAACGCTGAGAATAGCCAAAAATTAAAGCGAACATTTTTTCGGGCTCAAACATAGATGAAACAGTCCAAGAATGTTTAACGTAATCCTACGCCTTCATCAAAGTCATGCTGTGGTGCTTAAACAAGCAATTGAAAGGTTCCCGTGATCACAGAGTACTTCAAACAGTGTAAAATTTAATGTTTAAAATGCCCATAACTCGCGACCCAGATCAGTTCTGCAGCTAAGAAAGTTTGTTTTGGAATCAGCATTTAAAGCTGCTTAAGATGGTACCCATCCCATGTCAAAAGGCCACTGCGACTTCTGACACTTCCCTTGTTAGGGCAGTCTCAGCACGGTTCTTTCTCCAGTAGGGTTTGTTGGGAGAGGAACGACGGAGGAAGGGGAAGGGGGTTCTTGTAAACCTCGGTCTGTAGGGGACTGTGAGTAACTTCTCAAAACATCGGTCTGTTAGTGGCCTATAGGGCATTTTCTTTCTATAACTACCACTCTGCAGCGGCGCATAGGGCAGTTATATTCTCTAATATATCGATGGTAGTTACGTAAAGATATGTCTCAAGCAGCTCATAGCTTCTGTTGTTTCAAAATACCAGCTTGTGCTACACATAGGGCGAGCGACTGCTTCTTGCAATAATAGACTTTGAGCGGCTCTTAGGACAATTTTTGAAAGTTGGTTTGAAGATTTGAAGGACAATTTCTTCTTGATATCGGTCTGTGTGCGTCCATAGGGCAACCTTTTCTGGAAAAGGTCCGTAAGCGGCTCGTAGGATCATTCTACATGAGCAGTTCTTTTTTGAAAATATCTTTTTTGAAAAATACCAGTCTGTAAGCAACCCACAGTGTAGTCTTGTCAAAATAAGGGTCTGTAAGCGGCCCATAGGGCATTTCCTTCTATGACTAATTACCGTCCGCGGGCGGACCATAGGGCAATTTTTCCGTCTGTAAGCAGCTTAAAGGCTTCCCCGCAATATTCGATTTGTAGGGGGGGGGGGGATTGTATGGCAGACTTATCCCAGAATACGATATCATTTGTAGGGGTATGAAGGGCACTATTTCCTCAGATTACCGCTCTGTAGGAGGCCTGTAGGAAAGTTTTTCTTGAAGTATTCTTCTCCAGGATCGTGGGGCAGCTCTCACATATACCGCTCTGAAGGCGCGGAGCAGTACGTATTTGCAAAAAGTGGTTTATAGGCGACGCATAAGGCATGAGAATACAATGCTTGTTTTCGCTGCCGGAATTTTTCGGGAACTGAGGTACTTTCTGAGTGTTTAGCTGAGTGTAGACTACATTGTCGCTTTGAGAGTCGACTGCTTGGTGACTCTGTTGAGATTGGTGCAAACATTTGACCCAAAGAAAATTTTTAGAAGAGAGTCAAAAGGTATCGAATAATCAGCAAAGAGGATTCTCACAATCAGAAGAGTCAAAAGTCATTTATTACTCGGTTTCAGTTGCCCAGAACCCTAAAAAGGTATAAAACGTAGAGGTTATTGTGGTGATGACTATATGTACCCTAGCATACTTGCAAGCGGCCCTTAGGGCCGCTAGTAGAATTATAAATACAGCTGCCTTCGATCTACGCAATCACACAGCTGTGTTCAGCGCCACTACTTGCTACTGCCTACGCAACGGCAGCAACTACAAATTCAGAAATTTGGTCATTTTTATCTAATTCAGTCATTTCAGATATCTCAAACCTGCGTTGCAGAAAAAAAGCAGGATCGAAAGTCTTCAGGTCTTTTTTTCGAGAGAAAAACCAAAGTATTGGGTCCTTGCTGATTGTTCTCAACCGATTAGATGCAGAACATGGATAGTTGCACCGCAAAAAACGGTATATCAATGAGAAGCTGTTGATCATCTAGATATCTTAGCTCGGCGCTGGAATAATCACATACAGTTCCGCAGTTAAAATCCGAGGGGGAATAAGTGGTCAAAGTATCGAGATTCAAACTCGAGATGCCTTCCTTCCTTCCTTTTTCTGTCACCCGCCATACTTGATCCTCTTGATCCGCTTAATCTACTTGATCCGCTTCGTGCAAAACGCGCGCACTCAGCAGTCTGTCATTTGGCATCGCGTACAGCGAATTTGCTTAACTATACGCGATTCCTTTTTACCTACGCGGCGCCAAATGACAGACTGCTGCGGATCAAGAGGATCAAGTATGGCGGGTGCCTATAGAGTCGTGCTCGGAAGACGGTCTTTTCGCACGGACGGTACCTAGCGCTACCCTGATTTTGACTTGTCTCAACACGTCACACACGCCGCAATCTCTCCCTCCCCTAGCTTTGCTTAGGCAAAAGCCGCCGCAGGGTGTGTCGCGTGCGACGGTGCTCCTGCGCGGAAAGAATTATGGTCGTGCGAAAAGCCCTACACCCGTCGTGCTCGTCCAGCTTTGCAGATTCCCGCCTTCTTGTTGGACTGTTTCTTCCTCAATTTGTTACTCCATTCAATCTCGAAACTTTTCACTGCAGCAAGTTTACTTCAAGCTATGTCATTCGCCTAAACTTGGAACTTTTTGACTTTATTCAAAAACAAATTTTCGATAAAAACAGTTTTTATATGGTTAGTTGAGACATCACCAATGTAAATAACAAGCTATGACTAGGAAATGGAACAAAGTTTCAAATAATGACTATGTAAAAATAACAACTTCTAAGATGTTAGAATTTCATCATTGGGAATAGAAACACTTAAATTTAGTGATTGATTAATAAAACATATAAATTCGAAAGATAGTGTCAGATCTTCTCACCGGAATGTAAAAAACTCAAATAAGCGCACACATGACATACCAGATCAATTGAACAAGGATTACAATGAGCGTGCTTGCTGAACCATACATAAAAAGTAAAAATCTTTCAGTTGCTCGAATAGCTAGTTTAGAATGCAGAATTAGCCGAAGCATTGTAAAATAAAAAGTGCAATGCTTATCGCCTTCGAGACCTGTCAGGGTTCAGCAAACCTAGCGATTTTGCAAGGTGAGAATACCGGTTCTAATTTACCGGTTACATGAGTTTGTAATAACTTAACAACAATCATCACAGGGAGTACAGAACAACAAAATCACAACAAAAGAGGTAATGGTTAGTTAGTAACGACTAAAAGAAAAGTGTTAATTAATGGTAGATTTACTTGGGAACACGACGCAGCTCGTTCGTCAGCCATAAAGTGAAAGCTAAAAGCACCATTGAGCCATTTTGGTGGAGTGAGGCAAGCCAAACAGGAACGTAGTAAAGCTGCAAAATGTTTGCAAATTATCTTCTTGACTAAATGTACATATGCTACAAGGACTCTGATTGTAAAATGTTTTGTAGCCAGGCTTGCGCAACTCACCAAAGTATAGATACCAAGAGTAGCTTGAAGATAGCCCATCGCCACAGTTGAATGCAGGACGAGTCTGGCTCGACGAGGCAAACCAGCTCGACATCCGACCACCCAGGTGACAGTTATTGTCAACAACGTCAAGTAAGCCTCAACCAACAATATTCATGCCAGGTTTGGAACCATGGGGATAAACAAACCAAGTTGCGATGGATGAACTGTGTGGTGACATCGTTCTCAAAGAAATTCCTCCATTTCGGTGAGCGGGAAAGCATATTCTCTGGTATCCATTTATCAGCAAACTTCGGCCAAGAGTTGTAAACAAGTCCAGCATCCAGTCCGGCGACAAAGGCCCCTGAAAATTAGCCTCTTAAAAAGGAAAACTTGATACTCAAAGCAAATGTATTCACTGGATGTAAAACTCACCCATGACAGCCGTGATGAATACCATTGCCTTGGAGCTGTGAGCCAGCATGCGGAGCTTTCCGAAGTTGTTTAGCTTCGTCAACTGAAATGGCAACAGTTCATCTTTTCAATCAACTCAATCCCAACCAAAAACTACACCTGTCCATTTACTATGGAAAACTGCTTGGCAGAGCCACCCAGTGTAGCAGAGTAAATGCCGTTCTGAATTTTCGAGTGATAGGTCACTTGGTTAATACTTGATCAAATACTTCTAAACCAGCGTGTTTACGCTACTGATACCTTACTCTATTAATTGATTCCAGCAACTTCATTTGAAAATTTTAACATACAACCAGATTTTCCGTCCCTCCTACATTTCCCAAGGTGTTCATAAAACCTGGTGTTGATGCACTGAGCCGGCATTTCATGTAGATTTTGCTATCTGTCTTGATGTGCGGCTGTAGTAATTGACGGAACGGAATTCTCTCAGATTCGTGAGCCACAAGCCTCACTCTTTCGTTTCTATAGAATCACAGGAATGAAACGAACGCTACGCTGCTGCGGCTTCATCATGGTGATGCGTTCCCTTCGCCGCAGAGACGTTAAAGCATACCAGTGGCGTACCCACAATTTCCGTTTGGGGAGGGGGGGGGGGGGGCGACAAAAACTTTTCCGGTAAAGGTGCGTGGCGTTCGCCTCACACTCGCCACGCATTCCGAAAAATTTTTTGGTAAGCTTCTCAAAATTTTTGCGAGGCTCTAACCCCGAAATTCCAGAAAATGGACGCGTGGGGCCAACCAAACCTCCGAAAAAAATTTTTATAAGGCTAAATTAAGTTTTCAAAAGATGCAAAAATTATCCTAATTGTTTGCAAGTATAAACAAGTCACTTGCACAATTCCATTCATGTAAGTTTCAAAAATTTTGCGACCCATTCTAAGGGGGGGTAGGCAAACCCCCCCCCCTCGCCATCACCCTCGGTACGCCACTGGTCATACCGGCCTAAGAGTGTTAGGTTTGCGACAAAGTATGGACTCTATGCGTTTGTGCATCTCTTACAAAACGCCAAATCGCATGGAGACCGTGATTTGACAATCACAGGATATGCGCAGGGCTCAAAGGCCTGCATAACCACGCCTATACCATCGCGCCATCCTGCGTTATTGCATCATACGTGTAGATGTGCGATGTGCAATTGTAGATGTGCTTGTGGATAAACAGCATCTTTGTTAAAACAAGAAAAGCGATGACCTACCTGCGCTTGCGGGTCAATAAAATGACTTAAGCCGTTGTAAAAGAATATAGAGTAGAGCAGGAATGCCATAGTGAGGTGTGTAGCAAGCCGATATTGTGACACACGTGGTACGCTTGCTTCCGAGTTCTGAGAGGGATCAAGACCCGACTTCACCATCCACCAACCAATGCCACCCTGAGACCATTCCAGAATTCAGAAGCTTTGCGAGATGCGTCGGCGAACATAAGCTAGTGGTACAGCCATGCAAGCCTGCTCACCTGTGCTGCGATTAGAGCAGCAGCGATGAGTATGCGTCTTTTCATCGTAGGCGGAAAGTAACCTCGTGCCCAGAAGTATATACAAGGTAAGAGGAAGACCTAAAAACTTCTGATAAAGGACCACGATCACCAGAAGAAAATGAGAAACTTACTACACCAGTGATGCGACCCCACATTCGATGTCCATACTCCATATGCCAGATGAATTTGAACTGCGACATTGTCATTTCCTCCGAAGAACACTTACTAGACGAAATTCGATGATCGAGAATAAGGCAGAGTTGAAGAACAACTCACTATTTGTACTCTGGGTACTGCTTGTAGCGTTCAAACTCCTCTTCCCATTCTTTTCGAGTCAGAGGAGGTCTCATAGATCGGAAGAGGTCCCAGTTGACCATACTCAAGCCAGATTCAGTCAGTCTGCAAAGATCAGTTCAGCTATTATCGAACCCAAGCATCCCACAGACCTCGTCAATCCTCCAATCGCAACAGCACCGTAGCACATACCTGCGCATAAAAACAGCCAACATCCAACTGTTTTGCGTTGTCTGGCATTCATTCCGGAAACATCGATGCCCCATTTGCGAACCGAAATTTTCCTGAAAACACAGCCTGATTCCGGACTCATCCCAAGCGCTTCCGCTAGTGAAATGGCTTTAAAACGGCTGGCTGTTGGATGTTTGAGCCGGTTTTGACCCCTTCTTCCCTTCCTTCTTTCTTTCTCACAAAATGATGGTCTTTGGTGAATTTTGCATTATTCTTGGAATCTCAGCTCAAGATCAGTGAATGTGCATATTGAAGCATTACGAAAAAAACTACCAAAGTGGTGAACATTAAAACTTACATGGGTTGAAGCACATTCGTCTTCAACAAGGTGACTGAAGACTTCGCGGTATAAAATCGTTTGGTAAAGCCTGATGCACCTTGGAGTGCAATGCGAAAGACTAGTGACATTCTGAAAGCCGAAAACAAACCACATGTTGACGAATCTAACGAAAGAAGTACTAATTGTTAGATCTTTTCGTATCATCCCAATCTCTCGCACACAGACTCAGCATACTCTCAGGTAACAGACTGTGCACAACTTGCGCATGTGATGCTGCCGTTGCGGATATTTTTTTTTTGGAAGAGACAACTGAGAAGCTGCGGAAGTGCAAGATAAGAGAGTAGCCACAATGCATTAATCACGTGCATATCGCGACCAACCCCTAACCTCCGGCACTCTTACCTTACAAAACTGCAAACCACATATGAAAAAACAAATAACATCACCACTCCTCCTCGAAAAAAAGGTTTGATAGAATGAGGCAGCAAGCTCGCGTACAAGTTCTTGACGAAAGATCTTCTCTGACATACGATGTGGCCCAAAAAAGGCAACACGACTACACCCTCAGAATGCTCAAATTTCTCTCAAACAGATTGGAACCGGTGGGAGATGCTGCACAAACAGCATCTATAGTACAAATTCCTGCGAGGCAGACATACACAGATTGTCTCATTAGTCAATTTGCCCAGAGTAAGTCAAAGACACTTCGCACCAACAAAACCACATAACTCCTAAGACATTACGAATGCAGAATTAGCAAACTCGGATCGTCATCACACTGTTCGAAGCATGAACCCTTATACTGAGTCTCTCAATGTCTGAATTTGAAGAGATACGATAGAGATTAGAGCCGCCTACAGAAGACATTCATCAGACCAAACACCCACTCACCGCATCTCACTTTCTCGCAACAAAAACTATTCTACCACTGGTCCAAATACTTAGCATATATCAATATTGCTACGAAACAAAATATGAACGACTATATTTAGCGCTGATAAGCTTTATCAGTAGACAAAACAAAAAATCGCTAGATGTCACCGAAAAAGAAAACTAGTCTATCCTGACTAAATGGTAACCGCGATGAATTGTGAATAGAGCTTCGCAAATGACTAAGATTATAAACTCTAACATGCATATCTATAACATTTCAACAGCAAACTATAATGGAAAACTTCCTAATCCTATACTACGTGAAAGGCGCAAAAATTGAAAGTACAAAAATTTTACAACCAAATGCTATAAGGCACAAACGAAGCAACTAAAGAGTTAGCACTAAAAAGAGGTAGCGTGATAAGAAAAAATTCCTGAGAAAAACAATCTCACGACATCAGCAGCTAGTGCTGAACATGAGCATCTCCTTCCGTAGGTGGAATAGGCAACTTCGGAGTCATTCCGAGAAAATCGAATTTGAACCGCCAATAAGCGACCACCTGCAAGTGCTTTTATACTTTGGCTTGTCGGCATCGGCATGACGCAGTTATCTCATTGTGATAAAAAGAAAAAATGCTACGTTTTTTCTCTTATAAAAAAGAAAACAAAAAATGAGCACTTGCGAAAAGTTGCAGGAGAAAATCTAACCATTCGATCCCAGGCATTTCCTAGGTCGTTGAGTGCAGGCCGAACGTCGAGAATAGTGAATAATTTTGAGCGAGGATCGACAGAACCGCCATCATAATAGTCGATGACATATTGAACCTATATACAGGAAAGATCAGTGAGCTTGAGAAACATTAGCAGCCACCTGCAGTTACTCTATACTCAAATGAAGAAAAACGCTCTCTATGTTCTTCAGAACAGCGACCTGTGGACAATCATATGAATCTCATAATGATTGATTGATACTTGCCTCCTTAATCCCACATCTATCGACAACCCAATCGTGCCGGTCAAATGGAAGTTCATATCCCAAGAATATGTTGCGGAACCGAGCTCGAGGAGAGATCTTCTTGGCATCTCCTTTGAAGCTCTTCAGTTTCGGTTCCGCGCACTCTCTAAAGACGAAGTTGAACGAAAGCAACCTAAGAGCATGCGTAACTTACGGATGCAGCAGATTCTCCCACTTCAGCACCTCATGCCATGCTTCCTCGTTATTTGCATTATGGATGCGAATGATGTTTTCCATGTCTTTTTCTGAGAGCTGATCCTCCTGCCAACGCCAGCCTTTTCTGTTAATTACAAAGTAGATTAGAAAAGAATATGAAAAGCACCTTCCATGCAAATTGAGCGTGATGAGATTCTGATATTATATGGAGCGGGACTTCCGAACAAGTCTCGCTGCAAAAGATGAACAAAGCGGCAAAACCCTTCCAAAATGTATAATAGAAGAGGCAACGCTGACTTCGCCCATCAACGCCGGCGGTCTGGAGTTGACGAGTCCAAATGTGGGCTTTGATGTGCCCATAACATTGTGATCTTGAAATCTGCGAATTTCTATCTACGCTAAACAATTTCGCTTCTAATCTTTTAGACCACCCAGTTTGATGAGCGGAGCCAGCGTGGCCTCCTCTACGTTCTGGAGCGGTTTTCTCGCTTTGAAATACATCTTTTGCAGCAAATGAGGGAGTGTTTCGTTTTAGGTCCCCCCACTACATAACATAGAGATTTTATTACCCTCAACTTGAGTGGACGGTGCCTCGAGTTGAACAACTTTACATGCACTTCTAAAAAGGACAACAACAAACTTGAGATATACTAGTAATCTGCACAAGGAGATTGAAACATTCAACAGGGTGATCAGCATTAGTCAAATAAAGAGGGAAAATCAAAACCAAAATCAAAATGAAAAAAAGGCTTACTTCAACATAGCGTTCCAGAACATCTGAGGGCTGGGGTACGTCCAAGTTTCATTGGTTCCTGCCTGTAAATAAAATTAAGCATAGGTATCATGACTCTTCAATGCAAGCACAGCTTATCAAATGCCTACCCTGGGAATAGTTGATTTTTCCCTCTCTTTGGGTAGAGGAAATGGCTGATCTGGTGCTGGCTTTTGATTGGGATGTTCTAACTCCTACAATGAGAAACACTCAAATTCCGCCAATGGATTTACGCCAAAGAAACTTGCATTGTTCATTGGATTGATAGAGCCTTCCACTGGACATCCACTACACGCTTCAGGTTCCGGTTCCCTTTTGATTTTAGTGTTTGGGCACTCTCCGCCTGCTAAAAGAAGGAATTCGAAACAACTGCGCGGTAAGATCCATCAATGAGAATTTACCTGCGGCAGCCATAGCTCTACGAGCATGCTTCAATCTTTCACCTTCGGATATGTTAGCGGATTGATTAGCTCCAGATTCTCCATAGCTTGACCCGTTCTACAATTTGAGTCCTGGATCGGCTATACAATAAACAAAATCAGAAACCAACCTGCTGCGAAGAAGGGGCACGTGACTGGCCTGCTCCCATGGGTACTGAAAAGTGCAATCGATTTGAAAATCATGAGTGGAGATGAGTGAATACATGATACTACGCAATAACAGTTGGAAAGTTCAAAAGCCGGAACGCCAATAACTCGTTCAATGTTTATAGTCACATTGTTGAGTGGTTTCAGGAGGATTATTAGTGAATGCAGTTAATGAGTTGATACGCAAAATTGGACTAATCACCTTGAAAGTTCTGAAGTTCAAAGTGATAAAAGTGAATGATTCATTTCAATGCGAGATCCAATGTGACATACCCAAAAAACGATCTAGCGCGATCTGATTTTTTTTTCTTACTTTTTTCTACTCACACACTTGCAGTGCACCAAAAAAAAGAGAAAGGAACGCAAATTAGCAAATCAGTTAGACTACTCTCAAACCCAGAAAGATGACCCATGGAAATGCGAAAACAATCACAAATCAAACGCTGTAGATTATTAATAGATCCGAGATACTAATTCGTCAAAAAAATGTAAATAGGGTAAATTCAAGAACTTGCTCCCTTCAAAAATTGTAGTGTCTTTTTTGAGTGCCAGCAAGTAACGAAATGATGTAATTTACTCACACAACAGAATGTCACACTTTGAATTGGCCACATAACGAGAGCATCCGCAGGATTTCCAGATTAGACAATGAGCAACACATACAAATACGACGCTCGAATTGTCCGCAATTACAATGACGCGAGAGTAAGGTACCCAGTGAAACAAAAAGGGCGGTATTGAGCACATGTAAATAAATAGCAGACTCCTCGTGACATCAAGCTATTTCACTCTACTTGCACTTTGAAAAAATTCATCCAAGCTTAAAAGAATCGATGCAAATGTGAAATAAGAGATGTACGAAAAGAGAAATGATTACTCCGAAAGTTCTCATGTTCCATGTGTGACAGAATTTTCGTCAAAATTCAAAAAGTGATGGTGAAAGAAAGTATGAGCATAGCTATGACGCAGAATGGAGACACAGGCTAGATATAAAGTTACTGCACTTTTTAAACTAGGAAACTATCTCTCGAAATTCTTTATGTTCCATGTTTGACAGGGTTCCCGTCTAAATCCAAAACCGTTATGGAGAAAGAAAGTATGAGTATAGCTATGATGCAGAATGGAAATTTACGCTAAACACATCGAAGTACTTTGCGAGTTAGGAAACGATGGCTCGCTGATCTTGCGGTCAGGAGTGATGCCCGAATTTGCGAGGTCATATCATGCTTCTATCGGAGCATTGCCAAAGTTTATGTAAACAGATAAGCACCAGCATGAAAGGCTCCAAGCAAAAGCCAATACGGGCATGAGAAAAGGAAGAGATACAAAATAATCTAATCGCTCTCCATTATACATTGAAAGCAGAGTGAAGACTACGAAACAAGGAAGTGCAGATATTCCTTCGTGGAAAAAAGTTGTTCCAATCGCTTGTAAGAAAAAACGAGTTGAGAAGAATAACAATGCAAGATTCCTATACGAGAAAGCAAGAAAATGCACACCAAGACATAAGGGATGATCCTAAAAATCCCTAAAATTTGCCCACTACAACATCACTGCTGAGTACTGGCAACATCAAAATTCAGAGAATCAAAGATATCAGCCGAGCACAAACATTCCACCGGAAATTAGCCGAAAAGAGAGCAAGAGGAATAACTCAATACAGTAAGCAACTCGACATTGCAGATGAGGGAACTTTTAGAATTGAGTTCTAATCTTGTAAATTCGCATACAACTACAAATAAAGATAGGAAGATTCTTAACAGAAAAAACCCACGCAAAGAACGTCCAGAACTTATCAGTATTTGCAAAATGACTGAATGAATCGTGCCGCCGCAGGAAAAAAACGACTGCATCACAAGATTCAACCACTCGTCATTTGCGGAGATCTTTACTTGGTACAAGTACACTTAGACACAATCGTCTCAAATGCAGTCAACTGAATGAAGGACAAGAAACAATCAAGCCTGCAAATGGTCATTTGAAGAAATTTGGAGAAAGTTCTTCGGAAGTCAAACAAACTATCGAAAAAAAAATGAACTTAAAGCTAGGTCCTGGGGGGAACAGCTCTGTTGCACACTTCGATCAGGGCATAAAAACTTCACGAGCAGTATGCGTTCTGTTTGACTCAAGAAACTTGCCTAGAAAGCTAATAGGGTCAGAGTTCAATTCCTGGAAGAAAAATGGGATACACTTAGGTTCTCTTTTGACTTCAAGTGTTTCAAATCAGAGAGGAACAGGGCGAGAAGAATATATATAGAACTTGGTGCACAAAAATCACCGATTCCTGATATGTTTTCCATGTTCATTTATCGTTCAAATTCAATCAAGAAGTCCTTGTTGTGATATGACTATCACTCGCAAACGTATGGAAAGTAAAACCATGACTTGAAAGGCCCAAATGAACTTCTGGAGGCGTACAACTGCCAATGAAACGCTTATCTTTCCGCTAATGTTGCAGAGCGCCGATAAGAAAGCTATTATTAGTAGTACTGAACAGGAGGAAGCTTTATTCGAGAATTCACGCCACGAGGAACTGGGGAACAAAATCAAGAGCAACCTGAAATTTGAGGTCTGCCGCACTTTATTTGTGCATCCTGTTATTGCCGAATAAGGAGAGAAGTTAGTTGCAGAGTAGCGCCGCTGTTACAAATCAATCCTTACTTTCTACTAGTGTAGTCAATGGGTTTAGAGGGGTGACGGCCTTTTTGCCCACTCAGTTGTTGGAACAGCAGAAATGAGAACAAGTTCTCGGTCTGAAAGGTTTAGAATTGACTTCTATACAGTTTTTCGTCTTTCTTTTGGAAGGATTTTTTTGGCTAGACTATCAGCAAGAATCCAAAAAAATAAAAGCAATGATAATAAATGCCAAAAAGATGGCCAGTCATAAAGAATACGTGCTAGACATTTCAAATCATTCACGAGATTCCTAGTATGAAACTGAAGTAGGACAAAACCGTAGCCAACATTTATCTTTTTTATGAATCTGGTATGGCTTGTCAAGAATTTCTTGGGGCGGAGGGGGGGGGGGGGGGAAGAAATAACAGGGAGCTTGCGAAAACTTTGCAAGGTGTACCAGAAACATCCTCGCTTTTAAGTCCGAATAAATTTTTTGCAACTACCACTGCTCGTCATCCGTAGGGAGAATCACTGTAACAGTGCCGAAGGGAATTTGAAGTTTTAGGAGATGATAGAGCTAATGATATAGATACAGGATTAGCTTTCGATGAGCAATCTAAGAAACGTATCGGCACAAAATAAGGAGAAAAACATCTACTAATGCACAAATGCACAAAGTCAATCCTGATGGGGTGCAACTTATAAATCGCACTCCTCTTTAAAAGCTCTCGCAAAATTGTTGTAGTCTTTATACGCGAGTGTTGACTTTGCAACTGGTCGGTACCGACACATATTCCCTTCCCTTCTTCTTTAATGCACAATGCACAAATGAGAAAACGGATTTGTAGCATTCAAACTGAGGATGTGATCGGAAATCTGATTATGCACATAAATACTCTAGTCATTAAAGGCGAAGGCAAACTCATCAAAGATGAAACTATATCATTCAAATCACATATATATCTGACATATTCAGCATACAAATTCGAAACATACAATAACAATAATTCGTAACGTACATCCACTCGTAATCCTCTCCCATCTCAGTCAACCGACTGCGTGCACCTGTGCAGTGCGCAGTGAACAGTTCTAGCGACAACTTGTCGCCTTGTTGTTACCCCTTCTCCAATATGGATTGTCGAATAGCTGTGTCGTTGTGGTGCACCCCGTATTGCAGTCTGCTATTGTCCTTATATACGTAGGGTCCTCCCTTCGATCAAAGTTGTTGAAACAGCTTTGATCTCGACACTGTCAAAAAAACTTTTCACAAGGTGAGGATTAGGTGCGGTTGGTATTCTCAACAGACCTCCACAACCCTTGATACCTTGTAGGGTCCTCCCTTCGATCAAAGTTGTTGAAACAGCTTTGATCTCGACACTGTCAAAAAAACTTTTCACAAGGTGAGGATTAGGTGCGGTTGGTATTCTCAACAGACCTCCACAACCCTTGATACGCTTGGATGTGGTGTAGAAGAATCGTGCGGGATGTCCTTCACTAGTTGGGTACCTTGCTTCTCCACATAACCTGTCATATGAGTTCAGAACATCTTCTCTCAGGCCCTTCTTGTGTAGAAGAATCTTAAGGGATATCTTCACTGGCTGAGTACCCTCTGCTTCTCCAGATAAGCTATCATATGAGTTATATGCCTGCAGCTTGTGACCGCCAGCTCAGTATGTTGGCGGGAATTCCATCCGGACCAGGAGCTATGCCTGCTTTCATGCATGCTATAACTGCTACTTCTGAAGAAAGGATCTCCGGCGACTGCTCTTCAGCGAAGATGGTGGGGTATGGTATGAGCGTCTTACAATAGATAGAAAGAGTTTGTTGTAGCTTCCAAAATCGTTTCCATTTCGCGCCAGGAGTGCACTAGTCTTCTCTCTAATTAGTAGAGCTTGTATGGTAATTCATGTTCACGAAGATCTCTCCGACATTTAGCTTCTCCTGTTCTGGCTGTCTCGAGTAAATTCATTTGTCGATATCGTTCTAAATCCACTTGCACAGCATTCCTGCGAATGTTGTTGTACATCACTTGCTTCAGTTGCGAAGTACTTGTATCTGCGTGTGGGCTTCTTTTTTGTAGAATCTTGGTGTTGTTCCTTCAAACGTCCTCTACCTCTTTCCACGGTAAGAGCTGCCTGCTCAACGCAGCTGCGTATTCCTTCGATCAACTTTCCTTTTCTTCTGTTGGATCTTCGCATCCGAGATTGCGTTCGTCATATACAACCTTTCTTCTAAACTTTGCGATGGGAGGATATTCTTTCCATGACCAGATTGATATGAATCTTCACTCAAAGTAAACGGTGGTTTAAAATTGTGCCGAACGACGAAGCACTCCAACATCGACCAAATTCCGCCTTTTATTGATAAGTATATGATCGATTTCTGCATGTGCTCCGTTTGGTGACTCCCATGTCCAATGGCGATATTCTCTCTTCTGGCAAAAGGAGTTTTTATGTAATAGATGATCCCTGCAATGATTCCGACGAGTCTGTCTCCATTCTCGTTCCGACTTCCCAAACCAAGTTTCCCAATGATATCATCATCTGGGACCCGCGTCAGGCCCACCCTTGCGTTGAAGTTGCCGAGATAAACCTAGAACGACTTCTCCTTGTAGATGCGTCTTCAAGCTTCTCGTAGAACTTATCGAGCTGGCTTTCATCAGTTGTCTCTGTGAATGAGTAACATTGTTGACTTTTATTTTCTCCTAACGAGGAGCGGCAAGTCGAAGGACGCTATCGTAGTAACAAAATCCCATAAGAGTTGAGGAGGTGGCTAAGGGTTGGTTGGAGGACAGAATCCACGCCTCCTCTTCGCGTTAAAATCTTCTCTCCTAGTATGATACGACAAGGATTCCATCCTTCCTTTTGCGTTTGGCTGAGCTTCTGTTCTTGGTTTCCTGTAGTACAATTACCGTATTTGATGCGGCCTGCGGCGTCTGGGAGAACGAAGAGCTCGTGAGCTACAGCTAAGGTCCTATATTCTTGATATCTTTACTAATCTCTTGCATTCATTATTCCGACAAATCACGCGCAAAGGCAGTACTGCACCGTTTTGACATGAAACGGGCTGAGAGCCTTGGGAGGTTCTGTTAGAGAAGGGGCTTTACGTCACCAGTAGGTTCCACTCAGAAGGATTCGATCCCACCATCAGATCCGTATAGCACCCTAGACCACTTCGCCACACCTTTCATCAATGGCTGGTTACGTGCAAAGGTTGCATTTATCTTAGTAGCGCAAATTCGTAGAACCCTCGTAACTTTTCACACAGAAATGCATAGGATATGTTATGGGACACGGGAATGAGTACAGCGAATTAGTGTGGCTTATCGTTACACCCAAAATCCATAATGTGGCATCCCCTTCTCGTCAAGCCAATACGTGGTCTTACAAGGGAATTGTGCTGAGGCCGGATCTGACCCCCGGCCTCAGCACCCCCTGTTGACCTACCGCGCGCCAAAACCCAAGTATTTTAGGCCGCGGCCAAGGAGCATCGCACAGTGATCGATCTCGGATCTCCTCAATTGGCATTTCTTCGTCGGCCGTTGATTCATAACCTTGCTGTCACTCGTCTTGCATAACTCCGAGGTAGTACTGGCACATATGCTTTTGTTCTCATTGTTTGCATCTCATACTTGCCCCATATTTTCGGTTCATTTGCTCCGGTTCATTTTTTTGCACCTATTTGCTGTTTCTCTATTACTCAGTTGCGTTCATATGTTATTTGTTGAGTTTACTTGCTATTTTCCTATTTCTTCTCATGTACTCAGGTCATTGTGCCTTATACTTGCCGTGTAGTGTTTATCCTTTTACTGATGCTAACTACGATACTCAACGTTCGACTAGAGTTGCTTTACGCCTCGTATTTTGCCTCGTATGTTTTGTTGTTGTTGATTATTGATCAATAAAGGGTTTAATTACCCAAGTTTGAGGTGTGTATCAACGGCGGTTGCTATCCGCGTCTACCTTGAGCCGATTTGGTATTCCTAGTACTGTATCATTCGTTCACTCTTCGTTCAATGTTCACGCCCCAACCTCAATTGTGGAAGACCCGCGTGGCACACGAAGCTCTCAGGGATCTGAAGACTCGGTTTCAACGAAGCGGGTGAAAGGTGGGATTTGAGTAACCCTTTCACTTCTTTTTTTTCTTCTTGTCGAGCTTTCGGTCATTTTTTTGAGTACGGGGTCCCCCTCCCTTTTCCCCGTTGGTATCCCGGGACCCAACTCAAAAATTTTTCTGGTGCATCGGCCACTGACGAAGATCAGGCCGAGCGGAATTGCGAAATCGATTGGAGCCAACGAAGACGTCAAGGACCAGTAAACCAAGACAGGATGGGACCGTCGCTAAAGCCGCACAAAACAAGGATCACGAAGTTGGGGAACACACTGGAAGAGCTGATAGAAAGCTCCCAACATATGGTAGCTTTCGAAATCCCCATCACGGAGAACGAAGAAGAGTCAATGGATCTCCTACGAACCAGGATAAAATCAATACAGCACCGCCACACCAACATCTCCACTACCAAAACAGCACTGGAGCAGCGGTAACTAGTTACCACGAAGCCTTTAACTCATTGGACAGCAACTCCCAGCAAGAAGAGAGAACATCCCAAGAGACGTACGTCGAACGCGCTTGGGATTTAACAGCGACGGCACTCTCCCTTCTTAACAAACTGGACGAAAAGGAGACAGAACTTTCCTCCAGACTGGATAATTTTGCCCAAGCGGCAAGAAGAAGAGAGAGACAACTCAAAGCCGTCAACACACCTCAAGCATCCAACGAGTCGTCAAGATGGACAACGCCGCCACCGTCCACCCAGCTGCAATCAATGCTGCCGAGGCTACAACTTCCCAAGTTTAGCGGAAGACGCGAGGAATGGGGGTCCTTTTGGGCCATATTCCAAGTCACCGTGGACGAACAGCCAATCCCCACGATGATCAAGTTTAACTATCTTCTCCAATCACTCGCAGGAGAGGCTAAGCAAACGGCAGCGCAGTTTCAGGTGGTAGAAGCAAGCTATCAACTCGTCATCAAAACACTTAAAAGCAAGTATGGCGAAGACACGTCCATAATCGAAGACTTATTGCTGCAACTCGAAACCACCAGGGCTGATGGAACATCCACCAAACAACAGGCAAACCTGCTGGAACGGGTTACAGCCATTCTGACACAATTAGCCGCGAAAGGTCAGGATGTTAATCAAAGACTAGTGCTTAACCTAGTCTTACGAAAATTCATCGCCGAAGTGCAAGCGAAAGCACTCGAAAGGCGAGAAAAGCTTTCAGATCAGCAGTGGACATGGTCAGTTCTCCAAAAAGACCTACAAGACATCATTAACACGAAAAAAAAGGATAGAAAGGAGTCAAGAGCGATCACAAAGCCTCATATACCACCTCCACCCCTCAGAGGAGAGGGTCAGGAGAGACGCCCGATACCAGCCTGCATCTACTGTAAACGAAGTAATCATCGATCAGTGGAATGCAGGACAGTTCCAATTTTGGAGCGGGCAGCGTTCTTGGCGAGGAATCAGCTGTGCACAAACTGTGGAAAACCAAATCACACAGCACAGAACTGTAGGAGTCAAGGATGCTTCAGATGTGGACTCAAGCACCACTCATCCACATGTCGAAGACTATTACCACCGCCAAACCACGAACAATCTACAGGGACAACAACGAAGCCCCAACAAATCAATCAGCCAGCTCGAATAATTCCCACATCCAACGTTGCACGAATGCAGCAAAGAGGAACAACACAAGCCACACATAGGCAAACCAGACAAAACCTGGTCACCATAGAAGAAGATAGTGAACCAGAAAGGGTGAGCGATTCCCAAGACGAGAGCAGAGTCGACCATGTAAGGGAAAGCAATACCCAGAAAACAGGAGCACTCCTCTTAACAGGAACCGCCACCATACAAGGACCCACAGTCCAGACAAGTCCAAGTACTCATGGACACAGGATCAGAGCTATCATTTATAGATAGCAAACTAGTAGACGAACTTCAACTAAAGGTAGAGGGAACCTCCAATCTACGCCTCAAGACGTTTGGAACGAACCTGGCAAAAGAGGAACAGCACCGTATAGTACATGTGGATTTAGTGGACAGGATAGGTGACAATATCCATGCAAACTATACGATTGTGCAATTTTAACATCCAGGACGGCGGAACCACAGCTCACAGACGAAGACTTGAGCTACATAAAAGAACACGGTCTACATCTATCAAGAAAGACCAACAAAGACATTCAACCACGCGTTCTCTTAGGCTGCGACTACCTATGGGAATTGATGGAGAACGAAAAGTACAACTTACCCTCGGGCATGCATCTCATTGGGACGAAGTTTGGATTCATGCTCTCAGGAAAAAAGAAAAAACCTGTGAGGAAAGCAGTAGCCACTACATTACAAACCAGTAGCGAAGATAACGAGTTAGACATATATGATAACTACTGGAAGATGGAATCTTCAGGGATCGAAGAATACACAGGAACTGAGAAAGAAGACAAGCAGATCCAAGAGGACCGAATTCTCAAGAAATTCAAGGAAACAATCGTAAGAAAACCAGATGGCTATTATGTACGGCTTCCATGGAAGGAGCCTCACGAATACCTACCAGATAACAGATCCATTGCACTAGCCAGATTGAAGTCGCTGCTTAGACAGTACGAAGACCGCAAAGAATTCCTACAGGAGTTCGATAACATCTTCAAAGATCAACTCCAGAAAGGGATTATCGAAGTAGTCGAAGAAGAGGCCGGCAAACCTCGACCTAAAGGCAAAATCATCCACTATCTGGCACATCAAGCAGTGGTTAACCCAGAAAAACGAACAACTCCAAAGCGTATCGTTTTCGACGCATCAGCTCATTATGCTGGGAAGCCGTCACTCAACGATGTCCTTCACCAAGGACCCTTGGCGATACCTAATATCTGCGGAATGCTTATGCGATTCCGAATGGGAAAGATCGCTATGACCGCGGATATAGAAAAGGCCTTCTTACAAGTGAGGTTACACGAACAGGACCGAGATGCTACAAGACTCTTATGGCTCAAGAATCTAAACGAACCATTGAGCGAAGAAAACATTGTCACCTTCCGTTTCACACGAGTGACATTCGGTCTTATATCGTCACCCTTTCTGTTGGGAGCCACCATCAACTTCTACTTGGATACCACAGAAAGCGGGAAGGATTTCGCCTCACAAGTAAAGGATAATCTGTATGTGGACAACCTCTTCTTGACGACGGATGGTAGAGATGAAGCCGTCAAACAATACAAAGAGGTCAAACGAATCTTCGAAGATATCAATATGAACATGAGGGAGTTCACCACGAATGATGCAGAGGTCAGAAGACACTTCGCAGAAAGAGACCGAAGCACTTCAATGAAGTGTAAGGTCTTGGGGATCGAATGGCTCACTAACGACGACATATTAGTAGCCAGATGCGACGGAGAACCGCTGACAAGAGTAACGAAACGAGCGGTACTACACGTCAACGCATCAGTTTTCAATCCATTAGGCTGGCTCACACCGCTCATGGTGCGAAACAAACACTTCTTCCAACAGTTGTGGCTAAAACCATATGGATGGGACGACTTGCTCTCTGAAGAGGACCAGGAGCAATGGAAGAAGTTGTGGGAATCCATTGCAGGCTTCACGAAGCAGCTACCGAGAAAACTAGGGACGAAGCAAGGAAACTACCAACTAATAGCCTGCAGTGACGCCAGCACCTACGCGTTAGCAGCAGCTGTTTACATTAGGCAAGGAACCGAACAGCACCTGCTGATTGCGAAGTCGAAATTACCCTCGTTAAAGATGCCACATACAATCCCGAAGCTGGAAATCAACGCCTTGACGATAGCAGGAAGGCTGTTGTTATCCACTTTCGAAGAACTGAAGAAAACCATCAACATAAACACAGTTTATCTCCTATCAGACTCGGAAATAGCCTTGAGTTGGCTGAAGAACGAAAGCCCACAGAAGGCTACAGGAGTCTTAGTAACAAATAGAATCAAAGAAATTACGAAAATAGCGAAGAAACTAGAGCAGGAAGGGGTAAACACCTATTTCGGCTACATAAACACGAAGATAAACCCAGCGGACTGCGCCACACGAGGTCTCACAGCCGAGGAATTTCAACATCACATATGGTGGGATGGCCCTTCGACCTCACTTACGGACGAAAACGCCATTTATGAAGGGCTAGAACGATTCCAATCACCCCCTGATCCTGCTGAAGTATTGCAAATCTCGAATGCGGGTCACCCACTCATACAGGAGGAACGGTTTAGCTCGCTTCGAAGACTGAAAACCATAGCGTACGTTGGCAAATTTCTGAACAAATTGGCGAAGAACTTACCAGAGGAATCGAAGCAGAAAATCAGAAGAGCCAGTGGAATTCAGGAAGCTACGGATATACTCCAAGGAGCAGATCTAATGCAAGCAGAAAGGACTATTATTAAGCTCCACCAGAAAGAACACGAAGCTGTAATAACAGCCAACGAACAACGAAAACTCAACATTACCAGAGACGACAAAGGTATCTGGAGATGCTTCGGAAGATTAGGCAACAGTTGCCTGCAAGAAGATGCCAAAAACCCCATTTTCATCGCGCCGAACACGCATTTAGCGAAGCTCATAATCAGAGAACGGTAAACTCCACTGTGGAGTCGGGTTAACTATGGCGGAGGTTCGAAAGAAATACTGGTTACCGAAGTTGAGACAACAGACGAAAAAGGAGATCCAGAGATGCGTACTGTGTCAGAAATTCAACAACTTACCGTTCCGGTACCCACTTTTAGCGGATCTACCCACCAGAAGAGTAGTCAGGTCACGACCTTTTCAAAACATTAGTCTAGACCTTTTCGGACCCATGAAGATACGAAGCAACGAAAACATTGTCTCGAAAGCGTACGGATGCATATTCACATGTGCAACAACCCGCCTAATGCACATTGAGCTCATCCGAGACAACTCGGCGACAGCGTTCATAAACGCCCTACGTCGATTTATGTCACGTCGAGGAGTTCCGGACTCGATCACCTGCGACAACGCCACGAATTTCGCATTAGCAGAGCGAATAACCACGGATTGTCTAAAAAACGACGAAGTGGATCAAGTCATGGCGAATGCGCACATAACGTGGCAGAAGATCACGCCATATGCACCGTGGCAAGGAGGTTTTTACGAGCGTCTTATAAAAGACGTCAAACAAGCGCTCTACAAAACCCTGGGCAGGAAAATCGTCACCGAAGACTCACTCAGGACCGTGCTTGTAGAAATCGAAGGCACCCTGAACAATAGACCATTGACGTACCAGGAGGAAAATCCGGACGAAATTGTCCCTATAAGGCCCATAGACTTCTACAGAACAGGCTACTCATCACGTATTCTGTCGAAAACGATGGCCTCAGCGATAGGGAGGATCCCAACTTCCTACCTCCGGAGGAGGCTGTCCAGCTCAGGACCCAAAACGAAGCAAAGTCAGCCCTACACGCCTCGCAAATGCTGACGGACGGGTTTTGGAAGCTGTGGAAAGACAGCTATTTGACGTCATTGAGGGAGCAGCATCGAAAACATCTACATCAAGGTCGTAGTTCCCCAAAACTTCCCCGGGTTGGACAAGTAGTACTTATACAAGATCCATTTTTATCGAGAAATGCTTGGAAAATGGGATTAATAACGAATTTAGGGACGGAGAATCCAAATCAAATACGCCAAGTCGAACTCAGAATGTCAAACGGAAGAGTGACGAAGAGACCAGTAAACAGTCTCATACCACTAGAATTACTGGATTCGGATCCCGGCCACGAACACTCACCCACCCACGAAAACCCACCTACACCCACCGAACTTCCAAGCGAACCCTCACCTGAAACCCCAGGGCGCCCCAAGCGAAACCCCTCCAAACAGTACCCGTACAGCCCCGAAGAGTACGAAATCAACTCCATTAGCACAGACGAAAAATCAGTTACACAGTCGAATACGTCTATTATCAGAATGGCGAACGATCCAAACGAATTCATCGACAACTTCATGAACACCTTCAACGAACGAAGTTCGATGTTCGAAGAATCGGAGCTTCAGCGGAGACTGGACGTCGTATATGCCGAAATAACGAAGCTTATTCAGCAACGTCAAAAAATCGAAGAAGCATATTCACAACTCAAGGAAAAGGCCAGCGTATTCGACCCGGATCCAGCACGAGCGAAACCGCTCTACGACCTAAAGAACGAACTTATCGCGGCTATCGAACACTTGAAGGAAAGATGGGAAAAAGTACAAGTTGTATCTCGTCTTTTATGGGAAGTCTACGACAGCCTAGTGAAACGGGACGCCTCGCGTTTCTTTAGCCGACAAATGTTCGAAAATCGTCCACGACCAGGAGGACGCATCAACTCGAAGGACTTCAATCTCTTCGTCATCCAAGAAGAAACCCAACTGTTGCGAGGCAAACAAGGAGCACTCGAAGTTATGGACATCGTGCCATTTCTCAACCCACACGTGGAGACGGATAACTCACCCTATGTGTCCGAAGACGTCGACATCCACTCGAAGCTCGACAATATCGAGAAAATTCTGCACACTATCCTCGAAGACAAGAATAACCCCACGCGTTCCCCGGACATTGAATCTATTTTGCGCAAGTTACACAGAATCGAATCCATGCTCCTCGAAGAGAAAGCTAAACGAGTCGAAGAAACCCCCTCGCAGCAACTACTTCAGATAACAACGCTGATTGATGAGAAATCTCGCCATTTGGAAGGAAAAATCTCGGACAGTACGGAACTCATAGTAAATTCCATGATCAATCTCATGACTCAAATATCTGCCATACTGCGCACTGACCAACCGTCAGAACACCAGCGCTCCAGCACTCCGTCGGAAACCTCTCAGAAGACACGAAAAGACCGGTCTCGCCCACCAGCCAAGCGTCCCCCTAGAGACCCAGATTACGCTCTACTCCAACGTCGTCTTGATCACTTAGCGCCTTGCGAGAAGCGTCAGTACGGAGAAGACGCCGCCGAGCCATCACAGCACCACAGATGCATTTTCTGTCAAGGCCCTCATATTGAGGACGCATGCACTAAGCTTAGATCCGTTGAGGAAAGAAGATCCTTAGTGCGAGACCGTAACTTATGCCTCTTCTGCTTGGGCAAGACTTGCCCAAAACCTTGTCCCGAAAGAACGTCCTGCAAGTACTGCAAGTCACGTTCTCATCACTACAGCTTGTGCCCGCTTCCGGAGGAACGAAGTTACCTCGAAGACCAACTTGCACACTACCAGCATTGACGGCCCCCGGGAGTGTGCTGAGGCCGGATCTGACCCCCGGCCTCAGCACCCCCTGTTGACCTACCGCGCGCCAAAACCCAAGTATTTTAGGCCGCGGCCAAGGAGCATCGCACAGTGATCGATCTCGGATCTCCTCAATTGGCATTTCTTCGTCGGCCGTTGATTCATAACCTTGCTGTCACTCGTCTTGCATAACTCCGAGGTAGTACTGGCACATATGCTTTTGTTCTCATTGTTTGCATCTCATACTTGCCCCATATTTTCGGTTCATTTGCTCCGGTTCATTTTTTTTGCACCTATTTGCTGTTTCTCTATTACTCAGTTGCGTTCATATGTTATTTGTTGAGTTTACTTGCTATTTTCCTATTTCTTCTCATGTACTCAGGTCATTGTGCCTTATACTTGCCGTGTAGTGTTTATCCTTTTACTGATGCTAACTACGATACTCAACGTTCGACTAGAGTTGCTTTACGCCTCGTATTTTGCCTCGTATGTTTTGTTGTTGTTGATTAATGATCAATAAAGGGTTTAATTACCCAAGTTTGAGGTGTGTATCAACGGCGGTTGCTATCCGCGTCTACCTTGAGCCGATTTGGTATTCCTAGTACTGTATCATTCGTTCACTCTTCGTTCAGTGTTCACGCCCCAACCTCAATTGTGGAAGACCCGCGTGGCACACGAAGCTCTCAGGGATCCGAAGACTCGGTTTCAACAAAGCGGGTGAAAGGTGGGACTTGAGTAACCCTTTCACTTCTTTTTTCTTTCTTCTTGTCGAGCTTTCGGTCATTTTTTTGAGTACGGGGTCCCCCTCCCTTTTCCCCGTTGGTATCCCGGGAGCCAACTCAGGAATGGTCAGAAGTCGAAGTGGCCAAACCAAAAAAGCTGCATATCATTCGATGCAGCATAAAACGCTGATTTCGAATCATACATAAAAACAGCGAAATTGAGCGCACTGTTGCACGTTTAACTTCTGGCTTCAAAAATTTTAAGTAAGCTAGCTGCAAGTTTTGGCCCAGCCTTAAGGCGAAAGTGGCTCTGTACGGCCCAATTTTCAACTTCATGCATAATTTCTTAGCAAAATAATGGTCTTTAATGGCTTATAGCTTCGTCCACAAAAGCGATAAGCAGGTAAGGGAGACAGAATTAGAGTCAGCGCTTCATGCTGGATCTAATGGCATGCAGCTTGTCTGGATTGGCTACTTCGATTTCTGACCATTCCCTTGTTAGTATGAACTAAAACTCGAAAAGGTCGGACACAGTAACAATTTAACGCCAAATGAGGAAATGGTGATGTGTAGATATTTGAGGGTAATTATGCTCTAGGAACGCCCGCCATGGGCCTTCCTCTACCAGTCAGCAATCACTTTGGAGAAATCCGTGCTCCGCAATTTAAAAACGTCCCGATGAGGGCAAGCCGAATTTAATCGCTGCGTCAAGCAACCTTGACCCATCCACCTTTTCAAATCAATGCAGCCAGTCATCGTTACCATTTCGAATCGAAATCGTTTCGCTTGGTGGCCATCGATTGCTCTCAAATTCATTTCTTATTCATCGTAGTGCTCACCAGTGTTTGCTATTGCCATTTCCATGGCCCTAGTTGCATGTGTTATTGAATTTAAACATCATTTTCTTCCATATTGATGCACATTATCTCACATTTTTCTGCTGATTCAACTATTTCTTGCCCTGCAGTACTGCAAAGCTGTTCAACAGAAACGATTTATCCTTAATTCTTAGTTTATACTCAACATCCTTTGGGGGTGCAGTTAGCAGATCACAGAGATTGAAATTCAAAATCACTTAATATGTTTATCACTCTAAAGTAGTTTTAACTCATTTCAATAACTTTCTAACTACAGACTGTGTGCAGAAGTGTTGGACAGCTCCAAAGAATTATCGTATTCTCACAATCAATCCCTCCCCCCCCCCCCGGCCTCCAAGAATAAATTGCGAAATTTTTGAAGTAGCCTACGGGTTATAAAATTGTGCAAATGGCTTGTTTTGCTTGCAACAATCAGAAAAAATCTTTTCAAAATAACTGTTCAAATATTCTAGTTTTGTAAAAAGAGCTACTCAAACTTCTAGGTAGTGCCCGCAAAATTTTTTTGAAAAACAATGAAAAATATTCGGATCACTTGCTTGAAATTTCTAAACTACTGCGCCTATGTGGGAAGGCCGTACAGTGCAAAACTTACCACATTACACAACTTGTCTCTTCCAAAGCGTCAAATTTTGATTAGAACTCATCTCCTACTCGAGAGTGACTCTGGCATATTCTTAAATATTACTTTGTGCTGATATCTTCCCACCCTTACCGAGTCTTCAGATTATTCCGCTTTGGAGCAACAAAAACTTTTAAATCCTGTCCTTCTTGATTCCTGCGCAAGCAATAATTCTCCTTTTGCGCTCAACTAGTCTAAAGCCGGATCCTGTATTCTGTTTCTCAGTGTTCAACATCCTGTATAATCTAAACGAAAACACGTAGTCATAATAAATGAGTGCATAGCGCTTAAGTTAAATAAAATTAGCAATTTTTTGTAGTGTGATCTAGGTCTCACAGCTCTGTTATGAATTCATAAACATCCCTAATAACCCGTAGTTCATCGTGAAGAGCCCTATGAGCTAAGTTCAAGCTGTTCGAAAGCCTGAATAGAACTGAAGAAAGTGAAAACTGTCTATCCGTCCATCTCTGTTCGATCTTTGCATGCACAATGGCCGCAATCGGCGCGTGTGACACTGTCAGTGAAAGACCGATGGATCTTTGCAATAGTCCCGATATCCCTCAAAATGGCAATATAGAGATATCCGAACTCACTATGGACGATTTCAAGCCTATATTGTCTGCACCACGGTCTCGGAGTTTTTGCTTTGCTAACATTTTGAGTACCTTACTAATCTTGTAATGATGCGCCTTCTACGTCTGTACTGCCTTGAAAAAAATGTCTTTTTTTTTACTTTATGAAGATTGTGTCCTAAACGCTGATGGACAGGCTTTACACGTCGTATTAATGTTTGCATAACCTAAAATGGGACTCTCGCCGCCCAACAAGCAACAGAATACACTTCAATGTGCCAAAATTTGTCTCTGAACTATTTACAGCGAGTAAGTCTAGCGGATTTTGACTCAGTTCACTTCTGGTATCGCACTCGTGGAAGACAAAAAAGTATGATTTCTTCTTTCATGATTCATGATATTTTTATCCATTGTCTTTATATGTGGCTTCTATTATTTGCAAAATTGTTAAGTCAAAAGTTACTGCTAACTATGAAATATTACACTGTTTGCCTAAAGCCAAAAACTGTTCAAACTGCCAAAAGATGTGATTAACCTTCACGCTAGTTATGCAATGCATCTGCACTACATACACTGATGCTGAAACTTCTTAATTATGAACAGAAACGCAGTTTACTCACAGTGGAAAGCATATGGAGCAAGGCTTCTCATATACATATTCCAAAGTCGTGTCTGTGTGACTGTGGTTCTTTTTACAAATACGCATTGGTGGTACGGTATCGCCAAAGTAGAAATTCATTTTTTGTTTTTTGTTTTTTATTGTTCCACTAAATAGGTGGTTTGTGTAATTGCACAACGCTTAAAGTATTTACTGATAATTATGAATTTGTAATTACTAATAATTATGAATTCGCATCTAGTTCCTTTGCTACTTTTACGCCCTTTTCAAATTTAAACGTTGTGCAATTACACAAACCACCTTTTTACATGAGTAGATGTGTAAATGCAAGTTTTGTATAGTCTAAGTTTGATATCAAGCATTCGTCAGTTCCTCCATCCAGCAAAAGTATCGAAAAAACAAGCATCATTTCAGATCGAATATACAGGGTGTCCCAAAAAATGTGCCTAAAAAATGTCTTTGACTGCTGATAATAACTCTCTCGTCATAAAGTCCTTCAAGAAGTTTAGGTATCATTTTGGATCGCTTTTCATTACTCTAAAATTACGTTAAAGGCAGTGTCCGGGCAAAAACTCGATTATGAGATTTTGTGCTTATACGGGCCTATTTGCCATGCTGATTCCGAAAATCCACATTGGAAAGCGCGAAAACGGCGAAAAAGGGCTCCAATATAGGAGGGAAATCAGCAGGTGGGCGGGGCTTTCCCCAGTGCGATTTCACGCTCCCAGCTCCCGGAGTGATTTTCTCAATTCCGCTAGCCGTTCTAACATCGCTACCGGCCAAGTGCGAATGACTGACTTGAAACCGGAAGCGAGAAGCTCGCTCCGGAAGCCGGCAACGCGAATTCGCAGTGAGGAGGACCCCGCCCACCTGCTCATTTCCCTCCTGTGTTAGAGCCGTTTTTCGCCATTTTCGCGCTCTACAGTGTGCATTTTCGGATTCAGCGTAGCGAATAGGCCCAAGTAAGCACAAAATCTCAAAATCGAGTTTTTGCCCGGACACTGTCTTTAAGAACTTCCGGCATATGGCGTCATGTGAAAAAATCAGCCTTTTCGTATAAGAATAAATCTAAAATTTGTGTATCAGGTTTTTCGTGAAAGTTGTGTTTAATACTTAACTGTATACACTGTGAAGCTTTCTACACGGTCTAACCACATTTTTCTAGGAAAATCGAGATAACGGCTGCCACCGGCTTACCTGGCGTAAGTTTTGTGGAAGCACATGATGAGATGCTAAAGTCATATTCAGCTGAATCAGCAACTATATTTAGCTCGCTGTGAGAATTTTCAGGCCGCTTTGCTTTCTTTCTGAGGCATGAACCTCCAGGCTCAAAACTCTCTTCAAAGTTCTTACGGTAATCCTACAGTAATGAAGAGGGATTAGTGATTCGCTTCATAATGCAAATTTAAGTTGAAACCAGCTCTACAAAATGCTTCCCCAAAGATCTCTAAACGATGGAGTAACTGGCAGTCAAAAGTAGGCACATTTTCTGAGACACTTTGTATATTGAATAAATGTATTTGTATACATAGGGTGTCCTAAAAAATGTATCAAACGTTCAATTGTTAATAACTCCTTTGTCTCAACAGCTCTGGCAAGTACCATGCTGTAATACCACGTGAAGCAGGCTTCGACTAAATTTACAGTAGAGAACACCGCTTGCTTTTCATTTCTGTATTCACGTAAGAGCTTTTGAAAGAGTTCTGCGCCGTTGCGACAAATATTGCCACCAAAAAATTCTAAAGGAGCTGCCAACTTTGTTACTGAATAAAATATAGGTTTGCTTAGTAAGCATGCAATCCACTGTAAAGTTTGACATATGAAGCTACGTAGCCTAAAAGAGCCATTTTTGATTCATCAAAAATGCGACCGTATCATCCATAGTGTTTTATAATCTAATACGAGGTTATTTATTGAAATGTGCTCGTGAAGCTCAGCGCAAAGTCTCACTGTTTTTGAGTTTTTTATGTTTGAACGTCGGCCAATCTGGAGGCGTCATTATGCTGAAATCTCCTGCCATAAGGCTGCATTAATGAAGAAAGCGGTATTCCTTCTTCCACTGTAAATCTAATTTGAAGCCACCCCTACAATATGGTGATTGAAGATACAAAAGCTGTTCATACCCGAGAGTTTCTAACGGTCGAACGTGCGATAGATTTCGTTGAGCGATTCTGTATATCTCTTTTACCAACATCTGCTAGTTTTACTAGTTCATGAGATTTTATGAGCATCAATGTCAACATTTTTGTGATTTCGCTGATGTCTTCTCCCTGTGTATCCAGTTGATACCATCACAACGCTCACTTCGCAAATGAGATCCCGAAAAACACAGTTTTCAAGGGACCTTCTACCCCGATTGAGGATCGTGAGATTTTGCTGCTGTATAATAGCGGGCCCCTAATCGTCCGAGTCCCGCTGCGAAAAGTGTATTAGTGAGCGAGAAAATTGTTCTTGAAGGTAGAAGCGGCCAGAGTGCTAAGCTACTCTGGCCGCTTCTACCAAACAAGAACGACATGGGCGCTCTGAAGAGAAGAGTTCCAAAATCGGGTTTCAATATATCCATGCGCCCTTCTTATAAGATTTTCCACATATTTGTCTACTTTGAAGCCAAAATTTGCACTCATTATGTTGAATCACTCACTGTTGGTGGGCAAAGCCCTCGGTCGCTTCCAGCTCTTGAAGCGGTTTTCTTTCTAAATTCATTTTTGCAGCGGGACAGAGCAATTACTCGTTAGGGGCCACACTATCATACAACATTGAAATCTCATCACCTTCAATCCGGATAGGCGGTGCCTCCAAAAAGATTCAAGTTCAAACTATCATCTGCAAACTGTTGACATGGTCGGATTTACCTGCTCCAGTTTGCGAGCGGATTGACCTGCTTGAAGTAGCACCAGCTACGGCGTTTCAAGGTCCATAATTTCCGCAAATCCTTATCCAGTGAGTCGTCCACAGACCTGTTCATATGACCTTGTATGCTTGATACAGAGTGGAACCAATGAATGTCCATTAATGAAGTTTAATGGTCTCATATTTAAGGTTTGTAGCTGACATGTTTGGAGACTAGCTCAAATCATTTGAAACTTGTACAACCTAACATCTTGTTCTAGAAGCTAGTCCTCTCTTCTATCAGCGGTATCCACTTTGCAGTATGCTTAAGTAGCTTTGAGTCAATATAAGTGACAAGAACATTCTCGCTCTCCTTCCCTCCACTCCGTCTTCTGCCAAAACAACCTAGCACATACGATACCTCTCAAAATTTATAAAAAAAACACCGCACTCTGCCGGAATTCGCCGAACTTCGCGTTGCATCGCCATATCTTGCTCCAGAGTGGACGAATTCTAAATCCAAAATTACCCTTCAACTCAGCTCGACGAGACGTATCCTCTGACACATAAAAGTGCTTGTTTGGGCATGATAGTCGGTCAAATTTTGCGAATCTTCTCAGATTTTCGCTCATGGTATGTTGCTTAGTGTTCAGTCATTGCAAAACGATCACCTTACCAGAAGCAAAATTTTGAAAACGTCGTCTGGTTCTGACCAACTATTGTCTCAAACAGGCACTTTTATATACCCAAAGATGCGTCAAGTTAGGGTGAATTTAAATGGTATTTTTGGATTCAGAATTTTTCCACTTCAAAACAAGATATGGCGATGCAACGCAGAGTCGGCAAATTCCGGCGGAAAGCGTTGGTTTTTTTTCCACAAATCAGGGGCCATATTGTGCAGTGGAATGCCTACGTTTCCGTAATGTCCATTTCAGTTTAATTCTTTTCTCCAAATAAAATGTGGGGTATTTCGATTGATTTGGCTGTAGTCATTGTTCACATGTTGATGCGACGAAATTTCATTGTTTGTTCGGTGTTCTTGGTAATAAACTGAACTTTACATGGGTATGCGCTGAGATGAAAGATGAAGAGTCCATTACCCTTCTATAATTGATGCGTCAACATTCTTGCGAACTCGTGCCTCTACATCAATGTCAGTAGTTACCTGCAAGATGGCAGGTGGCTCGCCTTTTTCTCTCCTCTCTTCATGCATTTATTACTACGCAACTCGACAAGGTGGTCCGCGCAGAAGGTCTTGGACACACCTCACACGATTTAACCGATCTGGCAATTTGCCAGATGTCTTCAAATTCAATACTGGCAGATTCAAACGCGCAGGATGTATAACTTCCGTATGTTGATAGAATCTCCTGTAGCCTATCTTCTTTACATTCAGAAACCCCTTACGATGGGTTATAAACAACTAAAGTGTTGCCAATCGCGTCGCGACTGAAATCGCGTGAGGTCTGCTCAGGGCTTAATCCATGCTAAAATGCGATTTTTGCGGCAGAAAAACGATAGATCATGACCGTTACCATTTTGAATTGTTGAAGGAATGTTTTGCAGATACAAATTAGTTTCCGAATATCTGCGCCTATTGAGATGCAAATGTATCTCAACGGTCACTCTTCTTCCTTCGTAAGTGCAGCCGATGTGTCCTCCAAGACGCAACTCATGATTGGGATGCTTCTTTACACCCTCAAAACTTTACTAAACTCCCAAAGAACAGAGCTTGAAATAAATCAATATTATCTTGCGAATATCTTTGTTCCGCAACTGAAAGATACTAGTAACTTTGGTGATGGTTAACGTTGTGAAAGTGTTGAAACGGATACAGTGAGCTGAACTGGCGAATAATAAGTCAAATAGTCTGAAAATCAGTAGAAGCTCTAATTGTCAGCTTGAGTACTCAGCACTTAACCTTTTTTATGCAGTGCCCACGGCCAAACGACTGCTTTTTTGTAAAATTTGCCACTGAACATTTTCGTTTTTGATATACATCAGCTCGAGTGCTGGTCATTAGCTACTCTTGAAATATGCAGTGATCGTGCGTACACTTGTATATCTCCATTTTTACCTATTCAGTTAAGGACCCAATTTTATTTCGATATCTTTTGCGTACTTTCAAGAGTTATGAGCCACCAGTGATCACTAATGCCTTAGATGCTCTGACCTCCAGCGTAAAGTACATGGGACTTTTCTTATTGCTTTTCCCATCAAAATTTCTTTGCCCACGAATGATGGCAATTCATCTTTACGAGCGATCTTGGCAAACAAAAAATGTAGTGCACAACTTCTAAATCCATTTTGCAGTCATATTCTTTTGATAAATAGTGTTCCAAGGATTATTTGCTTATCTGCTTTAGGTTTCTGCATATGATCCTGAAAAATCATGTCGAGTGCGAGTCTTATAAAGTCAATTATGTTTCGATGTGTAATAAAGAAGCCATGAGCTCCTTCAAAATCTGTTACTCAATTTCCTTAATTTAGCGAAAAGAACCCCGCTTGCCGTTCTCAAAACACCCGAGTTTATCTAATATTTCACTCTGTGCAATTTGTAAATGCTCTGAACAAACAAGCTTCAATATTTGGATTTTCATTTCACTAATTCTCCTTCAGTCTTAGCAAGGGCATTCAGCAATCTGCAACTATTGCTGTAACCTTCAGACTTCCCTAGGTACTTCCGAGTGCGACTCTGTCTGCTTATACATATTCAGTATTTCCACGATTTTGCTGATTCCTTGATTCCCATTCCAACTTTCAAAATGACTCATTAGAGGCATAAAATTAAAGTCGAAAGTCCCAGCTGCAAAAAATGCGATTGTGCCTTTCCTTATCAGTGATATTAGTAACCAATACAACTCTAGAGTAAATGTGTAATAATTTTAAATGTCTCAAGAAGTTTATCTTCTCACGTGACTATTTTCGCTCCAATTTTTATGATTTCGAGATGACGCGGCAAGATCTACAACAAATAGAGCTGTCGAAGTCTGTAGCGAGTATACCACCTACATTTTTTGGCGAATATATCATCTGCATTGATCTTAATGCTTTCAGAAAAACGCAAAATGCAAAGGTTGTTGAAAAAACAATAACTGATCAACGCTGTGCAATTTTCTGCTGTTGTTAAATAATGAAAAATTGAGAAAAAACCTAACCTGTCTTACAACTTTGAGTCAGATACTATTTTTTGGAACATTCTTGCTACTGTTGTCATAATGATTGGTGGCTGTGCTTTTCTAAACCTCTTACGTCTGTGCTTTGTCTAAAGTAGATTAGAAGGTCCTTTCAACAAAGATAATCCTGAATGACAAATGTTCCAATTGCTTAGGAACTAATCGCGCTGATATTGTGTTGTGCTGTGTTCTGAACCGGCTCATCGCCTTATCAGTGTCTCTGAGAATTTCCAACTTCTGATATGGCACCATCACACCTTGACTGAGCTGTCATACGATCGTGTGACGATTGACCAGACCGCTGCTCTCGCAAAACGCCTACCCTGCTCACCTTCTTATCCGTTTTTATAAAAGCTTCCACTGCTTGCACTGCTGTGTATCTATAACACCTTAGGTACTTCTTCATTGGACTCACATTTTTGGGCCCCTTTTCTGTCTTCAACTGAATCTTTTCTACGAGTTTTAAGGTTTCCTCTCATTGTTCGTGACACTCTGATCATTGAAAGTAAGAAACCGAATTTCTTCTTCCTACACTGCAGTGATCTAGTATGCCTCTTTAGGCCCCGGACAGACTTCACGCGATTTGATCGTCGCGACTCAATCGCCGACATTTCCATTCATTTTCATTTCACATTCAAAAATTTCGGACTGGAAAAGTATCACAACCGAAATGCAAGTTGATCGGCATGGAATGATGTTATAACAGTTGTCTCGTCGCGATTCAGTCGCGACGATCAAATCGCGTGAAGTCTGTCCGGGGCCTTAGTCAGTACTACGCAATCAATAACAAGCATTTCCCCACAGTCAGAAACAAGACAGGTCGACAAGTTTGATGCGATAGCATAACATTTTGGTGGATTTATTTACTCTGCATTCCTTATATGAGACATGATTTCTAGCGAAGATAATCAAGATATCATGGTCTGTTTTGAATCCTGGGGTCACTGATAGGGCTTGCAAATACGTGCCCTTAAGACATAATTATCCACTAATACTATTCAGTGGGTGATTTAAGTGAACAAATTTTGGTGTCGTAGAATGGAATTATTCATTAATTTGGAACGTTTTCGATCAAAACTGTGGCATCTCTCATTAACTAAACCAGTGGCGTCTTAAGATTCTCTTCGAAAGAGGGGAAGATAACAAATTATTATTAAATTAAGGATTGAACGTGGCGTTAGCCATTTACGAAAATTTTGTGGTGCTTCCGAATTTTTTGCGGACCTACCGATTTCAAAAAGAGTCTTAGAGGATTGAATTTTAAAAAAATTTTAAAATAATGAAACAACTCATAAGTATGGGCAAGTCACTTCTATAACCCAATTTTAAAATAATTCAAATCAGTCACAAGTATGAGCAAGTCATTTCTATAACCCATGTGAGTAACTTCCGAAATATTTCGCGACCCAAACTCTTAGAGGTATCCCCCCCTTCTTCCCTCCCCCCCCCCCTCCCTCTTTTCGCCACTGCTATCTACTGCATCGGAAGATTGCCAAAGAAAGTCATACAATTTGACTACTGCGTCTCCAATAAATCTACATTTCCATTCCAAATTGAAAGCAACTTCCTGGTTTACCAACATGATAGTCTACTCGCACTATTCAAAAAATCTGCAAAAATGCAAGGAACTAACTGCTCACCTTACGTGTCTCAATGTAATATTACCAGGGCTCAGCACAGCTGGCACCGGGTCAAGCTGGATATCGTTTTTGGCGCGGAAAGCAAAGGGGATATCGTTTCTACAGGGGCCGAGGCGGAGAACTGCCGCAAAAATGCCGCCGGCATGCCACCGGCATACCATTGGCAAGCTGTTTATCAACAAACAAAGGCGTTGTTTTCAGCCAAAACGCAATAGTATGACACCAAATTTGGTGTGTGCATGCGCGTTGGTGGACCGGGACTAAGGGCCAAAAATTTATGAAAACTTATGTGAATGAAAGCTGTGCCCAACTTTTTTCTGAATTAGCTGGCACCGTGCCAGCTGGGTGCCAGCTGAGCTGGCACCGACACTTTGCTCACATAAGTTTTCATACTTTTTTACATAAAATGTATCTACACTGTAAATGATTACATATGGACAAGAAACTGTTTCATAATGTTCTCTTTTCAGCGTTTTATAGCAATTTGAAAACCACTTGGTCCGCTCCGCCGTCGAAAAATCGGCTTTTTCTGCTTCTCAAGATGTGATTCGACCACTTAAAAAGCTCAGAAAGCTGTGAAAAGTTCTTTCATGAAATCGGAAATGTATGAAAACATTACTACATTTTTTTACATTTTTTTACATATATAAAAATGATGACGGGTTTTCAAAACAGGTCAAAAGGGACTTCGTACGAAATTTTCAATATCAAACGGGACTTCGTTTTGAAATTTCCCTGGTGCCAGCTCGTGCCGAGCGCTGAATATTACTTTAGAAAGTATGCCGAATATCTCACGTTAGTTCTGCAAGGGCGCTGCGACGAAATGAAATCATGCAGCCAAGCAGTTGCTAGCTCGTCAGTATACACTCCGCTGTCACAATTTGCATGCAGAGAGTTTACCTTAATTTTTTTATCGATTAAATAATTCAGAGAATTTTAAACTTCAAATCCCATTGCGCTGTTCTGTCTGTAATGTATTTGTAGGGAATGCTTGTGTACCCTTCAGATTTAAGTAGTACACATGATACCCAACCCTATGTCTACTCTGTTTCTTATTGTTAGGTGAATTTTCCATGTACTAACTGGCATGTTTGTGGGAGAATGGAGGCAGAATTGCTGGAAGAGAAGTAAGCGAACCTGTATCAAACCTCTGCCATATCCATCTTCGCCAACTGGTTCGGGAGCCCTGCCTTTTTCTGAATTGGAAAGCTTTCCTAGTCCAAATCCTGACGATCTTGACATGAGGAGCTCAAGGAGAAAGAATATATAAGCAATCGGTTGGCTGATATTAAGCTTATCAATGTAAAGCGTTGAGGATTATTAGCAGTCATTGAAGTAAGCCTTTATTGACAGCTGTCGAGAACTCGCTAACGTTTTGGTAGTGTAGACAAACATCTTCAATGACTGTTCTTAAGATTAATTCCACAAAACCTTTCCTGCCTTACAAAATGCGATCGTCAAGACCTTTGCATTTGAAGAATGTGTCTCAGCTACAGAGATAGGTGCTGCCCAACCTTGACTTCCTATTAAAGTTTGCTTTCATGTTTTATAATCGACACCATTCGAAGAGAAAGAATAGTAGAAAGGAAGTGCTTTCAGCAGTTTTCTCTACAAAGGTCTACAAACATTTTTGCATTCGTAAAATATGCCGTCCCGCGTTTGAGGTATCCGTAATCGCGGAAGTGCTCATTTGAATTCGCCAATGCCACAATTCTGATTTGTTTTTTGTTTTTCTTCTGCATGGTATCGGCACGAGCTTTTCGGGGTTTTTTCAAAATTGCTCCGTGATGTTAGCGTTTTTTGCATATCGTGATTGAGTGAATGTGTGCCTGTTGTTTGCCATCCAATTTTGCGTCATGCATCTTTGTCCACGATTTGCATCGTCGTTTTTTCCGGCTGCTCTTATTGATTTTAACGGCAGTAGCGCGGGTGTCCCTTTCACAACTTCACTCGAGCACATCGCCATTTCTTTATTCAGATCACTTCTCTTGGCATAGTTGTGGACATAAGATTTACTCTCTGCCTTGTTTTCACGTAAACTCGCCAGTTAATGAGACATTCATCATGTTTGAAGCTCCGCAAAAGATTGTTGTAGATAGTGGCAGATAATTTAGTTTTTAGCTTACTCAGTCAATAGAAATAGTGAAACATACAAATCAAGCGTCTTTCTCCTTTTGAAGGTCTCTTTGTCTGCGCCGAAAACCCTAGAAGACCCTCGATGCTTTTGTTTTGCTTCGCGTTTTTATCTCGCAAGTCGATGACCAACGCTTAATTTGTAGAACCAACCACATCTAATTATAAAGGGCGGTTTATCTAATTTTTTCGTCTTGCAATACGAAATATCTGGGCATGTTTATTCGCAAAAGCTGAGTCAAAAACTTTACAGATGTGCTTCAGTTTTGCCATTACCAGTAATTTTGAGATGTCAACTGCTTTATTAAATGAACAGCCCTAATTTTGAAAATTGTAGTAGAAAAGCTTTGTTATTGTCCGTCAAAGACTTCCCGGATGGTTCAGACTTGATCAGGGTCCGGCACAGATCGTATGGACGAGCTGGACTTCATTTTTGGGGCGAAAAAGCAAAAGGGATGTCGTTTTTTTTGGCAAAAGGGGCAAAAATCGCGACGTTTTTTTAATGACGTTTCGTTTTTTAAGGGTTTTTACAGATATGGTTTAGGGTCAAAGGGAATTTCGTAAATTTTGGCAAATTCAGGGACTTCGTTTTCAAAAAGCCTAGATACGGACTCATGCCGGGCCCTGGACTTGATTCATATGCAGAACTAGGTCGCTTACCAAATCTAAATCGACTTGAACTTTATTTCTCACATCCATCTTACCGCAGCTGGGTTCTTCTGCGTTAATGCCACCTTTGACAGCCTTTCATGTAGTTTTTTCCTCTGTGTAAAAAGTTCCTTGAATGTGGAGCGAGATCTTATCTTGGTTCCAGTTCCAAAGCATGCACTAAGCTCTTGAAATTGTCATTTTCATCATGTTTTCGCACATAAACCTCCATATTTATTTTGTTTTGCACCTCTATGTCAAGTCAATAGGACAATACATATTTATTCTGACAAAAAATGTAGGAGCATCTTTACCGCTTTCAGGTAAATGTGTGTAGTCGTGTAATTCGTAAGAGAAAATTGCAAAGTCATTCTTTGCTTGTTTTTCAAATTTTTCTATTTTGAAATTCTGTGGAATCTAGAGCTTTTGCGGTCAGGTCAGTGAACTGACCAATAGCAAAGTGGTTTAAGTGGACATCCGCTTTGCTATTGGTCAAGTTCACTGATTTGACCAATACCAAAGAAAATCAAGTGGATCAACTATAGCGTGTGCCTAATGATGCTCGTCTTTGGATCACGTTCGCTTATCACTTCTTGTCATTCCCATGCTTTTATTATCACTTCCTCATTTTCTAAGTTTTTGATTGCTTTTCCAAGCTTCACTCAATTTTTCATAAACACGAATATATGTATGATCATCCAAGGGCTTTTGCTATCGTGTTAACCTCTCCTGGTTTCTCCTTGTTTTCTCGTCGTTCCCATGGGGACCATTTATTGGCCGTCACGATTGTGTTTGTAAATATGCGAATGAATCCTTCTTTCTTCAAATACTCTACAATTCTCGATCTCTTGTTATCATCGAAAATGAGCTCTTTTTGCTTGTTTCTGCCAGATTGATAGCGTTCCCTCGCGGAATTACAGGGCTGCCAATCATTTTAGTATCGACTGCTTCACTTTTTCTTTCATGATTGTTGGCAGTGATGTTCGCCACGTGTCCTGCGAGCATTTCTTTCTGATACTTTTATTCATTTTCGTTGTGCCCGCATGTTCGCAATATCCTCACATCAAGGTTTCGTCTCTTCTTCGTGCTATTCTGGTTTCCTTTGATGGCAAGTTCGGCTGCCGAGATAATTACCATGCAGGGGTTAATTGCACTGTATCACGACTTGAACTCGCACAGTGCATAATTCTGGCTAGCATGAAGAAGAAATGCTCAAAGAAACACATACCTACTATTTCGTCTATATTCAGGCATGTCTGCGAAGGCTGTTAGCGAGCTTTCGGGTAAAGAGCTACTTTATCGACATTTCGAGTCAAGTGGCTTAATTGATGCTCCCCTTGCTATCCGTTTATCTGCTGGTGATGACTTCGACGCTGTGGTGAAGAAGTCGCAATGGTTTGATAATGCTCAGGTCAGTTTAATCTTATTTCCACTCTTTTATTTGATCTTGATATGGTTCTTGCAGAAAGCTGTCATTAAACCCGATCAGCTGATAAAAAGACGTGGAAAGCATGGATTAGTCAAGTGTGGATCGAAGGACGAAATCAAAAAATGGTTCCAAGAAAAATGTGGGACTAGTGTGAAGGTGATTTTATAGCCATTAAAGCTTCAGCTTTCAAAGGGATTAGACTAATTTTAGTACGTTTTTTTGCTTACATAGTTGATCAGTTCAATATAATTTTCAAAAAATCTTTTGTTATATCGTTTGATGCTTTGCAGCAAATATGTATTTTCATGGTTAAGATCAAGCTTGCACCCAAGCTTACGCTACTGCCGGACGAAGGCGCACGTAAGGACGCGTACGCGGTTTCATTAGCCGAGAGTATGAGGCGCATCTTATATACTCAGACAGTATATATAAAGCTGAATGTCTGTTTGTCTGTATGTCTGTCTGTATGTCTGTCTGTCTGTACGTATGTTCCGAATAGAAAGTTCCATTTCTGAACCGATCCGGACCAAACTTGGCACACATACACTACGGGCCCCGGCGGGTGTCATAGGCTACTTTTCGTCATCGATCGATATCGATTTTATCGATTTTTTTGCTGAGTTCACCTACGGGTTTGGGAGTTGGCACAGGGGGGTAATCGAGCATGGGGATTCCGAATACAATATTGGTGGGGGTGATCAGCATGCTCGATTACACCCCTGTGCCAAATTCCAGCCCCCTAGCTCAAATTTTCAAAAAATCGATAAAATCGATAAAAGTAATGGACGATCTTTAAAACTAATATTGTATTCGTAATCTGCATGCTCGATTACCCCCCTGTGCAAACTCCCAGCCCCGCAGGTCAAACTTTACAAAAAATCGATAAAGTCGATAAAAGTAACAGACGATCCTGAAAACTAATATTGTGTTCGTAATCAGCATGCCCGATTACCCCCCTGTGCAAAATCCCAGCCTCGCATGTCAAAATTTACAAAAAATCGATAAAATCAATAAAAGTAATCGATAATTCTGAAAACTAATATTGTATTCGGAATCCCCATGCTCACTTCCCCCCTGTGCCAACTCCTAGCCCTGTAGGTGAACTCTGCAAAAAAAATCGATAAAAATCGGTAAAATCGACATCGATCGATAACGAAAAGTGGACTGTGACACCCGCCGGGGCCCGAAGTGTATGTGTGCCAAGTTTGGTCCGGATACGGCGGAGCCGCGTAAGCCAGCTAGTTATATATAACATGAAGATATGCGCGCGCTGCATTCGCGTCGCTCAACTAGCAAGCTTTGCGCCTTCGTCCGGCAATAGCCTTTAGCTGTTGTTTCATGCTAACCGTCATAAAATATTAGGTTGAACCGAAAGTTCTGTCGCACCAAATTCAAAAAATCATAACTTCTTTCCCTCACAACGGTTTTGCACAATTCAAATTTTGTCTGAAAGCGTAAAGCATGTAGTTTCCAAAAGCTCCCTGGGGAATTTCCGACTTGCTCAGGTAACAGAGATAAAAATGAAAGAACGAGATCATCCGAAATTCGGAATTTTTAAGCAAGAATTTTAGAAATTCAAAAACAGTGCGATAAAATCCAGAAAAGCCATTATCCTAGGTCCTCTAATATTTTATCACTAACTGAGTCAAGTCTGTGCTGATCGAGCTCTTCTTTCAGAAGTTATGAATTTTTGAAAAAAAATGCCAAAAAATCCATTTCTCAAGAAATTAGGAAATTGATTTTTCGGCATTATTTTTCAAAAAATCATAACTTTTGAAAGAAGGGCTCGATCAGCACAAACTTGGCTCAGATAGTAATCAAATGTAAGAAAAATTAGGATAATGGCTTTTCTAGATTTTATCGCACTGTTTCTGAATTTCTAAAATTCTTGCTTAAAAATTCCGAATTTCGGATGATCTCGTTCTTTCATTTTTATCTCTGCCACCTGAGCATGTCGGAAACTCACCAGGAAGTTTTTGGAAATTACATGCTTTGCGCATTCAGAAGAAATTTGAATTGTTCAAAACTGTTGTGAGGGAAAGAAGTTATGATTTTTTGAAAACGGTGCGACAGAACTTTCGGTTCAACCTAATAGCATTAGTCTAAATTCATAACTGAACCTGCTCACGACGTTTTAGAAATTCTTTTCATTAAAACATGGGGAACTCAGACCAGCGACCATGTTTCTTTTCATCAATCTGGCATATGTTTGTGTCTTAGAGCAGGTATCATTTCTTCATTCAGGTTGGCAAAACGACAGGACGTCTTCACACATTCATAGTGGAGCCATTCTGCGAGCACACCGACGCAGATGAGCTGTACATTGCAATCCTTAGTCAGCGACATAACGATGTTATTATGTTTTATGAGCACGGCGGTGTCGACGTTGGAGACGTCGATCAAAAGGTAAGTGGATTGACAGCGATTATTTTTTGTCATTTTCATTAGTTTATTGTTATTTTCTATCTGGAAATTTCCTTTTAGGCGCGTTCAATAGAAATTCCTGTTTCCTTAAGTGAAAATGAGATGATGCCTACAGCACCTCAATTAGCGGAGCTGATCGGTGATCTTGGCGATCGAACTGCGTTAGTCACTCTTTCCTCTATAAAGCAATGTGGTACTGGGTCTTCATCTAATATTCTTGACTTTCAGCACTGTGAGAGATTTCATCATTTCGATCTATGGTGCCTATAAAACACTCCACTTCACTTATCTTGAAATTAATCCTCTTGGTGGGTAAGGTTCAACTTTTTTTTCGCAATGCTCAATGTAGTGCAGTGTTTCGACTATCTTACGTTGCTTGCACTTTTGAGCTAATCAAAGACATCAGAGTCGTTAGAGTGAGAAACCGGTTTTCTTAATGCTAATGACATCGAATATGCGCTGCTGTAGTGCCCGCAATTTTTTGCATTATAACTTTGGTGATATATAGCCTTGGATCGTAATTCACATATTTCAGTTATAAAAAATGGAAAAGTATATATCCTTGATCTCGCCGCTAAACTGGACGAAACCGCTAACTTTTTGTGCGCGGATAGATGGAAGACAAGGTCGGGTTCTTCTGTCGAATTCCCGGCTCCTTTTGGACGTGACCTTACCAAAGAGGTTGGTCATAGTGTGGAAATTATTATCATTTAGCTTAGCGAGAATAATTTAGGAAGCATACATTGCTGATCTCGACTCCAAAACGGGGGCTTCTTTGAAGTTGACCATCTTGAATAGAAAGGGACGAATATGGACAATGGTTGCCGGTGGTGGAGCCTCAGTTGTATACGCGTAAGTTGTGAATCTTGAGTCTTTTGTAAAAATCTGTAATTTTTTTAGAGATACCGTATGTGACCTCGGAGGTGCAGGTGAATTGGCCAATTACGGTGAATATTCTGGAGATCCATCTGAGACTCAAACGTTTGAGTATGCCAAGACTCTCTTGTCTGTGATGACGGAAGGATCCCCACATCCGCAAGGCAAAGTACTGATCATTGGAGGATCCATCGCAAACTTCACAAATGTCGCAAAAACATTTGGTGTGAGTTCTTCTTATTGTTAAATTTTGATTTATTCCTTTTTCTTTCATTTGCAGTCGTATATATCTCCCCGTTTTAGGGTATTGTTCGCGCTTTCGAGGTTTTCATCGAGCGTTTACATGAACATAAGGTGACCATCTATGTGCGTCGCGGTGGGCCAAACTACCAAGAAGGGCTGCGCAAAATCAAGGAAGCCGGTTGGTTTACCATAAATACGTGTAGACAAAGTTACATTGCTAGTATGTTAAGCGTCAAAACTTGATCTGCCGATACACGTCTTTGGTCCTGAAACTCATATGACATCTATTGTCGGGCCTGCACTTGGAATCAGCGAACTGCCAGCTGTACCTCATGCTCCACAAACTACCGGGCAGTTCTTGCTCAGTCCGGAAAGGAATGTGCGTGACATATCATTGTATATTTGTCCATACTTAGTTGAATATATCTCTATTAGAGTTTATTCAACATGCATATGTATTGTTTTTGAAATTCACACTTTTGTTTCTCGCAGTTCCTTAATGTGTTCTTGCAGACGGCTGGAGCTGTACGAATCCCCGAAGCTGATCCATCGTCTGGTGACGTTGCTGCACAAATGGACAATGACGAAGACGTAAGGTTTAGAGTCGAACAGTTTGCTCAGGCTTGTTGCGAGAAATCGCAATTTTACAGGCGCATAAAGTCTACGACAGTTTGTTCGAGAGGAATACCAAAGCAATTGTATGGGGACAGCAGCAAAAAGCTATCCAGGTATGTTTATGGGAGAATCCTTTTGTAGTTTTCTGATAGCGTCGGTTGAAGCCGTTTGTTATAATCTTTGTCTCTACAGTTTTTATTTTCATTATTTTGCAAATCGAACTTGTGATTGAAATTCAAAAACGCATAGCTGATTGAATGAATATTGTTTATGAGCTGTGAATTGTGCAAAAAAATATTTTCCGAATTCTTTTGTTTAGAGTTTTCTTCAACTAGTCGTTGATTTTAGGGCATGTTAGACTTTGACTATGTTTGTCGTCGTAAGGAGCCGTCTGTCGTGGCATCGACATACCCATTTACTGGCGATAACAAGCAGAAATACTATTTTGGGCAACGAGTAAGAGCATCTGCTCTCAACGGTACAGTATCGTCCTTGAATCTTTTTTTTTGCAGGAAATTCTAATTCCCGCTTACAAATCCATGGCCAAAGCTTTTGCCACCCATCCAGAAGCCAGCGTTATGGTTACATTCGCTTCGCTTCGGTCTGTATATGAGACTGTGCTAGAAGCTCTTCAAGTTCCACAGATACGAGTCATAGCTATCATTGCTGAAGGTGTACCCGAAAATCAGACCAGGAAGTTGATCAAGGTAATTAGTGCGTTATTCGGCCACTTTCCATTATGTTCTCTTTGTAGATGGCTGGCGAGAGAGGGGTCACCTTGATTGGTCCCGCTACAGTGGGAGGAATAAAGCCAGGTTGCTTCAAGATCGGTAACACTGGAGGAATGATGGATAATATCTTATCATCCAAGTTGTATCGTCCAGGAAGGTATGTACCGTAAATGCTTTCGATGGTCAATTCGCTAACAGCTGTGAGCTTTTCAGCGTTGCGTACGTCTCTAGAAGTGGTGGACTGTCGAATGAGCTGAACAACATCATTGGTTCAAATTCTGATGGCGTCTTTGAGGGTATTGCGATTGGAGGTGACCGTTATCCAGGATCCACGTATACCGAGCACATATTGCGTTATCAGAACGACGACAGGTGAGAGAACTAGATTTAGAAGTTTGCATGGATATCAGTGTTTTTTTTTGTTTGAAATAGTTATTTGCGTTATTTTTTACTTTATTATTCTGTAAACACTCGTTGTAGGTAGATTTGCATGGTGTATTTCGGTACATGATCATTATTGTGAACCCTACTTCTTCATGTTGGCTTCGATAACGCATTTTTCATGTGTATATGTATGTTTAGGGTGAAGATGATCGTTCTTCTTGGAGAAGTTGGTGGTATCGAAGAATATAAGATCGTTGATGCATTGAAAGAGGGAATAATCACAAAGCCCCTTGTTGCTTGGTGCATTGGAACATGCGCTGATCAGATCACCTCTGAGGTAAGATTCCATTGTGAACAAGTCATTGAATGAGATGTGAACAAAGGTATAACCGGTAAAATGTCAGGTGCAATTCGGTCATGCTGGCGCTTCAGCTAATGCCCAGCGCGAGACCGCTGTCGCCAAGAACGCAGCTTTGAAAGCGGCTGGAGCCTATGTCCCTCATTCATTCGATGATTTAGGTATGTAGCAATATATTCATCTGTTCTGCATCCAAATAGTACTCCCACTTTTTTATTGCAGGCAAGTTGATCAAGAAGACATTCGACGACTTGGTAGCTAAGGGAGTCGTGAAATTGAAGAAAGAGATTCCTCCTCCAGCTGTACCTATGGATTATGCATGGGCAAGAGTGAGTTTTTCAGGAATTATTTCGCTTCAATTTGCTTTGAAAATCATCTCATTTATGCTTGTCAACATTTCAAGCAATGTTTTTTTTATCATAACATCTTTTACCAACTGGTTTGATGTTTTCGATTGTCTGCAATTTCAGGAGCTTGGGCTCATCAGGAAGCCAGCGTCTTTCATGACTTCAATTTGTGATGAACGAGGCGAAGAACTTCTTTACGCAGGAGTTCCAATCACCAAGGTCCTTCAGCAAGACATAGGGATCGGTGGAGTACTCGGATTGTTGTGGTTCCAGGTAAATTCTTTACTTTTCTATGGAGATTTTGTTGTAAAATGATATTCTATATTCTTTGTTTTCAGAAACGCTTGCCAGATTATGCTAACAAGTTTATTGAAATATGCCTGATGATAACTGCCGACCATGGTCCAGCTGTCTCTGGTGCACATAACACAATAGTGTGCGCAAGAGCTGGCAAAGATCTCATATCTTCTTTGGTTTCTGGTCTTCTTACCATTGTAAGTGGTGAATTGTAGACTTGAAGTTGTGATTACTACAAATCCTTATCACAGGGAGATCGTTTTGGTGGAGCATTGGATGGAGCTGCTCGTCAATTTTCGGAAGCTCTTGACAAAGGGTGGAGTCCGATGCAGTTTGTGAATGAGATGCGAAAACAGGGAAAGCATATTATGGGTATTGGACATCGCGTAAAGTCGGTAAGTTCAGTGCTTTTAAATTTAGTCCCGTCTGTTCCTCAACTAATGATTGCTAACAGATAAACAATCCCGACAAGCGAGTAGAGATTTTGAAAAGTTTTGCACTAGACCGTAACCAGTTCAAGCAGGAGACACCTCTTCTTGACTATGCTTTGCTGGTAGAGAAGATCACAACTGCAAAGGTGAGATTTCTCAAATGTACGAATTCTTTTAAGTGCTCATTGCCGTTCTTGTAGAAGCCTAATCTTATCCTGAATGTCGATGGAGCCATTGGAATTATCTTTGTGGATATTTTGCGTCACTCTGGAATGTTCACACCTGCAGAAGCACAAGAGACCATCGAAATCGGGGCCCTCAACGGACTATTTGTGCTTGGTCGCAGTCTTGGCTTCATCGGTAAGTTTATGCGAACTTTTTTTATAAGGTCTCATTTACATCTAGTGAAAGTGCAATGTCTAGGTCATTACCTGGATCAGCGTCGTTTGAAGCAAGGACTGTACCGTCATCCTTGGGATGATATCTCATACATTATGCCTGAACGAGACTTGGTCAGTCAGAAGTTTGGAGAGGTTTGATCTTGTTGACTGCCATTTGATAGTTTGATGGTATCAATTTCAGTGAAAGCTCAATGTACATGTGGGAAAACTGAATTCTTTCATGCATCTCATAGTAATTTATTGTTTTATCCGCATTTATGAAAGAGTTGTTAGTCATTTATTTACCAAATTCTCGTGATGTACATAACAGGTTAGCGTCAGAGTTGTCATCTCTGTTGTTGAAGTTAAATATAAATGTTGCAATATTTTATGTGTGTAGTACACGTAATGATAAGTAATGTTGAGTAATGTTGAATTTGATGGAACAGTTAATACTAATGGTCACTGCAGTAGTTTAGAAATGCTCAATGTGATTATGTGCTCGAAAAGTGAGCAAAAGGCAACATTGGGATGTCGTCTTATTTGTTGAAGGCAGTGGCAAGCTTGGTCATGAGGTCCTCGACGAGATCGCCACCCAAATCCAAGGTTATGGAGATGCTGATGTAGTTTAGGGCTTTAATGTTTGCGAGAGTCGGTGACTTTGCGGCCATTGGACGCGCATTGAACTTCCTCAGCTTTCTCGTTTCAAACGCCTTTCCACTAACAGATGTTCGCTTCCAATCACCTGGAACAATTCTGGAAACTACAGGGTCTAATTTGAGGCCTTGTGGCATCCTGCGTGTGCAATGGCCACAAACTTACCGACCCTCGCGATCGCGAAGAGCCCTATACAATAGCGAGGCCCCCTAATTTATAGTTGGCATAGTTGTAGTTGTAGTTCATAGTTGTACGAGCTCGAAACTGAACCCAGTAGCCCATGAAATTATCGGAAATCTGCCTCTCATTGTGATAAACATATTTATGACATTTCTGAGTATTTTGGAGTTCAGTTTGGGGCTCGCAACAAAATTGATGGGAGTAGCCAGATTTTGGGCGATTTTCGCTTCGGACTCAAATGTTGTACAAAATTCGAAAAAATCAAGATCATGTTTGATTGATAGAATTGCTGCAATGTACCTATTGGTTCTCTTTTCTGCTCTACTCATTCTAAAGGGGAAAAGCTAAAATACAGTGCATTTCCGGACACCACTTGCACATCACCACTGTTTCGTCGAAAGGGGTAGAACAAGAGCAAAGTAGGCACTGGCATTATTGCACGAGATGCGAATTATATACAGAGTGTCCCAAAAAGATGTGCACACTGTTTGATCGTTAATAACTCTCTTGCTTTCATGACTTTTGCCAAGCTTGAGGTACCATTCTGTAGAGCGAGAATAAACTTAGACTTACAGTATAGAGCGAATCACCAATCGCTCTTTATAACTGTAGGATCACGGTATGAACTTTCAGCATACAGCGTCACTGTGGAATAACCTTTTGATGAAATAATTTCAAAAAAATCTAAAAATTTGTTTAGCAAGATTTTCAGGCGTGCTAAATTCACCACATAACTTTCCACCAGTTTTTCGAGCTTTCTTGATGGCGTATTCACATTTCTGGCAAACATTTGAAAATCAGTTGTTACCCTAAATCTGAAACTCATGAAAGAAACAGTGTACTGACGTGCAATTTTCACATTTAGAATCAGCGACTTCGATTACCCAGTTCAAAAGTTTGTGGCTTGTTTGACTTTCTTTCTGAGGCAAAATACCGTTTCAATGGCTTGAAATCCTCCTTAAAATTCCTACCGTAATCCTACAGTAATGAAGAGCGGTTGATAAGTAGCTCCATACTTTAAATCTGAGTTAAACCTCGCTCTAAAAACTGGTACCTCAAGCTAGGCAAAAGACATGAAAGCAAGGGAGTGATAAAAAACCAAACAGTGTGCACATCTTCTTGGGACACTCTGTAGAATCTGAATTGAACTGAAGCATGACCAAATAGGACATACATCGTAGGCCAGAGTGGACTACAATGAGCCGGTTTCGTAAGAAGTTTCAGAAATCGGAAGGAGTTTTCGATAAATTCCTTTTCTGACCCCGTGTCCTAGGCATAATGAATTTTTATAGCGACAGAGACCCATCATGTTCCTGCATAGACGCTGATACCCTCAATGTAGCTCAATGGCCAGATATGGCAATCAACAGGTCGAAGAATGGTGGATTAGTGCAGGCGCAAGCAAATCCGACGGGAGAACTGTTGATTTGCCACATGTTGTTCATGCTCACTGTTTGAGTTTTGAGTCATGATTTTTCACTTTTGGGAATTTGGCGTTTGTAAAGACCAGTGTTATCTACTTTGTGTAGTTTTTTTTTGTAGGGTAGTAGTCTTTCTTTTGATCCCCTCTTAAAGGCAGTGTCCGGGCAAAAAGTCGATTTTGAGATTTTGTGCTTACCCGGGCCTATTCTCTATGCTGCATCCGAATATCCACATTGGAAAGCGCGAAAACGGCGACAAAAGGCTCTAACGCAGGAGTGAAATCAAAAGTGGGCGGGGTCTTCCCTAGGGTGATTTCACGGTCCCAGCTTTCGGAGCGATTTTTTCAATCCCACTAACCGCCCTAACATCTCAACGGACCAAGTGCGAATGCATGATCTGAAGTGGGAAGCGAAAAGATCGGTCCGGGAGCTGGGACCGTGAATTCACCCTGGGGAAGACCCCGCCCACTTTTGACTTCCCTCCTGCGTTAGAGCCTTTTTTCGCCGTTTGCGCGCTTTCCAGTGTGGATTTTCGGATTCAGCGTAGCGAATAGGCCCGGGTAAGCACAAAATCGAGTTTTTGCCCGGACACTGCCTTTAAGCCAGCCTATTTACGAATAAATTTTGAGCCTTTTACAGTGAAGGAGGAACAGTGATATCTAGATGCATTTTCTCAATACGGTTCAAAGACAAATGATCTGGACCGATCATCATATCAACCCATGTACTGCGTTGTAACTCAGAATTAGTGTATTTGTTGTCATACACGTTTTTTTATCATAGTGAAAAGTGAGTTAATTTCAATCATTCTCAATTTTCTCATTATCATTGGAGAGGGCCTCTTCTCTTCAGAATGCATTTTTCAACTCCATCCCATTTCTATAGCCAATCGTATTTCAAACGAAATTTTTGCTTTTGCGGCACTATAAGATCGTCTCATCATTTTAGGTCGTCCCACCGAAACGTATGTTTTCAATTTTCTAGTGAACTCGACAAGATGGCTTTTAGAAAAAAAAAGAATTTGGTTCATGTGAAGTGCAGCCAAAATCCAAGAAAAATGCTCGATAATCCTAAAGCTCCAACTCTTTAAATTCTCACACTCATTCTCGCATATAGTGTCCACTCTATAGAGACATTTATACACAGTTGCTGTATAATACAAAATTACCCAAAAGCCGAAAATGTCAATTCTTTAGTTTAATGCAAAACTTAGAGCTGTGAGACCTGTAAGAATCAAACAAAGTTTGATTCACTGGACTCGCAGAGCATCCTTTTTGAGATCTAATGATATCCCAAGACTCTCAAGACCACCGAAAAAGGCAAACAACGAATGTGATCATCTGCACCGACAGAAATCATGGGATAACCTAATTCTGAATGCATTCGTTTTGCTCATCCTGAGAATAAAATACAGAATTTTTTCTAGTGTGATAATGACAGTCGTTTTCAGCGAGGAAATGCGGTGGCCATTGAATGTGGAAAATACATTAAGTTCCAAATATTCAATTGTTATTCAAGCCTAATAAATGATGTTTAATTTCAAGTCACATCGACTGGCAAATCGTATTTTGATAGTGTAAATATATTACTATTATTTTTGACCTAAATAACATTGATTAGTTGGGTGCAAAACATTTATCAGGGGTAATTAAGAGCCACAGAATTCAAAGTGGTCTATATTTATAGAAGTGACTTGTGCCTGTGATGGTCACATGATTTTTGTTGTTATAAAGAATCGAGCAAATTCATAGTCATCCTTTGAAAACTTCCTCCAAAGGCTTTCGATTCAGCTATGTTGCTAACAAGCTTTTTTCTGAAATTAATTTCGGTTTTTATTTGGTTGCTATGACACCGCAACCAGCCAAACCCCAAGAACGCATGAGGGGTACTCTTTGATAGAGGAAAGCAAGCTCTATCAAGTGGTATTGATGCTTCCGCGCCAAGGTTTTTCCACGTGGAATCAAAAATCAAATTTCAAAGAGTTCTGAATGCCCAAAAATGGAAAAAAATCGGGGTCTTTGTCCAAACACCTTCAAGAGACATTCCACTCGCACACATCTATACCATCGATATTAGACATTCATATGTTATACAGAAATCAAATTCCATGTCTTTCTCAAAGCAATGCTGGGCTGTTTTTAAGTAATTCTATAATATTACACAAGCCTATAGCATATAACACTGTAAATTTCTAGCCTTTTTAGGAGACCCTAGTTTTCGAGAAATATCACATTCAGCTTCTCTCTTCTGGGTTTTTCTGCGGAAATCGAAATTTCTTGAAAACCAGCGCTTGAAAAAGACTAAATATTTACAGTCGTGATACGAAAGCTTGTTACATAGAATTACCTATGTCGGAACGGCCCAGAGTCGAAGAGAAATTTTTCGATTTTCCAATTTTTAGTCAAAGAAAAATAGAGCAATATATCATGTTGAACCGGAAGTTCTGCCGCTTTAATTTTGAAAAATTCGTAAGCGTTCCCTGTCAAAGCATTTGAGGTTCTTCCCGAAAATCGTGACGACGGATTTGACTGCCGGCTTTGCGTCCACAGGAGCATAACACCCTGTTACAAAAAGGCATCTCCTCAACGCTCAGCTCAGTCGCTTCCAATGTCCCAAGTACTATCATACCCAGGCAGAAAAATCAGTCGAGTAGTGATTAAAACCAAGAAAATGCGGTTGCCGAAAGGTGCTCGTCGCGCGGTCGCGCCATCGTCATGATTTTTCGAATGCCCTATATTTATGAAAGTTACCTTTAAATAGAAAAATTAGTCTACATTCTAATAACTACTTTAAGGCTCTTCGACGACATGAAGCTCCGGCGATAACAATTCCAGTAAGAAGCCCACTCAAACTTTCTATTTTCGAAAATAAATCGTTAAAAATCTGAAACAAGCTGCAGAAATATTAGAAAACATGCCCATTACAGTCTACGTGAGCTACACTTTTTAAGAGTGCCAAATTTGTGTTTGTCGAGATTTACGTTTTTCGTAAAAAATGCTAAAAGTGGCAAAAGTGGCGTATTTGGCATTTTTCTGCATTTTTCACAAAAACCATAACTTTTCAACCATAACCATATAAAAGCTCAATCAGAACAAATTTGGTACTGTTAGAAAGAGCAGCTCACAGAAACTGTAACAGACATGTTTTCTAATATTTCTGCAGCGTTTCAGATTTTTAACGATTTATTTTCGAAAATCGCAAATCGGAGCGGTTCTCCTACTCGAATTTCTACTGCCCTTGCCCTCAAAGAACCGCGAAGATGTTATTAGAAAGTAGATGAATTTTACTATCGATGGAACTTTTTGCAGTTCAATGCGTTCACGTAAAGAGCAGTAACGAATTCTTCAAAATCAAAGCGACAGTACTTTTCGGTTCAACCTAGTATACGTCTCATGTCGATAGTATAGATGTGCGCGAGTGGCAGACCCGTACAAAGTTTCTAGAAGTTTTAACTTTGCGTAGAACCATCCTGGCGTGGAAATATGTTCTAGTATGTGTCAAAACTAGCATTCTCTGTTAAGACTGATTACGAAATTGGTATAGCTATGCTATATTGTCCTTTTTAAGCGACGCCTTTCACACAGGTACTCTTCTTCATCAGACAGAGCTGAAGGTGGATTGATTTTTGTAATGTGGACTAAAACAGAAGCATTCGGAATTATTTAAGAGCTTTTTTTCCGAAGAAAACGAAAAGAAAACGGCCATAGGGCATCCGTTTGTTCGGCACTGTGCAACTAGCGACTATCCGTGCTTGCTCCATATATGAGAACGGTTGTTTCATTGCACTGCTGCCTTTCTGGTTAGTGATTCATGGTGCTGTTGACCTTTCAGTGATCTCTAATGCAAAGGATAATCCCCATTTCGTTAGCTCTGCTCATACTAGAAACGAGTTTGAATGTTGGATTTTCTCTACAAAACTCATATTCAGGCATGTATAAGGGTGTTGTATGTATGATACGTTTACCCAAATCGGATGCTCTTTGTGAATGACGACTGGAGAGCTTTTAATACGATTAAGCAATGAGAGTTAATTACACGATTTCAGTAATCCGTATGTTTAAAACAGCGAAAACGATTCATTTTCAACGAATCGTTTATGACTCTCTTGTTCCCGTGCATACACCAGATATTCGTCCATACGCCTGAATTCACTTTTCTCATGCTTGTCTCATTGAAGTGTATCGGATGCAAATCCTTATTTAGATGCGCCTTCGCGCAGAGATATTGCTGGCACTAGCTATGCCATTGGTATTGCTAGCTCAGGATGCTGTGATTACACCACCTACTGAGGTAAAACGTTAACAATAATTTTCTATCTGTTTTGATTTGCTGAAGAAGTATCATAAAACAAATTGTTGATAAGCCTGCTTCCACAGTGACACAAAACGCGTATATTCAGTTAGTATGAGGCTGTCTCAAAAGTTTTGTTGATTCCTCTCACGACTATAAAAACTCTTACATTAAACAGCTAAATGTGTTTAAAATGCTTTCGATGCAGTATTTCCTTTTTCTTCTGGTGATTACATTCTTCAACCACAATCTTCTGGACGCTTCTTGGTAACAGACAGCACCCGCTATTTTTATCCGATCAAACTTCGTCGATTCAAGTGTTTTATTCCAGAGTTTCGAAAAAGATTAGGTATGATACAAATAAAGCATATCTCGGACTAGACGACAATGCTTTTAGCGCTTTCTGTTCCGTTGTTTTATTTTATTTTATTTTATTTTATTTTATTTTATTTTACTAATACACTCAAGGTGCACCGAAGAACAGAAAATTAAACTCTAACACGTCGAACAATAACATATAATACCAGCTTGTCCATGGCTTCAGCGAGATAAACGATGGACGTATAGGTAATGCACTAACAGGCCCATTAAGATATAGCGAAATCTATTCCGAATGTCTGATGAGTGCGATTATCGCTTGAGAAATAAAGAATGACTGGAGAATCTTGCATCCTCCAAATTAATTTTGAAAACACTTTTTGAGTGCCAGCGAGCTTACGGACGGGAACCAGCTGACAGACCCCAGATGAATATACGTTTTGGAGGATAGCAAGACTCTAAGTTGAAGTACAGTTAAGGCCTGCCAGTAAGGCATAAAAGTAAGGTACGAAAGTGAACCCGGGCACTTAGGTGTGAGTAATGGGAAGGCGATACGAAGTGGAATTTTGTATTCTGGCCGGTGAGGCAAGCTGGTATGATCATTAGTGAAGCAGGATAAAAGTTACTACAGAGAACAAACAAAACAGGTAGCTGGCAATATAACTCAAAGTTTTGATTTGCCTATCCAAAAATGAAGCGAAATGCATTTGTTAATTAGACTGGGTTGAAGACTTGACGAGGTATGGAGGGCTTGCGAGGTGTGGGCGACTTGACGAAGTAGTATATGACTTGGCCAGGAGCGAGCGACTTGACAAGGTACCAACGACTTAGGAAGGAGTAGGCGACCTGACGAGATATGGCGACTCAACAAATTGGGCGACGTGACCAGGTATGGAAGACTTGACTAGGCAACGGCTTGGCGAGGCATGGAGGGTGATTTGGAACAATGGTGGATGGCGCACGTACTCGTAACATCTAAAAACCATGGATATCGAATAGTCGTAACACTATTTTGTAATCTTCTTTTGAATATTTTGGAGTTTTCACTGGAAGCGATGTAATCCAGTAGAACAGAAAACCATCTGGTTGTTAGACAAATAAAAGAGTTGAAAGTCATCAAAAATCGTTTTTTTTTTCAATTTGCGATAGTATAGACCAAACCTACCTGATCGTGCGCTGCACGGTCTGAATATCCAAAACTTGCTAGCTTTGAGTCTTGTTTCTAAGCGCAGAATTCGAAAACGAAAGGAAGATCATTAAGAACGCGTCCATTCAATAGGCTGTGCAGGTTCAGTTTATTTAACCGCAACCGATGAGAGAGTAAAGCTTGTGAATAATTCGGATTAGGAAAACATCTATGCAATAATATTCTGGTGAAGGTCTTTTGGATTTTTTCAACTGTTTCGATTTTCCTTTTGCAAATGGACTCCAAATAGGCAAGGCATATTCGAGATGCGGCAAGACATAGCTTTTGTAGAGCCTCAAAAAACCTCAGGATCATTGCTATGTATGCCTCGAAGAATAGTAAAAAGAGTTGCGGAAGACTTTTTGATGACAAGATCGTTATGAGATTTGAATGAAAGAGAGGCGTCAATTATGACACCATCACGCATAGGGTTAGCAAATCTAAGACCACACCGTCGCAGGTGTAGGTACGGCAGGGTGAATCCCCAAGCTGCATAACAGTAGCCTTTGAAGCATTCAGAGGGATGTCCCATTCCTTGGACCATAGGAGTTAGAAGCATAAAAAAATTATTTCCTTGTATCGTATTCTAATAAAGACGGGGCAAAAGCAGCAAAAACACTAATGCAATCGAAGGTTTTGCGAGTTAAAGCTTGATTGCTAACAAATATAATTTTGCAAGTCAGTCAGAAACTAGTCACAAAGTGGAGCCTTTTTCGAAATACAGCTATTACATACATTAAAATTTGATTTATAGAACCTAAAATGAGTATGATGAAGCCAAAGACTTACACTAAATAACAACTGCCACCGTTTTCTTGAGACATTGAAGAAAAATTCATCAAAAGTTCTATGAATTTGGCATCACTGTTGAACTCTTCGAAAAGCATGGCGACAACATAAAACTGCATAGATCAGAAAAGAAATTTAGCTGTCTATCTATGTCACGTACGCATTAGTACACAGCAATTCCGTAGTTTATTAGATACGATCTGTAGCATTTCAGAAGTGGCAGTACCCAAGACAATGGCAAAATGTACTTTTTCTAGTTATTTTGGTTTTAGAGATTGCTGATGGGGCCTGGAGGAGAGATTCTCGCTAATAACAGCGATCACTCGAGTGACTGCAGGAGACTGTAACTCCACTGGCGTAAATTGGCTGATCGCCTCGGGCAGCCAATCTCGACTCATTTGGAGGGAATTGCTCGGCCCTTCCAGCAGTCCTCAAGGAAAACACCATGAAAAGCAGTTTTTTTTTGACTTCAAGCACAGTCCTGGGCTCATCGCATCTAGAAGGCCAAAGAGGTTTGAAAAGCTCGCAATTGCAAATTCCTCGAGTCACCGCCTTTAAAACGCTAGAAGGGGACCCTAGTTCACGGGGATAAATTGTTGCCTCTCCACTACACAACATATAAGGGAAAGCGGCACTTTGCCCACAAGTCTAGATGGCTACACTTTAGATTCCTCATTAATATCTCATGCTTTCAGACCACACTCCTTGTTACCACTACGTCAGCTTTACCGACAATCACATCAACGGCACCTATTGCTGCTTTATGTAGTGAGGTGAGCCTTGCTAGTTTCTTTTGCATGTTTTCCTAAAAAAGAAAAACTAGCAGAATCAAAACCTTCCAACCACTCAGCATCATGTGCACTTCATCGAGACTCAAATTGCAGAGCGATGCTTCTTGGTTGGCCTGGTCAGAATGGTCAAACTGCTCAGATGACTGCGGCTCCTGCGGAGTGCATATGCGCACTAGAACATGCCTGACTACCGTCGCAGGATGTGGGTGCGAAGGGTGAGATAGAATCTTCATTTCTCAATAGGTACGAGTTGTTGCTATTTCTGCATGCATTTGCCTTTAGACAATCAACAACTATCGAATATTGCAATCTGGAAATATGCCGTTACCCAAGGTCTACCTGTTGCTACAATTTGAAGGTATGTTTGGCATGACTGCAACCTTTATCACCAGCAAAAAATCACATGTACACTATCAACATGCTTTTGATAGAATGCATGTTTTTTTCATTGGACTCTGATTTAAATATCAGCAATTTTGTAACCTTTAACAACAGGCTTGGCACCCGGAAGAAGGGGCTTTATGACCTAAATTAGGCTCGCGTGCTTTCCGATCACTACTTAGCCTCAATTAGGTTACGAATCCCGCCTTTCAGTCGCCAAGCCAGTTAAATCAAAAGGTACGTAATAACATCCTGTCCCCAATGTCACGGATTGGGCCTCCCAGCTCCCAACGTCAGTGGTATTGTGGCTCTCCTGTATCGGCGGTAGGAGCCAGAGATCCCATCCGGGAAAAGGTGTAACGTAGAACAGTGAGACGAGTGGTGGTATTATCTGTGAGAATGCGTATTCCGCCTGCCACATAAACATAGGGGCCCTTGCCACCAGCCTGCTTAGCGATTACTTGACATCTGCGACTCGACATATACTCCCAACTATCGACAATTGGAGCTTGTACTTATAACCGAGGCAGTACCGGCTAGCCTTCTTACCGTTATATCAAACTACTGATTTTAAGATACACATGAACACTAATAACACAAGATATCCCCGGAGCCACAGCCGAGCTGTGGCTCACCGCATCCATACAAGACACACATGTAAATGCCTATCATTTATCCGCAACAATTCCCTAAACTCAAACACAAGGGTGGAGCACAACCAGCCAGATGTTAAATGTTAAACCTAGGGGGCGGCAATATCGGAACCCCCCCCCCCGTATCGGTATCGCCTTCATGTGCCAGACGCGAGCGCTCACGGGGTTACCCCGTCTGTGGGGTTGCCTCTCCTCCATGGCGTGTTGAATGTAGATGAACGCCTGAGTTGGGGACGGCGCTGCATCGATCGTCTTGAGTGAAGGCGAAACTGGAGCACAACCGCTCACCAGGTAACGCCATTGATGACTGATTTGAAAGCTGCTGCAGATAGCGGTGGGGAGGCGGGAGCAGCGCAAGGACAGCGTTTTGGGACCCGTTTACAGCGCGGCGGCGGCGATCGCCCGTCGCCAGACAAACAAGTTACCACGCGTCAAATCGATACGTATCAAACGTGTAGTCGCCAATATTGGCGATCGCCAATTCCGCTACAAAAATCGCCGGTTTTACACGTATTTGATGCATATCGATCGCAGCCATGCTATACTCCTCGGGGAGTATAGCGCCTGCCTAACAAGGAAACGATACTCAATGTCCGTGGCTTGAGACGAGATGTGTAACATTACACTCACCTTCGGACGCTGATTCCGAATCTGACTTCCGTTTCTGCTAATCGTTTCTCTGAAAGAAGTTATGGAGAAATTTCGACCTAAGTTTGGCCGCTTAAGGGAAATATGGTCATTGGAACGGCCTCTACCGCGACCACGTTCTGGTCTAATGGTTAGTGCGATAGCCTCATAAGTTGATGCAGATGTAGGTTCAAATCCTTCGTGTTTTTACTTTTGCATTGCCTCATTTAAGCTTGTTCGAGAAAATTGACTCGAGTTATGACCACTGGTTGCATTTTAGCGCAGACAGTAGTCATTTTTTCCAATTCCACACTTTTTGAAGAGTAAGGGCGTTCACTTAGCTTGAGGATGCAAAAGAAGGTTGATTGAGGCAACGCAAAACTGAGGAACACAAAAGGAGTCGAACCTAAACCTGCATCAACTCATGGAGCTATCGCATTAACACATTGACGACCGCTTGACACACATGGTGTGTCAAGGCTTGACACACCATGACTCCCATTGGAATGGCTACTAATTTGTTTCAAACCAACTCTGGAAGTTTTCTTTTATGCTGAATCTAGATACAAACTCTACTGTTTTTGCCAGCATTCCAGCGCTAGTGTAGGTGTAATGTAGATGGAATTGTGCGTGATTTTATCTGAAAATTTTTGGCTGTCCGAGAAAGGCTTTGGTCGTCAATGTGTTAACCACAAGGCCACAGCGCACCTACGGCGTTGGCGGTCCGACAGTATTTCACTGGGCAGCCAAAATCCGCGCGATCCATGATAACACCTTTGAAGCGATTAGCAGAAACGAAAGTAAGATTCGGAAACAGCGTTCCAAGACGAGTGTAATGGTAAACATCTCATCTCTAAAGGCCACGGACACCGAGTATCGTTCCCTTGTAAGATAAAGCTTAATCTTCTTCAAAATAGGAGCAAGTATTGCCGGCGTTAAATGAATACTTCGAAAGCAGCAGGCCAAACGTAACTCGGCCAAGGACTAGAGAAAGCTTTTCTAGAGCAATTTTTTTTTCGAAAACAGTCCTTGTAATGACATTGTTCATTTTGATACAGGTTTCTTGATGTGGATGTCACAGTTTTAGTGAAATCAGTATTCGTCAAAAATCTGATGCACAGTTCTCCAAATTTATTGAGAGATTTTTTTTGAAACAGCCACTCATCAATGGCGCTGTATGCTAGAAGTTCCTAGCGTAGACATACAGTAATGAAGAAATATCGGTAATTCGTTTTAAATCGTAAACAATATAGTTTTTGAAGGACGCGAAAGCCTCTAGCATAGTCTTTATTAGAGACTAGTTGACTACCCGGCTCCGCCCGGCCCTGTCATTATTATATTCGTAATCAGCATGCTCGATTACCCCCCTGCGCCAACTCCCAGCCCCGTAGCTCAAATTTTGCAAAAAATCGATGAAATCGATATTGATCGATGACGAAAAGTAGCCTATGACACCCGCCGGGGCCCGAAGTGTATGTGTGCCAAGTTTGGTCCGGATCGGTTCAGAAATGGAATTTTCTATTCGGAACATACGTACAGACAGACAGACAGACAAACAGACATTCACCTTTATACATAAGATAAACTTATACATGTCTGGGACGCCCTGTATATCAACTTCATCGAAATTAGAAATTAGAGGAAGACAACTCTTCTCGTTTGAATTTTTCAGATATGATTACCGTAATAGCCATCCATATCGTTTGCAGGTCACATCTTACAATGGTCGATTTGCTTGTCTTCAGAACAGCACATTCAATCGCGATTCTAATTGAGAAGGAGAGCAGAGAAGGAGTGATACGCCTTGTCACCAGAAAAAGAAGATCTTGTACGTACTCGTAATTCCTGCAGCTTTATCTCTATTTTGATCAGTGACTATTTTCGAGCAGATTTTCCTTTCTTGATGCCACTAGTTCTTGTGCAACATTGAGCCGAATAAACAGCTACTGCACCAAGCATATCTAACTAAACACCTTCTAGTGGTAAAATTGTTGATTTTTGTTTGGCCTATCTGGACTCCCGCAACGTTCAGTCCCGATAATAGAACAACAACGCTTATGGAGTGTTTGTGGCTCACTTTGGCACTTCAGCAAAGGAGCTTTTCATCTTTTCCTTTTCAAAGAAAAACAAGAAACAGGTTCTAGCTCCGCGACTTCTACGTTCGCTTGCTTTTTTTGAAAGTGACCTTGATGGTCATTGTCGCCCTTTTCCCCAAACTGCTGTTTTTTTAACTTGAGGAAGCGTCCGCCATGGCGGTGTTCTAGGTTGCTTATCGCCCAAGGAGCAGCAGTTAGGAGTGGGCATAAGAGTTTCATAGTGTTTCATAGTTTCATAGTTTCACTGACCACACTGACAGCACTGTGAGCATTTTATATTGTGACAAGAAGTGCAAGAGGGTAAAAAAAGGCACGAGTGCTGAACAACTACTGCAAAAATACTGCAGTTCTGCTCAGGTCAACAGCATAAATGAACACAGCAGATCTGGTAGAGAAGGAAACCGAGCAGTTGGCAAAGTATACATATTCAAGAAAACTTCAAACAAGGAGAGCTCATAGGCTGCAAAAACACGAGAGTTAGTACCAAGATAGGCTTGATGAAGAGCATACAATGCTAAAAATTAGTTGGAATCATCGAAATCAAATATTATGATCTTTCAAGTTTATTTTGCTATGTTTTCACGGTATGCTGACATTGATCTTTCACAATCAAGCTGCAGCACTACACGCTGCGGTAACCAGTGGAAGATATTCAAAAACAAAAGATTTGCAGAAATAAAAATTTTCTTCAGCATTCTGTGGGTATACTGCTGATATGCTTGATAGCCATGGCAACCATTGGTCATGTTTAAAATTTCTTATCAAACTTTGGACCGAATCGAATAATTATTCGACTGTTCGAATAATTCATTCGAATGCGAATATTTGAAAATTCTAATTTTCGAAAATCTGAGAACTCGAGTAAATTCGATAGGCGCATATTCTAAAATTTTGATTTTAGAATACTATTTGATATTCGAATATTTGAAAAGGAATATTATTTGATATTCGAATATTTGAAAAGAACTTCGAACTTTGTAAAGTACACTCAGTATGTGCCACAACGATTGCCTAAAAAAGCCTTAGTCTGTGTTTTGTAAACACATTCAGCATCTTGCTTTACTTTTGCTATCAATACCCTCATTGCCATATGAGTCGAAGTCTAACCGTGCAAAAGAGAAAATCTTCAAACTGATCCTTTCGTGGACGCTCGGAAATTTTGAGAGATAAGACCGGCAGCCTAAGTACAAAAAAGAATAGAGCGCGCAGGAAGAGCGATTTCAGACAGCATACAAAGTTGCTCACAAGAAGGTCACAAGCAGATGAACGGTTTTTATGAAAATGCACTTACAAACCCCTACTCATTGCCGGGGACTCTTATAAAACACCTCTTTACTTGTCACCTTGGTTAAAGACATATGCAAGTGCAGAGACAAGCTCGTAGACAAAATTAGCGTTTAAAGCGAAGCTTTTGTTAAGTAATTGATACATCCAGCTTTGAGGATTCCTGCTGAAGCTGATAACAGTCAAAGATTTCCTCTACTCCTGCACATTCGTCGCCTTGATTGTTTTCCTTTTTTTAGTCCCATCCAACTTTACTCAGACAATTGCATCGGAAAGGTCGCGGCCTCAAAGCGTGTTACATGGCGCGCCGCGGCCCTTGAAATTTCAGCCGCGCACGCCGCGGCCCTTGAAATTTCACCCGCGCACGCCGCGGCCCATGTTCATTTCGCCGGGAACGCCGCCGCCAAAGTTGAAATTGGGAAGACATTATCGGGGGAGTGCGGCCCGGCCCAGTTGCTCACCTCAGCCGGTGAGCCGCGGGCCTTATCGAAGGCCGCACTTCACACGCTGTAGATTAAGGCGCAACCTGCGTGAGGTACGCCGCAGCGATGGGGGTACCCTAAGTGTTTGTGAGGCTGGGTAGTCGCTTATCGGGTTTGGTTCTGTCTGACAGTTTGAGTTTCTATAATGAAACAAACTTCAGCAGTTGGATGAGTATACGAACTTAACGTTCGTATCGTTCTCTGAGCTGCGGAATGGATCGAAGGAACAACAACATTATTTGCAGCTTATCAGTAGTTTCACAGACCCGAGGACTTTTGTTTATAATTCCGATGTTTCAATATATAAGTCGATAATGAGACACAGCGACCATAATGCGCGTGTATGAGACATTTCTTTTCTTGTTTTATTGTTTCACTTTTCTTCTTTCCTTTTCTTGCTTTATTATTTTACTTTTTCCTCTCGCCTTATTCCCGTTGTGTCTCTTATTGGTTTAATACTTCCTCCTTTCCTCAGATCACAGCCTTTTGAATATAGCACACAGTCACAGTCCCTAAGGCCCCGGACAGACTTCACGCGATTTGATCGTCGCGACTGAATCGCGACGAGACAACTGTTACAACATCATTCCATGCCGATCAACTTGCATTTCAGTTGTGATACTTTTCCAGCCCGAAATTTTTGAATGTGAAATGAAAATGAATGGAAAATTCGGCGATTGAGTCGCGACGATCAAATCGCGTGAAGTCTGTCCGGGGCCTAAAACACGTATTATAGCATTTTACTCATTTTCTTGATTATCACAGTCATATTATTTGTCGTTTGTCTGCTTTACTTAGATTGTCACAGTATTTGATTTCCTTCTCGCATTTTTTATAGTCATCATTGGGTTCGATTCTTTCATCACAGTTCCTTTTGCTTGCGAACATCACATCCCTTTGAGCTAGTTAGGTTCTCTAGTTCCCTTAGGATTAGTTATTTATTTGTGTTAAGTTTCGTTGATTTAGTTGTTGCTTAGTTATTGTTAATAAAGTTTAATTACCCAAGTTTGAGGTTGCTCACTGTGCGTGCGTTGGTGTAAGTCCCGCGTGGCAGCAATCTGTTCACAGCCCCGAAAAGTAATCAAGTGCAATTCAAGTGGTGCATCGACTAAACACAGGTACGATTATTGCGCACACTAACGCCTCTACTAACACGCACGATTTCACAGTTCCTACTTACAAGAGTTCGTATACTAACTCACAGCAACCTCGGACACAGATACTAACATAGAGGGTAATCCACAGTATGACTAGCACGGTCAGGTCTCATAAGGGGTTGGTAACCAAAAAGAACCAAATCGTCCTGGCATGGCTAGAGGAATCATCACAGTTTCTTCAAACTGCGCAGCAGACGAACACGCAGCACGAACACAGCAAGGAGCTGGCGCTAGCTGTGTCAATGTGCGACGAGTATCCACAGCTTCTAGAAGTCTCATTGACCAAACTCACAGAAGCTTTCGATAAGCTCGAAGATACCACGGATGAAGATGAAGACAGAATAGACAAGTACATAGAGACTGTAGGGGAAACCATTATCAGGCTGCATGCGCACAGGTCAAATCTCAAGAAAACGCTGCAAGAGGACAACACAGGAAGTATGCACAGAACAAGTGGGCCTAACGACCAAAGTTCGGTCGTAGCCAACAAGCTTCTTGTAATCCCTATCCCAACCTTCACAGGAAAGAAGTGGGAATGGGATAATTTTTGGGCTTTATACAAAGCCAACGTCCATGATCAAGACCTGTCACAGCTGCAGAAATTCAATTATTTGCTGACGTCATTGAGCGGGGAAGCTAAGCAATTAATAGCACGATTCTATGTATCAGCAAATAATTACGACAAGGCTATTCAACACCTTGTCAAGCGGTACGGCAACAAGGAAGGCATTATTCTGGAACTCAACAGAAGCCTTCACAGCTGCATAGCCAGAGGTCCTAGCACAATGGAAACGACAGTTATGGGGCAAACTGTCTACAATAGCAGCACAACTGGAGGAGCATGAACAACAGCTCAACAATCAATTAACGGTTCAAATCTTTCTTCAAAAATTCCATACGCGCATAAGGAAAGCAGCTATGGAAAGAAGACTAAGAGAAGCAAGAAAATCAGCTTGAGTGGACTTTGGACCAATGGCTTGAGGCCATTGATGACATCATCTCACAAGAAGAGCAATTGAATCACATGCTCTCAGCTGAAAGGCAATTTAGTGAACACTCGCTTCACAAGGCAACACCATTCAGAGCAACCCCACAGCCGAATGGAAAATGGAAAACAATAATCCCTTGTGAGTGCTGTGGGAGTAAAGGACACAGATGGAGCACCTGTCCGCAGATACCCACAGCCACACAGAAAAGAAGGTTCCTTATGGAGTCAAACAGGTGTCTTAATTGTGGCTCCGCTAATCACAGACTAACTGCATGTCTTAGCGGGAACTGCAGAAAATGCCACAAAAAACACCACACATCAACTTGCATAGAAGACAAAACAAGGGGACCTGAGAATTGTGGCAAATCATCATCAGGGCCTCAGAAATACGTAGAAAAAAGACCATTAAAAACTGAAATAAAAAGAGTAAGCAAGCCTTATCACTCCTCGAAACAACACGCAGTAACCAAAATACTGGAGCAAGAAGAACAGCATCATCTCGCGGAGGACCAAGAGCCAGTGAGAGATACCACACCGGAAGCTCCATTGGTGCTGCAAGTGAAAAACAAAAATGAATGGACACAAAGCAAAGTGATCTTACTCACCGGGGCAGTTAAGATCATTAACGACCAAGGACGATCCAAAGATGTAGTCGTACTGCTGGATACCGGCTCGGAGCTGTCCTTCATAGAAGAGGGGCTCGCCGAAGAACTGGATCTGCCGATAATTGGCACAACAACCTTGGAACTTAGTACATTTGGATCACCGTCTCATAAAATGAAATCATGTGCTGTGACCAACCTGATACTGATGGATCGAAATGGCAAAGAGCATAAAGTACGGCTCTACAGTTACATAACTAGCGCCGTACACAGAGCAAACCTAAACAGGAACGATTTGCAGTTCATCAAAAAAGGAAAATTCGACTTATCCTTGCCATTAGAAGAAGGAGAACTTCGACCACAGATTCTACTTGGCTGCGACTATCTCTGGAACTTCATAGAACCAGGCAAAAAATTGAGCTTACCATCTGGGTTGCAGCTGATACCCACAAAGTTGGGTACATCATCAGTGGTCGGCAGATAGTTAGCAATCAAAAATCTCCTTCGACCAGTAAACCAGCAATAACCTGTATGTTACACGGGGCTGAAACCGAGAAGGAAACATGGGACCGCTATTGGTCTTTAGAATCTACTGGCACAGAAGAATACGCTGGTTCACAACAAACAGAGATACAACGAGTGAACGATGAAGTACTAAAAAGATTCAAGGAATCCATCGAAAAAAGGGAAGATGGATACTACGTACGCCTGCCTTGGAAGGAAAATCATCCAGATCTCCCTGATAATAAGGCATTGGCGCTAAAAAGATTGAAGAAAGTTCTGGAGATATATCAGAAGGATGATGAGATTCTCCAAGCATACGATAACACCTTCACAGACCAACTACAAAAGGGTGTTATTGAAGAAGTATCACCAGAGGAGCCCACTGAAGGACAGATTATACACTACCTACCGCACCAGGCGGTCATTACGCCATTGAAGGAGACAACGAAAATAAGAATCGTCTTCGACGCATCGGCACATTACAGGAACTGCCCATGCTTGAACGATGTTTTACACCAAGGGCCCCTCATCCTTCCCAACTTAACAGGAGTGATACTTCGATTTCGATTTCATAAGATCGCAGTGATGTCCGATATCGAAAAGGCGTTTCTTCAAGTAAGACTACAAGAGAGGGACCGTGACGCTACACGCTGTATATGGGTGAGAGACATTGCACAACCACCCACACAGGAGAACCTGGTAACTTACAGATTCACCAGAGTTACCTTTGGCCTCAACGCCTCACCATTTCTGCTGAGCGCTACAATAGATTACCACCTTGAAACCACAGCTAGCAAGGACGATATGACGGCAGAGATACGGAACAATCTATATGTAGACAACCTCTTCTTCGGTGCACAGTCGTCCCATGAAGCACTTACCAAATATGTCCATACGAAAAATCTCTTTCGCGAACTCAATATGAATCTTAGAGAGTATCGCTCTAATGATGAACACTTTAACAAAGCCATCGAAGAAAGCGATAGGATGCAGTCCACATGCCCCAAGGTCCTAGGCATTCCATGGAATTCGGAAATAGACAAATTTATTATCAAAGGATCCATGGTCTTCTCAAAAGAAAGGATTACTAAACGCACAGTCACGCAGCAACTAGCGTCGGTATATGATCCATTGGGATTACTGGTACCTTTACTACTTCCTGCCAAAATCTTCCTGCAGTCACTCTGGAAGGAGGAATTGGATTGGGACACCGCCCTCAACCCATCACTGCAGGACCAGTGGCGACAGATATCCACCGAGATATCGACATTCTATAAAGAGGTACACAGGCAAATTCTTACAACAGATAAGAAGACACGACTGGTCGTATTCACAGACGCTAGCCAATGCGCGATAGCGGCATGTGCGTATCTCACCACAGAAGATGAATCCAATCTCGTTATGGGGAAATCAAAACTACCATCAATAAAAACGTCGATGACGATACCGAAGTTAGAAATGAACGCAGTAACGCTCGGCGTACGAATGTCCCACTTCATCTGCACAGAACTACAATCAGTCTGCAAGATAGAAAATGTCATATACTACACAGACTCAGACGTCGTACTGGGATGGATAAAATCCCCTCCAACCCGGCACACCGTAGGAGTCCTGGTTACGAATCGACTGACGGAAATAAGACGCATAACCAGTGATCTCGGAAACAGGAATATAAAGTGTTTCTTCGGAACATGTCAAGACGTCGGAGAATCCTGCTGACTGCGGATCCAGGGGACTGACAGCAGGAGCACTGAGTGACCACACATGGTGGAAAGGACCAAGCTTCATAAACAAAGTGGATTACGCTACACTTACCGAAATAGAGAAAGATGAAGAAGTAATAACAGCGACAATGGACTCAATTGCGCACATATCCACAGAACAGCCCAATGACCAAATAATAGACTTGACAAGATACAGCTCTCTTGAGAAGGCACAGAGAGTATTGGTCTATGCACTACGCTTCATAGGAAAATCTTCCATTCACTTCACCGAAGAAAGGAAAACAGAAATTCAAAGGAACATACCAGCCTTGAAGGCGATGTCAAGGTCGCAAAACATCACAGGAGCAGAAATGCACGAAAGCAGAATGTGCATAATTAGAGACCATCAGAAACACTACGTGGACGAGCACCTCATAAAATCACAAAAGGAGTTGAACATCCGTGAAGATGAGCAAGGAGTATTACGATGTTACGGAAGACTCAAGAAAGCCGATATATCACTCACGGCAAGAACACCGATATATATCGCACCAAAAACAGCGCTCATATCTATCTATCTATAGTATCTCATCATCACAGAGGTTCACAAAAATTACCATCGCGGACTAGCCCACACCATCTCCTCAGTACGAGAGAAATACTGGATACCAAAAATACGGCAACAAGCGAAGAAAATCATAAGAGAATGCGTACCGTGTCAGAAGATGAACAACCTGCCCTTCCACTATCCAGATATGGAAGCTCTACCGACCACGCGAGTACAAAGGGCAAGTCCATTCGAGCACATTGGATTGGACTACTTTGGGCCCCTGATGATCACAGACAACATGGAAGGATCCAATAAAGTCTACGGATGCATCTTCACCTGTCAGATAACGCGGCTGATACACCTCGAGCTGGTGGGAAATATGACCACAGAGGCATTCATCAACGCATTACGAAGACTCTTCGCGAGAAGAGGAGTTCCACAGACAATAACCTGTGACAATGCACCGACATTTTTATTAGGAGAGCAAATCCTAAAGGACACTACAGAAAATGCGATTCACAGCACTGAATTCACAAGCGAAATTGCACGACGAGAGATTAAATGGAATCACATCACACCTTATGCACCGTGGCAGGGTGGATTTTACGAGAGGTTGATACGATCCATCAAGAATTCGCTGTACAAATCGCTTGGAGTGCGAACAATCACATTTGATGAGTTAAGGACGATGCTCACAGAAATAGAAGCGATGCTGAATTCGAGGCCACTCACATATCAAGAGGAAAAGTGGGAAGAGCAACCTCTTTTGCGACCTATCGATTTCCTTCAGAACAACATAATACTAGATTACGTTCTAAAATACATCGGTGAAGAAGGAAGCGACAAGATCTACCATACCCCGGAGGAGGCCCAGCAATTAGCGACACAACGACAAGTAGAAGCAGCACTCAAAACGTCGATAAACCTCACAGAACAATTTTGGAAAATATGAAGAGAGCAGTACCTTATTAGCCTTCGAGAACAACACAAAATTCGAATGGATAACAAAAGAGGAGCAAAAGGAGCACCAAAAATAGGAGATGTAGTTCTATTGTGGGACGCAATTCAACCGAGAAACACATGGAAAACAGCAAGAATAGTACAACTTGAAGACTCACCCACGAAAATCGTCAGAGAGGTCGTCGTCGAAACACCCAACAAAAGAAGACTACGTCGTCCAGTAAATCGAATCGTGCCGCTGGAAATTGATAATAACACCACAGTCCAGCAAAAGAAGCTAGATTCGTCCACAGTTCAAACGCAAAAGGATACCACTCCTTACAATCTCAGACCGAGAAAAAACATCAATTACAAAGAACAAGAAGCAGGAGAATCAACGCAAAGAAGAAAAGGAACATCCACTTCAACAACCTCCTTGTTTACGATGATGTTCCTCTCCCTCTGCATACAAATAACAACAGGATCGTCTAACAACAGCAACCACTCCCTACAGTGCAATGAAGGAGGAGTAATTCTAACGCAAATTACACAAAATCCATACGAAATCTGCGCCGAGAACTATTGTGTGGAATTCAGAAAGCCAAAATACAAAGAAATAGTAAGATTTCCGCCACACATCACAGTCCATGATCACCTTGTCAAATGGAAGACTTTCGACGGTACAGATGTAAATATCATGGAAACCACCTGTAGAGCAGCGCCTTTCTGTGGACAAATTGACTGCGTCTTCTGTTCAGTCATGATAGCAAATCCAGAATGCTGGCCTAGGACAGCCATTTTAGCCACAGGACTCATAGTTTACGCAGGAGTAGCCGTGTGCTATTGCCTTTTCCACGTACCAGTGCTGATGGGAACGCCACTGATTTACCTCCTGAAAATTACGAGAATGTGTCTGAAAGGGCTGATCAAGTTCGTATGGAAACTTCTCACAATACCACTTTCAACAACTCGTCGTCAGCGCAGAAGAAGGATTTCCCTCTCAGAAGCAGCCATACTCCTCGCCATCATCTATGCAAAACCATTGCAAGCATGTCAGGATGTCGACATCTTCACTCATCACAGCCGATCTTGCTATAGAACATGGAGCAAGGAGTACTGCACCATAGACACGACAGAAATCCTGAAGATCAATCCCTTCAAACAGGAAGCGTGCATTCGACTGCGGAACGAAGAGGCGAGTGTTTTGGAAGTGAAGTTATTATGGAAGAATCTTAATCTATTTTGCGAGAAGCAGACAATACTATATTCGAGGAGCACCAGATACGCACTGTTGGACAGCAAAAGATGCCCACACGCAGGATCGTGCACAGGAGACAAATGCGGAAAGGTGAACAGAACCTCGAAGATAGCAGAACTGCACAGAGCAAACAGCTTCCCAGGCATCACAGGATGTGTGGAAAGCTGCGGTGGCCCAGGTTGTGATTGCTTTTATCCTAGCTCTGGATGCTTATTCTATAGAATTTACCTACTACCAAATGACGAGAAGGTTTATGAACTTTTCAAATGTAGTCGATGGAGGCCGGTGGTGGACCTACAGCTGAAGATCAACGAAGCGGACGAACCCCAACAGGACCTCAATTTTCATCTAATTCCGAACCAACCGAAAGTTTCGCCGCCATTTACCATCACACTTTCGTCCATTAGTATACCACCAACCCCCATGTTGGATACTACCTTTCTCACAGACGGTACACTGACCGCAATCACACCAGGACTTCTTACACCCCCACTGGTGTGCGACTCATATTACAATGCAGCCAACCTTACCTGTGAGGTTAGAGAAGACTGCAAATGCACGCCAGCAGAAGTAAAAATAACTTGCAACTGCAAGGAAGTGAATCTCACCGCACATATTCGAGAGCCACGGTACAGATTACCTGCATTGCGACCGAATCTCGAATTACACCCGATGAACGGAACTGTTGTGTCGAGGATACCACAACTCCCTACAGCTGAATTCGTCCTACGAATCAAGGGAAAATTCGACACAACAGCAGTGAGATCACAGGCAGTGTGTACAAGCGAGGATACGCATTGTAGTGGATGCTATGAATGCCCAAAAGGAGCTAAGGCTCTAATCACATGTAAATCGTCTACACCGACGTCATGGGCAGAGATACAATGTGAGGACGATGCATTCACAGTCAAATGCACAGAAAAAGGAACACAAACCAACATAAGCTTTATTAGCGACAAAGCGCTGTTCTACCGAAGTTGCACAATTAAATGTGGAACGACAATCAAATCCTTCAAGATCACTGGCCTGCTTCACTATACCGGAAGTCTAGAGGGAGCAGCATGGCGCATTTTGAATGGTGAAAGTGAAATTTTTTCGGAGATCAATTTACCAGACTTCGAGCACCTGGCACAGACCTTCCTTACATGGTGGTCAACGCTAGCCATAACTGGAATACTCGTCTTAGTAGCATTGCTATTAACCTACCTGGCTCTATCCAATGCTTGCTTCTGCATGACAACGCGACTAATTTTCCGCATAATTACCTAAAATACTGAAGACTCACCCAGATGTTCACGTACTCATGTATGCAGACGATATAAAAATTTATGGAATTATACAATGAAAACCACACATCAGTCAAGAATGCATTACAACGTGCCATTAATTTAATGGTGGACTGGTGCAAAGTCTGGGATATCTCTGTCAATGTGAATAAAAGTTCTGTTTTCCACATCGGTTTTGGCACTAATGACGATTTTCAATACGAACATGCCGGTATAATTCTAGAAAAAAGACCTTATGTCAAGGACTTGGGAGTAATTTTTACCCCATCTCTGAAACCTGACTTACAGATCAAAGCCGTTATTTCCCGTGCAATTTCTGTTACCTATCTCATATATCGTAGCACCAAAGTCGATAACCCTAAGATACTTTTAAAACTTTACAGAGCTTTTGTTATCCCCAATTTAGAGTATGCAAATCAGGTGTGGAACCCCTCTCTGGTGAAGCACAAACAGTCTCTGGAGAACGTTCAGAAAGTTTTCACACGACTTCTGTTTTACCGTTGCTTTCCCAATCCAAAATATCCCCAATCACTTCCTAATTATGAAGAACGCTTGAAAAAACTTGGTCTGAAAAGCCTCTCTTACCGTAGAGTTGAACACGACCTTGTACTTGCTTTCAGGATTTTCAGAGGGGAGACCATATTAAGGCCTTCCAAGTACTGGGTATTCAGACCCACATACGGAAGGATCAGTTGTTTTTCTATTTATCATCAGCGAATCGGTGGGCGAAAGAAATCAACGTTATCAAACTACGACTTTTTCCAACGTGTGATAAACCTGATACAAAAACTACCTAATGAAGTTCTTTCATGCACTAATAGCAACTCTTTCAAAAATAAACTAAAAACACTGAGATTAAACGAAATCTTTACAGATAGTGCTAGTCCGACATGTGTTTTTCCATGATGAGGTGGCTACGTGCGATTGATGTGCGATTGAATTTTTGAATGGACTTCAAATTAGACCAAATACGGCCATTAATACTTGTCTTTCTACCAATATTATTTGCTTTCTACATTTCCTACTAACCCATATCATGTCATCATGTTAGTGCAGGTCTGAACAACGATTGCTTCCTTTCAATCAGCAAAGCTTGCAGACTTGCTCTAGTTGAGTTAATAAGTGGAATTCTATCGATATTCTCTCGGAGCATTGGTCTCTCCCCGGAATCATTTGGGCAAGGTTATTTGCTACTCTACCGACCAAGCCTTGCTTTGCTAACTTTACTACTTCAAGAGCATTTTGCTAGCAAGCGAGTAGGCGTGAACACCACCTCCACAGCTTTCAACAACTTGCTGATCTTCTCGATCACATACGATTCATTGCAACCCTCCATATTACTCAAGATTGATCTTGAGTTATTAAGCTCGTCCTACTTGCCTCATATGGTGAGAGTATATCCACCATACAAACCTAGGCTATAAAATATCTTAGAGAGTTTTGCTGGCAATAATGGGGGCATGGGTACCATCTCCATGATCACATCTTTAGACTCTGACAAGTGTAATCTAGAGCAGTCACATACAAGCTCAGTCAACATATAATTCTTAACCAATTTGAAGTCTGGACCTAATCTTCATGGTAGACTTTGATTGCGGTTGTATGAATAACTCATGTTCTTTTTTGTTCTTTTTGTAAGGAACGCCAAGAGCGTATTGAATAAATAAAAAATAAATAAAAAAATAATCTTCTCACTGTTTCGACTAATGGTTAGTCTCCTTCGAACTCTATGGATACTACCATTCCGGCTTCTCCACAGAAAGGTTGCAAAGCAACCAAAGTCCGAAGAAAAGCGCTTGTGAAACTAAAACTAGACATAGTCACAGTCATAGTTCTATATCAATTATCAATCCATCTGGTCCCCTTGAAAATCTTGAAGAACCATCCCTTTTCACAGATATTATTATTTACACACTTGAAGATAGACATTAGCCGTTCAAAGCTCTGCATACTATCATGCCGCACCGGGACTCTCCTCTAGCCAAACATTGCCGAACGCGCAACTGCGCATGCCTTCACGAAGATGATAACCAGTGATAAGCTCCAGAATATCCCAAACAATCACCACCGGCTCATAGAGACGTAAGCCATAACACTTGGGGGTCACAGAAAATCAGACAAAAGCCAATTTGTCTGCTGAGGCCGGAAGGCACGGTGGTGATATGTCGATTGCATAATTAACGCTTTCTTTGCAGATTGAAGAGCACAGCTTCACAGATTGCGACTTTCGAGGCATGGCGGACTTCTTCCCAGAGCTCGAACGAAGACTCCGAGAGGAGATCGAGAGGAAAGTAACCATCGTTCAACAGTCACCGGCGAAACCCACTGTGGCACAGGTGCAGCAGCGGATCAGGGATTTCGGCGACAAATGCTACGATTTTGAAGACCGTCTGACGCAAGCGAAGCTGGACTATATCGAGTTGAAAGGGAATCGCTGGGAAATGACGTACACGGTCAAGGAGTCAATCAACTACATCCTGAAGCTGAAGGACATGAGAGCGAAGCATCTAGATGAGTTGAGAGAGTTGACCCACTGGATGGACCAGTTTTACTTGGCCCATGAGTGGTACGAGATACTAGTCGCAGTGGGAGATGCACAGGAAATCGATCGTGTGATGTACCTGGATGCGATTGGGCAACATGTGACTATGAGGCCCACGAGACCCACAGACCAAGGTTACCCAGCGCCGGAAGCCGTCTCTCACAGCTATGAAAAGGATGACGTTGGGCGGATCGTCCAAACCTATCGCAGAGGGTACGAAACGCTCACGCATGATGAGAAAGAAGAACTACATGATGTGGAGCAAGAAACCACCAGGAGCAGGGCGGCAGAAATGAGGGCTTATCAGGAAGTTCAACAAACGCTCACAGCCTTCACGGAAGAGTGGCAACGCCAAAGAGGATCGCGTCAGGCGGAAGTCACCGAAGCAAATGGTCGGAATATAAGGAACCTTGCAGACGAAATCTCACAGCTCAAGCGCGAAGTCCGGCAACAACACGAACATACTCGGAAATGGATTGAAGAGGCCTACAATCAGAATGCAAACAATTGTCGATAGAGAGAAAGGAGTGCACCAAGGACGTAAAGGCAGAACTCGATTCACAGCTCGGACAACTACAGCAGAGGATTTCCTGCCTGGAACAGCAGTTGCTAGGACTTGGTGCTCAGTTCAAAGAAGAATCGGAGCGAAGAATCAGGGAAAACTCGAAGTTCTTGAGTCAGCTTACGGATGAAAATTCGAAGTTCTTGAATCAGCTGACGAAGGAGATCTCAAAGGCAAGTCCTGAACAGCGTAGAGAGGAGGCACCGCCAAAGGATCACCGTCAAGAACGCAGACGTTCTCGATCCACAGTCGGCAGCCGTCAAGATCACAGACGCTCTCAATCCACAGGCGGCAGTAGAGCAAGGAAGGAGAGCTTCAGTGATCGCAGGGGACACCACGAGCACACAGAAGGTCGCAAACGGAGATATCCGGAACAGGAGACAGAGACCGACGTCAGCACTATGAGGAGCTTTTGGCCAACTACGAGGAGGAACTCGAAAGAACACAGACTGAGCTGCGAAAGATTTCGTGCCCGGTACGACGAATAGGTGATGGAGGATTGAAAGCGGGCCAGCTCATCATGTGTATCTTTTGCAAGGAGTTCGGTCAACATTATACGGATGCATGCCCAAGAGTGACTTCAATCACAGATCGCGTAGCCAATTCCGATGTTTCGATATATAAGTCGATAATGAGACACAGCGACCATAATGCGCGTGTATGAGACATTTCTTTTCTTGTTTTATTGTTTCACTTTTCTTCTTTTCTTTTCTTGCTTTATTATTTTACTTTTTCCTCTCGCCTTATTCCCGTTGTGTCTCTTATAATACTTCCTCCTTTCCTCAGATCACAGCCTTTTGAATATAGCACACAGTCACAGTCCCTAAAACACGTATCATAGCATTTTACTCATTCTCTTGATTATCACAGTCATATTACTTGTAGTTTGTCTGCTTTACTTAGATTGTCACAGTATTTGATTTCCTTGCTCGCATTTTTTATAGTCATCATTGGGTTCGATTCTTTCATCACAGTTCCTTTTGCTTGCGAACATCACATCCCTTTGAGCTAGTTAGGTTCTCTAGTTCCCTTAGGATTAGTTATTTATTTGTGTTAAGTTTCGTTGATTTAGTTGTTGCTTAGTTATTGTTGATAAAGTTTAATTACCCAAGTTTGAGGTTGCTCACTGTGCGTGCGTTGGTGTAAGTCCCGCGTGGCAGCAATCTGTTCACAGCCCCGAAAAGCAATCAAGTGCAATTCAGCAGTTGGATGAGTATTATTGACGACAATAGATGATGTCAACAGGTGAGCTAACAAGTTGCTCAATTTGCACTCAAGTCGTTGTCATGAAAGACAGGCGAAAGCATTTTTCACTCTTCTTATGCCTCACAAGCATGATAATCGGTTCAACCATTGGGCGTTTACAGGATGCGCCGCGGTCGCCTATCGGGCACAATATCGGTTAATGCCGGGCAGCTCGCGGCATGGATGATTGGTGGCCGAGCAAGCGCCCGCGAACTTCCCGATACAGTTGTCTGAGTAGTGGTGTCGCATGAGAGTTTGATATTTTTTGTTTCGTATGCATTTGCTTCCAGTATGTGGACTGGAGAGTAGCAAATTCAAATTGCCATCCTACAAGGAAAACTCGTTTAGTCGAATTGGCCTTTCTAAATGAGATGAATACCATATTAAAGGGCAGAAACGCTGATTCCAAACCTACCTTTCTTGTCTTTAGAACGTTTATGGGCGAGGAGCTATGAGCGTTTTTTACCAAAAATTGAATATGCATTTTGGATAAATTGAGTTGCTAAAGTCTTACTAGCCCTCAAACAATGCATTCAAGTGTGATATATATTTCCATTTAGAGTACTTCTTGAACAAAGTGTTCTGAAGACATCATTGCTTCATTTAAGAGCTAAAAAAAGTACAACGGCTATTTTTGTTCTACTTGCAAATTCAACTTTTTGCTCCAATAAGCGCTCATAACTCCTCGTCCATAAATGTTCTGCAGATAAGGAAGGCAGATTTGGAATCAGCATTCTATGCCCTTCAGTACGGCATACTTCCTATCCAGAAAGGCCACCTCGACTATACATGCGTTCCTTGTTAGCCTTAGTTCAGAAATATTCTGTGAAACTCATTCTCTAGGTGACGCGAATTTTATCACAGTTTTTAGACTCTGTTCGTTCAAAACTATCATGCAATCAAAAAAGAACCCATGATGCGCACTTTGTCGACAAGATGCAAAACTTAGACTGACATCTGCCTGAAATCGACCGCTTAAAACAATTAGTGTTCGCAGCAGCTATTTCGCCGTTAGCTTTAATCTTTTTGAAGTGTTGCGAGATTAGTTGCATACAAGAGTGCCAAACGAAAACGGGTGGAATTCTTACGCTTCTAAAAACCGATATACAGCGATAGACGAACATAAAAACGTTATGGCACTTCAACATAGCACCGCTAAACACTCTTCGGCGGCTTTTTGTTCAGCAAATAAAGGGACAGGAATGTGCTAACAAGGACAGTTCAGAAATCTAAGTGGTCAATCCAAACAAGTTGCATCCATTAGATGCAGCACAAAACGCTGCTTCGAGTTTGTATTCCATATCTGCTTAGCGCGCTTATGTGGGTGATGTTATGAGCCGTTAAAGGCGTCGTTTTCCTAGGAAGTGCATGCAATGCGCAAATTTAGTAGGTACAGACCCATTTTCGTCTTAACACATTGACGACAATACGACCCACCGGTGGGTCGTACGTATCCTGCCATTTCGGACAATACAACCCACCGATGGGTCGTAAGGTTCATGAAGCGCTGTCTTTGCCAGTTTACGACGGAATTCTACGGGGTTCTGCCACATGATTAGGCGCACTTAGGCAAAGCTCCAGCCAGAGTGGTCCGGGCTCGGAGTACCGTAATGTAATGTTACGGTAGGTATACGGTAGATATATATAAGGCACAAGCTTTAGCTCAAATTCTTCGTTAAATGATGCTGTTTTTGGAGAATCAAGTTTACATGTAAGAGTAATACGGGGCGGGCAAGAGGCTGACGTTAGCCCATCAAAAAATTATCGATTTCATTGATTTTAATGATTTTTTTGCATTTTTCATCCTAGGAAGCTCGAACTTTGCATATATAGATTTTGTAGCATGCTGATTACGAAAATGATAGTCTAAACTTTTGATATTACCTTCTAACATAAAATTCTTGATTTCTACGAAAATTCGACAGTACTGCTACCGTAGTCTCACCGTGAGAATGTACTGAACAAAGTGGACACTATAATCGTGATCAGCACGTGAAATAACCCCAATACACAAATTTTCATGAGAATCCATGATGTTGGGTTCGTACAGAATGACTACCATAACCTTACCGTATAAAGCCAAAAACTGAAATAAATCATATTTTGGTAATCAGCGCGCTCGATAATCCTTGTTTTGAAATTCTCGGATACATGTTCTGAATTTCTTCCAAAAAGACTACCATTTCGGACAATACGACCCACGGTTGGGTCGTAAGCTTGGCAGAGCAAAAAAGGCTCCTGTCTGAAATGGCAGTAATCGAAAAATCGGCCATGTCGTCAATGTTGTAATGCTGGGCTACATACAACTAAATTACTTTATTTTCTTAAACTTTGGAGGTGAGCTGAACGTGCAACAATGTGTAATTTCACAATTTTTATGTGCGATTTTTTCGCAATAAACTGCTCGTGACTTCGTCCACAAAGGCGCTGAGCAGATGTGGAACACAAATTCGAAATCAGCGTTGAATGCTGCACTAAATGGCAGGCAGCTTGCTTGGATTGGCCACTTCGACTTCTGACCATTCCCTTAGGACAAGTTACGCAAAGAGTGTGGCGGCATCAACCTTATTTAAGCATGAGGTGTCAGCACAACTGGCTTCTGTTTTTTTTAGATCTAGCATTTCTTTAGAGGAAATTACATCCAAAAAAAACTTCAAGTAATTTGAAAATGCAGCTTTTTATGACTGGTCACGTTAATCAAATATGTTTTTTGTCATTCCCACAAAAAGATAAGCAATTCTTCTTGCTTTCATCCTTCATCGTTTTGCAGGAATCGCACTGAAAATAGACATCATCGACATCAAGGACTCTAGAATGAGAATGAAAATATAGTGATAAAAGGACATATGTCTTAGCATCCACGCATTTTTGTTGTCCATCCTTTTCCACTGTACATATTTGCAAAGGAGGAATTGTTACATCTAATATAGTCTTTATTTCCTTCAAAGTCATCTCTGCCGTCACTGCTGCGAACAGAATGGCAAGGATAAATTCTCGCATCCACATTGTTGTTGGGATTACCTGTAAAATACGAAAAAGTGCACCTGCTGTCGAGTTTTTTTTATGTCGACTATTGCCTTCAGCACGTTGATGATAGTGTCTGCAATGGTTTCAGAGGCGACAGAGATATGCGTACTTTGCGCAGCTTTCTGATTCTTGCTGCGATTTGTTTACTCGTTTACGGTCGATCCACTTGAACCGCTTGGTCCAATTCATTCACTTCGCTGCTGGTCAAAGTGAACGGTCTGGAGCAGAGCCTATTGCTCAAGTGAATCAAGTGGACAATCCCTTCGTTACTGGCCAAGTTTACTGTTCGAACACTAGCGAAATGGACAAGGTGGATCAATTTTACTGCCTTAAAAGTGCCATTCACACGGTGGATTAGGAACAATATAGTTTTTAACTCGATATATTGAGTTAAAAACTATAATTGGAACGAAGCTCTCAACATTCACTTGATACGGCGCATTTATTTTGGAATCATTGCATTGCAGCAAGATGTTCGTTTGATCTCAAGGTGAAGCAAATCATGTATTCTCTCTGAAAACATATTCGTTCAAGACTTTGAGCATTTGGTCATTCAGCTTAATCAACAAGAACATTACGTTCGTTTGTTGTCAAAGTGAAAAACATATTGTGTTTTGCCTTAGTTTTGCAAGCAAGACTCTTATTTGTAAAGATTTTTCGTGAATAGAAGCTCGAATAACATCTCTAATCAAAGTTCCAGCCGAATCTGCTACCAGTGGTAACTCCTTACCGTAAATATATTCAATCCTTACATGCAATGATAAAATTTGCGGAATAACGACTGCATCTTTGTCTGAGAACGCAGCCTACATAACTCAAAAGAAGGTGTGTGCAACATAAAGTAATTAAAAAAATTGCCCAGAAGTTCCAAAATTTGATTTTCTTTCTGATATTGGGTTGACATGAAAGTTCTTGCGTTAGTTGACTAAATCAGTAACGTTTACTAATAAGTTTTGAACTCTACAAGTAATTTATTAACTATCGTTGGAAAGGCTTGAAGAACAAGGCATATATGAAAGACAATCTGGTATTTGTAAATAAGACTTTGCTTTTGAACTGTACTAGTGTGCCGCTATCCAAAAGGCTGTCGAGTTTCTTAACACGACGGTAGTCATAAGTCGCTGTGCAGGCTTGAAATGCCTAAAAATTTACAAAAAAAAATATTCCAGTTTGTGCAATTTTCTGGAAAAAATATTTTTTATAAAAAACGTTACTAAAAAGGTCACGTTACTCCACACGCATTAAGTCATTTCTGTCTTCAAGCATTAACTTGAGTATTTAATTAGGTTGGCTCAAAAATTCTCGAACATTTTTAGACGAGAACTTCTATTTTTCGAAACTTAATGCTTATACATCCAACAGAGGTGCTGTTCGATAGAGCAAAGCAAGTTCTACAAAATGGTATGCAAAATTTCGCACCTTCTTCGACTCACCTTGAGTTTGCATCCAGAAACTGAGTCGCACTGAAAGCTTGAAAATTGGGAAAAATTAGTATCTTCGTTCAAATAGATACGGATCTCTAACTTGCCCACGCAGTTTGCACAACACATCAGACACCCACATGTGACATTGGTGTATTTTTAATGTAGAGATCGAGAAAACGTAAATTTTCATGCTCATACAAAAACGAAGCTGTGGCTTCCACCCAAATTATGACCGTCAATTTTTAGCTTTTCGCAAGCCCTAGTTTTCAAAAAATGTTGATTTTAGCATGGAACACTTGAGGGAGGAGAGAAGCTCAGTTCGATAATTTTTTTGAAACTGGAGCCTATAATGAGCTGAAAATTTGCGGTTATACTTCTAACGGTTTGTACTTTACAGTTACATGAGTGAAAACAGCATAGCTTTGTTTTTATATGAACAAGAAAGTTCTTATTTCCTCGATTTCTAAATGAGAAAAAAATACAAGAACGGTACATATGGGTGTCCAATGTGGTGTGCAGTTTGTGTGAGCAACATGGAGAGCCGTATATTTATTGTATTAGGTTGATGCAAAAGTTCTTTCGCACCAAATTCAAAAATTCATAACTTGTTGAATTCTCAACGAATTTGCAAGGTCTGAATTTTGCGTAGCAGAGAAACTCATGCTCTTTGCAACTCTCCATGAACTGTTCGTTAATGTGTTCAATTGAAGGAGATAGAAGCTCAAAACCAAAATCACTCAAAAATTGAATTATTCGTGTAGGGTCATAAAATTCGGAAACTCGCAACAAAAATCGGAGCAGTCAGTATTGTAGGTTATTTCACAAGCTCTTACCAACAATGCAAAGTTTGCGCCGATTGAGCGTCTCTATGAAAAGTTATGATTTTCGAGCAAGCAATACAAAGGGGCGAATTTGATTTATTTTGGCATTTTTCAGGGAATTCATAACTTTTCACAGAGACGCTCAATCGGCGCAAACTTTGCACAGTTAGGAAGAGCTGGTGAAAGAATCTTTAGTACCGACTGCATCGACTTTTGTTGCAAGTTTCCGATTTTATAAGACCCTACACGAAAAATCCAAATTTTGAGTGATTTTGGTTTTGAGCTTCTATCTCCTACATTTGCACACATTAACGAACAGTTCAGCTACATTTGCAAAGAGCATTAGTTCCTTTCTTATACAAAATTTAGATCTTATAAATTCGTTGGGAACTCAACAAGTTATGGATTTTTGAATTTGGTACGAAAGAACTTTTGCGTCAACCTAATATTTAGACAAAGACATTAATTTTCCCCAATTTTTCGAACCTTCAAACGGCTCAGATTCTGGATGCAACTTACGGTGGGTAGAAGCTGGTGCGAAATTTTGCATACCATCTTGTAGAGCTTGCTTTGCTTTATCGAATGGTGTCTCTCTCGGATGTACATGCATTAAGTTTTGAGAAATAGCGGATCTCGTCTGAAAATGTCCAACTTTCGACCCAACCTTATATTACAACGAAAAAGTCACAGGTGCTATGCAGCTGCAGATTTTAATCATTTTATAAGCCTCTGGTTAGTTAAAATACGCTACGCGCGGAAGGTGATTCATTAAGTAACTGTCGAGATTTTTGTTTCGCGCAAAAAATCAGTCATTAGCATTGACTCACAGGAAAAAAAAGTTTGTGGTACATAAGCAATGACCCAAACCACAATCCTGTTCAGGGTCTTTTTTCCATCATTTATACTACCAACATCTAAATTATTCATCCTTGTGAGATAGAGAGTTAGTATAGTTATACAGCCTCCTTTTTTCCTTAAGGAATTGAGTCACTGCAAAAAACTAGAAGATGGAGCTTCAGACTGTGTAGACGTCATTGCACTCAAGAAGCGAAGATTGGGAAGCAAATGAAAAAAACACATTGATTCGCATTTGGTGTGCGCCTATAAGGAGGAGTTTCAATGCTTTAGGAAATGACCCATTATTATGCATGCATATGTATATTGCAAACGCATTATCTCATGATTGCAATCGTATTTTTACGATAAAGGGTTTCATAAAACAGTGATTTATTTTAGAACGATGCCTTAATATATGTGGCTACAAAATCATAGCATGGGGAGTAGTTCTTCTTGCTCATCCAGACGCATAAACATTTTTATGGCATAGGAATAGAAACAGGACTCAGCGTTGTTTCAACAAAGCAAGCTGGATATCATCGAAGAATCAAAAAAACGCAAAGGCCACATCTAGCGGTCGACCTTGATGGCTTATCTCAATGGGTCATGCATGTGGTAATTCTTTGTCTCCCGTGCGCTTTGCTTGAGGAAAAGCCGTTGCAAAGTGTTTGGCGCGCGGCGATAGCCATGCCTGGAAAAGGATAAGGAGGGTCAGAATGCTTTAGCACGACTTCGCACAATTTTCATATAATTATTTAGAAGTTTGCTCCAGTTAATTGCCTTGATTACAACGAGCCAAAAACAAGGCACCAAATTTTCTGTGCACGCGCAAGAGGGAGGAAGTCAGGCTGTCAGATAAATTTATAAAGGCTTAAAATAGGCCGTTACTGGCACCGTTCCGAAGCTCCTGCTTGGCTGAGATATCAGCTTCACTAACTTTTCGACCTTTGATAAGCACAATTGAGTGTTGTTTCAAAACGGCCCTTTTCACCCCCTTTCTGCAAGCCTTGAATTTACAGTTTTCAAAAGATTCTCAATCGTCGCAGAAGCCTGGACGGTAGCAGTGCGCTTCAAAGAGTAAGTTTAGAGGCAGTGCCCCGGCAAATTTTGCATTTCCACCCTTCGGCAAGTTTTAGGCCTTATCGACACATAGAACCCGAATTTGAGCTTTGAACCGGTTGAAATCACCGTCTTTGAGGCTTTTATCCAATTTGCAAAGTGCAGCTCGGACGAAAGTTTCAGTGGAAGGTTGGGAGGACCTACCACAAAGACCCTGCCACCTGTAATTTTTGCTTTGATAAACATGCCCAATGCGGGAGCGGCCGTGCGGTCCTGCGTTGAACAGGTAAGCCGTCTGAGCGCGCACCGATTGGGGTGACGTGCGGCGGCTCAAGGGCTATTTTTGCGGCGGGAGGAACAACTCAGCCGGATTGGACATTGAAGTTAGTGGGATGACCAAAAGCCCCACCAGAGCTATATCCCACAGGGCGCAAATCTTCCAGGACACTGCCTTTAAGGCTCCCGCCAGAGTGCCGAAGTTATGCCAGCGCTACGCCAGCATTTCGATCGATACACGTGTATTTTGTTGGGGACATCTACCTGCTGAGCTAGCCCCGCCCCAACGAAATACACGTGTATCGATCGAAATGCTGGCATAGCGCTGGCATAACTTCGGCACTCTGGCGGGAGCCTAAGCTGCTTAACAATCGATTACTGCGGTAAGGCACATGACTGAATGCATTCTTCCTCGCTTACATGGTATCAGAACTTCGTGAAAAGCGAACTCTAGGGTGTGGAAAAAGTACTGCCCCTCAGATATAATCTCACAAAATGTGATCCTCAGTCCTTCCGGTAAATCCGATATGAATTCCAAGAAAAAAATACATTTTAGTAATTTGCAAAGGGTGGACTTATCCCTATTCACAACGCGTCGCGCAACGCATCGCTTTCCAGAAATTGCTATGTTTTCAAGAGCTTGAGAAGTTAATTACTGCGCAGGAGTGACTTCAAAATATTCTGAAAATAAGCATTCGCAGTTGTGCTAGGAAAAGAGTTGCGGAATCTCTCACGAAGAAGTTGCGATCAGAAAACATAGCATAGAAACTAAGGACATTCGTCTATTGACCCAAAGTTATGATGTAGACAAGCCGGCGTTCTTGTCTTTTTTTCTGTTACCTTTCGCTGCCGGAATTTTAAAGCGTACTGGATCCGAATTACTAAGAAAGAGGCACCAGTGCGAGCACACTGAATGAAGCGGAAAATCTGCTCAACTGTATAGATTTCCTTTAGCTGTGAGATGTTTTAGGAGGCAAATTAGAGAGACAGTATCTTCCGCACCCGTCTCATTCTCGCATCTTGCTTCCTTTGATCTAGAGAATTGAAAACTTAAAGCGGGATTCGAGAATGAAACTTTGCCATGTTTTGCGTTCATTATGTATTTTCCTTTGCGCGCCCTTCTCCTTCGTTATTTTTTTATTAACTCTCTTTGCATTTCAGAGAGCCGCTGCATCCTCGAAATTTTTGGAGAAAACTAATAAAACCATTACGACTGGAAAATCGCAAATTCTTCTTTGTTGATATCCGGTTTCTGGGTTTTTCAGCCCCTTTGCTTCTCACAACTTTTACTGCTTGCTTTCGGTTGCATGTCGTTTCAGGAAAAGCAGTCCGCGCAGGCGACCGAAGCTGGCGGCTTTCGTTACCCTACCCCTGTTCGACTTCTGATGAAAAAACTTCGAGCTTGGAGAAATGTACAAGAATTAAGAGCGGCATTTATTTGTGATAGTGTTCAGCTAATGTATGGAACGAAATCGCGCTCGTTCTTGTATTACTCTCCAAATTTGAAGCGTTTTCAATAACAACAGCAAGGTCTTCATCTATTCTAGTCTCGCAGAGCGGGCTTGATCCTATCCATCCATCTCACCTTGGGTCTACCTCTGGGTCTCCTGCCTGGTGCTTCCACCGTCAAAGTTAGCCGCGTAATATGGTTTTCCTTCCTTCGGCGCACATGTCCGTACCATCTCAGTCTCTTTTCCTGCATTTTTGTGCAATTGAAGCTACTTTCATTCGGGCTCGTATAGTGTCAAGATGTTTCCGTGACACCAAGCTTGCGCGCCTCATTTCGGGTACTTAGTCAGCATTCATTACCAAAGAGGGTGCTTGAAGGATGGCGGTCCGGTTTGGGACTTATGCTGTACTGGCATTCGTCTGTCGCACGGAACTTCCGTCAAACCTCTCCATTTCATTCACGCTGTGTTTATCCTGCCTGCGAATTCCTCTTGCAAGCGTCCCCTCTGGCCTAGGTACTTGAATGACGTTGTTTTCTTTAGCTCTTCACCGTCGATACATATGGTTCTTGGAGTTTGTTTCTCCAGCTCCATATACTCCGTCTTCTTGGTGTTGAGTCTCACCCCATACAACTCTAAGCTGTTTTTCCACTTCTGTGCCTGGTATTGCGGCTCCTTTCTGGTACTTGCTGCTAAGACCACATCATCTACGTAGAAGTGTCCAAGGAGGATTACGTGTGATTCCATTACGGGTTCAACACAGTGATGAAGAGCAAGGGAGGGAGAACTGAACCTCGGTGTACTCCAACCTTGATTTGGATTTCTTTCGATTGCCCTGCAGCTGTTTGCACGTGGCTTGAAGCGCTATGACGGATCAACTCTATCTACTAGACGTAACTGACTTTAGGAACAGAAAATTGTAGGTCCCCTCTGTGATCATAGAATAGTCAAGGTTCTTTGTTGCATTGCGCGAATATTTATATGATAAGAATTGATTTTGCGTAGTATCGTGTAGATATGAAAAATCTTTCGCTTTTGTCGACATGAATAAATTTCGCGTGAATGTTTCTTGGAAAACGAGCTTTGTTGCTGTATATGCCAACATATTCATCATATTCAAACGCCGTTCGTTTTAGAATCGCTCAATTTTATAGTCAGCTACTCATATATTAGCTATGGGAAGGATTTTAAGCTTCTTGCAAAAAGTCTCAAAACCTAACTTATGGGTGTATCATTAATTCTAGGACTAGGAGACGTGAAACCGCACTGCACACACTGTCTAAACAAGCCTAATCGTGTGCTTAGCAGGTTTACACTTGTTATTTATCTCGCCAAGGTTTACTCACTTTTTGAAAACAGGGAAGAACAAACTCAAACTTGTCAAGACAATGTCCGCAGTGCGATCTCACGTCTCCTAGTCGTAAAATAGATGATACGTATAATTAATTATGAACCCACTATATATACATTAGAACTCGAACAGGGCCCGCACAGATCGTCTAGGAGCAGGCTGGACTTCGTTTTTGGAGCAAAAAGCAAAGGGGATATCGTTTTTGACGAATCGGGGCCGAAAACCAAAAATAAGCGCCATTTAGTCGAATAGAAGCTTTTCGGACAGGTTATCACACGGTTGACATGCTCTATCGTGTTTGGCGAAAAGTGCGCGCGATTTGAAAGCAGGGCTAAAATCAACAAATTGCTTGTTTACAGCGCATACGGAATCATATGATACCAAAATTGAAGTGTGTGTATAGAAAATTATGTGTGTAAGAATTATGTAAAAAGATTTGAAAACTTATGTGAAGAAATACGTTTTCCAAAATTAGATCGTCTCCAGACGGCCACCAGACGATCTCAAATCGTCTGGAGCATATATTTTCGTCACTTCACATAAGTTTCGGATCTTTTTAGCATGGACGGATTCCCCAATCAAAAATCCATCCCTGACCATGAAGAAATTTTCATATCGTTGCCTCTCCTTTGTATTTTGCTTTCATTTCTTTTCGGTTTGTTAGATATCGCGCTCTAATGCCAACGTATCGTAGTATTCAGCTCCAATTTGGATTTTCACTCTTATCTTACTTCTTTTCTTTCTGATTAGTAAATCTTTCTTGCTTTCTTCTTCTCCTAAGCAGGTAGATAAAAGGGGACTTTGTAAAACTTCCAAAAGTCAGGTGAGACTTCGTTTTCAGAAACCCTAGAAACCGACTCGTGCCGGGCCCTGAACTCGAATCTCTCTTATTTGGACGCTCTTAAAGGCAGTATATCGGCAGGATGAGACCCGTGACAAAACAAGGTCACAGGGTAGGAGCCCCCATATGGAACCTATCGGCCGAAGTCCGATCTTTCTCTGCCACTTCTAACCCCCAAAATTTCAACGCGAAAGCAGCGCTCATCTAATGTGTTCTCCGGCCCCGCCCACCCCATGGTGGGCGGGACCAGAGAATACACAGCGCCAGCGCTGCTTCCGAGTTAAAATTTCGAGGGTTAAAAGTGGCAGAGGAAGATCGGACTTTGGCCGATAGGTTCCATATGGGGGACCCACCCTGTGACCTTGTTTTATCACGGGTCTCATTCTGCCGATATACTGCCTTTAAATTCGTCCAGAAAGTTACGGCAGATAATGAACATGTATTGAAATCAGCGTTTCAGAACGAGTTCGACGATATACAGCTTGTCTTGGCTGGATTAAGTTTTGACCGTTTCCTACTTTAAATTATCTAGCCAGCGACTCATTCTTGGAGAGGCTGGAGCAGGGTACTTGTCAGAGGTTCTTCATCTCTCCTGCACATTCCAGGCCTTGACTGCTTCTTATAGTCGCCAAGTGGGGTCAGCATGGGAGTTATGTGTCAAAAGATTGCATCTTATAACCTTTGATTCAACTGGCACCATTAGGGCGGGGTTTTATGACCTAATTGAAGCCGCTCGCGCCCGCGACGCACCTGCGTCTCTCTCGCGCGAGTGCTCTCTGATCATTACCTAGCCTTAATTAGGTCACGAAGCCCGCCTTTGCCGATGCCAAGTCAGTTGAATCAAATGGTACGCTCTCAGTGTGCCGAATCTTTCTAGCGGATAGCAGCAATTCACATCCCGTTTTTAAATTCAGTGAAATAAGTACTTCGAGGAGTCAAGAAGTTTGGTGCTGCGCATTTTGCTGACAAGGTATATGTAGCGGAAGGTAAACGACATCTTTTAGAAATTCAAGAAGAATATTTGAGTACTCTCGTCCGATATTCGCCGCTAGGATTTTTTTCAAAATGCTGCAAGACTAGTTGCGTGCAAAATGTGCAGGGGGAAAAACCTTTGATAATCTGAATTACAACAGCAGTGAAGTTGACGCTTTCATATAGGACAGCGAGTTTGGGTGCTTTCTGCTCAACAGTGAGGGGTTGAAAATCTAATTTGTCACTCGCGCGATGTTAAGAAAAATCACGCTGGATACTACATATGTCGTGCAAAACTGTTAACGCTTCGAAATGCTAGCAGTAGTTGAAAAAGTCCTACCCTCTGCCAATCTTAGTTTAGTATGATGTAAACAGATTTAACTTTTGGTTTCCGCGCACCAGGCAGAGCAACAGCGGAATTCCCATTCCTCATTTGAACTTCGAAAACGCATGTTTTATAAGTGAATCGAGTCGAAAGGACAGCCACTATTTCACACTCCTTGATTCTTATTCCTTGGATTCAATGCTTTCCTCTCACAGTAGTATAAGCATATTTCCTTCTTGCGTTCATCCTTAATAGTTGCGCAGGAACTGCACTGAAATTTCGCTATAATAGCATTGATGAAGGGTTTGTTAATCCGAGAGTAAAAAGCAAAAATGTACTAATGAACGAACTTTTGCTTCGTCCAAACAAAATAATTTTCCATCCTTATCTGTAATGCATATAGGTGCTATGAACTCTTGTGGGTGGTAGTTCATTGCAAGATGATTTTGGATCGTGTCGTCACTTTTGGATTTTGTCGAAACTACTGCCAATAGAGCAGCAATGATGAATCCTTTCCAAACCCACATTGCTGGATTTACCTGTAAGGCATGTATTCGAACAGTGTTAGAGCCAAAGCCTTTTTTTATTATCGATTGTTACCTTTGAGAAAAGCGTGTGAGCAAAATTTAGCTTTTGGAAGATGAGAAAATTAGAATAAACAGATTACTTTGATCTCCTCAGCAAAGTACTTTATGTAAAGTGGCCGCCAAAGAGTTACGAAAAAGTCGTCTTTTTTTCCATCGCTCACTTTCAGATGGAAAACAATGATGAAAAAATGATAGGATCGCACAAGATGATTGAGCTTCTAAAAAGCTACACCTCACACATAACGCTTCCGGGAAAACATGGATTCTAAAAAATTCAAAAACCTTTTCAGGTTTATGCTTGCAACTAAGTGCAGTTATCTTTTCCACCCCTTACAAAGATGACAAATCGTTGACGATAATTTCATCGCCTACATATTGCTATCAAAACAAGCAGTCGAGCGAAATCACCGAGTTTTAAAAGCTAATCCCATCGTGAAAAAAAAGAAAAACAAAACAATATCGACTGAAGGTTTTTGCTGCAATTTCCTCAGTAGCATTTAGTAAAAGAAAGACTATGCTCCAAATCTCAAAAGAAAGTGGACAAGTTGTCTGCACTTTGTAGGAGTGCTCGCCTGCACAGTGAATATGCTTGTGGAAAAATAACATCTGCAACTGAACTTCAAAAACAGGAAATTGTAAGTTTTCTCCGTGATCTCAGAAGTATAGTTCCATGTGCGAATGTTTATATGATAAGAAACGATTTTGTATAATGTTGTGTAGATGTGGAAATTCTGTGGTTTTCGTCGACATGAATAAATTTCGCGTGAATGTTTCTTGGACAAATGAGCTTTGTTGCTGTATATGCAACATATTCACTGCGTTCAAACGCCTATTCATCGCAAATTTCATAAGCAGCTACTTGTTAGCTATGGGAAGAGTGAAAGTATAATAAAAATTCATGTTACTGCCAGAATTAGAGCAATTCGATGGGACTTACAAATGTTGAAGAACGGTTCTGTGAAGGCAGTGTCTCACTAGAACTGAGGAAGTAGTGTGGATTTTGACAGATTGATAAAGGACCTTCCAATTAGTCCCCCGCCCAGCCTCGACTGATACGAGAAAACTTCACGCTGGTTTCTCTCAAAGTGGCCCGCGAAGGGCGATTTAGGCCGGTTTGCGCCACGCTGACAAGTACCGCTTTTTTGGTCTTCTTGCTCTTCATAATGCGACTCTGGCCGGGTCATAATCAGGTCTCGTCTGAAGAATGAAGGAAAACTGTAGAGTAAGTTTAAGTAAACGCTGCTTTCAGAGTTACTACTTTAAAAATTGTAGACGTCAAACAGCTCGTATAGGATCAATTAAAAAAAGATCTCGGAGTCATTTGTTGCAGCATTGCTTCCTCTTTCTCTTGTCAAATTTTGGTAAAAGAATCTTGGGTGATAAAGAGAGATGTGCAGAGATAAGTGCCACTTTCACCTGTTTAGTTTCCCTATTTTATTCAATAACTGCAAAATTCGTAGGTGCTTTTCGAAGGGGCAAAATTATTCAGTCCGCTTCGATAGGTTTTCAATAATTATATTCTTCGTGTGATCTTAAGTACATGAAACTTTTTCCACGATTATGTAATTTGGACTCATGAGTTTCTGTGCCAGGCAGCTGCGTGCCTTCAATATCAAACTTGTGCAAAATGGTACGAAATTTCACTTTTATGCTGTAATCTTGTAATTTAAAGCGCTATAACACCGTCAAGCGCACCAAGCTTTTGCAATGTAACACCAACTTATGTTCTGACATCATTTGCAAGTAACTATAGATTGGAAAACAGATACTTCGTTCTTCAAACCCCGTCTTTGACATAATAACTCTTTGTTTATGCGCGACAATGGGCTCAACTAGCCACGACCAAGCAGTTCGAAAGGAAACAGCGAAGAAGATCTGCGAGCAAAAAAATCAAAATTGACCAGCTGTTTTGAGCTTGATTGTTGGAAGCATTGAAGTCCTACAATGGAATGTTTCAGCTTTGTATGTAAAAAAACAGCTAAGGTTGCAAAAATTATTTGAAAAATGTCCTGGTCTTACGTTTTGATGAATAAGATTTGGCAACACCCTCTTTTGAGAGTTTTGAGTCACCTGCAAAATCTACCCATTTTGGGCGTCGACCTCTAAATTGAAACGGTTTTGAGAAATCTGACCAACACGCAAAAGCAAACCATTCTCATCACATCCAAGAGCTATGTGTAAAAAATAGATCTATTTGAGTTTATTCTCGTCAAAAAAACAATGCAATCAAATTTCGGTTTCGAATGCGGATGTTTGCTTCAATGACTTCAACTGACAAGTCTGGAAAGCTTGTTTAGACCATTTAGAAAAAGTATGAAAGGAAATTCGAAATATGATAATATGTAAATTTTCCGAAAAGAAGGTCTGATGGTGAAAAATGGTAAGGAAAAATTTAAGGAGCACGCATCAACACTGCGGCAATCCAGTAATTTTTCGGGAAAAGATGGCTTTACCAGATTTTGTCTTGAATTTTTTTTCTGCCATGTTTTTGAGGGCTAGCAACAAATAATATAAAATATGAGATGGAGCGATATTTTGCACATGTGTACCTTATGTAAAGTGATGTTATTAGTTACTTTGGCTGATAATACATCTTCCTCTAAAATTACTGATTACATGATATCTTTTCTTTTTGGAAAAAATGGTGGCTCGAGTAGGCAACATTTCCAGTGATTATCGAGTTCCTTGATGTAACTCCTCTATCAATCCAACAAGGGCTTAACGGAAACCTTCAAACAAAATTTGCTTTTCGGCAGTGTCCACTCAGCACAATTTTTCTTGGAAACATGTGTTCAGCGGGTCACTCAACCCATGTAGTCAGTAGCGTTACACGGCATCCAGAGATTTTTATGATGTTAAAAACGAAAACTGCATGGTCAGATCCGTCCACATTTAAAGCTCATTTCTGTAGCCTGTCTCCTTAAATCTTCAATATTCTATTCAAATTTCATAAATAAAGCAGACTTTCGGCTGTTCTATGTGTCTGCTCGCAGTTCTGAATGGAAAATCTTATTTCTGAACCGATCCGGACCAAACTTTGCGCACGTACTCTTCAATAGGCTGGTGTCGTAGGCTACTTTTCTCAAAGAATATCGACTTTATCGATTTCTTTGCTAACTTCAGACTACAAGGCGGGAGATATCCCAGGATGGAAATATTGTGTAGAAATAAGTAATGGCGTTCTCCACCATAGTACACCGACAAGGCCGTCGAAGCCGGAAGTATGTCAGCTGAAATGGTAATAAAGGCTGATGGTCCCACAAGAATTCTTTTATACGATTGGCCTTTACCTTAGTTGGAAGCATATGCAAATGCAAAGGAGCGACTGTAGACAACTAAAACTTAGCAGATATGGTCAAATTGAAAGCGTTGTGCTGAAATTGTTTCCGAACTTCCAGATGAGTAAGAATCCATAAAAAAGCAAACTATGTATGATTGTACCCGTTTTGATACGCTGATTTCGAATGATTATGGTGAATGTGCTTCTTCACCACTGTAAATCCGCGCCATCAGGCTGCTTTTCGAATTATGGTGCGGTTCATGATTAGCGAACACTTCAAACGAATCCTTTCTTCATTCAAAACTGCAATCTTTCGAACCAAACATTTTGTAAAGTTCCGCTAATAAATTTGAAATATCCGCTATACACAGTACCCAGCGCAGTTTGAAAAGGGGAGCGTTAATTTTCTCACAAGGCTCAAAATGCGTTTGGAGTCAGTGCGCTCCTATTACTTCTGTTTTTTTTTGCGTTAAAGCACTCTAATTAGTTTCTCACGATGCTATGAGGTGGAATGAGCTTTTTTAGATATCACGCTTGAAAAATCTGCGTGTTTACGTCGCGATTTCCAACCACGTTTCAACTTTCTCAAGCCTCAGAGATCAGCTTCTGTTTTGCGCAAAGAGTCGCGATGAAACAATCACATTGCTTGTATGCTGATGTGTCCTAGCTGAAGTGTCTGGATTTCTTGCAGATCTAGTCTTGAGGATTTGGAGCTGAAAAGTCAGTAGATGGATAAGTGCAATAGTAAACAGTCATTTGTGGAAGATGACGTCTGCGCGGCCAAAACAAACGCTCAGTGTAGAACTTTTGCGGTCATATAAAAGATCTTACAAACTTGTACATAATGTGTGCTTAGCTTAGCAGTAAATTTATATAAATTAAATCTTGAGGTTCGAAATCTTGCTTACATAAGGGTAAGGTCGGAATTTAGTTGAAAAGCGCGACGAGAACACGGGAATTTGCCAAGCGTCAAACAAAATATTCATCAAAAAAGCTTAATTTATCTCATAGCTTTGAAAGACGCTAAATGGATGCTTCAACCGCAGAAAAACAGGCATTTTTGGAGCGCACTGACTCCAGCATTCTAAGCGCGCTGGGTACAGTATATATCGGATGTTTCAAACTTTGTTACTGTAAGTTTACAAAAAAATTTGAGTCGAAAGGTTGCAGTTTTGAGTAGAAAAGAGCTTCGTTTGAAGTGTTCGTATAATGATGAGCCGCTAGAAAGTCGCAATCGGCGCGAAAACATTTCCAAAATTAACTCAACTTTCATTTTGTACCGTTTCGGCTATGCTCTGTCACAGAGTACCAAAGGTTTCTAAGCTTTTCCAAAATGTCTCGAAACCCTTAAATGATGGGTGTACTTATAATTATGAACAGCACCATATACAGGGCGTCCCAAAAGTAAGTACACACTTTTCAATCGCCAATATCTCTCTTTTCAATTGGCCTTTTTTTGTCAGTTAAGAACCATTCTGTAGAGGAGGCTTCAACTTTGATTTACAGTATCGATCGAATCACCGATCACCCTTCGTTACTGTGAGATTACGGTAAGAACTTCCAGCATGTGGAATCATTGAGAACTATGCCATGTGACAAAAAATTTTCAAAAAATCTGAAAAATTGTGTATTAGGGTTTTCGCGCACGCTGATTCCACCACATAACGTTTTACGAGTGTTTTCAGCTTTTTTGACGGTGTTATCACATTTCTGACAAAAACTGGGAATTCGGTTATTACGGTTTACCTGGAATAACTTTGGAAAGAAGCATCACAGTAAAGTGGAAATTTCATATTCGAAAACAGCGGCTTTCACAACCATAGCACAAGGGTTTTTGGCTTGTTTGGTTTGTTCCAAAACAGAATATGGCTTCCAATGGCCTAAAACCCTTGTGGAAGTTCCTACAATAATCCTACAGTAATGAAGAGCGATCGGTGATTCACTCGATACAATAAATCTAAGTTGAATCCTCTTCTACAGAATGGTGCTTGAAAGGCGGGAAAAGATGCAATGATATTAACGATTGAAAAGTGTATACTTACTTTTGAGACATTCTGTATATTAGGTTGTCTCAAAAATAAACTCCTTTTTTGAATAATTCACGCTGTTTTTGCTTTACTGGTAGATTGTATCATTCGATAGAGCAGATCAAGCTCTATAAAAAGTCCACCAAGGGTCCGCCTAAGTCGCATTCCATGTGAAGTTTGAAGCCAAAATCGAAAAAAATTTTGTCACCTGAAAATTGGATTTTTGCGAGGAAAAGCCCTACGGATCTCCAACTGGGTCATTATACAGCAGGCACATAGTAGTACTCAAATATACTTTCGCCGAATTTTTTTCGAGTTTAGAAAGCGGGAACCTCCCACATATGTCATTGTATGCTACAAGCCTCACTAAGTATGATTACAAAACTTACAGCTGTAGGTGCTCTTATAATCGAGAAATACCAAGTTCTACATTATAAAACCAGAAAAAGGGCGTTTTGGCATTTTCGGGCCATCTTTTTTCCCAATTTTGAGCCCGGAGAAAAATCCGCCAAATACCTTTTTGGGACTACTATGTGTCCACTATATAAAGACCAAGTTGGATTTCGGTAGGAATTTTCTGGAAGAAGATCCGATTTTTAGGAAAGCTGAAAAATTTGGGTTTTTGGCCCCAAATTTTGCCTGGATTACGACTTAGGTAGGTTCTCAGTGGTTTTTTTGTAGAGATTGCTCTGCTCTATCGAATGGTACCTTAAGTCTATCAGGAAAACAATAACAGCTCAAATTATTTGGAAATGGAGTTTACTTTTGAAACAACATAATAAGTTGGAACTCGGATAATCTCTCATATTTATGCGCTCTTGACTCCGTCCAGATAGTCGTATGGCAGATATTAAATATGTGCTGAAATCAGCGTTTCAGAACGAGTTCGACGATATACAGCTTGTTTTGGCTGGGCTAATGACCGTTTCCTACTCTAAATTATCTAGCCAGAGACTCATCCTTCTAGATCTTTGCTGAAGCAGGGTACTTTTTAGAGGTTCCTCCTCTTTCCTGCACATTTCTGGCCTTGACTGCTTCTTTAGTTGCCAAGTGCGGTCAGCATGAGAGTCATGTATCACGAGATTGCATCTATTATGCTTTCAGTGCGCCAAATCTCTCTAACGGATAGCAGCAATTTACATCGCCGTTTTCGAATTCAGTGAAATAAATACTTCTAGGAATCAAGAAGTTCGGTGCTGCGCATTTTGTGCTGACAAGGTATATGTTGCGGAAGGCAGACGACATCTACAAAGAATTCAAGAAGAATATTTGAGTACTTCCATCCGATATTCGCCGCTAGGATTTTTTCCTTCAAAATGCTGCGAGATAGTTGCGTGCAAAATGTGCAGGAGGGAAAACTTTTGATATCTGATTCACAACCGCAGTAAAGTTGACGCTTTCATATAGGACAGCGAGTTTGGATGCTTTCTGCTCAGCAGTGAGGGGTTGGGGATCTAATTTGTCACTTGCGCGATATTAAGGAAAATCACGCAAGACGTGCTGGATACTATGTCGTGCAAAATAGCTAACGCTTCAGAATGCTAGCAGTAGTTGAGAAAGTTCTACCTTCTGCCGATCTTAGTTTAGCATGATGTAAGCAAATTCGACTTTTGCTTTCCGCGGACCAGGCAGAGCAACAGCGGAATTCCCATTCCTCATTTAAACTTCGAAAACGCATGTTTTATAAGTGAATCGAGTCGAAAGGACAGCCACTATTTCACACTCCTTGATTCTTATTCCTTGAATTTGCTGCTTTCACAGAAGTTGATTGAGCAAAATCTCTTCTTGCGTTCATCCTTTAGAGTTCCGCAGAAACTGCACTGAAATTTCGCATTAATAGCATTGATGAAGGGTTTGTTAAGGTGAGAGTAAAAAGCAAAAGTATGCTAATGAACAAACTTTTGTTCCTTGCTCCATACAAAATTCTGCTTTTCCATCCTTATCTCTAAGGCATATAGGTGCTATGAACTCTTGTGGGTGGTAGTTCATTGCAAGATTTTGGATCGTGTCGTCACTTTTGGATTTTGTCGACACTACTGCCAACAGAGCAGCAGTGATGAATCCTTTCCAAACCCACATTGCTGGATTTACCTGTAAGGCATGTATTCGAACAGTGTTAGAGCCAAAGCCTTTTTTCATTATCGACTGTTACCTTTGAGAAAAGTGTGTAAGCAAAATTTAGCTTTTGGAGGATGAGAAAATTAGAATAAACTGATTACTTTGATTTCCTCAGCAAAGCACTTCGTGTAAAGTGGCCGCCAAAAAGTTGCGAACAAGTCGTCTTGAGGTACTAAAAAGCTACACCTCACACGTTACGCTTTCGGGAAAACATGATTCTAAAAAATTCAAAAACCTTTTTATGCTTATGCTTGCAACTGAGTGCAGTTATCTTTCTGACCACTTACAAAGAGGACAAATCGTTGGCGAAAATTCCATCGCCTACATGTTGCTATCAAAACAGTCAACCGAGCGAAATCACCGAGTTCAAAATGCTAATCCCATCGAGAAAAAAAAAAGAAAAACAAAACAATATCGACTGAAGGTTTTTGCTGCAATTTCCTCAGTAGCATTTAGTAAAAAGACTATGCTTCAAATCTTAAAATTAAGTGGACAAGTTGTCTGCTCTTTGTAGGAGTGCTCGCCTGCACAGTGAATATGCTTGTGGAAAAATAACATCTGCAACTGAACTTCAAAAACAGGAAATTGTAAGTTTTCTCTGTGATCTTAGAAGTATAGTCCCATGTGCGAGTGTTTATATGATAAGAAATGATTTTGTATAATGTTTTGTAGATGTGGAAATTCTGTCGTTTTCGTCGACATGAATAAATTTCGCGTGAAGGTTTCTTGGACAGTGAGATTTGTTGCTGTATATACAATTCATTACGTTCGAACACCTATTCATCGCAAATTTCATAAGCAGCTACTCATATGTTAGCTATGGGAGGAGTGAAAGTATAATAAAAATTCATGTTACTGCCAGAATTAGAGCAATTCGATGGGACTTACAAATGTTGAAGAACGGTTCTGTAAGGGCAGTGTCTCACTAAAATTGAGGTAGTAGTGTGGATCTTGACAGACTGATAAAGGACCTTCCAATTAGTCCCACGCGCAACCTCGACTGATACGAGAAAACTTTACGCTGAGATTGCCTTCATAATGCAAATCAATTCGGGTTATAATCAGACCTCGTCCGAGGAATGAAGATAAACTAGAGTGTAAGTTTGAGTAAACGCTGCTTTCAGGGTTATTATTCCAACAAGTAGACGTCAAATTTCGTATAGTACCGACTGAAAATCTCGGAGTCATTTTTCATTGCTTCCTCTTTCTCGTACCAGATTTTGTTGAAGGAATCTTGAGTGAGCAAAGAGAGACGTGCAGAAATGCAGCAGGGTCACTTTATTCATTTACTGCAAATTTCGTAGGTGTTTCTCCAGAAGAAAATTTGTTCACTCCCTTTCGATAGGTTTCCAGTAATTACATTCTTTGTGGAGCTTGACTACAAAAATTTTCTTCATGTAATTTGGACTCATGAGTTTCTGTGCAGGGCAGGCTGCGTGCCTTCACTATCAAACTTGTGCAAAATGATATGAAATTTCACTTCAAGCTTGTAATCTTGTGATTTGGAGTGCTATAACACCGTCAAACGGACCAAGCTTTTACAACGTAACGCAAACTTACCTGTTCTGATATCATCTGCAATTACTATAGATTGGAAACAGATGCTTCCTTCTCCAAAACCCCGTCTTTGACATAATAACTCTTTTCAAGTTTTGTTTTTATGCGCGGCAATAAGCTCAATTAGCCGCGACCCAGCAGTTCGAGAGAAAACAGCGAAAAAGATCTGCGAATAAAAAATTAAAAACAGAATCAACCAGCTGTTTTGAGCTCAGTTGTTAGAAGCAGTACCTCACAATGGAATGTTTCAGTTTTTCATGTAATAAACAGCTAAGTCTTGCAAAAATTATTTGAAAAAAATGTCTTACTCTTACGCTTTGCTGAAGGAAGATTTGGCAACACCTCATTAGGGATTTTTGGGCCACCCGCAAAAGCAATCCATGTCGGGCATTGACCTTTAACTAAAACTGGTTTCAAGGAACTTGACCAACTTGCAAAAGTATACTATTTATGTCAAATACAAGAGCTATGTGTACCAAAGCATCAATCTGTTTGAGTTCATCCTCGCCAAAAATTAATAGAATTTCGGTCTCTAACGCGGATGTTTGCTTCAATGTTTTCAACTAATAGTTGAGGAACCTTGTTTAGATGATTGTTAGAAAAAGTATGAAAGAAACTTCGGAATGATACTCAAATGTCTCGAGAAGAAAGTTTGGTGGTAAAAATGTTGCGAAAAAGGCTTGAAGGCATAAGCACAGAAAAACTACAATTGCGAACTTTCCATCCCTTCTTAGCGTTCTGGATGCGCTGAGCCTAGGGCTGTGCTTGAAAAGTCAAAAAATAAATGCTTCCCATGGTATTTCCGGTCTTGGAGATTGCTGGAGGGTGGGCGAGTGTTCGCCAACTGAGTCGCGATTGGCCTCCTGTTCGATCAGCCAACTGCCGCCAAAATGGGTGGAGTTACTGTGTCCTGCAGCCAGTGGCTCTTTTTGGGGCAAATCGCTCGCAGGGCCCGCTCAACAATCTTCAAGGCCTGAAAACGCAGAGAAACACTTTTAGGGCTTTTCAAGCATAGCCCGTACTCGGCGCTTCCAGGAGACCATGTAGGTGTGGAAAGCGCAGTCTCAATTTTTCAACCACTGCCTTCAAGAAGCACTGCAGCAATCTAATAATTTCGCGGAAAAAGATTGGCTTTAGATTTATGTTTTGAATTATTTGCCATGTTTTTGAGGGCTAGCTTTGCATTTGTATAGCTTGGAGTAGAGTTTATGTTATTGGTTAATGTTTTGCTGATAGTACGTCTTTCTTTAGAATTACTAATTATTTGATTTCTTTTCCTGCAAATTTGGCAAATGGGGTCAAATAGGCAAATGTCAGTGAAATATCCAGTTCCTTGATGTACCTCCTCCATCGATCCAACAGGCACTCAGCAGAAGCCGTCAAGCAAGGTTTGCTTTCAACAGTATCCACTCAGCAAATCAGTATTTTATTCGGGGATGCGTGTTCAACTCCCAAACCATGCAGTCCCCATTACTGAGTTCAGAAATTTTCATGATGTTGAAAACAATAACTGCGTGATCAGGATCGTTCACTTTCCAAGGCCTTCTATAGGCAGTCTCCTCAATTCTTCAAAATTCTATTCTTACTTTGTACATAAAGCTAAAAATCTGTGTGTATGTCAGCCCTGTGTGTTTGTCCGTATTTTCTGGATGGAAAATCTCATTTCTAAACCGATCCGGACCAAACTTTGCGAACGTACTCTTCGGGAATAGGCTGGTATCGTAAGCTACTTTTCTTAACGGAATATCGACTTTATCGATTCCTTTGCTAACTTCAAGCTAGAGGCGAGAGCGTCCCAGGATGGTGAGTTTGTTGATTACCATTACATGTGGGGCAGGAAACTGGCATATAGAATGCGACGAGGACAATAAGAAATGGCAACCTCTATCATGATGTATCGAAAGGCCGGCGAAGTTGCATATGTCAGCTAGTATGATAATGAAGCATGAATGATTGCAGTCAAGTAGCTACTAAAAACCCTCAATCAACCTTCAAGCACGAGAAAGACTTTTACAACTACTCATTTCAAACAAATGTGGTGAGCCATATGGCTGCGACATAGTCAGGTTTGAACCTCAATATCTGCTCCAGTGAGCTGTGACAGATGTACTATGTATTTTGCCATGCAGTATATTGCTTTCATTGTGTTACATAAAAATTACCTCTTGCGAAACGAATTTTTCAAAACAGTCCCATCTCAACAGTATCCTAGGCTCGAGATGCAAGGCTTCGCACCATTCCAAAGGCATTCCACCTTGCATCGTATGGTTGCCGATTTGTGAGAGATCACACTCTGCAAAACGCAGTCCTACATGAAAATTTCATTTGAGAGTACTACTTGCCAATCATTTTCGAAATTATTCCGACTAGTTGCAATAAGAGGTAGGTAAGTAAAATGTAAAACAGTTCGTAGGAGAAAACGTTGCCGGCGTTGTTTGGAGACTTCGAAAGCAGCAGGCTAAACGTAACTCAGCCAGATACTAATCAAAGCTGTCCTAGAGCAATTTCTATTTCAAAATCAGTCCGTGTAATGATGTCGCTTATTGTGCTACAATCTGTCTTGATGTAGATATCACAGATTTAGCGATGGCCCTTGCGTCGGGTTTGCACACATGTCTTATGGACATTTTTCCACCTTCAGCAGCACCATTCGCTGCCAACGCATAAGAAAATAATACCTAGAGAACATGCGCGCAAACCTGTAGCCGCCAAAACGAGGCAGCAGCCGCGAGAGCCACTAGAGCTGTAACACTCCAAGGAAGAGATCATACAGGGTATCCTGCAAAATGTATCGGACGTGACTCTGCACCACTTTTGCGATCGTGCTCTTTAGTGAATGAAGTTCCGCCTTTCCATACTCATGATGGGAAATGATCAGAGAGCACGCTAACGAGAGGTGCAGAACTTAAAGGCAGCAGCTTGCCAAAACCGAACATCCCGAAAGTTTGACATGCAAGGTTGGTTGCGCCCCAAACACGAGAACAGTGCAGGTCCAAGCGCACAGCATGCTGCCCGTAACTAGAAAATCCCGTTACGTGCAAACCATTCTAATACGCGCGGACGAGCTGGCGATTCCCTCTGATCCGTCAGAGAAGTCATGCCGCAATGTTATAACTGCGAGGGTTCAGCAACGATTCTGCATCTCTAAACATGGCGGGACGTGCTCCACCCATCCAAATTCAAAATTGGAAGGTTAGTCTTCGGAATCAGCTCTTCGAATTACCTCAGGTAAGCAAAAAACTTCAAGTCGAGAATCTGCCGAGCCGCTGCCTTTGAGCAGCCCCACCCACCGCCGCCACCCCTAGTGAATCAAAAGGTAATAGCTGGTTCCTCAAAATGCGATTATGTTGTTTGAAAAGCTTTTAAAACATGTAAAAAGTTGAGCAGTGAAATTAGTATTCGTCAGAAAGCTGATGCACAGTTCTCCAAATTTACTGAGAGATTTTTGAAAACAGCCACTTAACAATGGCGCTTATGCTATTCCTACCGTAGACCTACAGTAATGAAGAAGTATCGGTAATTCGTTTTATATCGTAAACAATATAGTTTTTGAAGGATCTCGAAAGCCTCTAATATAATGTTACTAGAGATAAAACTTCTAATACATTTTTTTGGAACGCCCTGTATAATGCCAATTTTATCAAAGTTAGTGGAAGACAACTCTTCTCTGTTTGATTTTGGGATATGGTTTCCGTAAGAGTCATCCATATCATTTGCAGGTCACATCTTACAACGGTCGATTTGCTTGTCTTCAGAACAGCACATTCAATCGCGATTCTAATTGAGAAGGAGAGCAGAGAACGAATGATACACCGTGTCACCACAAAAGAAGATCTTGTACGCATTCATAGTTCCTGCACCTTTATCTCTATTTTGATCAGTGACTATTTTCGAGCAGATTTTCCTTTCTTGATGCCACTACTTCTTGTGTTCACCATTGAGCCAAATAAACAGCCACTGCACCATGCATATCTAGCTGAACACATTCTAGTGGTAAAATTTTTGATTTTTGTTTGGACTATTTCGACTGCTGCAACGTTCACTCCCGATAATAGAACGCTTATAGAGTGAGTTTGTGGGCCAATTTGGCACTTCAGCAAAGAAGCTTCTCATCTTTTTCCTTTTTCTAAAGAAAACAAGAAACAGGTTCTAGCTCCGCGACTTCTACGTTCATTTGCATTCTTTTGAATTGACATTAATGGTCATTGTCGCCCTTTTCCCCAAACTGCGTTTTTTATTCTTGAGGACTAACCGTTCGCCATGACGGTGTTCTAGCTTGCTTATCGCTCAGGGAACAACAGTCAGGAGCAGGTCCAAGAGTTTCATAATGTTATATAATTCATATTTTCATAGCTTCACTGACCACACTGACAGCACTGTAAGCACTTTATATTGTGACAAGAAACGCAAGAAGGTAGAAAAAGGCACGAGTGCTGAACTACTGCTGCAAAACTACTGCAATTTTGTTCACGTCAACAGCATAAATCAACACAGAAGATTTGGTAAGAAGGAAACCGAGCAAACCGAGCAGTCGGCAAAATACACATATTCAAGAAATCTTCAAACAAGGAGAGCTCATAGGCTGAAAAAAAAAACACACGAAAAGTAGTGTCAAGGTAGGCTTGATTAAGAGCATATAAGGCTAATAATTAAATAGAACATCGAAATCAGATATTGTGACTTTTCAAGCGTCGTTTGGTATGTTTTCATGGTATACTGTTGTTCTATTTTACGATCAAGCTGCAGCACTGCACACTGCGCTAATTCATGGGAAGTATCCAAACAATTTGCAAAATTAGAATTTCTCTTCAACATTCTGCGGCCACTCTGCAGTTATGCTTGGTAGCCATGAAAGTTCGCAGTCATTGGTCATGGAAATGCACTTACAAACCTCCAGTGATTGCCAAGGACTCTTATAAAACACCTCTTTACATGTCACCTTGGTTGGAGTCATATGCAAGTGCAGAGGCACGGTAGACAAAATCAGCGTTTAAAGCGAAGCTTTTGTTGAGTAATTGATACATCCAACTTTGAGAACTCCTGCTGGGACTGATAACAGTCAGAGATTTCCTCTACTCCTGCACATTCGTTGCCTTAAATGTTTACCTTTCCTTAGTCGCATCCAACTTTGGTGGTGTCGCATAAGAGTTCGTCATTCTTTGTTTCGTATACATTTGCTTCCAGTGTGCTAAACTGGAGAGTAGCGAATTCATGTTACTATCCTTACAAGGAAAACTTATTTTAAGTGGCATTTCTAAGTGAGATGTGTACCATATTAAAGGGCAGAAATGCTGATTCCAAACCTGCCTTCCTTATCTGTATAACGTTTATGGACGAGGAGTTACGAGCGTGTTTTATAGCCAAAAATTGAATGTACAGTTTGGATAAAATGAGTTGCTAAAATCTTACTTGTCTTTAAATAACGCAGCCAAGTTTGATATATCTTTTACTTTGGAGTATTTTGAGTAAAGTGTTCTGATGATTATCGCTGCTCCATTGAAGAGCAGCAAAAGTATTACGGCTATTTTTGTTCTACTTGCACATTCAACTTTTTGCTTCAATAAGGCGCTCATAACTTCTCGTCCATAGATGTTCTGCAGATAAGGGCAAATTTGAAATTAGCATTCTATGCCCTTCAGTAGGCACACATCCCATCTAGAAAGGCTACTTTGACTAAACACGCATTCCTTGTTAGACTTATTGTTAGTTCAAAAGAATCTTGTGAAACTCCTTTTCGATGTGGCGAATCATATCACAGTTTTTAGACTCTGTTCGTTCAAAACTATCTTGCAATCAAATAAGAATCCATGATGCGCACTTTGTAGACAAGGCAGATCAGATACAAAACGTGAAGACTGATATCTGCCTGAAATCGATCACTACAACATTTAGCGTTCGCAGCAGCTATTTTGCAGTTAGCTTTAATCTTCCTCTCGCCTCTCGAGCAATCCCCGAGGTCGGAAAACGCCAAAAAAGTTTTTCTTCTGACTTTTCGAGCACAGTACCTGACTCAGCTGCTCCAGAGGGACGTTAATTAGGTTGGAAAGAAAGTTCTCGGACATTGCTTTCAAACAAAGTTTTCGTTTCAATGTAAACACTAATTAGGGCATGCTGCACACCTTTGGATAGAAGAAAGCAATCTCTACAAACTATGGTAAGCGCATTCCTTATCAAGGTTCTCAGTGAAAATTCAGGCGAAAATCCTAAAGCATAGGTTTTTGCCCTAACCCAGAGCTCCAACTTCTATAAATGTTATGAAACCCTCACAAGCTTTAAATTATAGTATACACATATTTACATACTTAGATGCACAGTTCAGATCGAATTTGAGCTTAAACAAAAAGAAAAACGAGGTAATTAAAAAGTGGCAAACTCCGCCCTCATTGGTCCCAGGCTCCAGGCTCCTCCCACTTGCTTAAATTTCAGCTACAAGCAAGTGGGAATACAGCTACAATATTTTGTGTATGTGTATGCATTAGACTTTAAGATATGACAGGTTTGGTCTGAAAATGTCCGAGAACTTCCTTTTCAACCTAAGGGATCTTCAGACCGCGCACAAAGGCGCACGAAGGCGCCGGAACTGCCAAAGCGCAGGGATTTGCCGGCAAAGTGCCATAATGGAATACGCGTGAAATACAGCTCGCGTTGTGCACGTATGTTAGTCACAAGTAGCTACGTGCACAACGGCGCTGTATTTCACGCGTATTCCAATGGTACTTTACCGGCAATTCCCTGCGCTTTGGCAGTTCCGGCGCCTTCGTGCGCCTTCGTGCGCTTTTGTGCGTGGTCTGAACGATCCCTAATAGTTGTGGGAAATTCCCTACTCGCGATTTTCCCGAGCCACTGTATTAAGCGGAGAGTGTATTGCATGAACCTTATTTTAGCAGGAGGTATCAGCACAACCGGCTTCTGTTTTCTTTAGATCTAGCATTTCTTTAGCGGAAACATCCAAAAAACTTCAAGTGATTTTGAAAACGCAGCTTTTTATAACTGATCACTTTTCCCAGTATCTTTCGGGAATCTCACACAAAACGCAATATTTCTTCCAGCGTTCATCCTTCATCGTTTCGCAGGAAATGCACTGAAAATATGACATCATTGGCATCAACGAACGACCATAGACTGAGAATGAAAATATAGTGATGAACGGACCCATCTCTCAGGATCTCTGCATTTTTTTATGCCCCCAGGTTTTTCCCTTGTACATATCCAATACCATTTTCCGTTCCTGTCTTCTTCTATTGTTAACTCCCTTGGATACGACTCTGCCGTTGCTGCTGCGAACAGAATGGCGAGGATGAATTCTCTCATCCACATTGTTGTTGGGATTATCTGTAAAATACGAGTTTGAAAAGTGTACGTGCTGACGCCTTTTTTATATCGACTGTTGCCGTCAGCACGTTGATGATAGTGTCCGCAATGGTTTCAGAGGCAACAGAGATATGCGTACTTTGCGCGGCTTTCTGGTTCTTGCTGCGATTTGTTTACTTGTTTTCGGTCGATCCACTTGATCCGCGTGGTCCACACGGCTGAGAAATCCATCCATAAACACTTCGCGGCTGCGCCGTGACCGTAACACTTAGGATGGGTCCCAGCGCGAACGTAATGTTAAAGTAAGCGAAGTCGTCATCGGGTTACGGTCACGGCGCAGGGTGCGGGTTTTTGGGGGCGAATTTCTCAGCCGTGAATGAATAATCTGCGCTGCCCCTTGGGCAGTGAATTAGTTGGGACCCCTCATCAATTTCCAGGCAAAAAGGCCATGCGGCCAGATTCGCCTGGACTCTGCCTTTAAGGTGCCAATCACAAGGTGGATATTTAGGAACTCGACTCAATACATTGTATTGAAAACTATTTTTACCATTCTACGTCACTTTTACGTCATACGGCGCATTGGTTCTTGAAATCGTTGCATTGCAGCAAGATGTTCTTTTGATTTCAAGGTGAAACAAATCATGTATGCTTTCCATATAATTCTGTTTAAAAGGTCAGCAGAAACGATGAGTATCCAGTGCCGCACTTTTCACTCATTGATAAGAAGTCGGAACTTTTCCATTTGAAACACTTACAAGAACACGATGTTCCTTTGTTTTCAAAATGAGACACCATATCGCGTTTTGCCTAAGTTCGCAAGCAAGACTCTTCCATTTGTAAAGATAACGCTTTCGTAAACAGCAGCACAAATAACATCTCTGAATCAAGTTCCAGCAGAATCTGTAACCGATAACTTCTTACCGTAAATATTAGGTTGTAAAGAAAGTTCTGCCAATCTTTCTCGTAAACACCAAAAATGAATGCGAATGCAAGAGGCTGGTTTAGAATGTGCTCTTAGTGTGCGATGGATGGCCAGCTACTTAACATGCTATTCAGCTCGAATAAATGACGATCAATTAGGAAAAAAAGCCCAAAAAGGATAAAAAATCGACTGCGCTCAGGTCGGCGAAAAGGCACATTTTTCAGGTTATGGACGCGCAGAACCTCCAGAAGCTTGATCTGAAAATTCGTTTTATACCCTGTGTATTGGCTAGGTAAAGCAAGATTCGACTATTACCTGCCCCGGTTTTTGGGTCTTTTTGCATGCAAAAAATAAATCGTTGAATCCAGGGCTCAAAAAATCGAACTCTCCACATGTTTCAAAACGCGGCCAGCGCGCTTTTTGAAAAAGATCATCTATGAAATACCTAATTAGTAGTCTAAGGTTGTTAGTATACATAACCAAAACATTGCTAATCAACAGCCAATCATGATGAAGATATAAGTACAACAATTTAGCTCAACGTCTATTGGCAGAACTTTCTTTACAACCTATTCAATCCTTACATGCGATATAGTGATTTGCAGAACAACGACCAAATCTTCAGCTGAGAACGCAGCCTACATAACTCAAAAGAGGGCGTATGCAACGTAAAATAATTGAAAAACTGCCTAGAAGCTCCAAAATTTGGTTTTCTATCTAATATTGGGTTGACACGAAAGTTCTAGCGTTAGTTGACTAAACCAGTAACATTTAATAATAAGTTTGCACTCTACAAGTAATTTATTAACTATTCGTTGGCAAGCCTTGGAGAACAAGGCATATATAAGGTTGGATCGAAAATTCTGTAGCACTATTTTCAAAAATTTATAACTTCTGATTTTTTCAGCCGATTTGACTGCTTTATTTTTATGTGAAAGAGTAAGTCATGTTCTTTATAATGACATCTCAGATGCTTACTAATGTTCATCTCTTGCATAGATAGGAGCGATAGAAGAAAATTAGTCAAAATTTGAATTTTCTGTGTAGGATCCTAAAAAATCGGAAACTTGCAACAAAAATCGGATCAGTCAGTATTGCAGGTTCTTTTATCAGCTCTTTCTAACTGTGCAAAGTTTGCGCTGATTGAGCGTGTCTATGAAAAGTCATGATTTCCCTGAAAAATGCCAAAATAAAAATTCGCCCTTTTGTATTGCTTGCTCGAAAATCGTAACGTTTCATAGAGACACTCAACCGGCGCAAACATGGAACAGTTAGAAAGAGCTGATGAAATAACCTGCAATCCTGACTGATCCGATTTTTGTTGCAAGTCTCTGATTTTTTATGACCCTACACAGAAAATTGGAATTTTGACTAGTTTTCTTCTATCGCTCCTTATGCAACAGATGACCCTTAGTAGTCTAGGCAGTTTTTCAATTAATTTACGTTGCATACGCCCTCTTTTGAGTTATGTAGGCTGCGTTCTCAGCCGAAGATGCAGTCGTTGTTTTGCAAATTTTACTATATCGCATGTAAGGATTGAATACATTTACGGTAAGGGGTTATTGCAGATTCGGCTGGAAATTGATTTAGAGATGTTATTGTGCTGCTGTTCACGAAAGCGTTATCTTTACAAATAGAAGAGTCTTGCTCGCGAATTTAGGCAAGGCGCGATATAGGTCTCATTTTGAAAAAGAGGAACGTCATATTCTTTTTGAGTAGGCCATATGACCAATTTTCTAAGAGTCTTAAACGAAAAAGTTTGAACTTCTTATCAATAGGTGAAAAGTGCGGCACTGAATACTGTTCATCGTTTCTGCTGACCTCTTAAAGGCAGTGTCCCACCAGACTGGGCGTATCTGGCTCCCGTAGTCATGTAGTAGTAGACCCCTTACCTAATCGATGTTTGAAGTTCGGAGCGAAAAAGGGGGTCTACAAGCCAAAAATTTGTGCGCCATACGCACTCTGGCCTTGCAATCAATATTGCTTGCTGTGTGGGCGGCGTTCGGCCCCACCGTAAGATTCAGCCCACTTTCGGAGCAAATTTTTGGTTTGGTAGACCCCCTTTTTCGCTCCGAACTTCAGACATCGATTAGGTAGGGGGTCTACTATTACATGACTACGGGAACCAGATACCTCCGTCTGGTGGGACACTGCCTTTAAACCGAATTATACGGAAAGCATACATGATTTGTTTGACTTTAAAATCAAAAGAACATCTTGCTGCAATGCAACAATTTCAAAAACGAATGCGCCGTATGACGTAAAAGTTGAGATTATGTAAGGCAGTTAAACAGCCCTAAAGTGACCACGAATTTTTTTTTACCTTACCGAAAATGACTTCGAAAAAAAAAACATGTCAAAATGGACCAAAACGAGTCAATTTTTTTATGACACGTGGCAAGAAAGCAGTCCTTGAAGAATCTATGAAAATTTATTCTTAGGGCCGCATGCACTAACATCCCCGCGGGGAGGGGATCGCAGCTCAAAAGAAAGCTTCATATTCTGAAGCTCCAGATATCTGGATTTCACGTTGTGTCCGTATCATCCGTAAGTATTCCTACTACACTTCACTATGAACACATTGAACAGGAGCGAGAAGCTGCACAAACCGCAATTTCCAGCTTTTGTATGGTGATCCCCGGCGCTTTTCTTTAAAGTCATTTTTCTTTCTCCAGAATTAAAGAAAAACTTCCAGAGTTGTGCAGATTATCTAATCCAACACTGCTTAGCATGTTGCTGATAAGAACAAGTGATGTATCGCAGTCATGAAATTTGCGATGAACCATAAGTCGAAAGTTGGAGTTTACCGAAAATCCGATTTTTCAAAAACTCATTTGTTCTCATCAGTAATTTGCTTAGCAATATTGTGTTAAATAACCCGTAACACTTTGGAAGGTTTTCGTCAACTTCAAAAAAAGAAAAATGACTTGGAAGAAAAGCGGCGGGGATCATCAGGGATCATACAAAAGCTGGAAAACGCGGCTTGTACAGCTTCTCGCTTCTCTTCAATATGTTCATAGTGAAGGGTAGTAGGAATACTTACGGATGAGTACGTAACGTGAAATCCAGATATCTGGAGCTTCAGAATATGAAGCTTTCTTTTGAGCTGCGATCCCCTCCCCAGCGGGGAGGTTAGTGCATGCGGCCCTTAGACTGAAAACGTACTATATGAGTTTTTTGAAAAAATGGGTCCGGATAACGGAAAAGTACCAGCTTTTCTAATGCTAAATTTTCGTGCATTTTGAGTCGCAAAATCATGATATTCCTACACAAGAGCATGCAAGCTCAAGCAAACCGCTTAGAAAACATTGTAGGTTTAATATGGGTTCGTTCGAACGTTTTCGAGTGCGACCATGTTGTTTAGCTTACAACGTATTTATGGAGTAGTCGTGTTTCACGCTCCTCCCCACCCTGCACACCCTGCACATCCTGCACACCGTGAACACTCTGCACATCCTGCACTACCTGCACAACCTGCACAACCTGCACAACCTGCACCCTGCACACCCTGCACACCCTGCAGCCCCTGCACACCCGAATGTGCACAAACAGACAAACTCACAGATTTTCTGCTTTATATATATAGAGACTAGCAGGCACCCGGTCTTGACCGGTTCATGAGCCACGGAGCCAGAGGGAGGAGGGGGAGCGCATAAAATATGTGTTCTGCTTCAAAACCTACGACTTTCCATCTTATCCCGTTTCCATCTGCTGCATTCCTGCCCCCTCCTCCTCCCACCTTTCCTTCTCCGGTCCTGAGCCTATATCCATCTGCAGGATGCATTGTGATTGCAAATGCCTACCTCACATCATCTGGAAGTACCGCATCCTTCTGACCGCAAAATGAGATCGAGCTTTCTGCTGTTGTTTACACCAAAATGTGCAAGCGGTATGATTGCGGTTGATAAGGCTTCATTTTCATTGCTAGGTGCCAAAAATCAACAAAACCCAGCAAATCGTCTCAAAGAGCAGCCTAAAACCATCTACAGGGTCGTAAACATATATGTGCAAAGTTTCAGCTCAGTTGTACGCGCACGAGAGTCTATAAAAAACATACGCTTCAGAGTTGCAAACTTTGACTTTTATAGATACACCAGTTCTTCACCTCTGCTTCGCAGAGGCTCGCACTGGCTCTATGTGCCTTCCTCTTGCTCGCATGATGTTGACTCTGAAGCTCACTATGCGATGCTGACCATCACAAACGAATTGTAAACAACTAATCATTCCATGAGCTTTTCCATATAGGTGCGGCAATTTGGGAAGAGAGAATTTTCGCGTAAAAGATTAAACAAGAATTTCGGTCAGTTACTGAAGCTATTATGGTCGGATAGTTTCCGCAAAGGGCAGTTACCTCCTTCACCTAGGTTTCTGAGCAGGAACCTTCGCAAATAATTAGTGAAACCTTGACAAATTAATGACCTATGCAATTACTCCTTCTTGGCGCTGACTTTGCGTAAAAATAGATATCTTGCCCACTTTCTAGATTCAAGTCTATGGTCTGCGCATTGGTTTGTTAACCAAATCCACAACTTCGCAAAAAGTACGATTCCCGACTCACATTGGTCGGCCAAAAGTCGCGTGAACCCATTTGACGGCAGTTTCCAAGAGTTCCAATCATCGGATCAGCATATGCTTTTGCACTGTTTACCTACTGATAGGGTGCCATGAGCAAAATCTCAGCTCAAGATGTTGCCTACGACACACCCTATGAAGTTCGTGAGTGACAGACAGACATAAACACACACACACAAACAAGCAGACAGACACTCGCTTTATTATAAGTCATGATAGATGTAAAGCTTTGAACTGGTGTAATCACAATTTTAGGGAGCGTTGTAGAGACAGCTATTGCGGTTCACCTGGCACAAGTGATGAATTAACCCTTACGGTAAAATGCAGAGTTCACTTTTGGTTTTGCCGACTCCAATTAGCCTAGTGTAAGAGTTTTCAAATTCTCTGTTTGCTTTCCGAAGCAAAATAGGGCCCTAAATGGCTCAACATCCTTCTTGATTTTTCTACCATAATAATACAGTAACAAAGAGAGAGCGGTAATTTGCTCCATGTCGTGGGCCTAAGTTGAAGCCAGCTCTACAATATGGTACATGAAGGTAGGCAAAAGGCTTCTGTAAAAGGGAGATATTAGCGATCAAGCAGTGTATACTACTTTTGGCACACCCTGTATAAAGCTGAATACTTGTGTGTCTGTCTGTACAGGGTGTCCCAAAAAGATGTGCACACTGTTTGATCGTTAATAACTCTTTTGCTTTCATGTCTTTTGCCGAGCTTAAGGCACTATTCTTTAGAGCGAGTTCAACTGAGATATGCAGTGTGGAGCGAATTGATAGCCGCTCTTCATTACTGTAGGGTTACGGTGGAGAACCTCGAGGAGGGTTTAAAGCCTTTGAAAGTGGTATCTTGCCTTAGAAAGAAAGCCAAACAAGCCAGAAACTCTTGAATTGGGTTAACCGAAGTTGCTGATTCTAAGTATGAAGATTGCACTTCAGTTTACTGCTTCTTTCGTGAATTATCTCAGATCTAGAGTGACAAATGTTTTTCCAATGTTTGTCAGAAATGTGAAAACGCCATCAAGAAAGCTGCGAAAACTGGGGGAAAGCTATGTAGTGAAATCAGCACGCCTTGAAACCTTGCTACGCAAATTCTTAGATTTTTCAAAATTATCTCACCAAAAGGCCTGTTCCACAGTGACACTGTATGCTGAAAATTCAAACCGTAATCCACTGTAATGAAAAGTGATTGATGATTCACGTCATACTGTGAATCTAAGTTGAGCCTCGCTCTACAGAATGCTGCCTCAAGCTCGGCAAAAGATTTGAAAGCAAGAGAGTTATTAGCGATCAAACAGTGTGCACATCTTTCTGGGACACTCTGTATGTGTACGTATGTTTCGAATAGAGATTTATATCTCGGAACCAATTTGGTGCCAACTTGGCACACATATACTTCGGGATGGGGCTGGCGTCGTAAGTCGTAGGCTACTTCGTCGTTAATTTCACGCAGAAAGGGTTTAACGGCAGAAATTAATGCTTCGGCTTCCGATTGGGTTGATGTCGGATGCTTCAGCAGCAAGAAGTCAGATTTTTCTTTATGCTCACGTCAAAAAGCATCTGGAACTGAGAGCCCACCGCTTTCGGCTGAGAAAGTGCAGAATTTCCTACACAACCAGGTCTTCGGACAGCTCAGACAATTATGGCGAGCACCCGCCGGCCACCCACGAGCGACGCCACGCCCATCCCAAGGGCGCGCCGATAAGTGCCCGAACAACGGCAGCGGGTGGCCCGGGAAGCGCCCGATAAATGCGCAATATGCATCCGCGTCTGCCCCAATACACCCGATAAAGCAATGATTAAGATTTTTTCGGGAACCTGTTCACATTCTTTGGCCTTGAATAAAATCCTCGATTACTATACCAGAATTTCCGATGGCCCACCTGGTCCCAGGATCTGGTCCTAAAGAGCTCATCTAGGACACCATTGATAACCACGAACTTGACGCTACTTGACTCTCGCCAAACGACGCAAATGTTGAGGGTAGCCCTATCACTGTGGCGTATCTCGCGCGATAGCGCTCTCTCCTACAGCATGAATTAATTGTGGCGTACAGCAAGACCTGAGGCTCGCCGGATTGATATTGACGGGCCGTCACCTAAAGGGCTGCGGCTTGCCCGAGAACTAAATATGCAGTGCGCCAAATAAGGCCCGGGGCTTGCCCGAGTGTTTCTTTTGGGCCGCGGGTGTTCCAAAAAAACTTTGAAGGCCTGTCCCTAGCGATAACACTGAGCCGCGGGTGGCCAAGAAAATAATCCTTGGGCCGCGGATGGTCAGTCCAAAAATTTAACGCCCGCGCACCGCCGAAAGGGACCGTTAGGGGGCGCGGGTGCTCGCAATAATTGTCTGAGAGAAGGCATTTTCAAAGCAAAAAAGCAGATAATCGGTTTTTTGGAGGTTCGACAAAGCTTGATCAAAAAAGCAACTGTGTAACATTTTCAAAGGCATTATCTCACCAAAACTTGGTTGTCGCCATTTTTGCATATTGCAACCTTTTCACCCCTGTCTAACTCAATGCGGGTTTAAGACCGCATAAAATGCACGAAACCCCGTTTGTGAAAGCCCCATGGAAGAGCAGTGTGAAGAGTTGTGCTCTTCCAGCCTAGCCTTCGCCATAGTGGCGTAACACCATGGAGGTAGACGCCAAGTGGAGGAACTTGTTGAACCTGTAAGGAAACCGCGATCGTCAGTTGCCCAAATCGCGCTTTGTGTTTTACTTTGAGGGCAATTCTCAGCGTAGAAGGACCCGCATCAAGTCGGACTTGGGGCAGTCTCCTCCTCTCTGATGGAATATGTGGAGACCCGTACTACCCTAGACGATGAGACACTGCTTTTAAATGTGTACCTACCTAAGAAAATTTCGGAAGCTAGAAAGTGCTTCAAGGAGTAAAAACTCCAGATGGACCTATTTCTGATTGCCATTCACTGCTTTTTCCAAAATTTTCGATTTTTTTGAATAACTATGCAAAAACGAGATCCATTTTGATATCTTACAGGGCTGGCAAAGACACAGCCGAACCAACTTTGGAATATTTTATTGGCAACAGAGTGAGTTGTGGCATTTTTTAGATTGGACCTATAATTTCGTTCAGCATTCTGTATTGAGTAGAATACCGTGCCATTTTCTTTGAGCGTGGCCCAAGTGCAACTGCTCAGATCTGATGATATGTTGAGCAGAGAGAAATTTGGCACTGCCTTTCCGAATACATATTCAAAATTTTACATGTTCGCTAATTCCTTGGGTGCCTCAAAGAGCATGCTTTTATCTTTTTTATTTCACTAACAAAAGTCTCCTTCCTGTGATATTGCTTGACTACTTTTGCAATGAACCTTCAGGCATGATGCTCGCATGGTGTTGTAATACCAATTTTGGAATTCCGTTGGCGTTGATTCTTTTGCTTGGATGTGGAAAAAAACCCGGTGAACCGGTGAACTTTAATCCGTTTTCTTCGAAGCTTCCAGACCTTATCGTCACAACCCATGTTTGACATTCGCAGCACCATCCCTTCCCAAAGACAGCCCAGTTAGCCTTTGAAGTACTAATTCTTACAGATTCCAACTAGTGCTTGTGAAAACGACATCATCCTATTTAGTGATATACACAATGTCGAGTTTTGTCATCAGTTAAAAATTGCCTTCATTTCCAGAATTGTCATACATGGTAAGTGACACGGCTTATTTTTGCTAACGCCAAAGTAGATTAGGTCTCATCAAAGGGTTCTCGGCTCTTTCCAGCCTTAATGCATGTAGAACTGCGTTACGGCTTGCGTTTCCGAGAGCTGAAGAAATTTGAAAAAAAAACAAGTTTGTGGCTATTCTATTTGTCACACAATAACGAGATCAGTCTCAGCTTGGTACTACTGTACCAAGCTACTAGCTAGCTAGTAGCTTGTACTGTACGACTAATCACGGTTGCAAATGGAGCTAGGCTACTCTGCCGCATTTTGGGGCAAATGATGGTTCAAACTAGAAGAAACTACCACCAGTTTTTGGACAAAAAATAAAAACTGCACAGAGCTTTACGACAAGAGAGAAGCTAGACTAGAGTTTTACATTTGAAATTGAGTGCAAGCTGATTTATTTTTTGAAGCTTGTGCAAATATCCAGTGCTTATGCTTGCAACTGACAAGGGAAGAATACTAACATTCGCTTTTGGAGATGGGACACTTATAATCGGAATCAGCTTTAAACGCTGATTCCAAATATGCTGTTCCTAGCTGCTTAGCTATTCCGAAGCGAGTTATAGGCTTGCTGTTGTGAGTAAACAAACTTCTGAATGTCATAAGATGGTGTGTAGATAAGAATCTGCTCGAAAGAAGCGCTAGGATATTGGACCAGCATCAGATTAATTCCTTTGATATTGAAAGCGCGCGGTATACAATTGCAAAACCACCTATACGTTGACACCGTAGCATCAGTAGGGCGAGGAGCACCCAACCTTTGCATAGAAAAGAGACCGTAACTCGCTTTACAATAACGCTAAGCAGCTAAGAATGGCATATTTGGAATCGGCGTTCAAAGCTGATTCCAAATATATGTGTTTCATTACAAAGGCGAATCTAAGTTAGTATCCTTCCCTTGTGAGTACAATTATCTTTCTGACCGCTCACAAAGATGACAAATCGTTGACGATAATTTCATCGCTTCATGTTGCTATCAAAACAGTCAGTCGAGGAGCAAAATCATCTAGTTCAAAACGCAAATCCCATCGAGAAAAAAATAAAAACAAAACAATATCCAAGGTTTTTTGCTGCAATTTCCTCAGTAGCATTTAGCAATAAAGAGACTATGCTCCAAATCTCAACAGAAAGTGGACAAGTTGTCTGCACTTTGTAGGAGTGCTTGCCTGTTCAGTATGGGAATACGCTTGAGGAGAAATAAGATCTGCAGCTGAACTTCAAAAACAGGAAATTGTCCTCTCTGTGATGATAAATATATAGTCCCATGTGCGAGTGTTTTTAAGATAAGAAACGGATTTGTATAGTGTTTGTGTTGATGTAAAAATTCTGTCGTTCTCGTCGACATGAATAAATTTTGCTTGGTTCTTGGAAAACGAGCTTTGTTGCTGTATATGCAACATCTTCGTCATATTCAAATGCCTATTCATCTTAGGATTGGTTAATTTTATAAGCAGCTCGTCGACATGAATAAATTTTGCTTGGTTCTGGGAAAACGAGCTTTGTTGCTGTATATGCCAACATATTCATCATATTCAAACGCCTGTTAGTCTTAGATTGCTTAATTTTATAAGCAGCACTCATATGTTAACTATGGCTATGGTAAGAGCGATGATGTAAAAGTTTATGTTACAGCCAGAATTAGAGGAATTCGATGGGGCTTACAAATGTTGAGGAACGGGTCTGTGAAGGCAGTATCTCTCTAATGAGATAGTATGGGTCTGGACAGATTGATAAAGAACCTTCCAATCAGTCCCCCGCGCAACCTCGACTGATACGAGAAAACTTCATTGCTCTCAAAGTGGCCCGCGAAGGGCGATTTAGGCCGTTTGCGCCACGCTGACAAGTACCGCTTTTTTGGTCTTCTTGCTCTTCATAATGCGACTCTGGTCGGGTCATAATCAGGTCTCGTCTGAAGAATGAAGGAAAACTAAAGAGTAAGTTTGAGTAAACGCTGCTTTCAGAGTTACCACTTTAAAAATTGTAGACGTCAAACAACTCGTGTAGGATCAATTAAAAAAGATCTCGGAGTCAGCTGTTGCAGCATTGCTTCCTCTTTCTCTTGTCAAATTTTGGTAAAAGAATCTTGGGTGATAAAGAGAGATGTGCAGAAATAAGTGCCACTTTCACCTGTTTAGTTTCCCTATTTTTTCAATAACTGCAAAATTCGTAGGTGCTTTTCGGAGGAGCAAGATTATTCGGTCCGGTTCGTTAAGTTTTCAATAATTATATTCTTGGTGTGATCTTGAGTACATGAAACTTTTTCCACGATTATGTAATTTGGACTCATGAGTTTCTGTGCCAGGCAGCTGACCCTCAATATCAAACTTGTGCAAAATGGTACGAAATTTCACTTTTATGCTGTAATCTTGTAATTTAAAGCGCTATAACACCGTCAAGCGCACCAAGCTTTTGCAACGTAACACCGACTTATGTTCTGACATCATTTGCAAGTAACTATAGATTGGAAAACAGATACTTCCTTCTTCAAAACCCCGTCTTTGACATAATAACTGTTTGTTTTTATGCGCGACAATGAGCTCAACTAGACACGACCAAGCATTTCGACAGAAAACAGGAGGAAGATCTGCGACAAAAAAAACAGAATTGACCAGCTGTTTTGAGCTCGATTGTTGGAAGCATTGAAGTCCTACAATGGAATGTTTCAGCTTTGCATGTAAAAAAGAGCTAAGGTTGCAAAAATTATTTGAAAAATGTCCTGGTCTTACGCTTTGATGACTAAAATCTGGCAACACCTCTTTTGAGAGTTTTGAGTCACCCGCAAAAGCTATCCATTTTGGGCGTCGACCTCTAAATTGGAACGGTTTTGAGGAATTTGACCAAAACACAAAAGTAAACTGTTTCCATTACATACAAGAGCTATGTGTACCAAAAAATAGAAATATTTGAGTTTATTCTTGTCAAAAAACAATGCCATCAAATTTCGGTTTCAGTCCGGGTGTTTGCTTTAATGACCAACTGACAAGTCTAGAAAGGTTGTTAGGCCATTTAGAAAAAATAAAGGAATTTCGAAATGTGATAATATGTACATTTCCCGAAAAGGAGGTCTGATGGTAAAAAATGGTGAGGAAAAAATTTACGCATCAACATTGCGGCAATCCAATAATTTTTCGGGAAAAGATGGCTTTACCAGATTTTGTCTTGAATTTTTTTCTGCCATGTTTTTGAGGGCTAACAATAAATAATAATAAAAATGAGATGGGGCAAAATTTTGCACATGTGTACCTTAGGTAAAGTAGTTATTAGTCACTTTGGCTGATAATATCTTTCTCTAAAATTACTGATTACATGATATCTTTTCTTTTTGGAAAAATGGTGGCTCGAGTAAGCAACATTTCCAGTGATTATCGAGTTCCTTGATGTATCTCCTCTATCAATCCAACAAGGGCTTAACGGAAGCTTTCAAACAAGATTTGCTTTTCGACAGTGTCCACTCAGCACAATTTTTCATGGAAACGTGTGTTCAGCGGGTCACTCAACCCATGTAGTCAGTAGCGTTACACGGCATCCAGAGATTTTTATGATTTTAAAAACGAAAGCTGCATGGTCAGATCATCCACATTAAAAGCTCATTTCTGTGGCCTGTCTTCTTAAATCTTCAATATTCTATTCAAATTTCATAAATAAAGCAGACTTTCAGCTGTTCTATGAGTCTGCTCGCAGTTCTGAATGGAAAATCTTATTTCTGAACCGATCCGGACCAAACTTTGCACACGTACTCTTCAATAGGCTGGTGTGGTAGGCTACTTTTCTTAACGGATATCGACTATCAATTTCTTTGCTAATTCCAAGCTATGAGGCGGGAGATATCCCAGGATGGAAATATTGTTCAGAAATAAGTGATGGCGGTCTCTATCATAGTACACCGACAAGGCCGTCGAAGCCGGACGTATGTCAGCTGAAATAGAAATAAAGACTGATGGTTTCACAAGTATTCTATAATACGATTGGCCTTTACCTTAGTTGGAAGCATATGCAAATGCAGAGGTGCGATTGTAGACAACTAAAACTTAGCAGGATATGGTCAAACTGAGCGTTGTGCTGAAATTGTTTCCGAACTTCCAGATGAGTATGAATCCATAAAAAAGCAAACTATGTATGATTGTACCCGTTTTGATACGCTGATTTCGAATGATTATGATGAATGTGCTTCTTCACCACTGTAAATCCGCGCCATCAGGCTGCTTTTCGAATTATGGTGCGGTTCATGATTAGCGAACACTTCAAACGAATCCTTTCTTCATTTAAAACTGCAATCTTTCGAACCAAACATTTTGTAAAGTTACGCTAATAAAATTGAAATATCCGCTATACACAGTACCCAGCGCAGTTTGAAAAGGGGAGCGTTAATTTTCTCACAAGGCTCAAAATGCGTTTGGAGTCAGTGCGCTCCTATTACTTCTGTTTTTTTTTTTGCGTTAAAGCACTCTAATTAGTTTCTCACGATGCTATGAGGTGGAATGAGCTTTTTTAGATATCACGCTTGAAAAATCTGCGTGTTTACGTCGCGATTTCCAACCACGTTTCAACTTTCTCAAGCCTCAGAGATCAGCTTCTGTTTTGCGCAAAGAGTCGCGATGAAACAATCACATTGCTTGTATGCTGATGTGTCCTAGCTGAAGTGTCTGGATTTCTTGCAGATCTAGTCTTGAGGATTTGGAGCTGAAAAGTCAGTAGATGGATAAGTGCAATAGTAAACAGTCATTTGTGGAAGATGACGTCTGCGCGGCCAAAACAAACGCTCAGTGTAGAACTTTTGCGGTCATATAAAAGATCTTACAAACTTGTACATAATGTGTGCTTAGCTTAGCAGTAAATTTATATAAATTAAATCTTGAGGTTCGAAATCTTGCTTACATAAGGGTAAGGTCGGAATTTAGTTGAAAAGCGCGACGAGAACACGGGAATTTGCCAAGCGTCAAACAAAATATTCATCGAAAAAGCTTAATTTATCTCATAGCTTTGAAAGACGCTAAATGGATGCTTCAACCGCAGAAAAACAGGCATTTTTGGAGCGCACTGACTCCAGCATTCTAAGCGCGCTGGGTACAGTATATATCGGATGTTTCAAACTTTGTTACTGTAAGTTTACAAAAAAATTTGAGTCGAAAGGTTGCAGTTTTGAGTAGAAAAGAGCTTCGTTTGAAGTGTTCGTATAATGATGAGCCGCTAGAAAGTCGCAATCGGCGCGAAAACATTTCCAAAATTAACTCAACTTTCATTTTGTACCGTTTCGGCTATGCTCTGTCACAGAGTACCAAAGGTTTCTAAGCTTTTCCAAAATGTCTCGAAACCCTTAAATGATGGGTGTACTTATAATTATGAACAGCACCATATACAGGGCGTCCCAAAAGTAAGTACACACTTTTCAATCGCCAATATCTCTCTTTTCAATTGGCCTTTTTTTGTCAGTTAAGAACCATTCTGTAGAGGAGGCTTCAACTTTGATTTACAGTATCGATCGAATCACCGATCACCCTTCGTTACTGTGAGATTACGGTAAGAACTTCCAGCATGTGGAATCATTGAGAACTATGCCATGTGACAAAAAATTTTCAAAAAATCTGAAAAATTGTGTATTAGGGTTTTCGCGCACGCTGATTCCACCACATAACGTTTTACGAGTGTTTTCAGCTTTTTTGACGGTGTTATCACATTTCTGACAAAAACTGGGAATTCGGTTATTACGGTTTACCTGGAATAACTTTGGAAAGAAGCATCACAGTAAAGTGGAAATTTCATATTCGAAAACAGCGGCTTTCACAACCATAGCACAAGGGTTTTTGGCTTGTTTGGTTTGTTCCAAAACAGAATATGGCTTCCAATGGCCTAAAACCCTTGTGGAAGTTCCTACAATAATCCTACAGTAATGAAGAGCGATCGGTGATTCACTCGATACAATAAATCTAAGTTGAATCCTCTTCTACAGAATGGTGCTTGAAAGGCGGGAAAAGATGCAATGATATTAACGATTGAAAAGTGTGTACTTACTTTTGAGACATTCTGTATATTAGGTTGTCCCAAAAGTAAACTCCTTTTTTGAATAATTCACGCTGTTTTTGCTTTACTGGTAGATTGTATCATTCGATAGAGCAGATCAAGCTCTATAAAAAGTCCACCAAGGGTCCGCCTAAGTCGCATTTCATGTAAAGTTTGAAGCCAAAATCGAGAAAAATTTTGTCACCTGAAAATTGGATTTTTGCGAGAAAAAGCCCTACGGATCTCCTCTTGGTCATTATACAGCAGGCACATAGTAGTACTCAAATATACTTTCGCCGAATTTTTTTCGAGTATAGAAAGCGAGAAACAAAAATTGTCCTAAAATGGCAAGTTCCGCCCCCAGCCCCTCCCACATATGTCATTGTATGCTACAAGCCTCACTAAGTATGATTACAAAACCTTATAGCTGTAGGTGCTCTTATAATCGAGAAATACCAAGTTTTACATTAAAAAAACCAGAAAAAAGGCGTTTTAACATTTTCGGGCCATCTTTTTTCTCAATTTTGAGCCCACAAAAAAATCCGCCAAATACATTTTTGGGCACTACTATGTGTCCACTATATAAAGACCAAGTTGGAAGTCGGTAGGAATTTTCTGGAAGAAGATTCGATTTTTAGGAAAGCTGAAAAATTTGGATTTTTGGCCCTAAATTTTGCCTGGATTATGACTTAGGTAGGTTCTCAGTGGTCTTTTTGTAGAGATTGCTCTGCTCTATCGAATGGTACCATAAGTCTATCGGGAAAACAATGACAGCTCAAATTATTTGGAAATGGAGTTTACGTTTGGGACAACATAATAAGTTGGAACTCGGATAATCTCTCATATTTATGCGCTCTTGACTCCGTCCAGATAGTCGTATGGCAGATATTAAACATGTGCTGAAATCAGCGTCTCAGAACGAGTTCGACGATATACAGCTTGTTTTGGCTGGGTTAATGACCGTTTCCTACTTTAAATTATCTAGCCAGAGACTCATTCTTCTAGATCTTTGCTGAAGCAGGGTACTTTTCAGAGGTTCCTCCTCTTTCATGCACATTTCTGGCCTTGACTGCTTCCTATAGTTGCCAAGTGGGGTCAGCATGGGAGTCATTGGTCATGAGTTTACATCTTTTATGCTTTCAGTGCGCCAAACCTCTCTAACGGATAGCAGCAATTTACATCGCCGTTTTCGAATTCAGTGAAATAAATACTTCTAGGAATCAAGAAGTTCGGTGCTGCGCATTTTGTGCTGACAAGGTATATGTTGCGGAAGGCAGACGACATCTACAAAGAATTCAAGAAGAATATTTGAGTACTTCCATCCGATATTCGCCGCTAGGATTTTTTCCTTCAAAATGCTGCGAGATAGTTGCGTGCAAAATGTGCAGGAGGGAAAACTTTTGATATCTGATTCACAACCGCAGTAAAGTTGACGCTTTCATATAGGACAGCGAGTTTGGATGCTTTCTGCTCAGCAGTGAGGGGTTGGGGATCTAATTTGTCACTTGCGCGATATTAAGGAAAATCACGCAAGACGTGCTGGATACTATGTCGTGCAAAATAGCTAACGCTTCAGAATGCTAGCAGTAGTTGAGAAAGTTCTACCTTCTGCCGATCTTAGTTTAGCATGATGTAAGCAAATTCGACTTTTGCTTTCCGCGGACCAGGCAGAGCAACAGCGGAATTCCCATTCCTCATTTAAACTTCGAAAACGCATGTTTTATAAGTGAATCGAGTCGAAAGGACAGCCACTATTTCACACTCCTTGATTCTTATTCCTTGAATTTGCTGCTTTCACAGAAGTTGATTGAGCAAAATCTCTTCTTGCGTTCATCCTTTAGAGTTCCGCAGAAACTGCACTGAAATTTCGCATTAATAGCATTGATGAAGGGTTTGTTAAGGTGAGAGTAAAAAGCAAAAGTATGCTAATGAACAAACTTTTGTTCCTTGCTCCATACAAAATTCTGCTTTTCCATCCTTATCTCTAAGGCATATAGGTGCTATGAACTCTTGTGGGTGGTAGTTCATTGCAAGATTTTGGATCGTGTCGTCACTTTTGGATTTTGTCGACACTACTGCCAACAGAGCAGCAGTGATGAATCCTTTCCAAACCCACATTGCTGGATTTACCTGTAAGGCATGTATTCGAACAGTGTTAGAGCCAAAGCCTTTTTTCATTATCGATTGTTACCTTTGAGAAAAGCGTGTGAGCAAAATTTAGCTTTTGGAAGATGAGAAAATTAGAATAAACAGATTACTTTGATCTCCTCAGCAAAGTACTTTATGTAAAGTGGCCGCCAAAGAGTTACGAAAAAGTCGTCTTTTTTTCCATCGCTCACTTTCAGATGGAAAACAATGATGAAAAAATGATAGGATCGCACAAGATGATTGAGCTTCTAAAAAGCTACACCTCACACATAACGCTTCCGGGAAAACATGGATTCTAAAAAATTCAAAAACCTTTTCAGGTTTATGCTTGCAACTAAGTGCAGTTATCTTTTCCACCCCTTACAAAGATGACAAATCGTTGACGATAATTTCATCGCCTACATATTGCTATCAAAACAAGCAGTCGAGCGAAATCACCGAGTTCAAAATGCTAATCCCATCGAGAAAAAAAAAAAGAAAAACAAAACAATATCGACTGAAGGTTTTTGCTGCAATTTCCTCAGTAGCATTTAGTAAAAAGACTATGCTTCAAATCTTAAAATTAAGTGGACAAGTTGTCTGCTCTTTGTAGGAGTGCTCGCCTGCACAGTGAATATGCTTGTGGAAAAATAACATCTGCAACTGAACTTCAAAAACAGGAAATTGTAAGTTTTCTCTGTGATCTTAGAAGTATAGTCCCATGTGCGAGTGTTTATATGATAAGAAATGATTTTGTATAATGTTTTGTAGATGTGGAAATTCTGTCGTTTTTGTCGACATGAATAAATTTCGCGTGAAGGTTTCTTGGACAGTGAGATTTGTTGCTGTATATACAATTCATTACGTTCGAACACCTATTCATCGCAAATTTCATAAGCAGCTACTCATATGTTAGCTATGGGAAGAGTGAAAGTATAATAAAAATTCATGTTACTGCCAGAATTAGAGCAATTCGATGGGACTTACAAATGTTGAAGAACGGTTCTGTAAGGGCAGTGTCTCACTAAAATTGAGGTAGTAGTGTGGATCTTGACAGACTGATAAAGGACCTTCCAATTAGTCCCACGCGCAACCTCGACTGATACGAGAAAACTTTACGCTGAGATTGCCTTCATAATGCAAATCAATTCGGGTTATAATCAGACCTCGTCCGAGGAATGAAGATAAACTAGAGTGTAAGTTTGAGTAAACGCTGCTTTCAGGGTTATTATTCCAACAAGTAGACGTCAAATTTCGTATAGTACCGACTGAAAATCTCGGAGTCATTTTTCATTGCTTCCTCTTTCTCGTACCAGATTTTGTTGAAGGAATCTTGAGTGAGCAAAGAGAGACGTGCAGAAATGCAGCAGGGTCACTTTATTCATTTACTGCAAATTTCGTAGGTGTTTCTCCAGAAGAAAATTTGTTCACTCCCTTTCGATAGGTTTCCAGTAATTACATTCTTTGTGGAGCTTGACTACAAAAATTTTCTTCATGTAATTTGGACTCATGAGTTTCTGTGCAGGGCAGGCTGCGTGCCTTCACTATCAAACTTGTGCAAAATGATATGAAATTTCACTTCAAGCTTGTAATCTTGTGATTTGGAGTGCTATAACACCGTCAAACGGACCAAGCTTTTACAACGTAACGCAAACTTACCTGTTCTGATATCATCTGCAATTACTATAGATTGGAAACAGATGCTTCCTTCTCCAAAACCCCGTCTTTGACATAATAACTCTTTTCAAGTTTTGTTTTTATGCGCGGCAATAAGCTCAATTAGCCGCGACCCAGCAGTTCGAGAGAAAACAGCGAAAAAGATCTGCGAATAAAAAATTAGAAACAGAATCAACCAGCTGTTTTGAGCTCAGTTGTTAGAAGCAGTACCTCACAATGGAATGTTTCAGTTTTTCATGTAATAAACAGCTAAGTCTTGCAAAAATTATTTGAAAAAAATGTCTTACTCTTACGCTTTGCTGAAGGAAGATTTGGCAACACCTCATTAGGGATTTTTGGGCCACCCGCAAAAGCAATCCATGTCGGGCATTGACCTTTAACTAAAACTGGTTTCAAGGAACTTGACCAACTTGCAAAAGTATACTATTTATGTCAAATACAAGAGCTATGTGTACCAAAGCATCAATCTGTTTGAGTTCATCCTCGCCAAAAATTAATAGAATTTCGGTCTCTAACGCGGATGTTTGCTTCAATGTTTTCAACTAATAGTTGAGGAACCTTGTTTAGATGATTGTTAGAAAAAGTATGAAAGAAACTTCGGAATGATACTCAAATGTCTCGAGAAGAAAGTTTGGTGGTAAAAATGTTGCGAAAAAGGCTTGAAGGCATAAGCACAGAAAAACTACAATTGCGAACTTTCCATCCCTTCTTAGCGTTCTGGATGCGCTGAGCCTAGGGCTGTGCTTGAAAAGTCAAAAAATAAATGCTTCCCATGGTATTTCCGGTCTTGGAGATTGCTGGAGGGTGGGCGAGTGTTCGCCAACTGAGTCGCGATTGGCCTCCTGTTCGATCAGCCAACTGCCGCCAAAATGGGTGGAGTTACTGTGTCCTGCAGCCAGTGGCTCTTTTTGGGGCAAATCGCTCGCAGGGCCCGCTCAACAATCTTCAAGGCCTGAAAACGCAGAGAAACACTTTTAGGGCTTTTCAAGCATAGCCCGTACTCGGCGCTTCCAGGAGACCATGTAGGTGTGGAAAGCGCAGTCTCAATTTTTCAACCACTGCCTTCAAGAAGCACTGCAGCAATCTAATAATTTCGCGGAAAAAGATTGGCTTTAGATTTATGTTTTGAATTATTTGCCATGTTTTTGAGGGCTAGCTTTGCATTTGTATAGCTTGGAGTAGAGTTTATGTTATTGGTTAATGTTTTGCTGATAGTACGTCTTTCTTTAGAATTACTAATTATTTGATTTCTTTTCCTGCAAATTTGGCAAATGGGGTCAAATAGGCAAATGTCAGTGAAATATCCAGTTCCTTGATGTACCTCCTCCATCGATCCAACAGGCACTCAGCAGAAGCCGTCAAGCAAGGTTTGCTTTCAACAGTATCCACTCAGCAAATCAGTATTTTATTCGGGGATGCGTGTTCAACTCCCAAACCATGCAGTCCCCATTACTGAGTTCAGAAATTTTCATGATGTTGAAAACAATAACTGCGTGATCAGGATCGTTCACTTTCCAAGGCCTTCTATAGGCAGTCTCCTCAATTCTTCAAAATTCTATTCTTACTTTGTACATAAAGCTAAAAATCTGTGTGTATGTCAGCCCTGTGTGTTTGTCCGTATTTTCTGGATGGAAAATCTCAATTCTAAACCGATCCGGACCAAACTTTGCGAACGTACTCTTCGGGAATAGGCTGGTATCGTAAGCTACTTTTCTTAACGGAATATCGACTTTATCGATTCCTTTGCTAACTTCAAGCTAGAGGCGAGAGCGTCCCAGGATGGTGAGTTTGTTGATTACCATTACATGTGGGGCAGGAAACTGGCATATAGAATGCGACGAGGACAATAAGAAATGGCAACCTCTATCATGATGTATCGAAAGGCCGGCGAAGTTGCATATGTCAGCTAGTATGATAATGAAGCATGAATGATTGCAGTCAAGTAGCTACTAAAAACCCTCAATCAACCTTCAAGCACGAGAAAGACTTTTACAACTACTCATTTCAAACAAATGTGGTGAGCCATATGGCTGCGACATAGTCAGGTTTGAACCTCAATATCTGCTCCAGTGAGCTGTGACAGATGTACTATGTATTTTGCCATGCAGTATATTGCTTTCATTGTGTTACATAAAAATTACCTCTTGCGAAACGAATTTTTCAAAACAGTCCCATCTCAACAGTATCCTAGGCTCGAGATGCAAGGCTTCGCACCATTCCAAAGGCATTCCACCTTGCATCGTATGGTTGCCGATTTGTGAGAGATCACACTCTGCAAAACGCAGTCCTACATGAAAATTTCATTTGAGAGTACTACTTGCCAATCATTTTCGAAATTATTCCGACTAGTTGCAATAAGAGGTAGGTAAGTAAAATGTAAAACAGTTCGTAGGAGAAAACGTTGCCGGCGTTGTTTGGAGACTTCGAAAGCAGCAGGCTAAACGTAACTCAGCCAGATACTAATCAAAGCTGTCCTAGAGCAATTTCTATTTCAAAATCAGTCCGTGTAATGATGTCGCTTATTGTGCTACAATCTGTCTTGATGTAGATATCACAGATTTAGCGATGGCCCTTGCGTCGGGTTTGCACACATGTCTTATGGACATTTTTCCACCTTCAGCAGCACCATTCGCTGCCAACGCATAAGAAAATAATACCTAGAGAACATGCGCGCAAACCTGTAGCCGCCAAAACGAGGCAGCAGCCGCGAGAGCCACTAGAGCTGTAACACTCCAAGGAAGAGATCATACAGGGTATCCTGCAAAATGTATCGGACGTGACTCTGCACCACTTTTGCGATCGTGCTCTTTAGTGAATGAAGTTCCGCCTTTCCATACTCATGATGGGAAATGATCAGAGAGCACGCTAACGAGAGGTGCAGAACTTAAAGGCAGCAGCTTGCCAAAACCGAACATCCCGAAAGTTTGACATGCAAGGTTGGTTGCGCCCCAAACACGAGAACAGTGCAGGTCCAAGCGCACAGCATGCTGCCCGTAACTAGAAAATCCCGTTACGTGCAAACCATTCTAATACGCGCGGACGAGCTGGCGATTCCCTCTGATCCGTCAGAGAAGTCATGCCGCAATGTTATAACTGCGAGGGTTCAGCAACGATTCTGCATCTCTAAACATGGCGGGACGTGCTCCACCCATCCAAATTCAAAATTGGAAGGTTAGTCTTCGGAATCAGCTCTTCGAATTACCTCAGGTAAGCAAAAAACTTCAAGTCGAGAATCTGCCGAGCCGCTGCCTTTGAGCAGCCCCACCCACCGCCGCCACCCCTAGTGAATCAAAAGGTAATAGCTGGTTCCTCAAAATGCGATTATGTTGTTTGAAAAGCTTTTAAAACATGTAAAAAGTTGAGCAGTGAAATTAGTATTCGTCAGAAAGCTGATGCACAGTTCTCCAAATTTACTGAGAGATTTTTGAAAACAGCCACTTAACAATGGCGCTTATGCTATTCCTACCGTAGACCTACAGTAATGAAGAAGTATCGGTAATTCGTTTTATATCGTAAACAATATAGTTTTTGAAGGATCTCGAAAGCCTCTAATATAATGTTACTAGAGATAAAACTTCTAATACATTTTTTTGGAACGCCCTGTATAATGCCAATTTTATCAAAGTTAGTGGAAGACAACTCTTCTCTGTTTGATTTTGGGATATGGTTTCCGTAAGAGTCATCCATATCATTTGCAGGTCACATCTTACAACGGTCGATTTGCTTGTCTTCAGAACAGCACATTCAATCGCGATTCTAATTGAGAAGGAGAGCAGAGAACGAATGATACACCGTGTCACCACAAAAGAAGATCTTGTACGCATTCATAGTTCCTGCACCTTTATCTCTATTTTGATCAGTGACTATTTTCGAGCAGATTTTCCTTTCTTGATGCCACTACTTCTTGTGTTCACCATTGAGCCAAATAAACAGCCACTGCACCATGCATATCTAGCTGAACACATTCTAGTGGTAAAATTTTTGATTTTTGTTTGGACTATTTCGACTGCTGCAACGTTCACTCCCGATAATAGAACGCTTATGGAGTGAGTTTGTGGGCCAATTTGGCACTTCAGCAAAGAAGCTTCTCATCTTTTTCCTTTTTCTAAAGAAAACAAGAAACAGGTTCTAGCTCCGCGACTTCTACGTTCATTTGCATTCTTTTGAATTGACATTAATGGTCATTGTCGCCCTTTTCCCCAAACTGCGTTTTTTATTCTTGAGGACTAACCGTTCGCCATGACGGTGTTCTAGCTTGCTTATCGCTCAGGGAACAACAGTCAGGAGCAGGTCCAAGAGTTTCATAATGTTATATAATTCATATTTTCATAGCTTCACTGACCACACTGACAGCACTGTAAGCACTTTATATTGTGACAAGAAACGCAAGAAGGTAGAAAAAGGCACGAGTGCTGAACTACTGCTGCAAAACTACTGCAATTTTGTTCACGTCAACAGCATAAATCAACACAGAAGATTTGGTAAGAAGGAAACCGAGCAAACCGAGCAGTCGGCAAAATACACATATTCAAGAAATCTTCAAACAAGGAGAGCTCATAGGCTGAAAAAAAAACACACGAAAAGTAGTGTCAAGGTAGGCTTGATTAAGAGCATATAAGGCTAATAATTAAATAGAACATCGAAATCAGATATTGTGACTTTTCAAGCGTCGTTTGGTATGTTTTCATGGTATACTGTTGTTCTATTTTACGATCAAGCTGCAGCACTGCACACTGCGCTAATTCATGGGAAGTATCCAAACAATTTGCAAAATTAGAATTTCTCTTCAACATTCTGCGGCCACTCTGCAGTTATGCTTGGTAGCCATGAAAGTTCGCAGTCATTGGTCATGGAAATGCACTTACAAACCTCCAGTGATTGCCAAGGACTCTTATAAAACACCTCTTTACATGTCACCTTGGTTGGAGTCATATGCAAGTGCAGAGGCACGGTAGACAAAATCAGCGTTTAAAGCGAAGCTTTTGTTGAGTAATTGATACATCCAACTTTGAGAACTCCTGCTGGGACTGATAACAGTCAGAGATTTCCTCTACTCCTGCACATTCGTTGCCTTAAATGTTTACCTTTCCTTAGTCGCATCCAACTTTGGTGGTGTCGCATAAGAGTTCGTCATTCTTTGTTTCGTATACATTTGCTTCCAGTGTGCTAAACTGGAGAGTAGCGAATTCATGTTACTATCCTTACAAGGAAAACTTATTTTAAGTGGCATTTCTAAGTGAGATGTGTACCATATTAAAGGGCAGAAATGCTGATTCCAAACCTGCCTTCCTTATCTGTATAACGTTTATGGACGAGGAGTTACGAGCGTGTTTTATAGCCAAAAATTGAATGTACAGTTTGGATAAAATGAGTTGCTAAAATCTTACTTGTCTTTAAATAACGCAGCCAAGTTTGATATATCTTTTACTTTGGAGTATTTTGAGTAAAGTGTTCTGATGATTATCGCTGCTCCATTGAAGAGCAGCAAAAGTATTACGGCTATTTTTGTTCTACTTGCACATTCAACTTTTTGCTTCAATAAGGCGCTCATAACTTCTCGTCCATAGATGTTCTGCAGATAAGGGCAAATTTGAAATTAGCATTCTATGCCCTTCAGTAGGCACACATCCCATCTAGAAAGGCTACTTTGACTAAACACGCATTCCTTGTTAGACTTATTGTTAGTTCAAAAGAATCTTGTGAAACTCCTTTTCGATGTGGCGAATCATATCACAGTTTTTAGACTCTGTTCGTTCAAAACTATCTTGCAATCAAATAAGAATCCATGATGCGCACTTTGTAGACAAGGCAGATCAGATACAAAACGTGAAGACTGATATCTGCCTGAAATCGATCACTACAACATTTAGCGTTCGCAGCAGCTATTTTGCAGTTAGCTTTAATCTTTCTCTCGCCTCTCGAGCAATCCCCGAGGTCGGAAAACGCCAAAAAAGTTTTTCTTCTGACTTTTCGAGCACAGTACCTGACTCAGCTGCTCCAGAGGGACGTTAATTAGGTTGGAAAGAAAGTTCTCGGACATTGCTTTCAAACAAAGTTTTCGTTTCAATGTAAACACTAATTAGGGCATGCTGCACACCTTTGGATAGAAGAAAGCAATCTCTACAAACTATGGTAAGCGCATTCCTTATCAAGGTTCTCAGTGAAAATTCAGGCGAAAATCCTAAAGCATAGGTTTTTGCCCTAACCCAGAGCTCCAACTTCTATAAATGTTATGAAACCCTCACAAGCTTTAAATTATAGTATACACATATTTACATACTTAGATGCACAGTTCAGATCGAATTTGAGCTTAAACAAAAAGAAAAACGAGGTAATTAAAAAGTGGCAAACTCCGCCCTCATTGGTCCCAGGCTCCAGGCTCCTCCCACTTGCTTAAATTTCAGCTACAAGCAAGTGGGAATACAGCTACAATATTTTGTGTATGTGTATGCATTAGACTTTAAGATATGACAGGTTTGGTCTGAAAATGTCCGAGAACTTCCTTTTCAACCTAAGGGATCTTCAGACCGCGCACAAAGGCGCACGAAGGCGCCGGAACTGCCAAAGCGCAGGGATTTGCCGGCAAAGTGCCATAATGGAATACGCGTGAAATACAGCTCGCGTTGTGCACGTATGTTAGTCACAAGTAGCTACGTGCACAACGGCGCTGTATTTCACGCGTATTCCAATGGTACTTTACCGGCAATTCCCTGCGCTTTGGCAGTTCCGGCGCCTTCGTGCGCCTTCGTGCGCTTTTGTGCGTGGTCTGAACGATCCCTAATAGTTGTGGGAAATTCCCTACTCGCGATTTTCCCGAGCCACTGTATTAAGCGGAGAGTGTATTGCATGAACCTTATTTTAGCAGGAGGTATCAGCACAACCGGCTTCTGTTTTCTTTAGATCTAGCATTTCTTTAGCGGAAACATCCAAAAAACTTCAAGTGATTTTGAAAACGCAGCTTTTTATAACTGATCACTTTTCCCAGTATCTTTCGGGAATCTCACACAAAACGCAATATTTCTTCCAGCGTTCATCCTTCATCGTTTCGCAGGAAATGCACTGAAAATATGACATCATTGGCATCAACGAACGACCATAGACTGAGAATGAAAATATAGTGATGAACGGACCCATCTCTCAGGATCTCTGCATTTTTTTATGCCCCCAGGTTTTTCCCTTGTACATATCCAATACCATTTTCCGTTCCTGTCTTCTTCTATTGTTAACTCCCTTGGATACGACTCTGCCGTTGCTGCTGCGAACAGAATGGCGAGGATGAATTCTCTCATCCACATTGTTGTTGGGATTATCTGTAAAATACGAGTTTGAAAAGTGTACGTGCTGACGCCTTTTTTATATCGACTGTTGCCGTCAGCACGTTGATGATAGTGTCCGCAATGGTTTCAGAGGCAACAGAGATATGCGTACTTTGCGCGGCTTTCTGGTTCTTGCTGCGATTTGTTTACTTGTTTTCGGTCGATCCACTTGATCCGCGTGGTCCACACGGCTGAGAAATCCATCCATAAACACTTCGCGGCTGCGCCGTGACCGTAACACTTAGGATGGGTCCCAGCGCGAACGTAATGTTAAAGTAAGCGAAGTCGTCATCGGGTTACGGTCACGGCGCAGGGTGCGGGTTTTTGGGGGCGAATTTCTCAGCCGTGAATGAATAATCTGCGCTGCCCCTTGGGCAGTGAATTAGTTGGGACCCCTCATCAATTTCCAGGCAAAAAGGCCATGCGGCCAGATTCGCCTGGACTCTGCCTTTAAGGTGCCAATCACAAGGTGGATATTTAGGAACTCGACTCAATACATTGTATTGAAAACTATTTTTACCATTCTACGTCACTTTTACGTCATACGGCGCATTGGTTCTTGAAATCGTTGCATTGCAGCAAGATGTTCTTTTGATTTCAAGGTGAAACAAATCATGTATGCTTTCCATATAATTCTGTTTAAAAGGTCAGCAGAAACGATGAGTATCCAGTGCCGCACTTTTCACTCATTGATAAGAAGTCGGAACTTTTCCATTTGAAACACTTACAAGAACACGATGTTCCTTTGTTTTCAAAATGAGACACCATATCGCGTTTTGCCTAAGTTCGCAAGCAAGACTCTTCCATTTGTAAAGATAACGCTTTCGTAAACAGCAGCACAAATAACATCTCTGAATCAAGTTCCAGCAGAATCTGTAACCGATAACTTCTTACCGTAAATATTAGGTTGTAAAGAAAGTTCTGCCAATCTTTCTCGTAAACACCAAAAATGAATGCGAATGCAAGAGGCTGGTTTAGAATGTGCTCTTAGTGTGCGATGGATGGCCAGCTACTTAACATGCTATTCAGCTCGAATAAATGACGATCAATTAGGAAAAAAAGCCCAAAAAGGATAAAAAATCGACTGCGCTCAGGTCGGCGAAAAGGCACATTTTTCAGGTTATGGACGCGCAGAACCTCCAGAAGCTTGATCTGAAAATTCGTTTTATACCCTGTGTATTGGCTAGGTAAAGCAAGATTCGACTATTACCTGCCCCGGTTTTTGGGTCTTTTTGCATGCAAAAAATAAATCGTTGAATCCAGGGCTCAAAAAATCGAACTCTCCACATGTTTCAAAACGCGGCCAGCGCGCTTTTTGAAAAAGATCATCTATGAAATACCTAATTAGTAGTCTAAGGTTGTTAGTATACATAACCAAAACATTGCTAATCAACAGCCAATCATGATGAAGATATAAGTACAACAATTTAGCTCAACGTCTATTGGCAGAACTTTCTTTACAACCTATTCAATCCTTACATGCGATATAGTGATTTGCAGAACAACGACCAAATCTTCAGCTGAGAACGCAGCCTACATAACTCAAAAGAGGGCGTATGCAACGTAAAATAATTGAAAAACTGCCTAGAAGCTCCAAAATTTGGTTTTCTATCTAATATTGGGTTGACACGAAAGTTCTAGCGTTAGTTGACTAAACCAGTAACATTTAATAATAAGTTTGCACTCTACAAGTAATTTATTAACTATTCGTTGGCAAGCCTTGGAGAACAAGGCATATATAAGGTTGGATCGAAAATTCTGTAGCACTATTTTCAAAAATTTATAACTTCTGATTTTTTCAGCCGATTTGACTGCTTTATTTTTATGTGAAAGAGTAAGTCATGTTCTTTATAATGACATCTCAGATGCTTACTAATGTTCATCTCTTGCATAGATAGGAGCGATAGAAGAAAATTAGTCAAAATTTGAATTTTCTGTGTAGGATCCTAAAAAATCGGAAACTTGCAACAAAAATCGGATCAGTCAGTATTGCAGGTTCTTTTACCAGCTCTTTCTAACTGTGCAAAGTTTGCGCTGATTGAGCGTGTCTATGAAAAGTCATGATTTCCCTGAAAAATGCCAAAATAAAAATTCGCCCTTTTGTATTGCTTGCTCGAAAATCGTAACGTTTCATAGAGACACTCAACCGGCGCAAACATGGAACAGTTAGAAAGAGCTGATGAAATAACCTGCAATCCTGACTGATCCGATTTTTGTTGCAAGTCTCTGATTTTTTATGACCCTACACAGAAAATTGGAATTTTGACTAGTTTTCTTCTATCGCTCCTTATGCAATAGATGACCCTTAGTAGTCTAGGCAGTTTTTCAATTAATTTACGTTGCATACGCCCTCTTTTGAGTTATGTAGGCTGCGTTCTCAGCCGAAGATGCAGTCGTTGTTTTGCAAATTTTACTATATCGCATGTAAGGATTGAATACATTTACGGTAAGGGGTTATTGCAGATTCGGCTGGAAATTGATTTAGAGATGTTATTGTGCTGCTGTTCACGAAAGCGTTATCTTTACAAATAGAAGAGTCTTGCTCGCGAATTTAGGCAAGGCGCGATATAGGTCTCATTTTGAAAAAGAGGAACGTCATATTCTTTTTGAGTAGGCCATATGACCAATTTTCTAAGAGTCTTAAACGAAAAAGTTTGAACTTCTTATCAATAGGTGAAAAGTGCGGCACTGAATACTGTTCATCGTTTCTGCTGACCTCTTAAAGGCAGTGTCCCACCAGACTGGGCGTATCTGGCTCCCGTAGTCATGTAGTAGTAGACCCCTTACCTAATCGATGTTTGAAGTTCGGAGCGAAAAAGGGGGTCTACAAGCCAAAAATTTGTGCGCCATACGCACTCTGGCCTTGCAATCAATATTGCTTGCTGTGTGGGCGGCGTTCGGCCCCACCGTAAGATTCAGCCCACTTTCGGAGCAAATTTTTGGTTTGGTAGACCCCCTTTTTCGCTCCGAACTTCAGACATCGATTAGGTAGGGGGTCTACTATTACATGACTACGGGAACCAGATACCTCCGTCTGGTGGGACACTGCCTTTAAACCGAATTATACGGAAAGCATACATGATTTGTTTGACTTTAAAATCAAAAGAACATCTTGCTGCAATGCAACAATTTCAAAAACGAATGCGCCGTATGACGTAAAAGTTGAGATTATGTAAGGCAGTTAAACAGCCCTAAAGTGACCACGAATTTTTTTTTACCTTACCGAAAATGACTTCGAAAAAAAAAACATGTCAAAATGGACCAAAACGAGTCAATTTTTTTATGACACGTGGCAAGAAAGCAGTCCTTGAAGAATCTATGAAAATTTATTCTTAGGGCCGCATGCACTAACATCCCCGCGGGGAGGTTAGTGCATGCGGCCCTTAGACTGAAAACGTACTATATGAGTTTTTTGAAAAAATGGGTCCGGATAACGGAAAAGTACCAGCTTTTCTAATGCTAAATTTTCGTGCATTTTGAGTCGCAAAATCATGATATTCCTACACAAGAGCATGCAAGCTCAAGCAAACCGCTTAGAAAACATTGTAGGTTTAATATGGGTTCGTTCGAACGTTTTCGAGTGCGACCATGTTGTTTAGCTTACAACGTATTTATGGAGTAGTCGTGTTTCACGCTCCTCCCCACCCTGCACACCCTGCACATCCTGCACACCGTGAACACTCTGCACATCCTGCACTACCTGCACAACCTGCACAACCTGCACAACCTGCACCCTGCACACCCTGCACACCCTGCAGCCCCTGCACACCCGAATGTGCACAAACAGACAAACTCACAGATTTTCTGCTTTATATATATAGAGACTAGCAGGCACCCGGTCTTGCCCGGTTCATGAGCCACGGAGCCAGAGGGAGGAGGGGGAGCGCATAAAATATGTGTTCTGCTTCAAAACCTACGACTTTCCATCTTATCCTGTTTCCATCTGCTGCATTCCTGCCCCCTCCTCCTCCCACCTTTCCTTCTCCGGTCCTGAGCCTATATCCATCTGCAGGGTGCATTGTGATTGCAAATGCCTACCTCACATCATCTGGAAGTACCGCATCCTTCTGACCGCAAAATGAGATCGAGCTTTCTGCTGTTGTTTACACCAAAATGTGCAAGCGGTATGATTGCGGTTGATAAGGCTTCATTTTCATTGCTAGGTGCCAAAAATCAACAAAACCCAGCAAATCGTCTCAAAGAGCAGCCTAAAACCATCTACAGGGTCGTAAACATATATGTGCAAAGTTTCAGCTCAGTTGTACGCGCACGAGAGTCTATAAAAAACATACGCTTCAGAGTTGCAAACTTTGACTTTTATAGATACACCAGTTCTTCACCTCTGCTTCGCAGAGGCTCGCACTGGCTCTATGTGCCTTCCTCTTGCTCGCATGATGTTGACTCTGAAGCTCACTATGCGATGCTGACCATCACAAACGAATTGTAAACAACTAATCATTCCATGAGCTTTTCCATATAGGTGCGGCAATTTGGGAAGAGAGAATTTTCGCGTAAAAGATTAAACAAGAATTTCGGTCAGTTACTGAAGCTATTATGGTCGGATAGTTTCCGCAAAGGGCAGTTACCTCCTTCACCTAGGTTTCTGAGCAGGAACCTTCGCAAATAATTAGTGAAACCTTGACAAATTAATGACCTATGCAATTACTCCTTCTTGGCGCTGACTTTGCGTAAAAATAGATATCTTGCCCACTTTCTAGATTCAAGTCTATGGTCTGCGCATTGGTTTGTTAACCAAATCCACAACTTCGCAAAAAGTACGATTCCCGACTCACATTGGTCGGCCAAAAGTCGCGTGAACCCATTTGACGGCAGTTTCCAAGAGTTCCAATCATCGGATCAGCATATGCTTTTGCACTGTTTACCTACTGATAGGGTGCCATGAGCAAAATCTCAGCTCAAGATGTTGCCTACGACACACCCTATGAAGTTCGTGAGTGACAGACAGACATAAACACACACACACAAACAAGCAGACAGACACTCGCTTTATTATAAGTCATGATAGATGTAAAGCTTTGAACTGGTGTAATCACAATTTTAGGGAGCGTTGTAGAGACAGCTATTGCGGTTCACCTGGCACAAGTGATGAATTAACCCTTACGGTAAAATGCAGAGTTCACTTTTGGTTTTGCCGACTCCAATTAGCCTAGTGTAAGAGTTTTCAAATTCTCTGTTTGCTTTCCGAAGCAAAATAGGGCCCTAAATGGCTCAACATCCTTCTTGATTTTTCTACCATAATAATACAGTAACAAAGAGAGAGCGGTAATTTGCTCCATGTCGTGGGCCTAAGTTGAAGCCAGCTCTACAATATGGTACATGAAGGTAGGCAAAAGGCTTCTGTAAAAGGGAGATATTAGCGATCAAGCAGTGTATACCACTTTTGGCACACCCTGTATAAAGCTGAATACTTGTGTGTCTGTCTGTACAGGGTGTCCCAAAAAGATGTGCACACTGTTTGATCGTTAATAACTCTTTTGCTTTCATGTCTTTTGCCGAGCTTAAGGCACTATTCTTTAGAGCGAGTTCAACTGAGATATGCAGTGTGGAGCGAATTGATAGCCGCTCTTCATTACTGTAGGGTTACGGTGGAGAACCTCGAGGAGGGTTTAAAGCCTTTGAAAGTGGTATCTTGCCTTAGAAAGAAAGCCAAACAAGCCAGAAACTCTTGAATTGGGTTAACCGAAGTTGCTGATTCTAAGTATGAAGATTGCACTTCAGTTTACTGCTTCTTTCGTGAATTATCTCAGATCTAGAGTGACAAATGTTTTTCCAATGTTTGTCAGAAATGTGAAAACGCCATCAAGAAAGCTGCGAAAACTGGGGGAAAGCTATGTAGTGAAATCAGCACGCCTTGAAACCTTGCTACGCAAATTCTTAGATTTTTCAAAATTATCTCACCAAAAGGCCTGTTCCACAGTGACACTGTATGCTGAAAATTCAAACCGTAATCCACTGTAATGAAAAGTGATTGATGATTCACGTCATACTGTGAATCTAAGTTGAGCCTCGCTCTACAGAATGCTGCCTCAAGCTCGGCAAAAGATTTGAAAGCAAGAGAGTTATTAGCGATCAAACAGTGTGCACATCTTTCTGGGACACTCTGTATGTGTACGTATGTTTCGAATAGAGATTTATATCTCGGAACCAATTTGGTGCCAACTTGGCACACATATACTTCGGGATGGGGCTGGCGTCGTAAGTCGTAGGCTACTTCGTCGTTAATTTCACGCAGAAAGGGTTTAACGGCAGAAATTAATGCTTCGGCTTCCGATTGGGTTGATGTCGGATGCTTCAGCAGCAAGAAGTCAGATTTTTCTTTATGCTCACGTCAAAAAGCATCTGGAACTGAGAGCCCACCGCTTTCGGCTGAGAAAGTGCAGAATTTCCTACACAACCAGGTCTTCGGACAGCTCAGACAATTATGGCGAGCACCCGCCGGCCACCCACGAGCGACGCCACGCCCATCCCAAGGGCGCGCCGATAAGTGCCCGAACAACGGCAGCGGGTGGCCCGGGAAGCGCCCGATAAATGCGCAATATGCATCCGCGTCTGCCCCAATACACCCGATAAAGCAATGATTAAGATTTTTTCGGGAACCTGTTCACATTCTTTGGCCTTGAATAAAATCCTCGATTACTATACCAGAATTTCCGATGGCCCACCTGGTCCCAGGATCTGGTCCTAAAGAGCTCATCTAGGACACCATTGATAACCACGAACTTGACGCTACTTGACTCTCGCCAAACGACGCAAATGTTGAGGGTAGCCCTATCACTGTGGCGTATCTCGCGCGATAGCGCTCTCTCCTACAGCATGAATTAATTGTGGCGTACAGCAAGACCTGAGGCTCGCCGGATTGATATTGACGGGCCGTCGCCTAAAGGGCTGCGGCTTGCCCGAGAACTAAATATGCAGTGCGCCAAATAAGGCCCGGGGCTTGCCCGAGTGTTTCTTTTGGGCCGCGGGTGTTCCAAAAAAACTTTGAAGGCCTGTCCCTAGCGATAACACTGAGCCGCGGGTGGCCAAGAAAATAATCCTTGGGCCGCGGATGGTCAGTCCAAAAATTTAACGCCCGCGCACCGCCGAAAGGGACCGTTAGGGGGCGCGGGTGCTCGCAATAATTGTCTGAGAGAAGGCATTTTCAAAGCAAAAAAGCAGATAATCGGTTTTTTGGAGGTTCGACAAAGCTTGATCAAAAAAGCAACTGTGTAACATTTTCAAAGGCATTATCTCACCAAAACTTGGTTGTCGCCATTTTTGCATATTGCAACCTTTTCACCCCTGTCTAACTCAATGCGGGTTTAAGACCGCATAAAATGCACGAAACCCCGTTTGTGAAAGCCCCGTGGAAGAGCAGTGTGAAGAGTTGTGCTCTTCCAGCCTAGCCTTCGCCATAGTGGCGTAACACCATGGAGGTAGACGCCAAGTGGAGGAACTTGTTGAACCTGTAAGGAAACCGCGATCGTCAGTTGCCCAAATCGCGCTTTGTGTTTTACTTTGAGGGCAATTCTCAGCGTAGAAGGACCCGCATCAAGTCGGACTTGGGGCAGTCTCCTCCTCTCTGATGGAATATGTGGAGACCCGTACTACCCTAGACGATGAGACACTGCTTTTAAATGTGTACCTACCTAAGAAAATTTCGGAAGCTAGAAAGTGCTTCAAGGAGTAAAAACTCCAGATGGACCTATTTCTGATTGCCATTCACTGCTTTTTTCAAAATTTTCGATTTTTTTGAATAACTATGCAAAAACGAGATCCATTTTGATATCTTACAGGGCTGGCAAAGACACAGCCGAACCAACTTTGGAATATTTTATTGGCAACAGAGTGAGTTATGGCATTTTTTAGATTGGACCTATAATTTCGTTCAGCATTCTGTATTGAGTAGAATACCGTGCCATTTTCTTTGAGCGTGGCCCAAGTGCAACTGCTCAGATCTGATGATATGTTGAGCAGAGAGAAATTTGGCACTGCCTTTCCGAATACATATTCAAAATTTTACATGTTCGCTAATTCCTTGGGTGCCTCAAAGAGCATGCTTTTATCTTTTTTATTTCACTAACAAAAGTCTCCTTCCTGTGATATTGCTTGACTACTTTTGCAATGAACCTTCAGGCATGATGCTCGCATGGTGTTGTAATACCAATTTTGGAATTCCGTTGGCGTTGATTCTTTTGCTTGGATGTGGAAAAAAAACCGGTGAACCGGTGAACTTTAATCCGTTTTCTTCGAAGCTTCCAGACCTTATCGTCACAACCCATGTTTGACATTCGCAGCACCATCCCTTCCCAAAGACAGCCCAGTTAGCCTTTGAAGTACTAATTCTTACAGATTCCAACTAGTGCTTGTGAAAACGACATCATCCTATTTAGTGATATACACAATGTCGAGTTTTGTCATCAGTTAAAAATTGCCTTCATTTCCAGAATTGTCATACATGGTAAGTGACACGGCTTATTTTTGCTAACGCCAAAGTAGATTAGGTCTCATCAAAGGGTTCTCGGCTCTTTCCAGCCTTAATGCATGTAGAACTGCGTTACGGCTTGCGTTTCCGAGAGCTGAAGAAATTTGAAAAAAAAAAACAAGTTTGTGGCTATTCTATTTGTCACACAATAACGAGATCAGTCTCAGCTTGGTACTACTGTACCAAGCTACTAGCTAGCTAGTAGCTTGTACTGTACGACTAATCACGGTTGCAAATGGAGCTAGGCTACTCTGCCGCATTTTGGGGCAAATGATGGTTCAAACTAGAAGAAACTACCACCAGTTTTTGGACAAGAAATAAAAACTGCACAGAGCTTTACGACAAGAGAGAAGCTAGACTAGAGTTTTACATTTGAAATTGAGTGCAAGCTGATTTATTTTTTGAAGCTTGTGTAAATATCCAGTGCTTATGCTTGCAACTGACAAGGGAAGAATACTAACATTCGCTTTTGGAGATGGGACACTTATAATCGGAATCAGCTTTAAACGCTGATTCCAAATATGCTGTTCCTAGCTGCTTAGCTATTCCGAAGCGAGTTATAGGCTTGCTGTTGTGAGTAAACAAACTTCTGAATGTCATAAGATGGTGTGTAGATAAGAATCTGCTCGAAAGAAGCGCTAGGATATTGGACCAGCATCAGATTAATTCCTTTGATATTGAAAGCGCGCGGTATACAATTGCAAAACCACCTATACGTTGACACCGTAGCATCAGTAGGGCGAGGAGCACCCAACCTTTGCATAGAAAAGAGACCGTAACTCGCTTTACAATAACGCTAAGCAGCTAAGAATGGCATATTTGGAATCGGCGTTCAAAGCTGATTCCAAATATATGTGTTTCATTTCAAAAGGCGAATCTAAGTTAGTATCCTTCCCTTGTGAGTACAATTATCTTTCTGACCGCTCACAAAGATGACAAATCGTTGACGATAATTTCATCGCTTCATGTTGCTATCAAAACAGTCAGTCGAGGAGCAAAATCATCTAGTTCAAAACGCTAATCCCATCGAGAAAAAAATAAAAACAAAACAATATCCAAGGTTTTTTGCTGCAATTTCCTCAGTAGCATTTAGCAATAAAGAGACTTTGCTCCAAATCTCAACAGAAAGTGGACAAGTTGTCTGCACTTTGTAGGAGTGCTTGCCTGTTCAGTATGGGAATACGCTTGAGGAGAAATAAGATCTGCAGCTGAACTTCAAAAACAGGAAATTGTCCTCTCTGTGATGATAAATATATAGTCCCATGTGCGAGTGTTTTTAAGATAAGAAACGGATTTGTATAGTGTTTGTGTTGATGTAAAAATTCTGTCGTTCTCGTCGACATGAATAAATTTTGCTTGGTTCTTGGAAAACGAGCTTTGTTGCTGTATATGCAACATCTTCGTCATATTCAAATGCCTATTCATCTTAGGATTGGTTAATTTTATAAGCAGCTCGTCGACATGAATAAATTTTGCTTGGTTCTGGGAAAACGAGCTTTGTTGCTGTATATGCCAACATATTCATCATATTCAAACGCCTGTTAGTCTTAGATTGCTTAATTTTATAAGCAGCACTCATATGTTAACTATGGCTATGGTAAGAGCGATGATGTAAAAGTTTATGTTACAGCCAGAATTAGAGGAATTCGATGGGGCTTACAAATGTTGAGGAACGGGTCTGTGAAGGCAGTATCTCTCTAATGAGATAGTATGGGTCTGGACAGATTGATAAAGAACCTTCCAATCAGTCCCCCGCGCAACCTCGACTGATACGAGAAAACTTCATTGCTCTCAAAGTGGCCCGCGAAGGGCGATTTAGGCCGGTTTGCGCCACGCTGACAAGTACCGCTTTTTTGGTCTTCTTGCTCTTCATAATGCGACTCTGGTCGGGTCATAATCAGGTCTCGTCTGAAGAATGAAGGAAAACTAAAGAGTAAGTTTGAGTAAACGCTGTTTTCAGAGTTACCACTTTAAAAATTGTAGACGTCAAACAACTCGTGTAGGATCAATTAAAAAAGATCTCGGAGTCAGCTGTTGCAGCATTGCTTCCTCTTTCTCTTGTCAAATTTTGGTAAAAGAATCTTGGGTGATAAAGAGAGATGTGCAGAAATAAGTGCCACTTTCACCTGTTTAGTTTCCCTATTTTTTCAATAACTGCAAAATTCGTAGGTGCTTTTCGGAGGAGCAAGATTATTCGGTCCGGTTCGTTAAGTTTTCAATAATTATATTCTTGGTGTGATCTTGAGTACATGAAACTTTTTCCACGATTATGTAATTTGGACTCATGAGTTTCTGTGCCAGGCAGCTGACCCTCAATATCAAACTTGTGCAAAATGGTACGAAATTTCACTTTTATGCTGTAATCTTGTAATTTAAAGCGCTATAACACCGTCAAGCGCACCAAGCTTTTGCAACGTAACACCGACTTATGTTCTGACATCATTTGCAAGTAACTATAGATTGGAAAACAGATACTTCCTTCTTCAAAACCCCGTCTTTGACATAATAACTGTTTGTTTTTATGCGCGACAATGAGCTCAACTAGACACGACCAAGCATTTCGACAGAAAACAGGAGGAAGATCTGCGACAAAAAAAAACAGAATTGACCAGCTGTTTTGAGCTCGATTGTTGGAAGCATTGAAGTCCTACAATGGAATGTTTCAGCTTTGCATGTAAAAAAGAGCTAAGGTTGCAAAAATTATTTGAAAAATGTCCTGGTCTTACGCTTTGATGACTAAAATCTGGCAACACCTCTTTTGAGAGTTTTGAGTCACCCGCAAAAGCTATCCATTTTGGGCGTCGACCTCTAAATTGGAACGGTTTTGAGGAATTTGACCAAAACACAAAAGTAAACTGTTTCCATTACATACAAGAGCTATGTGTACCAAAAAATAGATGTATTTGAGTTTATTCTTGTCAAAAAACAATGCCATCAAATTTCGGTTTCGGTCCGGGTGTTTGCTTTAATGACCAACTGACAAGTCTAGAAAGGTTGTTAGGCCATTTAGAAAAAATAAAGGAATTTCGAAATGTGATAATATGTACATTTCCCGAAAAGGAGGTCTGATGGTAAAAAATGGTGAGGAAAAAATTTACGCATCAACATTGCGGCAATCCAATAATTTTTCGGGAAAAGATGGCTTTACCAGATTTTGTCTTGAATTTTTTTCTGCCATGTTTTTGAGGGCTAACAATAAATAATAATAAAAATGAGATGGGGCAAAATTTTGCACATGTGTACCTTAGGTAAAGTAGTTATTAGTCACTTTGGCTGATAATATCTTTCTCTAAAATTACTGATTACATGATATCTTTTCTTTTTGGAAAAATGGTGGCTCGAGTAAGCAACATTTCCAGTGATTATCGAGTTCCTTGATGTATCTCCTCTATCAATCCAACAAGGGCTTAACGGAAGCTTTCAAACAAGATTTGCTTTTCGACAGTGTCCACTCAGCACAATTTTTCATGGAAACGTGTGTTCAGCGGGTCACTCAACCCATGTAGTCAGTAGCGTTACACGGCATCCAGAGATTTTTATGATTTTAAAAACGAAAGCTGCATGGTCAGATCATCCACATTAAAAGCTCATTTCTGTGGCCTGTCTTCTTAAATCTTCAATATTCTATTCAAATTTCATAAATAAAGCAGACTTTCAGCTGTTCTATGAGTCTGCTCGCAGTTCTGAATGGAAAATCTTATTTCTGAACCGATCCGGACCAAACTTTGCACACGTACTCTTCAATAGGCTGGTGTGGTAGGCTACTTTTCTTAACGGATATCGACTATCAATTTCTTTGCTAATTCCAAGCTATGAGGCGGGAGATATCCCAGGATGGAAATATTGTTCAGAAATAAGTGATGGCGGTCTCTATCATAGTACACCGACAAGGCCGTCGAAGCCGGACGTATGTCAGCTGAAATAGAAATAAAGACTGATGGTTTCACAAGTATTCTATAATACGATTGGCCTTTACCTTAGTTGGAAGCATATGCAAATGCAGAGGTGCGATTGTAGACAACTAAAACTTAGCAGGATATGGTCAAACTGAGCGTTGTGCTGAAATTGTTTCCGAACTTCCAGATGAGTATGAATCCATAAAAAAGCAAACTATGTATGATTGTACCCGTTTTGATACGCTGATTTCGAATGATTATGGTGAATGTGCTTCTTCACCACTGTAAATCCGCGCCATCAGGCTGCTTTTCGAATTATGGTGCGGTTCATGATTAGCGAACACTTCAAACGAATCCTTTCTTCATTTAAAACTGCAATCTTTCGAACCAAACATTTTGTAAAGTTACGCTAATAAAATTGAAATATCCGCTATACACAGTACCCAGCGCAGTTTGAAAAGGGGAGCGTTAATTTTCTCACAAGGCTCAAAATGCGTTTGGAGTCAGTGCGCTCCTATTACTTCTGTTTTTTTTTGCGTTAAAGCACTCTAATTAGTTTCTCACGATGCTATGAGGTGGAATGAGCTTTTTTAGATATCACGCTTGAAAAATCTGCGTGTTTACGTCGCGATTTCCAACCACGTTTCAACTTTCTCAAGCCTCAGAGATCAGCTTCTGTTTTGCGCAAAGAGTCGCGATGAAACAATCACATTGCTTGTATGCTGATGTGTCCTAGCTGAAGTGTCTGGATTTCTTGCAGATCTAGTCTTGAGGATTTGGAGCTGAAAAGTCAGTAGATGGATAAGTGCAATAGTAAACAGTCATTTGTGGAAGATGACGTCTGCGCGGCCAAAACAAACGCTCAGTGTAGAACTTTTGCGGTCATATAAAAGATCTTACAAACTTGTACATAATGTGTGCTTAGCTTAGCAGTAAATTTATATAAATTAAATCTTGAGGTTCGAAATCTTGCTTACATAAGGGTAAGGTCGGAATTTAGTTGAAAAGCGCGACGAGAACACGGGAATTTGCCAAGCGTCAAACAAAATATTCATCGAAAAAGCTTAATTTATCTCATAGCTTTGAAAGACGCTAAATGGATGCTTCAACCGCAGAAAAACAGGCATTTTTGGAGCGCACTGACTCCAGCATTCTAAGCGCGCTGGGTACAGTATATATCGGATGTTTCAAACTTTGTTACTGTAAGTTTACAAAAAAATTTGAGTCGAAAGGTTGCAGTTTTGAGTAGAAAAGAGCTTCGTTTGAAGTGTTCGTATAATGATGAGCCGCTAGAAAGTCGCAATCGGCGCGAAAACATTTCCAAAATTAACTCAACTTTCATTTTGTACCGTTTCGGCTATGCTCTGTAACAGAGTACCAAAGGTTTCTAAGCTTTTCTAAAATGTCTCGAAACCCTTAAATGATGGGTGTACTTATAATTATGAACAGCACCATATACAGGGCGTCCCAAAAGTAAGTACACACTTTTCAATCGCCAATATCTCTCTTTTCAATTGGCCTTTTTTTGTCAGTTAAGAACCATTCTGTAGAGGAGGCTTCAACTTTGATTTACAGTATCGATCGAATCACCGATCACCCTTCGTTACTGTGAGATTACGGTAAGAACTTCCAGCATGTGGAATCATTGAGAACTATGCCATGTGACAAAAAATTTTCAAAAAATCTGAAAAATTGTGTATTAGGGTTTTCGCGCACGCTGATTCCACCACATAACGTTTTACGAGTGTTTTCAGCTTTTTTGACGGTGTTATCACATTTCTGACAAAAACTGGGAATTCGGTTATTACGGTTTACCTGGAATAACTTTGGAAAGAAGCATCACAGTAAAGTGGAAATTTCATATTCGAAAACAGCGGCTTTCACAACCATAGCACAAGGGTTTTTGGCTTGTTTGGTTTGTTCCAAAACAGAATATGGCTTCCAATGGCCTAAAACCCTTGTGGAAGTTCCTACAATAATCCTACAGTAATGAAGAGCGATCGGTGATTCACTCGATACAATAAATCTAAGTTGAATCCTCTTCTACAGAATGGTGCTTGAAAGGCGGGAAAAGATGCAATGATATTAACGATTGAAAAGTGTGTACTTACTTTTGAGACATTCTGTATATTAGGTTGTCCCAAAAGTAAACTCCTTTTTTGAATAATTCACGCTGTTTTTGCTTTACTGGTAGATTGTATCATTCGATAGAGCAGATCAAGCTCTATAAAAAGTCCACCAAGGGTCCGCCTAAGTCGCATTTCATGTAAAGTTTGAAGCCAAAATCGAGAAAAATTTTGTCACCTGAAAATTGGATTTTTGCGAGAAAAAGCCCTACGGATCTCCTCTTGGTCATTATACAGCAGGCACATAGTAGTACTCAAATATACTTTCGCCGAATTTTTTTCGAGTATAGAAAGCGAGAAACAAAAATTGTCCTAAAATGGCAAGTTCCGCCCCCAGCCCCTCCTACATATGTCATTGTATGCTACAAGCCTCACTAAGTATGATTACAAAACCTTATAGCTGTAGGTGCTCTTATAATCGAGAAATACCAAGTTTTACATTAAAAAAACCAGAAAAAAGGGCGTTTTAACATTTTCGGGCCGTCTTTTTTCTCAATTTTGAGTCCACAAAAAAATCCGCCAAATACATTTTTGGGCACTACTATGTGTCCACTATATAAAGACCAAGTTGGAAGTCGGTAGGAATTTTCTGGAAGAAGATTCGATTTTTAGGAAAGCTGAAAAATTTGGATTTTTGGCCCTAAATTTTGCCTGGATTATGACTTAGGTAGGTTCTCAGTGGTCTTTTTGTAGAGATTGCTCTGCTCTATCGAATGGTACCATAAGTCTATCGGGAAAACAATGACAGCTCAAATTATTTGGAAATGGAGTTTACGTTTGGGACAACATAATAAGTTGGAACTCGGATAATCTCTCATATTTATGCGCTCTTGACTCCGTCCAGATAGTCGTATGGCAGATATTAAACATGTGCTGAAATCAGCGTCTCAGAACGAGTTCGACGATATACAGCTTGTTTTGGCTGGGTTAATGACCGTTTCCTACTTTAAATTATCTAGCCAGAGACTCATTCTTCTAGATCTTTGCTGAAGCAGGGTACTTTTCAGAGGTTCCTCCTCTTTCATGCACATTTCTGGCCTTGACTGCTTCCTATAGTTGCCAAGTGGGGTCAGCATGGGAGTCATTGGTCATGAGTTTACATCTTTTATGCTTTCAGTGCGCCAAACCTCTCTAACGGATAGCAGCAATTTACATCGCCGTTTTCGAATTCAGTGAAATAAATACTTCTAGGAATCAAGAAGTTCGGTGCTGCGCATTTTGTGCTGACAAGGTATATGTTGCGGAAGGCAGACGACATCTACAAAGAATTCAAGAAGAATATTTGAGTACTTCCATCCGATATTCGCCGCTAGGATTTTTTCCTTCAAAATGCTGCGAGATAGTTGCGTGCAAAATGTGCAGGAGGGAAAACTTTTGATATCTGATTCACAACCGCAGTAAAGTTGACGCTTTCATATAGGACAGCGAGTTTGGATGCTTTCTGCTCAGCAGTGAGGGGTTGGGGATCTAATTTGTCACTTGCGCGATGTTAAGGAAAATCACGCAAGTCGTGCTGGATACTATGTCGTGCAAAACTGTTAACGCTTCGAAATGCTAGCAGTAGTTGAGAAAGTCCTACCCTCTGCCAATCTTAGTTTAGCATGATATAAGCAAATTCGACTTTTCCTTTCCGCGGACCGGGCAGAACAACAGCGGAATTCTCATTCCTCATTTAAACTTCGAAAACGCATGTTTTATAAGTGAATCGAGTCGAAAGGACAGCCACTATTTCACACTCCTTGATTCTTCTTCCTTTATTTTGCTGCTTAGCTCACAGAAGATTGAGCAAAATCTCTTCTTGCGTTCATCCTTTAGAGTTTCGCAGGAACTGCACTGAAATTTCGCATTAATAGCATTGATGAAGGGTTTGTTAAGCTAAGCGTAAAAAGCAAAAGTATGCTATGAACGAACTTTTGCTTCGTCCATACAAAATTCTTTTCCATCTTTATCTGTAATGCATGTAGGTGATATGAGGTATATTGGGTGGCGGTTCGGAAGACGTCGGTAGTATTTTTTTGTCGACACTACTGCCAACAGAGCAGCAAGGATGAATCCTTTCCAAATCCACATTGCTGAAATTATCTGTAAGGCATGTTTTCGAACACTGTTAGAGCCGAAGCCTTTTTTTTATCATCGACTGTTACCTTTAAGAAAAGCGTATAAGCAAGATTTAGCTTTTGGAGGATGAGAAAATTAGAATAAACAGATTACTTTGATCTCCTCAGCAAAGCACTTTATGTAAAGTGCTTCCGCCAAAAGTTGCGGACAAGTCGCTCTCCTTTTCCAAAGCTCATTTTTAGATGGAAAACAATGATGAAAATTGAAAGGATAGCACGAGATGATTGAGTTTTTCAAAGCTACACCTCACACATTACGCTTTCCAGAAAACATGGATTCTAAGAAAGTCAAAGACCTTTTTCCAAAAAAAGACTGTCTCAGGGCAGGTCAAAATGTCGCGGACAATAATTCTTCGAACGCCAGAATTTTCTTTTAAGTCCTTTTTTGAAGCAAAAATAGAAGTTTTGTGGACAGGTAAGCACACTATATTATAGAGCTCATCGAGGAAAATTATCAGGTAGTGGATACAAAAAAGAACTAAAGCTTGAATTTTATCCCGCTTTTTTTTTCAAAAAAAAAACTTCTAATCACCATTTTCAAGCTAAATTTCTCAACATGGAAACCTGTGCAAAACATGCTAACGAAGCTGAAGACACACGATGGTATGCAAATAAGTTTAGTTTGAGCAATCCCAGAGATTTTACGGATGAGGTGAAAAAGCGCAGCTTCAGTGGTAGGGTAAGGATTTTTCAGCTAAATTGAACAAAGCTCCTTTCGCTACCAGTTCCATCCTGAAAGTTCAAAACTGTCAATTTTCCTTTGATAGATCCAGTGCGAAGTTCTAGGACTGCTTTGGTGTTGATAATTGGCTTCACTTCAGTAACCTCCAAGGTTGCGCTTTATCCCCCAACCCGTAAAATCTTCAAGATTTCTCAAACCCAAATCATTTGCATACCATCGTTTCGAGTAATTCGAATGAGTCTACTTGCAAGCTCGTAGAATGACTGCCGGTCGAGCTACAAGCCTGCAAAGCGGTGCTAGTCAGTGCAGGTGGGGTCGTGTGCACGCATCAGGAACCATTTCCAGCAAAGAATCTAACCAGCACATGTTCGATGCATAGAGTACGGCAAAAGGATCCATTTTATACGGACAGCTTTGTTGGAAAGTCTTGAATAGGTTTCCATGTGAGAAAATTTGGCTTAAAAAGGTATTTAGAAATTATTCTTGAAATGAGTGAAATAAAATTTGAGTTTGGGTTTTTTCTTAAGTGACCACTACCACTAGTGACTGATTATTGTCCTCGATGAGCTCCATAATAAAGTATGTTTACCTGCCCGCAAAACTTCTATTTTAGCTCCAAAAAAGGACTCAAAGAAAATTCTCGCGTTCGAAGAATTATTGTCCGCGACATTGTGACGCGGCTATTTTCGGACCTTTTTTAGAGAAAGATTTTTAAAATTTTTGTAATGCATGTTTTCTAAAAAGCGCAAGGTATACGTTGTAGCACTTGATGAGCTCTATCACCATATGTAATCCATTCATTTTTTAATCTTTGTTTTCTATCTGAAAAACAGCGATGCAAAAAGGAGGGCGACTTGTACGCAACCTTTTGACGGTCACTGTATGTGCCAATTACGGCTAATTATAAGCTGTCAAATGAAATTTTAACCAAGTTCTGCAAGTATCTTCTCAACTTTTTGAATTTGCGTACGGCACATTCAGTTTCTGGCAGCACTGTGTTGTAAGCCAAAAGTATGCAATTGTTTGTTTTTCGGAAAACTGAAACAAAGCATTTTTCGAAGACTATTGCATGCGGCTTCACCAGAAGCAAAGGGAAGTTGCCATCTTGGTCGTTTGCTTGATTACATAAATACGTTTTACCATACTTTAAGGTTGAAGCCGTCAAATACATGTACTCGAAATTATTAACACGTAAGTTGAATGGAAATGAGATCTGCCGCTTTTGTAATGGACAAGTCGCAGTAACCACACTATTGCACCAAACATTTATTAACCAAAGGCTATCGAAACTTTCCCAGACTTGGAAAGCGTATCGAAACCTTCCTAGGCCAAGTTTCAGGGAAACAGCAACCAGTAATTACTCCTTACGGTGTACGTGTCGTGACTCTCACATGCAATATTTAGAAGAACAACGACAGCATCTTCAGATTAGAACGCAGCCTACGTAACTCAGAAAAAAAAGTTTTGCAGCACACAGTGATCAAAAAACTGTCTTAGAAGTTTCAGTTCTTGATTTTCAGTTCAATATTAGATTGGCAAGAAAGTTCTTGCATAAGTAAAATTCAATGACTTTTTTGAGCCTAGATGCCTATAAAACTCTAAAGTGAAAGACTTTTCTATAGTATAGGTTGGGATAGCTTCAGGGGGACAAAGGCTCCGTAAACAGCCTGAAACTTCAGAAATTGCATCGCTTTATGTGCTAGACTGCAAAACTAAGAAATTTGTGGAAAAACATCAATTTAGCAGAGCCATGCCTAATTCGTACATCCATTTTGAAGAAAAAAATTTTTATACCCGAAAGATCACAGCGTTTTATAAATACTAGGTCTGTTTCTGGTTTCAAGCATTAGCTGGCAATGCTCTAGTATTTTGTTAGGGCCAACAAATCATCAGAAGATTGCAGTTGCGAAATGTGTTTTTCAATCTACTGATACTGAATATCTCTAGGTAGCAAAAATCGCTAGGCATAGAAAGAGCCGTCAATGCTTTTATTCGTTCTAAGCAAAACAAAAAAGTGTAATAATCTCTCAAAAATATAAAAGTTTGTGGTGTGTGAGCAATACCACACTGTCACCAATCTTGTTCATTAGCACTTTTTTAATCATTTAGCTACTACTAACGTCTAGACGGATTATTCATGGAAGATAAAAGGCTAACTACTATATAGCACCGCCGGCTTTGTCATAATCGTCACTGCAACTTAATCATAAATATGAAGCTTAAGGCTCTGATTTTCGTCAAAGTCAAGAAGTGAAGATTGCGCAAGCGAAACGGATGAACCAACAATGACTGGCTTGTGCGGCTCTGCCTTCTAAAGGGGTTTTCAATGCAATAAATGCAAATTGAATGCCTATGCATGACAAAAGGGCATTATTTCGTGATTGTGATCACGAAATAATGCCACTTTTGTACCGTATCTTATCGTTGAGACGTTTCATGCAATGGCATTGATAAAGGCCATGCCTTTATGTATGTGAAAAACCATAGAATTCTCGCATAGGGAATAGCTCTTTATGTTTATCCCCAAAAAGTTGAACATTGAAAAACTTTGCACAAATTCGCCTGAGAGGCGATTGACTAATGTTACGACTCAAATTAGGTTAAATGTCAGCTCAAGTTGCACTCAATCGCAGCAAACCATGCTCTCATTCTAAATGAATAAAAAAATTTTTACAGCATCTTGACTCCATTGAAACATCGGTATCATTTGCGCTTGCCTACTCATACAAATATTTCGCTCTACAATTTTTTGAGTTCGAAAAATCCATTGACAATTTTCCGGCGCTCCACCAAATCATATACATCACACACATGCTGCATGGCAGATACATACTGCTGTGATTTATGATGTCGATAATTCTGGCTTTACGAAGACTTTACTCATTTCAAGGGATTGAAACTTTGATGGATCGCACTGCTGCAACTGTTGCTACTGCATATAAAGAATAATTAATCGAATACAGCGACGCATACATCCCTTTTATACCTACCTTTAGCTCTACTCGAAGCTATCAGTATGCGGAATATTCTTCTTGTAAGTGCAACCATTACTTTCTAGTGTGGAAAGTATCCCCAAACAGGTAGATGCGAATGAAACGAAATGAATGAAATTCCAAAAAATTCTTCTGATTTAAAATCTCTACAAATCAAACTACCTGCGTAATCATTTTTTGGCATCGTTTTTGCGAAAAAAACTGTTGAAAAATTGGTTTTGTGGTGAACTTTTGAAGATAAACATTCCAGGCAAGTCCATAATTTTGCAAAAAATCTCATACAGACCCAGTTTTGTAGGGAAGGCTGCAAGGATCCTTTTGGCGCACACTTTCCGAAGGTTCCTCTTATAGGATCGGATTGTATTTTTGCATAGTGGATATACATGCTACTTGGATGGGTGCTATGACCACAATTCTAGCTCAAAAGCTCGTTCACAAATCCGGTTCGGACGCACAAACGTAAACAAATCTTAGCCCGTTATTATAAATCATGATATTGTGATAAGCATAATATGTCGAATCATGTATTTCAGTTTCTAATACACTGAACAGTTAAGCATTTGCGAAAGTGTCAAGAAGATGTAGTATTCTACGCTTACAGAAGTAAACAAAGCTTTGGCGTTACTTCTCAAAAGATTCTCGCCATACATTGCCCGCAACGAGTATTGGGGCGCATCTAGGGCGCCAATTCCTCAGTTCATACATAGAATAGAAAAGGACACAATAGGCTTTCGAATCCCATCCGAGAAATCCAATGCGATGAGAATTTAGTCTCAAGTGTGTTTTGAAGTTGTAACTAAAACTTAAAACTAAAGAGACTCAGCAGCCCGAAAAATAGAAAAAAATTGTAACTCAGTTTATAAAAATCCTACAAAAATTCTAACTTGCTCGCGTAAACACTATCTACATAAGACGTATATGTACGCAGTTGCCGTATTTTTTCTTGGTTAGAAACCAAGAAAACGAAGATTTTCATGTTTCTACCAAAGTGATCCTGTGCCGTTCCCACACAAGTAGTTGTATACAACAAACCTGTAGAAGTACAGACGCAAATTTCCAGCTCTCTACATGCTTTAATTCTCGAGAAATATTGAATACAGTTTTCCTAGTCATGTGGTTTAAGCTAAAATTCAAATTTTTCGAGAACTAAATCTTGTAGAAAGCTGGAAATTTACGTTTATACTTCTACAGGTTTGTAGTATACAACTACTTATGTGGGAACGGCACAGGATCACTTTGGCAGAAACATGAAGACCTTCGTTTTCTTGGTTTCTATTCGAGAAAAAAATACGGCAACGGCGTACATATACGTCTTATGTGGACAGTGTTTACGTGAGCAAGTTAGGATTTTTGTAGAATTTTTATGAACTAAGTTACGATTTTTCTCAATTTTTCGGGTAATTGAATCTTTTTAGTTTTTGGCTCGAAACTCGTGGTGGATTAGAGCTGTTGCTAAATCAGGATTGCCATCTTGTAGAGCTTGCTTTGCTCTATCGAATGATGTATTGCAACCTACTTAGAAATGAGAAGTTTATGACTTATTGCGGTTGGAATTCAAAACCTGCATTAATTTCCGGACAACCTAATAAAAATTAATTAAAATTAATTCATAATTAATAATTCAAAAATTCGATAATTAATTGGATACAGCGACGCATACAGCCCTTTTATACCTGCTTTTGGCTCTACTCGAAACTATCAGTATGCGGAATATTCTTCTTGTAATTGTAAACATTATTTTCTAGTGTGGAAAATATCCCCCAAGTAGGTAGATGCGAAAGACAAAATGAATGAAATTCCAGAAAATTCTTTGGAATTTTAATTCAAAACTTCTACAAACCAAACTATCTGTGCAGTCATTTTTTGGCATCGTTTTTGCGAAAAAAGTGCTGAAAAAATTGATTTTTATGGTAAACTTTTGAAGATAAACATACCAGGCACATCCATAATTTTACAATAAAATCTCATACAGACCCAATTTTGTAGGGAAGGCTGCAAGGATCTTTTTGGCGCACACTTTCCGAAGGTTCCTCTTATAGGATCGGATTGTATTTTTGCATAGTGGATATACATGCTACTTGGATGGGTGCTATGACCACAATTCTAGCTCAAAAGCTCGTTCACGAATCCGGTTCGGACGCACAAACGTAAACAAATCTTAGCCCGTTATTATAAATCATGGTATTGTGATAAGCATAATATGTCGAGTCATGTATTTCAATTTCTAATACACTGAACAGTTAAGCATTTGCGAAAGTGTCAAGAAGATGTAGTATTCTACGCTTACAGAAGTAAACAAAGCTTTGGCGTTACTTCTCAAAAGATTCTCGCCATACATTGCCCGCAACGAGTATTGGGGCGCATCTAGGGCGCCAATTCCTCAGTTCATACATAGAATAGAAAAGGACACAATAGGCTTTCGAATCCCATCCGAGAAATCCAATGCGATGAGAATTTAGTCTCAAGTGTGTTTTGAAGTTGTACAACAATTCGGCTGACAATCATGGAACGCTCTCCAGACCATTGTTAGAAAGGACGGAAGAAACCTCACATGCGAAATCGAAAAAAAAAAGTTTGATTGAAAAATAGCCGCAAAGGAGTTAAAAACACTCGATGATTTTTCTACCAATCTAATTTCTAATAGAAAAATCTGGATTGATTGCATCAATTTACTGTTTTTCGTTGCTTCTTTTTTGCTTGATTTTGCTTCATGCTTTTCATGGCCAGCATCAAACGGTAGAAATTGAAAAAGCCGTAAGATAGGATTAGGTAAGCATGCTGACTACCAATAATTTTCTAGCTTCTCAATGGATATATCTGGTCAACAGACACTTCGAGGCTGTAAAACAAAATTTTTTTTTCGATAACGTCCAAACTAAAAGTTAACTCATAGTCTAGTTCTACACAGTGCAGCTACGCAAAATCTATAGGATATCAGGTTTTTAAGCCATAAAATGAACGACAACTAACCATGCTTGAACACCATTATTTGCTTCACCGTTGGAGGAAGAAAGCCCTACTGTGTAACTTGCAAACCCACTCAGCCTCTCGTTTCACTTATATTATCATGGAAATATCCCTCTTGCCAAATAAGTTCCCTTAAAAGAAGAATAACGAAAATTCTTTGAATTGAGGCTTTCTGTATAAACCCTGCGAAAATCTGAACGGTTTAAGGACTGAAGCAAAGCGCACTTGGAAAAGCATGAAGAGCATTCAGCATGCGAAGCTGGCGGCAGAAAGCTCATAAATGGGAAAAAGTTGCTCAAACACACTTGCAAAATTTTGCATCAAATTCTGAATAACCTAATGTGACTGTTTTGTGCAGCTGGCGTTACCTTGCGCGGAAACAAACGCACACGCAGAATTAGGATTGTAAACAATTAAAATTTGACGTTTGAGCAAAGCTCGCGCTAAGCCAACCACTCATCCAACTATGAAGACTTCAACTGAGTCGACATGATTGTCAGAGGTTTATCTAGTTCTAGTTTCCGACATACAACCAAGTGGGTTCGGCATATTCGTTTTCGAATGGTTGCATGCGTTAGAGCAATTCCATATAGGACCACGAAAAAGCGAACAACTTTGTAAAGCCTATATTGGTCTCTGCAACGGCTATTTAATCAGCAAGTGGAGGGAAGGAAAGATTGATTTATTACTTACCCGATGCTCTCAGATAGTGCTCAAGTTCCTGTCCCCGCTACCCTGACTGGCGGACGACTTGCTTCCACGGTTTTGCGTGGGGATCCATCGCCCTCTTGATGGACTCCGCGCAGAAACCGAGTCTTTCGCAAACTACATTTGCAAAGTTTGGTTTAATGGCGGATATCTAAACCGCAAGTGCGCCATCTGCGCTGCCGCTTGTGCACTGTCTTAGGCTCGTGGACAAGCTGCTTTTTCCAACTTCTTGTACAATCCTCTGATGATCCCCTGCAGCCGATCGCTTTTTGAGTCATTTTTCTACTTACGAAGTCAGTGAAAACATTCCAGAGTTGCACTGATTATCTCGCCCAGCAGTGCTAAATATTTTCTGGCAGAATAATTGATTATCCAAATACTGAAATTTTCAATAACACATCAATTGTTTCGACACATCAATTGTTCATATTATCAACATGTTTACTGTTGAAGTAAATAACAGTCAACTCTGGAATGTTTTCGTTGACTTCGAAAAGAAAATGAGTTTAAGATAAGGACAGCCGGACACCAAGCATCATTAGGGGATCATACAAAAAGCTGGAATCTGCAGCTCGTACAACTTCTCGCTCTTGTTCAATGTGTTCATAGTAAAGGGTAGTAGCACATTTGCGGATGGATAGACGGCGTGAAATCATGTTTAAAGCTTTAGAATATGAAGATCTCTTTTAGGTTGCGTTCCCCTTCCCCGGGTATGTTAATGCATGCGACCCTAAGGGCCGCATGCACTAACCTCTCCGCGGGGAGGGGATCGCAGCTGAAAAGAAAGCTTTATATTTCGAAACTCCAGATACCTGGTTTCCACGTTGTGTACCTATCCGTAAGTATTCCTACCTTCCTACACTATGAACACATTGAACAGGAGCGAAAAGCTGTACACGCTGCATCTTCCAGCATTTTGTACGATCCCCTGACGATCACCGGTGGCCGACCGCCTTTTCTTCGAAGTACTTTTCATTCTTCAAAGTTAACCAACACTTTCCAGGGTAGTACTGAGCATCTAACACAACAGTGCTAAGCACGTTGTTGATAAGAATAGACAAATTTTTGAAAAATCGAAATTTTCGATAAACCCCAACATTCGATTTGTGGTTCATGCAAATTTCATGACTCCAATACATAATTTGTTTTTATCAGCAACATGCTTAGCACTGTTGGGCTAGACGAACGTTACTTCGGAATGCTTTCGCTAACTTTGAAGAAAGAAAAATGATATTGTAAAAAAGACGGTTGGCCGCCAGGGATCATCAGGGTATCATGCAAAATGCTAGGAAATGCGAGTACAGCTTCTCACTCCTGTTCAATATGTTCATAGCAAAGGATGGTAGGAATACTCACGGATGGATAGACAGCGTAAAATTCAGAAGTTTGAAGCTTTAAAATATGAAGCTTTCCTTGTAAGCTGCGGTCCCCCCCCCCTCCCCCCTCCCCCCGCAGCGGAGATATTAATGCATGCAGCCCCAAAACAAGTAGCTTAGGACGCCTAGAAGTTATGTATTGCCAAACGACCGTCCTCCTTTTTGAGTGCTGGTGGTAGAGACTTACTCTTTATCTCTCTGAGGTAACAGAATCGTCGGCTTTTGTATATCATAGATCTAGCACATCTTCAGTGAATTCAGGTAAACCTCAAGCAACTCTCGAAATGCAGTTTTATGATTAACTAGCTGGCTTACCCGGCTCCGCCGTATGTTCCAAATAGAAAATTCCATTTCTTAACCGATCCGGACCAAACTTGGCACACATACCCTTCGAGCCCCGGCGGGTGTCACAGTCCACTTTTCGTTATCGATCGATGTCGACTTTTTCGATTTTTTGCAAAAATCTGATCACCTCCCCCCCCCCCACGGGGGTGATCAGCATGCTCGATTACCCCCCTGTGCCAAATCCCAGCCCCGTAGCTCAAACTTTGCAAAAAAGTCGATAAAATCGATAAAAGTAATGCACGATTTTAAAAACTAATATTGTATCCGGAATCCCCATGCTCACTTACCCCCCTGTGCAACTCCCAGCCCCGTAGCTCAAAATTTGCAAAAAATCGATAAAATCGATATCGATCGATACGAAAAGTAGCCTATGACACCCGCCGGGGCCCGAAGTGTATGTGTGCCAAGTTTGGTCCCGATCGGTTCAGAAATGGAATTTTCTATTCGGAAAATACGCACACACAGACAGACATACAGACAGACAGACAGACATACATACAAACAGACATTTAGCTTTATATATAAGATTAAGTTAATGCATAGTTTCATCATCAATGTACTTTATCTGATTGTCACAGACGCCTAAGCAAACTTTCTTCTTGCGTTCATCCTTCATTGTTTTGCAGGAACTGCACTGAAATTACTATTATATAATGGCAATAACTAAGGACTTGCTAGGCTGAAAATGAGAGTATAATGGATACTGAGTAGCGAACTTCTGTATCAGCATGGACGCATATCCTTCGTCCCTGTTCATCCTTTTCGTACTCACAAATCCAGGTGAGCTTTCGTCGTTCCTCATCAGTGATCAGGTGCCTTTTTGACGACACCACTGCGAACAGAGCAGCAAGGATGAATCCTTTCCAAATCCACATTGTTGAGACCACCTACTATATCCAAATTTGAAATGTCTGCATTTGAAGCCGTTTTTTTATCATTGACTAGCTGGCTTACCCGGCTCCGCCCGGCCCTGTCAAAACACTGTGATATAGCTCCCAACCCTATCCCTGTACAACGTTTCCCTGGCCCACTTCTACATGCAATTCCCTATTCCTACTGTTTCAGTAATCAGCATGCTCGATTACCCCCTGTGCTAAATCCGAGCCCCGTAACTCAAACTTTGCAAAAAAATCGATAAAATCGATAAAACTAACGGACGATTACAAAAGCTAATACTGTATTCGTAACCATTACAGAAGCTAATATTGTATTCGTAATCAGCATGCTCGCTTACACCCCCCCCCCTGTGCCAACAGCCCCGTAGGTCTAATCTTGCAAAAATTCGATAAAAATCGATAAAACCGATGTCGATCGATGACGAAAAGTAGCCTACGACACCCGCCCCGCCCCGAAATGTATCTATGCCAAGTTTGGTCCGGATCGGTCAGAAATAAAAATTTCTATTCGGAACATACGTACATACAGACAGACAGGCAAACAGACATTTAGCTTTATATATAAGATTACCACCTTTGAGAAAGGCAGGTAAGCATAATTTAGCTTTCAAAGAGTTTGGGTATTAGATTGGGAAGTTTTGATTTACTCAACAGAGCCCTTGATGTATAGGGCATTCGAACTTATGACAATAGCGCCACCACGCGCGACACGCATGCACTTCCGGCAACCGCTTTTTCTTGGTTTTCATCTATACTCGAAGGGTTTTTTCTGCTTACGTATGATAGTGTAACTTACAATTAGACGCTGGAAGTGACTGAGCTGAGAGTTGAGGTGATGCCGTTTTATGTGCGTTATTATGCTCGTTTAGGCGCAAAGGTCGCTGTCAAACTCGTCGTCATGATTTTATAAATCACCTGCACACCACTGCAAGACAAATCATGAAATTCACTATTGTTTTCTATAATTTAGCTTGATTAATAGCTTGATTTGCAACATAAGACAGACGAAAAATGAAGGTCAAACTCTTTGAAGATAAAATCAACTTTTTTAACACATTCACGATAAGGCCGAATTTTTGATTACTGCCGTTTCGGATCAGAGCCTTTTTCACTCTGTCAAACTTACGACCCAACCGTGGGTCGTATCAACCGAATCTTAGTCTTTTTGGAAAAAAAATTCAAGACATGTCTCCGAGAATTTCCCGAGAAGGGTTTTCGAAGGCGCTGATTATCAAATTATAATTTATTTGAGTTTTTGGCATTATCCGGTGAGGTTGAGGTAGTCATTGCGTGCGAACCTAACATCATGGATTTTCATGAAAAGTTGAGTTTTGGGGCTGTTTTAAGTGCTGATCACGATTATAGTGTGCATTTTGTGCACTACTGTCCCACAATGGGGCTACGGTGGCAGTACGGTAGAATTTTTGTAATAATCAAAAAACTGTTGTAAAAATGCGGTATTAGAACTTTTTCGTAATCAGCATGCTACAAAACTTATACATGAAAACTTGAGCTTTCTTGGATAAACAACGCAAAAAATCAATAAAATTAGTAACATCGATAATTTTCAATGGCTAACATCAGTCTGCTGCCCGCCCCGTATTTATCGTGCATGTGCACTTGAATTTTCAGAAACAGCATCATTCTGCGAAGAATTTGAGCTAAAGTCTGTGCCTTATCTCTGTTCACGGCATACCTCCCACTACAGTACAATACCGCTCACAGAATGTGCAAAATTTCCGTGAATGTCGCAGAATTCCAGGAATTCTGCTATGGTTCGCGAAATTTCCGGAGTTTCGCGAAAGTCCCGAAATTTCGCGAACCATCGCGGAATTCCTGGAATTCTGCGACATTCACGGAAATTTTGCACATTCTGTGAGCGGTATTGTACATTACGTTACAGTATCCCGAGCGCGGACTACTTTTACTGGAGCTTCGCTTAGGCGTCCCCAATCATGCGCCAGAACTCCATAAAATTGTGCAAATGACTTGTTTGCACTTGTAGATAATTAAAATAATTTTTAAAATTCTAAAGAAATGCATTTAAGCGTCATGAAAAAATTCTTCGGGGGCGTGGCTGTCGCCACGCTCCCTTCTTTTAAAATTTTGAGCCCGCGAAAATTTTAGAGAGCATATCAAAAAAATTTTCGGAGTGCGTGGTTGACGCCACACACCTTCATCGGAAAAATTTTTTGTCGCTCCCCCTTCCCCCGAGCCGAAACCCTGGGTACGCCACTGATAGGAAGATATGTATAGTTTTCGCAGCTTTCTATCTATCGCTTGCTACACTTTCTGTCTGGCTATGTTTGAACGAATGGCAGTGACTTTTGAGCGCAAATAGAAGTCTGGCGCCCTGATGAGGGGTGAGACCATCGAAAAGTATTGTCTGAAGAGATTTTGCAAAATGGGTCATGCACTGTGCCGTGAATCTGCCTCCATATTCGTGAATAGCATAGCAAGTATAAGCTCCTGCAAGACGAAGGCGGTCGGTTATGTGCAGCGCGGCTGCGACACGGTTGCGTCACAGGCGCGTCACAGCCTCGTTGCAGCCACGTCGCACATCGAACCGACCGCCCTCGTCTTGCAGGAGCTTATACCTCATTCACCATCACGAGGCGCTTTCCCTTCATAATGCGAACAGTCGGCCCCTTCGCTGTTCCTCGCGAAGTGATTGCTGTGCCGTACAACTCTCTTAAGCCATGCGCAGCACGGTGGAGGGTTCCGGGGTCGCTAAATCCTTTAGAGGCAGTGGCTCGGGAAAATCGCAAGTGGGGGTTTTCCACAACTACATGGCCTTCTGCACCATGAAGTCGGGTACTGTGCTTGAAAAGTCAAAAAAGTGCTTTTTTGGCGTTTTTCGACCTTGGAGATTGCTGGAGAGGCGGGCCGAGGGATTCCTGTCAACTGTATTGTATTGATTGCCTGGGCCAATCTGCCAGTTGCCGCCAAAAGGTGAAGTTACAGTATGCTGCAGTCACTTGCTGGTTATGGCGGGAATCCCTCGCACCGCCTCTCCAGCATCTGCAACTCACACAATCAAAGTCTCAGCCGGTCCCACCAGTAGCTCCGAGCAAGCCGCCGTTGCCTTATTGCCTCTCTGTCGCTTTCCGCTGAGAACTTTTCTAGAACTGGCAGCGAGCGGGCTGCCATAAAGTCTTCAGCGCAAAGCGAAAGTGGCAGTCGTGCCTTATCGCCGCCACTTTCGCTTTGCGCTGAAGGCTTTATGGCAGCCCGCTCGCTGCCAGTTCTAAAAAGTTCTCAGCGAGAAGTGACAGTGAGGCTATAAGGCAACGGCGGCTTGCTCGGAGCCTTTAGCGGGGCCGACTGAGAGTCTTTGATTGTCTGAGAAGGCCGGCAAACTCCATAAAAACACTTGACATTTTAAGCACAGTACCTGGCTCAGCTAGTCTGGAACGTCATGTTGTTGTGAAAAGCCCCCAGTCGCGGTTTTCCCGAGCCACTGCCTTTAACGTCTTTGGGCTGGTCGATTTTAACAACAAAAAACGCGCGTCTTGTACTCGTACTAGGGTGATCTCTCTAACCAAGGTGAGCAAAGCAACAGCTAAATCTGCAGCCATCCGTAAATACACCCCTTACCGTACATTGACCAATTTGTAAATGTCACTAAAGTGGAGAAAGAGTAGAGATTACAAAAGCAGAATTGAAAAATGATTAGCTACGATGTACGTGCTCTTAAAAAGACCTTTTGCTTTTAGGGAAGGTTTATATAAAATGCACATGAATTGATATGATGCATATGCATTGCATTATGCATATGCTTTGAGAAAAAAATGATAACATATGATCGTATGGTGATAAGCGAAGAAGGAATAGAAAGTCCATTATTAATGTCCATTATTAATGCACATGTATAGGCTGCCTTACCGAGAAGTACGATAAGATATGATTATATATCTTTGAACAGGTGTTCCACGTAATAATCTTATATATGAAGCTGAATGTCTGTTTGTCTGTCTGTCTGTATGTCTGTCTGTATGTCTGTCTGTCTGTCTGTACGTATGTTCCGAATAGAAAATTCCATTTCTGAACCGATCCGGACCAAACTTGGCACACATACACTACGGGCCCCGGCGGGTGTCATAGGCTACTTTTCGTCATCGATCAATATCGATTTTATCGATTTTTTGCAAAATTTGAGCTACGGGGCTGGGAGTTGGCACAGGGGGGTAATCGAGCATGCTGATCACGAATACAATGTTAGTTTTCGAAGCCGTGCATTACTTTTATCGATTTTATCGATTTTTTGCAAAATTTGAGCTAGGGGCTGTAATTTGGTCCGGATCGGTTCAGAAATGGAATTTTCTATTCGGAACATACGTACAGACAGACATAAGACAGACATACAGACATACAGACAGACAGACAAACAGACATTCAGCTTTATATATAAGATGCGCTTGCATACAAGCGTACATTCAACTACTCTAAAAACCTTTGAGATAAAAAGCCATTATACATTGTCGCCACACCAGCATATCTTATACGTTACATACACATGCCACGGCGAAGCTTCACGCTGTATTGCTATATATATTCTTGTGTTCATAATTCTGGTATGGAAAGAGTCCTTACTTATGTCAAAAAACGAAATTTTTGAATTATCGCACTTCGCAACTTTTAAAGGCAGTGTCAAAGCAAAATTTCGAATGAAACTTTTTTCGCTTACCTGGGCTTATTTCTCCCGGCTGATTCTGAAAATGCAACTTAGGGCACGAAAACGACGAAAAGGGCTTTCCCAGAGCTCTTGATTTGAATTTTGTCGCCTGCAGCCAAGGTTAAGACGCAGAGTTTTTGTGGGACCCTACGTCTTGGCTGTGTGCGGTATGCGCACTCTGGCTTATAGAACTAACTCGCCCGGTTTCCGGAACGTTCCAGTTTACATTGAAGCGGATTTCTCGCTTCAGAAGTAAACTGGTGCACTGCCAGTTGGGCAAGAGCCTTACCAGGACGGGCACCCCTGTACTCTAAATTTTCGTATCCGCCCGGACACTGCCTTTAAGGCAGGGGAAGATAGGAAATCAAATACAAATGCAGATTTGTTTCATTTGAGTAACTATTCTGCTTCTTGGTGTGGAAAATATTTATCTGATTTATCACGAGAAAGAGACAGGTTTTGCTACGGACAAATAGGAACGGGGCTTGACGCCACTGACGAAGGCAACTCGATTTGTCAGGAAAAGGCAAACCGAATATCTGTGTCGCTGATAAGTGAATTCTAGTTCCGAAGGGACCCCTGAAAAACATCGCAGATAAATGCACTAGCCGCAGGACATTGGTTGGAACACGTCCTACGACTTTTGTAATAGACACACATACGCACACAAAGTCACGTAAATACCCTTAGCCCATTTTTACAAGCTAAGATCGTGTTTTTCATTATGTTTTTCAATCAATGCAATGCGTATGCATCATATCAATACATGTCCAATCAATAATGAATCTTTCAAACGCAGAAAATCCTTTACAAAGGCAAGCCATCATATGCTAATATCACTAGGAGCAGAAACTGTAAACGCCACCAAAGTGAAGAAGAGGGAGGTTGCATAAGCAGAATTGTAGGTAGAGTAATGATTCCAATTTTTGCATAGCGCATGCTACCAACATAAAAGTCCACCAAAAGCATGAGCACGTTCATTGAGCGGATCGCCCCGTCAGATGGATCCACTTTGCTTCTGGTAAACAATGGGCCCGTATCAGCACTTTTTGCGAAGTCGTGGATACTTTGACATGTGAATGTGCAAGCCATGGACTATAGACAGGAAAAGTGGTCAAACGCCTATCACTTTAGGGAAGGGCCATAGGTTGCCAACTGTGTCCGAGGTTGCAGAGGTTGCCCGGGTTGCCGAGATTGCCGAGGTTGCGGGAATGCCAGTGTTGTACCTCATTAGCCTCCACTTTCGCGCGCTCTCTAAGCTTTCTCTGACCACGGCAAAGCCAGCAGCCTCGGCATCTCTGGCGTCTCGAACACAGTTGCCCGACAACCTGTGGCCGTTTCCTTAGGCCCCGGGCAGACTTCACGCGATTTGATCGTCGCGACTGAATCGCGACGAGACAACTGTTACAACATCATTCCATGCCGATCAACTTGCATTCGGTTGTGATACTTTTCCAGCCCGAAATTTTTGAATGTGAAATGAGAATGAATGGAAATCTTGGCGATTAGATCGCGACGATTAAGTCGCGTGAAGTGTGTCCGGGGCCCTAAGCATCGGGCAAAGTTGAGCGATTTGATCGCCGCGATTCAACTGCTTCAAGAAAAGTGTTACGAGTTTATTGCATGCCGATCTTCTTGCATTCCGGTTGTGATAGTTTTCCAACACGACTAACCGTGACTAACTACAACCGAAATACAAGAAGATCGGCATGCAATGAACTCGTAACACTTGTCTTTTATCGCGACGATCAAACGCGTGAACTTTGCTCCAGGCCTTATGAAAACGGCGGTAAAAAGAGTCGGTTGCGTAAATGTCAATTTACCAAGCTTTTATCTAAGTATTGAGAGGAATTTTGCGCAGAGAAGTAGCCAACGAATCACTGTCCTAATCACTGTCCTTTAGCAAGGCATAAAAATTACATGAATTTAAATTTACATTTGTTCTTCTTCGAAAAGTTCCATACACGCAAAATCACCGACTCAATGTTCAAGCTTTCGGAATGAGTAGGGAATCGGCCATAATATTCCAGGTGATTCCTGCTATTCCTGCGATTCATGTGGTTCCGGCACGTCTTATGCTACGCTTAAATGAGCGCATGTTTGCGGGTGTCATTTGGTGCTGCGTAGGGCAAAATCAAATGAGCTTATGACTTTAAACATTCTTTCTTTTCATTCTATGAATAAAATGAACTCGTAAGCGAGTGAAATTTATAGGAGTCAGCGGGGGTAACTTAATTCAAACACACACTCAGACAATCGACGGGACCCCTCCGCCGGACCCTCGGAAACTGCCAGAGTCGCGCCGGACCCAGTTGACCAATGAGAGAAGGGCAAATGGGCGGTCCATCGCGGTGGCATCACTGGCAGGCAAATGGGAGGCTTCTCCGGCCCTGCTGCAAAGGTCCGCCATTTCTCCGGCGCGGCTCTTCCAAATTTGACGGACTCCGCGCCGCAGATTTCTGCGGCGCGGAGTCCGTCAAATCTGGCAGAATCAATCATCCGGAGCAGAAGATGGGAGGTCTCCGGAGCAGAAAATGGGGGGTATCCGGAGCAGAAGATGGGAGGTCTCCGGAGCAGAAAATGGGGGGTCTCCGGAGCAGAAAATGGGGGGTATCCGGAGCAGAAATGGGAGGTCTCCGCCGGACAAATGGGAGACCCACCGCTGGGGATACGCCGCGACCCTGCCATTTCTCCGGCGGAGGGGTCCTATCCGCTGTCTGAGCATTTCGATGGGCACGAGCGACTTACAGCTTGAGCGTCAGCGTGTATGCTCAGCACCATGTAAGTTGTCTTGGATGTTAAGGACTTTGTACATGTTATTTTTTGTACTCTCAGTTTGAAGCGACTGGCTTGATGGGACAAGCTAAAGTGATGCACCGTACTTGTTCTGCCGGATCGAGTTGCTTGGGACGGAGAAAACAAAAAAAACACACAAAAACATTATGTACACAGTCTTCACAAAACCTAGACAGCATACCTGGTGCTGAGCATTCTACAACATTCATTGCATACATGCTACGACATAACGTTGTAATTGTTGTGAAAGCAAACAGCTGTGTTCGATGAAACGCGAGATCTGATTCAAGTGGATCGTTCGTCAACACCTCTAAAACATTTTCATATTAGTAACGGTGTATATACATCTTCTTCTTCTTTTTTTTTATCTTCGCCATTGTCCCGCGGGTGCAGGGTCGGCGGTGGTGCATTTTTGCTTCCATTTGACTCGATCAGCTGCTTCTTGTGGTTTGAGCTTTGCAATGTGCAGGTCGTTTCGAATGGTGTCCAACCAGCGTTGCTTCGGACGGCTACGTGGTCTCTTCCCCTGTGGATCTAGACGAAGTGCTGTTTTTACTACTGTATTATCTTCACTTCGTAAAACGTGACCATACCATCGTAATCTGGCACCTCGCATCTTATCCGCGATAGGTGCAACTCCGAAAATGTGTCGTACATCATCGTTCGTGACGCAATTTCTTCTCGTTACAAGTATCCATTTAACATTCGCGTCTCTCGTGCTCAGGATCTGCTCGTGTTTCCTGGTTGCTGGCCAACATTCGGCTCCATACAGTGCGACTGGCCTCACCACAGTCCGATACACTTTCGACTTGAGATACAACGGAATTCGTCGGTCGCAGAGTACTTCTGTTACTTGCCGCCATTTTAGCCACGCCGCGTTCGTCCTAGCACGAGCATCAGTGATCGTGTCGCAATCCGACGTCACTCGGGAGCCCAGGTATTTGAATATCGTGACCTTCTTCAGTTGCTGCCCATCAATGCTAATTGAGCCATCGGTTTGCTCTCCGCATTCCAGGTACTCGGTCTTTGCTACGTTTAGTCATAGGCCATATTCCGCTAATCGTGTCTTCCATTTCACAGTCGCCTCTTCAGGCTCTTGTCTCGATCCGCTTGCTAGCTCGACGTCGTCTGCGTAAGGGAGCGTCCACGGACGCGGCAGCTGAATGTCCTTGGTCACCGTGTCCATGCACAGTATAAAGAGAAGCGGTGATAGAGCCGATCCTTGGTGTACTCCGACTTGGATTGGGAATGGCGTTGACGTTCCCACTGCACAGCGTATGGCGCCCGTCGTGTTCGTATAGAGGAGTTTGATCCAGCGAACGTACTCTTCTGGGACGTCGTGTTGTCTCAGCGCATACCAGATCAGCCCGTGTGGTATCCAATCAAATGCCTTTTCTAAATCCAGGAATGCGAAATGAATCGGAATCCGTTTCTCCAAATGCCTTTCCATTAGCAATCGTACTGCGTGGATGGCGTTGATGGTGCCCGATCCTTTTACAAAGCCGCCTGATTCGGGGTGACCTCCACTATACTTCGAATGCGTGCGTCGATGACTCGTTCGAAGATCTTCATCGTGTGGCATAGCAAGCGTATTGGTCGATATGTTGAACAGTCGCTGACGTCGCCCTTTTCCTTCCAGATAGGGACTGTGACACTCGTAGTCCAGATCCGCGGCAACTGTCCGTCAACGATAATGCGGTTAAATAGCGATGTGAGATATGCCGCTCCACGCTGCCCCATCATCTTCCATACTTCAGCAGGTATGTCGTCGGGTCCCGGAGCTTTTCCGCTAGACATCTTCCTCAGTGCCTGCACAACTTCTGCCTCCTCGATCCGAGATACCGGTCCAAATGTGGGGGCTCCTTGCGGTACTAACGGGTGCGGGAGCTCCTCATTAAATAGCCCTTTGTAGTATTCACTCCATCGCTTGAGTACTGCCCTCGGCTTCGTCAGGAGGTTGCCTTCTGCGTCCTTAATGTGCATGACGTGGTCGATGTCCTGCTTCGCTCGGTGTCGTGCAGCGGCCAGTCGGTAGACCCTGTTAGCTCCTGCAGGTCCTTCCAGCTCGTCGTAAAGTCTCTTGTAGTGTGCTTCCTTTGCTTCGGCTACCGCGTGCTTCGCCCTCGAGTTCTGTTCTCGATATCGATGGAGGTCCTCATTTGAGTGTGAGCGCTGCCAGGCTTTGAAGGCTTCTTTCTTCTCCTTGATCCTTGCTGGACTGACTCGGACCACCACCAGATCTGCTTGTCTACAAACCGGCGTCCTGGTTTGGTGGTTCCCAAGATTGTTTCGGCCCTCGATCGTATCTGCGAAGCAGTCCGATTCCACTGCTCTTCAATCGATTCCTTGTCATCCGTCGACACCCTCAAGTCGTTAAAAACATCTCTGACTAGCTGGCGATGTTTGGGAAGCTTCCACCATTTGATCCTCTTTGTGGTCGTCCTTCTGGCTCTTGAATGTAAGTGGATGTTCAATCGAAGATCCAATACGAGCAACCGGTGTTGTGGCGCAAATGCATGTGTCGCCGTGGGTATAACCTTCGCGTTCATCACCATCGGGTAAATGGCATCGGCGCCGCATCCAGTAGTCGATCTGAGTTGAGCGGTCTCCACTCGCGTACGTGATCAAATGTGACTCCCGCTTCTTGAAAATGTATTCGCTATCGCCAAGTCGTGTGCTTCTGCAGCTTCCAGGATGCGTTCTCCATCTTCATTCCTCTGACCGTATCCGTTTCCACCATGGTATCTCTTGAATCCATCGTGTTCGTGGCCAACGTGCCCATTAAGATCGCCTCCTACGAAGACGTAGTCTGCAGCGTCAAATGTCCTTAGCAGGATGTCGAAGTCCCTCCAAAACACGTCCTTCTCGGCTTCGGTACATGCGGATTGCGGAGCATAACACGAGACTATTCGAAGCGTGACATCATCTGCTTCGATCTTCATCGCCATCAATCTATCTGAAATGCGCGTCACTTCGGTCACTAATTCGCGGTATCTACCGCTGACGATGATCGCGACTCCGTTCTGGCGGCTGCTATCTCCCGTCTAGTATAAGCGATATCCGTCGCCGATGTCCTTAGCCTGCCTCCCTTTCCATTTCGTTTCCTGTACACATGCGATGTCGTGTCGCTCCTTCAGTCTATCACATAGCTCCCGGCTGCGGCTCGTCAGCGTTCCTATATTAATCGTCGCTAGTCGGATTTCCTGGACTCGCTTCTTTGGCCTGCCTCGTCCGGGGGCAGGTAGCCCTAGCTCACTATTCGCGCCATGCGGGCAATGACGCGCGTCGCCTCCGGGGGACGCCCTAGCAGCTTGACGAAAATCCTTAATAGTCCGATGCATGTGACACGACTGATTCGTACAGTCCCCGGCGCGCCGCTCCGCCTGACGGGACAGTGCCCTCGCCGTTTGCCGGGGTTGATCCCCGTTGCCAGCCGGCACCGCGGGGAGGTGACGATGGGACTTTGCCGGCCTACGGTGTACATACATCTACAATCTGAAAAAAGGACGTTTACTGCAAAGTATGAGCTCATTTGATTTTGTCCTTCGCGGCACCAACTGACAAACGCGAACACGCGCCCATTTGAGCGGCACATAAAACGTGCCGGAATCACAGGAATCGCAGGAATAGCAGGAATCACCTGGAATAGTATGGCCGATCCCTAGTTGTTTAGAATTTATTCAAAAGTCAGCATCGCAATAAGAGTGCCATCTATGCTAGAATATATACTATTGGATCTCAGATACCACCGGATATACCATATACCATCGGATCTCAGATTGCCACAGGGGCGGGTCCGGCGAGCGTATCAGCGGTTCTATTGTCCAATGTTGAAACATAGCTGTTAAACTGATTGTCGGTTGACCATCGCGACCGCTCTAACGCCAGACTGGAAGCTGATGGTAAATAGTAGTAGAAGTAGTGAGCCTCTGATGCACAGAGTTAAGTAAGATACAATCGTAGTTTCTTTGGTAAGAAATGCATCTAACTCTAAACGGTGTTTCCATCCCTTTGCTACAAAAGCTTGATGAAATTCTTGAAAAATCAAATTTCGCAGGCAGACACAAAATTATACTATCTGTCTTTTTTTTCAAAACACCGCAAACAAATACAGTGATGTGAAAACCTTTTTTCTCGTTGCTTAGTTACGACACAATCAAATCCTCAACAATCTAAGACTTTCGCCATTTCACGAAAACTGTAGAGAAAAAAAACTTTTTGTCGTTTCAGCCATAGAAAGAGTCTGCCTTGACCTTACCGGCAAGACCAGAGCTTGCATTCTGTGTCTCAATTCCTAAGCAAGTGCGTCTTCTGTGGCGTAAAGTCTTTGAAAACAAGACTTTTACCAAGTTTCGCGAAAATCTGAGGAGTACAAAACTTTTTTGCTGTAAAAGTGTGTTTACGACTCGGGGACCTCCGTCTACGGCACCGGGTGATAGTAAGAACGATGTCAAATTCCTCGAGTCAACTTTTGATTGGCAAAGATACACTTCTGCCCAGGCGGCACGTCATGGAGACCGGCTCATGCTCTGCACCTACCACGCCAGTCTCCACAACGCGACCTCCACGCTTCTCAATGCCGCACAGCACTTTTTGCTCGGACACTGCCTTTAAAGGCAGGTCCGAGCAAGAAGTCGATTTTGAGATTTTGTGCTTATAAGGGCCTATTCGCTATGCTGAATCTAAAAATCCACGCTGGAAAGCGCGAAAACCGAAAAAGGGCTCTAACGCAGGGTCGAAATCAGGAGGTGGGGATCTTCTCCACTGTGAATTCACTCCAGGCTTCCGGAGCGATCTTCTCAATTTCCGCTAGCAGCCCTGACATCTCCACAGGTCAAGAGCGAATGCGTGACTTGAAATCGGAACCGAGGTAATCGCTCTGGAAGCTGGGACCGTGAGTTCACAGTTGGGAAGACCCGCCCACTTCTGATTTCCCTCATGCGTTACAGCCATTTTCCGCCGTTTTGCACTCTCCTGTGTAGATTTTAGGATTAGCATAGCGAATAGGCCCGGGTAAGCACAAAATCTTAGAATCGACTTTTTGCCCGGACACTGCTTCTAAGTACCAGCACTCTGCAGAAAATGAAGTCCGGAAGGAGGACGTGCGGCAGAAGCATCAACTGCTAAATCAACATCAGCAGCTGTCGAAGTAGAAGTATAAGGGATGCTTCCTACGAAGACGAAAAAGAGAAAAGTCTGCAAAGATTCCTTTCACGAGTTTGTTGTGGGTGCCTGCAACGCGAAAATCGGGCGGGATGCAATTAGAAGAGGAATATAGGATTGGGAAGTATGGATCATTTATGACAGTAACAGGCTGAAACAGCTCACATCAAGTTATGACTAGTCCATCGACAAGGATCCAGCGTACAACTACGAGCTGTTGAAAAATTGCGAGCCTGCAGAAAGCGAGGTTCAGTGGCTTTCGAGAGGAACTTGGAACGCATTTCGAAGACCAACAAGGAATTACTCGGAGAAATGGAGATGAATGCAACTCCGAGCAACTGATGGCCAACGCCAGTTACAGAAGCTTTGCAGGGGAGTCTCAAGAAGTACAGGCAAACCAAAGTATTCGAAGCAGCCGAAGGAAGACGAAGTCTTAAGAATTGCTCAAGGGACCTCTGTAAATTATCACATGCCGCTTTCTAAACTACTGGACGTAGACGGGGCTCCGACTTCCTCCCGAACAAAATGAAGTTTATCAACGTACTTCCACACCAAACTCTCCCGCCCCTCAACATCCGTGCCAAAGCCCGTTGTTCCCACTGGAGAAGTACCACTACGGATTCTATTTGCTGAAGTGCGCACCCGCGATTCAGACATAAAGATGTTTACGGCTCCGCAACCAGACCACCTTTCCGTCAACTTCTACAAGCCGAAGGGCATGAGGTTCTCGCGTCGCATCTAACATCTCACCATCAGAAAGGAAGGATCCCCGGCCAGTAGAGAAATTCAGAACCGTCCTTCTCTTCAAAAACGAACGCAAGGATCTTCAAAATTATTCTCCGATGTGCCTGCTGAATGTGTTGTACAAAAACATTTTGTAAAAATTATCCTCGCTCGTGTGTCCAGAACACTGGATAAAGCCCACTTAAGAACAAGGTGGATCTCGCGCATGTTTTAATTGCATGGACCGCCTCCAGACGGTTTCGAGGGTCATAGAAGTCTGCCAGGAATACCGATTACGTCTTGTCGTAACCTTCGTCGACTACGAGAAAGCCTCTGACAGCGTTGAGACTAACGCCATTCTGTCAGTGCTAGTCGATCAAGGAGTGGACCCAGCTTACATGAGGACACTAGCCGACTGCTACAAGGACTGTACAACAACGAATGCAGCGTTCCATTGCCACCCGACCATACCAGTTGGGAAGGGGGTGCATAAGGCGACTCGCCGAAGCTGTTCACCGCGGCCTCGCAGCGGGATGAAGTCACTGGACTGGGACTAGAGAGGCATACGGGTTGATGGGAAATACCTGACGCACATTCGTTTTGCGGACGACATCGTCCTCTTTTCAAGCAGTATCACCGAAGCAGGGACGATGATGCTAGGGGGACTAAACGAAGTAGGGAAGAAGATCGGATTGCGAATAAATCGGAAGAAGACTCAGTTCATGAGGAACGCCTTTTGCGAAGATGCAGAAATGGAACTGGGAGGCGCTCCTATTGTGCAGACTTCTTACCTATATCTCGGACGATAAACATGAGATTTATTTGAAGGAAGAACTTGGCAAGACTAAAAGGAAGAGAGAGCACTCTGGACAGCCTTCGGGCCTCTAACGGAAGTCGCCGACGCGGAGCTTCGTTCCCCGCCTGTTCAACTCAAGTGTTCTCCCGGAGATGTGTTAAACAACTGAGATCGAGCCGATACTGTAGCCATGCATAACGATGCCACTTGCACTTGCAAAAATGTGTCACACTGGTCCTTAAACGAATGTGGCCTTTGAGTAGGTAAATGACTAAGTTAAAACAGCAGAGCAAAATTTACTCTAGACATTTCGTAATATCAGAAGTGAAATATCGTATCGTATAATTGTTGCTTCTATAGTGATGTGGCATATTATTGGCAGTATCCCTTGGCTTTGCAGTATGTGTCATAGTCTGTTACAAACTTCTCAACGTCCGCTGCAGAGACCACCTGCAAAACTGTGAAAGCTCTTTGTAATGAAGGGGAACCATAACAAAGTTTACCCTTTTGTTTTCTGCCACTGCGATAAGGATGCGATGCATGTATAGGTACTGCGCGTCTGTCTGTACTGATCCATGTCTATCCTTGCGGAGATCTCTCACTATACTTTCTAGCGTGACCTGGAACAACTTTTTACATGCAGATTTGTCGCAGTTTTCAAACCCAAACTCACAAGTGTGCCTTTTTCTAATTTCGTATAAAGCATATCCAAACCAACTATCGTGCCAGTTCGTCCAATACCAGCAGAACAGTGCACTACTATCGGTGTAAGATTTCTCACGCGCATCAGAAGCCGAAATGATGACAAATTCGTCGGTGGGACACCCCTGTCAGGCCAATCTTTCCATTGAATATGTTCCACTATATGCCTGTTCTGAAAGGAGCAATTGATGCTTGATTTTAGGCACTATCTCAATATTTCTAACTAACCCTAACATCAGCATTTACTGTCACTTCAATTGATGTTTGTAGTATGTTTGATTCAACATCTTGAGATTTTATATACCGCAAATTCAAGTTACATCCTTCCAACCGCATCTGGAATGTGGAACTGAAATGTGAAGGTAGGAGCATGGATTGAAGTAAGATGGAATGGCAAATGCTACGCCATATAATCGTAGGTAAGGATGATAGAGCCGATAGGACCTAACTTAGAATCTTTTCGCTTTGTGTCAAATGGACCGCTATTGCTCTTGGTAGTCTAAAAATGTATTTGGAAGTCTGAGGAGCATTTAGTCTGTTACAGCGATGGTGACTGGTCATTCTCCGGTTGTGCTTTGTCCCAAGCATGCTTCGTAATGAATCGCTTTCGCATCGTCAGGATTTCCGCGTCGCGTCTGCGAGCGGCTTTACATGTCGTATCAGGACCATGTCTGTCCTCTGTTAATTCTCTCCAATCTCTAGCTGGCGCACTCGTACCGCAATTTTGCGATGCAGCTGCGTTGTTTCAAGCCAACTTAGGTTTAGTACCGTTTGGGACAAACTAGGCCTCATTTAAATTCGACGTACCGTGGGATTGCTTGCTTCTGGCCAATACTGTTCACACTTCTTCTTTCCGCATTCTATCACATTGCAAAGCATCACGATACTTTTGCATTTCTCCTGCCAGATCATCCTCCAAAAGTCCTCTACCGTCTGAGCAGTAGGTCCCTAAGAACAGAACATTCAATCTGCTACTCCTTTGCCGATATAGTGCTTTGACATGCCTGAGTACAAATGAATTTTCTTGGGACATCAGTCCCTGTGATCCAGTTCGCATGAATATAGTCGCTCGCGCCTGCTGGCCAGTTCAAGACCACACGTGATTGGTCTGCACAGTAGACATCTGAGAATACGGTAGTATGGTAGCATACTGTAGCTGCTAATTTCTAAGCTACCTTTGTATCTATTCTTTTTGGGATTAGCATCAAAAGCTAGCTTTGGTTTGGCACCTATAGGTTGCGTTTGAGCTCTTAATGTTACGTACTCTGTTACTAATCCTTGCACTCCAATCTGAAAATTTCGAAGCTTAGCTGCTGCACTTCCCCTGGGGTTGGCCAATACCTTGTTGACTTGCAGACAAAACTCCCGAAATGCGTTACGGAATTCTGGGGTATCAACTTGAGCTCCCCCACGGCGAGGCGCTCGCCTTCTTGCTCTCGTGGCCCTTTCAACCTGCGTGCCATCATCTTCACATGTGGCCAGCGTCACTGTAATATTACGGTAAGGATACTGTACTTTCAAAGACGGGAACCCGTACTTGCAGCTCGAGATTTCTTCCTTCGTGCTTGCTTTGCAGTCTTTTCGGCTGTGCTTGACTCTTCACAAGTGGCCAGCTGCGAAGCCACTGAAACATTAACTCAGAGCAACTCGTCCACAGAATACCCTGGAGTTTGGCATACCAGGGGATCGCGACGATTTTCTAGTTGGCCTTCTTGATTTCCTCATTGTGACGACTTGATCGTGATGGATTGGTTAGTATAGCAGTGGATCGGGCAGCACACTTGCTGCTGACGTCCGAACAGCCTTCCGAAACCGATATGTGAATCCTACCCTCCTCTGCTTTTCTTTTATAGTTTCTGTGGCGCTTATCATTTAAAAGAAAAACAAAAGTTTTTATGGTGATATTATTCTTGTGGTGGGTTTCAGTGATTTGGAGTAAGAAGTTATACTCGGTATTGACGATACGCCAAGTTCTTAACTCAGAAGCGTGCCCCATTTGTCACACTTCTAGAACTTTACCTAGAGCTCGCAGACGTGGTTACACTTATGTTTATTTGATACTATTTTCTACACCCGATAAGAAATTTCTAGAAGTTAAGAAGGTCGATAAGTTATATATAAAAGAACAAGGTCATCAATTTGAAGGACAACGAATGTATGCACAGCCATAACGCTGGTGAAGTACTTTAATCTTTATTTGATCAAAGTCGTTTGGCTTGTTGACTATTCTCCAGATTCAGTATGTTGCCAAATTTTTTGTTGGATTTTTCGCGGTTTTCATAGTTTTCATAAATTAATCTATATGATAAGATTTAATTCTAGCAAGCAAACTTCATAATTGAAACATCCAACTCAATGCTTTCCGGCAGTCCTCAAGGCTTCAGACAGCACTGTTTGCCCTTTCTTGGTTGTAGGGTAGCTGTCTCCAAAGATATTTTAGTGAAGGTGACCGGTTTCTCATTCGGAAAGCAAGCCAAAAAGAATTTTGGAGTAAGCAATTTTAGGACCAAATACTCCTAAGGAGTGCTGCTTGCAAGACAGAGATGCTACAGAAAGTAGAAAATATTTCCCCTTTCCAGGATACATCTCGTAACATGATCTTGCTACGCTATCTTCGGGGACAAAGATAAAATCTTTTCAATTTTCAGGAAGTCACAATAAATAAAAGATACTTCTGTAACAGCACCTCATCTCCATTTTTCTCCGCTTTCGTACTTTTTGGATATCTGTTGGATCTCATGATGCATCTAGGCTAATAAGAAGGCAGTTTGTAAGTTTGAACTGCTCACTATAGCAAGATGATCTGCCAAAACTAATTCAAAAATTTTCATGAGTTTCAACAATTTGATCTTCATGCGTTACATTTGCGCATATGATAGCCATTGAATAGCAATAGATGTAGGGAAATCTTTATTAAATTATGGAGATTTTTTCTAATTGTAAAAAAAATTATTCTACGACCTACTAGAACATCATGGAGTGCTGAATCTTGGAAAGTCAATATACGAATCAAAAACTGGAGTAGTATCTTATCAAAAAAAAACATCGTTAGCGACTGTAGTTCTATTCTAGTTCAAGTTAAGTTAGGTAGATTTGACCTACCGGGGATAAAGAATCCAAATAAGCAGCAACTTGCTCAGTGATCAAAGTACTTCAAGGAATTCTATTTATGTTTTCGTGTTTTTATCAACTGCTAGGCAACTTCCAAAAGTTTTTTTTTTGATAACCTTCAGAGCATTGGTGATGTTCTGTAAATTCCACCGAGGAGAGTATTATGTCACATATGAAAATTTGGACGGGATAAAGAAGAGATAAAGACTTAATCTATTTATATCCTCAGGATCAATCAACATCGCAAGTTGTTTATGCTGCTTGACCCTGCAATTAGGATTTGCACTTCGGGTACAATTCAGTAGTGTGAAGTGTCGGAGTGCTCCTCGAAGAAGTCTTGCCTCGCCTACGTAGACTATTTTTTTCTAATGCTCCACAAATTTTGGTTTCATTACTGTTTTTCGGACTCGTAGAAAAAACTAGGTATATTTCAACTCTTCGCTTTGTTGTTCGAGATAGCAATCATAGTTATAGATGTACAGAGTTATTTAATTTTTCTATAGTCCAATTTCACCCTTGTTGTTCTCTGATCCAGTGATGACTTTGGAAAACTATGTGCTGTTTGTTGTCCACATTGTTGTTTTCCGTCATTGAGTGCAGCTTTCTTCCCAACTATTGATCGCAATCGCTGTTTTCATCCATCTTGATCAATTATTTAGTCTAATCGTGTACACATTCCTAGCAAACCTCTCACACAACCCAATTTGTTCAGCTCCGTTGAAAAAATAAATCAAATCTTACAAATCTTCACTTATTTTCGCAGCCTCTGTATTTTTTCATCCTCACTCCATTGTTTAATGTGGAATAAGTATACGAAATAGAGTAACTTCTAACTAGGGACTAGCATAGTTGTTTTAAAAATTGAATCCATAGAATGTAGGAAATTTTTTCTTACATCATTTTGTACCTTCCCACTACAGTTGTTTGCACTCATACTTCCTTCCATATTTGGTGTTTTTGCTTGTAGAAAAATTTTGCGGTTCTACGCCGTGACCATTAATAGAGTGGAAGTTCATATTGGATTACTGTAGTACAATGAGCCATATGAAGAACTCATAAAAGTATTAGTTATCCTTTCCGTTTGTGTTGATTTGTATGTTACTACGTCATAAAACATGGGGTCTATGCTCGTATCTTTTGTGCTCTCTTTAAAAAAAAGTTATTTTTTTCTTGGATTGACTCCACAAGGCGTCAAAATCAAAAGCATCTGATCTATCCGAATTCGGAGGCCATGTGTGATGATATTAATCATTTCTTGATGCTGCTTTGTGGATAATTTGTAAGCTGTAAGAAAGTCAAGTCTGTTCGTAATAAATAGTCAATTTATTGATGTCTGTGGTCCCTGTTATTTTGAAACAATGCAAATTCTGGTAGATGAAGCGTTCATAACTTTTACTGAAAGAAAGTCCAGCAGTTACAAGTCACAGTTTCGATATCAGCTTTTCTATATTATTCTGATCTGATGATACAGATTTCCCATGATGAATGATGTTCACTTTGCATTCTTCCCTTTCCAGATTTTGGCTAGTATTAAATGTCAAGGAATTGTAAAACTTCCACAAAAAAGAAGTTTCTCTGTACTGTATGTAATTTTGTTCTCGCGAAGTCTGCTCCTTCAGTCTTTTAATGCGGTTTTTGGCTAGCTTATATCTGACGTATGTGCAAAAATTTGGCTCATATCGTCCTGTAATTATGTGTTGATACTGCATCTTCGGATTTTTGGCGAAGATTTTAGCAGAACATTCTTTGATTTGCTAGGGTAAACTGGTTGGAAGAGAGTAATTTGGAAATTGAAATGTGTTATTGAGCAGCTCAAAAAGTCTACGAGAAAAGCAGTCCAAAATAACTTTCTTGTAAATTCATGCTGGGTCATTTTGCAGTAATGCTAATGAGCCAACTGCCTATTCCTTTCTTTTTAGGTAAATACGCCATAAAAATAGTGAATTCTTTTTTGAACATGAATGACACTTTCGACTTACTCTTACTACAGTATCCACTTCACTTTTGGGTCGTAATGTTCTATATGATGTAATTCCAAATCTTGCCATCTGATAAGGTTGCTATTCAATGCCGCCTGATACAATAATCCTCTTATCTGTATAACTGCGAGTCATTCCTAAACCTGTGTTATTCATCCACTTTCGTTCGTTTCCTTTACGAAAAAATTTATTTCAGATGTGGCTTGGGGCAAGTGTAGTGTGTATAGCATCGCTGACACTAGCTCAGATTCATTATCCTGGAGAGAAGTACTTTAGAAATGTACGGCAGTTGACATTCCATGGTACGCATGCCGAGGCTTATTTCAGGTAATGAGCATACATTCCAGCAGATCTGCGGTTAATGTAGTGCAATCGCGGTGTCGACAACATTTGTGCGCGGACATTGGCCGTGGAGGTTGAATCTTGAAATAATGCGCCCTATAGCTAATTTTTTACGCCTAAAACTTCGTCACTCTCCCAGTGTTGAATCTGCTATTTCTGAAAACTTTTTCCGATATATCCAACTGATATTTACAGTTTTGATGATAACTATCTAACGCTCCAAGCAACCGGTTATGGTGTGGATTGCGATCAGGTAGTCAAAAAAACGGCTGGTATTTTTGATACCTATATACGTGTTCATACTTTATTTTGCAGATCTACCGCTTGGACTTGAGTGCTCCTCCGAATCAGACTATGCACAGATTGAGCACAGGCATCGGCTCATGCACTTGTTCATTTTTCTATCCGAACAACAGAGATCTCTTGTACGCGGGTAACTTCCATAAGGTAAGGGTAATCTATTACGCACAAGTCTAGAAATAATCCCGTGTAATGATAATATCAGACTACCCTTCAGTTGTCAGAAATGCTCAAACAAAGTTCTCGAAATCGCTCCAAAAGAACTTGAGATCACCCAAATTAATTTTACAGACAAAGATGCCAACAAAAGCAGGATCGAACGATCCGACTTGTCCACCTAAAAGATGTCGTTCACCAGAAGCCGAAAGGGATCCGGTGCTGCAGAATCTGTGTAGGTTTATCCAGGACCACCACTTTATTTATACTAGAGAGAAAAATGACATCATCTGCACTTCTACTGCATTCAGTTGAAATTTTTTTTAAGAAAAAAATGCGCCTATAGAGGCGATACATTTTCTCATAATTAGTTGCCGGAAAAAGTATGTACAATCACTTGACTGAATTTTTGTAGGACAGGAAAGAGAAGAAGAGATCCCGTAGTATAGGGCACTCGGAAAATCGTGACGAAGGCGCGACCGCGCGCGACACGCACATACTCCCATTTTTTGGTTTCCGTCTCTACTTTTCCCGCTGGTTTTCCCGCTTACATATGATAGTACCAAGACTTTGGAAGTACTGGGCTGAGAGTTGAGGTGATGCCTGTTTGTATGGTTGTTTTATGCTCCTTTGTGCACAAAGACCGCAGCCATACCCGTCGTCACGATTTTAAAAATGAACTATACTTCTGTTAGTTATTCTTGCTATTTCCTGCAAAGCACAATGTATTTCAAAATAATTCTGTCACACGGTGGTCACATCGTACAGCAGCCCATGACAGAAATCTGCGCTTCGGCAGGAGGATTGTCCCAAACTAAAAATAACTATTCGATTGCTTCAGTACTCAAGAATTTTGTTGTCTACAGTTTTATATACTCTGTGAAACTTGCATGCGAATGCTCTGTTTAATCTCATTTCCAGGCAACACATCCTACACTTGGGATATCTACGCGGATTACGACATTTTCAAGGTAATTTACTATGTTATATGGAAGAAAACGAGTGGTAAATGTTCGCTGCGGTTGAAATGATCGAATTGAGCGCCTCTGAAATTTATTCATTTCTTGTCACGCAGTGCACTAAAACCAGTGGCCGTATTCATCAACGAACCTTGAGGTTAAATTTTACCTTGAGAGCACGCCTCAAGGTAGATTTTAACCTCAAGCTAACTTTGCTATTCACAAATCTACGTTGAGGTTAAAATCTACCTGGTAGTCAGCAGAGTACTCACTGACGTTTATTCGGAACATGCCATGACGCATCAGCGGTGCATGAAATCTTCTACTGCTAGTGATTTTCCGATGCTATGTTGATAATGCCGTATGTCTTGTAGGTGCACGTTACCATGTTTCAGCAGGAAAGTCTTCTGAGGAACTAAGCAATCATGTTTCAACATGATTGGATATGGCAATTGATATAGGGTTGTCTCAAATGTTAGTATCATCGGCTCCACGATTCGTGTAGAGGCGGGGTTTTGCCAACTCAAAGCGTGGCGGTTTTTGCTAGCGAGAGAGTACAAAAAACAATGGTGTGACGTGGAGGTTTAGCAAGTTTACCTGTGTTATCAGGCAAAGTCTGCAATACACCTCTACACGAATCGTGGAGACGATCATACACACTTTTTAATCGTTAATATCTCTTCTCACACAAAGTTTTTCGGTTAGATTCAACAGCCACTCATTAGAGCAGGCCTGAACTTAGATTGCTGGTATGGAGCGAAGCACCTATAGATTTTCATTACTGTAGTATTACAATAGAAAGTTGAAGAGGGTTTCAAACAAAGTCAAAACCTCCTTAGCTTCCTATCAAACTTATGTATACATTGATGGTTGAAATCAATGTATGAATTTTGGCCCAAAATGGATTCTCAGCAAGCTGAAAACTTTATCACAAGACTAAACAGAGTCGCTGATCATGAATGTGAAGTTTCCAATTTGCCAGAAGGCTTTTTTTCATAACTTATGCCAAGTACACGCAATTGCCTTTTTTCACTGATTCAAAATCTAAACTAATTGGAACGCGTAAATCTCAGCAAGGTTGTCTAATTGTGTTAGCATTTCTGAAACACTGCTACACAACTTTCCAGTTTTTTGGAAGCTTTTTTGCTGGCCTATTTCAAAATGGCGCTGTATATTTTCCTATCGATCTTACAGCAATTAAGAGCCATAAGTGTTTTGCTCCATACTATAAACCTAAGTTGAAGCCTGCACTACTGCATGGTACTTGCAGCTAAGCAAAAGGCTTCCTGTGAAGAGAGTTACTAACGATCAAAAAGTGAGTACTTACTTTTGGGACACCGTGTACATTAGGAAGAAGAACACGCTTCATGGAGTATAAGTAGAGTTAAAATTGAGCTGTATCATATTAAACGCAAATACCGCAAAGATTCACATAAGTTTCCAAAATTTCTACATAACTCTGTTTCACTCTTATAGTTTACTATGCAAAACTTTGGTCCCAAAACTCCTCCTCGCCTCTTTGTTAGGATCCGGAACAGCCGGTCCTTTTAAGGAGAGAATCGCGCAATCGTGCAACCTACGCAACTGGCGAGATCAAGTGGGAAATCATAAAAATCGATAGTGGCAAAGGCGATGTCGTTTCGCGGGTGTCTATTTGCCACCGTCGCGCTGGGCTCTGATACCATGTTAAAGGGCTTAGAACGCTGATGCCACTGCTTTCTTTAGCTGCAGAATTTATGGACAAAGCATGAGCGTTCTTTGGAGCGGAAATTGGATGTGCAAGTAGGACAAAGATGGTCGCAATATATTTTCTAGCGCTTCAATGGAGCTATGATAATCATTAAAGTACTTTATTTAATAGATACTCAAATAATCAAATAGTTGGAAATTAAGTATTGCAACTCATTTAATGCTTCCTTCTCTCTCAACATGAGCACTTAAATTTTGCGCTTGTGTAGGCTGTGACGTAAGCTACAAGCGCAGCTGCTGTTCAGCCATATTCTAGCTTCAATGAGGGTTGAGCTAGGTATCTGGTATAAAATGAAAAAATATAAAATATGACAGATTTAGCTAAAACTTGATATAGGTGTTATCCGACATGCTGATCACAAAAATGATAATGACTTTGCGTGATAAAGGCTTTTTTGTAAGGTTACTGTAAATATAGGCCACCCTGAACAAGGAAAGAGGCGTTATATAACCAATGAATATAATATTCGTATCTGTTAGGTGAAGTAGCCTTACTATGTCAAGCCTCGGCGAAAATTGGGCTTCTGACTCTTTAGTCATTGACGGTCTCCCCGGCAGCCCTTGCGTACTGCGACTTGGTCGACTTTGTGAGGGCGCCAAATCTCGACGCCCCTAAATTTTGTTTATTTCTTACTGAGCCAATGAGTCAACTTCTAACCATAATTCGTGACTCCGGATCACTGCGCATGGTCTAGGCTGGTAACGGCTTCATTTTAGCTTGAAACTCCAGAAATTCTCAAAATTCACTAGTTTTCGAAAAGGCCTGAAACTTTCCTATTTCATGTCAAAATTTGAGCAATCTGCGCGCAGTTGTGTCATATATTACTCTTTTAAAGAGGTTGAGTTTATGAAACTAGGTGCAAAACTTAGTGTCCAGCCTAATAAATCTTACCATTATTGCTTTATTTGAGGACTAGTGAGATTTAGCAACTCCATCCTAAATATATATGTAAATTCTTGCTGCAATAAACGCTCACAACTCCTCGTCAAGGAACGTTCCACAAACAAAAGGTTAGATTTGGAATGTTTTTTACTTTTCAAAGCTTATACATCCCATCTAACAAAGGTAACTTCGACAAAAAAGGTTTCCTCGTAAGTAAACAAGTGAAATTTGAGCTAGTATTGATAAAATAAATTCGTCCTTGAAAACGGTAGTGTTAGAATAAGGTCCTCAGAAATTAGATTGATGGAGGTCCTTAGAAAAATTCCAACTCTTATGTGCAATCAAGGTAGATTTTAACCCTAACTATCCTAGGGTTGAATTCTACCTTAGACGCATAATGGAAAGTTGATGGAGAAATGATGATTGAGGTAAATTTCAACCACAAGGTAGAATGATGAATACGGATTTATGCGTTTAAAGGTTCATTTCTACCTCAAGGTAGACCTAACCCATGAGAGAATTTCATTGCGATCATGTTGTGATTACGGGTTATAAGCCAAAATGCTAGCTGAGGTAGATTTTAACCTTGAGGGTTCATTGATGAATACGGCCACAGGAGTAGTAGTAATATGGTCGAAACCATCATGTTAACTGTGTTTTCATAACACCAGCTAACCAGCGGCTTCACATCATTTTCCCAACGAAACCACGAATTAACCAATAGGAAACCTCGAAATGCTATCTTGCAAAGCAAAGTCATTGGAGGAGATCGAAACTCCAACCATTCTCATGCTTGTCGGCAATCATGCACTTTACCAAATTTGCAGTTCGATCTCCAGCCTTGCACCTTCCTATAACCTTATCTAAGATTAAACAAGTAAGCTTTCTCATAGTAATGCAGAATGATCTCGCTCACTCTTCTTAACTTGCAAAACCAATACATCATTATTTTATACGAAAAAGTGGTCGGGGGTACTTTTTCATTTTAAACTATGATATGGTGGTTTCACGTCTGCGTCTCATTAAATGAAATGCTGTTTTCATTACTCTACCTGATAAGGAAACAATGGTGTTAACCTACTGATTTCGTAGTTTGGTTTAGAATGAAACAAGCATGAAACAAGTATGGTTTTCCGAAAGTAACTTGCATGTTTCATAATTTTGTATGACCGATTGAACTGAACGGCCGTAAGAAGATGATCATGCTTACCACGATGATTTGCTTACCACGACCATGATTAAACCATCACATCATTCGTTGGTTTCGGCCATATTACTACCACTCCAGATATTTTATAGTTATTTACCAGATTGCTTTGTTGTATCTCTTTTAGGTGAATCAGTATGGAAACATCATAGCGCAGCTGACAAATAACAGTGTCTACGATGCGGAAGGTGTGATTAGTCCGGATGGATCGAAAATTCTATATACGAGTATGGAGAATGGAGATTTGGATCTCTATGTCATGAATATCGACGGATCAAATAAAAAGCAGGTGAACATAGGAATATTTTTGAGCAGCAGTTTTCATAACATTTCATTGTCAGCAATGACAACTTTGTTGAGAGCAATTGAGAAAATGGAGAGCAACCTGAACAATTGTCCAAGTATAGAAATTTGTAATTAGCTTATATGTCAAACCCTTTCCAATATGATTTTTCAGAAAAACTGCCTTCAATATCAATGTGGCCTAAGACGTCTCTAGCTTTCTTGATATATTTTGATTTGTAATGTGTAGGTTAGTGAATTGCAACTGGTTTTGGGCTTGCCAAGAATCAGGATGTTTTATTGGAAGTGCATGATCCACATCTAACAATAAGGATTTATTTGTTTTGTCAAAAATTTGAATTTATGTGTTAGCTAAGTGATGGACCCATTCTATTCGAAAAAGCTAACAGACTCAGATGAAAGTGAAGACACGCTTTTACTTATGCATTGCCCGAACATTTATGGTCAAAATTTGATGATCTGTCGCAGAAAATTTTCGTCATTCCTAATTCTGTCTTGTTTAAAGATCACGAACGTTCTGGGCTATGATGGTGGCGGATTTTTCTCACCTGACAGTAAGAAGGTCGTCTTCCGCGCAAGTCGACCCAGCACATCTGAAGAAATAAGCAAATACAAGGCATTGCTTAAGTGAGCTAATACTGTGGTAGAATTGAAAAGCGAAAAAAAAAGATTGAATTTCGTGAATTTTCAGGTACAATCTTGTTGCTCCAACAGCAATGGAGCTCTATGTGGTAAATGTGGATGGCACTGGACTTCGACCAGTTTTTCCAAAGAAATTAGGCGGAGCTAACTGGGCTCCTTATTATCATCCAGACAACAAAAGAATCATCTTCAGGTATACAAAGCCATTGAATTTTTGAAGAAATGAAGTATATAAAGAGATGCTTTTTCAGCTCAAACTTTAACTCTACGGGAACTGATTACAATTCGTTTGATCTTTACATTGTAAATGAGGATGGGACTGGTCTGGAGAAGGTATAGTTTTGAGCCTAGTAAGAACTGATAGTAATTTCTCAAGGGTTTAGGTGACTATGGATGAGGGTCACTTTGACTCGTTTCCGATGTTTTCACATAAAGGCGACAAATTTGTCTGGGGCTCGTCGCGCAACGCAAAAACTCCGGGCGATATCAATATCTTCATCGCTGATTGGGTAACTGGACTCAGTTTTCCTTTTTTGAAGTAAAGCAAATGTTTAATTACTCAGTGAGCTAGTTCAAAATAACGGTAAAAATAACCTCGTGGGCAGGCCTAACACCTACGCTACCCTCTTTTCCTGCCATCTCAGCGCGATCGAATTTGCAGCTCGAGAGACCTCTTTTAGCCGAGGGCTTCGAAGTTTTGCGAATTTTCGAAATCAAGTATTTCGTGGTCGAAAGTATGGGTGAAATAGATTGAATAAAGTTTGAGTGAATGAGAAAACTTGGCGAAAATCTTTTGATCAAACGAGGTCCATGAGATATGAGATGAGATACTATTGCCCTCAGAATCTTGAGTCGCTTTATTGATTGAACGTACACTACCGCAGAGAACTCATTCTTTTTTTTTTACTTTTTCATCTTCGTGTATCTAAAATGTTTGTGAATCCAATGTGCTTTGAGTATGCTAAAACATTATTTTTGTCCTCATTCACTTTCCAGCATTATTTTTGTCCTCATTCATTTTCCATCCGTGAAGTTGAGAATTTTAGGTAGACAAGCCGGGAGATCTTGCGAAAGAAGAAGCGTTGAGAACAAACAGAGTATGGCGCTCAGTCAAGGTGGGTGTCTTAAGGTCATAGGCACGTTTTGATCCTGACACCCTTGTATTCAGGCTGAAGAACCATTGGAGAATGCTGTGACGGAGCCATGGCAGAACACCAATACAACGCCGTACGATGGAGTAGTTCACTTCAAGGGTGAACGGCACTTCAAAAATGTGAAACAACTCACATTTGGTGGACAGAATGCCGAGGGATATTTCAGGTATGTTCAATAAAAATTTCATATGAAAACGCATAATACGTCGCCTTCGGCGAAAAAAGGGGTATTTATTGAAATCATATTCGCTTTGGAAGCCATTCTTAGCTTGCTATTAATTTTTTCATTGCGGATTATCAATCATAACAGCCGCACTAAGAGTGCAAAAAAAATGTGTAGCTCTTGTAGAGGGCAACAGAGTGGGCGGAGTAGCAAGAGGGGGCGCGGCAAAAATAAAATTATTATTAAGCTGGGTTGCATATATCTACACAGATTCAATGGTAATATGCTCAACTGTTTGAACTGTTGTATTTTAGTTAGTACATGTGGTACGGTGAGTATACGGTAGGAAGTTAGCCATAGAACATTTCAACAACATTCAACTAATCAACTTTTTGAATGGAGAAAATATGAGAAAGGGACAAATTAGCTGCTACCACATGTCTATCGTATAGGTGCTGTGCGGTTTGGTCTGTTGTCAGTTCTGTTATTAGAAATCAGACGGGTAGTACTAACGTAAATATTCTTCACATTTAGTAGGGATTTATCTATCAATATTTTTGCCGCAGGTCCAATGAGGGACATATGTGGTAAGCATTTTCCAAACAAAAGATTATTCCTCAAGCACTAGCTCAGTTATCATTGTTTGACAGCGTTGCTGAGAGCCATGCAATTTCCAAAAAAATCGAAATTCAACTATTTTGTTCAAATTTTTGCTTTAGTTATGACGATTCCAAAGTCACTCTTCAAGCTACCGGATATGGAACTGATTGCGACCAGGTGCTATAGACAAACCAATCAGCCACAATATCAATCAAAATGTTCCAGATCTATGAACTTGATCTCAACATTGATCCTCGCAAGCAGCTCTTGCGAAGAACAAGCACAGGTCTTGGTGGTACGACCTGCTCGTTTTTCTTCAAAGAGGATAACAATGATCATCGACTTTATGCTGGAAATTTCTGGGCGGTTAGCAGTTTTGATCTTTGGCTCAAACAACTATGAGACAAGTGATATCCTCAGCTGAACGTCTCATCATTCAATGACGCAGCCAAAACCTGCCCTCAGAAGAAATGTCAAAATCCTTCGATCACAGATCCAATACTAAAGAAGCTGTGCAATACTTCTTATACCTGGGATATTGTACCTGAGTATGACATCTTCAAGGTAGGAGCTCCTTATCATTTACTCAATAATTTATGAGAAACGGCGCTATTGAATGCCGATGATACAAAAAAGTCCCAAATGCCAGGTGAACAAATATGGAAACATCGTCCAGCAGCTGACCGATCATCCTGGATACGATGCTGAAGCCGTTCTTAGCCCAGATGGCAAAACCATAGTTTTCACTTCGATTCGATCTGGAGATCTAGAACTTTGGTCCATGAATTCTGATGGTACCAATCTCAATCAGGTGATTGGTAATTTAGCTAATCTTGATTAGACAAATTGAAAAACTATCCCGAAGTCGGTACCGCTCAGCACAGAAGGGGACAATTTTTCATAGTTTTTCAAGACAAAATAAAAAAATTTAGGAGTAGATAGGCTTCTCATAAGTTGTCTTCCAGATTACCTATGAACTCGGTTATGACGGTGGAGCATTCTTTTCTCCTGATGGTAAGCGATTAGTGTTCCGCGCAAGTCGTCCAAAAACACCAGAAGATATTGCCAAATATAAGGTGAGAAGATTTCTAATTACTGAAATCTTCTATAACTTTTATATTTCCAGAAATTGCTCGAATATGACCTGGTCGAGCCCGTAGCGATGGAGCTTTTTGTTGTGGATGTGGATGGTTCGAATTTGAGACAGATAACTAGCCTTGGAGGTGCAAGCTGGGCACCCTACTATTTGAACGACAATAAGCGGATAGTGTTCAGGTCAGCCAAAATGAAATTTGGAAGAGTCTTATAAACTGAAGATTGTCAGACTTGAGCGACACAATGCTATCTTGGTTCCGCTTCAAAAAATGTAAAGTGAGAAATTCGAATCAAAAGTTATGATTCATGGTCGGAGGGCAACTATGCAAAGTTGTTTCCATTAAAAAATCTTCCATTCACCATATTGGAGGGTGAATACAGCTGCATGAGATTCCCGCAGAAGCTAGAAATTCAAACTTGTGCGCTCTGTAGTCAGCTCTTACGCGCAAATATTGTCGGGACCGTAGGCCTACTGCATTAACCTTCAGATCTATTGTAGATCATTTAAAGAATAGAAAAATCTTAAATATCGCCTTGAAAAAAATCCACCAGATAGTTTTTTGAGTTTCATAACTTCAATATGCTTGTGTGATTTATGTAAATCTGAAGAAATTAAGCGCATAAGAATATTTTGTTTTTGATTTTGCTTTTATCCGTTTTCATTCTTGCTGCAACCATAGTGAACTGAAGCTGCACTTCTTCCAGAGACACTGAGTTTTTCTTTGAGCCAAGCTGTTTAAAAACTCTTCTTGTTCATTTGCTCTTCCTATGAGAAAATAAGCAGTCTTCTTCTAGATTTTTGCAGTGAAAATCTAAGCTGTCCCATAAAAGAATTTGAGGTATCCCATAAATTATTCCTTTTTCCTTGCAATATTTTTTGTTGTAAGTCGGCATTTATGTATTACGATATAGTGCAACATAGTTGAAGATCTTTAGACCCTATTTCTAATATGTGCTCTTTCTCATGAGCAAGAATTATAGTGTTACTTTATGCTTATTTCAGTTCGAATTACGGCGATAGTGAAAATGGCTTCGGAGCATTTGCACTGTATGTGATCAATGACGATGGGACAGGACTAGAAAGGGTATGATTCAAAGTTTTGAGTCCTCGTCTTCCGTAACCCTATCCTTAGTTTGGGAGTATTAATACAGTCTCCAGTTTAGTCCTTCCAAAATTTAAAGCATTGTTTAGATCACCTACGGAGACCAATATCAATTTAATTCTTTTCCCATGATGAACCATGCTGGCACAAAGCTGATCTGGGGATCGAGCCGCAACGGAACGAGCAAGTATGACTTGAATCTCTTCATAGCCGATTGGACAGATGATCAAACGGGAAGCAGTGGTGTCCTGTCTCTTCTGCTTTTGCCCTACTTGCTTCTGTTTGCATAAACACAGTAAACTAATACTTACATATTGCACTTATCCCGTTAAATACCATGGTTGCTTTTGTTTTCCGAGAAAATTTCCTACATTACGCGGTCTATAATTCAACTACAGTAGGACGCACCTCACTTTTTGACTAGCTGTTTTTTTTTACCATCTCCGAATGCATGTATATTTTGTGGGTGTTTCCACTTTGCTTTTCTCCTCATGCTCTTTATATTCATGTTCAAAACTACTTGCTCAATTGAATGAAATTTCTCAAATGCTAGTTCAGCAAGTTCTTTTTAACGGCATAAATTTCGTAATGGAATCTGTTCAGAGTACTTCCGTTTGGTGTGCTACGCGTCCTATGGACTGATCGCGCCTGAAAAAAGTTCGGCGATTGGAGCACCAAGAAACTATAGGTCATTCGTAAATGTGACGAAGGATTTGGCTGCGGTCTTTGCGCCCACAGGAGCATAAAACACTCTTACTAAAAGACATTACCTCAACGCTCACTTCAGCCGCGTTTAGTGTCTATACACGCTATCATGTCAAGCAGAAAAATCCTTCGAGTAGAGATGAAAACCAAGAAAACGCGACTGTCGGAAGTGTGCAACGCGCGGCCATGCCATTATGATCTTTCGAATGCTTTGTACATACCATTTGTTCAACTGGAAGCGGCGAGTGGAAGGGGCTCCGCACGCTAATCAAGCCTGCATCTCTCTCGCGTGGGTGCTCTCTTCATTGCTTTGGCTTGGTTAGCAGTCAAAGCCCCACCTTTCACCCGCCACCCACACTGAAACAAAGGGTAACTCGGATTGCAAATTTGTAAAAAGGACTGAAAAATCGCAGGTACAGAAGCGCTCGTATGTGAAAAAGAGAAAAGGCGGCCGCCGAAGTCAGGCCGCGGCGCAAAAATTGGGCGACCGCCGTCGCCCTTCTGAAAATCGCGTTTCAGTCGCTTTTCGCGAAAATCGCGTGCATCGCCATTTTCGATTCAGAGTGGACGAATTCTGAGTTCAAAAGCACCATTCAACTCAGCTCGGCAAGCCGCTTCTTCTGATACATAATAGTGCCACGTTGGCGTACGGTAGGTGGTCGGTTTTTGCGAGATCTTTAGACCTTTGCATACAAGGGAGGTACGATTAGTCAGAGTGAACTTTCCAAATGAGTCCTATAACCAGGGTCAAGCGTGGGGTACGGCATGCCATACCTGCTCAGATAATCGACGGGGCAGGCGGTTATGCTATTTGTAGGCGGGCGGCACCGGAAAAATAGTTCGCTGATTTCTTGCGGTCCGCTTGCAGATATTTGAAAGAATTTTGGCGAAGTTTTAGACGAATGCTCGGGAACGATCGCGGCTTTTTTTATAGATTAGTTGCGGCGCAGTGGCCCCATTCTCACGGACCTTTCGCGAATGTGCAGAATTATTGAGGGCCGCACGGTCATTTGTGAAGGACCGCACAGCCCGTAGGTACTTTCCGCTAAGAGAAAGTACCCCAAACTCGGGTAATCAAACCATCGATGGCACCTCTGCCAGGTAGAGACTTACCTTAGCTTGGCGTACTCACGAAACTGCATAAAAAGAGTCCGAGCGCTCGCTGAAGCTTTGGCCAGCCTCGTTGAAATGAATCATTCGACGAGCCCTTGCAGAAAACTCTGTATTGCTGCCCGCTGGCAGGACATGCGACAGTAAAGGAAGTACCGTTCGTTGAAGGTTTGGCCACGTCCAAGATTTTGCTGGGCGCCTGCCAGAAAGAGCGAGTTTGCGGACCGCCTGCCCCCGACGATCGTCTGAGTGGGGGGGGGGGGAGGGGTCGTAGGAGGGGTCAGGGAGGAAAAGAGGGGTCGTTGTCAAGATGAGTCTGATGTAGCGGTAACATGATATTCGTTAACATTATCAGATAGGCCCATAATGCAAAACACTAGCACATTGATATTTTAGCCCACCATCGTACACGTGCAGTAAGGATGATAAAAGGTCTATAAAAGCAAAAACGCATCGTTTTTGTAACTAGCATGTGAAATAACCCCTCTGAACCAGTTTCAGCGAATTTTGAGTTTTCCGCATACCGCGGCACCCAAGTGAGATGGTCATTTTCGAACGCGCTAACTTTGTTTCAAAGGTAAGTTAATTCTTTTTTTAGCACTTATTACAAAGAACTACTATTTCTTTGCTCATATTAGGGATCCCACTTCAAATAACCTCCAAACTATAGAATTAAGAGCAAGTCAAGATCTCGTTTGTCCCATTCAACATCTCAGACTAGAGAAGACCAATCAGGCTTGAATCACTTTAGTGCAAAATAAAAGGCTTGAACTATCGAATATGTACATTCTTATCGCCTTCCCTCCGATTCACACAGTAGTGCAGACTTAGCTTATTACCGTAACCCAATATAATCGCAGCATTTTCCCTTTGTATAGGTAAGGAAAAGCGTTTATGAATTTTCCTAGGAGATACGATTTCAAATGAAATTCCTGTTGGAAAGAACGTCAGGCAATAGCAACGATATAGAAAACGCAGGTGCTCGATTGGTTTGAAGGTAAGTTAACGGGGTGTGGCAAAATCCCTAAAAAGCTGTGGCTGCTACAGCTTTCAAGTGTTGTGCCATACCCCATTAATTTACCTAAGGGAATATCAGAGAACAGATTATATACGGTGCGACAGTTAAAACCTCGTAGTTTTTGTGTAAACTAGAGCTGAATTTGTTTTCTTTCGTTTGAGCAATAGTTGCTGGAAGCACAACCACGGTATGCGAAAAATGGGACAAGCGAAATTTTAGCTGGCTCCTGATTCCATAGTTTGACGGTTATTTGTAGCAAGATTCATGGTATAGGCAATTTTAGCGTAGTACTTTGCACTGACTACAAAAGGAGGTAGCTAATTCACTTTTAAACTATGGTTAACCATGTTTGAAAATGGCCACTTCATTTAAGTGGCTCAATGTTGGAAACGCGCCGAATTCGCGGATACTTGACCCACAGGGGTTATTTGACATTATAGTTATGAATATGTCGCCAGCAGGGTTGAGCAAGAGGTCAGGCACAAGTCCTTCAAAAACGACTCCCCCCCCCCCCTGTGAAAGCCCCTAAACGACCCTCCGCTTTACCTCCAAGTCCCCAGGGTATTACACTTTGAAGAAGACCAGCCTTCACTGCAGGTTTCTATTTTTTGAAAGTCTGTAGGCCCGACTTTCTGCGATTGCACAACCACACGCAACTTGACGGCAAGTTTAGATCTGATAGTCCTCTTTTCAGAGCTTTATTTTTCACAGGGGTTTGGTGCTTGGCTTCAAATTTTCAATATAGCAAGAAGAGGCTTTGTGCTGAATACTCATATCAAAAAAGAGGCGATTTTTGAATGCTGAAGGCAAGTTAAGAGGGTCAGGCGCAACCCCTCAAAAGCTCAGGCGGCCTGACCTTTTGAGGGGTTGCGCCTGACCCCATTAACTTTATTTCCGAAATAGCTTTTCTACCCAAGTTTTATGTGATTCACTAGCTCAATCCTCGAAGATTCCACAGTAAGTGTTTGAGCTTGATTCGACTTGTTTCGGCCTTGTGCTAATCCGAGGAGTTAAAGCACTCAACATGAAAAACGCGCCGGTTGGAATTTTGGCAGCACTTCTTACTTCACTGTTTGAAAGCGATATGAAGCCCGATTTGTAGCATAGACTTGTAAAGAACATTACTTTGTTATGAGTATACAAAAGCTGACTTTTCTCACTTCTGAAACGAAGTTGATCACGTTTAAAAATCACGCTTTTTAGACGTTGCGAGACACTAGAAATTGCATAGGTAATGGTTTATAGGGCGCATACAGGTAATTTGACATGCTGATTATGGAAATGATATCCACTTCACACAGCAAGCTTCTTTGTCGACCCCATATGTCAAGGTAAAAGAGATGAAGATTTGAATTTTGGCTGAAACTTCCACTGTGGAAACAATCAGTATGCTGTTTACGACCGTTATTCCTTCATATGATCGCGATATCCAACGAACTAGCGCATTTCTTCTTCACCTTCGCAGTATCTCCTCAACTTAACAAATTCGATCCTTAATTACGACCCCCCCCCCCCTCAGTCTTACCCTCAATACGATCCCCCAGATCGGGCGCGCCTGACCCCCACGCTCAACCCTGGTTGCCAGTTATGCGCTAGAGCCTTTATGTCATGCCCACGGTAGGGAAACGAAAATGCTGGGGGGGGGGGAGGGTGGTACCGAGACAGAACTTGGGGGGGGGGGGTCGTATCCGGCAGTTGTGTGCCTCTTGACCGTACTTACAACACTTCGAAGAGCATTTAACGCTGATCCCAAATCCGATTTCATTGTCTGCGAGTTGTATCAGTTTATATGAAAAGCCCACTTCGATCAAAAGACTTCCATTGTTAGATGCTCTAGATGTGCCGAAGAGAAAAGGAGAGAAGAGCGCCCCCCTTAGACAAACGCCGGGGGCAGGCGGGCGCCGGAAAATACGCGTTGCTGAAATTTTGCATTCCGTTCGCAAATTCCAGGAAAATGTTCAGCGAGTTTTTGAAAGACCGCCTGTTGAATCTTTTTTCGCTCTCATCTTTTGCAAATATATTATTGAATCTCTGAGGAATCGAGAACTCAGCAAGCGGCGTCCCGATAAGTCCTGATTGCTTTCCAAAAATCCGCGAGCGGGGGGAGTGCGAGAAATTAGCCATCTATTTTCCAGTGCCCGTCTGCCCCCGGCGATTGTCTGAGCCGGTGTACCACCTGTGCCGAGCCTTGGGGAGCTCATATACTGATTTCTGTGCGTTACGCAAGTGCTCATTGCATTTGTTATTTACTTCATTCCCTACAATCAAAATAGCGCTTTTCCAGGACGTTGACCTATCAGGTTGTTAAAAAAATGATATTGTTCTTCAATTGCTCGCTTAAGCAAAGCAAATCTTTTAAGATGCCTAACGGGTACCGTTCGATAGAGCAAAGCAAGCTCTACAAAGGCGGCTTCTATATTTCGCGCTAAATTTGATCCATGGAAGGTTTGAGCTCAAACTTTAAAGATTTCCAAATGCCCATAGATCGAAAGTAATTGGATCTCCGTCGAAATAATTTCTACGGACTTCTAACTCCCACACATCAAAACTTCCGGGATCTTGTTGGAGCATCGTATCGATACCCGCATCAGGTCTCCAAGTTGAGCAGCCTCTAGTCGGAGAAAAAAACTGAGAAGAAACTGAGAAAGCTAATTTTGATAGTTCTCAAAAACTCCCGCTCGGAATTGGAAATTTACAGTTATACTTATCTAAATTTGTACTATAGAATTACATATGCAAGATATACATATCTATATACATATACTCATCTAAAATTGTAGTATAAAATTACATATGCAAGAACGGCGCGGCATTGCTGAAAATACCATGAAAATCTTTGTTTTCTCAGTTTTTAGTCAAAGAAAAAATACAGCAGCTGCGCATATGGATGTCTGTATCGAAAGTATTGATGTATGCGGATGGGAAACTCGTAAAAATTAGTAAAAATTATTTGGAGGAGGTCCAATTTTTGAATTTTTGGGCATTTTGAAATCTTTAGATTTTGAGTTCAGTCTCTCTGTGAATCGAATCGCGCGAAATCATGAAGGCCATCTTGTAGAGCTTGCCTTGCACTATCGAACAGTACCTTAGGGCTTTTTTGATTGTGCCAGGTTGCTTTGCTTGAGTGAGCAAATAGGACATTATCCTCTTGACAACCTAATATTTGATCACATTAAACTTTTGTTTTGATTGCAAAGTCTAAGCTTTACGTGACGGATACCACGCGCATTGGTTTCTCGGAACCAACCATCCTTCTCAAAACAAGTAGGTTTATCGAGTCTACATATATCGTCATCAAACGGCTGAAAAGTATCTGATTTTTCCACTAATCTAACTATCAATATCTTCTAACATATGAGAAGCACATGTGATTTCTGTCCACATCGCTAATGTTTGTGTACTTTGACAGTCTTGCAGCTCGTCGCACTTGCACATCATCAGATTCAAAATATGTTATTACACTATCTTGTTACAGCATCTCTCTTGCCGATTTTTGCATGAATAAGTGACAGGGACATTGAAAAGAAGAGATTGAGTAAAAAGAGGAGATTGAGTAAATAGGGTAATCAAGAGTTCTTATGAATATATGGCTCTTGCGACTACGGTAATTTCCACGGTCGTAAAAATAAATTGTATTATTGCATGATAGAAAGTTGTATAGTATTTTTCGATATTTGTAGATATCTATTCCGTAAGCAATTTACAAGCGCTCGTGTACGACTTTCAAATAAAACCACAGAGGAAAGTTAACGCTGCTCCTTATAACGGGTTGGTGCAAAAATAATGTCCGTTTTGCGAACGTTTCCTTTAAGAAGCTATAACTTTGTTTAGACTTCATAATTCCAAATAGACTCAAAATCATGAAGCAGTAAACCTTTCGTAACTTAGCGCGTACCTGCGTGTACTGATATCGCAAACGTGAAGAATACCATGCGTCAAAAAAAACAAAAGTTTTTTTTGTGAATCTCATATTACAATTTTCTTTAAATTTTTTTCGTGTGGTTGGCAATAAGCTTATTACCCTAATTTCACGCGTACAAGGCGCGGGGGATTTTTTCCAAAATCGACCAGCCCAAATACGCCAAAGAACTTCGCAACCAAAGGACCCTATGTCCTGCTGTATAGTGCTCAAGAGAATCGTACGGCATAAGGATCGCTTTCCGAAATAATTTAAAGCAGCTGAGGGGCTTAGTCGAAAAATCGTAAAAGGTGCGTCTTGTACGCATGAAATTAGTATATATATTTTATAATCGCAAGCCACTAGTTTCGTTTATGAACGTAAAGGCTATTGCATGACTAGATGCAGAAGCGGCATTAGTTGAGCGGACGACGCGGTGCGCGCGTATCTTTACCGTTGTAAATCCTGCGCCTCATACGCTCTGCGACTAATAAAGCCGCGTTCGCGCCCGAAGATATTGCGCTTTCGTCATGCAGCAGCCTATAGTTTGCGTTCATATAGAAAAGACCTGAAAGTCCCAAATTACGAAAATTTGGGATTCTTGATGCACTGAAATGCTAGATTTTTCTACAATAACTGTAGACAAGATGTCCTGATCTCGAAATCACAGAAATGAGCGAAGCTCCGGCGATTGCGTTGATCATGAGAAATTTTTGGGCCATAGCATGCCACCGGAGACACCCTGATTTGGGGCGTCCATTTCTTAGTCCAGATACTTTTGAAAAATCTATGTACCATGCAATAGGTTGACAGTAGCCAACCCAGTACAGTAGTCATTTTTCTGAAAAAATTCGTTCATCGCGCCCGAGTTGTGGCCAAGAAAGTGAAAGCGATGAAATTTCAGTTTTGAGTGCTATGCAGTTGCTGGTAGAATTCTCACAGATGAGTGAGGATAGATGCTTATTTAGGGCCGCATGCATTAACATCCCCGTGGGAAGGATCTCGCAGCTCAAAAGAAAGCTTCATATCCCTAAGCTCCAGATATCTGCATTTCACGCTGTCTACCCGTCCGCAAGTATTCCCACTATCCTCTATGAACACATTGAACAGCAGCGAGAAATTGCACGAACAGCATTTTCCAGCTTTCGTATGTTCCTTGATAATCCCCGGCGCTTCTCTTCAAAGTCATTTCTCTTTCTTCGAAGTTAACGAAAACCTTTCAAAGCCGTACTATTTATCTAACACATCAGTGCTAAGCATGCTGATGAGAACAAATGTTTGAAAAATTGAATTTTTCGGTAAACCCCAACTCTCAACTTATAGTTTATCGCAAATTTCATGCTCCTGTACATCACTTGTTCTTATCAGCAGCATGCTATGCACTGTTGGGTTAGACAACCTGCAAACTTTGGAGGCTTTTCGTTAACTTTGAAGAAAGAAAAATGACTTTAAAGAAAAGACTGTCTGCCGCGAGGGATCAGCAGGGGATTTTGCGGAGAGCTGGAAAAAGTGGCTTGTATGGCTTCTCGCTCCTATTCGATATGTTCATAGTGAATAACGGAGGGAGTACTTGCGGATAGGTAGACAGCTTAGATCCAACATATTTGGAGCTTTAGGATACGAGGCTCTTTTAGAGGTAGTGGCTCGGCAAATCTCAACCTAGTCATTTTGCGCTTACCTGAGGTTATTCAATACGCTGATCCTGAAAATCTACTTTTGAAGCTTGAGAACGGCGAAAATGAGCGTTTTTAATGCCCTTCCCTTTGGAATTGGACGAGTGGAGTAAGGCTGATGACGCTAAATCGTTGCAGGACCCAATAGTTATAGCGTTGCGGCGGGCAGCCTCTAATGGTGAGAAGGAAATTGCCAACTCGTCCGGATGCGTGTAAGATTGGCCTGCGCGTGTAAGTTTGAGAGCAATTTTCTCGGCAGGAAAGCATGCTGTGCAATCCGGACTGCACTGTTTTCATACTTGGGCGATAAGGAACCTACCGCGTTAAAATCCTACGTAATTGGATTTTGCCATTCCACTGCCTTTAAGTTGTAACCCTCTTCCCGGAGATATGTTGATGCATGCGGTCCTTAGAAAGCAAAGTTTGATGAAAAGAAGTTGTTAGAAACATATGTTCGAAAAAACGGACATTATTTTTGCACCAACCTAATAATTTATAACGCTCACAGTCTATGATATCATTGAACATCCATTTTCCAAAGTGTAAGAAAATTAAGAGACGAGGACGGATGCATCAAGTCTATGTCTCAATCAGGTTTTTTCTTCTAGGATAAATTTGCATTACAGCAAAGCCAGCAGATGTAGATAAACCGAGAGCGCCGGCAGTGATCTCATTCTCTAAATCACATATGCTCTTGTTCTTTTTCTTGCTAGTGACTTGAGAAATAAAATTTACGAATTTCTCTAATGATACGTAATCAAATAAGATAGGCAGTAGCTTCGGTATGCTGTTCTGTTGCGAGTTTATGTTTGTTTAACTTTCATTGATAGTGATTTGAGAAGGCATTGCGGCATACATATTAGTGATCTTTTTTTGAGATAAAGTTGACTGCGGAAGGTCAGAAGTTTCCTCGAATTCTCGAGTAGTAAGACGCTGCTAATCCAAGTTCCCACCTGCAGAGCTGGCACCGACGCCATTTGAAAATTGATGGCAAAACTGGGATTTAACCTACCTCCTTTTAGACCAAATTTGCCCCCTGTCAATGACACCGCTCGCCTGTGAAGCATAATGTCACCTTCATCTTACATATATCAGGACATGAGACATTTGAGGAGAATAAGTATACCTTTAACAATTTCCTCGCTGTGCTATAATCACTGTGCGACTATTACTGCAATAGGATTAACCATTACTCATGCATGGACGTACTATCTGCGTTGGTTCAGCTCGCCAAAATACATGAAGACTCGCACTGACAGTTATTACAAAGTTTCCGGTTCACACCCTCCATTCAGTCTTCAACAATTTCAAGCATGTGCCACTGTTTGCTGACATTGTTAGCTCATATCTCATGCTTTTTGAATGTGTCATTTTAAAATGCACACCAGTTACATGCATTCTAGCTAGGGCACGAGCTGGCACCAGGAAAATTTCAAAACGAAGCCCCATTTGTTCTTGAAAATATCCCTAAGCGTAAAACAACCTAAAAAAGGAAATGAAAGAAAAGCGAAGTTTTGTCTTTTCGGCCATAAAAACGAAAAAACCCTTTGCTTGTCCCAAAAGCGATATCCAGCTTGACCCGGTAGGTTCACACGCACGCCATTGAGCTGAGCATACAACTTAAGAGTTTTCCCCCACGCGATTAATGTATACACCATCCGTATGACAAACCCTTGTTCTATCTATTGTTAATGAAAACTTAGAATATAATTAGACTGACTGTTAGACTAGGATTTCTTTTTTCTCACAATATAAGAATTACAAGATTTCCCCGACACTGCAGCGGTTAAGGAAATCCTGCGACTCTGTAAATTTAAGCATCAATCATTATGTGCCATGCTGATTCAAAAGTTCTGTTCGATTTCCAATTGCCTTGTTTCAACGCAGCTATTTTCTTGAGGTATTGCACTTATGGCATCGTCATAAACATCATCTAGAAGCACTTTTACTGCTCTTTCTATGCTTGCTGATGCTTGGCGAATCAACTTCCCATTGCTGAAATTTCAAGCCCGAAGCAAAGTTTCCAAAATGCAGTCATGCCCAAGTTTCCATGAAGAGAAGTTTCGCAGTATTCGTAAAACTAAATATTTAATATTTTATAATGGGGAGGGTTATTGCGCTGATGTGAGTATATTTTTCCTCCGACGTAGAGAATGGCTTACTTTTTCATTTTTTTCCAAGAAAAAAGACAAGCTTAGTTATTAAGCGACAACAGTCTGCATGTAGCAATAGATGACGCATTCAATATTGCATTTGTGAGAGTAAAGCGAGAGCAAGCAGGGTTTTTTGGCCAATCGGCTCGTTTGCGACTGCAAGAAACAATCAAATATTAGAAAGTCGGCATATTTTCGCGCGCGGTGGAGGGCTCAAATAATGGGTTTTTTGATCTGCTCGTGAAAATTCTACGCAGCGATTATAACCCGAGTTCCTTTTTATGCAAAAGAATCTCTGAAATATAAGCTACGGTGACAGCCAAATATGTCTCCCCATCCTCATATGCAAGCATTAGTAGGTCAAATTGGACGGTTTTGAAGAAAATCTTGCAAAATTCTAAATATTTTCTTTTCTCTCTCGTTTGCCTTCCTTACATAGCATACTGTGCTTGCGATAGGCATAAACTCGCATAATCCAGCAAAATTTGATTTTTTATGGATTGTTGATTTTGAAAAGAGTTATAACATTTCAGATCAGAAAATTGCAAATCGGACAGAACTTTAGAAACAACCCAGTGTAGGTATCACGAATAGGTGATTATGGGTCGATGCGTACGTAGTATTCTGAAGGATTGCTATGATTAAAGTAACATTTTTTAATTTTCACCCAGAAATTAATCTCGTGAGCTTTGAGGATGAGGAAATGGATGCGGATTGGGAGAAGGACTGAGATTGGAAATTCCCCGCTAGCCGTTGCTATTATTGACGTTCATATAACGGTTTCTGTGACATCATACTGTCACATTCACTGTCTTTGCTTTTCTAAGCGTTGATATCTTTTCCCCACAAGTTCTTTTGCTTAGCTTTAGGTACCATTCTGTAAAGGTGGCTTTAAGGGCACCGTCCACCCAAATTCTCGACTTCCATGTTTTTGTCGATTCCAGGCCTTCTGAAGGTCCTGATTTCGAATATGGAGTCGAAAATCCGCGTGACACCCAAAAATCCCTGTTTCAAGAACCCTCTGCACCAAGCGCAGGCGAGATAAAGCATGCAAGTAGGCGGGGCGACCATGGTCGCCCCGCCTACTTTGCTACTTCCGGAGCGTATTTCTCGCTCCAGAAGCAGTCTTTTGCGATGCAGCTTGGAGGCTTGCCTAGTGGGGGGACCCACACTAGTATGCCATCAAAATCTCGCCAACCTCCATCTTGGGTGGACGGTGCCTTTAACCAAGGAAAGGATGGTTAGTAGATGTGGCCTTTCTGTATCAGATGTACAGTAAATACGAAACGCTGATTCCAAATGTGCCTTTCTTATCAGCTGCGGGTATCCGAACAAGGAGTTTTTAAGATTCGTTACAGACAAAAAAAATTCTACTGTAGTCCAAGTGGCAGAGTTTGGTGGATATGTTTGAACTGAGAATATCTATTGTACAGCAGATAAACGCAATTGAGCATTATCCAAGCTCAAAGTAACTGCACTTTTCTTTAACTTCTGTAATGCTAAGTAAGAAATTTAAGCGAAGTTCATAGTTTTGCGTAAGCGGAACTTGCAACTATGGTAGAACCCTTCATAACTTATTTCAGGCAATCGCTTGGCGGATAGCGAAGGCAAATTTGAAATCAGTGTTTTAAGACGCATGTGATTTGTTTCTCATTGAGAATGGCCACGATCACCAAGTATCATTTTTTTGTCCAATGATACCCTTCACAGTCACTTTCATCATTCTCTTACGGTTATTCATAGTCCTATTTTATCGATTCATTCAAGTAAGACACAAAAACGCAGATACCTAAATTCTTTGATTATAAGATAACACATCGTAATTTCACTTCACTTCTGTAACATTGCTTTTGACATTTATCTGAAAAACATTTTAATGCTCAATCACAACATAAAGCCCTTTTTATGTGTGAGAAGCCTTTTTGATATATGAATCACAAAGGCGATTGTTAAACATCACTGTTGCGATCTCAACATTCTACTTATCGTCGTATTCATACTCCACATACGAATCAAAATTAAACACTGATCTCACTTACAAAACCTGCAAGTAGGAGGCGGACTCGTTGTTTCATGTTACTGGTGATGAAATTGCGCGACTGCGTTCTGAAGCATCGAAAGTGTTGATAAGCAATGCTAAGGTTTGCTGAAGGTCTGCTTGTGTTATTATATCATAGCTCACATAATGTGATAAATGGAAACCGACACTTGTGGTCGTCAAGCATATCTCACTGTCAATCATCGGGTTATTGCGAGATACTTTGTGCGAGATGCTTTAAGTTAGGTGCTTTAGGGCAGAGCGTCAAACCCGTGAACCAAAATTTCTCGATTCTAGATACTTACAATGGTGGCCATGTTTATGTTGAAGTGGCAAACTCGGACTGCTAAGTCTTATAGAAAGCTATATGCCCTTTGAGTTGGACCCCAAGAGCTCCGTTAGTAGTTAGCGCTCTATAATATGCATGCTATCAGATACTTCAAATTGCCGAACTCACGCTTTTGCTGCATAAAGCCAGTCCGCACAAGTCTTTTTTGAGTTTTCGCTCAGAATGCTTAACAAAATAGCATCAGTGCTCAATTGCGAGTGTGATGTCGCCACATAGCTACTCTTAGTCAGAAAGAAAAGATCAACAGAGAGACATCTTGTTTTTATGCTCGACGATTCGCAGAGCTTGTGATTTACTGTGCAGTGTTTATCAAATGTCCACTTTAGCAATTTTTAGCTCCAAAGCTCTGTCACTTTATCTGATCCCAAGAATAGTGATCTGGATGCGTTGATGTCATTATATGGGAATCTTCTATGTAACAACAATAAATAAGAGGCATACGGCACACTTCTTGACGCAAAGTATGTGGTTTACTCTGCAGTATTCAAATTCTACTCAAAAAACAAGTTGTTATAATTGCGTATGTCTTTGTCCCGTTGCAAGACTGCTAAGTAGAGCAAAGTGAGCCTGGAAATTGCTCAAAATTGAAAAAATCGAAATCTGCCATTTTTGAAAAGTGGGCGGAGCTTGCCACTGAGGGGATGGAGCTTGCATAACGGGGGGCGGGTCGAAATTCAGGTTGTTTTAAGATTTCCTGTCATCTACGAGCTTATGCGACTTGAGAACGAAAAAATTTTTGTGGAGAGCAACGGTGTGGGCGGAGTTTGCCAAAAAGGGGGGCGGGCCAACACGAAATATTTGTGACACTAAATTGATTATGTGAACATAGACTGGAACCATTGTGCAATCAAAACTGATATTTAGGGTGTCGCACACCATTGCGCGACACTATCGTCAACTGTCAAACAGGAAAAGTCTGGCACCTCCTTCAGTGACATCGGACGTGCGCAACCCAATGGCAATACGCCCGTTCGACTCTCGCATCATGCAGGCTATGATGTGTTCAAAAATGATAAATCATTTTAGCCTCGCGCACAGCTCAAATCGGTTTTATTTTATCGTTGATTCGTTTACCGCACGGACTGGACATCACTGCGGAGCACGCTACGAGGTAAAGAGCTTGCCCCAGTACAACAATTTCCATTACACAAGTCATCAATTCAGCCGCTCCGTGATACGCAGCATTTGAGCAGTTCGTGCGGTCAACGAATCGACAATAGACTTCTCTGCTCCTATCGTTAGTAAGAAAAGGCTGTGAGTCTTGACGCTATAGAAAATAGACAGCTCAGTGCGTCTGACTACAAACTGCTCGGCAGGTAGACATAAGCGATTAAACACCAACATACCAAGGATGCTTGGATGCTTATTTTCTCACTTCTTCTTTTCTATAATTTCTTACTTTGCCCTTGCACGCAAGCTCATGCTCAGCAAAAATACCACTGAGCATTGATGAAAACTTAGGCCTCTTTTTCAGGATTTACCAAATAAGATGATTTATCCTGGTCACTTAACTCCTTAGTTTTTCTTCTCTGCTTTTTGTAACTTTCCACTTTTAGTCTTCTCCTTCGCTGAATCTTTTTTCTAAGAAAGAAGAAAGTCCCGAAAATCATAGAGTCTTCTATGAATTCTCTCTCATTTGGCAAACTTTTACTTTATCTAGCTTTATGTCAACGACATTTGATAAACACTGCAAGTAAACCACATACTTTGCGAATCGTAGAGCACAAAAGCAAGATATCTCCCTGTTGCCCTTTTTTTTGACTGAATCTATGCGGCGAAGCATTTTTTAATCTTCATCCTGTCTTGAGCTGTCTTTCAAGCAAAGGATAGCGTAAAAAGTCAAGCAACAGTGGGCGCAATGAAACTTCTCCAAAAACTGAAGCGACTTACAACCCTCATCCTTACAATCCTTAGGATGTTGACCTTTCTTGAGTCAAAACTCCCTCTCGAACTTTTGTTATATCTGTGAGCAGATGAATGGAAGATCGGAAGGACGAGAGCTAACAAGGGCAATCCTCCCATCCCGTGGCACTGTTGCCAAAAAGTTTCATTATTCAGACATCAGAATGATTTCGAATTGGAGCGGAGGTTTGAACGAGACTTGAATTCTCAAATGTCTCATCAGACCTGTGATACTTTCTTTCCGAAAAGCTTACTTTAGAGTTTTTTAACCGCTGCCTAAGTTTTTATTTTTTGTAACAATCAATCTAACGATAATCTAAGAATTCAGCAGAGGCGAATCCTCCGTATCATGGCAGACGCCAAGGCTAGCTGCTGTAATGGGCTTAGAAAACACTCGGAAAATCCTTGTCCTTGATAAAGAAAATCAAGTGTTCTCAAACGCAGCCACACAAAGCGTAAATAAGAGTGATCCTCCAACTTGAGCTGCAACACCCAACTTTATAGCGTAAATAAGAGTCAATCAGAATGATCATCTGCGCAATGGGATGAGCAGAACCGATATAAAATACTTCAAAAACGAGAATAAGGTAGTTTGACTGTAAACACGAAAGAACGTCTTCCACTTTCTTGAAAATAAATGAGCGGCAGCGATGCAAGATAATAATGAAGTTATGCGGCAGGGCTGCCGCTCAATTAACACCTAGGCTGCCGCTCAATTAACACCTAGGTAGTTTTAAGAAAATTGAGGAGGATGAAAACCTGATGCTTGCAAAAGTGAGTGCATTAATCAAAAACGAACGAGCTACTGGATTGAGAAACGCTCAAACAATATTGATCGATCAGCGGCGTACATATGTTTTGCGGCCCCTGTGACTCATGTGCTAACTCCGAAATATGAAGAATGTCAAAAATAAGGAAAAGACAGGGACATGCCAGTTTTTGATCGATTTTAGGTGCAGAGGAACCTTTCGACTCAATCATTAAGTTTGTAGGATTTCACGTCAGTCACGCTTCTATATTGCTTCTTACCATCAGTTTGTCAATCATGTAGTGCGATTTCTATTTCTCTCTGTCTAGATATAGCGCCCCATAGATTGGTACTATGCATCTATGATGTGAGCTACTAACGTGCACAGTTTTTTGAATTTTGATGATAAATTGGAAAAGGACGCACTTGGAAATTGGTGGAAATCTAGGAATCACCGTGCACAAAATGGACGAAGGGTAGCAATTTTTTTTGATCAAAGTGGTGTAAGATAAGTTTGTAATCAATGCATTTTGCAAAGACAGTAATAGTGGGAAGAATCAAGAGTGAGCGAATTTTTTCGCAAAAAAGCCGCAGTGCGATCAAACCTGTGCAAGAGCCAGCTTCCACCAGTACTCCTGGCGCAATGTACTTATCGGATGGAGTTCATGCTGTTGCCACATTCCACCCCTATATCGTCGAATACTCTAGCAGCTAAAGGTTTTTGTAAAGCATAAAATTTGAGCGCGACGTGCACGAGAAAGCGACCAAACAGCGTGGGTCTTGACCCGTAACCCAGTCATAGTGATGAATGCAGGTTTTCTCTCTTACCTTAATTTTTTAATCTAATCGATTAAGTTTGCCTCTTCCCAATAAGCATAACTAGATAGCAATGCCTTGTATACGGCATTCTGTTCTGCACTAGTGGCTTTGAGTAAAAATCTGCGGGTTTTGATGCGCAAAACATACGCTTCCACTCCAACAAAGTTTTATATTGCAAAACATACGCTTCCACTCCGATAAGGTTTTTATCGAAGATGAGGCTTTTTCCACATAAGCGATTCCCTGCCGGGTAGCTTGAGTCCATACTGCTTGTTACCGAACTTTCAGGCTAACACAAAAAGACTTCTATTCTGTGCTTAAGAGACTCGAAACCTGTTTGTACACATTGTCTAGACAAGAGTGAACTTGTTCTCTTTTCTCATGTAGCAAATTCCTCTAGATTAGTAAGATCGCAGAAACTTGTTGACCACACGGACACGCTTCTTTTGGCAATGAGTGCAAAGCGGATTCGAATCGCTTAGTTACAGAATGAATGGTAAGCTATGAAAAAAGAAATTGCCAGCGGAAGTCCTGAGAGACGTCGATAAAAAGTATTAGGGTGATACTAAAAAATGGGACAGCTTGATTTTTATTACATCTTAAGATTTTTTGTCTTCAGCAATAATAAGCAGGCTGCAACTCAAACGTCGCTTATATAAGAGACCTTCGCCCATTATTCTGGCAAAGCGTCAACGCTCCTCTCCCACAATCCTACGCGTGGCGCCTTTAAGAACTCGAACAGGGTTTTTTGAACATCGCTCATTCTTGCGCTGCTATACCGTAAAGTCGTAAAGCAAATGACATACCATTCGAAAGAGCTTTTCATGCTCTTTCAAACATTATATTAAACATACAGATCTCTCTATTTCTGGGTAAAAAAAGCGAAATACCTGGAAATCGCGATTTTTTGGCGCAATAAAAACCAAAAAATCATGTTTTGCCTTGTATTTTCCGAAGATAGATAAAATCTGAGGTATTCTGCATATGGTTGGATAGAGCTTAAAAAGCTGTTTCAGGTGGTACCCATAAAACATGCGTTCACCTGCAAAGCATTGAATAGCACGTGTCTTTGTTCTCAAAGCTGCTAATGGCCATATCTCCTGAATTTGAAAGTTTACACCAGCAACCCATCATGGGTCTGGTGACTGTACCTTCACGCATTGCAGCAGTAGTACTTTGGATGGTTTCGCATGTTTCACTGCGCAGATACTGCTCGAAGTTCATAATTTGTCAAATTGACTAACTTTGCATTTCAGCCACTATAAGAAATTATTAGTTACTAGCTGGCTTACCCGGCTCCGCCGTATCCGGACCAAACTTGGCACACATACACTACGGGCCCCGGCGGGTGTCACAGTCCACTTTTCGTTATCGATCGATGTCGATTTTACCGATTTTTATCGATTTTTTTGCAGAGTTCACCTACAGGGCTAGGAGTTGGCACAGGGGGGGTGGGGGGGAAGTGAGCATGGGGATTCCGAATACAATATTAGTTTTCAGAATTATCGATTACTTTTATTGATTTTATCGATTTTTTGTAAATTTTGACCTGCGGGGCTGGGAGTTTGCACAGGGGGTAATCGAGCATGCAGATTACGAATACAATATTAGTTTTCAAGATCGTCCATTACTTTTATCGATTTTATCGATTTTTTGCAAATTTGAGCTAGGGGCTGGAATTTGGCACAGGGGTGTAATCGAGCATGCTGATCACCCCCTTGGGGATGATCAGCATGCTCGATTACCCCCCTGCGCCAACTCCCAGCCCCCTAGCTCAAACTTTGCAAAAAAATCGATAAAATCGATAAAAGTAATCGATAATCCTGAAAACCAATATTGTATTCGGAATCCCCATGCTCGATTACCCCCCTGTGCCAACTCCCAGCCCCGTAGGTGAACTCAGCAAAAAAAATCGATAAAAATCGATAAAATCGATATCGATCGATGACGAAAAGTAGCCTATGATACCCGCCGGGGCCCGTAGTGTATGTGTGCCAAGTTTGGTCCGGATCGGTTCAGAAATGGAATTTTCTATTCGGAACATACGTACAGACATACAGACAGACATACATACATACAAACAGACATTCAGCTTTATATATAAGATGTAATGACCTTATATAGGTAGTTTCTGAAAGAGAATAATCTGTTCTAACATCTATCAAAATTGGGAAGTTTAATAATTTTTCTTTTTTGAGAAATCTACATTTATTCTCCAGGTGCCCCATTTTTTAGTGATCACCCTAATAAGTATCTAAGTTAGAGCTGGCGAGGATGGCGTGGATTGCGAGGTTTGTTCAAGTTCTTACTTGTCAAAGCGTTTGTTCCAACGAAAGTTTTATGAAAATCAACATGTTTTCCTTACCGCACCACCCTCCACCCCATCCTTTGATCCATTTGGGAGCAGGGCTTGGCACAAAATAGAAAGAAAAGGTGATGCCGTTTGCGCAATGGGAGTTAAACCAATACAAATGTTATGAAGAATTATTGTAAAGCAAAGTGACATGGTTCGAAGTCACCTGGGCAGGTAGTAATCACCCTGCTTGGCGGCATCAAAGATGCCGCCAAGTTGGCACACATCACGGAAAGTTGCCATCTTCGGCGGCAGCTCGCGGAGTGATTCTAAGTTTTGATATCTTACTTAACCTTGGTACGCAATATTTCGCACATTAAATTTTGATGATGCACACAGCCGCAAAACTACTACCTCCCGAGCGGTCGAACCTAAGTGCGTTAACTTCAATTGCCACCACGTTAACCATTCGACCATTTGGTCTATCGTTAACGTTTGCGCCAGCAATGGAACGCAGTGGTAAGTGGCCGCCTGTAAGAGGGATCGATACATTGCGTGAGAGACTTTGACCTAAAAGAACAGCTGATTGATATAAGCGAGGGAGGGGCGAAATCGGTGCAAACGAGATTTAAAAGGGATTTCCAAAAAAGATGGTGTTCCTTATGGTCCTCAGGCATTACTAGATCTTTTCGCTGTAATGAAATCGTCGTTCCAAAAAAGAAAAACTTATAATGAGAAACATGATAGTTTCTTGATGGAAAGTAGAATTTTTTGGTTTTTTCGCCCGACGTAAATTGTGTGATGTTGCCGATGTACTACCCAAACTTGCAGAGGCCGCCAGCAAGGTGCCACCACCTCGACCTGGTAGGGGCACGTCAGGATGGTGGCACCTTGATCTCTCAAAAGAGCGCGCTATTTTTCGTACTCTCTGACCTGGCGGCATCTCTCAGCGCTGAAATTTCGACGAGATGCCGCCAGGTCAGCTCGCGAAGTTGCCACCAGCACCTCCTGCCTTCCTTTACAATTCTGTTTAGAGAGGTTTTTAGCACCTTCAGTTGCCAGGCAAGGTTACCGGCCCTGGTCTCGTACTTGGCAAGCCACCTGAGGTGGCCCAAAGAAAACAAAATTATACTTTTGCCTACCATGATTTTCCCACTTTTTTTACATAAAATTTATCTACATTACAAGTATGTACTAGTTCGTAAACTGTTATCTATCCCCTCTCCAGTCTTATAAGGAAAAGATGGTCAGTCGAAGTGGCCTTTTGCAATGATTGCTATACGATGTTGGAGGGCGCAAAATGCTGGTTCCGAATCTGTCCTTCCTGTTTGAGGAGCATTCTTGGACGAGGAGTTATGAGCTTTTGAAGTAGCAAAAAATGAATGTTTTTTTTGGGATAAAAAAAAGTTGCCAAAACTTCCCAGCGCCTGAAGGAGACTACCGGAGTGCGGATATATCTCATCTAAGAGTATATTAATTTTACATAGTGTTGAAAAGATTACCACTGGTCCATTTAAGCGTTACGAAGCATGTTACTACTGTTTTTATATTATTTGCATAGTCAATTTTTTCTCTAATAAACGCTCACAACTTCTCGTGCAAAAATGCGCCGCAGATAATGAAGACATTTAAAATCAGCGTTTTATGCTTTCCGCATAATATACAACCCATATCAAAAGGCCACTTCGACCAACCATCCTTCCCCTGTTAGATGAGGAGGTAGTTATATCGCGCTTCACGAAATAGTACATCTTATATATAAAGCTGAATGTCTGTTTGTCTGTATGTATATATGTATGTATGTATGTATGTTCCGAATAGAAAATTCCATTTCTGAACCGATCCGGACCAAACTTGGCACACATACACTACGGGCCCCGGCGGGTATCATAGGCTACTTTTCGTCATCGATCGATATCGATTTTATCGATTTTTTGCAAAATTTGAGCTACGGTTTGGAGTTGGCACAGGGGGGAAATCGAGCATGCTGATTACGAATATAATAATGACAGGGCCGGACGGAGCCGGGTAATTCAACTAGTAGATTATAAGATAATCAAACTTTGTATTCAAAATGTATTTGTTTCAGGAAAGGTTTGTAAACTCCTAAGTCTTCTTGTAGATTTTAACTGACGTAAGATTAGTGTATAAACAGTTCGGAAGCATATAGTCTGTGGCCTAGAACCCTCCCATGCACCACCGCATAGCAGCCCATTTGCTATTCTGATGCATTGGTAAAGGAGCATCAAGTATTGAATCGCGTTGAAAAGAATGCGGAAGATCAGCGCAAAACAGCGAGAGGCAGGCGAAGAGGTGGGACGGGTACACTTCCAAGGGTTTGTAGTATACAGCTACATGAATAGAAACAGCATAGCTTTTTGTAAAAACAAGAAAATTTTTGTTTTCTCAACTTCTAGATGAGGAATAAACACAGCAACGGTACATATGAGTGTCTGATATGTGTGCAGTCTGTGTGAACAAGTTGGAGATGCAAAGGAGTTTTCGAACGAAAATATGAATTTTTCCTAATTTTTTGAGCCTTTAGTGCAACCCATATTCCGGATGCTAACTTACGGTGGGTCACAGCTGGTGCGAACTTTTGCACACTGGCTTGTAGAGCTTGTTTTGCTCTATCGAATGGTACCCTGGAACCTTATCAAATTTATGAAGTTTACGACTTATTGTTGTGAGAAATCAGAGTGTAACAAGGCTTATGAACAACCTTATAGAAGACTATAAAGCACCGGAGCAAATTGATAAAAGTTCATGTTTATGGAAACAACTGTTTCAAGAATGGGTTCTTCTAAACTCGTTTACAGTGTAACGAAATATAATCATCCTCGAAAGCAATGAAGACGACTTGCTTTTTCATACAGCATTTGTTACGCAAAGAACTCAGGCTGGCTTTCACATTATTTTCAAGCAGCTGATCCCATATCTATAGTTTGCATCATTACGCCAATAATTCATTCCTAGCAGTAATCCTTACCACTAGGCGTGCTTCAAACCCTGGTAGCACGTGTTTTGTTTAAGACTCTTATACTTCGCACTAGAACGTAAGTGATGTCGTTAGAATTCTTGAGATATTACCCGAATTTATAAAAATGATTGAAGACGTAAATGAGCTCATTTAAATATCGTGTAGAACCGCTTTTTATCTCTGCAAGGTACGACAAAGAAAAGGTTTTGTCCACGCAGAAACTCGCAGCTAGATGTATTTTTAAAGCTATTTTAGAAAGTGCTCTCGAAGAATGCAAGGAAAAGGGATTTTCCCGCAATTTTGCGATCAAGTATCTATTTTGTGTATCCTGACCACTCTTCGATTATTCACCAGCTCGCTACTTCTTTTCGATTTTCAAAATCCGTATGAGTCAGCGCGGAAACTTTGTAAAACAAGCGATGTTAACATCAGAAGGTTTGGTATATACTGTCTCTTTGATGCCGAGATGATTGAAGTGAACAGGGATCATATTCCCTTCATCCAATTTCTTTTTCTTTTATTCACTTCATTTCTTCCTTTTTTATTGCCGCCCAAATCCTTTACTACAGATGAGCTTAGGGTTAATCATATATACCATTTAACTTCATACCGTGATTAGAAAGCGACGATTAGATAAGTCCTCTCGTTTTTTGTAACTTTACATGAAATATGGGAGTTCAAGCTTCAAAACAAATGTATAGCTCTCTTTCATAATTTTATTCCAGAAAAGCCTGGTAGAATAACTATTTATTAGATTGTTTCATGAGTTCGTAGAGTTTTTATAAATTAAAATGACAAAATTTCATCAATTATTTCGATATTGTTTTGCACAAACTTCTGCCACCTAGCTCTCAGATTTCCATTTCCGCTTTTTGAAAGTCAGTGGTCGGTCTCAAAAAAAAAACGTCCAATCAGCGCCCAAGATCATCTTCATAGTCCAAACAATCACGGTTCAAATACTGTGCAAGAGAGAAAAGTGATAATCTGATGAAGGCGAAATCTGAGTACACTGCATACCAATGTGCCTCTCATTTAAGTTTTGCGATATCATGCATGTTCCAAGTAATCTCGCGTATGGGACCACGCTTTGTCATGCATAAGAACTCAACTAAATAGCCCATTACGCTTTTTATTAGGCCTTTTCTGCAGTACACATTTGTTTAGATGGTGTAGTTGGGTTGCTTATAGTGTGGTCGACCGTCTTGCTTTCCAACAGTTTCAATGTATTACGTCCTCCCTCCCGTCTCACAAAAAGTCTTGCTCAGAAGTCACTCTGCTCATCTTATTCACTGTTCACTAATCGTTTTTGTCTCGTGTTGACGCGCAAATCCTGTTTTTCATGATCGAAAAATCTATGCGGAACGCTTTTTTTCTTCAAGAAAAAATGAGCTGGCGCCAAAAATGCTTGTTTTTGCCTTTTGAATTTTTCAGAAGTTAGAAGCAGTTCAACTTTCAACAACAACACGTTGAAGAGCATGATACCTCTTCTCAATGATATATGCATCTTGCCGGATCGACCGCTCTTCGAAAAATTAGGACGACAAAAACTCTGTAAACTTACAAAGTCAATAAAATAGGCCTACTGGTTACCCCTAGGTGCTCTCATAAGATGAGGATTACATGTGAACCGTCGAGCTCTGAATTATCTTTTGGTTTCGTAAGTTTTTTGAGATGACCAAGTAAATGGTACGCATCGTTCTGTGTTGCCAAGATTATCTATCTTTTTTAAGGCAAAAATGTTCAGTAAGATTCAAGTAATATCATTTATAGGCTGTATCAGCCAGCATCGGTCCCGCGCCAGTATGATTTGCGACGACGCACCGTCGCACGCGACGTACCTCAACGCGTAGCAGAGCTCGCACGCGTCACACCGCACGGTCGCGAGTTGCCGCAGGAGCGACGTCGCATGACCGATGCTGGCTGGTACAGCCTATATGTTCTTAAAGACTTTGTCTGTCTTTTATGCTAATCCGACGATAGACTCTGCTTCTCATAGAACAGTCTAGCGTACACATTGTACATGATTCTAAGGCAATCATGTTGAAAGCATTCCATTCATGTGCGACTATATTTTGATGTACGTTACAATTCGATGATTTTCCCTCACTATTGATGTAAAAAAATTTCAAATCATCAGGTTTTTGGCAAGATCTGTATCCATTTTTACATATACACCCTCTAGCAAGTGACTTCATTCCTACTGTGGAACTCGACTTAAAATTTCAATCAACTTTACTTCAGAGATGAACCTCGAAGATTTGATAGACATGTTTCCTGACATCGAGCCATTTCTCATTCGAAAATGGCACTATGCATTCTATACATTCTTCGGTAAGTCTATCGTGACTTCTGCACGAGCAGTTTTGCATTCGCTTATAGATCTCACGGGTGATGAGGTAATTGAGTGGAACGACTTTGAGCAACTCATCGAAGCCATAGGATCAGTTCGAGGAATGGGTGGTGAGGAACATATCGCCGCAAGAATAAGGCTGGGAGAGATCTGGCATTCAATGTGTAACGAACTAGATAAGGACTACCACGACAAAGTTTGTCATTTCTTCTCCTTTTGTTCATAGTGATGAGAGAGACCGATTAGACGCATAAAAGCTTAATTCGATTCAGCAATCAATCTAATCTTTCAAACTTTGACTTGTCACATCAAAACATCATAAGGGGAAGAGCACTGTTCAATACTGAGTTGTTGGCGTCCAAAAATGCAAAGCATATAGTGAGTACTGCAGCAATAGCGCTAGGACAGAGTAGCTGACGACCAGAATGCCACGGATTCAGGGTCATTGTGCCTTCACCCAAATAGATAAAGCCCTGAGAAACCCGTACTAACATCAGGGAGTCCTGATCCTAGTGATGATAGCTCGCTAATGACCTCAGCATTGCTACTAATCGTGCATTAATTGTACCAGCACCAACTAAGCCCATGGCAAATATGATGTCATGAGCAGTATCAGCATCGGCATCATGCGAAAATTTACTCAGGGTTTCCAGAATATTGAGTTGAGGACTAGATACTGGTATCAAGGCCAATGCTAGAGGAACGGCTAGTGCTATTGCTGCATTACTCACTATATGCTCTGCATTTTTGGAAGAGCACTATTTGCTGCGATGTCGCTCGTAAGAGAATGTTTTCAAAACGAAACTCTTCTTACTATCGCCAACTTGAAGGCAGTGGCGTTGAAAATTGTAGAGGTTTGGTGTAAAAGGTCAATCTAGAAGTTGGTCATCCTTCGTTAAGCACCATTACAACTCAGATATACGTTATGGCTCCTACGCAGTAACTCTCAAAACAGCTTGCGCTAGCCCATCACGTCCTTTCGAGTTAGCAATACCCTCCCAAAGATGGTGCGCATGGCTGATGTCACGACATAGGTCCTCGCAACAACTCTACAACTTCGGCCTTGGCTGAATTTGTCCCGATTGTCCAAAGTTAAAAGGGGAAGAGGCGTCGGGAAACGCTCGCTTCCTCTAGTTTCGCGCCCTCCGAAGTTGATTTTGAAATCATCGTATTGGATAACCTCAGATAAGCGAGTAATTCTTGGAGTGGAGTTTTGGAAGTTTCTATCTGACCTCTTATCGTTCTTCCAAGCATAGTTCAAACCAACGATTACACCATTGCCATATAGAGTGTTACCTCCACTCGGCGTACGCCCGAAAACCGCGTAAAAAGAGTCCAAGCGTTTGCTGAAGATTTGGCCAGCGCTCGCTCATAGAAATTACTTGACGAGCGCTTGCAGGAAATTCTGTATTGCTGCCCGCTGGCAGAACACGGAAGTACCGCTGCCATATAGAGTGTTACCTCCGCTCGGCGTGCGCCCGAAACCGCGTAAAAAGAGTCCGAGCGTTTGCTGAAAATTTACCGCTTGCTGAAGGTTTGGCCACGCCCCAAAATTCTGATTGCCGCCTGCAGAAAAGCGATAGTTTGCAGACCGCTTGCTCCCGGCGATTATGTGAGTACGTCCTCATTCTTGGGTTGGCATACAATAGCTATGGAATTGCTCTATAACTGGTTTTGTACCAAGGAAAGGAGATTCCAGAGTTAAGGCGCTGAAAAATCTAATTGTAAGATTTTATAACGCCATCAATTTTGAGTAATTCTGGAAACTGCAAGTATATTTGGTCTTGTGACCACAGAGAACGCTGCCTGTTACAATGGGGATGAAATATCCTCTAAATCTTTCTCATGTGTAATCTTTGACTTGAAAAATCATCATTTCTTTGATCTTTGAGGCTCACGAAGTTTAGTGAGTTTCGAAAACAATGTGGTGTTATGAATCTTTGTTGCTTTTTTGCGACAGTTTTTTTATTGTATTGCTTAAGTGGGTGGCCATCATCAGGAGGATGTGATCTGCCAGCTGCTCTCGCTTGTGTAATGTACACTACAACCTTTGACCAAATTTTTTTTGCGCCACGCCATTGTAATGACTTGTATCCATGGCTATGCGGAAACAAAACGGTATTCAATAATAAAGTGATGCCTTTCACTCAAATCTTGATGCTTTTGAAAAACTAGTAGACTGGTGCAAATGCATGTCTTGCAAAGCTTTACTCTGACGCGCTATAATTCTGTCACTGCTTTATTTTCACAACTGCGACGAAGACATCAGAAGCAGTGAGCCTTTTGCAACTGCACCTTGCTTTACTGATATCACAAGCTGACAGAATCATAACCTGAAAACCAAAACTTTGTTAACCGAAATCTCATTTTTGGCAATCATAACTCTCTTCTCCTATTACGATGATTAATCGACTTATTTTAAATCTTGCGGGAAACTGTTGTTAATGTTACAGGACAGCAGCAGAGATGTTAAAGGAGGAGTTGTGCTAGTTGGTGAGCGTTTTTGACTTACGTAATTGTGAGAACTAGAAATGTTATTCGATGGACCGAGTCTTTTGAGTCTACTATGTAGCTGCCTACTGCTTGATGATAGAGTCTTGTAAGCTGTTGTGGTGCTGTAAAATGACAGCCAACGACGACTATTATTTGCTTCTTTATTTATTTTAATAACAGCGAGTTTATGGTAAGGAAAACGCTAATAAGAAACTACAAGATAATGCCAAATACCTGGTCGAGACCGTACAGTGGTGAGAAAAATCCAAGAATACGCAAAATACAACGCGCACAGCGCATCTAACTGTGGAGCAAACGATTTTCTTTTTTTACGGGTGTGAGTGTGAAATCTCATGTTGTAATGTGGACCTTTTGATCTGCACTTATGAAAAAAAAGTACGAATACAAGGACGCACTTTTTCCAATTTTTAAGGGAGCTGCTCCCTTGGACGGAAAAGGAAACTTAGGCTGGGTTCATACTGAATCTCATGTTCCGGGACTGTTGCCGCACAGTTCCCGCACTGTGCTGGAACTGTCTCGGAACAGTGCTTCATGCCTGCAACCGCCTCGCACGCGTTTTGAACGGCGGGAGTTGAAGAATTTTGACCGTTTCCGTTTTCGTTTTTTTCCTCCAGATTCCTGTCATTTTGCCCTTATTCCTCTACCTAGCTTCCCCTTTTGAAAAGCAGAATTTCGAACTAGAAGCGGGGTTGAAGAATGAGCGCTTTATTGATCTGAGTATCCGACAAAATGTCAGTTCTTGCGCTTGTCCATTCTCACGTCGTTCTCTTTTTGCTCAAACCTATATTTGTTTTAGGTGTTCCTGCTGCGTATTCCGCAGGAATCTGTCTCGAACGAGGACATGCGAACATTCTGAAAATGCGGGAATGGGAACTTTGCTCTTGTTTTCTGATGGATTTTGTTTTTCGTTTATTCTCAGCCCCTTTTCTTTTTCCATATCGTTGCTTCTGCGTTCTCTCTTCTACCCCACTTCTCGCAGTGATAAGAAAAGCCGCGAGTTTGAAGCGGAGCTGAAGAGAGAACGCTGTTCTCTTCCATGTGCATGTTCCGGATAAGTAGAGAAGAATAACGTTCATTCCTAAACCCCGGTTCAAGTTTACAGCTTTTCCCATCAGAATGAGAAGCGTGGTAGAAGATTATGGCCAAAATGAATGGGATCTGGAGGAAAACCGTTGAAAACGGTCAAATTTTTCCAACTCCCGCCGTTTAAAACGCGTGCGGGGCGGTTGCAGCGCATGCAGCACAGTTCCGGAACAGTTTCAGCACAGTGCTGGAACTGTGCGGGAACAGCTCCAGAACATGGGAATCGGTATGAACCCAGCTTTATACCGCACGATACTCTCAGGCAATACGCATTTTTGTAAAGCCTCCTTTGATCGCAAAATGTTTTGGTGTGCTTGAGCCGGTGGAATTTAGAAAGAACAAGTGCTTCCTGTACTCGTGAAATTAGGGTAGTAAAGCGGCCAAGTCGTCTTACTCCTACAGATCACCATGGTGGACTGGATTGGGATGTGGGCGAAGTCCTGGTCGGCTGCTAAGGAACCTGCATGGCAGAAGGCCTACCTCGACTACATGTTCCATTTGCTCGATGCGTCTGGTGATTTTCATTAGCACTTAAATTACCAACTTTAAACCTAATTCTGCTCAGGTGATCAGTTGGTCGATTTGGCTGAGTACGTAGAAGTACTGGGATACTTTTCCATACCAAGAGAGGACGCTGTTGCATGCTTTGATAGATTTGCGGTGGTCCGATTTTCCTTTATTTATAAAATGCCAACAAAAAAAGACTGTTACAGAACTCAAAAGGAACACACTTCAATTCCATTGACCTCAAAAAGTTCAGCGAATTGTGGCAACAATACTTCCATTCAACAAATATCAATGACGACGGTAACCATCTTCTCGGAATGCCACCATAAGGACCCAAAAACAGCTCTATTCTGGACAAATGTTTTTTCATCGTTTTATGTGCTCTGACGTTTTCTATCCGAATCGATGGATGGTTTTTGTTATGAACATAAAACGGCAAATGTATATATGGACGGCAATGCCACGATTCTTCTACGATTTGCACTTTTTACACAGCTCGCAGCGCTTTTTCTATTCTTTGTATCTAAAATATCTTTATCGATTTGAGATTTCAAACCCTCCGTTGTAAGCCTCCTCGACCTTTATAAGATGTTCGCTTTCTATTCAAAAAGAATGATCCTGACTGTAATCTGATTTTACGCTAAAATATATAGCAGAAAAAACTTTCTTCCGTTTAGAAGGGAAGAACTTCAACCCGCACTAGTGCTCTGGAATACAATGTATGTCGCTGTCCCAAATTCGCCTTCCTTATCTAGTGTACGATTCTATAGAAGAAGCAAAGTCATCCTAGAACTGGAGCAGGGCATTCGCGGCAGAGCCGGGCGGACGCCACCCTCATTTCGAGCAAGTACATATTTTTTCACTCTTGTTTTTGAAAGCCTCTTCTTGTGTTTTAATAGCAGCAGGGTGAAAACTGATGACTTGATGATATTGAGCGATGTCTCGTACTATGCTCGTTCGTTCAACTTTGAGTTGAGGTAAAGCTTAGCGCGGCACTGCTGCAGCCCTCAGTCCAAGCTTACACATATTCTTCCGTTTTTCTTATTATTAACAGCTATTTGTTCTGTCAAGCACCATGTTCATATCTAGAGTTGAGAATGGTTTCGCTGTTAATGATCTTACATAATATTACTATTGATTGCTCAACTCTGTATCAAATTAAGGGTGGAGGAGCGATGCATGCGCATTCGGTGGCATAAAGCGCACTAAAGCAACAATTCAGAACATATTAATTATCCAAAAAGGATCTATAAGCAAAAATCTCTAATCTTCATCGTATCTCCAAGCTTACCTCAAATTACAGTCAAACAAGCGTATAAAAGTGAAAGCGACACTATGTAAAATCGTCATTCTAATCACGCACATTGTTAGAAAACAAGAAGTAGAGTTTAGCAATAAGAAAAACAGAAACATGTGTGAGCTTGTGTTGAGGCTGTGAGTGCCGCGTCTGCCGCAACCGGCCTGCTCTGATTCAAGTTCGATTTTGTCCACTGAGCGACTATAGCATCCGCAGAAAATGCAAAATTGATAGCAGTTTCACAAGACTTTCTCTTTATCAAAGAAGCGCAAGCGTTAAAAATGAGAACTTTTGCAACAATTTAAGTTATATTGATTGGAAACGGAAACTTTTGCAGCACTTTCCACAAAATTTGCGGGAATTCGTTTTTGAAATGTCCAGCGAAACACTGAGTTTGGGGGTCTAATGCATACTTTACTTTGATGCTCACCCTCGTAGACGTAATTATAATGTTGATACCAACTATGAGGCAGAAACACATTTACCACGAACAGAGATAAGTGTTCTTGAACCTCTAATGTTTTGATGTATGACGCTGAATTTCTACCAAATTTGGGGTTCTCATCACATAACTTCCTCCATAGACGCTCGATGGAAGGTAGAGATGGAGCGAGATCATCGCCTTCAAACAAGCTCGAACGACGTTCACTCTAATTTCTACTTTCCTCAACGAGTTTAATGCGATCGGTCAAAATCGGTCACCACGGAAAACGAGATCCTTTTAACATTTTTTGATGCCAAAGTTATCGAGTGAACAAGACGCCTGAAGCGGGAATCACATGGAAGTGAGAATTTTGAAGTACACGTGTCCCGAATCCCCATAGAGGTGACGAGGTGACAACCAAAGCTCGAGCTCACAAGAGGCCATCCGACTCACAGTGATTTTTTCCAATGGAATGTAAATAGGTTTGTAGGTCCTGGCATGCAACTTACAATCTTCTGGGCCAAAATATAAGCGTTCGAATTTCCTGGGTTGCCCGCTAAACACAAGTACGGGCAGAGTGCCTCAACCTAGTGTGATTGCGTTGCATGGCATGTTGCGCTCATGATCTTTGAGGTCTAAGTTCTAATCCTTTTCTTACAAGGGAGGTCTTTTCGGTCGAAGTGGCCTTTTCACATGAAAATGATACGACTATAAAGAGTATCAAACGCTGATTCCAAATCTGTCTTCGTTATCTGCCGAGCGCCTCTGGACGTCGAGTTATGGGCGTTTTTTGAGTTGAGAGATTGCATGCATAATCAGGACAAAATTCGTCAGAATTGCTCTGATGGTTCAATGTTGATTATCAAAGCACTTTATCTGATTAATACCTTCTGTTTAAAGCACTCATATTTAACATTGCTCTATTTGAGCCCTGAAAAGACCGTAAAATTTTATTTTACTCAAATTATGTGTTCATTTTTCGCACCAAGAAAATATTCATAACTCGGCATGCAGAAGCGCTCGGCAGGTGAAATCAAATTTGGGATCAGCGTTTGATGCTCTTCAAAGTGGTATAAGACTCATTTGGAGAGGCCACTTCGACTAATTGGACCTCCCTTGTTAGCAATTTTTGCATTTGTCTCTTCCTGTTATCGGTGATAAACTGGACGAACAAGCACCACTGAAAAAATTTTATTGCATAAATACAGCTACAGCTTATTGATAAGGCTAGCGAGTTTAGGAAAATTTACACGTTTGATTCACAATAAAGTGCTGGAAACAGATAATATGTTCACAATAGTGGCAACGGATAGAATAATGTCTTGTACTAGTAATGGTAATCGCGTTCCAATCACCGCAAAATGTCTGGTAACATATGACTTAATTTTTGACATAGACACAGTAGCCTATGACCGTTGATCTGATGATGCTAGGACGTCCAGCCTATCATGAAGACAAAAAGAGACAAATGCAAACATGATATCGAAAAGGATTTGCATCTAGACCTCAAAGACTATGAGCCCAACCACTTGCCACGGCGCTACGCCGCCACGGAGTGTTTAGGCAATTCGGAAGTATAATTCTAAAATACTCGTACTGACCGCGCAATTTCGGGAAAATCGAACGCTTGTATTTTGGCCTGAAGGACCGTTTGGTAGGCATGGAGCGCTTTGTAAGTTACAGCAAGACCTACAAACATATATATATATATATCATGACTTATAATAAGCGGCTTAATCTGAAGTTGTGTGGAGTTTGTCCGTTACGAAATTGCAGTGAGGAATGATTTACATTGCTTAAATGCATGTGAGAGTTGCAAAGCAAGTAAGGTTCATTTTTGTAATTACTTTGCGGTTTCCTCCATCAAAGAATGATGAAGGCCAAGATCATTACGTAAGTTTACGTATACTTTTCAGAATGGCCAGTGCGAACCTCTGCGAAGTAGAGGTGAAGCACTGGTCATGACTTATAATAAGCGGCTTAATCTGAAGTTGTGTGGAGTTTGTCCGTTACGAAATTACAGTGAGGAATGATTTACGATACTAACATCATGTGAGGTTAAGATAGCGAGTATGGTTCATTTTTAACTACGGCTCACGTTGCAATAAACCGAACAATGATTTGAGAGACAAGCTCTCAGAAAGTGAGTTTACCACGGTTCACAATGCCAGTGCGAACCTCTGCGAAGCAGAGGTGAAGCCCTGGTATATAATAAGCGGCTTAATCTGAAGTTGTGTGGAGTTTGTCCGTTACGAAATTACAGTGAGGAATGATTTACGATACTAAACATCATTGAGGTTAAGATAGCGAGTATGGTTCATTTTTAACTAAGGCTCTCACGCTGCAATCAACCGAACAATGATTTGAGAGACAATCTCAGAGAGTGAGTTTATCACGATTCATGACGCCAGTGCGAACCTCTGCGAAGCAGAGGTGAAGCACTGGTATATATATATTGTAGTAAAAGGCCACTTCGAGTCAGTACGCTTCGCTTGCCAGTTTCATTTCGCAGGCCACTAATCAATTTGCTATCTTTCAATTCGCCTGTCACTGCGTTAATGTAGGTCGCGACCCTAACGAGGTAAAGCTTGTGCTCATAAGCGTGACATATATAGCGAGCCAATACGTCACCTTCGGTTATTTGCAGAGAAGTGCCCAAGGTGAGAGATGCAAGAAAACACGAGGCTAAAGCTCGACAACGCCAAGTTCGCAACTAGGAATAACGTTGATAATAGAGACCAACCCAGGGGCAGTATTCATCGATCTCCTATGTAGGAAGGGTTTCTGTACAGGTACATGCGCGAGCATGGCGCCCGCGATACACGAAGCCGGGTAGGGGAACGAGAGCCGCCAGCTTCGGCCGCCTGCGCGGACTGCTGGTCCTGGAACGACATGCAACAACGTTGCGAAAGGACCAGTTAGCCGCGAAAGGCGGCTCAAATTGGCGGCTTTCGTTCCCCTACCCCACGAAGCCAAGGTGTTGATCGGGCTCCTTTCTATTTATATGGTACAATCTGGCAGATTTGGATATGTGACAGGTTTGGCCATGTCGGGCACGGCAGTTGGGCAACGGAGCTCGATCTATAGAGACCAGTTTGGACCACATTCTAAAGTTTAAAGAATCGTTGGGTTGGCTCTCTAACCTGTCCGGAATCTCGTTAATAATGGCCCGAACAGCGAGTGGAAATTAAAAAGACACCGCTCCAGCCCCAAATTATGGACACTAGCCGGCTTTCGCGGTCAAACCCGGACTGGGTTGAACTGGTCCGTCAAAGCAATTTTGTTCTCGCCTGTCAACAACCTAGCCCTTCTTTGGCTGTTACCTCCACCCTCGCACAGCTCCTTCCTCTTCCACGCTCTTGTTTTGAATCCTGCACCAGCGCTTTTGTGCTGGATTCGTCTTCCTTTCTTGCTTCCTCGCTGCGGAATACCGATCCGCCTCGCTGCAGAATGTGAATGAATACCGCCCTCGTTTACATGACTATGGAAATGCTGGAAAGCATGATAAGCTTTCATCCTATATGTAAGTAAACAAATCAGTGAATCGATACAAGGATAAAGCGAATTGTCGCGAAAAGTAGCCTATCTTTTTGTGATCTCTTTTAGAACTTTTTTTCTAGTAGAACAAAATTCAACCTCTTCGGTCCACATACAAAGGTGTCGATAAGCCACAAACAGGTGATCTACCTGTTACAACAAATTCTTTACGGGATGCTTTCCTTGCAAATGGCAGCCGACGAAGTCTTCGATGTAGCCAGTGGCCATGCTCGCTATTAGAGATCAGCAGTCAAAGGTTCGGTTGCGTATGCGCTCAGGGGAAAACATTTGCGCTCGCATTTTGTGATAGTCGTACGAGGGACTTAGGAGGCAGCGTTCGGGCAAGAACTCTATTTCCTAGAGAATTTGGATACCTGAGGTTCTCCGCAACGCTAAACGCGAAGCCACACCAAAAGCGCGGAAACGGTGAAAACGCGGATCTCCCAAAGCCCTACAGTTAGGATTTAGATGGGTGGAACATTTCCGCCGAGGCTTAGGATTGTTTCATACTGCCGCACTGACCGCAGCAGACTGCAGCAGACTGCAGCTGACCGCACTGACCACAACGGCCGCGCAATCGCTGCATCCTTTGTAAAAGATAAAATAGTTGCGAATATATCAGAACACCGTGTTTTACGCCTAGAAAGTTCATAGGTTTTGACTTACTCTTCTTAATCAAGTTTTGGCGGTTGTTTTTTAGTATGCTCATATTTGTTCAGATTCCTTTTGTCATTGCATATACCTTTTTTACTCCCGCTCGTCTTGTCAATTAGGGCATTTGTTGAGACTGTTTGAGCTACAACTATTTATTCTCTCCACCTTCACAAAAGGATGTAGCGATCTGTGCGGCCCGCTGTCAATGCGGTCAGCTGCAGTCTGCTGCAGTCTGCTGCAGTCAGCTGCGGTCAGTGCGGCAGTGAAACAACTAGATGTAGAGTCGCTGCAAGACCCCACACTCAAGCGTGGCGGCATGCGTACCTGCCGCAGAGCAAGAAATGGTGTGCCTGAGGAGTGTTTATCTCACTTTCGCACGCATCTGAAATCTCAAAACTCCGGACCTTGTCCGAACCCTACGTCTAGTCTTAATCCTCTAAAATAATAGGACTCTCATAGAAGCTCTCAGAGGTATAGACCGTCCGCGTCCGGGACACATCACGCAGTGAGTGCTGACTGAGATCTACACCGTTTTTACTTATCTGGGAATTACAGTGAGATTACAGTGAGTGATAGTGATTTAATTTGGAAATCAAGACCACAATCTTGTAAGCTGTACGAAGGAACATTCTTGCATAGCTTAATTCCTCCGGGGTACGCACGATGATCCAGGACAGGCTACTGAACTAACACCTGTTCCTTCCTTCTCCAATAGGACATGTTTTCTTTGCAACCTGCATAATTTCATAATACAAGTGAATTCCTGTGCAGAACAACCTGCAACTCTCCTATATCAATACTATACCGCGTCATAATGATGCCTTGCGTAGGTAATCGAGTCCTGAATCTCTCTTCTGGTGAACTTTTACTACAAAAGCAAAAGAAACATCTTCACCACTTCAAAAATAATTACATTCCCTCCTGCACCAAGTTTGTCCTTAATCAATGGCAGCTTCCCATAGACAATTTGAAATGTTGAAATTAATCTTTCAAATTATCTACGCCTTCTATCATCTCCTATTAGTCTCTTAACTATGGTCAATCTCTGTCACATGTGCTTTCTAAATTAGCCAAATTTTCCCATCCTAGTTAGTAATAGTCATTTACCCTTTGGGTTCTGGCATATGTGGTGGTGTTATCAAGGTTTTGTTCAGGACTTTGTGGCTTGGTTCTGCATGCATTGTAGACAACATGATTGACCACAACAAGCTGATTGCGACAAATTTTTGCCGTAGGTCTTCCTTCGAGTTAGGCAACTTTTTGACTTGGAGGGGGGGGGGGTATGACACAGGCTTCGTGCCATCGTCATGCTTGTTTATTGATGGCTTGTTGCGTGGAACCGAAACTGTTTACCAAACTCAAAACTGCGGCAAAATTTTACGGGTATATTAATCTGTACAAGGCAAACACTGATCCATCATCTCTATTCCTTCGAAACGATTTTTTTGGGCAGAAGTGCTCCCACTCAGTCACGCACTCGGCAGTAATCTCGCTACTGAATCTGGCACACCGTAGTCGAGCGGAATTATCTCAGAAGTTGCGCGAAATCTTGGTCGATCGACCTCGAAACTCTGGCTTCAAAGGGTGGAGCCGCATAGCTGTCAACAACAATAGAAACGGTAGCCGCAAAGAAAGAAGAAGAAGTGGAGGAGCAAGTGGAACCACTTTTTTCGGCTCTCGCCTTGCCTTGGAGTCGGACGAGAATGGGCTCAAAAAGCCGAATGACAAACTCTGACCTCGAAATGTCTCGATTTTTCTGATGCGGCTACCCGTTGAGTTGTTTGAATTCGCTGTCCGGGGCACGACGGCCCGGTGTGTTTTAATAACTGTCGTTGGCAAGCAATCAGCGCTCGATCTCCTGCGCTACTTTTTGCCGATCGCCTCGCCGCTTTGTCGTCCGCATTTTTTGCTAGCATTTCACATTTCACCGCATAGGGCCGAATCTCATGTACCACCACCAATAAAAACCCACACATCGTTTCTGGATCAAAGCAAAATTGTCTGGAGGTTTTTTGCCGTGTAAAGTGCGTCCTTGGCGTCAGGTAACAAGCTAGTCACTTTTACATGCGATCCGATTTGAATGGGAGCATGTCGAAAAGGAGCCGCGCAGATTTGGAAAAGCGGATTTGTGTTCGTGAATACACGGTCATATTTTCGCCATGATTTTTGCAACAAAAGCTCGAGTAGAGTTTCCGCCCAACACAAGTTCTGTTACACGTCAAATAAAAATTTGGATGTACTTTTCCAACAGCTTGTTGTCCACGGATTCACTCATTCGAAAATTTTCACACTTCACCTGTATTTTCCTGCATCAGCCAATCGGTACCCACATTTTTCTTTATTGGATCGTAATTAATTAAATTTTCGCAAAAGTCGAATTAATTTTGCAAGCAACGTGTGCAGTTGCACGCCACATACTTTTTACTTGTGCCCGGATCGCCTAGGGCCTCATGTACGACCTCCGAAATAGCGTGTTTTTCTTGGTGCGTGAAAAAATAAGAGCAAATTCGAAAAAATAAACAGAAACAGGAACTCTGAAAAATAAGCATCGGTAGAAAGATTTGCATCCCGGTGGCCCCCCAAAGCACCGCAAATGACGCCCAATGAGCAGATTGTGTGCAATCGCACACAATATCGAGAGAGGGCTCGAACGTACTCTGATTTTTCTTCTTCTTTTCTTGCATACTAAGTGTGAATGTAAGATTTGATCTTAGTAATGTACAACACAGTTATTTTATAGGTCGCATTTCTTATAGGCTAGGCTTTGGATGTGCAGACATTAGAATTTTGATCAAAAGTCTAGTCCCTGCGAACATTAAAAAACACATTCCCATCTTTTTACTATTACCAATGATTTGTTCCAAATATGCGAATATCCATTTAAAGCGATCCCGAACGTTGTACTACGAGCTGAGCCATATCTCGAGAGTACCGGTTTTCGCCCTAGCGCTTGACCTTCAACAATCCAAATGCGACGAACACATCGTTGTATTTGAATATTCACCTCACATTACTCGTGTTGTTATGGCCGTGTTCGATTACGGTAGAGCAAACAAGTTCAATTTTTGCCAAACACCATTTTTGGGGGTCGAAACTGTTTGCGTTCGTCTAGGATTTGCTCTTTGTGAAAAACTGCTGGGAGAATAAATTTTTTTGGAATGTTTAAGAACAGAAAATTGGGAAAACATCTATTGCAACATCGCACCATTCGATAAATTCCAAAAGAATTTTATCGCCAGACAATCAGTCTCCATTTGAATTTGACTGCTTTTGATATCACGAGTGCGAAAGTGCTATTTGCTAATCGGTCTATTGTTTTCGTTTTTCTAGCAAAAAAATGTTGATTTAGCGACGCTGTGTTGAGAAGAATCAACATTCGCTTGCTATTCTACGTATTGGAACCACATGACTTCACATATTCCATTTGAATTTGAATTCTGTTCCATTCAAAAGCTACGCGTACATAGAAGCCTATGCTCGACATATGAAATTTATCTCTGAATCTGTCGACAGTGCTCTGTGTCAACAATTTCTGTACTTGGAAACGAATTCTAACTTTTTCACGCGATTTTAAAGAGATCAAAGAATGTTTTGCATAGTTGCTGATTCAGATTACACAGTAAAGAATGTATTGCATGAATAATGCCAAGCATTGCGAAATTATCTCATGATTGGCACATGGATGCCACGATTATTTCATTGTTAAGTCAGGTAAACGTATGTCTAATTTTTCAAGATTCTTCTACTAACTCTGTGTGCTGCAAATTTCGTTCATTTTGGCAAGACGTCACCTCTGAATTTTCATTCTTTTCGCCAAATCTGATAGCTTACAACTTTCTCTAAATAGAGCGGTGACATTTTTGCCCTTTCGAACACCGTTATCTCTTTCAATCAAACTTGTTCTAATTTAGACTTCATCAAATGATTCTGGCGACAATGGGAGCACTTTGTCCTTAGTTTCAAACTTTGCAAACGTTTTAATTGCGGTCCAAAAAATTGTTTGCGGAGGAGGAGGGGGATGGGGGGGGGGGGGAGGAGACGAAACGACAAGTAATCCCAGGTAGAGGGCATGCGATAAGTTCAGCCTTTCAAAAGCTATCTTGGATGTTTTTCAAATTTCTCACAAGTTTCACACGCATCCTTGAAAATTTTTTTTACAGAGTTTATCGAATTTTTTTAGGGTCCACAGAATTATCTAGAATACTTGCGGGTAAAAACAAGCTAGTCTTTGTCGCAGTAGTTTGTCCTAATAAAGTAGCTAAACTTGCAAAGCCTAATTTTCCTCGCCTCCCTCCCCCTGCCCCATTCTCGATACGCTGACTTACAGTTGAACAAATTGCTGCTAATTTTAGCAGTACCCTCTTTCCTGTTGAAGTTCAAAAAAATTTTACTGCTTTACCTCAGGGACCCAGACTGTTCCCCGGTTCTAACTTTTCTGCATTATTGGATTCCCATTCGCACAAAATCGAACACATCGTTCTAATCGTAGGGTTTGTCCCAAACGACACGGGCATGTTGATTTTCTCGGCCAGGCCAATACCATCTGTCAGTCGTGGATAATTGCGTGCTTTCCACGCCTCACTGTCACATATATACCCCTTGCTCAATCGAGGTTTATGGTAGTTTAATGGTACCCTCACACGTCAGCACCCGCTCTACCGTAAATAGCAGCGATTTCGCAGCTGTCAGAGGATTTGGCTTCTTCTATGGGACTGCGCGAATTGGTCTGTTAGTTTCTGAATAGACAGTCTGCAAGTGGTCTTATCGGAAACAATAAGATGTTGATAGAGTCTTCTGCCAGCGCGGGTTCCGCTAACAATATGATAAGAGCTTTTCCCGCCTAATCACAGCATCAACGAACTATGATAGCAATGATCTTTGTAATGCGAAACTTTCAAATTCCAGACAACACATGCTTTTCTTTATATTAGGTCGTTTCATAAGTTCGTAGACTTTTTATTTTTGTCACCGTTTTTCGATGAAGCGGTTCGTTTACGGCGAAGTACCTATACCATTGAAAAGAGAAAATCTTGCTCTACAAGAACTGTTGTTCGTTTTTGGAGCAAACTTGAATCCCCTTCTTTTACGACTTATCAAAGCAAAATTTTTGAGAGGCAAAAATTGGCGATTGCGGCAACTGCAACTTTCGATCCGTATACGGAGCCACAAGTGGAAATTTTTCGTCTGAAGTTGTTATGAGTGATGAGAAACAACTGTTTGTGGTACTACGGTGCATATAAAAGTAGTCTCCATATCCAAAGAGAGGCTATAAAGAAAGATTAAGCGCACGTTTACCATGTGTGTAGCTGTTTTGCGTTTGGCACAATTTTAAAAAGTTCCCACGTCAAAAATTTTTTTTGAGAAAGCGTAAAATGCTGGTCAGAGCTTGTACTCATACATCTACACCACTTAGAAGAACGCATCCATTCCTCAAGTTCCGATAGGAGGACCGACACATTGTGTCGCTGAACAACGCGCCAAACTCAAGCGGCAGCAGTTAAAGACAACAACCATTGGGACCTTGTTCAAACGGTTCTATGCATATTGGCATGCTGCAAATTTGTCAGTGTTTCAGTCTTGCTTGCTACTATCCATCCCGCCTACCTATGACAGAAACATCTTGCGGAATACGGACCAAATGCGGAAAGTGCAGTTGCCGCAATCGCCAATTTTTGCCTCTCAAAAAATTTTGCTTTGATAAGTCGTAAAAGAAGGGGATTCAAGTTTGCTCCAAAAACGAACAACAGTTCTTGTAGAGCAAGATTTTCTCTTTTCAATGGTATAGGTACTTTGCCGTAAACGAACCGCTTCATCGAAAAACGGCGACAAAAATAAAAAGTCTACGAACTTATGAAACGACCTAATAAATTCCCGTTGCATCTCAAATTGAAACAACGTTTCTGGATGGAACGAAGCTCAGTGACGCGTAGAACTTATGCATTAACAGTTTATTTTGTTTTCACTGTGCGTGAAGTAAGTTGATTTCCATAAAATTCAAGAAATGATCGAAAATTCCAATATAGTGAAAATATTCTGTTTAGCTTTGCTAGAAAAGTAGAAGTAATTTGGGAGGAAGGTTATACAAAATAAAGAAAAGGGATTTTTTTTTGAAGCTAGTCCTTTCTAGGATCTCGACTGTAAACAATAAGTGATCCCAGCCACAGAGATATCGAGACAAATGGGTTTCGTCTCCAGGTCGAAGAGATTTTCAAGCCGTAGCACAAGTTTGTATAGTACATTCTTACTTTCGCAGTATCCATTTCCTTCATTCTATCCTGCAGTAGCCATATCTTGCCTGACATTACCGGATGTTTCTCTAGTCTAGTAAATCCTAACAAGATCGTAAGATGTGAAAGAAGTCGTTTCACTTCCGTTCATGTCCATGATGTCCATTTACGTCCTCATGTTTGCTCATATGGCCGTCAGAAAATCACCTCTCAAGTTTTATTTGTTCACTACCGCTATCTAGATTGGCTTTCACCTTCAACAATATAGCCTATCTGCAAAAATTTTGATTTCTTAACAGCTTCGGGCGGTCCCTATTATGGCCTTTTTTGATAACTCTGAAGTTTGATTGCAGTTTCGAGATACAGCTACTGTTGTGGCTCTTATCTTAATCTCTACCTGGTCATTTTATCGGAATATAAGCCAGGTTCTGGCGCGAACTTTTCAAGAAGGGAAACTCTAAATATGGCTCAAGATAACTTTCCAAAAAATAAATATCTTTTGTACAAGGCATAAAGACAATCCCAAAAAAACGTCAGCCATGTCATAGCTGTTTATCAGCTAGCTCATTAAATGTTCACTATCAAATGCTATATCACACTGGCTTTCGTCTTCGACAGAATAGTAAAGATTGAATATACAAAAGTTTTGACCCCATATGGACCTGCTAGCCCGTATAACATCAAGCAGGGCACTACTTTGTCCATAAACGATGATTTCTTTTCAGTTGCGTCTGTCAGTCCCTTCCACAACTTCTTTGGTCGCTCAGCAAGTTTCACTTCGAGTTAAAGCTTGTTATGGCTCTTATCGTAATCCCTGCCTTCTGGTCATTTTATCGGAAAGTGAGGAAGGTTCTGGCGCGAAGTTTGCACGAAGAGGAACTCGAGATATGCTTTGAAGTGCTCCACATCAAGAGCAACCTTTGATTCAGTAACTCCTTTGCAAGAATTCGGGATTCCCACAATATTTACCTCCTCGACCCACACGGTCTGTAGATCCATCGATTTGACTCCCGAATTACATGCCTTTGTTGTGGAGACAACCGCTATCGACCGGTGTATCTGCTGTCGATTCGGTTGTCGATTCTTTGCTGAGAAACGTCGATAGCATCTTCAACTGAGATGACCTCCGTTTAAACGCTCTAACATTCGTTTCAGCCATCAATCTTCCACTAGCAAATAGCGGCTGCCGAACTGATACGATCAGAAACACTCCCACTGCCAGACCGCGCCGCCGCGGCCAACCCTTATTTGTCGCCACCACCATGGTTCTGTTATCATCTATCTGTTTTGAACCATCACCCTTTCTCACCTAATCGTTTGAACTGAACTACTCCTTCATAAAACCGTCCTACTGTATTTTTTTGAACATTCAGATAATAACAAATTCATCTACGATTCTATGCTTCTATGATCTCGGTAATTGAAATTTGTGCAGAAAGTCGTAGTTTTCTTAGTCTTTCACTTTACATGGATACTAATGTCAAGTTATGTTAAAAGAGAAGCTTCATATAACCAAATTAGATCAAATACGCAATAATGTAGAAAGCTCATGGAACTCTATGTAACAGCGATTCCTTAACTGGTAGATTTTTTGTATTAAATTATATTGAGAAGCACCAAGTTTTCTCAGTTTACGCATGCCTCCAAAGTATTATATTGGCAAAAATGCAGTATTTTTTGAAGGCTGCTTGTTCCTAAAGAAGGCGATTTTATCAAAACTTCAACATTTTCGTAAACTGAGAGTTAGCAGACTCCAAAGAATCCCATCACTCAAACAGTGTGTGTTATCACATGTCGGATTTTGCGACTCATCTGAAAAGAGTGCATATTGCTATACGACCCCTTGGGTGTACATCACTTAGGCCCAAATTGTAAAGGTGTATAGTGATGGTGCTGAGTCAGTAACGCCTTTGAATGGTAAATAGGATTGGTGTGACTATGCACACAAAAGGAGAGCAGCAAAATTCATACCTGCCGTAATCTACCTTGTCTTCGTAAGCAGAAAAGCATCTATTTTTTCTGCATCCCAATGCCGCTCTAAATCGCAGTACTCCACTAGCAACTCTGTTCAGGATAGGATCATCTTAGACAATCATGGACCCTCTGGACTATACCTTATAGCGCGTATGGCTCAAAACCATTGCACTTCTAAGGCCATTCTGCTTTAGCTTCTGCAGTAAACAGTCATTAGAAGCTCTTCGATGGCTTTGTACCTGCGCCCGCCTGCATAGCGTATTTGCACATTTATGAACTTTTTCAGGTATATTGATGCATCACTCCCTCATTTGACATATGATCACGAGAGCCGCAGCTAGAAAAAGTAGGGGTCTTACGTATATGTGCCGTATTTGCTTAAAACGGAGACGTGAATATGAATCCAAGCTTCTCTACATCGAAAATACACATCTTTTTCGGGGGACCATGTTCTTGTCGAAAATCAAAACTCCTTGACCTTGCGAACCAACGAGATTAAGATCATGGGGCATAGTCACAGTAGCCTTGCGCCATCATTGGTCAGCAGTAATAGGGCAGTGAGCATGCAGTACAGTAATGTTCAGCTTTTTTGACCCTCAAATCGTTCTCCATCTTTGTTGTAAACAGCACACAAACAATCATAGGGGAGTAATCCACAGAGCAAACACTGAGTAGATGTGCCTAATGATTTTGTTTCACAAAAACTTACGATCAATTTTTCACAATACCACTTTGTGAAAATGAAATAGGAAAACCATGTTGATGAGTCTAGCGTTTTTGCAACTTTCATATTTGCTTATGCTTCTAGAAACTGTTCTATAAACCTCAACTTTTGGTTTCCCATGCACAGCCGATGCACGAAGAAATAGCACTCGAGCTTTCTCCTCAGCCTTTGAAATCCTACTCGTTAATATTATCGAAGTTCTAGCTAGGTCTCTGCTCATGTATGGAGGGTACTGTCATCGTTTTTTTCTTCGTTAGGCAAAGAAGTATAGCCATGCTCTACAATCTCTTATTATGCGTAGTTCTGTAATGACTTCCTAATTTACTGTGTGCAGTAGCACAACATCCACTCTCGGCAAGGAGAATATTTTTGGTTCCCTGCTTTATTCAGTGTTGCTTTCTTGCATTCTGCTCGATTTACAAACATGTGCAACGTGCATGACGATTCTCTTAGTTACACAAAATTCTCAACTGAATCTGGCACTTCACGCGCAGTGAGTGGTGTCTCGAACTGCACCACAGTTTTTGACTCAGATATATATCGGCAAGCTTTGGTCACTTGTACTCTACCTTGGACTTATCAAATACTCTCAACTAATCGATATATCACCTCTAAATTCTACTACAGCCAGGGCCCGGCGAGGGTGGCGCTTTTACAAGCTGGATATCGTTTTTGGCCCGAGAAAGCAAAGGGGAAGTCGTATTTTAAGTATCATTCTTTATTCATCATTCCTTGTTGATGCTACTGTCCTATGAACTTAGATTCCAGCAATGTGAAGATTCTGTGCTCTGATCGCTAGCCTGCCCGCAGGCGGGAATTCAAATCGCAATTCTTGTAAGAGGAAAATAACAAAATAGGCTCGTTTTCAATGCACAAGTAACGATATGGCACCAAATTTGCTGTGTAGTTGGAGGACCATGAGCACAAAAAAAGTATGAAGAATTATGAGAAACTTATGTGAATTTAAAAAATGGTAAGTGTTTTTCGAAATTAGGTGGCTCCCGCGCCACCTGGGAGCCACCTGGGGTAGCTCCCTGCTTCCCTTCACATAATTTCCCGGGTTTCTTTGCATAAATGTGGACTAGGTTGAGAGTATTACTACATGTTTAAATCCGCTTCCAAAACCACCAAGGCACCGCTTCGATACAGCCCCAAATAGGGTTCACAGCGTTATGATCGGCCTCGGAAAGCGCGCTCCAATCGCAATCGGTTATTGTAAATTGTAAAGTTTCGCAGCTGACTAATAAATGAGTAGTATCTTAGATATATAAACGTCAAAGTTTGTGCAAATCTTGACCCTATGTTTTTTATAGATTCCTTTGCGGATGAACCCATTGAGCTGAAACCTTGATGACCCGGGCTGGACCAGGAAAGCCAGGTAGTACTACTATAATAAGCGCTGAGGCCGCCCATCTTATTGTTTGTGTATATCTGTTTGTCAGGGACTTACGGAGGTCAAAAATAGGGTCGAAGGGGAAGTCGTAAGAAATTTTGGCTTCAAAGGGGATATCGTTTTCAAAATTCTGAAATGCCACCTCCTGCCGGGCCCTGACTACAGCTATGAGTTTCAAACGAGCTCTTGAATCATTTTTGAGCTAATTCAGGTCACTATTTCCCAGTGATCGCATTCAAACTCAATTATGCTTTGACAGGAAAAAATGAAAGCTAACAATGGCTTCAAAATCACAATCAACAGATTTTGAATGTGCACAAATAATGCTTTCACATCTGAAACACATGAATTTTCAGCCAGGTGGTAAAACAATCCAAACATAACATAGAAGTCCACGTTCGTTTCAAATAGTCTTCTGTGTTTCTGTGGAAGTTCCTGGTTACCGTAGCTACTGTATGGCATCGCCATGAAGCGACTTCTCGCTAATTCAGCTTACCGTACTCTGTTGTTATCTTCAAAAGATTTTGCGCCATTTTTAGGTAAAACTTACAGTGCCCTTTGATTAAATCTCCGAGATTTTTCTTATGAGGCGGTGTGAGATAGGTCTGAAACTGTCATCTATTTTCTTATACCATACCGATGAAGAGGGATAACAAAAAGATGCAAGAAACCTAAAGAAACTCACATAGTGGGAATTGCATCAGGTGGATGGGCACAGCACTTGGATCTTTTTTGTGGTCAAGAATGCACAGTAATTCTATGTGGTTTTGGTCAAATTCGGAGGAATGCAGCATAGCCTAAACTCTGAAATCGCGATTCGACATTTTTTGGGAGATTAGATAGCGGAAAACGGCCACATCTCTAAGTATAATATCGGAATCAATCAAACTGTATTTTCAACTGTTTCTTTATCTTCGGGATTATCTTTGGTTGCATGAAAAGTTTCGAAATTCTCACCAAATCTACCATCACCGCTGTTGTTCTACTAGTTTTCTGCAATCCATGTGCTTAGCGATTCAGGGTATACTAGAGTCTAACGTGAGCTTTACAATATTTTGCCTTTTATGTGCCAGACATCACATCTATGAAATAATAAGGACGTGCTTGAAAGCTGCATGAAAGAAAATTTGATTGTCTGTAGGGCCCGAGCATACCACGCGATTTGGCAATATTCCAATTGTCCTTAACTCACTGTAAGCACATTTCAAATGTACAGAAGATAGGACATTTTATCAACCCACGCAAGTTATACACACACTGCATGTGCAGTTTGCTAATGTTGGATTAAAGACTTCTGGCGAATTGCCAAATCGTATCGCTACTGAAAGCGCATGAAGTAAGCCCGGGTCTTATAGCTCTCACGCCAGCGTCTCCTTAGCTATTTTCTCCTACTATGAATCGGCTGAGCTGAGCCTCGGATGCGAATTGCAAAGAGTTCGTATAAATTGCCCAGGAGCTATTTTTCGCTCTCATATAAAAAAGACACAAGCAGGGAAGTGATTTAATGCTATTATGGATTTCGCTGTTTAAACCAATCCTTTTTACTGAAGTACCTTCACAATTCCGCTCTAAAAAGGTTTGTTTGATTTCGGTAACTGCATCAATGAATTAATTCCATAACGCTAAGGCAAGCTGATTCAGCAGAAATTTCCAAGAAGATAAAGAGCAGACAGTTTGTCGAATGTTTCTATCAGTTAATGAGATTTAGCAAAAGCAAAGGGATAAAAAAGTCATATCTACTTAATGACGATTAAATCGTCAATGCTTCTATAAACGAATTTCATATAATCATGAAGTCATAGACAAATGGGCTCCACTACTTTGTCAACCAATAAAAGTCCACTCCACTTAAAATTTTATGCTTTCGAGGAAACATCGAAAGTTTGCGTCATTCACTACTATGTTAGTATCGCGATAAACTACACACTTTTGCACTTTCCGTTTTCCTGTCAATGCGTATAGTTTATTGCGATAGCAATATAATGTGCTGATAATTTACAGTGTAACATCCTGTGGACGTCATAGGCAGTTAGATAGTTTCATATATGCTTGTAAGAGCATGTTCATATTTACGTGTAGTTACAAATAATGCATAAAATAATCCTATAGTTAAATGCGAGCATTCTCCATCCTTTTCCCAGTCCCAGGAGCGCAAAAATCTTAGGAGGTGCTCAAAAATTTGATTCACATTTCCAGTTCCATTATAGATTTGATATGGCGTGCAGGTGTTTATTAGTTGACTATCAAAAGCGATTTTTGTGAAATATTGAGATCGAAATGACATCATCCCTATTCACTCATCGTGAAAAAAAGGCTGGAAACTGTTTCTGTATGCGGTCTTTGAGTTTTAAATTTCAGAGTCACACTCCTTCAAATACCTTTCCAGTTGTGCCACATCTCAGTCGGTCTCAAAAAAAATTCTAGCGCCCCTATCCCTCTCCACCCCTTTCCTAAACCGGTATTATTCTGCGCTCCACCCCCACGTAGAACCGTTTATGGTCAAAACACCTTCGTAGGCACTCCCGCTACGAGAAAACAGCTGGCCCTTGTGACCGTACTCTGTCAAGAAGGCCCAGCTTTTGTTTCTTTTTTGCTTTTTTGGACGTCTCCGTCCCGCGATGCTTCTGCGCCTAAGTCACGGGAATGACAACGGGAATGCACTTTTTCCCACGTGCGTGTCGCCCGCATCTTTTTTCTCAGACTTGATTCCAGCTTTTTCTATCATGGGAATAGCGCTTTGTGTGCATGGGTGGCCTTATAGCATTCATGCATACTCTCATAACACAGGAAAAGTTCATCGATTTCGCTAGATTAAGCTTTTTCTGCGAAAAAATCTCCGCGCCCGTCCCCACTAAATTTTTCTGTCCGCACAACTTTCGATTCCATCCATTAACCATTCCCAGAGTGTGCACTTTTGCAAAGTGTTCGTCTAGAATTTCTAAAAATTTGATTTTCGCGCGGGTACGAGGCAAAGGAGAGGGGCTTCAATGCTTCGCGCCAAAAAACGAGTTTTGCATCGAAGACGAGCCTTTGTGATATCATCCTTGGTGTTTACAAGTACACCAGAACCGGATAGAGGAGGGGAGGAGTGGAGGGTGCGGGTGAGTTTCTCCGTATGGTTTGCAACCGGTTGTCATTGTTTTTAGGCATCAAAGAGCTAGAAGTCGTGACGAGCAGCACGTGTTCGGCCGGATCTGGGTGTAGATATGATCAAATTGCACAAAAACAATCTTGAGGGGCAGAGATTTTTGAATGAAATGTCATGGCCCCGTTTTTTGTTCAAATGCTGTGATAGAGCGACTAATAATTACTGTCTTGACACGTGTGGGGGCTGCAAATGTCATCAGCGACACCTCCGCTTCGTAAACATACACGCTTGGATGACTCATGTAGGTCCGTCCGTCGCCTGCATGTCTCTCCACCTTTACCCTCCCCCCCCCCTCAGGTGCAATACCAAAAATACCAGAAATGCTCAAGTGTAGTACATTGCCCCAGGTCTCGATGATGAGTGTCGGCCCCAACCCGGGGGCGGGGCGTGTGTCGTGAGAATCTGGCCCGCTGCCAACATCCAGCGCCGAGGGCGGAGTCGAGCGACAGCGGCAGCCGAGCAAGCGTCATTATTGAACAGCCAGCGGTCGCCCAAACAACGCGTGGTGCACGAGCCGTCGCGGGTGGTGCTGGGAATCATCCAAATTCCTAAAATAGCTCATTCTGCTCTATTTCTACCTTTCTTTTATCAATCAATAATCAGCCGATCAATATTCTGCGCTTTTATCTGGAGAGATTTCGTCTTAGCCATCAGCAAGGTGTTTTTGTAGCCAGAGCTCTTCTTCTCGCCCAAACTTCTGCCTATACCGTACCGCCTCTTACCCAAACTCAAATGGCGTGCCCAGCCTTTGGTAATCCGATCCGTATTTGTTGACTCGTGCACTCGGACCCTCTGACCTCTGGTACCCTTTGCATTGACCCCTCCCCCTCTGCGACAATTACGAGACGGACGTTCGAATATCCACCACCCCGACCGACCGTATACTACCCGACTGCCACAATGTGTAGCCAGTCATCCACCCCGCTGAGATCTCGTTCAAAATCCTTTTCCAAACCCGAGAACTTTCTAAAATTCGTATAACATCTCACATCGTCCGATTTGCATTTCACCCATTGAACACCTCATTTGAATATTCCGTTTCGTTCCTTCATCGTGCGCGGTCGTTATTGTGAGTCATAGGCAAGTATAAATGTTGTTTCCGCTTTCAGAAATGTCATCTTCGAGCTCGTCAGCCAAAAGTAAAAGATCCGCCCGACGATGCCTTTTTGGGCGAGCTGATCCAGCCCTGACACAGCAATGGCTGAACGAAAAACTCGAGGAAATTCGACGAAAAGAGGAAGCAAAATGGGGTTTTAACTTCTCTTGTGAAGTTCCCCTACCTGGAACATCTGAATATGAATTCACTCCGATTGCCGAGGATTCTGTACCGGAATTCTATAGGTATGTAGCTTTTCTACATGTTTTTAAGATTTCGCTGCACTTTTTGATCTACCTACCGTACTCCTTACCGTACCATCTTTTGATGCCCGCCATTTTCAGAACCAAGCTGATCTCGTCAGCTGTCAGCTCACCCACTAAAGAAAACCAAGCCGAGTTGTCAACATCTGACGAGTCTGATTCCTCGATGATGGATGTCTCAATGAGTCCTATCACACCGGCTAAGCGCGAACATGCTACACCAAAGAAACGCCATGGAAAACTCACCGGTTAGTAGCTCATTCCTCCCTTAAATGAGAATTTCTTGCTTTTTATTTTTCTTTTTCCAATGAGCTTATCTTCCCCATTCCAGATTACATGGTGGTTCGTAAGAAGCGTCTCCAACACTCACCAAAACGACTCGACATTGTCTTGCCAGAAAGTGGTCGCCTAGCGGCTCGGGTTTGAAAGAGCTCGCTTTACCAGCCCTAGTCCCGAAGGGCCCTTGGTCCCTCGTTTTTATTTTCTCACCCTGTGATATACCAAAGAGCTCTATCCAAAGCTCCTCCGGGTTTTCTAATTTTTTCTCGTATTTATATCTATCTCACTCGCTAACTCACTTTTCTTCTAAATATTCACGCTGCTGTGTCCTACGGCCTATGTCGTTGCCAAATTTGTATCTATAGCTGTGTGCTCCCGGCTTTTCACTAGCAGTTCTTGAACTGTTTCGGTCGTCGAATGTGCATAGTTGTTTATTGTTGTCGAGAAACCTGATAAACAGATTTTACGTACAAATTTTTTTGGCTGTTCAAAAGTGTCGCGAGGTGTATGTCACGACATATACGATAGGAGATTGTTAGAGGAAGGAGCAGTCTGTGACGCTCGGCTATCACTCGGTAAACACTCGCTATCTCTATATGCGAGAGTGATAGCAATCAATACGTGAGAATAACAGCCTAAATTTGTCAGTTCTTGGCTAGACATTGGCCAGCTGCCATTATAATCACACTGACACAGCATCACTCTCACTCTGTGTTCTGTGTTTTCGATTTCTGTGTGTTGGACGCAGGAATTTTACGAGCGCCGCGGTACAAAAAACAAGCGCAGACCATACTTGAGTTTTTTCTCGTGTCCGAACCTAGCACGAGAGGTCGCCGCTTCACAAAAGTGACGCGTCGCGCGCGCGCAGTTGCAGAAACTGCAGAGCGAGCTTCCAAAACAGGATCTGGAACATGTTTCCTCTATTTTCCCCACATCTGCTGGAGATTTTGTGAGCTCAGCCGGCTGGTCGACGGGGGCTATCGACCCGATATGTTCGGCTGCGTGCTTGGCACCCGGGTTGCGTATTGCTGCCTGACCTTTCGGGGGGATTATCCAACAAAAGCGAGCTCCGAGGCTGCATCGATCGCCCTCGACCCGATCATGGCGCGTTGCATAATGCGATGAGTGCTCTCGGTCATTAGACACGTCACCATTACCTAACACATAGTTATCAGATCCACGATAACTCGTCCGCGCGCTTACAGCTCATTAGTTCAGATTTTCGCCATTAACTTACCCAACCTCGCCTCGTTATGTTACGCCCCATCGCGTAACCGCAAGGTTTTCCCCACACTTTTCACTTTCCCCACACGTTTGCATATGGAAATGAGAAAATTCGTCGATAGCGCCAGCCCCCCCCCCCCCGTGTGTGCCCTTTTTAATGCACGAACTGGATTCCACGCGACCACAATCGCGTTCACCGAGCTGACCCGATGTGACCGCTACTTTACAACGGCTTCCCCCGTGGTACGATTTTCATTGTCACCTGTTCTGGCCCCAGTCAGTCAGTGGTCAGAGTGTTACGGTGTGCTGAGAGCCAAGTAGACGGCACTGATGACGGTTTTACGACTTTTTGCTCCACTGTGTATAATCTTAGCGTTTACATACGGAAAGGGCAGAATATGTCAGAGAAAAAAGCATATTAGAAAAAAAATTCTGGTGATTTCATTGGTTTTCAAGCTAATTTCAAAGCGCGAGTGGGAATTTGGGCTTGACAAAACTCCAACCGGTCATGATCCAAATTTAAGCAGCTTATAATTAAGGTCAAAGTGCATCGTAAGAAAATTCTAGCGATTGTGCGGTCGTGAAAATTGAAAGTTTTATGAAAAAATTATTTTTCATCCAAACTCTTTTCATAATTTCAATTTGCGCAGCTTATAAAATAATTGAGATTGAGAAAATCTTCAAAAAGTGATGCTATAGTAGTTATCGGACTCTTTTGATATTTTTGGCACTTTTGTTAAAAAAATGGGTTGCTGTTTTTGTAGTGCTTCCAAACACGAAGTCTTTCTTCCACCCGAAATATCTGCTTTATTTGCTCAGCAACTATTTTCCCCTAGTCTAAACTTTACGGTGTGGTTTGAACATCCCAGCAAGCAGATAAAAAATTTCGAACACCCATGAAGCTGATAAAATTTTTTACAGCTTTTGATATGGCGCAGAATTTTTATAGCTTTTTCTGACAGTCATATGCTTCTATACGAATTCGACACAGCAACATAGCAAGTTGTTGTTTTTTCCGAGATCGACGGCGATTGTGTAACGTACAAACGTACGACGTCATCGTCCATTTTGAATAAAAATATTACGCATGCATTTTTTTATTCGAGGGTCACTGTGAGTAATTTTGGCTGAAGTGTAGGAGTAAATTGGTGTCACCATGCGAAATTGCGGAATGTACATTTGCCGGAGTTCAAGAAATTTAAGAATTGAAGCAGCTTATAGGTGAATGTTGTGTTGTTTTTTTCGAGTTTCTACATTTTTATCAACCATATTTACATTTAAAAGTAAAGCGAACAAAAAACAAAAAAACCTCAGAACAGCACAAAGATTAAGTGAGCAAAAAACAAAGAAATGGTGCATCATCTTATTGGACTTACCGTCCAGTTTGTGCTGCTGTGCAATTGCACACTTTAGGGTCTTTTCATTATTGACTATAATCAGTGACAGAATATTTTGGGAACATTGTTGTGTTCAAAAATCACATTAATCGGACAATGGCAGTTTGAGAGTTTTTTCATGGAAATTAAATGTTTTGGTCAGATCAACGACAGTTTTGGGGACATGATTGCATAGCTGCTGCTAATTTTGCATTTTAAGGCTGCACATCGTTTTATGAACATATAAACACTGATCCGATGCATGTGTGACTTCCGCACTATGCTATTCTAGCACTTCACGTGACCCGCCATACTTACCGCTAATGTATTCCATCACTAATCCTTGTAGGGATGTGCAGATCCGGGGACTATGAGGGGTCACCGTCGGCCATATTGCTTTGTGCACGGGTCGAACGCCGCTCAGTCACTGAATTCTAATGAGTAAAGCCGCCATTGTAAACAAACAATGGAGCGGTCAACGCTAGAGCAGGGACCGCCGCCGCCGCGCGATGCGCTTCGTCGACCCCTCAGACGGAAGAGCGCGGTGTCTGCTGCCTCTGCCGCGGCAGAACACCCTCGCACTCCGGACGCGCACCTGCTCTTTTGAGGATGCGACACTGGCTACATGCTCCGTTAATCAGACATGTTTTGTGCGCAGCCGACACAGACAGACAGATAAGGCGGAAATTATGACTGATGGAATGCCGGCTGAGTTCAAACGTGCCCTGGCTAATTCTCTGTCAATAAATCACTAAGGCTGCATGGATGAGTGGACGAGGTCAAGACAAACCGTATTGGGGATGCTTTGTACTCCAAAAGGGAAGGCCAATATTCTGTGTCCCACGCTTTTGCATCCAATTTCTCCTCATACTCCACAAACTAAAAAATTTACGATGATTGGCAGTGTCGTAGCCTGACGCTGTCGCTTCAAGTTTTTGGCTCGCTTTTATAAGTAAAATGTAGATAAATAAATGAATCAACGATAATCAATGCCACACGTGTATTTATTAGACTTTTTTGCAAAATTATTAGCCGGCGTACAAATAAGATGAAAATTAGGACGTCGGAGTAACATTCGAATAAGCATTATCTTCTTCTATCAGTAGAATGGGTGGAGGAAGGTCAAGGAAACCTTAAAATCTAAAAATCGTGGAGGTCGAAAAAAATCTTCAAATTTTGTAAAAAAATGTCCGATGATGTTGATTTGGAGTGAATGAAAAGATAAACGTGATAATTTTGATTCTTAGTGTCTGTAAATGTCACGCAAGGAACCATGGAAATACTGGACCGGTTCATCTCTCCTTTGGTCCGGATTTCACAATTCCTTTCATTTTCATTTACCTTTCACTACTTACTTGGATCATACATATACATTAAACACAATAAATAGCACTGCATCTTATGCTGATTTTCTGCACGAAGATAATATTTCGGAACTTCTGAAGACATTCCATGTCCTGGGCGTGTTCGTTCTGCCCTTGGGAGTGTGGAAACTGCGGGAAGCGCTCGTTCTGCAAGTAGTTAACGACCAGTCGGTTCTCTTTTGTAGTAAAGGTTCGCACCGCAATTGCTGCAAGTCGAATCGGCTCATAAAACGAGCGAACACTCCTTCTGCTATGACTTCGGCTAGACCTGAGTCAAAAGAAGAACTTCGCTGGCAGTGGGGTAGAGCCGAGGCACTGGGTAGACCTAAATCTGTCACATTTTCAATTTTCCAGCCGAAAAGGGCTGTCGTGATGGCGATCGCGTAGAGTGCGAAATGAGTCTCGAAATACCCCCATTGTGCTCCAATTCCCACCATCATTTCACCCATTCACGTGTGATTCTCTCGTTAAATGTGCCGATTTTCAATGATCCATGACGATGGGCTGCAATGGAAAGTGGGTGAAATGAGTACCAGTGCGAAATTCGACGGGCTTTCACGATTTTCAAGCCAGACAATAGTTCAGACACCTCATCGTAACATATGGTAAGAACCCCCCCCCCCCCCCATCACTTCGCGCACAACATGTGGTAGAAGAATGGGTATGGCGCGAAAGTGAAAGGATGACTAATGGCATTCACACCATACAACGAACCTCGTCTTCTTTCAAGAAGTACATATGACCGATCCTACCCGAGCACAACAGACAGCAGTGTCTGCTCACTTTGTACCAGTCTCGATCTCCTCTTAAATTCAAAATTGTCTTCGTTTTTACCTCAGACCTGCCAAATTGCTTCCTCAGTTCCCAACAGAGAAACAAGACAGGACGTTTGTAGGTCTCACAATTATTTCGTAATAATTTTTTTTGCCTGTTGTATGAAAGAAGACGCTCCAAGCTCTTCAACTGAATTTGGGTCAATTGCGCTTTACGAAGAAGGGAGAGGAAATCATCTTCAAGTTTATTGATATCAATTCCTTTCAATTTTGCAGCATGTGCTTATTCGAACTCGCCTTCCTCTCGCTGGATTACAAATTTAGATGGAATCAAAGTATGGCAAAAAATGCTACCTTCATAGTAATCTTGTCATGCTACCATTTCAGTGATCGCTTTTTTTATAGAGTGCATTAATATCACTCCAATTAATTCTTTCCCAAAAATTAGCGAAAATTTAGTGCCAGCAAAGCCCTGTCGTTTCTATAAACGTACGAAATTAAATTTTTTGTGACCGCGATCATGCAAGTTTTTGAGCAGATTTGGAGAATTTCGGTGCGATAATTCATGGATTTTCTGGCCGCAGTTGTCATTTTAGAGAAATTAGAAAATGAGCTAAAATTCAGCGCAAAAAACTCTATCATTTCGAATATGTGCAAAATTAATTTCTTTTTGCGGTTGCTATCCATTTACTTTGGAATTTTGTGCTACTTTTTGAAACATTTTGATGCGATAATCGCTCTTTTAAAGCTCTCAAGAATTTCGCTCTCAAAAATTTCAAGCAGATTCTGAGAATGATCGATATGAATTCTATGTGAAATTTTCAAAACATAGGCTAATATCTGGTAAAATTCCTAGTCCTTGACAGTTTTTCAAAGACTAAAGCTCATAACTTGTATCTGGTTGAACCGGTTCAAGAGAATGTCTTATGAGATATTTTTTGGTAGCACTGCATTCTGTAAAAAATCACCTATTATAAAAGTCCTGTGTCTGACTACAAAACATGATTCGTTGTCTCGTGCACTTTTGGTTGTGAGCACGCCAGGGCTGAAGATTGCGTTCAGAACTGTGATTACGCACAAAGCCTCTTCCACACTAAGCCTCCAGTGTTACACACACTTCTCTCTTTGTCTGCCTCGTCGTTATCGAACGGCCGTACGGCAGAACAATCGCCCTGATAAGGTCTAAGCAAGATTTAGCTGCGATGGAACGTCGCTGGCCGCGATCCAGCTGATAACGCGGAACAGCGTCGGCGTCAGAGCTGACGCCGCTGCCGAATCAGCGCGAGCCGAGTGGGTCGGCGCAAAAACAGAAACGCGAGCAATCATGGGGCAGACGTAATGTGACAGGGTCACTGAGACGCTTTTCGAACTACCGATGAGTGTCGGAATATTCATTGTGTCGTGGACAGCGCTCTATTCTCAGTGACTGACACTGTCACTAATAACTCGGACGCGAGAGGGGGTAATATGGGAAAACTCTGTGGCCCCCTATTGAAGTCCGCTAACCAGATGCAACACCCATGGGAAATAAGCGAAAGAACCTGGAGCGAGTTCGCACGCTTCTTTTGTAGTCACTACTACTTCGATTGTATAGTCAAGCTGATTCTGAGGGAATTTAGTGCAATTGCAGTTGATACCACACTTGCGCGTAGGAAATAGCCATGGAGCGCACATTTCGGGATTAACAGTGCATGCGCAAGAAGTGCCATCTATTTATAGATCCCAACACTAGAGATAGTTGACTGCGTTTTTTGCCAATATGTGCAATTGCACCGTTTTCGCGATGTTGACGATGGAACACTAGCCCTCAGGTACTAAGTGCATAAAAAATGTAGCCATTCACTTCCTGAGATATATTGCGCCGAAGCCACTAAGATAATAACATGACGAGAAAAACTGTTTTTGGGACTCATGGTCAACTTTTCAAAAATTGGCAGTTGCACACATTGACAAGTGAAGCTACTGTAGTGTAAACGCCTATATCCAAACAGGCGGTTTCTCATAAGCCTTTTTATAAGCGATTTCTCATTCCCATTTGGGAGGTAAAACATTTAAATCCTGTCAAACACACGTTCTAACATGTTAAACGCTCATCTTACATGCTTATTTGCGCTCCATGACCTTTACTACGCGCATGCGTTGTTGTCACCGTAAATGCACTATATTATCAGATGTTATCAAATGCATAAGGGCTGTGCGTACTTTTTCAAGAAGCCTGGACGGGTTTTACCTGAAAGTTCAATTGGCAGAACATCCACAAAGAAATGAAGAACGGGTTCTAACATGTTAAGCGCTCATATTACATGAATAACTGAATATGCGCGCTGTATGGCCATTTTCAACTCACAACTAGCAGTGTAATCGCACTACATTACACACTCAGATTTATCAAATGCATTCGGAAGTCAGTGGCAGCAGTCCATATGAGGTGCGAACACATTGCGACAGACGTCTCATCATCCGTCACAGCTGTTACGCGATTCTGCGAGTCAGTGGTTTAGGGAGTGGGGATGAGTAGCAGTTGTACCATCCATTCATCAACGATATATAAGAGCAAGACGAGAAGAACAGCTGGGCCCCTGATTGTTACGCACTTAAAAGGTCACCATTGTTTCACAGATGCTTTGGATAAGTGTCTGCATTAGCATATGAGTGCTGGCATTTTGGGGAAGGTGGCAAGCTCAAGTGGGAGTAAATGGGAGTGGCTGGTTGAAAGAAGTCTGCTAAGTTCTGTGCTATACTGCTTTATGCTTTTGTTTTTCAAGCGAATGCTAAGACTTAGGAGCCAAGATTTTCTGTTTTGTATGGTCTAGGCCCAGGCGCGTTCATTATCAGCAATCGAACCTGAAGACACATATGGGGTCCATAAAATGTGGTGTAGGCTATGCTATAGTTAGCATTTGTCGCACCATATGTGTTCTGCGTAGCATTCCTTGTTGTATACGAACGGGGATGTTTTGCGCAAGATGCACCAAAACATAAGATGTTGGAAAATATTCCTCTAATGATTGCGTGTCCAAAATAAAAGTACTTGGATAAAAATTCAGTTGCCTAATTGTTCTCATTACCTGATGAAAGTTCATTTATTTATCTATTTCGTAAAAAAGATGAGAGCAGCAATATATTCAGTCCAATCTTTTCATATGTCCTGATATGTGCAAATGCACACAAAACATAATTACGTATCCTATCCTGGGTTGTTGATCATGGGACGCAGTTCTTTTAAGTGAGTTTCGTCTTCCCCAGGTCCTAGAACAATAACTAAGATCCCCCGAATATTTATGGAGAAGCCGAATTTTAGAACCAGACGCGCAGTGTGCGCAGTGTGTGCAATTGCACAAACTAGTCAGGTGATAAATTGGACTATATGCATGCAGTTAGAAAAAGTTCCTATCGAATTGTCCGTACATCAAGTGTATGTCTATTTAATGAGGTTTCCACTCAAAATAAGCTATAAAAAATATGAGATAAGAATTTTTTGAGATTTACCAGTCAAAAAATTTATCCCAAGCGCCAATCTCTCAAATTTACTGAGTTTCATCTTTCAGATGCTTTGGGACATACACTATGTTTTTGGAGACAAAAAAGTTACTTTAGATTCCTGTTGTCTGCAGCTGCAGCCCTAACAACAATTTTTGATTACTATCTTCATAACTGATAGGCTTTTCTTCGCGCAAAAGTGTCATAATTGTTTTCTAGTTCCAGAAAAGTTTTCCTTGATGATGACTAATTACTCCTAAGATCGCTCCCAAAAACAGCACAAAACTTCCTAAGAGTATCCTCATCGCTCTTCCCGAAGTGTTGATTCGATCTCAACCGAATTTTACGACAAGTAATTCGCGGTCAAGATGGTTGTAGCGATTCTCTTGGGCATCGTAACCCATTTCTCCCCTCGAACGAGACAGATGGCAAAGCTTCCGTGCAATTTGTACACGCGAATAGTGTTGAGCACATGGCGCCAGACGCTCGAGAGGTTACCTAATTCTTGGTTGACGATCGGGGTAGGGATTGGGGGGGGGGGGGAGGAAGAGCTAAGCGGATATAATAGAGAGAATTTGAAAAACTTTTGTATGAAATGAAACCCATTTTGAAAAAGATGGCCTTTTGTGGACAAAATCTGTAATTTTTTGAGGTCGTCAAATTTCTTGGCAAGTATGGAAGCCATTAGATTGCGATAAAAAATCGAAAACTAGGGTCACCGAGAAACGAGTGAAGTTTCAAAATGAAATGGACATAGGACTCGAACATTTTTTTTTTCGTTCAAAAACTAGCAAAACTGACTGCGGAAGTTGAAGCCAGAACGCACACCCATCTAAAACCTGGACACCCTTTTTTTAGCTTCCTTTTTCTTTCAAGATAAATACATTCACGGTTTCGTTCTATTATTTATTCAGTACGCAATAGTGCTCCAAAAAGGTTATGATGGAAAAAGGTTTGCTAGGCCTCAGACGGCAGAGATTTCTTATGCTGAAAAGCGGGTACGGTAGTTTACCGTATTAGTAGCCCAATATTCGCTCAGGGACTCCGACTCAAGAAAAGGCTATAGACGATTCTTAACATGCTCTAACTTGTCCTTTATCCGTTTTGAGCAGGAAAAGATCCAAAACAGGATAAAGCATGGTTTTATCATGTCAAGTCTACTTGCGCGCAGCGTTATCGAGTACCCTATTCCGTGAATACACAATAGCTTGCTCGAATAAATTCGGAACGCTGCGATTAATCAAATCAGCGACACGATTGTATGCAAATGAGTCCGCTAGCATCGTGAAAAGCGCCTCGCCTGGGCTCGGCCGACGATCTCAGGCTACTAAGCATCCCATCAGAGGCTAAATGTGCCTAATTCACGAAACTGGTCAGCCGGGTTTGAGGGGGATGAACAGAAGGGCGACGTCATCGATCGCCGAGTGCGATCGAGCGCGGAGATAGCGCGTTTTTTACGCGGATCGGCGAAAAGCACAGCCGACATACTGTCCTCATTTGTGTGATCCTCAGCCATGTCATCACTCTCTGAAATTTTGCAAGGATCAAGCAAAAAACGCTGCTTTTGAGGTTCACAGCGCACGATCCAGACGTGACGCAATGTCGATCGGCCGCGCTCCATTGCCAATCGATTGCGCTACGCTCGCCTCACGGTTCACGCCGCTGTTCAAATCCATTGACGGCAACTTCTTTTTTCATCCCGTTTTGCGCTTGTACCATTTCGGGTTGTCGCGGCTATATTCGTTTCTCATCTATAAATGGAAGTACATTGAACGTAATTAGAACTTTCAGGTTTACCCAAATTTTTCATGGAAAATAATAGTCCAGGCAGGAATCGCCGCGTTAAAAGATGCCTTTTTGGTAAACCCGACCAGCAGGAGGTTCGCCATCTTTCGCTATCTGTTTACTACTTATTGTATCCATCCGAAATTTTCTAGGTCGAAAAATGGCTTGATGAAACCTCTAAAAAACAGTTAAAACGGAGCAAAGATAAATGGAGTTACGACTTCGAATTAGATGTTCCTGTCAAGGGAGATATCGAATATGAACCAGTTTCTATAGATCAGGTAAGCATAACTTTATTTCGAATCAGTTTTGCACTATTACTTCAATTCTAGGTGCCGTCTATTTACAAACCTCATAAGATTGGTAAGAGGAGGCGACGAGAAGTTAGTGAGTTCAATCCGAACATTCCATCGGCTTCATCAGAAGAGGGCACATCCGAGGAAGGATCAGATAAATCTCATCGTCCATTCACCAGGTCTAACAGTCTTGAAACTCTCAGTTTGATTCTATCAGCAATCCGTTCCAGGTCCTGCACAAAGCAAAGTGACAACAATAGTTTGCAAAATCGGAAGAGTTTGAAGCAGGCTAAATTGACCAGTAAGTTTCTTATTCAAACATTCCTTATTTTAAGATTTGCCTTTTCACTCAGTCAGCTTTCCTTCCATCTCCGTTTGTACGAATGTTTTTCTGACGTCATGGCATTCGCGCATCTTTCACAATCTTTCTTTGTTGTCTGTTACAAAATGCATCTACGTTCTATGGAGATCTATTGCCCGCTGTAGTCAACATTTTTTTTGAAGGCTTTTCATGTCGTACATCGAGGGAGTTTCAAAGATCTCGTGTTTGAGTAAATGGGGTTGCTATTCCTTTTTTAAATTAGCATATGCATCTTTTATCATACTTCCTCTCACTACTCACTGTTTTAATGAGTCCAGATGAAAGTTTCTCCAAAAGATACTTTTTAGATGTCCTGTCCACCTAATCTCTTGTTTCATACTACTTCAACTCCCTCTAAAACTTTCTTTTGGCTCAAAACGATTTTGCTGCACTGTCTGGTTCTTCCATCATTCACACGTTTATTCCATTTTCACTCGCACGAATATTGGACTTTTTCTTAAGATACGCATCCGAGAAATATGTAAAAGAGTCAAGTTTTCTGGTCCATAGCACTGCCTTTTGCGAGCCAAATAACCATTACCAATTTCGTTCAAAGTCTTGTTTGATCAGCTCTGAGATACCAATATCGCCCGTATCTACACATCATAGCTTGTTCATTTTCCTTGTCACTTGCTCGAAACCCGTTCTGAAACCACAGGTGTTTTGAATTGAAGTGCGTCGTAACGCGTCGTCGTTCATTCCGCATATGTATAACGCCTAGTTGTGCAGCACATGCTATTAATGTCTCGCCTCGTTGGCCTCTCCTTGAGTCGAGGTCAGTGGTTATAATAACGGGGCACGATGCCTATACTCAAGGACAATCCTAAGCCACCGTAATTCGGTTCGGTTATCTATCGGGTGGAGCGGGAAAACGCATTAGATAAAGTTTGACTTTCAGTGGCTGCTCTGGCAAATCAAGGTAGCTGCAAAGAGCTCTTTGCGGTTCAGGTCTAGTTTTAATCTAATTATAAGAGCTTAACGGGTAGAGCTTCCGTTCGAAGACATGACGAACTGTATCTGTAGTAGGTTTTGCTCTTGGCTCTCATCACACCACTATAAGATTATGGGTTTTTTCCAGAGTTAAAGAGAACCAAAGAGGTTTGAGTGAAGATAAATGAAAAGAGCTCAAAAATAATTCCTGCAGTCATCTTGTTGATTTTTGATCAGTTAACGGTTTAGTTCATGAAATTTGGCACGGATACATTTTGTTTCTCGATCCAAAGTTTTTACACTTTATGAAGGGCTTCCTCTGCTTTTCACAGTGAAAGATGGAAAATCCTTGAGTTCTGACCGTGTCCGGTCAATTCTACATGAGGTTGATGATACGTCACTAAATCTGGAACGTTACCTCATTTTCACCATTTAATCGGCTAGATTGGTAGATTACTCGGAAGTACAGCTGGCGATTTTGTCCTGCATCTCATTAGCGTTATTATCGTCGCTGTCTGATAAAAGTCTGCAAGCTTCCTTGATTTGATGTAAGCACTTTTGCCTCAATGAGAACCTAGATTCAGTAATGTGAATCGTTTTCTTTTCTGGCAACTTTCGAGGAGAACACATTTTTTTTCAGTTTTCTGTTGTTGCTTCTTTCTATAATTTTTTGTATATGGCTGCCAGGTCTCTCAGTATTATTTGTTTTAGTAGATTATCCACATTACTGTCTCCTAGTCTTCGAGTAGTTCATACTGAGAATGCGCAACAGCTACTGTACTCGATTTTGCGCAACAACAGCTCACTCATGCGAAGTGCGGCCTCCTTTTTTCTCATTAGTCTTCACTTCACGATAAAGATTTGTTCGCTTGATAAGCTTAGTGTTTTGCATCTTGATGTACCGCACAAAAAATGGTCTATAGAAACTATTTGCTACAGTCTATCTGTATCTACTGCAATATTTGAATAAGTCAGTGTTCGTTAATAATCGACCCTATCGCAGAGTTCGTTCTTTCAGATTATCTTAAAGTTCGTAAGCGGCGTTCGGCGGACTCTCGGGGTAGTAAAGATGCTGTTACGCCTATCAAGAATATGAAGTCGGCGGCACCCAGCAGCCCGTTCCGGTGAGTTTTTCTGTGAAAAAAAAACTCAAGGTTGCGGTAGCCATGTCCTTTTAGATTTGTGGAGCCAAACGCTGAATCTGAAGGGGTCATGGATGATGATTCTCCGAGGAGTTCTTCAGCCAGCCCACCTAAAAGCCCGAGAAAACGAGCTGCTCCTAGAGCCGTGCATCCACTCCATAGTCAACTTTCAAAACTGCGCTCGCACACGGTCATCCGCAACTAGTGCCTTCTTTTCGAGCAAATTTATTGTGAGTATATCTTTGACTTTAAATTTGAAGGAGGTTTCTAGCAACTCTTTTATCTGACGTTTGTCTTATGTTTTTGAATCGCTTTCATTCTGAAGTTTTTTGTGGTAGCGCAACTCGTGATGTCTCCATATCACGGGTTTGAATTTTTCAACAATAACGAGAAACCCTATAGAGTCCGATTTTATGTTGATTCGAAATTTCTGTAGCATAGTTATCAGCTGTCTACTGTCAATGGCGGCGTCCAGCTGTGGTGCAAACGGTTTTTCCTATTGTATCGCACATGTCCATGTCCGTTTGAACCAGCCGTTGTTGATGGCTACTGCGCTCAGAGCAATGAATTCTGATTAGGCGTTCTTGATTTATTCTGTTGCGCAAATGTGTGATTGATTGGGGAACAGTTACTAATGAAGCATTTCTGGGGAGGAAAATGGGCGTACATTGCTTCCCAGTTCAGTGTATATGGTCTTGCAAACATGGTAATAGCAAAAGTTTTGAGTGCGGTTCTGTGCCCTTGCTACAGTCTTTTTTGCTATGACCTTTGCTCCACGGTAGCGGCCCCGCTCGAGGACATAAAGTGGTTGTTAGCGGTGTGACTTTGGGCCCGTCGTCTGAGACGGGGGAAGAAGCGGACAGTGATTTATGTGGATGGGCTTTTCTGTTAAAGTCTGAGAAGTGGGGACGGCCGAGGCACAAGAAAGCGAATGTTACCTGAGGTATCGAAAATTTCTGCGAGAAGGCTCGGTGTTTACTAAATTCCGCTTTTCCACTATTCCAAACTTTTCAAATGCAGTAGGGATACGAGTTAGTAACAAGCTTTTCGCACAAGCATCTTGTTTCATCGCTGATTTTCTAACTGTAAGAAGAAAAAAGTCATAGTAGTCAGATTGGTGGGCCTTTCGACACGACTTTCCGAAGTGCGTAAATAGGAGTGGGAAGGATCCAGTCAGGGACGGAAGATTTGTTGTTTCGAACACTCATTCTGCCATCTGTTTCTCCGTGAGCGCGTTTTTTCGGTCATTTTTCTTCCCGAGTTGCTTTTAGTTTTCGCAAACGCGCGCACATCTGCATATGCGTGTGCACTTTTTTCTTACCGTCAGTGGTTGATCGTTCATGTATTTCGTAAGTCATGGTCTGTGATGGGCAAATGGGAAAATCTTCGGTGAGAGGGGTTAAGATGTCTGGGACTCAAGCGAGTTTCGCAAACCGATCTGCTTATCGGTGAATTGTCAGCTATTACCTCCATTACTGAAGCGGCTAATTTGCGGCTTAGGGGAAGACATAGAAAATTATTCATTAATGGTTCAAAAACTTTCTGCACAAAATATCACACAGACATGGGAGAAAAATCATGCGAGCGAAATTGTAAAAACATTTCAGTGAATTTTGAGCAATAGGAAAGTTCTGGCCTACTCCTCCAATTAAGAAAAATCATCTGTTTCTAAGCTTTATGATTCTGACTGGACAAATGAAGAAGAAGATAATTTTCCTTACTAATATTTTTCATGTTCCGTTTTGAAACAGACCTCTGTAGCACATAATGACGAAAAAATTTTCTCTGCGTTGTTTACGAAATCATGGATCTGCTTAAGAAGTGTGTCTAGTACATTTTCTAGTTCAGAATTAATTTTTCTGGTTACATTTCCAGTTTCTTGGGCGAACACAAAAACGTCAGAACTAAAGTGATTTTCTTCTTCTGCATCCAACCTGCAATACTGTCTGGTAGGTTATACAGGAGGAGCTCTTGCGTAGTGCATGACTTTTTTTTTCTTTCTGATAAATTAATGCGAGCAAAAATTGAAAAAGGAGAAAATTGCAATTTCTTGACAATGAGGATGAATGTTCGCACAACTGATAGGATCATATACATCTTCATCTATAGTCTTATGCGTCATAAATCATCTTTGAGTTTCCCGAAAACTGATTTTCCATTTACATGGCCTTGCTCGAGATTGATGTCGAGTTGGTAAGGACGGGAGCTCTTTTTTGAAGAAATGGCTATGTCACTCTCTCTAGACAGTTCAGTTTTGAATGCGGTGTCCTTTTGCACGCTTTCAGTCACAATATTTTCTTTCGCGTCTTCTATAAAAAAAAGAGGATTCGTATAGGTTTGTTTATGTAGATGCTCTTCCTCTTCTGTTATCAGATTTTCTGTAGGCCGAGGTCGAGGCAAGTTACGCAACTTGCGCTCCTTGGAGTTACGCAGCATAAATCAAAACCATATCATTGGCTATGTAATTATTATATGGAAAGAGATTTTACGATGGTAATTGATTTGTGATTTTTCTAGGGATTCGTACCACTACTGTGAGCAGCTCTCGTTTGAAGTGCTGTCATTTGCTCGTTCTGCGATACCATATTATGTACGTCATGGTTTTATGATGAGAAGTCGCTATAATGGAACATAATCTCTCTTGTATTGGGAACTTGATATTCTAAGTCTGTGAGCATTCCTGCATGTATATATAGGTTTTATAAAACCCAGATGCCTTATTCATTGCACAATCTAATAAAATGTTTGATCGTGTAGTCGGGGCACTACTATACTATTTACTGGTTCAGCCAAAGAAGCTAAGGGATTTATCTTCACAAGAACTGCGTCTGATTAGCGATGAAGTTTAACCCATTGGCAACAACGCCTAAATTTAGGTGGCGACGCTGAGGGACGACGCGATTTTGCAGAACACTTTTGTGAGGAAGGGTATTGTGGTTATTTTAGAAATGCAATGTTGTTTGTAAACAGTCATAATCATTTTCTTGAACGACGGGTCTAGAGGCTCTAGGAATGCAAAAAAAGGGGAAAATTATTGACATGTGGAAAAAATACTAGACTTACAAATAATAAGACTTTGTAGGAGGTGTGGGCCAACGATGGTCCACATCGTCCCTAGCAGCAAAAAGTGCGTGGGCCACCGGTGGTCCACATCGTCGTCAGTGGGTTAATAATAATCTCGAAACAAGGAGCTTTGATGCGCAAGAAATTTTTTTCAAGGCTAATTTAAATTTTCAAAAATTTAAAAAAATTATTTTAGTTATTTCCAAAGTCAACATGTAACTTGCGCATTTTATAACTCATATAAGTGATTTTCAAAAATTTCGCGACCCACCCCCTCGGTCCGTCACTGTTCTGTGGTTAGAAAAGTGTTATCCCTTCACCCAAAGCGCTAATAATGGGTGAAAGCAGTGTTTTTATCCTTGATGAAAATTGAAGAAACCTAGAACATTACAGATATTTACAGTGCTAATACAATAATGCACGTTATTAGTGCCATGATATATGAACAGCTTTTCAAATTTCGTTTCTAAAAGTTTGCTCCTATGAATGTCACAGGGCTCAAAGCTTAGCGGATCATAATCATGCAAAATTTGGAATTTTTGCAATTTCGAAAAGCTGTGTTTACTGCCATACAGCAAAGGAAGTACATTTAGGTTATGAGACATGAATGAGATTTCACAATGCGCGTTACTGAAGCAAAGTTTCGTAATTCGCTCATGAAGTAATCATTCTTCAAAACATTTGCCCTTTTGAATGGCAATGCCTGTCTCGTAATTCTGCACAAATTGAAATTTCTGCAATTCCGAGAATTTGTGATAAAAGCGTGCAAAAAAGGTCTACATACATATAGGTTACGAGCAGTATTCATTGAAAGTTTGAGAAGATACTGGCAATTGCGAAAGTACATTTAGAGTTATATTATTACGAAATACACGAGCATGCAGGGCTTTTCGCATGGCTGAGGGGACTAATTGACGCAGAATATGGTAATTCATGGGATTGGAAAGGTCTCCTATCTATGAATTTTTGACCAAATAGACAAGGAATGCGGAAACAAGTTTTTTGGTGATTGAATTAAACTATGAAGAAATGCCGCAGCTTTGTGTTTTCAAGAACATTCGCTATGCCACCTCCTTAATATTTCCTTGCTTAGTGTAGCCATTGTAAACAGTATTCAAACCGCAAGAATGAGGTGAGGAGTTATGAGAACCTTCGGTACGGTACCGTTGCTTTGAAGATTACCATCTGACATTTGAGGATTTCTTAGATACTGTAGGTACGGTTTGTCCTTGTTTTGAAAATAATGTTGTGCTAAGACACTTGGGCGTTGATTTGATTTGAAGTTTTAGTGTCATCCTTTGTCCGTCTCAGTCCGCAATGGCTGTAGAGAACTAAATGCTGTAAAGCTGATATACATCTACATTCGAAAAGCGGCTAAAACTAAAGCTTCCTTAACTAGAAACTCAATTGCGATTTCACTTATAACACGCCTAGTCAAAGCAGTAAAAATGCAGATCTAACGCGAAAATCACTATGTTCGGCGTATCGCAAGTTTTAGGTTCATCGAAAGCTAATGAGAAGGCTAAAGAATGGCAACTGCGTTTTGCACAATGAAAAAACCGACTAGGTGCTTCGAATGACTGTGGCTTTCCCATTTAGAAAAGTGAGTGCTGTAGTTTTTCCAAATGCCAGAACGGAGGTTTGTGTGATGCCTTGAGAACGTTTCGAACTTTATAATTTTCGATTTTAAGGCTATAGGTGCTCCCGGTTTTGCGGTAATTTGATGTTTTTTGCGCTCTACATATCTGTAAGCAGGATATCTCCACATGTCTGTAAACATTGCAACTCATTTTTGGGAGTTCAGACTAAATCGATTCCAGTATATTCAAGAATAGCGGCTACACGTTTCGCCCTTTCCGTGGTAATGAAGTGAAGCACATTCTCAAACAGCTCTTTCGAATGTTGCGCAAGTTGCCTAAGGACCTCGCGGTAAGACAACTCTTAAAAAGTTCGAAAAAGTACAACTTCTTCAAAGTCCAAAGGATTGCAGGGAAGTAGGACTGAGATGCCTCTGCAATTATATTTGAGGTTAGTTCACTTTTGTTCAAAATTGTTGCCTAATAATTGAGCAGAAGTAATGTAAATAAAAGTAACCTTGACTTTGGACCAATTTGGTATCTGCAAACTGCGCATGACGTGCTTCTTGCAGCTTAAAAGGCAAACCGTGAAGAAAACGAGCCAACGGTTTGATGACAACAATTTGTGAATTCATAGGATACTGCTGGAATACTGGGATTGCTTTGATGAAAATATGTTGATTTTATCCGTTTTCGACTTCTAATGTCTGGACGACTTTTTATGGTTCGGATGATCAGTGGTCGTATACCAGCGAATCCTAAGCTCAAAATCCATCAAGGCTATATAACGTTAAGATAATTTCCTACCTTAGTTACATGGATCGGTGTCAAATGAGCTTGCTTTGAGTTCAATTTGCATTTTGAAAATGTTGGTATGCTCTGATAATTCTGCCTAAAAGATTTCGGGTACTTTTTCGTTATCCGGACCCATTTTTTCAAAAAGAGATATTGCTTCTTTGCTTGTAGCATAGTTCATCCCAACCTCAAAGGAAGGAGTGTCAACCTTTTGCTACGTGTCTAAAAAATTTAACATGTCCTCTACATGTTTAACAGGTTCTACCAAGAGTTTGTGTTGCTCTACCCAGTGACGTAAGTTAAATCGATTTCCAGTCAATACTGACTACATTTTCGACTAAACGATCTCAAAAATAAGCATTGTTGTAATTATAACCTCATCCTGTTATCAAATTGAGGAGTGCACTAGGGTTCCATTATGTAAGCGGTGAAACAATCAACAGTGAGGCATACGCCGCTATTTACAGTCTTCGTGGCTAAATTCGCATAGCCGAAAAAGTATGAAGGGCAAGACATCTTTTAATCACTGCTAAAAACATTCAAGATGCTCCATTATTGGTTCTAAATTGCTTTACTCTCATAGAAAACAGCTAAACAGCTTTTAGCTGATCACAATGCTCTTTCACCTCATCGGAAATGATTTCGAAAAAAAAGACATGTCAAATGAACCAAAGCTTGTCAATTTTTCCCTAACACATTCTAGGAAGGCAGCCCTCATAAATCTATGAAAAATTGTTCTTAGGCCAAAGAACTATTTTGTGAGAGCCTTCTGAAAAAATGGATCCGGATAACGGAAAAGTACCAGATTTCGAGCCAAGGTTTGCTAGAATCCGACCACATGTTTTTCTTTATTTTCATTCTGTAGGCTATGCTGCTGTTTTGCTAGAGCATTCAAACGCGCTACTTCTTCTTGAATGGAGGGAACGAGACAACAGTTTTTTCTTATGTTTTGCTTTCTCGCCAGCAGTCGGCGAAATAGCGAGAGAAGCGATCTCTAACCAAATCTGTCAACAATGATTGGAAAATTATCATCAAAAATGAGCTTGAGAACTATGTTCTCATAGAAATATGGGGTGTGTTACGCCACCTTTCTAGGAAATTTTTACATCTGACTTTGATTTTAGTGGTGCTTTTTTACACTTGTGACATGAATTTTCTCTTTGCTTCGATGTTTCCTTTTCGAATTGCTTGATAACACGCAAAGATACTTCTTATAAATCAACGACGACCTTCAAAGTTGAAAACACGAAGTGTGATACATGTTTGGGTGCACTGCATATGCTAATTCGAATGCCGCTATATCTTTTCGCAATCTCAGGAGTCGTCTCAATTTGCCCGTTCTAATCTCTGTTCACTCATGCATCAAATTTTAAGTGACGAGTCTTGTAATCGAATCAGGAAACGAGAGAAGAAAGTTCTCATTCTACAAATGCAAGCTCAGAGTACAGGGAGTGAGGGTTACCTTTCTTCTGCCATGATAATCAAATCGAATTTCATTCAAGACATTTTCAGCGCCACAAATGGTGATTTTGGTGTTGATAGTTTTAAAGTCGCATTCATAGTTCACTCATTCCCCGTCCTTATGAATCAAGTGGAGTATTAGGTTACTTGGAAATTAATGCCCGTTTTTGCAGGGACAATTTCAAATCCATCCTTCTTCCAGTGCCCTTCTTACGAATAACTCTGCATGCAATTTGATAGCGCTTTTCATGTTTCGTCTAATACGTTTTGCTTTGGTCGTTAGCTTTTTCTTTTCAGAATTTCCAGGCATCCATAAAAAAAGTATTAAACCGTTAATTTTTTCTCGCACTCTACATTTGAAGCAAATCAATCATTCGGCAAGCTAATATTTTCATGATAACAGAGCTGACTTAGGATGCTAAACAGAGTACTAATTATACAGTAAGGTTTTCTTTTAATTATCATGGGAACAGAGACATTGAGGTTCAAACATGATCAGTTGTCGGGACCCTTAAATGGGCTATAAGACTAAGCAAAAAGTCAAACCCTCTCAAAAAATGTCGAAAAAATGAAATATTTCGTTCTCGCAGTTTTTTCTCTTTCGCAAAAGCTTTGAAAAGTTTTTGCAGAGCCAATTCTGTAGTAATGGCTTATTGCTACAAGTGCTAGGAGTTCCTCGCCAGACACTTTCTTCTGAAAATAATGCTTTTCCAAAAAGGACGCTGCTTTAGAGTTTTTCTTGTGCTTTTCGCTCCACACTAATTTTCCTTCTGGAACAGCACAAGTGACTAAGCATTGCATAGAAAAAGGTTTTCTGGCTACAAAGTTTTACCGGAACTTGATATACGATATTTCAACGGAGTTATGACACTCTAAATTGAAACATCGCAAAACGGACATTAATTTTGGACAACCCAATACAAAAAAAAACGAAAACAGACGAATACTTTACAATCATCCACTTTGTAGATTTTTCGCTATACATTATACGGGAAGTTTTTAAGTCAATTCCGGTAGTGGTTCTGGCGGAGTTATCTACAAATGACAAAACTGCAGTGACTTCCTTGATTTAGCTGGTTACATAAGATGCGCAGAGCACTCAAGTTCCTTGAAGGTAGGGACAATTTACTAAAATTTGGACATAGGATGTCTCAAGCCGGCAATGAGCTACTTCTTCAAATTTTGTCAACATAAAAGCATTGATGCACGCGTATGACTTTCAACATCAAGGGTTCAAACATTTTGTAAAATTACTTCATTGCAGTGCCCAACGTTTCATGCAAGCAGTGACAGCGCCCTGTTTGAATTACAGATACTTCTTTCAGGAAAGCAAAAAAATAGAGTTATTTTTATTTGTTTTCTATTTAATGCACTCATTGTGGGGAGGATGGAAAAGCGTAGCAACGACTGAGTAGGTACCACTATTGTATTGTCAATGCATTCTGGATAACATGACACTTGATATAGACAATTTCGTGTATCCAGACACTACCATTGGCAACGGTATTCAAAATCTAGTACTAGAAAGTGTGGAATGTTGCGCATATGAGGTTGCCAACGGAATTTTTCGTAAAATTAGAGCCCTACAAGCCCTCTCAAATGCATCCTCTGAAACAGTTGTGAAGCAAAGGAATCCTCCACAATTGTTTCAGAGGATACAGGATTAGAGGATCCATATATTGTATGCTTTGATGAATATCAATGGTACTCATAGTTTGTAAAAACCGCGATTTACGAAAATGCATGAATTCGCTCTGCTTAGCTGAATATATCTAGCATCAAAACGTGTGAGTACTGAATCCAGGAGTGGCTTTGAACTCAGCTTGAGCCGCGGATCCTTGGATCTACAGAAGTGCTTGTCTGTTTACGTAGGTATACGATAGGCAGTCGTTTCCAGCAATATCATGTGTAACACACTAACGGAACGTTCGTAAGATTTAAAAATGTTCATAAAACCCATGGAAAACCAGCTACTTGACGTATATCGTATCCTACCTTACTGAGAAAAGTTCTATAAATCAGAAGCCGCCTGTCAAGCTAAGTTGGAGAAGCCTTCGGGTATCGCCCTGAACCGAATAGAGCGATGTTGACACGATTCGGTGAACTCTGACGGTTCCTCGATTTTTTTACAAACTAACAACAGGGCCCGTATTTTATGCTATCATAGTCAGCTGAGTGATTGCTCGAAAGATGCTGATTATGTCTTCCCACCTTATATAAGAATCCTTTATATGCGCACAGCTTTCAGAAGCTGCAACTTCAAACCGGTTTGTGAAATGATGCAGTCCTAAGCGTCAAAGATCTGCACTGCTTCCGGAAGGAAGTAGACCTTCACGACTTCTGCTCTGATTTTTCAAATCCATTTTCGCTTGCATACCTTTGTGAACCATACCTACACTTTTGACAATGCTCACTTACAGGCTCAATCTTATACGTCACCATTGTTCAAAACGTCTAAAGCGTGGGAAACTAGCAAGACAGGGTTGTTGTACAAAGAAACGAATATTAAACTATTGCTCATGCTTGATGTTTGTGGTGTCTACATTCATTCTAATACAGAAGGAAGACGGACGAAAACGAGGTGCAAGAAAACAGTACTTGATAGTAAAATGCGAAATCAACTGAACATCGCTTTATTCAAACACAGAAAAGTGAACGTTGATTCACACAAACATTTGAACTCTATACCAGGACAGGAGCTTTGACTAGAGCAGGATCACGACACTGTGTTGAGTCGAGGCGTGTGATCTGCGGCAGAAGACGGATCGCTTTAGCTCTGTAAAATCGCATAATGACATGAGACGTGGAAAGAAGAGAGCACATGCTTACCTGTAATCCTGAGCCTCAGAGAATGGATTACTTTCTAGATAGACTAGATTCAAGTGTGGCAGATCAACTAGTTCATCAAACACTTGCCAGTCTTCCAGCTAAAAACACGAAAATATTCCATAGAAAAAATTTGCAAGTAACATGTTTTCTATCGTTTTGAAATCCAAACAAATTCATATTATAATGAAGAAACTTGTTTTTCAAAAAGTTTCAACAGCGTTTCTTTTGTTAAGATCGTCTAGAAGCGTCTTCTACATGCTCAGCAGATTATCATTTCTCCGATATTCTTAGGTCCCACCTTGTTATTTTTCGCCCAAAAATCAGTGAGTTTCTTGAGATGACGGATGCCTTGCACTTTGTTGAGACGATTATAGTTGAAGTCCAGAATCTCAAGATTTGTTAGCTGCTCCAAACCAGATGTGCATTGGATTCCATTTTGGGCAAAATAGATTTCTCGCAGGGTATTTAGAGTGGAGACTCCCTAAACGCATAATTTTCTCAAGCGAAATTGTTTACACGCTTTTGAAATTGAGAGTTCAGTAACTCTACCTCAACGACTGTGATAGCATTTGCAGGTAAACTTAGAACTTCTATCTTTTTCAGTTTCTCCAAATTCTCAACTTTTCGAATTTGGTTAGCACCAAGGAATAAACGCACGATGTTGCAGTTTGAATCAAGATTTTCAATCTTTTTGATCCTGTTATCGCCAAGCTCCAGATACTCCAACTCGGTGAGCTAAAAGCACCTCTGTATAACTGATTGCTGGGTTTTTTCTGAGCAAGCCAACTTTCACACCATGTTTTCTCTATAAAATTTTTAGGTGCTGACCAGGCAGACTAGTAGATTAAAAGGTATTCACATTATTTTTCCATAAGGAACAGCGAAGCAGTAGATGCTAGTGCACTAAGAATTTGAAGAATGCAGTCTGTGTACATGTTATAGTGCGGTGCTGCAATTTCGCTCTACACAATCGTCAATGGGCGGAGTTGTCCAAGGGGCGGCGTCGTCCGCAGCTATGCAACGGATTTCACCTCAGCGCATGTTCCGTTCTAGCTGCAAACTACAGCTTGACAGAGGATAGGGGGCTAATACTGTTCACTAAATTGATTTCAGAATCAATTCGCCCAACAACTTCCCCCCCCCCCCCAAAAACGCTCGAAAGAGCAAAAAATTCTTATCCTTCAGATTTTTTCACCTTATTTGATTTCTTCAGTCTTTGGTTATCGTGCTATGTAACTACTTCAACGAAGGTATACCTGTTCGAGTCCTTCAATCTTTGTAATTTTATTGTGAACAAGATAAAGTGTCTTCAGTTTTGTCAGCGCTTCGAGGTTTTCGATCTTACAAATACGATTGAACGACAGATCGAGTGTTTGCAGATTTACCAAAGTGGACAAATTCTCTATCTTTTCTATCTAAATGAAGGTCCTATTCTTATTAAGATACACATGAGTTACTGAACTAGAGACCTGATTGTCGTATAGATCCAACTCAGTTAGAGTCGTAAGGGTGCTTAGGCCTTCAATTTTCTTAAGGAGATTCCATCTTAGGCACAACGATCGGATCTAAAGAACTTGCACCCAAAACTGCATTAGTATCTTGGTAGAAAAGCTTTTACTTTGCGAAGAAATTCGAATCCTTCAATTTTCATGAGACGAGTGCGAGTCAAATCCAAAGATATTGCATCTTTATCAACCTGCAGAATGAATGAAGAGAGCCATAGATAGCTTCAAGCTTCAACTGCATTGATTACCTCAATAACGTTCTCTTCCTTATCAGCACAATTACTTGCTTCTTCAGATCTTTCTGCTGCGTCTTCTATGGTGACGGACATGATCGAATGAACTCACTTTCAGAAATGAAAGCTTAGTGATATCTTGAAAAATCATGTCTACCAAGTTTGAGGCATACAATAGCCAATTTTTAGTTGCTGCTGGCATAGAGCGATGATAAGGTTTTTGTCAATCGCGTAGTCTCTTTGGCATCGGCGCAATCGCGACGACATAGTTCCGCATTGCGCTTCGCGCCTGCTTTCGCGTTCAAATTCCTCATTGATTGACGTACGCGCAAAACACTCGCGGAGCACATGTTGTTTCCTTGCAGGCAGGAATAGTACGTGATGCACAGATTGCAACTGTTTAATTCCGCCTACGCATGGTGAATAACACGGACATTTCTTTTAAGCGTGTCTAAAAGAAACTGTTCAGAGCAGAAACCAGCCAAGTTAGAGGGCGGGGCGGTACAAACGCCCCAAAAGCACGACTCCATCCTGATCGGTCGGTAACAAGCCCTGAAACCGACTTATCAGACCACGAGGGGAGGTAGGCCAAGTAGCTCATGGTAAGGAAATTCTTGAGGAATATTGAATGGTGCAGTAGTGTAACTATTCACTAACTGGGGACGAAAGTCCACATATAAGTCTTGCCAGGGCCATTCCGCCGGCGAATGGAGGCAGCTCTTACCGCTCTATCAATTTTAACTTCCCCACGCCCGGTATCAGAGGCTTGACATCACTTCATTGTAGACATAACAAACACAGGCATATTGCATGAAAGCCGCGGTTTCCTCAATTTTCCGAGCAACGCCACCCTTGCTCAAGGTCATTTCCTACAGGAAGACACCTAAAGAGGTGTTGCAAATTCGGTCCTACGGTGCAAAGCATATCTGACAGAGGAAACAGAAGCAGCTGCGCACTCTACGCTTTATTATGATCACAAAAGAGCGGAACTACGGTAATCGGACGATACCAGTGACCAACGATATAGAACCCCAGTTACACTTTTCACAGTCTAGTAGCCATTGCCTTGGTCCACCGGGCATTTTGAAGCGCAATTTACTGCCATCTACATTGCATTACGATCGATAATGTGGCAAACGAAGATGAAGGCGATCATAAGACCTCATTACCAGGGCTCGGCACGAGGTGGCTAGATGAAAATGGAAAAAACGAAGTCCCCCTTGACTTTTGGGAATTTTTACGAAGTCCCCTTTGACCCTCAACCAAATTTCCTCTAAAAACCTGAAAAATTCCCCAAAATCCCTCAAAAAACGAAACGTCGACTTAAAAAAAGGTCGCCGTCGCCAATTTTCCGTGTCTCTTCGGTCACAAAAACGAAACCCCCTTTGCTTTTCGTCCCAAAAACGATATCCAGCTTGCTTGTAAGCCACCTCGTGCCGAGCCCTGCTCATTACATCGCTGCTTTTGTTCATAGCGTGCACGTTTTATTGAACAGCACATATCACATCGCTGATCTTAACCGTTCAAGACGCTTTTCCAGATCCATTGCTTCCTTATCATCATCTTCGCGATAACCGACTGTATTGGAAGGAACGTCAGGTAGCGATGCAGCGACCTTCTTTTTGGGAGTGACATTCGGAGGGGTTGGGAGTGGCATCTGAAGATAAAATTATACTATGGAAGGACTTGAAAAACTGTAGGGTAAGCAGTCTGTGCAAGCTGACCTGTTTCGCAACCAAGTCTTCAAGTTCTTTCTCAAGCTCATCTTCATCATAGGCTTTTGGCAGAACTGGTAAGCTTATGGCTTCTTCAATCTCACGGAACTCGTCTATAGAGCTTGCAACATCATCCAAAGTGTGATCAATCTAAAATAATGCGGATAGAATGCTACAGATAAAAGAAAGCCTAGACTAGACCTTGTCAGGACTGAGACCATGTCGAGCCAATGTGGCCTTGAAGGCTTCAGTTCCAGCTTTGTATGCATCCAGAACATCTTTGTGATGCTGGAACATCAACAATCCACTAAACCATAGGAGAAAAAAAACAAAAACCTACCTTGGTTGAACCAAGTTGTTCCAACATGGTCAATAACCGTTGATATTGGCTATCCTTGTCAGTAACATCTTTCTGTGCTCGTTTTTTCTGTCTTAACAGACTTGCTGCTTTTGTCTTGTCGCCAGTTCGTAACGCTGTACGACAATCGAGATCAAGTCTATAACATAAAAGCAGATAGACGCATTCACTCTATCTGAATAAACTTCGAGAACTTACTTTTGTATTTTCTTCTCCAAGGTATTAATTTCTTTCTCTACCTTCGACATTGCTCTTCTAATATCATGCACACTAGCATCAGCTTCAGTAAACCTCACTGGCCCATTGCTTGTAGTATCCTGGAAATCGGCTGGTCAAATTTCGAAAGCAGGACTTGTGTGGAAGAGCATTCCGCTATAGGAAGAGTCATAAATAAGATTAATTCAAGTAAGGCAAACATCCACTTCGGTCATTTTAGAAGTGCAGGCGACATCACACGCACAGGCTGGACGCCATTGCGTCCGGCTATGTTAGTTGGTGTATGCGAGAGGCAGCAGACGGTAACGGATGAAAAAGCGTTCGATCAGCGAGACGACCTCATCCATAGTGACGCCCTACTTTTGCGTACGATAATTCACCTACACGTTGGATCAAGAAAAAACGTTCTCCGCACTTGCTACTGAGGTAGCAACAAATGACTATAGGGCGGACAACCCCAATACTAGATATCCCACAGGACAGGACAACCGCGGTTGTTCAAATTACACAGGTAGAAAACAACTAGAGAAATCCCTGATAACACAGCTTATTTACGGATACTGCTCAATACTTTCTTTAGTTATACCATATCAAAAGTACCCTATCGTTGGGTTAAGGTCAAGAAAAGTAATTAGAAAAGAGATGATGCAGAAACTTACTCTGAACTTCAAGATTTGTTCACCGTGACGATCTTGCCCAATAACAAGATCACCTCGCTCCGAAAGATAAGCTAGCACAACATCGAAGTTCTCCTGACATGGGAAAACACGTATATAAGGTATAAAAAATCAGAAGTAAGTGCTTGTTCCAGTGGGACAAGAGACAACCTTTGTATGAACGATGTCACCGGCGCTATCATAGAAGGTACTGTAAGCAACAATGCTTCCCGTTCCATCCACTTCAGAAAGAAATTCTCTAGAATACAAGTTCATCAGCAAGTCAGCTTGTATCTGAAATAATGTTTTGCTATTTCACACAGAAATTACTGCAAATTTTAAGACTCACCTTGACTGTAGGTAAGTGGATATAACGCACGCTATTCTCCGTTTTTGAAGAACCAAACAACCACTCGGACGTTTTACTTAGCTGGCAAATGCTCCAGTCTGTCCATGATGAATGCTGCTCTTTCCATTTTGACAGAGGTGTGAGCACACCACAGCTAAATTCGATCTTTAAAGTAATTAAAGCATGTGCAATAACATGGAAATTGGTGATACAAGGCTAGGGCTTGTGTCCAGGCGGCCTTCTGGTGCGTGATGCACTTAGATGAGGCCTATGGAACGTTGACATCAACATTTCCTTTTTATCTGCTGGACTTCGTAAACAATTATGACATTCGAAGTTGAACTTTCAACACAAGAACTGGCAAAACTTGTTTCACGCAATGATGGAGAAGTACCAGTCAATAGTCACCATCACACTAAATTCGAGCGTTCACAAAGATTGTGCATCCGGGACCCGTCATACTTCGCCCAAAAAAGCCCGAAAAAGCCCGAAAGCGCCAGAAAGAGCCGGAATATAGAAACGAACTTTTGGTAGAATTCTGACATTATCTTATCATGCGGACGACAGAAAATGACAAAAAGGCTCGATTGCGAAGTCAACACACATGCCTTAGCGCCAAAACGTGCGAGAAGTGTTCCGGCTCTTTCTGGCGCTTTTGGGCTTTTTTGGGCTTTTTTCGGCGAAGTATGACGGGTCCCTCCCCGCAATTGCTGCTCACAAAACCTTAAAGGCACCGTCCACCCAAAATTTCGACCTCCATTTTTTTGCCGTTCCAGGGCCTTGCATACCCCTGATTCCGAATATTAAGTTGAAAATCCGCGAAAACCACGAAAAACCCGGTTTTCAGAACCCGCAGAGCGATTACTTCGGTACGGTGATTGGTTGGGCGCGCATGGATGGGCGGGACGAACGTCACGCCCACTCCGAAAGGGGAGGAGCCAGCGTCGCGAACGCGGCCTGAAGCGATTTCCGAAGCAATTTTCTCGGTTCGGAAGCAACTCCAGGCAGCGCGAGCTGGGCAATCATACAGTTGGGGGCCCCGCATCTGCTAGGTATCATTATCTCACCAACCCCAATTTGGGTGGACGGTGCCTGAAGTGGAAGTCTCGGCAGAATTTCGTTTCCAAATTTTCACAACCTTCTCGAAAGAAGGACTCCATATCTGGACTTTTCAACGCATGAAAATGGCGAAAATGAACTTTTCTGTATCTCTCCAGGTCCGCATTCAGTGAAGATAAGCCGGAAGTCTTCCGCTCCCCGTCTTCCTCGTTCTGGGCCCGGCCTAACTGCACTATTCTTCACTGAATGCGAACCTGAAAGCTTCGAAAAAGCTCATTTTCGCCATGTTCATGCGCTGGAAAGCCCAGAAATGGAAATCTTATGGCGAGGAAAGATTCCGAAAAGGTGAAAATCCGGAAAACGAAACTCTGCCTTCAAAGGGAATAAACCTGTAGATAAAAAGTACACTTTTTCGGACTTTGCGACGCATCCCAAACAGCCACGCATCACACAAACCACTGTTTCAAATAAAAAAGCTAAAATTTTTAGAAGAAAAAACCTCTCTAAATGCTCCAAGACAATGTTGAGACTAGCTGGAATTTGATCGCCTCGTCGAAACCTCTTCTTCAACGAGTCCACACTAATGATTGCATTGCCTTCAGCTTCGCAAGACTTAGCAATGAGATTTTCCCAGAACTTGATTTTCCGATCATGGTCGATGGGATTCACAGCACGCGCCTGTTATGCTTGGGATCTCCAACAGGTTAAAAAAATCGTAATCATCAACTCACTTTGATGACGCTCATATAACCTTGCATTGCAACATCGTCGTGCCAAAAAGAAGGCAGGTACTTTTTGGATCGTTCCTCTCCCATCGTGTCGTTCCAGTAGGCTGTGCTCGCGGTCTGGTAACCTGTAACACAACGCTTCAAAAGAAGGAAAACAAGAACGTCTACAAAACGCTATGGAGACTAAACCAGCACACCTCCTACTCAGATTCGTTGACTTATCGGGCTGCGATGTCATATAGCAGAAGAGCAGCCCATATGTTTAATAGAGGAATCTCCTAGCTTGTATTGTGTTGTTATACCGAAAATGATTTGTGGGTATAGCTCGAACCACCTGCAAGAAGTAACGGAAGAAAAGACAACGGGGAGATATACGGCAAACACTGGGACACTTTAGAAAAAATGCATGGAAAATGGAAACTTATGCAGAACAAATTAGACTAAATCTTGTCTAAGAGTACGAAGTCAGCATGAGACCTTCAAACAGTCAAAAACACTTCGTAATACAAGGAATGAATGCATATTCATTTCGAAAAAGAAGCGAAAAGTTCCATTTTGAGACGTTCTCCCTTCCCTAAAAGCGAATGCAAGACGCACAATTGATCTTAAGCGTGTGTTAAGGTGTAGTGCGCATGCACAGCACGCATTTTATTGCACGTCTCATTCATGAGAAATCGCGATTGAATGAATGTTATATGGTGGCAGAAGCCTATTCTTAAAGGCATCGTCCACCCTAAGTTGAGGGTGTTGAGCATTTGGCAGCATATAACAGTAGGGCCTCCTATCAAGCCAGTGCCCAAGTCGCGGCGCAAAATGCCGTTTCGGAAGCGAGAAAATCGCTTCGGAATAGCGAATATGCACGGGATCGGCCATACTATTCCTGCTATTCCTACGATTCCTGCGATTCCAGCGATTCCTGTGATTCCCGCACAGTTTAGGCGCCGCTTAAATGGGCGCGTGTTGCGTGTTACGTGTTGTTTTACGCAACATGCGCTCATTTGAGCGGCGCCTAAACTGTGCGGGAATCGCAGGAATCGCAGGAATCACAGGAATCGTAGGAATAGCAGGAATAGTATGGCCGATCCCCGAGGACCCCCATCCACGCCCGCCCCTCCCCATCCATGCCCGCCCATTTGTGCGCGCTCATCTAATCACCGTTCTGGAAAGCCGATTTGTGTGTTCTCCGGAATGGGGATTTTCGGGATTTTCGCGGATTCTCGACCTCATATTTGGAATCAGGGACATGAGAAAGGCCCGAAACGACAAAAACCTTGAAGTCGAGAATCTGGGTGGACAGTGCCTTTAAAGGCAGTAGATCGGCAGAATGAGACCCGTGACAGAACAAGGTCACAGGGTAGGAGTCCCCCATACGGAATCTATCGGCCAAAGTCCGATCTTTTTCTGTCACTTCTAACCCCCGAAATTTCAAAGCGAAAGCAGCGCTCATCTCCTGTCCTCTCCGAGCCCGCCCACCCCATGGACGAGTGACTTCCGGGGTGGGGGAACGAAAGCCGCCAGGTCCAGCCGCCTCCGCGGACTGCTGATCCTGGAACGACACGCAACAACGCTGCGAAAGGACCAGCTGGCCGCGAAAGGTGGCTGGACCTGGCGGCTTTCGTTCCCCCACCCGTGACTTCCGCGGTCAGAGCGCTAGCCGCAATGCTGTAAGCATGAGGTCCCGCAACGACTCTGCGTCTTCGCCATGACGGGCTTCGCGTTCACTCGTCCATGGGGTGGGCGGGTTCGGAGAGGACAGGAGATGAGCGCTGCTTTCGCTTTAAAATTTTGGGGGTTAGAAGTGGCAGAGAAAGATCGAACTTTGGCCCATAGGTTCCATTATGGGGGCTCCTACCCTGTGACCTTGTTTTGCCACGGGTCTCATTCTGCCGACCTACTGCCTTTAACGCGTTCAATGATGTAAGAGCTTTGAGTTGAGATAGACGAGGGTAGAAGGGAAGAGTGAAGACCCGCCAGCAGGGGCATTTGGCGGCATTCCTGATGCACTTTACGCAGCAAAAAACGACGATTGCGCGAGCGACAGTTACTTGTTCGAAAGGTAGGGCTGAACGGAGTTCCACAGCAGGAAGAGGATTTGGTCTCGCTTTGATTTGAAGCTAATATAAGTACAGTATAAAAAATGCCATGTGGATGGTGATCGAGAGGTCTCAACTAACAAGGAAAGCATGTTTGGTTGAAGTGGCCTTCTTATTGTTAGATGGGAGTACGATGTTGAAATGCATCAATCGCTAATTTCCAAAATGCCTTCCTTATATGCGGAACATTTGTGGACAACGAGTTATCAACTTTTATTGAAGCAAAAGATCGAATGCGCATTTGGAATAAAATGAGTTGCTTAAGTCTCACCATCTCTAAAACGAAGCAACCAACTGGTACACATTTTTTAGAGAACTTGTCGAATAATGTCTTGATCATCACTGCTCTACCAAAGCGCTGGAAAAAAATTTCACGACTACCTTTGTCCCTCTTGCACATTCAGTCTTTCGCTCCAATAAATGCGCATAACTCCTCGTCCGAGTCCGCAGATTGGGAAAGAAGATTCGGATCTTCCTTTTATGCCCTCCATTATGGTGTACATAACATATGAAAAAGCCGCTTAGGAGGAAGGAGCGTTGTGAATACGGGCGCAGTATGGACTGCACGTCAGGAGGTACGCCGCGCGCGGCCGCCGCTCTTCCCCACTCAGATAATCGCAGGGGTCCGGCGGTCATGCCATTTTTGGGCAAGCGGGCACCGGAAAAATAGTTCGCTGATTTCCTGCGGTCCGCTTGCAGATACTTGAAAGAATTTTAGCGAAATTTTGAACGAATGCTTGAAGAACAATTGCGGTTTCCTTGCAGATTAGTTGCGGCGCAGTGGCCGCATTCTCGCGGACTTTCCGCGAGAATATGCAAAATTTTCGGGGGCCGCAGGGTCCTTTATGGAGGATCGCGCAGCCCCCAGGTACTTTCCGCTGAGAGAAAGTACCTCAAACTTGAGTAATCAAACCATCGATGACTCCTCTGCCATGTAGAGTCTCACCTTTGCTCGGCGTACACCCGAAAAATCGTCCGAGCGCCAGCTGAAAATTTGACCAGCGCTCGCTGAAAGAGATTATTTGACGAGCGCCTGCAGAAAATTCTGCGTTGCTGCCCGCTGGCAGAACATTAGACTGTAAAGGAAGTGCCGCCCGCTGAAGGTTTGGCCAGGCCCCAAAATTCTGCTGAGCGCCTGCAGAAAAACGCGAGTTTGCGGATCGCCTGCCCCCGGCGATTGTCGGTGATTAGGGGGGGGGGGCAGACACATGACTTAATGCTATAAGTAAAACTGCGGCAGGAGCGCTGCTGTTGAAAGGGCTGAAGTCAGGGCCCGGCACAGATCGTCTGGAAGCAGGCTGGACTTCGTTTGTGGAGCAAAAATCAAAGGCAATATCGTTTTTGACGAGTCGGGGCCGAGCACCAAGAATAAGCGTCATTTAATGGAACACAAGCTTTTCGGACAGGTTATCACACGATTGACATGCTCTATCGTGTACGGCGAAAAGTGCGCGCGATTTGAAAGCAAGGCTGAAATAAACAAATTACTTGTTTACAGCGCACACAGAAGCATATGACACCAAAACTGAACTATACGTATAGAAAAATATTTGCCGCAGGATTATTTAAAAAGATTTGAAAACTTATGTGAAGTAACACCTTTTCCAAAATTAGATCGTCTCCAGACGGCCACCAGACGATCTGAGATCGTCTGGAGTATATATTTTTGTCAGTTCACATAAGTTTCGGATCTTTTCAGCATGACGGATTCTCCGGTCAAAAATCTATCCCTGAGCATGAAGACATCTTCATATCATTGCCTTTCCTTTGTTTTTTTTGCCTTAATTTTTCCGTAAATCACATTGTTGAATATTGCGCTCCAATGCCAAACTCTTGTGCATGCGTAGTATTCAGCTCTAATTTGGATTTTCACTCCTATCTCACGTTTTTTCTTTCAGACTCGTGAATCTTTCTTGCTTTCATCTTCTACTAAGTAGGTAGGTCAAGGGGACTTCGTAAAACTTTCGAAAGTCAGGGGAGACTTCGTTTTCAGAAACTTTAGAAACCGATTCGGGCCGGACCCTGGCTGAAGTACCTTGCGGAGTCGCTTCGCGAGAAATTCGCGCCGATCGTACCTCCTGACCGTTCCCCGGGCCACAGCGCTGAGAAAAATCAGATTTTGGTACTGGTCTACATTAGTTGATCCAAAAAAATGAAGACCGCGGATTTCCTTAGAACGTCGTCTAGGGAGGTTATTTAACGCTGATTACCAACATTTATTTCGCACGGTAGTGCCATCTGGTGGAGTGACGGTAGGGTCACTGTAAGGGGTCAATGTCATGGATTTGCTCCAAACTTTGTCTACGAAGGTTATTTAGTACGCTGAACATAGACATCATATTCATTTTGTACAACGGCGTCAATTTTTTGCACTATGGTGGGTATACGGTAGATGATTGAAAGTTAATAATTTGTTCAAAGCTTTGCATAGAGGGGTTCAACATGCTGATTACCAATATCATGCTCCATAAGGCGTTATTGCAGTGAACGAACATGATATTCGTCATCAGCATGCTTGTGAACCTCCTCGCTCTTGTGCAGATTCGGAATTTTAGCCACATACCGCACTACCGTAACCCGAGCAAGCGCCGCCCGTCAGAAATGAATATGTCATCATATTCAGCGTACAAAATACCCCCCCCCCCTCTCTAGACGAAGTTTGGGGCAAACCGTGATCTTGACCCCCTACCGCAATCCTACCGTAACTCCACCAGATGGCACTACCGTGCGAATAAATATGAAATTCGTAATCAGCGTGCAACATAGCTTACCTGGACAAAGTTTTAATCAAATACGCAATATTCATTTTTGGGTCAACCATGTGGACTAGCGCCCAAATTTTTTTTCTTCTAAGTCTCACCTAAATATGTGTCAAAAAAATGACAGGCAAGATATAGGGACTATATCGGATCTGGGAGTTTCTAAGAATTAGCTCCTTATCATTTTGAGTTCGAGCAATTTTTAGCAGAATCAAATAGTGTCGAGTTTCCTTATGAGCCACAGAAACAGTATTTTTGACTTCCAAGAAGGATTGTTTTGCTCAGAAGTTTAGGTGTACGTTCAGAAGTTAGCCTGCCCACTCTTTTTACAATTGAGGCCTGTGGCCGTATTCATCAACGAACCCTGAGAGATAAACTAAACTTGGACGGTAAGTTTAACCCTGCAAAGCGATTAACCCGTATTCACGAAGCACGGGTAGACTTAATCCTGAGGGTAGAAAGAAACCCTGCACATCGGATCCCGCCTACGGCGCCGCGCCACTGGGTGTGACACGGGGTGTCGAACCGCGATGCACATCGAGTGTATACTCTGGTAGGGACTTCCAAGCTGTGGAGTTCGACGTTTTCGGTTTCGGCCGAATGCCTAGCTAAGAAACGGTCAGGCCAGATCCGCTGCGTTCTAGTTTTCTGTTCGTTAGGCGGTTCTCCCCGCTCCACACCGGGTCAGCGATAGCTCCATGGAAATCAAGAGTAGGTATAGTGAGTCTGCTTTTGTAGGGGAACTATTTATTTTACTCCGCCAGTTAGAAAGAAAGAAACCCTGCACATCGGATTCCGCCTACGGCGCAGGGTGGTAGCAAGAACGATGTCAGGGTCCTTAAAAGCATCGTCCAGGTCAACTTGGGGCTATTGAGATCTTGACACAGTGTGAGAGCACGGCTCCTAATCGCTTGGGACGAGTTTGCAAAAAAGGGGGCGGTACTCCAATCCCGCCCCTTGACAAGATTTGACGTGGCCAATACACTAGATCTTGAGCATTCGCCACTTCAAAACTTGTTAAGGGGGCAGGGTTGGAGTATCGCCGCCTTTTCTGCAAACTCGTCCGAAGCGATTTTCTCGCTTCAGATTCTACAATTTTCGACCGCACTTGAACTGTAGCGTTAGTCAGGAGCCGTTCTCTCAGGCTGTGTCAAAATCCCAACACCCCCTAGTTGACCTGGACAATGCCTTTAAGGCGCCTTCTGTACCGGACAAAAACGACACTTCTGCCCGGACGACACGCTACGGGGACTGCCCTAGACTGGAACGCGCATCAAACTCAGAGTTATCAGAGCTTAGCGCTGCTCGTGGCGTTGTCTCTTGTGCAGAACGAGTTGGGCGATGTATACCTACTAGGAATATACTATCGGTTACGGAGCATTCTGCCATCTCATCTTCCCAAATTTGGCCTGTTCAACCTTGTCAAGGGGTAAAAAGGTGCGCGTTAGCCTAAAGATAATTCATAATTAACTCAGGGTTATAACTTTGTGTTTTGACAGATTGAATACCGACACCTCCTTCAGCAATAAACTCAATGGTAATAGGCTTATCGATAAGAAAAACTGATATGTGATTTATCACAATTAGGGAATTTCGAAACAGACTCATTTTTAGAAAGTCTTCAGTGGCAGCGGTTCGATGAGCGACTCTTCGGACTCTACAAGCAGTTTTGATGTGAGCAAATTTGCTTCGCTATTCACCTTGTTACCTCCAACGCATTCAACACGTAGAAAGCCTAAGCAAAATCATGGCTCTTTGTATAGGCAGACGAGGCGGCCGCCTTTTTATAGATATTGATAGTTGCCAATTACTGATACAGCATCCAGAATGGTTGATTCTGACTTTCGGTACTAATCTCACTAAATCCAAAATTTTGCCTGCTTGAGACATTGCCTAGATGGTTAGGTCGGGACATAAGGATACTTACCTGCTTTGTAAAGTTATTTAATGGGATTGCGATGTTTACAAGCCTGATGTATGAATTTGTAAATTTTCTCAAAACTTTGATTGATACGTTTTGGAGCAGTGGTGCACATGGTGCAGCACGCTTTTAAGGCTCTTTTTGAAATTCAGGAAGTTTTGTCTTAGTCCAAAGATGTGAAATCAAAAGCCTAGGTTTGGCCAATTTGAAAGACTTTACAGGACTCTTCCGCCAATGTTCTTTTGAATGTAGACTGACAGATCGAAGACAGTTGCCATATAGTGCAACGACGCGCGCGACTTCGCAACTTTGCTTCAATTTACAGAAGGAAACCGTTTTTGTAATAGCGATGTGGTCGTGTATTATAGTAGCATAGTTAAACATAGTCATATTTGGTTATCATTTGAAATTAGTGTTGCTTCGCTTTTCCAAAAAGATGCCACAATCTTTTGCGGTAACAAATTTAAGAACTTTGTCTTTCGGAGCTCTGGGTGTGGACCTTGTTTGACGCGTGAACTACAGATATGTACTACAAATTCACGAATGAGTGTTCTTTGTTGGCTAACGAACCAAAATGCAGAGTTTCTTGCCGCGCTCGATCTCGCGGTCGAAACCTGCTAAAGGCAAAGTCTGGGGGGGGGTATGTCTCAATCATCCGTCCGGGTAAGGGTTCCCATTTCAGGTAGTATGCTCTTCATAGCTCGGTGCTGTGAAGAGCTGTGTTCTTTCTCGTTTGCCTGTCTTTTAGAGGCCTTACCACCGTAATATTGTATTAGGGATGCATAATTCCTGCACCAAAGTAGGTACAGACCGCAATAATCTGGAATAATCCTATATCCCAAATAGGATGCGATATATCATTAGATAGAGCAAACCTAGTTCTACAAGATGGTGCCTATAATTTTGCAGCAGCTTTGATCCAAGCGAAGATTAAGGCCAGAAACGAAAACAGTTCCAAGCGCCCAAAAAAAGAAGAAAAAATTATAAGTCCTTCAGAAAAATCGTTCAGAATTCCTAACTTTCTCATGCATTGTTATTTGGTATATGACAATTTTCTATGCAGTTGCTGTATTTTTCCTCAGCTAGAAATTGAGTAGACGAAGTTTGAATGTTTTTGCCAGTTTGGTGTTGAAATGTTCTAGCACCAACAGTTGTATAGTACATGCTATCAGCAGTAAAACTTAACATTTTCAGTCTTCTAGAACAGCTAGTTCACAAGAAATGACGGACCTAGACCTCTTTATCCGAAATTTTTTTGCCTCGTGAACCAGCCGCTGTAAAAAGCTGAAAATTCACAATCACGCTTCTAATGTCCTATAGTATACAACTTTCAGTGCTAAAACATCTCAGCATTGTTTTGGAAAAAACATGAAAAACTTCGTTTTCTAAATTTTCAGCTGGGAGAAAAATAGAGCAAATGCATAGAGAAATGTCTTATACGAAGTGACAATGCATGAGCAAGTTAGGAATTTTGAAGGGTTTTTCTGACGGACTTACAATTTTTTCTTGGTTTTTTTGGGGCGCTTGGACCTTTTTCTTTTTTGGCTTCAATTTTCGCTTGGATCAAAGCTGCTGCAAATCTTTGAGCAATATCTTGTAGAGCTAAGTTTGCTCTATCTAATGATACATCGAATCCTATTTGGGATGAAAGAATATTTCGGATTATTGCGGTCTGTACCTATTTTGGTGCAGGAATTATGCATCAACCATAAAGCATAAGAGTTTTATATATGTAGATGATAGCCGAGTTTATTTCCATTAATGTTATATCTGCAGAACCCACAATAATGCACTTTCGGTCGCTCAAGTCCGTCATGTCAATAGAGACTCGTTGAAGGCAGCGTCCAGGCAGAATCTATGCTCCTCTGGGACGGTCTGTATCAATCGCCCGTCCGGGTAAGGGTTCCCATTCAGGTAGATCCCCTTCATAGCTCGTTGCTCTGGGGATCTGTATTCTTTCTTGTTTGTCCATCTTTTGGAGGCCTTATTACCCTAATAGTGTAGCATAATAAATAGCAGCGCTTGTTGCTGTATAAGCTGATATTTTCGGTATTTTGTATGATCCTAAACGGAATCCTCAGGGGAGCACAGCTCATTTCCAAAGTCATTTATCATGCAAAACTCAATGAAGCTGACAAGGGAATGGTCAGAAATCGAAGTGGCCAATTCAAGCAAGCTGCATACCATTCGATGCAGCATAGAATGCCGATTTCAGATCTGTCTTCCTTATCTGCAGAGTGCTTTTGTAGGCGAAGTTATAAGCCGTTAAATGTCATCATTTTGCTAAGAAATTGGGCGTGTAAAGGTCAAACTTGGCCGTACAAAGCCATTCTCGGCTCATTGTTGGACCAAAACGTGTAACTAGGTCGGTTCATATGGCTCGTACCTAAAGGTGAGCTAAAAGAGCAGTGATCTGCCTGATTTCGCAGTTTTTGTGGACGATTTTTCCGCAGTAAAGCTGCTCATAACTTCGCCCACAAAGGCGCTCTGCAGATACGGAAGACACATTTGAAATCAGCATTCTATGCTGCATCGAATGGTATGCAGCTTGTGTGGATTGGCCACTTCGACTTCTGACCATTCCCTTGTGAGCATTTTTGTGGAATTGATAGGTAAGTACGTAAGTGGCGCAAGTGACCTCTGCCCGCGAGCTGGGGTTTATAAAGAACTCAAAACTTCCAGATTCGTCTGTACTACTGGAAACTTGGATGCTTATGAGGGAATGATACTTGGTGACCGTGGTCATTTGAAATGAGACGCATACTGCAAGACGCAACTTGAAACGCTGATTCCAAACCTGGCCTGCTATTTGCGAAACGATATCTTCTGAAAGCTATAAAAAAGTTTTAAAGAAAACTTGTGCATCACTGGACAGTCGAGATCATATCAGTAATCTAATTGCTTGATGCTATTGAACAAAACCTTAGGCAGAGAACTGTTGTACATAGACTAATTGACTCAAGTCTAGCAGTCAAAAAAAAGGAAATTTTGCATCGATTAATCTGAGCTTTGTTTCGAAAATTATAACCCCAGCAGATAATCATTCGCTGATATGGAAGATAATTTTCGAACCAGCATTTGCAGGCACATCTGTAGATGTAAACCTCATCTAAATGGACACGGTCACCTTCTCTTGTTAGAACTGCCATAATAGATTAACAGCATAACTTTGCAAAGTTTTCAGTGAGTTTTTGCAAAGATATAGGCGATTCATAGCACGCAAAGACTGCGGACGTATAGGCGTCTCTCCGACCAGCGCTCTTTCGTCTGTTACCATCTGCTGTCTCTTTCCTCCACGAACTATCTTGGTCGGACGCAACGGCGTCCATCTTTGCGTAACATGAATCATGTATACATGACTTCGAAAATGAGCCGTGATCACTTGATGATCCTGTTTGGAATCATACAAAATACCGAAAATTAAGCTTATACAGCAAAGTGCAGCCTATTCATTATGAGCAGAGTTGAGAAAGAGGTCAGGCACAAGTTTTTCGAAAACGACCTCCCCCCCGCCCCCATGACAGCCCTCAAATGACCCCTTCTTCCTCCTCTTGACCTCCGGACCCTCAAAGTGTGACATTTTGGAGGACATCATCCTTTTCTCGAGAGTTTTCAGATTTTGAGAACTGTATTCGCGATTTTCTGTGATTGCACTTTACAATCACACGTAATTTGACGGCTGATTTTAATCTGAATGGGTCTGTTGAAAGGGCCATAACCTTCCTAGGGGTGGGTGTTCGGCTCTGAATTTTCACTGTAGCAAGAAGGAGCTATGAGCTTAATAATTATAACAGGACTGGAGCGATTTCTGGATTCTGAAAGCAAGTTAAGGGGGTCAGGCGCAATCCCTAAAAAGCTCAGGCAGCCTGACCTTTCGAGGGGTTGCGCCTGGCTCGATTAAATTTATCACCGGAAAGCTTTTCCACCTTAGTTTTATATGATTCGCTAGCATAAATCTCGAAGCTTCTACAATAGGTGGTTTAGCTTACCTCGACTTGTTTTTTTGTGGTGATCGGTGAAGTTGAAGCACTCGAAGTAAAAAAAGCGGTGACTAACATTTTGACAGCACTTCTCAATCCATTATTTGAAAGTGATATGAAGTCCAATTTCTACCATAGACTGATAAAGAGTAATACTTTGTTATGAGTACAAAAAGATAGACTTCTTACATTTTTGTGTATATTTAATTTTTTTATGTTCGAAATCATGCTTTTTAGACGTTAGGAAACACTAGAAAACATAGGTGCGATAAAGTGAGAATGACCCCTCCATGGTGAAGGGGGTCACAGTGGTAGCAACCCCTCCAGGGTGAAGTGTTTCACTTAATCGACAAATTGTAGAATGTCTACCGAGGGGTGCGGGATGGGGAGGGGGGGGGGGGGAGAGGGAGGGGAGTGGTGGTGTTCTCTCATCATTCACCCTAATCAACGTTTTATCATTTTCAATTCTCTACTAGAGGTAGGATTGGAAACGTCCTGTCTGTCTTCGAAAATACCATAAAGTAGAAGGTGTGTATGCAAGAACATCTGTTTCGGGAAAGAGGGCGAGACGGTCCCAACGGTGACTAGAGGTAGACAATTTCTGAGCATTCACAAATTTTTGAAAGAAAAATTTATAGCTTCTGTAGATGAACAATTTGTACAAGGAAATAGTCACCATTGGGACCGTCTCGCCCTCTGCTTTCAGAAAATATAAACTTTGCCTAGAGTTGCTCAGAAAAGTGCCGGTTGAAGGGTGGGTGAGACTTTTATAGACTTTGGTGCTCAAATGGAGGGTTTTTTATTAGGTTGGTGCAAAAGTAATGCGCGTTTTGCGATTTCTCACTTTGACATGTTATAACTTTCTAAATCTACATTTTTCAATGGGGTAAAAAACATTAGAGGCATCAAACCTTTCGCAATACAGCGCACATCTCCCTTTATTCATATCACCAAAGGGCAGAAATGGATTAATTAATTGAAAAGTTTTTTCTGAAACCTCATCTTTAACTGATCATAACTTTCTTCAAAACTTGTTAATGTAGATACTAGGTAGTCTATATTGTAGCCGGAAGCCCGTAGTACAGAAAGGGTTGGAAAGGATTCAAACAAAAAGGATTTGCGAAAAGAAAACAATTAAAATCCAAAATTGTCCGTTTTTTGGACATTTTTTCACAAGCTTGAAAATCTCAAAATATGGAGTTTTTTTTTTGCGTAACGAACAGCTACACAACTCTGTAAAATCTGTCATTAGGAGGTCCACCCTTACGCTTACAGGAATGCACAGATTCGGCGGTTGCACTCCTCAAAGGAAATTTGTGGGTCACAGAATTATGAAAACGACTGCCCGTGTTAAAAGCAGTGTCCGGGCAAAAAGTCGATTTTGAGATTTTGTGCTTATCCGGCTCTATTCGCTATGCTGAATCTGAAAATCCACACTAGAAAGCGGGAAAACGGCGAAAAAGGCTTTAACTCAGGAGGGAAATCAGAGGTGGGCGGAGTCCTCCCCACTGTGACACGTTCTCAGCTTCCAGAGCGATCTTCTCGGTTCCGATTTCAAGTCAAGCGTTCGTACTGGCTGATGGAAATGTCAGGGCGGCTAGCGAAATCGATAAAACCGCTTCAGAAGCTTGGAGCGTGAATTTACAGCGGGGAAGACCTCGCCCACCTCCTGATTTTCCTCCTGCATTAGAGCCCTTTTTCACCGTTTTCGCGCTCTCTAGTTTGGATTTCGGACTCAGCATGGCGGATTGGCCCGGGAAAGCACAAAACCTCAAAATCGACTTTTTGCCCGAATACTGCCTTCAAAGGCAGTGGATCGGCAAAATCCAACAGCTCGGGATTTTAACGCGGTAGGTTCCTTATCGCCAAACTATGAAAACAGTGCAACCCCGGTTGCACAGCATGCTTTCCCTGCCGAGAAAATCGCTCTCAAACTTACACGTGCAGGCCAATCTTACACGCATCTAGACAAGTTGGCAATCATTGGAGGCTGCCCACCGCAACGTTATAACCGTTGGGTCCTGCCACGATTTAGCGTCATCGACCTTGCTCCACTCGTCCAATATTGAAGGGAAGGGCATTAAAAACAGTCATTTTCGCCGTTTTCAAGCTTTCAAAAGTGGATTTTCGGAATCAGTGTATTGAAAAACCCCAGGTAAGCGCAAATTTGACTAGGTTGAGATTTGCCGAGCCACTGCCTTCAAGACGCCATCTCAGTCTAGGTAAATTCTGAGAAAGTAGTAAAATGTGCGTAATGTAGATAATTTCCATTAACACACAGTAGCTAGAAATTCAGAAGTTTGCCTTTATTTGGGCTTGATTTCTGGCCAGAAAAGTAGATGCAATGAATTTCTAATTTCGAGTGCCATTGTGTGACTGGCCCTATTTTCTGTATGCCTTGCTCATTCCCGCATAATAGTGACATTGAAACTTACCGCGCTATGCAGGCTATCACGAATGAATTGTAAACAACTACTCATTCCGAGAGCTTTTTTGTGTGAGATCGGTATTTTCGCGTGTATGAAACTTTTCCGAGAATAAAATATGAAAATTTGAACCGATTTTTGGACTTTTTATGGTTTGGTAGTCGCCATAACGACGATGATCACCGGCTACATCTCTGCGCAAAAATCTTCCCAAATGATTAGGTAAAATCTTGGCAATGAACATTTACGCAACTGATTTTTCTCGGCGCCATTTTCGTAAAGTAATCAACTTTAGTTCAATTTTTTGGGCTAAAGTCCATGGCTTGCACATTAGCTTGTTAATCATATCCATGTCTTTGCAAAACGTGGTGGTACAGACCCAACTTTGCTGGCCAGAAGCCAAGTGGATCCGTTTGCAGCGCAGTTTTTGAGGGATCCACTCGACGGATCCGCTCGTGGTTTTTCATAGCGGACTTTCATGCTGCTAGCATGCGCCGTGCAAAATTTGGGCTCAAGAGGTTGGCTGGAACTCGCTCTACGAATTTCGTAACGGACAGACACACGCACACACAAAAACACGTAAACAACCCTTAGCCCGTTATTATAAGTCATGATTAATAAAGCTAGAAGCTCGTTTCAACCACCATTAAATAGAGGATAAAGAAGCTTTTTGATAGTTTGCTAAGCTTTTCCGAGAAAGAAAGTCTGATGGAGAAAAGTTGTCTTAAAACAAAAGCTAGAAAAACGCGCATTACTTTCGCACCAACCTAATACCATTGTAAAAAGACGTATACTTGAGCACTCCCACTATAAAAGTCTCAACCAGCTTTCACCCGGCACTTTTTCACGGACCCTAGGCAAAGTTTATATTTTCTGAAAGCGGAGAACAAAGCGGTTCCAACGGTGACCATGTCCATGTACTACCTGTTCATGTGCAAAAGTTATGAATTTTTTTATGTTAAAAAATCGAAAATCTCCAAGAATCACTAGGCATACCCCTCACCCAGGCACTTTTTTGAATGGATCTCAGACATGCTATATATTTTACAAAAGCGGAGGACGAGGCGGTTCCGACGGTGACTGTTTCCTTGTACAAGTTGTTCATCTACAAAATTTATGAAATTTTTATGTTGAAAACTCGTAAGTATCCAGAAAGCACTAGGCATACCTTTCACTAGGACTCTCGGACTTATTACCTGAAACCAGAGGGAAACGTTGTTCCACGGAACTTTTGTCGCTGACGTCGCTGTGCAGCTACAGAAGCTACTATTTTTTCCTCCTGGAAGTCCGTGAATGCCTATAAATCTTCTTCCTCCTTTCCGATACACAAACAATTCCCGTACCAATATCTCCTTTTCTTAGTCTTACCTCACTGTTGATTTTCTTTTCGGCTTTTGATGAAAGGGGTCACCTTGGTCCAGGTTCAAGGGTGAAGAGGGAAGAGAGCAAATTCTCAGACTACCACACCTATGCTAGAAAATGCAATAGGTAACGGTTTCTAGAGCTCGTTGAGGTAATTCGGCATGCTGATTACGGAATTCATACCCAATTTACATAAAAAGCTGCTTTGGTGACCTTAGGTGTTTGTGAGGTGAAGAATTGAAATTTGGCTGAGACTTTGCTAGCGTGTTAACCAGCATGCTGTGTGCGACAGTTATCCCTCTGGTGGAGCTGTGAGTTCACTTTTGAAAGCTTTTCTTTTTCACCTTACTCTAACGCAGTATTTCTTCAGTTTAGAACAAATGCACTTCTCAATTACGACCCCCCCCCCTCACTCAGACAATTGCTGGGGGCAGGCGGGCACCGGGAAAATAGATTGCTGATTTCAGTTAATCTTCTTTGCCGTACAGGTTTTTAACAATGAACGGCAAAGAAGATTAACTGAAGTTATACTAGAATGCCCAGGTTACAAGAATGGAGGACTTTCAACAGATTGCTGATTTCTCGCACCCCGCTCGCGGATTTTTTGCAAAGCAATCAGGGCTTTTCGGAAGACCGCTTGCTGAGTCAGCGGGTTTTTGAGAGACCGCCTGTTGAATTTTTTTCGCTCTTATCCGGGCGCGCCTGACCCCACGCTCAACCCTGATTATGAGCCACGCCTACTCCTTAAGGCCAACCCCCTAGGATGAGATCTCCTCAGCATTGACGCGTTTTCACAGGCAAACACAATAGAACACATAGTGTTTACGTGTTAGTGCTTGCATCCGACAAGAATAGCACCAGGAACACTTGTCCACGGTTTTTGAAAAATAGTTTAGAAAAAGAAATCATTGATGAACTTACGTTTTCTAAGTGGCATATTTGAAACAAGCGCTATGAGGAGGCGTGGATAAAGCAAAAAATGAAGTCGAAAATCTGCTCGAAACGTTATCCCTAAGAAGGCTCATCAGCAACGGAAAATGTGATTTCAATTGTCGTTTTAGGAATTGTGATAGCGTGTAACTTGCGAAACCAAAGTTTTAAGTATCATCTATATACATATAAAACTCAATGTCTGTGAGGATGTTCGTTTGGTTGTTCGTTCGTTATAGAAACGCGCGCCACTGAACCGATCCGGCTGAAACTTCGCACACGTATATTTTCGACCCCGACGGTGGTTTAGAGCACCTTTCCGCGGCGACTCGCCGGACCATTCTATCGATTTATTGATTTGTTTACGCAAACCTAAGAAAATGAAGGGCCATCATGGCAACCGATCATTTTTACATATAAGCATGTAAGCAGGGGCGATAAAGTCCATTTCAGTCTTAAAGTCAGTAGGGTGCGGCAATTAGTCTGAAAGCGCTTTATGCGCATGTCAGAAGAAATCTAAAGGCGTAAGTTTACAAGTTCTGTTGGCTTAACTAACTTGAAGTCTCGGGTGAGACCGGGGCTACCAGCTAGTATCCGATATTTATGGCAAAGAGGGTGGCAGGATGCTGTCAATGCACCACATTACAAGTAGGAACAATACACGAACCATTGATCCGTAGTTCTATACTTCGCGCTGTAGGCATATATACTCTCAAAAGTGTAGGGCATGTATAGCATTTCAATATTCATCTGGGACAAACAGATGCTCACCTTACATAACTATTATTGAGTTCTTTAGGTGGAGTATTCAAAAATCATAATTCTTTAATGTTTTACAGCTATCACTATCTCCACCCAGCTACTCTGTACAGGAGGATCCCAGTAGCGGTGATTTGCGAAGCAGACTTCAACAGGTTAAATAGTCTTGTGTTTTTAACGAGGAGTACCGCACCATGGCATTAGATTTGACTTCAATGCAGTTTTCTTGCATTGCTGACCCGATTGCCAATATATGAGGACGTGGGGCCATCAACGCTATCTAGAGTTTGCGGGGTGTTAATATCGACAAAGCGCAGCACTTCACCGCTAGTATAAACAGGTCAGGCGGTGCGGCAATCCTCGAGAACAGCATATTCATTTTAAGAGTTGCTCAACAAGACCCGTATGCACGTACATCGCCGTCGGGGCGGAGGGCAGTTTAACAGAAAACTCCATATTCTGAAACTCCGGAGGTCTCGTGGTACCAGGTCTAACTATACGAGTTCTAACTATTCGCAGCTGTTTCTATATTTCAGTTGTTTCTGTTTCTACTACCCTAAAATCCGTACAATAAGTCCGGACTTATCTGCAGTTTCGACGCGAAAAATCGATGAAAAAACGCCCTTTGCGCCGCCAAAAGTCTACCAGATAAGTCCTCCTAAATCCACTATCAGATAATCCGCAGCAGATAAGTTCGCCTATCCTGAGCATGAGAAAGCGGACTTATCTGCAGGACTTTTGGCGGCGCGAGGGCGACTTTCGTTGTCACGAAAGCGGACTTAACTGTTAGTTCTTCTGCGGACTTATCTGATAGAGCGGACTTATCACCTCTGCTTCACAGAGGCTCACATTGGTTTTACTATCCTCTTGTCTTTCTCGTTCGCTTGATAGTGACTTTGGAATTTACCGCGCGGTGCCATCACTATCACTATGCCATCACTGCCAACTATCAAGAATGTAATGCAAACAACTAGTCATTCCCAAACCCTTCTCACGTAAGATCGGTGATTTTGAAAGAAAAAAATTTCCTCCAAAAGATTTATTGTGAGGTTTAAATCAGTTACTCGAGTCATTATGGCTTGATAGTCGCTATAAGGATGAAGACAACCTTGAGTTACATTTCTGAGCAGCAATATTCTCAAATTCTTAGGTAAAGCCTTGACAAATTGACTATCTACGCAATTATTCCTTTTCGGGACTTTACGAGAAAATAGAGTTTTTGCTCACTTTTGGGTCCGTGAATCGCAGAGTTCCTTGTTAAACAACCAACAACTTTGTCTACCGAAAACCTCAACCATCAAAGCTGTGTATGTGGTGGTGTTTGTTTGTTTGTTTGTTTGTTTGTTTGTCTGTCTGTCTATGTGTCAGGAAGTTCATAGCGAGAGTTGCAGCAAAAGTCTCAGGCCGGTTTGCATCAATTATCTTACTAGCATGTAGACCACCTTGCCAATTTTTTTGAGGATCCGATACGTGAATCCTACAAAAATTGCGCGTCAAACGGATATAGACGATTTCAAGTCGCAAAACTCACTCCACATTTTGATTTCTGCGTATTGAAAGTACTAGCTTGCTTACCTTGCTCTGCTCGGCCCTGTCAAAATACCGTAATAAAGGTCCCATCCCTATCCCTGTACAGCCTTTCCCTGTGCCCACTTCTACACTTTATTTCATGTTCCCTGTGTTGTTTTCGAGCATGCCTACTTAGTTACTAAGCCAACTCCCAGCCTTTCAGCTCAAATTTTGAGAAAATCGATAAAATCGATAAAAGTAACTGATAATTTTGAAAACTAATATTGTATTCGTAATCAACATGCTCGATTACCCCCCTGTGCCAACTCCCAGCTCTGTAGCTCAAACTTTGCAAAAAATCGATAAAATCGATAAAATCGATGTCGATCGAAGAAAAGTAGCCTATGACACCCGCCGGGGCCCGAAGTATGTGTACCAAGTTTCAGCGGTTGAGAAATGGAATTTTCTATTCAGACCACTACAGACAGACATTCAGCTGTATATTTAAGACCAGTGCGTCACCTCTGCTTCGCAGAGGCTCGCACTGGCCCTACTTTATCTATGCCTTACTCATTCCCGCATAATAATTGCATTGAAACTCGCCGCGCTGTGTAGGCTATCACGAATGATTCGTAAATATATACTCATTCCTAGAGGTTTTTCGTGTGAGATCGGTATTTACGCGTAGATGAATCCTTTCTCAGAAGAACAGAGCAAATTTGAATAGGTTTTTGGAATTTTTATGGCTTCGTAGTCGCCATAAGGACAGTAAACATCGTGGGCTACATCTCTGTGCAAAAATCTTCTCAAATGATCAGGGAAAATCTTGAAGAATTGACCGTTTACACAGTCAATGCTTTTTGGCGCTGTTTTCGTAAAGTAGTAGACTTTTCATCACTTCCTTAGGCTAACGTCCATGGCCTGCACATTAACTTGTAAGATATATCCATAACTCTGCAAAAAGTAGTACTACGGACCCAAATTTGCTGGCCAGAAGCCAAGTAGGCCCGTTTGAAGCGCAATTTTCAACGAATCCACTCAACGGATCCGCTCATATTTTTGTGTAGTGAGCCTTCATGCTGACAGCGAGCGCTATGCAAAATTTGGGCTCAGGACGTTGGCTGGAACACGCTCTACGAATTTCGTAACGGAGAGATACACACAAAGACATACACACAAAAAGACGTAAACATCCTTAGCCGCTTATAATAAGTCATGATAACATACAATTGGCCATCGAATCAGCTCAAAGATCAATTAGAAGTAAAGTTTTCCGACACCAAAGCAGGTCACTGAAGCAGAATGGAGTAAAACGTCAATTTTTCAAGCTTCCAACCATAGTTGCGAAAGGGGGAGTGATGGATCTTACCCCCTTCACTTTGAGGCCAAACTCCCGATGACCCCCTTCACCTGGGCTGAGATTGGTATTGTACTCTGAGAATATGATGAAAATCGTTATGAAAAGCAGGCTAAGTACCTCAAACAACAAGGTACACTCATAAATTTACTAAAGAAACGGTATTTATGTTTATTTATATTATTTATTCATCCTCGTAGCATTTTGGAGAGCAGAAAGTGAGGACACAAAATCAGTTAATTTTTGAAGCACATGAAATCCCTCATATCTCGCGGCACAGAAGACCTAGAAAAAAGTCGGCGGTCTACGTCGATTCTCCATGATCTCAGCTTTCGAATGGTATACAGCATGTTAGGGCTTCTTTGCTTCCCGGCTCTAAAAATCATTTTCTCCGGTAACCGATAAAAGCCAATACATTGGTGGAGCCGGATTGGAGCAAGCTAATAGTAAATATCTCCACCCCATTTTTGAAAACTGGTCCGTTTTTTCGCCCAGCAACCTATATACCACTCGAAAGCTCAGGAAAAGGGGATTCGACCTAGACCGTCGATTTCTTTCTAGCCCCCCTCTACCGAGAGTTACACCGCATTTTATCTGAAAACATGGTCATTTTCAACAGCAGATTTCTGCCAAATGAAGACCTAATCACTGCTGCTTATCTATCTGTGTTAAAGAGCAAGTCTTCATTAACAAACGTAGACCGTCGACTTTCTCGTAGCATTCATTTGGAGAGCAGAAAGTGAGGACACAAAATCAGTTAATTTTTGAAGCACATAAAATCCCTCATATCTCGCGGCACAGAAGACCTAGAAAAAAGTCGACGGCCTACGTCGATTCTCCATGATCTCAGCTTTCGAATGGTATACAGCATGTTAGGGCTTCTTTGCTTCCCGGCTCTAAAAATCATTTGCTTCGGTGACCCATAAGAGCCAACACATTGTATAGGTCGTCCCGAAAGTTTTTGCGCACGATTTTCAAAAACTCATAACTTCTGATTTTTCCAACCGATTTGACTGCTTTCACTTTTATGTGAAAGGGTAAGTCATGCTCTTTATAATTACATCCCAGCTGCTTAGTAATGGTCATCTGTTGCATAGATAGAAGCTCAAAACAAAATCACTCAAAATTTGAATTTTTGTGTAGGGTCATAAAAAATCAGAAACTTGCAACAAAATCGGAGCAGTCGGTATTGTAGGTTCTTTTACCAGCTGTTTCTAAAATGCAAAGTTTGCTCGGATTGAGCGTTTCCATGAAAAGTTATAATTTCTGAGCAAGCACTCAGACAATCGCTGGGGGCAGGCGGGCACCGGAAAAATAGATTGCCGATTTCTCGCACCCCGCTCGCGGATTTTTTGCAAAGCAATCAGGACTTTTCGGAAGAACGCTTGCTGAGTCAGCGGATTTTTGAGAGACCGCCTGCTGAATTTAATTTTCGCTCTTATCTTTTGCAGATATATTGCTGAATCTCTGAGGAATCGAGAACTCAGCAAGCGGTCTTCCGAAAAGTCCTGATTGCTTTCCAAAAAATCCGCGAGCGGGGTGCGAGAGATCAGCAATCTATTTTTCCGGTGCCCGCCTGCCCCCGGCGATTGTCTGAGCAGTACAAAAGGCGAATTTGATTTATTTTGGCATTTTTCAGGGAAATCATAACTTTTCATGGAGACGCTCAATCGGCGCAAACTTTGCACTGTTAGAAAGAGCTGGTGAAAGAACCTACAGTACTGACTGCTCCAATTTTTGTTGCAAGTCTCCGATTTTTTATGACCCTACACAAAAAATTAAAATTTTTAACATTTTTCTTCTATCGCTCCTATCTATGCAACAGATGACCATTACTAAGCAGCTGAGATGTCATTATAAAGAGCATGACTTACCCTTTCACATAAAAGTGAAAGCAGTCAAATCGGTTGGAAAAATCAGAATTATGAATTTTGAAATTCATGTGCAAAAACTTTCTGGACGACCTAATAAGAGCGAGGTGGAGCAAGTTGATAGTAAAAAATGTGCTGTGGATTGACATCGTTATCAGCACTAACGGGAACGCGAGCGAACGCGTCTATTTGAACGCGCTTATCGTTGTTATATGTTTATGTTTTTTTTTTGGTAAAAAATGCGCTTTTGATTGACAGTTATGCCATCATTATTAGCACACACTCAAAAAACTATGGGAGATTGGTGAAATTCCACACCTTCACACAAAAACCCGCCCATTTCTGGAATCTATACTCTGTAAACCTAGTGCTGAAGAAGGTCACTTTCGTGAAAACGCTCTAGACTTACCTTACCTAATTTGTAAAGAATGGTTGGTTTCAATGAATCAAAAATTCTAAGACATTCAGAAGAATAGCATGTTATTAAAATATCCCTCAATGTTTTGCAAAGGTTGGCAGTTTGAAGAGGAAGCTGCAGGAAGAATACTTTACAAAATCGCAGATGACTCGCATGTGTTCCAGTTCAACAGCGAGGCAGAAGAAGAATCTTACGCCGACGAAAATGTTGTCGACATTGATACAGAGTTGGCAATTGAGCGATACTCTCTGATTTCCTGCATAAGGAATCCAAGCAAATTGTCTAGTTTCAATGAGGAAATGTCCAGGAAGTCCATTGCTAATCTTCAGGTTGCTGAAGAATTCAAGGCTGCTAAATTCACAAACATGGATATGAACAAAAGGATGGTGTTAGTACAAAGCATAGTTACTGCACTTAGATCCAGGATGGAGTGCGAACCCAACTCTGTGCTTTATGCTTTTGAAAGTTATTCACCTTGTGACAATATGACCTATGATATTGAAAAAAAAAACCAACGCGCAGCATAGTACCTCCTTTTTTCGGCTATTCCGCAGATGCTGTTAAAGAAGAAGTTGAGCAGCTTTCTAATCAGCTAACAGGACGTATGCCAGAGGAGGTGAAGCCAGAGTTCGACAAGGCCCAAAAAGTATGCACTATTTCCTTCCCGTGCTGCGAAAGCATATGAGATCTGGCTCTTTTCCCATTACTTACCGCAAAAATCTGATGGACCTACTAGCAAAGCTAGTTTCCATTCCGACTAGCACGGCAGAGGTGCAGAAAGAAATTTTCTAATTACTCTGTTATCAGAACACAACGCAGAAGTCTACAACGATAGAGCATCTAAGCAAATATTTAAGATTTGTCAACCTTCTACTAAACACATTGTTATCTGAAAACTTCATTTAAAGGATTGGTATAAGTGGTCCAGACAGGCTATTGCCGTATGACTTTTTGAAATATCCTAGAAGATGGTATGAAGAAACTGGTCACCTATCTGCTGACTTCCTGGTGCTACCAGAGGGCCAAGAAAAAAATCACAAAAGCGCGTAAAAGAAGAAGAGAGTTTCAAATCCATTTTCGACTCAGAACGCTTTTGCACGCAATTCTACTTCTACTCCGATGACCTTTTGGAGGAAGAAGAAGATTTTTCAGGCAGCGAAATTGTTGTCTCTGGCGTTAGCGATAGTGATATTGTTGATGATGATGTGCAGGAAATGAAATTGTTCCTAACTTGTACATCTTTTGGGATAAACATTATTGCTTGCGTTTTTTGTTGATGCACTGAAACAGGAGCACAGATCTTCATAATCAATTTTTTTAAAATTTTTTAGATTCTTTTGAATTTTTTAAATTTTTTTCAATTTGTGCCTAAATAAGGTACAAATTAGAGCTCTTCATACCACGCTCTTTTACCTTTTCTCTCTTCCCCCCCCCCCCCCCCCGACTCACATACCCCCTTCACCCTGGAAGGTCGGGAACAGCCGAGACCCCCTTCACCTGGGGAGAGCCCGGCTCCCCCTATCGCACCTATGCTTCCAACTAACATGGGAATGGTCAGAAGTCGAAACGGCCGATCCAAACAAGCTGTATGCCAATCGATGCAGCATAAAATGCTGACTTGAAATAAGGGCTCGGCATGAGGTGGCTTTTCAATTTTTCAAAACCGAAGCCCCCGCAGACTTCGCTACAAAAACACGACATCAACCTATGACGCGATCATAAATGGATCAAATAGGAATAACAAAGATTAATAAAACAAAACTTAAAAACAGCATTGAACAGAAGAAAAAGAACTAAAGAACTGTGTATTTTTCGAATTGGTGGCATGCTGTGCCCGGCGCCCACCATTGTGAGCTTCTCAGATAATCGCCGAAGGCAGGCGGCCATGCGAATTTTGAGCAAGCAAGCACCGGAAAAATAGTTCGCTGATTTCTTGCGGACCGCTTGTAAAAATTTGGGAGAATGTTGACCGATTTTCAGACCAGTGCTTGGAGAACTATCGCGGTTTTCTTATAGATTAGCTGCGGCGCGGCGGCCGCATTCTCGCGGACTTTCCGCGAGAATATGCAAATTTTTCGGGGGCCGCGCGGTCCTTTGTGGAGGACCGCGCAGCTCCCATGTACTTTCCGCTAAGAGAAAGTACCTCAAACTTGAGTAATTAAACCATCGATGAGACTTCCGTAAAGTCTCACATTTGCTCGACGTACGCCCGAAACTGCTTAAGAAGAGTCCGAGCGCCTGCTGAAAGTTTGGCCAGCGCTTGCTGAAAGAGATTATTTGACGAGCGCCCGCAGAAAACTCTGTGTTCTGCCCCGCTAGCAGGACATTCGATAGTAAAGGAGGTACCGCCCGCTGAAGATTTGGCCACTCCCCAAAATTCTGCTGACCGCCTGCTCTCCGCGATTATCTGAGTTGGAACAGGGTTGCCGCCGCCACACAAAATATGTCGAGGGTTGTAACTAAGCGAGGAGGAGGGGATTTGAGATTTAAGAACACAATTGTAGGGTTCTTGTAGAATAAAGTTATGTTGAACTAGTAAAAAGATTATGCGAAGAAAAAAAAAGTTTATGCCTTTTTCTTTTTACAGCCACTTCAGGAGGCTGTCCAGGTGGTTGGAAAGCCACCTAAGGCCCCGGACAGAGTTCACGCGATTTGATCGTCGCGACTGAATCGCGGCGAGACAACTGTTACAACATCATTCCATGCCGATCAACTTGCATTTCGGTTGTGATACTTTTCCAGCCCGATATTTTTGAATGTGAAATGAAAATGAATGGAAATGTCGGCGATTAAGTCGCGACGATCAAATCGCGTGAAGTCTGTCCGGGGCCTAACTCCGAAAAAAGTTTGCCACGCCTTCAGTTCTCATAACTTTTTTATATTTTTTTGCACATAGTCCTAAATCCCTATTGCCCATCTACGCACCAACTTTGGTGTCATTTGATTTTCTCTTAGCTGTAAACAAGGCTTTTGTTTATTTAGGGCAGGCTTTTTGATTTCGCGCGCTTAACCGACGAAGCTGTTGAAACAGAAAATTTTTGTTTTTGTAGAAATGGGATTGATAAGGCAGGTATGACAATCTGCGTCCTCTGTAGAAGTGAAAGGTGACATCAGAGGTAGAAGGTGATTGTGAGGGAGTGAGGGGGTGGAGGGGGGGGGGAGGGAAAGACTTTCCGCTCAAACGATATCCCCTTTGCCTTTTACCCTAAAACGATATCCAGCTTGCCCCGCAAGCCACCTGTGCCGAGCCCTGCCCAAATTCTACCTTCCTTACTTGCAGAACGCCTATGTAGGCGAAGTTGTGAGCAGTTTTATTGCGAAAAAGGTCCAGAAAAACTGCGAAATTAAGCTTATTATTGTCCCTTTGAGCTCATTTTTATGTATGGGCCATTTGAAGTAACCTAAGTGGACGTTTTGATTCAAAATTAAGCCGAACATGGCTCTGCACGGCCAAATTTGTCCTCTACACGCACAATTTTTTAGCAAAATGATGGCTTTCAATGGCGAATTACTTTATCCACAAAAGTGTTCTGCAGATAAGGAAGACAGATTTCGAGTCAGCGTTGTATGCTGCATCTAATGTTATGCAGTTTGCTCAAATTGGCCACTTCGAATTTTGAGCATTCCCTTGTAAGAGTTGCTTCATAATGCAGTCGCTGCGGCAGCTGCAGTCATACTGGGGCGGGCTGAAGATATCGGTTGATCGACTGTCGTTGCTGCAGCGTCGGCAGTACGAAGAAACTCTAAGAAACTGAGAAGAGATAAGCTTATGGTGGCACTGTCCCTTTGATGCGACCCTAGGTTGTTCCAAAAGTAATATCTACTGCGTGACGAAGGCGGTTGCCCAAATAGACTGAAGGTTGTCGCGCACGCAGCGCGCGGGCAATTGTCAGCCATGTAGCGCGCGCACGCTCGGTCAGCGGCTGGCTGTCGTGCCGCAGCGCTCCGTGGATGACCGCTGAGCGAGCGTGTGCACGCTCCGTGGCTGATAATTGCCCGCGCGCCGCGTGCGCGACAACCTTCAGTCTATATGGGCAACCGCCTTCGTCACGCAGTAGATATTAAACTCCTTTCTGAATAATTCAAGCTGTTTTTGATTTCCTAGTATGTTTAAGGTGTCATTCGATAGACCAGATCAGGCTCTACAAAATGACCGCCAAGGCTTCGCCTAATTCGCATTCCATGTAAAGTTTGAAGCCAAAATCGAAAAAAATTTTCTCGCCTGAAAATTAGATTTCTGCGATAAACAATCCTACAGAACTCCAACTTGGTTATTTTACAGTAGGCACATAGTAATACTCAAATATGCCTTTACCGAATTTTTTCGGAGCATAGAAACCGAGCAACATAAATTGTCCAAAAATGGCAAACTCCGCCTTCAGCCCCTTCCACATGTGTCATTGTATACTACAAACCTTACTAACAAGGAGAGGATACATCGAAAGCACCAATCCAGATGAGACACATATCATCCTAAAACCCTTGAAACGCTGATTATAAATCTGTAGTTTTTAGCAGCGGAGCGGTTTTGTAGAAGGAGTTATAAGGGGTGTATCCTTTTGGGGTTGAGGCGCCCTCCAACAGGTTTCCCCTTATTTATGAGCACTGTAGAGGAGTACCAACTGGTGGCAAGTGGCCTGATGGTAAGTGAATTGCTTGATAAAGAGAGTGTCAAGGTTTAATCCCCTTCGCTTGCAACTTTATCGCAATTTTTGAGCTTTCAAATGGCTCTAGAGCCCTAAAGCCTGAAATTTCGGATGATATTGATGCTAATTGAAATTGGAAGTGTTAAAAAATCAAAGTAATACGAGTATTATAATCCTTAATGTAATCTTCATTCAAATTACTTACCACTAGCCAGTTTCTACCTGTTGGTTCCAGTAGGGTAAGGGGAGACCTGCTGGAGGGCGCCTTAACCCCAAAGGGAAACACCCCTCATAACTCCTTCTACAAAACCGCTCCGCTGCTATATACTACAGATTTGGAATCAGCGTTTTAAGCGCTTTAAGATGATATGTGTCTCAACTGGAATGTTGTGTTTTCGACTAAGTATCCTCTTCTTGTAAGTATGATTTCAAAGCCTTACCCCTGTATGTGCTCCTATAATAGAGGAATGCCAATTACATAAAAAAACCCGAAAATAGTGGCATTTTGGGACCCTTAATTTCTCAATTTTGAGCCCTGGAAAAAATCCACCAAATACATTTTTGGATACTACTATGTGTCTACTATATAAGTATCAAGTTGGAAGTCCGTAGGAATTTTCTGGAAAGAGATCCGATTTTTAGGGTAGCTGAAAAATTTTGATTTTTGGCTCCAAATTTTACCTGGGTTACGAATTAGGTGGATCTTTGGTAGTCTTTTTGTAGAGCTTGCTCCGCTCTACCGAATGATATCCTAAATCTATCAAAAAACCGAAAACAGCTCAGGTTATTTGAAATTGGAGTTTACTTTTGGGACAACCTAATAGTAACAGTTTTAAGCTTGCCATTATTCTTCAGAAAGGTTTTAAAATCAGTAGTTGTTTACAAATGATTAGTGATGGTCAAAATAACGCTGTGGGTTCCAAAGCCGTCATCAAGCAAACACGACGGAGTTATTCAGGTAGTGAAACCAGTGCGAGTTTCCGCAAAAAGAGATGACGCTCTGGTATCGCAATAATGTTCTTATTAGAGACATGCTTAGCTCTGTTGCAGGTAATCTATACAGCTTTGGATGGTTGACCACCACGGATCATCAAGGAATCATATAAAAAGCTGTAAAAATGTAAAAATGGAAAATGCGGCTTGTACAGCTGCTCGCTCCTGTTTTATATATTTGTAGTAAAGAATAATAAAAACACTTGCGGACAGCGAGACCGCGTAAATTCCAGGAATGATATCCACGAAAGTCCAAATGGACGAAAATAGACTTCCAAACCCCATTTTATTCGTTCGCGGTAGAAATTGGTCAGAATCTGCTTTCGCTAGCGTTATCCAAAAATTTTCATCTCATCGCAATCACGAGGCAAAGCGGTGTGATGAAAATGATTTAACCCTACCTGAGCTCCCGTTTGCGAAAGAATCATGCGAAAAGTCCATACAGAATAGGGCAAAATGGGATTTACCTCCATTTTAAATGGACTTGAAAGCCCATTTCACGCCCAGCAGCAAGGTGAGCTGGGAATAAGCCCATTTTTCACCTTTTTTGCATATTTTTGATTGCGATTTTGTGAGAATGTGTCCCTTAGCCCAATCTAAGGTAACAAGTGAGTGGAAAATCTTTCATATCTTTTATGTAGTCTGAAATAAGTATTGCTTTTTAAACTCATACATAGCGCATTAAAAACCATGAAAGAAGGTCAAGTTCACCAAAATATTCGCTAACAAACTCAAATGTTTCAAATATCAGGTCGATGCGAAAGTTCCTATGTAGATCAAATAAAGTTTGTTACTTCAAATCATCAACCAAACTAGATTCATGATGAAAAAAAGACTTGCGTTTCAATATAATTACTCAGAAGCTATCTATATGACTAATCTCGCAGAACCGAATCTCAAAGACGGCATACCAAACGCAATTTTGAGTTTGGTCTCAAGAATTACGGAAATGGCCCTAGCTAGCAGGAATATTTCTGTGAAGAATTTCCTGCTGGCAATAGCCCATACATTTAATTACTTGGAGATATGAACATTAGTGCTGAGAGACAAAGAAGAGCAAAAGTAGAAAATTTTTGAAGTCATTTCTTGCAGATTCGTAGTTTTTCCGATTTAACGCTTTGGGTCGTAGTGTAGTACAAGGTTTCCTATAAGATAAGCATTTTGATTTCACAGATTGTAGTGCAAGTCTAGCGCCAAAGTTTGCTTTTCGCAGAGAGAGCTCTACACATGACTTTGGTTACCGCAGATCCATAAAAAGTCTCGAAAAGCGAAGGCCCGGATATTACATGAATTTTATTGAAGGTAATTTAGATGCATAGTAGTTCATAATAAATGGTATAGACTGCTGCACGACGAAGGCGCAATATTTTTGGGCGCGAACGCGGCTTTATTAGCCGCAAAGCGCATGAGGTGCGGACTCATAACGGTGAAATTACGTGCGCGTCGCGTTGGCGCCCGCTCAATGCATACAGCTTCTTCGCCTTCGTCATGCAGTAGCCTTCATTTTGTGAGGTGTAACGGAGTGGAAAAGAACAAAAGATTCACGTGACTGACATTGTAAATTAAGACAGCCCAGTCAGATATCAACCACTTGGTGGAAATGATTTTGCAAAATTGAGTAACAGGTTGAGGCAAGTTGGAGAAAGGTTTGCCGAAGAAGTTTTGTATGGAATGCATGGATTCGCGAAAGAGATATTTTTTCGCGCCGCTTGAACTAAGTCCATTTTGTTCGCACAAAAAGCCCATTTCGCGGGAACTTTCGTGGATATCATTCCAGAACGCTGGAGCTTCACAAAATGGAATGTTCGAATAAGCTGCGTGCCCCTCCCACCGGAACATCAATACATGCGGCCTTAAGTTTATTTGCAGATTTGGCCAGATAGGCCAGAATTTGGCCGATACTCCCTCGACTATGAGTACATGGATTATTTGAAAGAAAAGAAAAGAAAAAGGTAGCTTTTATTAAATCGGTTCGAAAACTTCGAAATATCCGTAGTAACACCTCCAAAGTTATTATCGAGTCCTGTTTTCTTCAATTGGCTACTCACGACTGTCCCATAATCCGCATTTAATCTTCAACCCTTTTTTTTGACATAATCTCTACTAACATGGCGAGCCGAACATTCGCTGTCAATATATCTTGTGCTCAAAAAGCTGAATGCTGTTCTGCTTCTGTCATAGTGATAAGTTTTACTGAGAAAGCTCAGCATTTCGGTGCACTTTCGCTTGTAATATCACAACATCTCAAAATTTTCTTCTTCAATTGTCAATTTTCCATGATAAAATGTACATAGTGAATCATAATGTCTTCCGTTATGCGAAAGCAGTCAGTCAGTTTCACATATCCGTGTCTTGACGGCTCAGATCGTCAGAAGGTGTAGATCTGCATCAACAAAGTTTTCCTGATCAAGATGGGACTGCGGAGTTGAACTAAAGCGTTTCAATGGAAAACATGGAAAACTGGTCATGGAAAACTCAGTATCTCTAAGCGGGAAATCCCCAAAGTTTTGGATAGCTTCGGAAACTTTGAAGCAGTTGGGTGTTTTTTAGCAAGAAATTTGAATCTGCTACCATGGTTGCCATAGTGCAATTCATCGTTACAGATGGGTATCAAAGCCTAATCGACCTAATTTGGCGAACGAATCTGCCGATGGAAGTTCACGTTTTTATGACGGAATGCATACTCCTAGTTATTTGGCGTTAACGAGGGAGTGTATGTAATTGTAGTTAGAAAAGCACTTTTTCCGACTTTCCAACCATACAACCCTTGCGAGAAGTAAAAAATCCGTAAAGTGCGCCTGTCGCAGACGAGAAAGGTTTATTATATCTGCGGTTCAGCGTCTCGAACGTTTTTGTGCTTCTGCTTTCCTAAGAACTCAATAAACTTGTGCTTTCCCAAGTAAACCACAGCTTCACCGTTTGTGCGAGTTTGGTCAAGCGGGTAAGCTGTTGTCATTGAGCCGGGAGCGTCACATGCGAGCCCTTAGTGGCAACACTCCTGCTCTCGCCGATTGTTGGCCGCACGGAAAACGCTGCGGACCACGCGCGGCTGGAATGTTGCGCGAACACGACTTACACAATGGCGAATTCGTACTGGGGCAAGCATTTTGCTTTGCGGCGCGTGCCCCGCAGTGATGTCCAGTCATGAGGTCAACTAATCGACCATACATCGTAAGGCATGATTTGCACTATCGAAAGATAATAATCGTTATTAGAAATTTCGCCTATCAAAGGAGGGTTTCAACTAAAGTCTGAAAATTACTGAATTCTGGCTGCAATCAGCTGTTTATCGACTCTTTCTATCCGCAGACTCGCAATTGTGCAGTTGTGCGCATTTCTCATCCGTAATTTTACGTTAGTTGTATCCCACTAATGAAAAAAGTGATTGGAGCAATATGGGAAACACCGTTACTAATGGTTTGGATTTTCCCACACATGGTATTACATACTCTATAAAAAGTACGACCGTGCATTTATACCGGTGCAGGTGTCTCGCTGTCAAAATATATCGTTGAACTTGCAAAGTAATCATGGGGCAACCTAATATTATTCGGAAGCTCGAAACAAGTGGAACCGATGTAGACTTCTCTCATTTTCAACCCTCTTTAAGAACTGAGATATGAGGAGAACAATCTCGTTGCAGCATCAGCTAATTTTGTACAATCACCTTGCGCTCGATTTTTGGAAGAGAAAAGCTAGAAAAAGAAATGGTTCTACGTTAATTTCTTGACAAAAACATATGTGTTCAAGATACAATCCCATGCATCTCTAAGTACAGGAAGGGCTGAAAAAAGTACGTCGAATCACCGTTTAGTGAGCTTTTTGAAAAGAAAAAGGCTTGTAGCTCTTAAAGTTGCCTACTATTTATGCTCCACCCCGCCCTCTCAATGGCTTGGCTTTAGTCGCCTGAGCAGATCTTTTTGGAACGAAAAAAATTTGGCACCAACAGTTGATATACCATTCGACAGCTAAAAACATGAGGGATCGATTGCATTGATTCTTCTCTTTCTTCCTAGCCTTTAGGTGAAGCAAGTTGAGCATCCATATCTGACAATACTATCAGCTAGTTTTGCCTAATTATTTTAGGCTCTATTCGCAAAGGAGCAATTTTCGCTTCAAATGCCAGTCAAAAACTCGAAACAAGATCAACTGCGCTTTTATTTTTTTTATTAATCTCTTCAGTGAAATGATACGATTTTGTCAGTCATGCATCCGATTGTCCAGATCAGACTTCTGTGACTATTGTATTCATTAGTATACATTTTTGCTTGATCCAGGTATCAGAGAATCTCTCAGTGAGTATACTCATAACAAAACCGTCACTCTGTATATAACAGAAAGTCTTCATTGCTAAGTCGTTCTTGAAGTGCTGTCAGCACTGACTGAACAAACGAAAGCGCATTATAGCGTTTTGTTCTGATATACTCTTCGACTCTCACTCTCAAATTTAGGTAAAAGGGACCATTACCGACTGAGGGCCGCATGCACTAACATCCCCGCGGGGAGGGGATTGCAGCTTAAAAGAAAGCTTCACATCCTGAAGCTCCAGATGTCTGGATTTCACGTTGTGTGCGTAACCGTGAGTATTCCTACTAACCTTCACTATGAACACATTGAACAGCAGCGAGAAGCTGTATAAGCCTCAATTTCCAGCATTTGTATGATCCCTGATCATCCTCGGCGCTTTTCTTTGAAGTCATATTTCCTCCAAAGTTAACGAAAAGTTTCCAAGGTTGTGCAGATTATCTAACCCAACACTGCTTAGCATGTTGCTGATAAGAACAAGTGATGCATCGGAGTCGTGAGATTTGCGATGAACCACAAGTCGAAAGTTGTGATTTATCGAAAAATTCGATTTTCCAAAACTCATTTGTTCTCATCAGTAACATGCTTAGCACTGTTGTGTCAGATAATTGGTACAACTTTGGAAGGTTTTCGTTAACTTCAAAGAAAGAAAAATGACTTTGAAGAAGAGCGCCGGGGATTGTCAGGGATCATACAAAAGCTGAAAAATGCGGCTTATACAGCTTCTCGCTCCTGTTCAATATGTTCATAGTGATGGAGAGTAGGAATACTTGCGGACAGGTAGACAGCGTGAAATCTAGATATCTGGAGCTTCAGAATATGAAGCTTTCTTCTGAGCTGCGATCCCCTCCCCAGCGGGGTTGTTAGTGCATGCGGCCCTAAAAGTGAGGGGGAGGGGAGGGAGGTGCAAAGCTCCCTGTTCAGCTCAATGCTCACGAGCAACCTGCGCGACTTCTCCAATTCTCCGCTTTAGCTCAATATTTTCGTCAATTGAATTTCGAAATACATTCAACCTACAGAAAGCGGTAGACAGCTGTCTTGGCAGAACGGTTTGACGTTGAACTTGTCTTCTTAAAACATTGGAGTGGCCGTCGATTTATCTTACAAAGCAGTTCTGAAGGGCTCAGCTCAATTTATTCAAGCTGACGGAAGTTTCACTACAAACTCTAGTCCCATGCCTAATTTGGAGGTGGCCTTTTTGTGATGATATGCATCTTGTATTGATGATATATGTATCTTGATTGGGCACTTCGACTTCGCGACCTCCTCTTTGAGTTAGGTGTTTTTCTTATCAGGTGTAAAAGCATACCTTACCTCATGGAAGAAACCCTTTCGTGGGGAACAAAATCATACAACTGAAAATTCTGATGATCTGAAAGCAGCAAAATACAATTAATTCTCTAAGAACTGTTATCATTATTGTAAAGCGTGTATGTAATATAACCAACGATCAGACCAACGCTTTGAAAAAAACGGTGTGCAACCCATTTCTTCACAAAAAAACATTTACTATGCGGGACGGTCTCTTGAAAACTGTAAACATGAAAGACTGCTGAATTTGCATTTTCCGTTTCGATTTTGCTGTCGAGCATATTCGAATGCTTCTCGTAGGTTGTAATACTTGTAAATGTAGCACATTAATCGCCAGTTTGCTGGGTGCTGCAATAAAAAGCCGATCTCAGACTATTACAGGATGCAAAATGCAATTGTGTTTTCGTTGAAACTTGGTCGTTTGAAGGCAGCTATTGATATCTAGTGTTTTTTACAAGTTGGAGTGTATAAGTCTGCACAGATTTAGAAAACGCCTAGCCGCTGGTGTGAGCAATACAAGAGCTGCAATATACAGTGCATCAGATATGATACTGCCTTGTGATCGGGAAACAACGGTGCATTCTACACCCCTCTAACCAATTTTCTTTAGAATGGATATTCAGGGAGAATCACAACTTGTCAGAACCTCCATGCTGTTTTCTTCGACTGACAAGCTCAAGCAAGTGGATGACTCTCAGCATTGGGTTGCTACAGAGGATCTTCTCACCTTGGGAGGTCTTTTACCCACAAGGTTTACATTTGATAACAAGCTCTCTATGACTTGTTGTTAGGTCCGGATTATAAGGTAATTTATATATCATAATTTCGCTCAGATCGCCTACTCTTGTCCCATCCGAAATACTTCGATCGAGCTGTTCCAAGATACATGAAACAGGAGTGCTGCACTCTGGCCATTCGCAATCAACGGAAGTAACCGCCCGTTCGTTCCGTTCTGAGATAGAAGACGAAATCAAACGTAGCGGCGGCATCTTTCATTTCGCTGGACGCTCTTCGGAAGAGGTAACGACTGATGTAGTTTCTTTCTCAAAATAAAGAAAGCAAAGCAGGAGGTACTCGCTCTTTTGCAACGTTACCCGTTCATCGTTTTCAATCCGGAAGATTCCGAAAATAATGTAGAAGTTGCTTTGAAAGTTGGTGAAAAGGTGAGCTATAAATATGTCATTTTACGTACAACAAGAAAAAGGCAACAACTCGCAGTGCCCCCTCCTAACAAGATGATGATTAGGATTGCCATGAAATTCTGTGGCCGTATTTAGCGACAATCCATTTTAGGGCATAATCTTGCTTACAATGTCGAAATTGATCTCCTGTACTCGCAAACATGAAAACCAGAGGTTTACCGCATCCCACGTCTAAATGCAAACTTAAGGGTTGTTTTAAGCTGCCGCACTGACTGCAGCAGACTGCACCTGACCGCACTGACCGCAGCAAACTGCAGCTGACCGCATTGACCGCGGGGCCGCACAGATCGCTACATCCTTTCGTGAAGGTGGAGAGGGTGAATAGTTGTAGCCAGGGTCAAGCAAGGGGTGTGGCACACGATCGCTGGTTACGACCCCTCCACCTGACTGCTGTCTTAATAAGACCCCCCCCCATAAACCCCTCCCCCCCTCCCTGAACTATATACCTAAGATAGCATTACCAGAGTTGAGAAGGAAGTCAGGCACAAGTCTATCGAAAACAACCCCCCCCCCCCTCCCATGAAAGCCCTCAAACGACCCCTTCTTCCTCCTCTCAACCTCTGGACCTCAAAGTGTGACATTCTGGAGGACACCAGCTTTTTCTAGAGAGTTTTCAGATTTCTGAGAGCTGTACGCCCGATTTTCTGTGACTGCACTTTACAATCACACGTAATTTGACGGCTGATTTTGATCTGAATGGGCACATTGAAAGGGCCATAATTTTCTTATGGGTGGGGCGTTCGGCTCCAAATTTCCAGTGTAGCAAGAAGAAGCTATGTGCTCAATACTCATACCAGCAATGGAGCGCTTTCTGGATTTTGAAGGCAAGTTAAGGGGGTGCGGCACACCCCCTTAAAAGCTGCGGCAGCCGCAGCTTTTAAGGGGGTGTGCCGCACCCCATTAACTATATCAAAAAAAAAACATTTTTATCGGACATTACTTACATGAATCGATAGCCTAAACCTTGTAGATTCCATAGGACTGAAGCCTGATTTGTCTTCTTAGTTCTGAGTAATATTTGGTGAAAGCACAGCGATCAAATGCGAAAAGTGGGAAAAACGAGATTTTGGTTGGCTTCTAATTCCACAGTTTGCAGGTCTTCTGAAGCGGGATTCCTGAGTTGGACAAAGAAGGAGCAGTGCTTTGTCTTGAGTGCAAAAATGGATAGCTAATTCACCTTTGAAACAAAGTAAACCATGTTGGAATTTGACCATTTCATTTAGGTAGCCTAGTATCTTGAATCTTCAGAATTCGCTCACACTTTGTCTACAGGGGTTAATTGACATGCTAACTATGGATATGATACAAATATCATGTTATCACTATTATCAGATTACCCTACTACGACCCCCTCCCCTTTTGACTCCTCAATACGACCCCCCAGGTGTGGCGTGCCGCACCCCACGCTTGACCCTGGTTGTAGCTCAAACATCTCTTAACAATGTATGCCCCAATAGACAACACGAGCGGAAGTAAAATAGGTATATGCAGTGACAAAAGGAATCTGAACAAATATGAACATATTAAAGAAAAACAATCGCCAAAAATCTGACTAGAAAAGTGAGTTAGAACCTATGGACTTTCCACGCGTAAATCACGGTGTTTTGATGTATTCGCAACTATTTTCTCTTTTACAAAAGGATGCAGCGAGCTGTGCGGCCGTTGCGGTCAGTGCGGTCAGCTGCAGTTTGCTGCAGTCTGCTGCAGTCTGCTGCGGTCAGTGCAGTCAGCTGCAGTCTGCTGCAGTCAGTGCAGCAGTATGAAACAACCCTAAGAGTTAACGACCATGGACACTAATTCAAAATAAAATAATAATATTCTTTCTGCTAGAAGCTACTAAAAATTTCGTTTCGCAGTCAGATTAGTGATAGCCTGAATTTGAAGATGGCATCGAATTTCTAAGGTGGAGGTCTCAAAAAGAAAGTCAGCGAGGAATGCTTTAGAAGCCGCTTACCTCCGGCAAATTCAGTATACCCCCACGCCACTTCAACCAACATAAGCACAAACTGCCTAATTTCAACACGTAGACAATTTGATAAGTATGAATTGGATTTACAGTGCCGTTGTGTACATTATATAAAAAGCCAATCGCTTGCTTGTTGACCTTTTAATTCTCAGGGTCGAGTCTTTCTCGTGGAAATCTTAAAAGTAGAAGGAGATGGAATGATCTGGCGACTGCTCGGAACCACATTCAGTCTCGGGTGGGATATTTTTATATTTTTACGCGATCCCCCTGCCATCTGTAGTACTTCTAATTTCAACAGTCATTCCATGTAAGCGCGCAACTTTTTGCATTTTTGTTCGCATCCAGGTTTGTAAAACGTCTTTACATATAGGGCATACTAAATGGCGACAACTTATTTCTGCGATCCTTGCATCCACGTGGCATAAAACACTCAAATTAGGGGCATTAATTCGGTTCAGTTAAGTGCTTTGTATCTAAATCTCTCATATGTCTGCAAAAAAAACCATTAAAGTAGAAATAGAAGCCAAGAAAATGCGCTTGTCAGAGATGCATATGCTGTCCTGCATAGTTTACCATATTCTCAATCCTGATAGAGGTCTACGACCGTTAATTTGCTCTGCTGCAAATTGCATAAATAGTACAGCTACGCCAAGCGACGTTGTGTTGATTACTGTAGGTATTCTAATGTGGCTAATCATCTTCTAGAATTTTTTTTTATTCCAGATTCAAATCTTTGGAAGATATGGCGCTTTTCTATCGACGCTTTCCCGCAGCAGTAGAGTAGCTTTTTGAATGTATGCACTGTCTTTTTCAATACTAAGAAAATACTGAATCATTCTAAGTAAATTCGTATTAAAGTGCTTCAAAATGTAATGTTGGTTAGACTCAAGTTCATTCGGATTCTGCTAGTAAATCTGTTGTCATATAGCGTTATACACATCTAAAAAACCATAATTGACATTTGCTCGAAATTTGATCTTCATCCTAAGTCTTGCTTAAAAGATTACCACTATTCTATCTTGCGTTAGGATATGTAGTTGTAGCCATCAGCAACTAGACTGTTTGGATCCCACATAATCGTACCTAGATTTAAACATGTATAGAGACAGATATAAATAAGGGATAAATGTAGACTTGATAGTCGTTTCATTTTTTAGTCGTTTTGAAGTTTAAATAGCTAAGGTTAACACTGCTGTAGTTATGATTGATTGTCACCCTCCTGCATTTCGTCGCAAAGCGAAGGGCAGAACAACGATGAAGGAAGAGGCAGGCTGAGACTCTCTTCATTGTAAAGGAAAACTAGAATAACCATTGTTGAGCACATCACAAGTCTTATAAAGCGTGTGCAGAAAGTTACAAATATCAGCGGATGTATTAAGTTGTCCGGAAATTAATGCAGGTTTTGAACTCCAACCGCAATAAGTCTACACTTCTCATTTTTAAGTAGGTTGGAAAACTATTCGATAGAGCAAAGCAAGCTCTACAAGATGGCAGTCTTGCTTTAGCAACAGCTCTGATCCACCACGATTTTCGAGCCAAAAACTAAAAAGATTCAGCTACTTGAAAAGTTGAGAAAAATCGTAACTCAGTTCACAAAAAACCTACACAAATTCTAACTTGCTCATGTAAACACCATTCACATAAGACATCTATACACGCCTTTGCCGTATTTTTTTTTTCTGTTAGAAATCAAGAAAACGGAAATTTTCGTGCATTTGCCAAAGTGGTGTTGTGCCGTTTCCACCTAAGTAGTTGTATAATACAAACCTGTAGAAGTACAAACGCAAACTTACAGCTCTCTACACCTTACCTCCTGAGAAATATCGAATACAATTTTCCCTAATCATGCGGTTCAAGCATAAATTCATACTCGAGAACTAAAGTTTGTAGAGAGCTGGAAATTTACGTTTGTACTTCTACTGTTTACTTCTACTTTCGGTTTGTAGTATATAACTACTTATATGGGAACGGCACAGCATCACTTTGGCAAATGCACGAAAATTTCCGTTTTCTGGATTTTCAACAGAAAAAAAAACAGCAACGGCGTATATAGATGCCCTATGTGGATTGTGTTTATATGAGGGAGTTAGCATTTTTGTAGGATTTCTATGAACTGAGTGATTTTTCTCAATTTTTTAAGTAGTTGAATCTCTTTGGTTTTTGGCTCAAAAATCGTGGTGGATCAGAGCTGTTGCTAAAGCAAAAGTGCCATCTTGTAGAATTTCCTTTGCTTTATCGAATGTTGATTTGTAACCTACTTAGAAATGAGAAGTGATTACTTATTGCTGCTGGAATTCAAAACCTGCATTAATTTCCAGACAACTAATACAAAGATGATGAAAGGTGTTAGTGGTAGAGATAACAATGTAGGCCGGGCATTTATCATGCGCTTCAACGCACAAAGCGACTGTCACAAGTCCATTGCATGCCGACCATTATGCTACTCCTTATTTCTACTTTCTCGACCGACTATTCGCTACTGCAACTGATAAAAAAATGATCAGCATGCGATGGACTCTTAACACTTTGTCGGGAGAATGGGGAGATGGCGCGTGATGCATTACCGGCACTCATCGCACGTGATCAGAAAATTTGTCGGTTTCGGCGCAACGGTACCGTTAGAGATATTGAGAGAGATATTAACGATTGGAAAGTGTGTACTTACTTTTGGGACACCTTGTTTTACGTGGATTTTTTAATTGATTGGATGGAACCTTGGCAAAGCAACCATTTGCGCAGTGAGCAAAAATCTTCTCAAATTTTTAGGTGGAATTTTGACGAAATAACGATTTACGCAGTCTTTGGTTCGACACTTGTGGGCAAAAAAATTAATTTCGGTTATTATCGCTAAATTATATGTTTATCTTTCAAGCAAATCCTGACTTTGTAAAAATTCTAAAAGCTCATCCGGTCGAAAGATATGTGAAACCGTTCATTTATAACACACACACACACACACACACACACACACACACACACACACACACACACACACACACACACACACACACACACACACACACACACACACACACACACACACACACACACACACACACACACACACACACACACACACATACACACACACACACACACACACATACACACACATACACACACATACACACATACACACACACATACACACACATACACACATACACACACATACACACACATGCACACACACACACACACACACACACACACACACACACACACACACACACACACACACACACACACACACACACACACACACACACACACACACACACACACACACACACACACACACACACACACACACGTACAAATCTTCTGCTTCACAGCTTGTCTTCTTTAGTTGCTCTCGCAAATTGTCGTATGGAGCAGAAAAGCTAGGCTAGGATTAGGCTTTAAACCCCGCCTTGCAGCCGCCAACCCCGTTGAATCAAAAGATATATGCACATTCGTGATGCTTTTGATATCCTTTCTTGATACCCCTTCCTAATGCTGAATTATTGTGCGTTCAAAATCGACTGACTAGCGATTTTTGCATGGTGCATGTAATGTGTCATTTTCTCAAGCGACAACCAATTTGTTATCAACTTTTATCCAGTGTACCAACTTTTCCACTATATGGCTGTCGTCATAACCTGGTTAATTGATTGTACTAATGAAGTTCTCTCAGACCCCAACATCAACGCTTAAGGTATTTATTCTGTGATTAGGGAAAGCCAAAGTAGAAGTGAGGCATGTGTTGCTCACCGAACGACATACCTAATCCTTAAACGTTCGGGTTGTCGTGAACACTAAGAGCCGAAAATGAACCGGAAGGAAATGTGCTCCGCTGTGAACAATGAATTTCCATGATCTTAGATCTCCGTAAACATTTGAGGTCAGGACATCGACTGTATAAAAAGAGCTTGAGATGCATATCCTACATTCGTTGGTGCAGTAATGTCATTGAAGGTAAGTTCAGTTCTTTGCTGTTCGTGACTCTACTTTGGCCTGTAATAATTAAGGATTGAATGTTCTTTGAGCATTGATGTGAACGATCAAAAGAATTTTCCACTTAGAGCCGGGACATTGGCCTCATTGAATAAAAGCTGAGAACGTGTTGATTGCTGCTCGTGCACAAGAGACATATTGTCAGTTCCCACTCACAAACATTGCAAACCGTCTAATTCGATACGATAGCTACTTTAGAATATACAAAACCAGTTAGGATCTTGGTCCCGCCCGGGTTAAATATCACGAATGGTCTGGGAGGAGGGGCACGGATGTGAATATTAGACATGCAAGAAAAAACATTGTGCCCTCCGACTCCTCCTCCTTCCCGTTCCCTCTCCACTTCGACAGCCTTAACCCACGCAAGAGACACCGCACAGCAAATACTTACTTTGCGCAGCCTCACTTTGAATAACAACATACTGCTCCCTTCTGCAAAACGAAAACGAGTGCACCCCCAGCCCCATAGCTCAAACTTTGCAAAAAAATCGATAAAATTGCAAAAAAATCGATAAAAATCGGTAAAATCGATATCGATCGATGACCAAAGTTAGCCTGTGACATCCACCCCGTCCCGAAGTGTATGTGTGCCAAGTTTGGTCCAGATCGGTTCAGAAATGGAATTTTCTATTCGGAACATACGTACACACAGACGTACATACAGACAGACAAACAGATACTCAGCTTTGTATATGAGATGCTTACGGCATTCTGTGACATTGAATCCAGACCAGATTTATCATTACCTTTGCTGTATTACTTTGAATAATTTGGCGCAAATAATTTGAGCGCACCCTGTACTTCGATAATTGCCGAGAACTAGAATCCTTTATTTTACCATGTCTAAATTTCGCTAATTTTCAGAATCTTCATTTCAGACTTTTGAAGGTGCTCTAATAACCACCGGCAGAGACAAACATTTTTAGAATATTGCTGAGATATTTTACCAGGACATTGAATCTTAAAAAAATCACGTGACACATAACTGCACCAAAGCAAAGTCAGCAGTACAGTAATTCTGTCTGCAAAAATTGTCGAAAATTGTTAAAAATCGATTTTGTCTGTCTGTCCGCATGTTTCGCGAAGCAAAAATAGCTATCAGAAAGAGGAGAAAAAGATGCATCGAATGGTACCCAAACTTTTCATCGTCTAATGTTTTGCGAGATTAGAATGAGCAAATATAAAATATCAGTCTAGAAAATATATTCAAGTAATTCTAGAATGCATGCCAGAGAGATGCAAAAATTGCATTAATTTGCAAACGCTTTGCCCTATTACTCAGATAATCGCCGGGGGCAGGCGGTCCGCAAACTCGCACTATTCTGCAGGCGGTCCGCAGAATTTTGGGGCGTGGCCGTTTGGCGAGCGGCACTTCCTTTACGGTCGCATATTCTGCCAGTGGGTAGCAATACAGCAATTTTTGCAAGCGCTCGGCAAATAATTTCTTTCAGCGAGCGCCCTGACTCTTTTTACGCAGTTTCGGGCGTACGCCGAGCAAAGGTAACAAACACTCTACAACATAACAGAGGTGCCATCGATGGTTTGATTACCCGAGTTTGAGGTACTTTCTCTCAGCGAAGGTACCTACGGGCTGTGCGGTCCTCCACGAAGGACTGTGCGGCTTTCAATAATTTTGCATATTCTCGCGGAAAGTCCGCGAGAATGCGGCTACTGGACCGCAACTTATCCATAGAAAGACCGCGATAGTTCTCCGAGCGTTCATCTGAAAATTGGCCAAAATTATCCCAAATTTCTGCGAGCGGACCGCAAGAAATCTGCGAACTAATTTTCCGGTGCCCGCTTGCTCAAAATTCGCATGGCCGCCTGCCCCCGATTATCTGAGTAGGAAGTTATTAGAGCACCTTCAAAAGTCCAAAATGAAAAATTTGAAAATTAGCGAAATTTAGGAATGGTAAAAATAAATGTTTCTAGTTTTCGGCAATCATAATAGCGCTAGTCGAAACACCACTTCGAAAGTGGGCGGGCGGGCACCGGAAAAATAGTTCGCTGATTTCTTGGGGTCCGTTTGCAGATATTTGGAAGAATTTTAGCGAAATTTTGAACGAATGCTTGAAGAACAATTGCGGTTTCCTTGCAGATTAGTTGCGGCGCAGTGGCCGCATTCTCGCGGACTTTCCGCGAGAATATGCAAAATTTTCGGGGGCCGCAGGGTCCTTTATGGAGGACCGCGCAGCCCACAGGTACTTTCCGCTGAGAGAAAGTACCCCAAACTCGGGAATTAAACCATGACACCTCTGCCACATAGAGCCTCATCTTTGCTCGGCGTACGCCCGAAACTGCTTAAAAAGAGTCCGAGCGCCTGCTGAAAGTTTGGCTAGGGCTCGCTGAAAGAGATTATTTGACGAGCGCTTGCAGAAAATTCTGTACTGCTGCCCGCTGGCAGAGCATGCGACAGCAAAGAAGGTACCGCTCTGGATGCAGAAAAGCGCGAGTTTGCGGACCGCCTGCCCTCGGCGATTATCTAACTGGTGGCGTTTGAGAATTTTGGAAACGAAGTCCCTTTTGACGTTGCAGAAGATTAAGTGATACCCTTTGTGGTGTTTGTGGAAATGCGCTAATAATCTGCAGCGAACGGTGAGTGAATGGAAGTTAAGAATAGACAAGAAAAATCGGAGATAAAACACCAACAAATGAAAAAAGCACGTTTTAATCATTCAAGGGCCGTAGCATAGCAGAGGGGACCGAAATTGAGCTAAGTACACGTAGGTATAGTTCGAAATGAAGAATCTTATATATAAAGCTGAATGTCTGTTTGTATGTCTGTATGTACGTCTGTATGTATGTCTGTCTGTTTGTCTGTCTGTACGTATGTTCCAAATAGAAAATTCCATTTCTGAACCGATCCGGACCAAACTTGGCACACATACACTTCGGGCCACGGCGGGTGTCATAGGCTACTTTTCGTATCGATCGATATCGATTTTATCGATTTTTTGCAAAATTTGAGCTACGGGGCTGGGAGTTGGCACAGGGGGGTAAGTGAGCATGGGGATTCCGAATACAATATTAGTTTTTAAAATCGTGCATTACTTTTATCGATTTTATCGATTTTTTTGCAAAGTTTGAGCTACGGGGCTGGGATTTGGCACAGGGGGGTAATCGAGCAGGCTGATCACCCCCGTGGGGCAGTTGGCAGGGGGTGTAATCGAGCATGCTGATCACCCCATGCTCACTTACCCCCCTGTGCCAAATCCCAGCCCCCTAGCCCAAATTTCGCAAAAAATCGATAAAATCGGCATCAATCGATAACGAAAAGTGGGCTGTGACACCCGCCGGGGCCCGAAGTGTATGTGTGCCAAGTTTGGTCCGGATCGGTTAAGAAATGGAATTTTCTATTCGGAACATACGGCGGAGCCGGGTAAGCGAGCTAGTAGATTTATAAAAATTTTTGAAAAATTATGTGAAGAAGGGAAAAAATTCACATTGTTTGGTTTCGCGCAACCTCAGGGTGCTCCCAGGTTGCCCCAGGCTGCGCAGGAGCAACCTAAATCGAAAAAATAACGCTTAAAACTCACATTCACGTAATTTTCTCATGATTTTTCATACTTTGCTTTCTATCGTCGTCGCGAAGGTACACATTAAATTTGAAGTCTTAATATTGCTTACCGATTGTAAGCGAATTAATTATTTATTTTTTGTGCATAAAGAATGCGTTTTGACACGCTGAAATTGTGTGCACACAGATCTGAGCACTTATCCTGTTTGTAACGTGTTAATTTACTGTTACGTGTAAATGACGTCAGAGTTGAAATAAGAGCTTACTAAAGGTTAGTTTCACTCACTAGGGGGTCAGCTTCCGCGATTCACTCCTGGAAACTTTACAAATTGCCCTTTGCTTTTCTTTGAAAAAACGACGTCCAGCTTGTGAAAGCGCCACCTGTGCGGAGCCCATCTCTATGCCATTACAGGGTGCGCTAGAAATATTTGCGTCAACTTTGCATGAGTGCTGCAAAGAAACTACTCATAGTTTTAATTTCAAAATTTATGTGGTAGAATGCTGCAATCATCCTCTACAAAACAACGCTTTATGAGCCGAGGACGACTGACATACCTTTGTGCAAATAATGAAATTGTCGTACTTATACTTCTAGAAGGCGCAAAAACCTAGTTTTTTGGTAGTCATAATTCATTCCGTAACTGGAGATTCTTGAGACATTTTCAAGGGATTTTATGTCCACAGTGTGTAGAGGAGGCTTTGCGCTATCGAATCGTGTACTGGCGTTCACCAACAATTACTCTTCCAAAAATGGCAACAAAAAGTATGCAAATGCCACCCGCGTGTCAGTGGCCGTTTTGTTTTCAAATCACATTTGTAAGCTACAGAAACGTGCCTGTCACCGGATTCAATGCTATAGTGCTTTCACAAAGCTTCTAGATAAATATTCATTTCTTTTCCACTGATGAAATTGGACTCCAACCTCATTTGGAGTCAATTGCTGCCTCTTTTCCGCTCATTCGCACCCCTAAAATGTGCAGTTTTTGAGCATGTAGCAAACACATGACTTTGTTTAAACGTCGATAATTTTCTTGTCAGACCATCCTAGATTTTGCGCTTATAGTATGTTGCAGCCGAAATCTTGCTCTTTCATGTGGTGTGTTTCTTGCATCACTGGAGCATTTTCCTATGAAGAAGCAGAAGATATCTGAAAAATTACCTGCGTGCTGCGCGCAACTTAATCAGTAAGATATTTTCTGATTTTTCTCAAGCCACACTTAGAAACTCCAACTCATGCTATAGGCTCTTAATGATAAAACTTTGATGAAACAAAATAGCTTTTTGCCTATCGCTGATCTCGTCTTGCACGAGTTTTGCGTTGCAGAATACACGCGCAAATAATTCTGGCGCACCCTGTACATGCTATTCATGAAGCTGATGGAAAAATCTCTGGAACGTGCCTTTCTGGCCTCTGCAGCTTTTAGCCATGAGCGTTTTTTTTTCAAAATTAGTACCACTTCTGCCTTGTCTCTGTTTGAACATTTCTTTTGTCTTCATATTGCGTTGTTGTTCTTGTTCGTAGATTCATTATGGACAATCAACCATGCCGTTTTCTCAGACAATGCTGACTCATGCGCCAATGTGCCGCACATCATGCTGCACTCAAACTCCAACTTTGGGAAATCGCAATTCTGCTATTTTATTTTACCCCGTAAGGCTATGCAGTAGCTGCTTTGCTCTTTAAACCTTCAGATAAGTGTCTTGAGTCGTCTATCTCTATTGCTATCCGTTCAACACTGAAACTTTATTGACTAGATATCTCACAAGGGAACTACCTAACTTAGCTCGGCCTTTTGAGACCTATAAAGTTTGAATCACTTCTAACGCTGATTCCAAATATGCTATTTCTAGCTGCCACGCACCATTTCGAAGCGAGTTATGGGTTTTTTTCTGCGCAAAATTGGCATGCTCATCGACTTATGGGCATCATGTCATCATCATATAAGTGCTAATACACCTGCGCTAAGCTTCTTTTGGTGGGAAATAATTGTGAATTTGTGTTATTTCGACATCTCAGCACCTTTTTCTTGCAGATTTTTATCTACAGGCAGTCTTCTCATGTTCAGTAGCATGCCAATTTTGCGAAGGAAAAAGCCCATAACTCGCTTTGAAATGGTGCGTGGCAGCTAGGACTAGGATATTTGGAATCAGGTTTGAAGCTGATTCGAAATATATATGCCTTTTACCAAAAGGCCGAGCTAATAGGTAGCTTTCCTTATCAGTCAAGAACCTAACCTATTTTTGTAGTATAGCGTCCAATATGTAAATGCATTTCTTTGAAAAACTGCGTTCGCATGCCGATAGTGTCCCTGCCTTGACTAGATTAGAACGATTTTTAATGTGCAAGTTTATATAGATATCAAGCCAAAACTATCTGATGATCAACAGTGATAATTTTTGTGTTTGAGCAGATATAGTCAATCAAACGACTGTTGCCAATAAGGTAAGTCTGTTCATGTCAACGTTAATCTTGCTATCTAGGTTTGAGCCCTGCCCTTTGGTCTTAACAACTAAACTCTAGACTCATGCTTTTTACTCAAGCTTTCGAAGTCTCTCCAAGACTTGAAGCCTCAGGTTGAATAATATCTGACTAACCGATACTTTCGCTCGGACTATCCTCAGTATCAGTTAAGCGATGAGATCCTCCACTGCTATTTTGCCACACAAACAAGCACTTTATACGCAACTAGCTTCAAAATGTGCTATGTTCCTCTTATGCTGGAATCAACACATATTTTACAGATCAAGACTACTACCTTTGCATTGGGCTTAACATTCAATAGTCAGTCACTTAGGTACTCCATCCGACATTAACACCTCTGCGACATTCACACTAAAGTTTGCAATAATGCAAAACGAAACGTCTTCTCAATGAGATCCTCAGAAATGCGTTGAGCTTTGTATTTCGTCCTCAAAAGATAACTTTACTCGAATCCCCCTGTAAAATACTTCCAAATACGTTGACCTGGGGTGAGTCTCGGCTGGCTTGTCGCATACTTTTTTTTAGAAGCATTGGAAAAGCAGAGCAGACCTTGCGTGGCGATACATAGAAAAACAAGTTTATTCTTCTGCCTCACGCAGATATGCAAAAGAAAGTCTCAATATTTTTAGCTGAAGACAAACGTGTGCAATAAACTCTCTGCAATACTTTGGCAGATCGTATGTCATGGTCAGACGTAATGTTGATTGAAATATTTTGTCATTTTTCGCTATCAATGTAATTTCAAAACTATAAGGTTGTCCCAAAAGTTCTGCCGTTTTATTTTCAGAAGTTTGTAACTTTTTTGCCTCGACGGATTTGGTTCTTTCTAACTCTATCGAAGAAGAAGTGTTCCTTTTTGATTAGTACCTCGACGAGCTTTTACACTCACTGCAGAGATAAAAATGGAAAAAAGGAAACCACTCAGGCTTCGACAATTTTGAGTTAGATCGCCAAAAGTCAAATGTGCTGCAGAAAACCTGAAATTGTCGGTACATGGGTTTTACGATCTGCTCTTTACAACAAAATAAATTTTGTGCTCTTTGGACGTCTCTGTGCAAATTTACGATTTTCGCAAAAAGGACAAATCACTCAGTTCTGGCGTTATCTATTGTAAACACGAAATTCATAACTTAATTCATAACATAACTTCTCGTAGAAACGTCCAAACAGCACAAACTTTTTTCTCTTGTAAAGAGTAAGTCATAAAACCCATGTATGGACAATTTAAGATTTCTCTGCAGCATCCCAGTTTTTTGGCGACCTAACTACTCGGTCAAATCCTGAGTGGCATTTTTATCTCTGCCGTGAATGTATGGTAAAAGCATATTGTATTGAGGCGCTATTACAAAGAGAAAGATTTTTTTCCAATAAGGTTGAAAGGAAACAAATCCGTCGAGATGTCAAAAAGTTACAAACTTTTAAAAAAGGAACGACAGAACTTGCGGGACAACCTGATATATGCATGGTATCTGTGAAAATTAGAGAATTAGGCCATCAATGCACATGTTAGCCAAAAAAAATTTTTTGGAGGAAGTTAATGCAGTGAGGCACAGCCACAAGGAAGTTTGGCTGCCACATCCTTTTTGAGGTTCTTCTGAAATCGTTTCATGCAGTAGAAGATATAGCCCCTTTCCGTACTATGTTAATGGTAAACAATGGGATAGCTTAGGTCTTGTAATTTTCACAGGAGTGGTTTGAGCTCAGATCAGGTGGATCACAGGGTTGGTTTGAGCGATAGTTGCTGAAGGCACAATCGATAAAAAAGAAAATGGAAGACAAGATTCTGGTTGGCTACAGATTTATTAGTTTAGCAGTTGATTGAAGTGGCATATCTTATATAGCAAAAAGGTTCATTTGGGCGGCCAAGGTTTGAAAGCTCAGAATTCGCTAAGGCCCGTATGCACGTACGTCCCCCCCCCCGCTGGGGAGGGCAGGGGATCTGAGAGGGGATGCGTCATATCTTGCTATTCTAAATATCTTTCTTCTTCCTTCTCTATCCTTATAAAAGTTCTCATGCCCTTATACCTGCGCATAATGGATGCCAGGTTACCGCCATATAAGATTGGTTCTTTGCCATTTTGTGCGTTCCCTTGCTGATCCCCTGGAGATCTCTAGGAGATCATCTCCCATTTCCAAAGTGACTTATCTTTTTGAGAAATGAAAACGCTGCAAAATTGTACTGAGGATATACTACAGCACTACTAACGACGAAATGGTCAGAACCTAACCCACCTATTCCAAACAAGCTGTATATCATCGGACTCGCCTCAAAACGCTGATTTCAAATGCATGTTTCTGTCTGCCAAGCGAATCTGGAAGGACTTATAAGCGTTCCAAGTAAAAGATGTTTCGAATTTCGACGAGTATCTTTCTTCGAAAGCAGCTGATGGCGAGGATTTACAGTGGCTAGAGAAGCAGATTCACCAAAAACCTAAACGAGTATTTTTGGAACGTCTTTCATGGAACCTGCGCCACAGAACACGTCACAAATCGCATTAAAAGCTCATAACTCCTTCCAGATAGTCGCTTGGCAGATAATAAACAACGATGATTGTGATCAGCGTTTCAAGGGGAGTCCGATAATTATAGCATGTTTGGTATGGCTGGGTTAAGTTCTGACCATTCCTGCTAAGTTAAAAGCTCTTTGTTATATGTTCTAATAAGGAAGTCAGTGCGGTGCTGTACAATCCGCTCACATTTTTTGAAAGAAAAGACGCTAATCGAACTTGTGCAGCCACCGCATAAGTCACGCGACGGTCGCTTGAGTTATGTGACATCAGCATCGCGTGGCCATATCTCGCTTCAGAGTAGACTTTTAAATCCGAAGCCGCCATTCGACTCAGCTCGGCGCGGAGCATCTTTTGATAAGTTGAAAGTGGCGGTACGATATCTTCGATATTCCGTTTCTAGTTTTCTCAAATTCTTCTGCGGTGGTCCTTTCGAAGATTTGAAGCAGCGCCTATCCAACATAGAAGATTCCTCTAAGTATTCTGTTCGATAGTACTGTTTTTGTAGATTATCTGCGCTAAAAATAACCTCATATTTCTTTTCAAAAGAGATAGAAGCATTGGTGAATTTTGGAAAAATCACACGTTTCCAAAATCTACTCGCCGTAACTTCCTTTAGAGTGAAAATTTTCTGCATTCGACGAGATACGCGATCTTTACATTTTGGGCATAATTCATGAGGGAGTGTTTTCATAGGCTCATAACTTGGCGACTTTTACAGACTTGAGCCTGAGTCATGCATCATTTGATAGCTCAGTTCCCAGTAAATTCAACCGCTAAAAGCAAGTGGATAAGTTTTCCGACAGGTACGAGAGAAGTGCAGTTGAAGTTACAACTTTCATGACTCAGTTACCTTACCATATCTCTGCAAAAAGACCCTATATTCCTCAAAGACTACGATTTTCGTAAATAGAGTGTCCGAAAACCTCTATAAGCGAAGTTTACTTACAATACGAGATGATCAACATTTTGACCAAAATCGACGACCTTCAGAGCGTAAAAGTAGATAAAATGAAATAACCCGAACATCTTGGACTACTTCCTCATAGAGGTCATCCGACCTGCTGATTACAAAAATCACATCTGCTTGAGAGCTTCATATTTTAGGGTTATTTTAGGGTTTTTAGGGTGAGAAAAAACGACATGGTTTTTCCAAAATTCACCAGCCCTTCTAGTTCCTTTGGAAAAAAAGTGTGCGGCTAATTCTCGGCACCCCATAATCTTAAGAAGAAGTACTACCAAAATTTCTTGTTGGAAACCACTAGGGGCATTACGCGCTGCTTTACACCTTTGCGAAAAGACGTTGAAACCGAAGCATCAAGGACATGCCGTACATAAAAAGATTCGCCTTGATGAGCTGAGCACAATGCTCTTTTCGGATGCAGAAAATATTCACTTCAAAGGAAGTTACGGCGAGTAAAAATTGACGCGTGATTTTTCAACAAATCCACCTCTTCTACCTCTTTTGAAAAGAAGTCTGAGCCTATTTTTTAGTGCACAATAATCCGCAAAAACAGTGTTATCGAATAGAACTGCAATAGTTCATGGAACATGCGCCACAGAACATAGGTCTTGTGATTTTCACAGGAGTAATTTGAGCTCAGATCATCATTTTTGGTTTGAGCGATAGTTGCTGAAGGCACAATCGATAAAAGAGAAAATGGAAGACAAGATTCTGGTTGGCTACAGATTTATTAGTTTAGCAGTTGATTGAAGTGGCATATCTTATATAGCAAAAAGGTTCATTTGGGCGGCCAAAGGTTTGAAAGCTCAGAATTCGCTAAGGCCCGTATGCACGTACGTCCCCCCCCCCCCCCCCCGCTGGGGAGGGCAGGGGATCTGAGAGGGGATGCGTCATATCTTGCTATTCTAAATATCTTTCTTCTTCCTTCTCTATCCTTATAAAAGTTCTCATGCCCTTATACCTGCGCATAATGGATGCCAGGTTACCGCCATACAAGATTGGTTCTTTGCCATTTTGTGCGTTCCCTTGCTGATCCCCTGGAGATCTCTAGGAGATCATCTCCCATTTCCAAAGTGACTTATCTTTTTGAGAAATGAAAACGCTGCAAAATTGTACTGAGGATATACTACGCACTACTAACGACGAAATGGTCAGAACCTAACCCAGCTATTCCAAACAAGTTGTATATCATCGGACTCGCCTCAAAACGCTGACTTCAAATGCATGTTTCTGTCTGCCAAGCGAATCTGGAAGGACTTACAGTCTGCCCCAATCTGGATCAGGCCGAACCGTCGGCTGAATTTGCGCGCTTGCAGCGCTAGGGGATTGCGCTGCATACGCGCGCTGTCGCAGAGAGTGAAGAGATCGAAGGGAGAGCAGACTAGCTAGCCGCGAATGTGGCGCGAAACCCTCGCGGCGCGGACTCCCGCCATTCCGATTTTGGCTTGGTTAGGATTGGGGCACACTGTATAAGCGTTCAAAGTAAAAGATGTTTCGAAGCAAATATCGACGAGTATACTTTCTTCGAAGGCAGCCTGATGGCGAGGATTTACAGTGGCTGGAGAAGCACATTTACCAAAAACCTAAACAAGTATTTTTGAAACGTCTTTTATGGAACCTGCGCCACAGAACACGTCACAAATCGAATTAAAAGCTCATAATCCCTTCCAGATAGTCGCTTGGCAGATAATAAACAGCGATGATTATGACCAGCGTTTCAAGGCGAGTCCGATAATTATAGCATGTTTGGTATGGCTGGTTTAAAGGCAGTGGACAGGCAGAATGGACCCTTCTCGGATTTTGGTGGATTTGGGAAGTAGATCCCCCCCCCCCCAGTACACTGTAGCACGAAACCACCTGCCTTCATGGGCTAAGTCTTAGAAAATGCGCTTTAAAACTCCACAAGCCCTGCCCACTCAATGGAGATGGGGAGTTTTGAAGCGCTTTTTCCAGGAATTAACGCATGAATTGGCAGGTGGGGTTTGGGCTACAGTGTACTTGGGGGTGTACTTCCTAAAGTCACCAAAATCCAAGAAGGGTCCATTATGCCTGTCCACCGCCTTCAAGTTCTGACCATTTTCTCTCAAATACGTTTTCGACAGGAGAAATGGATGTGAAGATATTTCGAAGATATGTGTATTTCGATAATCCCTAGCTCGCGAGCAGTGGTTCATCGAACTCGATATCCTGAGATTTCAATTATTTCTACTACAAACATGTTTAGCAGTACAGAGTATAACCTCAGTACAATTTTACGGCATTTTATTGACTTCTCAGCAAGATAAAGGACCTGGAAAATGAGAGGTGATCCCCTGAGAATCCCCCGTAATGCTTAGGGGATCATACAAAAAAGCAAAAAACCACTCTTGCAGGCAGTAACCTGGCACCCACATGAGCAGGTATAAGGGTATGAGAACCTTTATGAGCAAGATAGAGAAGGAAGAAGAAAGAAATTTAGAGGAGCGAAATATGACGCATCCCCTCTCCCCTCCCAATCCCCTCCCCTCCCTAGCGGTGATTTACGTGCATACGTGTCTAAAACTTAATTCACAGAAATTATATAATGCTAATCAAGGAACTCACTATGTGATGGGACTTTTTCGTTCACTGTATTCGATATTGGGTCAAATAATTTGTAGTGCTTCTATTTCGCACAATGTGCTTACCTGACATTGTTTACGTGGCTGACAGCTGTCTAGCTGAAACTACTATCTCCTCGATTATAAACCCCTTCCCTCCCTAACGCAATACGATCCTTATGTGTAGCGTCATACACCACGCCTGAACCTAACTGAATTCACGAAGAGAACGATGTTACCTTTTCTTTGTTCTTTTTTATGTACGTGGAACGTACTTCAACCCTAGATCTTATGTAAGACCAGAAGCTACTAATTTACCATCTACCTGACATGGAACTATACGGGCATCTGAACGCGTCTGAGCTGATTATCTGAACCATCGGTCTGCTAACGTCTCCTGGCTTTCACTTCCCTCTCCCTCTTCCTTTCCCTTTCTTTCCTCTACTTTTTTACCGTTTCCATCTGCTGTTCCCTATCCCCGGGGCGAATGAATAGCACCAACAAAGAAAAACAGAAAACGGGAGAAAGAAAGCAGTGCAGTGACACCGAACTTCGATGAGAATGAAGCATTCTGTGAGTTTCGGGGGCTTTGCAATCGGAGCAGCTTGTGCCTAACACTGTCAGCTTTCATGAGAAAATCCGATACAGCCTTCTCTTTCTATCAGATGTTCTTTCTTCAGATTTGTGAAGTGGGGATAAAATCATCACGTTCACTTTTGAGCTCGCCCCAGGCTGTACCATGAAGAATCAGGATTTGATATTTCGCAAACGCTCAATCGCTTTGTAAAAGTGTTGAATTGTAATACAATCAAATTTTGAGAGTTTCAATTCCAAAGTAACCAAAAGCCCTTGTCTGTTTGTTTCTGCGATAAGTCATAGAAAAGCGAAAGAGTTTTCAAATGACTTAATGAGCTTTTTTACATCGAATTCAATGAAGTCAGGGCTCTGCTTGAGGTGGCTTTTCCACTTCGCCACAAAACTACAACATCCCCTATGACACATGAATGAAACAGACATAATTAACGAAGACGAATGCAACAGAACACAAAAACAACGTTGATAGACCATACAAATGACATTTCGTATTTTCCGAATCAGTGGCATGCTGTCTCCGCCCTGACCACTGTGCGCTGGAGCGGGACTGCCACGGCCATACAGATTTTTTGGAGGGCTGTAGCTAGGCAAAAAGGAGAGAATGCGAAGACATTTATCGCATTTGTAGCGTTTCTGATGTAGGCTGAAGCTGTAAGCATGTAGGAAAATCATGTGAAGGAAGTCAAACCGATTATTACGATGTTACCTGCTTTGAGCCAACTCAAGTGCTTTTCAGGTGGTTGGGAGCCACCCGATTCCGAATAAGTTTTGCCGCGCCTTCACTTCACATATGTCATTCATAATTTTCCATACATAGCTCCAATCCCTAGTGCGCATCTACGCATCATTTTTGGTATCGTGCCATTTCCTCCTCGGTTTGAACAAGCCTTTTGTTTACTTCAGGGCACATTTTTAGATTTCCGCATTTGCAGGGAGGGTATGTTGGACGGAGATTGCTGGTTTTGTACAGAACAGGATTTCTAAGGCAGCGATGAGCACTTGCGACGTCTTCATTTGATGAGGAGATTACGATGAAAGACCGATGGGGGTGATTGTGGGGGGGGGGAAGTTGGGAGTATGTACGTGCAAGGCTTATGTGAGAATAGCAATGGAATAAGTTTTTGAGGGGAAAGATGAAAATTTGTTGGGTCAGTGGGCGTAAAAATGGCAAATTCGTCGATTTTTCTACTCGTTTTTGTATGAAAATCAATTTTAGGTTGATTCGCGTGATCATAATTTGTAAAAAGAGTTTGCCACTTATATCTCGATTTTGCACGAAGGGAATGGTGGTTAATATATATACACAAATTGCTGATACATGATCGGCGAAAACGATGCTCTCTTTGCTTTTTGATTCCAAAACAATATCCATCTTGCCCCGTGAGCCATCCTATGGCAAGCTGGTTAGAGTTCCACGCACTATAAGCAGTCCTTGCTACATCACATGATGCACATGGAAAATACTGCTTGACAAACTAAGGAAGCTGCAATAATGAATCATCCTCTTTTAGAAAAATCAAGTACATGTTCCATGTCGTAACAAAGGATTATGTTATTCAAAAAGCTATCCAACTTTTGGTGTGCGTCTGATGATACTTTAATTTGAATCAGATTGCAAACAGTGAACAGTTTCAAAATCTTTCCAGTCATGGTTCACCTCAGTGCTTGCCTGTTAATGATTGTCGTAATAGCATGCGTGTTTCTATTCAGCAGAAGTGGTCGTTCAAACTCTTCAACCAGCATTGAAATTGTAACGCTTGGTTTTTTATATCCAACCAAATTGCGGACGCATCGAAATGGAGTTGTTCAGGAGAAAAGTAGCAGAAGTGGAGGAGATACTCCTCTTAAAATCCGCATTATTTACAACGATTGGCACCAGTGCATCAATGATATTTTGCTCCCAGTTATGGCTGATCCTAAAAAGGTGAGAAAACTGGCATAGATTATCATCTAGACTTTCTCGTACTTTTCTGTACACACAGACTCCTGCTGATTTCCTTTTTTCTTTAGGACCTAGAGGACTGAGTGCCGTATGAGGCGCAGCCATGACTTAGTCAGACTAGTATTCGACGGCTAGAACCCTGGAAACATCAGTTGATCAGAGTAATTTAGAATCAAAATACTGAATTAGCCCAGCAGTAATCTCCCTACCTGATAGCAGTGCCGCCAAGTTAGCATGCCTTCCGCTGTTGCCAGAACATCTTGAGCTCGATTGTTGATCACAGGCAGACCATCACAAGTCGCATCACCCGCTTAAAAGCAGCGTCACGACAAAAAGATGGGTACCGGGTTATTGTGGCGATGTTAAAGTAGACCCCCTACCTAGGCGATAACTGAAGCTCGGAGCGAAAGAAGGGGTCTACCACGCCTGAAGTTTGCACACAGTCATGAGCGCAGGGTCCCGCAACGACTCTGCGTCTCTACCTTGCATGCATCTTGCACTCGCCCGAGCCTACCGTAAGATTCGGGCCACTTGAGGGGCGATTTGTAGACTTCGTAGACCTCTTTCACGCTGCAAACTTCTATCGTCGCTTAGTTAGGGGGTCTACTATTACTTTACTACCAGAGCCAGGTACCTCAGTCTGGTGGGACGCTGCCTTTAAAATTCTGAGGCATCATACTGAAGCACGGACGCGCTAACCAATCGACCACATGTGCAGGCGCACCTCAAAAACAGCTGTAGAAGAAGGCGCAAGAAAGTGATGCCTGTGTGTGAGCATGATTAATGGTGTGTATGAGATTTTGAACGTTGCAAAACAGCTGACCCGAGGAACACACTAGCAAAAACGTTAATTGCAAGATTTTGGAGTAGATGGAGATCTACAATGTAGTGTCTAGAATCAATTGTGTTGTTGATTTAGTATATGCAGGAACACTTTTGAGAAGGGCATTGAAAGAAAAAATTTCTTTATCTTAACTGATTGGTTGCTGAGCCGTAAACAGCGTAATATTGCCGCATTAACCGAACTCACAGACGCCGTCAGCATCTCGACATGGAAGAGGCACGTCGGACTGCTGACGCCTTTTTCTTCAAGAGAGGGCACTAGTTTTCTTGTTTTTTGACCTGCAGGCAGCTGCACCGCTTTCAAGGTGCCAGCATATTACTTCGAGACGTTGACAGCAGCACCTTTCGCCTTTTTCGACATTTTTGTACAAGGGAGTTTACAAAATTTTAAAATTGCTGTGTAGGCTTCTTCAATACCTATTGACCTTTCCGACCAAACGTTCCAGTTTAAAAAGGCGTTGAAGGTTTCAAGAGAGGTCGTTTTCGCCAACCTCACATCGAGTTGACGACGGGGTGAAGAGAACTGTTGCCACTGCGGTGCATTACTGCCGGCCCTGGTGACCGACTTATTCCGGAAAATCGTTATATAACATCGCAAGCATTCATTTGCCTCTGCGACTAGGAAGTACACTGCATTGCTAGCCTCATCTTGGGTCACGCCTAAGTCTTTGGCCCGTCGTAAACCCCCATTCATCTCAGGTCACCTGAGATGAATGGGGGTTTACTACGGGCCGAAGACTTCAGAAAAACTTCCTCGGATGAACCTAATCTCGCCCACCTTCCCGTGCTTTAGGATAGCCAGTTCAACAGTCAGATGACTGTCTGGTCAAGTGTCACAGTCTGTTCACTGGAATGCCACTTATCCGAGTTTGAATTAGGGTGACAAGTGTGCAGAGATAGTGAAGAAGAAAATCAAACACTTTTTCCGTAAGTTGCTCGTGAGTAAGTTACGGGAAAATTTAGTCGACGTACTGCTGCGGTGAAAAACTCCCAAAATTGCACAAGGCAGCTTGAATAAAAGAGGATCAACGAATACCTGATTGCGGCGAGAAAAGTAAGAAAACAGGATTTCTTGGATTTCTTCCTTTTTTTCAGAGCTTGCTTACATTATGCCTTCAAGAACTGCTTGTAGCAAGGATTCTCATTTGCTCGGTGTTCCAAAATTTTCGTTTTTCGTGATATCTTTGTCAAAATAGGGTAGTTTTATTTCATCCATTCATTTGGTTGGCGATATCCTTGATAGCGATCGCCATCGATTTTTCTTGATAGCGTCCGCTATCAAAGATTGTCCAATGGCGCAAAAATCTTCCGCTAGCCAACTTCGAACCATAGTCTTACGCGTTGAAACCTACTTACATAGCCGCTCGACCAAACCTGCTCAAACGGTCTAGTTTTTGGGAACGCACAAGATCACTACGTCTAGAAAGCGATCCACATCCAAATCAATAGCTCGGATGCCAGACTGAGGCGGTCTACGTTCAACGCAGGTCCATCCCCAGCCGAGTTGCGCTGAATAGGGGTTTATTACGGTCCTTTTACTGGTGCCTCCACCGCCGGGGTTAGCCTCGTGATGTGGACATGCCTGTAAAATCATAATCTGCTACTTTCATATACGCTCTTTAGTGTCACCCCACATGTAAGCCTCCAGTGTGATATCTAAGGTCTGTTGCAGCACCCCTGTTTCCATGACTGGAATTGTACTCCTCCCGCATACCTGGTTAGCGCTCAAGGCCATAAGGGGGATAACGACTTGGTACAGTCGGTACTTAATTACCGAATTAGTCTGTCTTTAATTTGTCGCACGGAACTCTCGTTGAAGCCCACAGCTTCGTCAACGCTGTGCTCATCCTGCCTGCAACCCCTCATGTGAGTTTTCTTCCGCAGGGAGGTGACTGCCTAGGCAATTGTGTTGTTGTTTTCTAGCTCTTGCCATGGATGCTAATGGTTCCTTGGGTTTGTTCTCACTTCCATATATTCTGTTCCTGGTGCTGAGCTTCAGGGCATACAACTTTAGCATGGTTTTTGATTTTGTACCCGCCTTGCAGCTCCTTTCTAATACTGCTATCAAGACCACATTATCTGCGTAGAAGAGTGCCCAAGAAGGTTCACTCTCAAGTGTTTCATCATGAGCTCACCTCTAGATGACGAGTAGGTAAGAGAGAATTGAGCCTTGGTGTACTCCAACCCTGATTTGAACTATTTCGATTGGCCTGCAGCTTGTACGTTGCTTGAAGTGTTGTGGTATAGTCTCATCCACTGAGTGTGCTCTCTGGCACAACGCGTTTTTGCAAAGCTCACCGCGTTTTTATGAGGCAATCAAAGGCTTTCTCCACGACCACGAAAGCTGCATGCAATCCCCTCTGTTTTTCTTTGAAGTTCTACAATACTACAACAGAGTGGATGGCATCGGTGCGCCTATTCCTTTCACAATTCGCTGATTAGGTGGCAACTCTATAATAGCTCGAAGCCGCGTTCTTTCGGAGTGACCCATCAGTCAGATTGTTGGTAGGATGCACGACCTGCTATCCCTCCTTTCTTCTTCTATATCGGAATTGTTATGCTAATAAGCAGTCGCGAAATCTACTCTTATCATTACGATTTGATTAAGACTTATAAGAAACCAGTGCGTCACCTCTGCTTCGCAGAGGCTCGCACTGGCCCTACTTTATCCATGCCTTACTCTTTCCCGCATAATAATTACATTGAATCTCACCGCGCTGGTTAGACTATTACGAATGATTCGTCAACAACTACTCATTCCTAGAGGTTTTTCGTGTGAGATCGGTATTTTCGCGTGGATGAAATCTTTCCCAGAAGAACAAATGCAAATTTGAATAGATTTCTGGAATTTCCATGGCTTCGTAGTCACCATAAGAACAGCAAACATCGTGGGCTACATCTCTGTGCAAAAATCTTCTCAAATGATCAGGTAAAATCCTGAAAAATTGACCGTTTACACAGCCAATGCTTTTTGGCGCTGTTTTCGTAAATTAGTAGACTTTTCATCACTTTTTTAGGCTAACGTCTATCGCTTGCACGTCAACTTGTCGAATATATCCATAACTCTGCAAAAAATAGTACTACGGATCTAAATTTGCTGGTCAGAAACCAAGTGGGTCCGTTTGACGCGCAATTTTCAACGGATCCACTCAACGGATCCGCTCGTGCTTTTGCATGTTGGATTTTCTTGCGGGTAGCATGCGCTGTGCGAAATTTGGGCCCAGGAGGTTGGCTGGAGCACGCTCTACGAATTTCGTAACAGACACACTCTCACACAGACAGACACACAAAGTCACGTAAACATCCTTAGCCCGTTATTATAAGTTATGATGGGCTCTAAGAACGCTTTCCGGAACCCGCTTAATACGTCGCATCTGGACTAGTTGCTTTGCCACTCTTCATTTTTCTTGAAGCTAGGCATAGCTTCTTCTCCGTGATTGCTGGCACTAATCCTTCCATGGGATCAGTTTCTGGAATGGAGCTAGCGGTGCGGCTTGTGGTGGCCATTTTTTCAAAGGTAGGTCCCCTATCTTTCGGTTATACTTCTCTTTCCTGGCGTATTCGTATTCGGCCTGTTCTTAAAATGGAAAAAAATGCTCAATATTTTTTGTAGGCTCCGCCCTTCATTTGCTATCATTATATTCCAAGGTTCCCTTCACGATACTCCGGTTTTTTTGTAGGAATTTTTCACGTACATGTACTCTGCCTTCGTTACAGACCCTTGTCAGTGTGTTTGGCTTGTCAGCATGCCTGGCGATCGTCCTTTCCATATCATGGCATCGTTTGTACCCCTTCTCTCCTCTTTACATTTCGTCATTCCACATCACGTTTCTCCACCGATCTTTCTCTCACTTAATGAACCCTACCTTTCAAGCTTACCCGGGATTCCTCTGGGTTCCCTTGCAAGGTTAGGAGAGGCTAGCAGCGTTTGCTCTAAAGCGCTGTTGCTTTCAAGCTCCACCATTTGTGCGCGTCCATCTTTGTAGCTCTCTTGATATGCCTATCCTATCCATTAATTGATATTCGAGTTGACATGCTCCACATCATGAATCACGTCGGAAGCCGTTTTACCATCGCGCACGTCGCGCGTGACTTTTGACCCTCACAAAAATCCTTCGGTGCTAAAGTGGCGAGGTGGGAAGCTAGGGCAGGGGGGGGGGGCTGGCAGCAAATACATGGTTCGAGACTCAAGTAACATCGCGACAGCAGTACTGGTGGGCACTGATTCTCACAATGCTTGAAGTTGCGTGCGGTGTCGTCGCAGAAATTTTGACGATCTCTGACCGTTCTTTATGTTAAGGCAGCTCTTTCCGTAATGGCTTTGCAGTCAGTTACGTTTCTGAAGCCACGCTGTCCAAAATCCAGAAGCCTATCTGCGTTCATCGCTCACCATTAGTATATGTAATGCTTTTGATGTAGTACGTGGCACACCAGATTCTTATAAAAATGTGCAAATAACTTGCTTACACTTGTAAATAATTAAAACATTTTTTAAAAATTTTTAAAAATTCAAATTAGCCTTGTAAAAAAAATTTTTTTGGGGGCGTGGCGTCAGCCACGCCCCCTTTTTCCAGTTTCGGAGTGCGTGGCTGACGCCACGCACCTTCGAAAAATTTTTTTGTCGCCCCCCCCGAACGGAAATCCTGGGTACGCCACTGCTGTAGGGGTATAAGCAGGAGTGTCTTATCCAGTGTGTTAAAACGATGCGGTCATCAAGATCCTGCCAAAACTTGTTCCTTTTCATTGTCCTTACATCCACTGTAGGACATATGTGATTATTCGTAGTGATGACTCGTAAGACTTGTTCCCTATTATCTGTTTCAACGCTCGCTAGCATATTAGGCAATCGCTGATGCGATCAAAGTCAGATTCTGCTATTAAATATTACTTTTAAAATCTGCGAGGTTGCTATACCAACTCCGCTTTTGGTGTAACTGGTTCCAGTGTAAAAATGCTTCTATTCATGTTCATGTGTATGACTTTGTGGCTTCACTTCGTTTTTTGGTTTTTTGTGAGCAGGCTACGTCCTGCAGTTTTTTCGGTGAACTTGCCCAACTCGAAATCGAGCTGTGAGTGTACTCCCTTTGATAGCTAGACGGCAAGTTTTCAATGCCTTGATTCATTGCCTCTAAAAAACCAGTCACTTTGGCGATCCGCATTTATCTTGCTGAGACGGTAACCATTACTCACTATTCGGACTCGTCTCGCAACACATCGGGCTCAAGTGCGCATCGTCTGCGCGTTCATTCGTGTTACTTTGTGAGACTTGTCTGAACTAGTTGATGCGACGAGTCTTTCTCAGTCAGCATGTCGCATGCTCCTATTTGGAAGTCCAGACTGAAGCTGAAATCGTGAGCAGAATTTTTGCCGCAAAGATTAGACCTAGAAATTGAACTCGCGATCAACTCAGATAATCGCCGGGGCAGGCGGCCATGCGGAAATTAAGCAAGTGAACACCGGAAAAATACTTCGCTGATTTCATGCGCTCCGCTTGCAAAAATTTGAAAGAATGTTGGCCAATTTTTAGAGAAATGCTCGGAGAAGTATCATGGTTTTTCTATAGATTCACAGTGACCGCATTCTCGCAAACTTTTCGCGAGAATCTGCAAGAATATTGAGAGCCGCACGGTCCTTTGTGAAGGACCACACAGCCCGTAAGTGTCTTCCGCTGAAAGAAGGTATTTCAAACTTGAGTACTTAAACCATCGATGACACCTCTGCCTCATAGAGTCTGACGTTTACTCTGCGCACGTCCGAAACTGCTTGAAAAGAGTCCGAACGCCTGCTGAAAGTTTGGTCAGTGCTCGCTGAAAGGAATTATTTGCCAAGCGCTTGCAGAAAATGCTGTGTTGTTGCCCGCTGGAAAAATAGGCGACCGTAAAGAAAGTGCCGCTCTCTGAAGGTTTGGGCACGCCCCAAAATTCTGCTGACCGCCTGCAGAAAAGCGCGAGTTTGCGGACCGCCTGCCCCGGCGATAGGCGATAATCTGAGAACTTAGCTTAAAGGTCGACCTTTGAGCTAACTCTGCTCTGTTCCTTTATTCTGCAATTAGTCTATTCAAGATTCAAGTCACTATATAACAAAGCCATGTAAGTTTTACAATGTTTGTGGTTTCTAGATATTTGCGCGAAGTTCCTGCATTGCAGGTTTTGAAGCCAAAACCATATCTGGAGTTTTATGGCCTGAAAGCTCGGTTTTTGTTCAGGAAAATCATGCGAAGCTCCTAATTGCCCACAAGTGTACTCTCACATCAGGTTTTCATGGACGTGCTTGCCAAATTGTTTACATGGCCAGAAAAGTGGAAGAAAACATGAAAGTAGCTAAAGCATTAATGACCTTCTTTCATTATAGTCATCTAGATTTCTCGCCTGAAGTAGTGTGCTTGCGGTGCAGACAAAATGCGGTAAATTTTCTAGTAATTCCAGAGTTTCATGTGCGCCAAATGCCGGCATCAATGGCGTGGCAGTTTGTTCACGCACAAATTTTACCTATTTTCTCGGCACCACGAGCACACTATAACGCGCGGAAAATCACTGGAGTGTAGATGAGCCTATTTCGCAAACTTTTGATGCCACAACCACCGCAACAAGTTTTTGGTCCCCCCCCCCTACGTGCGTCAGGAAAAGAAAAATATCAATTCAAAATAAAAGAATTTTAGTTCTTTGAAGAGTCTGAAAAGCTGGCATTTTTGAATTTCGCCTATTTTCTTTGAAAACAGCGTTTTATATATGAGTCCCTACTGTGAATTCATAAGGATTTCATCCATTGGCAGATTAAGTTCTGTAGAATTTTCTTGGACTGAGGTCCAATTTTTTGGGTAATTCCAGATTCAAGACTTCGTCTTTAATCTTCAAATGAGTTAGACTTTGTGCGAGTGGTTGGAAGCAATCTTGCACAGCTTGCTTCAATGAACATTATCTCAAACATGAATAAAGAAAATATAAACATTGGCATATATTTTGGCAGTATTAGTTAACAACATGAAACAACCTATCATAACGTCTATTACTTCGTTTATGATACCTTGGCTGAGCGCCCGCTTCGCAAATCTTATATATAAAGCTGAATGTCTGTATGTATGTATGTCTGTCTGTCTGTACGTATGTGCGGAATAGAAATTTTTATTTCTGAACCGATTTGGACCAAACTTGGCACACATATACTTCGGGGCAGGGAGCGTGTCATAGGCTACTTTTCGTTATCGATCGATATCGATTTTATCGATTTTTTGCAAAATTTGAGCTAGGGGTCTGGGATTTTGCACAGGGGGGTAATCGAACATGCTGATCACCCCCGTGGGGGTGATCAGCATGTTCGATTACCCCCCTGTGCAAAATCCCAGCCCCGTAGCTCAAAATTTGCAAAAAATCGGTGAAATCGACATCGATCGATAACGAAAAGTGGACTATGACACGCTCCCTGCCCCGAAGTGTATGTGTGCAAAGTTTGGCCCCGGGCGGAGCCGGGTTTGCCATCTAGTTACAGATATAACTTCCCCAAGAAAGCGGAACAGACCATTTCAAAGCATTCTTTTCTTGAAGAATTATGCTAAAAGATTTCAATATAAACGATAACCGAGCTAATCAATTTTTATGTATGTGTAGAACCTTTGGTGTGAGTCGAGTATGCTAAATACAACAATTTTTGCTGTCTATGTCTTCTGTTATTCTTCACGCCAATTTTCTTTGGATACTTTGTCTACAAAAGAAAGCTTGGCGGGTGTATGATATTTGCTTTAGCAATTAGAGCGCTTTAACTTGCGCTTTTCTGAATAAATAGCAGAAGCTGATTGATCTAATGCTGTGCGAACTCACGCGTAGTGAGTCGTGAAAGTTTGTTTAAAGGCAAGATCTCGACTTTTTTGCTTTATCCAGGCCTTTTCATGGCGCTGATTACAGATATGGCACTTAGAATGCGTGAACTCCTCAAAAAGCTCATTTTTGAGACGATTTTGTGAGGAAGGTGGACGAGTGTTTTTGATACATCCTTGTCGAAAGCAAGCATTAAGAGCGGACATGGTCCTCGAGGCTCGGCGTTCTTTAGTCCGATTCTTCTTTTACAGGAGGACAAAAGTTGGATTAGTGCCATAGTTCTAGATGAAGGCCTTAGTGCTTGTTTATGGTAGTATCCTGTGATGTCCAACTCCTTTAGAGGCGGTGTCCGGGCAAAAATTCGATTCTGAGATCTTGTGCTTACTCGGCCTATTCGCTACGCTGAACCCGAAAATGCACATAGGAGAGCGCGAAAACGGCAAAAACGGCTTTAGCACAGGAGGGAAATCGGCAGGTGGGCGAGAATCTCCCCAGTGTGAATTCACACTCCCAGCTTCCAAAGCGATCTTCTCGCTTTCGGTTTCAAATCATTCATTCGCACTTAACCAGTAGCGATGTTAGGATGGCTAGCGGAGTCGAGAAGACCGCTCTGGAAGATGGGAGCGTGAATTTACAGTGGGGAGGACCCGACCATCTTGCTGTTTTCCTCCGGCGCTAGAGCCCTTTTTTGCCGTTATCGCGCTTTTCAGTATGGATTTTCGGATCCATCATGGCGAATAGGCTGATATAAGCACAAAATCTCAAAATCGAGTTTTCCGGACTAGCCAAAGCTAGCTAAGCTAGCCAGATTGCCTCACAGAGATAGGCGCACGAGCAAATCTGCAAACGATTTGAAAGAAATACGACAGATCGGCCGATTCAATGTCATTTGTCTTAGCCTAGCACATGCATCCATAACAACGGTGATCATCTTAAGCTTAAGAAATTGTAAGCGTTGAACTAGTAACACAATTTGCCGTGATGCAAGTGTACTTTAAATATAGCGTATAAAAGTATAGCGAACTGAAGCTACAAGTGAGGGATGTGAGTAATGTGCATACCCAAATTCATTCAAAGAGAGTTGTTTGCCAGCTTTGGGAATCGTTTTGAGTTTATTGTTCCGAGATTCATTCGACTTATGATTGATATGAATTGCCCCCCGCTGTGTCCGCAGTATTTGAGCGCAAACAATTTGCTCGTAAATGCTGAAAGGAGGATTTGTCAGATGACCATGAGCGCATATTCTTGAGCTCCGAATTAACAGTCATTTGTTCAGAAGCAAGTATCTGCAGTGCGAGGGTAACAAGTCAAATCTAAGCCGGTACAGCTATCTCTTCAAATCATTGCAACTTGATATCCTCGCCCCACGTACAGGGCTTATCAACTGCAGTGTCGGGAGCACCAGCATCTTCGCTCCCGCGACAATCGCCTGGGCTCTGCACCACTTTCGCAAACATGCTCTCTGATCAACACCGCGCGCGTGAGAAAGAGGAAGCCTCACCCGATTGGACATGATTGAAGAGCATGTTTGCGGAAGAGGTGCAGAGTCCCGCGCGGGAGTGGAGATGCTGGTGCACACAACAATGCATTGATAAGTCCTGCATGCGATCTCCGTTGGGAAGAGGAGGAAAGCTTTGAAGCGGCGCTTTTATCTCAATGTTTTAGTAACCAGTAAGTAGTTCTTATAATCTATCCAGCTTTCGAAGACTCTACTACCCCAACACTTCGGCATGATGAGTAGTATCGCGTACACCCTCTGTATCATCAGCAGTGATTGGTCGTGGAGCTTGGCTTTTGCGCGGCCGCCTCCCTGAGCTTACCTCTCTTCCCGAGAGTGCTCCCTAATCATTTCAGGCTCGATTAGAGATCGAAGCTCCTCCTTTTCTTTCTCGTGGTAAAAAATAACTAGAGAGCACGCTGGAGATGCAGAGCCTAGGCGAGGCTGCCGCTCGTGAGCCGAGCCCATCCAGGATTCCTTACTCCCAATGAAACAGAGGATACGCTGGTTTTTTCAGTGTTTTATATACTCCTCTTTAGTATCTTTAAGGGATCGCCTTTTTCTCAAAGTCATTATTTCAACGAAAGCGTTTTGAAGCTGTGCTGAGGGGCAATGCGCTGCCATTTTATGCTAAGGAATTAGATGACATAGCAATAAAGAAAACCACTCACCAGCATTGGAATGCAAAGCGTTCCTTCAGAGCATCTCTTCCCTTCTCCACTCCTAGCGATCTATGCATGCGACCTGGCCGCAATGAACATCCCCTCTAGGAAGGGGAGCGTAGCTTTAAAAAAAGCTCATGCATTTGTGCTTACCCATACTAAAGTATTTTCACTACCCCTTACTATGAACAATGAACTAGCGAACAGGAGCACGTTACTGCATAAGCTGGGTTTTTTGGCTTTTCGTTCGATCTTCCTATTATCCTTAGCTGCCAGCATTTTGAACCCAAAGCCATTTTTCTTTTTTTCGAAGCCAAGAAGGCATTTGAAAGTTGATTTCCCGTTCAGCAGTTTCCAGTCTTTAAGCATGCTTCTAATAGGCAATAGAAATCAAATCAATGAAAATGTAAACTACAAAACTTGAGGTGTAACGGAAATCTTGTGTTGTTATCAGCGACAACTATAAGCAACATGCTTGGCACTGCTGGATTAGATAGCCATACAATTTCGGATGTTTTCATTGAACTCAGTGGAAAAAAATTTTGAACAAAAACGGTTCGGCGCTGTGGATCATTGAGGGATAATTGAAAGCTGCATATGCGGATTACATAACAATGTGCTCCTTTTCAACATATTTACAGTAAAGGTCAGTAGTAACGCTTGAAGGAATGTGAATGGATAGCATGAAATCCACACCTGCGGAACTCTAAAACATGAAGCTTTTTTTGGGCCGCGCTCACCCCCCCCCTCCCCTTCCCCAGCTAGGGTGTTTGTGAATGCGACGCCTCGAAGGCACTTTCGTTGATAAGAGTGCAAGGTAACGTGAATCAATGTCAAAGGCGAAAGATGAGGTTATGAATAAAGACTGCAGTGACGCTGAATACAATATATGATTTCGTAATGTCATAACATCTATGAACCAAAAGTCAAGCAATGTGAAGATAGATGAAGTTGATGGAAATGGCGGTTTTGGCAGAAATTTTCCAAAACGGATCGTTCCACTGCACTTCAGCCAAGAAAACCTGAAAGTGGCTCCAGCATCTTCAGCATTTGTATGATATCGCAGCTCTTACAGCTTTGGTCCATCTTTGGTGAATCCATAGAAACCTGTCGTCAGCAAACCGCCATGGATAAACTGAACCTCACTGAACATAGTAATAAAGAAGAGATCAAGTACCACATCCACAACAATACTGATGTAAGCCTTTCGATTCGTTTGCCTCCTATGATCACCTATTTTATATTCATTACTCCATTCATCCTTCGAGTCATAAGTCACGAATCAATATCCCCCTACCCTCTGATAAGTACGGCCCGTATAATAAAACAATATACTAGCGACTCAAGGAACGAGGTGATTAGAGTCCAAAAGACGATATTCTAAAGTGCCAAACAGAAACGAAACTTTTTTCAGAAATTGGGATATTCACATAATTGAATATAATGGCTCATCATGCTAATTTAGCACTTAAAAATTTCCGCACACTACATCTGAGTTTCACATTGAGTGTCAAACACCATTTCTGGCACATTTGCAAAAATTTGTATTGCAAAGTTTGAGAATGTTAACCCGTTTCCATTTTTTGTCCCACTAGACCTTTCATATTAAAAATTTCCGAATGATATTTTTCAAAAAGTAGAGCAGCTACATGGCTGCAAACTTGTGACATCATTTCTATATGAATAAGCTACATAAATACATACTTGCGAGGTGCACAGAACCGCTTCAAACAAAGTTTGAGGATGCATCTTATTTTTCTTAATTTCTAGCCATTAAAAAATGTATTTGTATTGGCCGTTGTATTCTTTTAGAAGGAAGTATATGCGTGAGCTAATAGGGATTTCGCCGTGTTGTTGTGAGCAGAGGCACAATTATCGTTTTTCAGGAATTAGAATTTTTTTTACTAGCTCGAAAGCTAATGCAGATCAAGTTTGGTGCGAGCTCTTGAAGTCATCTTGTTGAACTCTCAAATGCCATCTAACGCTCTGATCTGTAGAACGAAACCCCGGACTTTCGGAATTACGGGAACTAATTTATGGAGGTGGAAATACATATGAAAAGACTTGTGGGACAACCAATACTGAAATCAGATGTGCCAAGCTAAGGCCCATTAGATGATTTGTGCGCTGTACAACGTTCAGTGTAGAGTAAAGCCGAAATACTGCTCACTACTATCGATTTTCAACGCTGATCGGATGCCATTTCTAGCAGTTTTGCAGCGGGTCTCAAAAATTAGTACTGACATCCATGAACGGCGAAAACCAATGCGAACGTGAACCCCAAAACGTAAAAAAAGCAATCACTTAGAAGAACACGTCCCCAAGCAAGCTAAACTAATTTATTGATTACGAGGTAATAACGAAAGGAGTTTTATAGCAAGGCTTTTCCAGATAACTCCATCTGTGGTAGTCACTCTCGGAGTAGGACGTAACATACTCGCTGAGCAGCAGCTCAAGGAACTGCTGCCACAAGTAAGTCTGTGGGTAGAAGGCAGTGGCGTACCGAGGGGGGGGGGGGCGGGGGGGGGCGCGCGCCCCCCCCGAGAACGGGTCGCGAAATTTTTGAAAGTTACTTACATGGGTTATAAAAATGTGCAAGTGACTTGTTTTTACTTGCAAATAATTAACATAATTTTTAAAATTTTTTAAAAATTCAAATTAGCCTTATAAAAAAATTTTTTTCGGGGGCGTGGCTGACGCCACGCCCCCTTTTTCCAGATTTTAGGGGTCGGGGACCCAGAAAAATTTTGAGAAGCACCCCAAAAATTTTTTCGGAGTGCGTGGCTGACGCCACGCACCTTCTTTAGAAAAAATTTTTTGTCGCGCCCCCCCCGAACCGAAATCCTGGGTACGCCACTGGTAGAAGGGTACACAAAAACTCTTCGTAAAAATCTAGATTTGCTTTGAACCCTTTCCAAAAATCTTCTTCAATCTTTAGATTTATCGACAGCATTGTTAGCGGCAATCTAACATGTCATGTCAAATGCTGAACATGAATTCGAGCTTCTAACATGTCTTTCTGACTATTTTTGCAAATAATCGCTCTCAAAACATAACAGCTCTCAATCCATTTTTATTAAAATATGTCACCAGTAACTCCAGCAGATCATCACAAAAAGTATATCTTGACGGCGGTCGCCAAAGATTGCTGCTAGTAACAAAACATTAGCATGGGCTCAACATTTTGATCAAGCTTTACGAGAATGTTGGGCATGCGAGGGTATTGCGGTTGAGAATCAAGTTTCAATGTTTGAGGCCAGATTCAGAATTTTGAGTAATTTACAGTTCCTCGTTCAAGGGTTCCTTATTCTTTGGTGCGGATCCTATATACGAAGGAAACGATCGGCTCTACTCAACTATCGGAACATTCCTTCCAATTGCCGTGAGCAACGAAACTAAGTTGGGCCAGGCGTACGTTTTAAAAAAAGGTGAATTGCTTGCACATCTCTTGAACTGATGAGAAAATGTGTTACATCTTCTCGTACTCCGTGTGGGAAGATGTGAGGAGAAAAAAAGTGGAAGATGGTGAATTTCTTAAATAAGAATAAGACATAACCACTTGTGATAATTTCAATCCACGCAACGAACAATGTGACAGCAATGACTGCTCCATTTAAAGCCCCATTTTTCCTCTAATCAATCCTCGAAATATGCTAACACTAAGACCAATAAGTAATACGATACTACATTTGTATATTCATTTTTCTCGCAGCTGTAAGTCCATTTTGATTGACATTTTTTTGAAGAAATCTCAAAATTTATGATTTACTGACGAAGCTCACTTGGCAAACTTTCGGAAGAAGGGAAAGCTAACTCTCTAGCACAGGTCAGGTGTCTGTACAAAAAGGTGTCTGTACACCTATTGAAGAGTGTGACCAACAAAGTAAAGATTCGAAATGGCCCTTTCAACTTGGATGTGTAGTTTACAAAATCTGACTCATCTGTCTGTCGAGCAATGGAAACGAGCTGTCTTTAAGCGGCTTGAAAATGTATACCTTGGAATCGAGTATTGATGAGCAAAGGAAGATTTTGAAAAAAATTGAGCTCAAAAGTTGCTCAATGTGTTTTTTTTGTTAGTTATAGTAATCTCATTTCAGGTTATGTTTACCAAACCATGGTTCACATTGACGTAATAACATTACTAGTGAAACTCACGAAGACTCCTTTCATCGACCAGTTCCTTATAGACAATGAAGGTAAACTCTAACGTATCTGCTTGCAATGTCAGCGATTGCCTCACTCTTCCCACACAAAGCCGCGCGCATGGAAATCTTTGCACCTAGTGGTCTTTTCCCCAATATTTTTTTATATCCGGATTCTATATCAATGTATAGTAAAGCTCAAAGTTAGTATAGTTCATATTTATACGAACACCATATATTTTCGGTTTAAATTTTGGAAATAACTTAAAAAACCGTTGTTACTACATGAAAGAGCAGAGCCAAGAGCGGCAGACGCTGCACAAGAATAAAAATCTTTGTTTTTGCGCCCCATGCGAATTGTTAACGGTTTGTAACTATACGAATACCTTGAACGAAGATCATTTTTCCACTTAAAACTGCAGTCCTTTTAGTAAAAGTTTTTTTGTAGAGTCAAAGTAACAAAGTCTAACATATCTTATACATGCTGATCCCAGTCTGCACTTCAGAAAGAGGAGCGTTACTCTATCAACAATAAGGTGGCTCAAAATGCTTTTGGACTCAGCGCCCAAAAACGTCTGTTTCTCAGTAGTTTAAGCACTCTAATCAGCTTGCACCAAGTCTTCGACATAGACAAGGTTTTTTGGTGAATGAATTGTTGGACGCTCGGGAAATCCCTGCGTAGTTGTCATGTTTTATAACCAAGTTCCAACCTTACTCTAGAGTTAACACAATTTTGAGCCTTAAAACGCAGCTTCTGTCCCACACAAAGAGTTGCCATGAGACGATGCGTTGCTTGTATGTAAATAACCATTTCTGTATGAGCAAAACAAATGTTCAGCGTTAGAGAACTTCTCTGGTCAAGCATAAAATCTTACTAACTGTACATAATTCCTACGTGAGTAAAATTGTGCTAACTTTAGGCAAAGGTTGGAACTTGGCTGAAAAAAGCGACGAGTACACAGTGATTTTCCATGATCAAATGAAATATCTATAAAAAAGCCTAATACATATTATAATGTTTGTAGAATCAAAAGCAACATTCATTTGGAATATCCCAGCATTCATCGCTTCATTGATTGTTTGCAATGTTTTTTCTGAAGAGCTGGCAGTTGGTACCAGTGGCGGACCGAGGGGGGGGGGGGCGGGGGGGGGGCGCCCCCCCCCGAGAATGGGTTGCGAAATTTTTGGTTGTAAAAATGTGCAAACGACTTGTTTGCACTTGAAAATAATTAAAATAATTTTTAAAATTTTTTAAAAATTCATTTTAGCCTTATAAAAAATTTTTTTTCGGGGGCGTGGCTGACGCCACGCCCCCTTTTTTCAGACTTTAGGGGTCGGAGACCCGCAAAAATTTTGAGAAGCACCCCAAAAATTTTTTCGGAGTGCGTGGCTAACGCCACGCACCTTCTTTAGAAAAAAATTTTTGTCGCCCCCCCCCCCCCCGAAAAAAATTTCTCGGACCGCCACTGGTTGGTACAGAGGGGAAACAGAGCGATTAGAAAAAAATGAGAGCAGAGAAAGACTTATAGAAGGGGGGGGGACAGAAACAAGGTAATTTATAGCAACGGCATAGCGTAATACCGTTACCGCGCGGAACATGTTATGTGAGCTAATGACTAGTAAGCTCAAAACATTTTTTTGCCACAGTAATAATATGGTTCCAAGAACTCCTTTCCTGAGAAAATATGCTCATGAGAAAACTCACAGCTGAAGGAAACTTCACCGTTGATTATGCTTTTGCACAAATGTGTGCAAAAAGCATAATCGACGTCATATGTCTGCGCTTGCACGCGTGTATTCGTCTGCAATCACAGACAATTAGCGTGCAGGTTTCAATAGACTTTCAGAGGACGACCTCAGCCTGATAGTGCGTAAAAGCAATTCTTTCGTATCTCTTTCGTACAGTCGAGTAGATTTTCCGCTTAAGGTGGGTGCCAGAGTAAGCGACTATTTTGTTCAGCTTCGTTCAGCTGCAAAAGGCACGCAGAATTAATGTCTGCCGCATAATCTCTACTGCTGCCAAGGCCTGCTTCAGCTACAGGTCCCGCGCAGAATCAACGTTAATTCTGTGCGCCTTTTGCAGGTGAACGAAGCTGAACAAAATATTCGCTTACACTGGCACCTACCTAATATAGTGTGCTTGCACAGAAGGTGAAATGCGTAAATTTTGAGCGTGAGCAATAGCCTCGACTGTGACGCCAGCTAGTTGCGCGCGCCAAATGCCGGCAGTACTGGCGTGGCTATTTATTCACGCGCAAACCACCGCATTTCACCTTCTGTGCTTTAAGCGGAAAATCTACTCGACCATGCAAAAAACCATTTGTTTAATTTATTCAAGACATTTTTTACTTATCACATTTGGAAAAAGTGTGACCTGTTCTGTCAATTAACATTTATAATACCTTCTCATTTTTTACTTCAGACAACTCCAATTCTCCCCTTCTTTCAGGTTTATTCAAACATTGAATCTTCTGCCTCGGGCGGAGGAAGGAGGGGTAATTTCGAAACTGCTTTGGTATAACTTTTGAGACCAGCGCCTCGCAAGAAAAAGTTGTTTAGTGACTGCATCGGCGGTAGTTTGCTTGCCCTTAGAATCAGACCACTCAAGTTTTTTGATACAGCACTCCTACAATCGTGGTTGATAAGAGTGCTAGGATAGACACTTGATTGTTCTGATCCCAAAGAAATGTAGATCATGTAGAAACACTGAAGAAAAAGCACGCTATGATAGCCACTTGCAATTATTGCGACACTTACTCGTTCCCTCAACTTCGCCGAAGAGCAGTGTTACGTGGACATCTTCTAAATTAGTGAGATGAGTTGCGCATATGAATCATCGTAAATTGGAAATCAAATCAAATCATACCTGCGAACTGCACTCTCCGACATTCTCAAGTGATTGTTTCAGATAAAAATTAAAGAACTTTGAAAAACGTGTTAGACCTACATTTCTTGCGTTACTTTTATCGAAATAGTGTGCCCATTAATTCACCCAAATTTGAGGAGAGCGACCGCTCGCACCCGCAACACAGTCTGCATCTTTCTCGTTAGCTTGCTCTCTGCTCATTTCCTAACCTTGATTAAGCCTTGAAGCCCCGCCTTCCAGCAGTCAGTCCCGTTAAATCAAAGGGTAAGGTATTCAAAATCCCGTAAGACTAAGAAACGAAGATGAGTAAGTGCTTGAATGAACTTTGTAGAAAATGGTAGTGGTAAGAAAGCAAAGGAGGCTAGAAGACAGCAATGTTGCAAACAAATATTCAGCGCGCTGCAACATACAATAAAGCTGTTAATAGCAGTGATGCTCACCCCCACTATGGTGTGATTGCACGAGTGGGACAGCTGTAGTTGAACATCCTTTACCTCCTGCAAGTTTCAGCACGCAATCTCACACTTTGCAAAAAAATTAACTGGTATACTTGACAAATTCGAGAAATAGTTTTGCATCAATAATCAGGCTCATTTACTCTCCGACTTGGCCCCGTGATAAAATCGATAGCTATCGATACAGAAAGTAGCTCATCACACCCACTTCACCTTAACTTGTGTGTGCGCGAAGTTTGGTTCGGATCAATATAATGAGGTGATTTTGATTTGGAACAGGCGTATAGACAGTCAGTTGTATATGAAATTGCTTTCATTAACTGAAAAAGTTTCAAGCAAATTAGATCGCTAATAGTCATATTTCGATACAGAATTTCAAAAACGCAACAAAACTGGAAAAACAATCACTAATACGTCCAATTTTTAATGGTAACCGCATGGAAAATAGCCGGTAATTTCAAAAAGTAATACTGCATTAGTAATCAGTGGGCTCATTTATTTTCCGTGCCAACTCCTAACTCCGTATTTAATGTCTGCAAAAATTGATGAAATCGATAGCGATTGTTATAACAAAAAGTAGCTCGTCACACCTGCTCACCTCGAAGCGTAAGTACGCAATGGAACATACGTACAATCAGCCAGCTATACATGGTGGGCCAAAAAGATGAACAGGTGAACACTGTTTGGTCTTTAATAATTCTCTTGCTTTCATGTTTTCGTGAGCTTGAGGTACCATTCTGCAGGCCGAGGGTTAGGGGAAGTATGGACCGAAACAGCAATCACTCCTCATTACTGTAGAAGTTAGGTGTGAACTTTCAGCACAAAGCACCACTGTGGCCTTTATGAAAAATGCAGAAAAAAATGGAAATTTGTGCCACTGAGGCATTTTGATGGAAAAATCTACAAAAAAATTGGAAATTTGTGAACTAGGTTTGCAGATGTGCTGATTTCACTATACAATTTTTCACCAGATTTTGACTCTCACAATGCTGTGTTCACACTTCTGACGAACATTGGCTTCCTGCGTTCGATTAGTCCAGCACCAGATTCTGGCTTGTTCTGGTTTCCTTCTGAGGCAAGAATCCCTTCCACTTTTCTAAAATGCTTTTCGAAGTTCATACCGTAATCCTAGAGTAATGAAGAGCGATTGACGACTTTATACTCTAAATCTGAGTTAAACCTCGCTCTACAAAATGGTACTTCAAGCTCGGAGAAGGACATGTAAGGAAGAGGATTATTAACGATGAACAGTGTTCACATCTTTTTGAGAAACCTGCATATAAGATTGCTTCCATTAACTGAAGACTTTGAGCAAATTGTGAGCTACTGATCATATTGCTTTCTGATGGAGAAACTCTAACCGTCATTGACGAACTTTCCGAAAAATCATAATTCTTATATTCAGGTCCTGAATACGATATAATTCCCATGATGGGAGTGAATGATGAGTTTGATAAAAATGGGCTTGTCGCATGCCAAATAAATGTTGAGGTAATGCTAGCCCCTTTACAATTTGTGCCAGCAATTAATTAATAATGCTTGAGTTTCACGCTTACAACAATTTCCATGAGCGCTTTGTTTTCGTGCTGAAAAAGTTATTGGACGATCGACGGTATGCAATATTGAAAGCCTCTCGTGAACCTCATTACCGCGTTTTTATGTTGAACTTCGAACATGCAAAATGTGTTGAGAAGTACATTATGCATTATTTTGTTTGAGCCAAGCTTTTCCATTTTTGGCAGTGTTGCTGAACTATTGCGTGCTTAATGACCAAGCTATTTGTTAAATCTGTGCAATTTACCTTAATTGCTCGTAAAAACAGCTGTTGTGAATGTTGTATAACACGATGTTGACGTGGTACAGCTTCCCTTTCCTCCTGCATCTGTCAAGCTTGTCAAGTGTGTCTTTCCATTCTCTCGTTCTAATAAATGTTTCTAAAGTAGCAGTTCTCATCGTAACCTGTTTCTTCTACTTCCGTTTGATTAGTAAAACATGGCACGGCACGAGGTTGGCAATTCAAGTTGGAAATGAGCTTAGGGATAAAAACACATGTTGTTACTTGCTACAGATAACATGGCAAGGAATTTGATTTGAGTATACATGAAGAAGAGACAGGAGAAATAAAGTGCGAAAATTAAAGAAGTCGTTTTTTGAAAAATGTGGCAGTCTTTTTGAAACCTCCTGCTGATGACTCGTTTGCAACGCACATGTAATATATACTAGCTCGTCAAAAAAGTTTTTCGCCTTCTTTGAACGGCTGCCCCAACTTGCAAAAAGTTAGATGACTACGTTTTGCTGCAGTACAGTGACCGGGTCCCCAAATCGCCAAAATCTGAAACCCGTGCTTTTGTGATAGTCAAGTTTGTTTTTTTCTAAAATTTTCCCCAAGAAGTTCAAGTGACGGGAAGAATTTGCTGTTTAATGTACTCGCAAAACTCATAAAAAGTTCCTCAGCTGACGCAATGCTCCAGCCGCCGCAGAACTTGCAATGACCGAAGCCCCTACTCAGACAATCGTCGGGGGCAGGCGGGCACCGGAAAAATAGGTTGCTGATCTCTCGCACCCCGCTCGCGGATTTTTTGGGAAGCAATCAGGATTTTTCGGAAGACCGCTTGCTGAGTTCTCGATTCCTCAGAGATTCAGCAATATATCTGCAAAAGATAAAAGCTAAAAAAAATTCAACAGGCGGTCTCTCAAAAATCCGCTAACTCAGCAAGTGGTCTTCCGAAAAGTCCTGATTGCTTTGCAAAAAATCCGCGAGCGGAGTGCGAGAAATCAGCAATCTATTTTTCCGGTGCCCGCCTGCCCCCAGCGATTGTCTGAGTAGAGGGCGTTTCAACATGAGGGTCACAACCCCGCGGCTCGGGTCGTCGCGACCGCCTCCCTTGACCGACTCACGTCGCCGGCGTATCGTTTTCTCATTGCGAGGCTTGAATCGATTCGCCGCTTGGTGCTTTCTATCTTGATCTTTTGGGCATCTTACTTTTAAAAAATTCACTCTGGCATCTTTGCCTACTTTTATGGCATGCTAATAAACTGGTTTTATTTTCTTTGTTTTTAACCATTCTCGCTGTCACAATTATCAAACCCACTATTAAACAAGGGCTGCCTCCAAAGTTAAAAGTAATATTACGTCATTCGATCATGGCGATATTGTTTTGCGAGGAAACTGACTTTGAAGTCAGATAAATCCTCTAATGACATATTTAGCGTAAATTATCAGGTTGATGCATAATTCCTGCACCAAAGTAGATACAGACTTTAATAATCCTGAATAATCCTGTATCCCAAATAGAATTCTATACATTAGATAGCGCAAACCTAGCTCTACAAGATAGTGCCCAAGTATCTACACCAGGTTTGATCCACTCGAAGTTTTAGGCCGAAAACTGAAAAAAAAACCATGCGTCTAAAAACCTTTGAACCAATCAAAACAAAATTGTAACTTCGTTCAAAAAGCTCTTACAAAATTTCTTTCTTGCTCACTCGTAGGCATTCCACGTAAGACATTTATCTATGCGGTTGCTGTATTTTTTTCTCAACTAGACGATGAGAAAACGAAGTTTTTCATGTTCTTGCCAAATTAGTGCTGAGATGTTCTAGCGCTAACAGTTGTATAGTACATGTCATTAGCAGTAAAAATTTACATTTTCAACCTTCTAGAACTGCTAGTTCACGAGAAATAACCAATCTAGTTCTCCTTATCCGAATTTTTCTTGCCTAGCTGCTAAAAATTCGATATTTCTCGTAAACCAGCTGCTTTGAAGAGTTGGAAATTCACACTCACTCTTCTAAGGTCCTATAGTATACAACTGCCAGTGCTAGAACATCTCAACATTTTAGAAAAGACATGAAAAACTTCGTTTTCCGAATTTCTAGCTGAGAGAAAAATACAGCAACTGCATAGAGAAATGTCTTATACGAAACGACAATGCATGAGCAAGTTAGAAATTTTGAAGGGTTTTTCTGAACGGACTTCCAATTTTGTTCTTTGTTTTTTGGGGCGCTTGAATCTTCTTCGTTTTTGGCTTTAATCTTCGCTCGGATCAAAGCTGCTGCAAAACTTTAAGCACTATCTTGTGGAGCTAGGTTTGCTCTATCTAATGATATATCGAATCTCATTTGGGATATGGGATTATTTCGGATTATTGCGGTCTGTACCTAATTTGGTGCAGAAAAATTATGCATCAACCTAATACTATGTTATGGAGTCGCTATAGAGGAAAATTCCTTTTTGTATTCAGCAACTGTGGTTCTGGAGATTTCAGGCTATTTGGAAGCTTTTTTAGTCAACATTCCTCTCTTGTTGTGGAACTAATTTTTCTACCAATTTTCCAAAGGATGAACGATCGGCGATTCACTTCATACCGTAAACTCAATTTGATGTCATCTCTTGAACACCTAAAATATTGACGATCAAAGGGTATGTACTAGATGTTTCAAAAATGTTTCAATGCTATTTACTCTCTTGTGTCGCCAGCCTTAGATAGCAAAATGTAGCTGGCATAATTATTGTCAGATGTGTACAAAACGAATCACCCGTCGCTCTTCATGCTATGGGATTACGGTAGAATTTTTCAACAATGTATTGCAGATCAGCTTTCATTGCAGAAAAATCAGAAGTTTTTTTCAAAACTTCTGATTTTTGCAATGAGTAGGTTGTCTAATGTTGCCAGGTTTTTGATAAATACTGGGAGAAGCTCGCAGTATACCCGTCGTACCTTTCAAGAGATTGCGAAGCGAAAGCCCATATATGGAAATAGCAATCCTAGATGACGGTCATGAACTCTTTTCAGTTTTCAAGCATTTTTGGCTTTTGTTTTATGGAATGTTTTAATGTTGTTCGCGTAATCCTAAAGCAATGAGTGACATAGGTTGAAACCAGCCCTGCAATATTTGCCATTCAAAAATTGTTACATTTATTTAGGACATCCCCTGTGTGAGGCTCATCTCATGTAATCAAGGAAACTATCATACACCCTCTGTGCTGAACGAGGTAGCCTACATAGCCCATACCCAAAAACATTCATGAATGTCTCAAAATGCCAGAAGTTGAGAACTAATTCTGTCCCATATGTTTTATTAGGTTGTTCCAAAAGTAGAATTTTTTAGATAAGTCAAGCACTTTTTTATTTTCTTGCAGACTTAGGTATCATTTGATAGGGCAAAGCAAGTCTACAAAATGATAACCAAGATCAGCCTAAGTCGTAATCCTGGTAAAGTTTGCAAAATCGTTAGATAAAATTTCACCCAAAACTGGATTTTTGCAAAAAAAATGCTACGGACATCCAAGTCATTATACTAGACACATGGTAGTACGCAGTCTTTACTGTTTTCTTCCGCGCGTGAAAAGCCAGAACATAAGACAGTCCAAAAATGAATCCGCCCTCAACCTCCCCAACCATGTCATTGCATACTATAAGCTCTAGTAAGTTCAACCCTAAAGCCATACCTCTGTATGCGCCATGGGTGTTCGAGAAATACCAAATTTTGCGACCAAAAATAAACCCAAAAAAGGGACATTTTATCTTAGGGCTATTTCAGTTTCTCAATTTTGAACTCCGGAAAAAATCTACCTACTGGATATGTTTTGGTATTACTATGTCACTACTGTATAATGAGAAAGTTGAAGGTTCGTGAGAGTTCTCTGAAGGGAGATCCGATTTTTTGATTTTTGGCTCCAGATTTTACTAGATCACGACTTAGGCGGATCTTTAGTGGTCATTTTGGTCATTTTGTAGAGCTCGCTTCGCTCTACTGAATGCTACTCTAAGTCTGCTGGAAAACAGCTGTTTTTTTTTGAAAAGGAGTTTACATTTGGGACAACCTAATATACAGTGCTGGACAAAATTATAGATTCACTCTAAAAAATGCCATAACTCACTCTGTTGTCAATAAAATGTTCTAAAATTTGGTACGGCTGTGTGTTTACCAGTCTAATAACGGTCTTTAAAACGAGTCTCGTTTTCGTTTGGTTATTCAAGAAAAAAATCAATAATTTTGGAAAAAGCAGACTTGAAAGCTGGTCAAAATTATAGGTCCACCAGGAATTTTTACTGATGGAAGCACTTCCTAGCTTCCGAATGTTGTTAGGTAGGTACACATTTAGAAGTTTTAAATAGCTGCCTTAGTCAAACTGTGTCGTACCCCCAAATGAACCGACTATCTGCGTTTTTTTGCTTTGAAAAAGCTTTCACATGTATCTCGCCCCAGAAACCTGCTTTGAGTAGGAAAATCTGCAGTTTATCAGCTGGATTGCAAGCAAGGGTTTTCATCTTTTGGCTTGTTGCTGCTGAAGCAAGTCCGACATTGACGTTACTGCAACCTGAGCTCAAATTTCTGTCTCCTAACTTCTTCTACAATGTCCTCAGAAGCATTAAGTAAAGTAAAGGCATTGTTTTTATAAAGAGGAGTCCTTATTTCAAGGTTACAACTTTCTAAAGATCCTAGCATTCAAGTAATTAGGGAATCACCCTGCAGAAATTGAATGCGACAAGCACCAAAGCTAATTGTCGTCCTAACCAGATCAGGAGAATCTTGTGCTAACATACTGTAACATGCACTATAATTGGAATCAGTCGAATGCTGACTCCAAATACGCTGTCCCTTGCGGCACATTACTCTAAAGAGAGTTATAAGCTTTTACCTGTGCGAAATTGCCATACTATCCAACATGAGAAGGCTGCCTGTAGATAGAGATCTGCGTAAAAATGGTGCCGAGATACTAGGATACTATCAGATTGAGTCTTTGTCATTGACAAGAAACTTTACCAATAAATTAGCACTTAGATGATGGTACCGTAATGCTGGTATAGGGCTGCGCGACGAATACGCAACATCGTATGCGCGAGCGCGGCTTTATTAGCCGCAGAGCGCATGAGGCGCTGCTTTTACAACGGTGAGGATAGGCGCACTGCCTTCGCGCCCGGTCAACTAACACTGCTTCTGCGCCTTCGTCCTGCAGTAGCTTTTAGGTCAAAGAGCATGCGAATTTAAAAAATTAATAACTCGCTTAAAGGCACCGTCCACTCAAAATGTGGTCGATGAGATTTTGATGCCTAACAGTAGTGACAGTAGTGGGGCCCTCAGCTGTATACTTGCCCAACTCACGCTGCCAGAAGTTGCTTCTGAAGCGAGAAAATTGCCTCAAAAATCGCTTTGGATAAGGGATTCGTCGCGTTGGCTCCTCCCCTTTGAGTAGGCCTGACGTTCGTCACGCCTATTTGAGTGCACCTAACCAATCACCGTCCCGCACAACTCGCCCTGTGGGCTCTCCGAAACGGAATTTGTCGGGTTTTCGCGGATTTTCGACTCATATTCGGAATCAGGGACATGAAAAGTCCCCGGAACGACAAAAACATGGAAGCCGAGAATCTGGGTGGACGGTGCCTTTGAGAAAGATGTGCCGCAGCTGGAACCAATTTATTTGGAACTAGCGATGAAGCTGATTCCAACCATACATGTTTAGATATGGAAAGCCTTCCCCGCTCAGATTGAATCCTGAACCTGTTAGAGCCGCTGGAGGAAAGTACAACAGATTTCTCCTCTTGGATAATTCTAGTGGAACATTAACCTTTTTTCCGTTAACGTAGCAGATCTAACGAAGAGATTTAGGAGTTGCAAAAAGCAAAAATTACTTGCTCCCTTTTGTTGGGCTCCTCAAAACACCACTATCTCCCTTTCTCTCTTCTTATACAATCTCAGAATGTGACCAAGAGTACATCCGTGCTTTATCTTAGTCATAATTTCAAACAATAGTGGGTTGAACTCCGAACAATAATTTACTTTGTTAAGTTGTTACTACATTTGTTTTCTTTCATCATTTTTTTTATCTTTTCGTGTACACTGAATAAACCATTTAGTTGCAGCGGTTTGTTGTTAAGTTGAGTTGCTTTTCATGAAAAACCATTTTCTGAATGAAGTAATCGACGCTTTCATTGGGAATTGCAAGTGTCTTTAGAGCTTCTTCTAAAATGTTGGAGTACCCCAACCACGGATAAATCTGTAAAGATATTAGAGTATCGTATTATATATTTTTTATTTTATGTATGCACTATACTTGAGGGAAATTCGAAATGTTTTTCGAATATTTGAATATCGAGTATATTCAAAAACTAAAATTTAATATTCGACTATCGAATGATATTCGAAAATCGAGAATTTTGAACATTCGAATATCGAATATCATTCGATTTTCGATTATCATTCGAATAATTGAATGTCTATGTGATATAATAACATGGCCAAGCGCATAGTTTACAAGTACTGTGGGTCTTTGTGGTTCCCTTTTATGCGACTACTACTCTGCAGTGCATGAAGTATGTCTCAGCGCGCTGCGCGGACTCTTTACATCCAGCCCGTGCTGTCGAAAACTCGACGATACACATATCGTACACACATTGTTGAAATATGTAAGTGCTACACACACAACTTTCGAATGGGCACTCATGGCAATGAGCAATCTTTCTCTCGTTGGCAGTGCGATAAGCTAGCCCGCTGGTGGAAATACTATACAGTGACTGGTTCTACCATATCTTTGTTCTCACACTACAATAAACGACGAACTTCTTGACCCAACACTAGTCCTTTCGGTCATTAGTGCAATTACTTTGAATACGCCTTCAATTTACATGTCGAGTGGAACTAACACTGCGACGATATTACGAACATCTACGTTCACATTCACATCCATCACCTTTTCCGAATGCGCATGAAGAACAGCGTACACTAGACCTCAAGCTTATCAGTAAAAGTCAAGCCAACAAGTCGATCTTCTAAGCTTTGGTGCTTTTTGAAAGGTACTCAAAACTTCAGCACATGAAATTTCAGGATCGGCAATAATCTGGTCAAAACTCCAGTACTGTGGCAGACTCTCTTTTCCAGCTTTCGACTGAATCGTACCGTTGCTTGAAAGAGGCGGTGATCGGAGCCACTATAGAACGATGGAACTGCTGAGACATCTAGCAAGCTCCACCTATGGTTGGTGAGAATGTGGCTGATTCCGCGAAAGTCGTTCCGCCGTTGGGCGATTTTCGTGTCCACCGGCGATGTTTTTTTCTCATGAAGACGGAATTTCCATGGAAAGTCGTGCGGTGGAGAGAACCAACGGGACGGTTGCCGTTTTTGTTCCGGAGCTCATATCCAAGCTTCCCGATCCTATATCCCTTTTCTAGCATCCCTTTCCGTTAAAACCGCTCATAACAAAATTGTAGGAGGACTTCTCGTTGCGGACGACCTCATTCACATTTCGTAAAAAACATCGAGTTATGATTTGTCAGCTGCTGGTGTCGCCCTCACGAGCTTTTCTGACTACTACGTCTTTTCGGTATTTACAGCTTGCCATTGAAAAACGAAAAAAAATCCCAAAACCTTATCTAAATGAATGCGGATAAAAATGATTGTTTTTGAATTCTAAATGTGCTTATTTCATAGTATAGGACTGATTGTAGTGCGCTTGGCTCACTCAGCTAACATACTCGGCAATCTCACAGCATGAGAAAAATCACTGCCAAGGATCCGGGCTTACCTCGATTTCTCCCATTTTGTGCTGCTAAAGGCTGCCGCGGCATACTGTAACTAGCCCTAATTAAGCTCCAAACCCCAATTTTGTCTCTAAACCCCACCCAAATTAGCCGAATACGACCCCCCCCCCCCACCCCGGGTAGGACTTCAGCGCGACCCTAAACCTCGTTCTTCCCCCCCCCCCCTCCCTCTCACCCCTAGCGTTTGTGGATAGAAGATAGAAGAATGAAGAGACAAGACATTTATTTCAAATTAACTGCAAACAATCTCCTGCAAATTGCAAAACAAAACTTAGCAGCTACAAGACGGACAACACCGACAACAGTTGCCGGCAACCTATGGGCGTACCCTAAGCGAAAACATAAGCGAAGTAAGTGTAGTGAGTTAGATTGCTTGGAAAAACACAGCGCAAAACCTTTTGTCACAAACCTTTGAGTGCTGATATCTGCATTGCAGCGCAAAACAATGAGGAAACTCGCACAGAATAGGTCTCGGTTGAGAAATGAGGTACACGATGTAATATGAGACAGACACCACAACAGTGAAGAAAAGCAATGATGATGCTACTGAAAGCACCCCGCTCGCCCTGACTGTACTGCTAGAGAAAACAGCGAAAGCAAACGTCTACCGTTTAGGAAATGAGATACTGACTAATCATCGTGTGATCTTCAGCTTATTGCTAATCTTTATGGCGATCAACCTGAATCGCTTCATTTGTCTGTCAAGAGTACACAATAAACAGATAAATGAAGCGATTAGGTTGATTTCCATAAATTGGCAATAGGATGCAACTTCAAAACTATCAATACTTACTGCCTTAACGATGACCACATCAAAATGTCCTCAAGGCCCGTAGTAATCCACTCGGCATGTTGGCATAAGACATGACGGCGAGTTCACGAAATTCACGACAAGATCGTGTTTTAGCCTTGAGCTGTAGTTTCTTGATACTACAGGTTCACAAGGCAATTAATGGTCAACCGCAAAACCATTTCACCTTGCTGGGATGGAACTCTTCTTTGTTCACCGAGAGTCAGCATACTAACCCGTTAGACTATACGTGTACATTGCACGTCATTCTAGGGAGCTTGATCAATCACACCAGTCATCTTCGTATTAACACGTTCACTCCACCTACACGTGGAATGCTGCGCTGCATCGGGTTAGAATAAACGCTCCAAGCAATACTACAAAAGCAAAACTCTTCATCAGACCCGTAGGATCCAGGAACATGCTCGAAATCATTCAAGGTTCTTGCCGGGCGCAAAAGATAGGAAAACAGCTGCGCATAATATGTGATACATGCATAAATGAAACACTGAATATATCCTGCGAACTTTTTTGAAAAAAGAAACGCCTAGAAAGGCATTTGATGACCATGGCCATTCCTGATGAAACGTGTACTACGTTCTAGGTTCGTCTTAGGGGCAAATTTGGAACTGGATCTCAATACCAGTTAAGCAGTTTCTCAAAAAAGTTGACAAATTTTCGAGGATCTGTTTTCATCTAATCAAATCGCTACTTTCGCGTAGAGAGTCAGCAGTATATGAATACTATTTCTGAGGTTAGCGAAACCTTCTATCTGAAGATCTGTACCATCTTTGCCTTTGTAAAGCACAAAACAATTCTCTGTTCTACAGAACATCGCTCATCAGAGGCAAACTCAAAATAAATGTCTTTCAGTATGTCTGGAGGTAAATTAAACGCCTCTATAGCACTTTTTCTTTTTCCTTCGGGGGATATACGGGAGGTGACAAGATATTTATATTCACCCCTAGTGCTCTATAATACAATTTCTGACTTACAAGCGGCGTTCGATCCTCATCTGAGCGGAACACGCCCCCCCCCCCCCCCTGGTAGGGCAGCCCACGCCGCTCTTACGCTGTGGAACTTCGCTGGCAGGAGAATGGTACGCCGCTGGCACGCAAAGACGACACACCCTTGGCGAAGGCTCGCAGTTCCACAGGATTTCTGGTTACTAGATTGACTGCAACATTAGCTGATTTGAAAATTGCCGTTCGGCAATTTCATTGAAACGAAATGAGCGTTAAGAATCCCACTATTTCTATCGATTTGTTAAAACGAAATCAAGGGAACACGATCCTTATAACACTCAGTTAGGATGCTGTCGGTCCAACTCGATATGAACAACAACTCAAGCTTATTCTTTGTCAAGTCCAAGAAGTACTAACTACAAACAAAAATGCGGAGGCAGCGTTGGGTAATTACGGAGCGTTGCGATGAGACGCCGCTTGTCCGCACAACGGCACCCCGCTGGCAGCGCTAGTTAAAGGCACCGTCCACCCAAAAATTCAACCTCCATCTTTTTGCTGTTCCAGGGCCTTCTAATACCCCTGTTTCCGAATATCAAGTTGAAAATCCGCGAAAACCACGAAAAACCCCGTTTTCAGAACCCGCAAAGGGATTTCTTCGGTACGGTGATTGGTTGGGCGCACACGGTTGGGCGGGACGAACGTCACGCCCACTCCGAAAGGGGAGGAGCCAGCGTCGCGAACGCGGCCTGAACCGATTTCCGAAGCAATTTTCTCGGTTCAGAAGCAACTTCAGGCAGCGCGAATTGGGCGGTCATGCAGTTGGGGGCCCCGCAGCTGCTACGTATCATAATCTCACCAACCCGAATTTGGGTGGACGGTGCCTTTGAGGAACGCCGCTGGTACACCAAGCGAAGAACATGGGACGCCCTGGTACGCTGCCATTTGGGAAAGCTTAGTACACAACGAGTCAAAATCAGCTACTGGGTAGAGGTACAAGGCCGCCAGTTTGGGTCTGCGGACAACTGGTTTTGGAAAGGCATGCAACAACATTGCAAAAGGACCAGTTGGCCGCGAAAGGCGGCTCAATCTGGTGCCTTTCGATCCCCTACCCGCTGGTTTTTAAGTAAAAGACGCAAGCGAGCTAGCATTTCACCAGGAGAACGAAGGGAATGAGGAGACTCCACAAGGGTTCCTCAAACGGTATGAAACACTGTCGCTGCGGTGCAGAGAGGATTGTTGCGCGCGATACGAACCGGCTGTTGCAAAGCGACGCGCGTCATTCAAATTTTCGCCTAAAGTGAAAAGTTGTACCAAGCCTCATAACCCCTTTAGCGTATAATAACCTTTAGCCGGCTCATCCCTTAGCGGACGAGATTGGCACAAGACAAGACTGGCGCCCACTAACACGTTCGTCAAAAGCTGTTCAAATGAAATCGTCATTGCTTCGGCGGCTTGGATCCTCGTGCCGTCTCGCTCACCATAGGCCTCTCCATCCGCAACAAATTCCGGCGAACGCGGCCTAAGGTGAGCCAGAAAGCTCGCGGATCCAAGGCGCCAAAGCAGGGACGCTGTCAATTAAACAGTCTCAATACTTTCATGAACAGGAAAAGCGAAGATTACATTCGACTAACAAAGCTGTTCCGAAAAAGACACAATAGGAAAAAATAAGATTCAAAAACATTCAATGAAAATTTGCGCTTAAAAAATCTTGTCAGTTTAGTCATAATAGAATGGCAAGCCTATGCTTCTTCTCTACTGGTTAGCTCCCTCGTTGCCTCCTTGTTGCCTCCTTGTTCCCTAAACTGAAGCTCACCAACTCACTCAGGTTGAGATATCGTTGTAAGACTGCAACAAATGGCTCACGGTTCTTAAATTCCTCAGTTGTTTTGCCTCTTTCTTTTCGTCTTCTCCTCTGTTCGAGTTTTTTCCTCCATTGGCATCCTGTTTTCCTAGAAAGTTTGTAATAATTAACAAAAACGCGTCTGTGCGTCTGTGTTGCGTGTACGCACGCTCCGGATAGAAAATTTGAGCATTATGAACAGATGCTGGAACAAAAGACTAATATTTGATTATTTACAACCTTCACATTTTTTAAGCACATAGCTTAGCCAAAGTATGGTGAATTTTGAAACAGACAAAAATGATACTCAACTAGGTCTTCTGCCCTTGAATTGAACTGGTCCCAAATCAACGATGAAAGAAGAAAACGAAAATCTTAGACTCACCTTCACCATCGTTTAGATGTGCATCAGCAATATCTTGATTTTTGAGTTACACAACAATCCTGCGAGATCGTGCTCGCAGAAAGCAAAGACAAGCTAAAAAGTGGAACGTCACGATTGTGGGCAGATGCTAAAAAACGGTAAATCACATTGATTTAGCTCGCCTTTACTGCTGCGAACTTCGATGAGATCTGTTACTTTTTCATGTTTGAGCTACTGATCATCTTTAGCGCAAGGCACTGATTGGAAACTGAAAATAAAATGCAATTTGAATCAAATCTAGTAAGTAAAGCAAATCTAGTGCACAAACTAACCCTTTCCTTTCCCTTTTCCATCAAGATCTTCTTCAAAGCCATCGTTCTCCCAGATCTTTGAACATCGTGCCTTGAAGATCTCGCTAAATAAGAAAAGAAGTAGTAACAATAATCGAAAAACGAGACAATTTCTACCCAAAAGTTCCATGTCCAATCTTTATGAGTTTTTCGTAGTTGCTGACAGCAGTTATATAGGGAAGCTTGAACTCTTCAAGCTTCCCTATATAACTCTTTAACTCTTCAACTCTCAATGCCAACAACGACCGGCAACGCTGTTAGCCCTAGCATCCTCCTCAATGCATGCCAAGGAGCAGTGTGTAGACGGTACGAGCAGAAAAGTGAACCAAATCAGGATTCCGTCGACAACGTCTACGATAGTACCCTGCCCATGGATGTGATACGCAAACATAGATTGACGATAAAAATTTTTACCACAAATGTAATGAAACAAAAAATTATTGAAAGGATGAAGTAGGAAGACAAGCCAACCTTTGGAAGTAGGAAGTTGAATTGATCTTTTCTCCAAGATGCCTTTATGGCAATGGCTCACCTTTGGTTTTGACCAAAAACAGACACTCACAAACGAGAACTTTTCTGGAAGAGATATACTTAGGTGAAATTAGCGTTTCGGAAGCACCACTTTCGAAAAAACGACGAAACTAATAACTGCTCCTCAAAACGTTAACGTCAAACTGTATTCCGATCTTTGGAAATCGGGCAAAAGCATGAGAGGCATTGCTCTTCAATGCACGACGATACGAAGGATAATTTTTTCTGAGCACAGAATAATGGACCTCAACCATGAAGCTGCTCAAAGACGGATGTAGATACAAAAGATACACATCGGTAATGAAAGGCAGAAATCATGACAGTCACCCAAACAATCGTTTCATCCCTCAGCTATATGGAAGAACGCAGTATTTCGGTGATTTTTTGAATGTATTCTTACTGCTTTTGACGTAATGTACCTAAAATAGAAAAGAAAATGACAAAAATGTAGAAATCGATCAAAAATCCGCTAGATAACGAGATGAATGTCATGAACCTGCCGGCATCTCGACATGGTCCGACCACGACGAGATGCCGGCAGGTTGCACTCCTCAATATGCACGCTATTTTCCTTTCTTTGCTGACATGAGGGCGAGATGCCGGCAGGTTGAGGGCGAGATTGTGGCAGAAATCTCGACAAAATACCTCACGAAGTTGCCGGCAGGTCAATCTTTTGGGTCCAAAATTTGGAGTTGTCGGGATTTTTCGGATTTTTTTTCGATCTCCATCTGGTGCCCACCTCTAAACTGGACCGTCAGTCCTGGAGAGCGCCAAACTGATTGCTTTGGGGAACTTATAGAGGGCGCTGACAGTTTTCATGACCTGAGGGCGAGATCGCGGCGAGTTGAGGGCAAGACCTGCCGGCAGGTAGGGTAGATTACTACGGGCCCAGGTTTCATTTCATCGAAGATGCTGTTATTGACTTTAGAGCTGCGAATAAGCGCTATAGCAGATCAGAAATAGGACTGGAACTCTAAAACAAACAGTACCTAAACGAAATCTCCTAGATTCAAAACATGCCCAAGATGAGTTCTCGTTCAGGGCGTTGGGTGTCACACATACCCACCTATTGAAGATTATGTCCATGAATAGCAATTTCTAGACACGCGATTCATTCACAGCGTACTTGATGACTTCATACAAGCCTAACATCCCATACTCATGACCAGCCTGTAACAGTACGCAATTGCGACTGAAACTCGGGCCCCGGCCAGACTTCGCTCAAAAACGCCCAAAAGCGCCCAATTTTTTAAAATGTCTCTTCACCTTTTCGTGTGAAGAGTGAGGAGAGGTTAGAGAAGTTTGGACGCTTTTGAGCGCTTTTGGGCGCTTTTGTGCAAAGTCTGGCTAGGCCTCAAACTTTCTCTCGAAGTTATCAACCGTTTACAAATTGAGGGCTAGAGTTCGAGAAGATTTCGGTCAACCACAAAAAATGATTACCGCCAGATTGTTGTACTAAAAACAAAAATGAATGGAATAACTCTGCAAAAGCATAAGCAATCCCGAACTAACGCTTGCATATCGGCCATTTGAAGGTCGTTTGAATCGATAACAATGATCACAACGGAAGCCGAGGACAAATTGCGATTTGACTCATATTAGCCTCCTGCAGAGCTACTTTCTTCCGCTCACAGACAATGTTGTCATTGAAATGAATGAGATTAGCGCACTTCAGCGCACACCAGTAATGTGAGGGATGCAGTTTTCCATAGTGCAAAGCCCGAAGTGCAAGTTAGGATGGTTCTAAAATTCCCTTCCATTCAATTGGATTGGCGGCTGGAGAGCAGTGGGCTTCGCGGTCTAATCAAGGTTTTAGAGAATGATCAGAGAGCAGGCTCGCGCGAGAGATGCAGACTGCCATCGCCTGTGCAAGCGGTCCCTTTTCAGCCGCCAATCTCATGAAAACAGTAGAAGAAGTTTAACGAAAGTGGTTGTGCCCAAGAGAAAATTGAAACAAGTGACCTGTTCAATCACGCTCGGAGAATCCTTCATACACAATACCTGAAACCCAGTCATACACATTGACCGGGTTCCAGGTATGAAAGGAAGGCCCACATTAACCTCACAGAACGTCGCATTTTTCAAACGACATCATGGACGGCGGATTGCGAAGCACACTGCATACGACGCCTTTCGAACCCATACCTAAGCTGGGTCGCATAGCAATATTGCATTTGCATGTATTCTCCGTGTGAATCCTTCCCGATGGCCCAAACAGCAGATGCTTCCAAATACCGCTAAATTCACTGCACCTAATAAAGTAAGCTTTCTGACTGAAACGGGAAGAAAACTTCATTTGGACTTCACTCGGATTATATACTTGTTGTTTCGAAAATCCAGAATTAATCACAAAAACCACTCCATCAATAGTCAACGATGTCTCAGCAAGTCGAAAAGAGCCAAACACTGAAAGTGATTAAGTGCATCCGCACGAAAATCTGATACATAAACCTGAAAACGAGGAACTTACAACAACATAAATGCCAACGCGACGAAGAGCAACGCTGGGTAGAAAAGGAACGGTAAAGAAACGCGGAAAAACAACAAAAAGTCGAAAACGAGGGCAGCTATTTTCGAAAATGCTGAGCTGCGTAACACAGCAAATTGGCTGCGTACCTATTGTGCTCCGGAGACCTGCCATTTTCTGCTCCAGGGCCCTCCCATTTGTGCTTCGGAGACCTCCCATTTGTGCTCCGGAGACCTCCCATTTTGTGCTCCGGAGATCTCCCATTTTGTGCTCCGAGACCTCCCATTTTCTGCTCCGGGGCCCTCCCATTTGTGCTCCGGAGATCTCCCATTTGTGCTCCGGAGCCCTGCCATTCTCTGCTCCGGAGGTGTCCCAAATCTGGCGCACTCGCGGCGGGCAAATCTCTGCTCCGGGGCTCTCCCAAATCTGGCGTACCTCCGGAGCAGAGATGGCGTACCTCCGGAGCAGGTCCGGAGATGGGTCCCATTCGCCTGCTTGTGACGTCACCGTGACCTACAAGAAGGGACCGCCCTCTCGCCCCGCTCTCATTGGTCAATTGGGTCCGCCGCGGTTCTGCCAGATTTTGACTGTCCGCCGCGACTATGGCACCGATTGTCTAAGTAAGAGTTCCCTTAAGGGAGATCCGATTTTTTGATTTTTGGCTCCAGATTTTACTAGATCACGATTTAGGCGAATCTTTAGTCGTCATTTTGTAGAGCTCGTTTCGCTCCACCGCTTTACTTCTCTAAGTCTGCTGGACAACAAAACCTGGTTTTTTTCCAAAAAAGGAGTTTGCATTTGGGACAACCTAATATACAGTAATGGAGAAAATTATAGGTCCACTCCAAAAAGACGCCATAACTCACTCTGTTGTCAAGAAAATATTTTGAAATTTGGTACAACCGTGTGTTTACCAGTCTACTAACGGTCTTTAAAACGGGTCTCGTTTTCGTTTGGTTATTCAAGAAAAAAAATCAATAATTTTGAAAAAGCAGACTTGAACTCTGGTCAAAATTATAGGTCCACCTGGAATTTTTACTGATGGAAGCACTTTCTGGCTTCCGAATGTTGTTAGGTAGGTACACATTTAGAAGTTTTAAGTAGCTGCCTTAGTCAAGCTGTGTCGTACCCCCAAATGGACCGATTATCTGCGTTTTTTTGCTTTGAAACAGCATGTATTATTTTGCCCCAGAAACCTGCTTTAAAGGCACCGTCAACCCTAAGTTGAGGGTGTTGAGCTTTGAGCGGCATATAATAGTAGGGCCCCCTATTGAGCCAATGCCCAAGTCGCGCCGCAAAATGCCGCTTCGGAAGCGAGAAAATCGCTCCAGAATAGCAAAGATGCACGTGGACCCCCATCCATGCCCACCTCTCCCCATCCATGCCCGCCCATCCGGTCGATTTCGCTCGGACACGCAGGCTGTAAGCGCACTACAGCGAGACCGTCAAGTGGCGTCTTGTAGGGGTAAATGCCGTACGAGTATTTTGCAAAATCTCTCATATTCTCGACTGGCTTCTCGATATATGAGCGTTTTTTGTACTTCTTGATGTATTTATGTATCCTTCCTGATAAAGTTACAACAGTCGTGCAAGGAGGCAGTCTACTGGAAGCAGGTTTGGCTGACGGTTCCAGCACAACATTACCGTCAGATGCTTTCAGCGAGCTAAGGTAGGTAGTTTTTTGTAATTGTTCTCGCTCAAGGAACTTCCAATCATACTGTGTTTAGAAAACAATCTCTTCTTTTGATGAGGGAGCCGCTGTCGACGCTGCGCAAAAATGTTACGGAGAAAATTACAGAGAAATGTCATGTTGCCCTGAACGATCATCAATTGAAGGTATGTATGTCGCGCTGTTTTTATCTCTTGACGTTATTTCGAGTCCATTGACTTTGAAACTTGAATAGTTCCACCCTGCTTTGCTTTGATGCCTGCTAGAAATCACTTTTTCACCTTACTTAGCTATACGTACAATGAAAGTGCTTGATTGCAAATAGTTCATCATTTCTCATGAATTCGGTAATTTTTTAAGATGTGTTTTAGACCAATGATGAAAGAGAGATTGAACATGGGGATTTTCTACGATTTGGATCTGAATTTTTGCGGATACATGTGCATTTCGGTGAGTGGATTTCCAGTGAGACTTGATGTCATGTTGCCGTTTCCCTTCTCATTTTTTTTTAAAAGAAGCGATATTAGAAATTTAGAGCTTTGCTAGCAGATGTTTATACGTGTTGGTTATTACTGCTAATGGGTTCTATGTAGGCAGTCAGTTTCTGTGTGAAAGACGCTGCAAGAAAAGGAAATCTTGTGGAATCCATAAATGTCAAGAGTAATGCTGTACAAACCGAACATATATGCATGCAAGTATGTTTTTTGAACTTCTTTTGACTCATTCAGCATCAAAATAGTCTTGTCAATTTTATAATTAGCACCTTGTCTTATTTTTAGATCTGCAACAAATGTCTCTCATGTGGTCTTTGTTTTTGTGAACACATCTGTCATGTTGGACAATGTCCGAGATGTTTGAATTCAAGTAAGTTTTCGTACATGTGTGAGAAATGTTTTCTTCTAATCTTTCTATAACTCCAGTTCCACTGAAAGAAATTGCTCACATTAACTTCATTGATTGAACATCCACTCAATAATCCTTTTATTCAGGTAAGAACAATACTGTCATTGCGGGCGCATTACGCGACCACCTCCAATACCTTGTGCCGCATACTGTCGAGCAGATGGATGTGTGCAGAAGAAACAGATGTAGTCAAACAGATTTATTATTATCTCTTTGATTCTAGATGATGATCTCATCGCATCACGTAAATTTCTTTGTAAATTAATCAAATAATCTAACCAATGTTGTACATATGTGTGATCGAGCACTGCTGCAGTGATTTCTTTCCTTTTTCGATTTGGTAGTTACAGGAATGGCTTGATAAATATGAGTTTGAAGTCTTTCTTTCAAGTGCACAATCGCATCGCAGAAGATCCACATCTGATGAAGCAGTCTTCTCCGTAAGACTATGAGAAAGGGAGCCGTTGCCTGGAATAGAATTTTTGAAGCTCGTGAGAATCAAGGGGCAAAAAAAGGTATACAAAGTGGAAAACAAGTTCAAATAAAGCATTCAGATAGCAAAAATGAAAGAATTTGCTGAGTTACTTGAAACTGACAAACAAAAAGTGCAAAATGATATGGAGTATGTTTATGTGTATGCCAGATGTCTCTCTGCGGATACACAAGTTCGCAATATTTCCTTGTGTGTCATGGTCGCTCTTGCCTTGTGTTAATGACAACGGAAATCTAAAACAAGTCAAACTTTCACGGATCTCGGTATGTTCTGTATTGTGAAGTGCAGGCCAGATACGGACTCTGTTGTTGTTTTTGCAGTGGCAAGTGGTGGTTGACCAAGATGCTCTGCTGACCCAAGAAGACGTTTTCATATCATACAGATCAGAAATGATATATAGCCTATAGCCTTGACCAATTATTTGTAAACAACAAAAAAATAAACAGTCTTATCCGAACGTCTATGAGGCAAAAGTGCTATTTTTGCACTGGAACACTATTTCTGAGTGAATAATATCGAATCCATCGAAGCAGCATTTTCAGATTCTATTGCGATCAACCATGCCTATCACATGCTTATGCGGCAACAAGACCGAAGAAAAATTTACGACACGTTCGTCCTCTAACAAGACCTACAATGCGATACTCCTGGCTGCATTGAACAAGTACTCATCAATCATATCAAACGAAGTGGAGTGCTTTGCAGCCATGAGCACGTGTAGAAGATACTATTGCATCAGGCACTGCACCGACGCTGTAGGTCTTTCAGCAGTTCAAAAAGAAGTACAGTAATTTGTTGTCCAGACGCAATACATTCTCGCGGAAGTGATTGCAAGCGGCGGAAGACTGTCCGAAACGCTAGATCATGTCTCATACATCAATCAGAGTGAAATTTCTGAGCATATTCTAGCAAGCGTCAATGATGCCATAAAGTCCTTTTCGGTCAGTTTGCCTAGAAGATGAAGAAAATCTGCAGCAATGAAATTTTCTAGAACAACATCACAGTCACCAACTATGATCTGATGCGTTACCTAAACGGACAATTGAAGAAATACTATCATGAGGGCAGGTGGGAAATCCCTCAGCTCGCAAATCTGGCAGAAGCTGATTATCTGCAGGTGCTTCCCCCCCCCCCCCGATGATTTAGGCTATGAACGCGTCATATGATATTCAGCCAATAACGGAAGCCGGAACATCAGGCACTCAAAACTTCGACTTCTCCATGGATTATGAGATGCTGCAAGCGCTTTCTGCAGAAACACAGAACTTAGGATCTCCAACCAAAACTGCTAGCAGCCTTCTTAGCACACCATGTGTGAAGCATACAGATTCAGGATCATCGAACAAGACTGCGGTTAGAAAGCATACTGACATCAATTCCAGCAAACTCCATCCACTAATCCTCATTCAGCTCATTTCAGAGCGGCTCCTACTTTTCGCCCGGGAAGGTGCCAACATCTGACAGCGAAGCGGCACACGAATTGGAAGAAACTGACCCCGCCCTGCTGGACAAATATTTTATTGTCCAAGGGAAAAAGCTCTTAGAGCTTTTCAACCTCAGCAGGTGCGGGTGCAGCAATGGCACCGAACCCGGAGATGTGTGCCTGGAAGTGCACGCGTCTGCCGCTATACCAATCATCAAGTACGTCACCAAAGGGCCGAAACCGGAAGTGAAAAAGTGGGAGGGCCAAGAAAAACTTGTAGAAGATGTACACAAAAAGCTGTACAGCGGAACGACCCTAGCGTGCGCAGCCGCGATAACGACAGGAGCGCGTTGGACTGTAATGAATTCAACTATCTTTTGTTTCCTTTGTAGTTCAATCTGTTCAGAAACTGAACAACTGGGCATCAGAGATGAATCTGCTGTTGCCGTGTAGTACGACATTCTACAAAAATTTCAAAAGAATAATACCGTCGATCGAAACGGTTTATGACAAACATGAAGCACAAACTATCGTGCGTATCAAGAACGCTTATGAGGTAAACCAACTAAACGGCGAATCAGCAAACTACAAGATTCCATTGTGCCACATGTTCAGAATGAAGTCCAGCCCGGATGGAATATAGCCATTGACGGGGCTTACGACAGCAGAGGCCACAGTGCGGACTTCTGCAAAGTCCTCGCCATCGATCTGAAAACTGGACTATGCGTGCATACTGAAGTTGTGCACCGGTCAGAAACAGGTATCGCTAGAGAAGAACCCATCCCACTCGGGAACTCAAATTAACATTGTAGGTGGTAAGAGTGGACGCATGGAGAAAGCCGGCTTCCACCGCATACTGCGATGGTTTAGATCAAAGAATATTCCAATTCACTCGATCTCGACCGATCGCAGTTACGCGTTCAAGACAGAGATTGAGTCTTACAACGCTGAATATGGAGATCAGGTCAGGTGGTATGTGGACCCCTGGCATCTAGCAAAGTACCTAGATAAAACCTTGCGAGCGGTAAGATTGCAAATCTCGGTCCCACTCTCTCAAATACACAGTTAGGTCGAAAAGAGAAAGGATTGCGAGGCGATTCACGACTGGAAGGACCATATAAAGGCCCATCTCTACCACTCTATAAAACACGGTGCTCAAAACAACAGCGGAGAGGTAGTGAGGCACTACTTCAATACGTGCATCTATCATGTGGCAGACATACATCGATGGCCTCAGGTGAAATACTACCTCGACCACGGACGCTTCTAACCTTCTTTTACAGAACACGCTCACAGGAGATATAACCCATTGTGACCACCAAGGTCTACTTCCTGAAGACCGAGAAAATATCACCTGGGGAAGTTTAGCACACGACAAGCTAAAAGAGGTTATTCTCCAGGATGCGTTCCAGAAAGACATCGCACTGGCTAGTCCCTATGGTGGGACTAGCCAGTGCGAGTCCAAAAACTCGCTGGACCGTATCTATGGTCCAAAAGAAGTCTACCTGTGAGTACCACAACGCAGAACCCTGTCCTCCAAAACAATTCCATTTTCCCCATTTTTAGGCCATCATCCACATACTCGCTCTATGCGAAATTGTCGTCACTGCACAAAAACGCCTTACGAATAGCAGAATTGGGTGGGGAAAGAGTAGAACAGCGAGTGACCGTAGTCCACCGAAAATTCAGTGAAAGGGAGAGTCACATCGAACGCAAGACGCCTGTTGAACATATTTGGCGTAAGGAAATCTGGATAGATTTCCTATCACACTACAACGAACGAACAAATAATGAACAGGATATGGAGTACGAAGAACTTGTGACATAATCGGTAGCCATACCAATGTGTAATCATTGTAAAACGTATATATAATCATAAACATCAACGTAAAAAAGTGGAAAAGAACTCAAAAGCAAGTAAAAAATTGAGACACACCTCGATTAGATTTCGTTGAGAACGTTACAGGAAATAGTAGAAGTAATGGTGACCGTCAGATGACCGTCGGTTTTTCGACTGATAGTCATTGTGTCCCTCAAACAATTTCGGCATTTTGGAATGTACAGCAATCACTGAAATGAGGTGACTATATTGACAACGAACATGTCTTCATGTCCCGCAAACCTTGTTGGTGTGCAAACGCCCATTGCATTCTTTGCGGCAGTCTCCCGACTCTGCAGCAACCAAATCTCATCGAAGGTATGTGAAGCGGGGCAGCATGATTCCGCAACACGTCCTAAGAAACATAGCAAATTCCGCTACAAAATCCATAACTGCAGGTACCTGTGCAAAAACAAGCGTCCGCTCCAGTTCGTATTTCTGCAAAACGTAAGCCTAACGTGACATAACTGACAAAGCAATCTGAAAACCAATCACAATGAAGGAAACTCTGAGACAATTGATTGTAAAGCAATCTGAAGTAATAGAATCTATGTATAGGCTTTCGCCCGTACTCACCTATGAAAAGATGCAGGCGTACACCACCGTTCGGCATGTACAGCGAACAAGTCAGTGAAACAGCGCGTATAAGAATTTCTACGTTGCACAAAAAGCTATCTCGCGCTGAAATACAAAACAGACACAACTCTAAACCATAGGCCAATAAAAAAGAAGTAGGACAAAAGAAGGCTATGTCATTTCTATAACACAACATACCAGGGTAACTTTTCTTGCGATGCTGACAACCAGAACATGGCACGAACATCTAATTCATCAGCAGCGACAACATTCCGTAAATTGATAACAACAACTTGGAAGGCTCACTGAAGGGAAAAGATAAACAAAAGAAGATCAAGATGCAGGAACAAGAGAAGCATAACGCAATAATAACATTGGAAGCTAAAGAATAAGACGATGAGGAGTGTCGGCGCAATTGCGCCCGACGACTTTTCAGATGACGCATAACAGCGAACCCCGAGAGCCTGCGATATCGTACTCGTCCACCCTTCTCAGAAAGGGTTCTCCAAAACGGAGAATCACGGGGTTTTCGCGGATTCTCGACCTCATATTCAGAATCAGGGACACGAGAAAGCCCTGAAACGCCAAAAACCTGGAAGTCGAGAATCTGGGTGGGCGGTGCCTTTAAGTAGGAAAATCTGCAGTTTATCAGCTGGATTGCAAGCGACGGGGTTTCATCTTTTGGCTTGTTGCTGCTGAAGCAAGTCCAACATCGACGTTACTGCAACCTGAGCTCAAATTTCTCCTAATTTCTTCTACAATGTCCTCAGAAGCATTAAGTAAAGTAAAGACATTGTTTTTATAAAGAGGAGTCCTTATTTCATGGTTAAACTTTCTAAACATCGTAGCATTCAAGTAATTACGGAATCACCCTGCAGAAATTGAATGCGACAAGCACCAAAGCTAATTGTCGTTCTAACCAAATCAGGAAAATCTTGTGCTAACATACTGTAACAGGCGCTATAATTGGAATCAGCGAATGCTGATTCCAAATACGCTGTCCCTTGCGGGACATTACTCTAAAAAGAGTTATGAGCTTTTACCTGTGCAAAATTGCCATACTATCCAACATGAGAAGGCTGCCTGTAGATAGAAATCTGCGTAAAAATGGTGCCGAGATACTAGGATACTATCAGATTGAGTCTTTGTCATTGACAAGAAACTTTACCAATAAATTAGCACTTAGATGATGGTACCGTAATGCTGGTATAGGGCTGCGCGACGAATACGCAACATCGTATGCGCGAGCGCGGCTTTATTAGCCGCAGAGCGCATGAGGCGCTGCTTTTACAACGGTGAGGATACGCGCACTGCCTTCGCGCCCGGTCAACTAACACTGCGCCTTCGTCCTGCAGTAGCTTTTAGGTCAAAGAGCATGCAAATTTAAAAAATTAATAACTCGCTTAAAGGCACCGTCCACCCAAAATGTGGTCGATGAGATTTTGATGCCTAACAGTAGTGGGGCCCCCAGCTGTATACTTGCCCAACTCACGCTGCCAGAAGTTGCTTCCGAAGAGAGAAAATTGCCTCAAAATTGCTTTGGGTGAGGGATTCGTAACGTTGGCTCCTCCCCTTTGAGTAGGTCTGACGTTCGTCCCGCCCATTTGAGTGCACCTAATCAATCACCGTCCCGCACAACTCGCCCTGCGGGCTCTCCGAAACGGGGTTTGTCTGGGTTTCGCGGATTCTCGACTTGATATTCGGAATCAGGGACATGAAAAGTTTCCGGAACGACAAAAACATGGAAGTCGAGAATCTGGGTGGACGGTGCCTTTAACCCATTGACGACGATGTGGACCACCGGTGGCCTACGCACTTTTTGCTGCCAGGGACGATGTGGACCACCGGTGGCCCACAGCCCTTGCAAAATCATATGCTTTCCAGGCCCAGCATTTTTTCCACAGTTCAGTTTTTCTTTTAATTTTTTGCACTCTTGGAACCTGTGGACTTCGTCGTCCAAGAAGATATTTGTAGTCGTTTACAAAACAACTTTACATCTTGTGAATACTCACAAAACTTTCCCACGCTGAAAGTGTTGTGCAAAATCGCGTCGTCCCACAGCGCCGCCATGCAAAATTAGGCGTCGTCGTCAATGGGTTAAGGATGTGCCGCAGCTGGAACCAATCTATATGGAACTAGCGATGAAGCTGATTCCAACCATACATGTTTAGATATGAAAAGCCTTCCCTGCTTAGATTGAATCCTAAACCTGTTAAGGACCGGGCATACTTTAAGCGATTTCAGTCGCGACGCGATTTGGCAGTATTCCAACTGTCCATAAGTCGCTGTAAGCAAATTCTAAATGTACAAAAGATAGAGCATTTCATCAACCACGTAAGTTATACACACTATGCATGTGCAGTTTGCTAGTGTTGGATATGAAGACTTCTGGCGAATTGCCAAATCGCGTCGCGACTAAATCGCGTGAAGTATGCCCGGCCCTTTAGAGCCGCTGTAGGAAACAACAGATTTCTCCTCTTGGAATATACTAGTGGAACATTATCCTTTTTTCCGTTAACGTAGCAGATTTAACTAAGAGATTTAGGAGCTGCAAAAAGCAGAAATTACTTGCTCCCTTTTGTTGGGCTCCCCAAGACACCACTATGTCCCCTTTCTCTCTTCTTATACAATCTCAGAATGTGACCAAGAGTACATCCGTGCTTTATCTTGGTCATAATTTCAAACAACAGTGGGTTGAACTCCGAACAATAATTTACTTTGTTAAGTTGTTACTACATTTGTTTTCTTTCATCATTTTTTTTATCTTTTCGTGTACACTGAATAAACCATTTAGTTGCAGCGGTTTGCTGTTATGTTGAGTTGCTTTTCATGAAAAACCATTTTCTGAATGAAGTAATCGACGCTTTCATTGGGAATTGCAAGTGTCTTTAGAGCTTCTTCTAAAATGTTGGAGTACCCCAGACCACGGATAAATCTGTAAAGATATTAGAGTATCGTATTATATATTTTTTACTTTATGTAAGCACTATACTTGAGGGAAAATCGAATTGTTTTTCGAATATTCGAATATCGAGTATATTCAAAAACTAAAATTTCGAATATTCGACTGTCGAATAATATTCGAAATTCGAGATTTCGAACATTCGATTATCGAATATTATTCGAATAATTGAATGTCTATGTGATATAATAACATGGCCAAGCGCATAGTTTACAAGTACTGTGGGTCTTTATGGTTCCCTTATGCGACTAGTATTCTGCAGTGCATGAAGTATGTCTCAGCGCGCTGCGCGGACTCTCTACATACAGCCCGTGCTGTCGACAACTCGACGATACACATATAGTACACACATTGTTGAACTATGTAAGTGCTATACACACAACTCTCGAATGGGCACTCATGGCAATGAGCAATCCCTCTCTTTGGCAGTGCGATAAGCTAGACCACTGATGGAAATGCTATACAGTGACTGGTTCTACCATATCTTTGTTCTCACACTACAATAAACGACGAACTTCTTGACCCAACACTAGTCCTTTCGGTCATTAGTGCAATTACTTTGACCTTCTTTTCCAGATTTCGACTGAATCGTACCGTAGCTTGAAAGAGGCGGTGATCGGAGCCATTATAGAACGATGGAACCGCTGAGACATCGAGCAAGCTCCACCTATGGCTGGTGAGAATGTGGCTGACTTCGCGAGAGTCGTTCCGCCATTGGGCGATTTTCGTGTCCACCGGCGATGTTCTTATTTCATGAAGATGGAATTTCCATGGAAAGTCGTGCGGCGGAGAGAACCAACGAGACGGTTGCCGTTTTTGTTCCGGAGCCCATATCCATTCCCGATTCTGTATCCCTTTTCTAGCATCCCATTTTCCGTTAAAATCGCCCATAGCAAACTTGTAGGAGGACTTTTCGTTGAGGACGACCTCCTTCACATTTCGTAAAAAGCATCGAGTTATGATTTGTCAGCTGCTGATGTCGCCCTCACGTAGCTTTTCTGATTACTACGTATTTTTGGTATTTACAGCTTGCCGATTAGAAAGTGAAAAAAAAAACCTAAAACCTTACCTAAATGAATGCGGATAAAAATGATTGTTTTTGAATTTTAAATGTGCTTAATTCATAGTATGGGACTGATTGTAGTGCGCTTGGCTCACTGCAGCTAACATACTCGGCAGTCTAACAGCATGAGAAAAATCACTGCTAAGGATCCGGGCTTACCTCGATTTCAGTCGCGACGCTTTACAATACTCCAGTTGCTTATAACTCGTCGCAAACTCAATTTAAGCACACGAAAAATAGTACATTTTATCGACTCGCAAAAGTTGAATACGCCAAGCACTTGTGGTCCGCGAGTAATGGCTTTGAAGTGGCAAATGGCCAAATCGCGTAGCGACTGAAATCGCGAGAGCCATGCCCAGAGCCTAAAGAGTCATTTTATACTCCTCAATCCCCCCCATTCCGCAAATGTGTCGCAAACTTTCTGAGGGTGGTCTACACAAGTCACAAGACTGCGACAGCGACTTGTATTTCCCTGCAAATTTGACATGAATTTTAGTGGACGTCACACTTCTTTTTAAATTTCAGGAAGCATCCAAAGACTACCTCCTAGTAACTCTATTTGATATGAGAATCCAGGGTTGGTAGTAATCTGGTTAACCTCCGAGTTTAGAACCCGGCGGATAACTCTGATTTCCGTTTCTGAAATTCAAGTTTTGCCTATTAAAGCCCTTGGTTCTGCTTTCAAAATTCCATGTTCCAACTCCCAAATTCTGAGTTGCGATCTGCTGTTTGAGGAGTTACGCATGTTACTGGGAAAGCGACGGTCAAGTTGAGACCCGCCTGTTTGGTCTAGCGCGATGATCCTATCCGCTACCACTAGGCCGCGGCACACCCTTCAACACCCTTCACCCTTGCTCTGCTTTGATGTATTCGCCTCACTAACACGAGGCATGTCAAAACTTGTTATATGAGAGACTTAATGATTTTCATTTTCATCGAGGAATGATGGCTTATTGCACGGAATGGTCTACAGATAGAGAAAGCAGATAGGGTACGCAATGAAAAGAATGGACTATTTATAGTCCACGACTTACCGGATGCTCGCCGTAATCTTGCTAGATGACACCATCACATGAAGGGTTTTGTGAACATGTGGTCAGCGCGCCGTAAATCTTAACCAAATTCAAGCCAATTTTGTGCTTTCAACCCACTTACCTTATATCTACCGTAATTGCACCATTGTACGCAATATATAGGCTGTCCATGACCTGGACCCCGAATAATCCCAGTGTACTAAGTATCAGTTACCCTAATTTCACGACTACATGACGCACCCCTTTTTTTCTAAACTCGATCAGTCTGAAAATCCAAGAAGGTTTGCGAGTAAAAGACTCTCTACCGTGCTGCTTTTTAACTGAGAATTGTGTGGGAGAGCGACCATTTCGCAACGCACAGTGGTGCGGCGACGCTGCTTGCTTTAAAAGTGAAAGAGGTGCGTCTTGTACTTGTGAAATTCCGTGATTGGCCGATTTACCATAAACCTACCGTAACCTCGGTAGATGTCACCATAGTAGAAATTGAATACTATATTAGTGATTAGCGCGTATAACTCCACCGATCCAAGTATAGCCAATTTCGTGGTTTTCCGTTGTCTACTGTAAACTTACCTTAACCTCACTGTATGACCCCATGGTGAAAAATGGATAAGTGTTCAAAACACCGAATGAATCCTTGGGCTAAGATTCCACAAACCTTCAAGATTTTGTAAATAGCGCATCATCCCACCCCCATCATGCTTGCTGAAACTACCACCAGAATGTCCGGAAGACTTTTTAGCTGTCCTTTCTTCTTCTTTTGTGCACTATTTTTCGTTCTCTGACCAAACTCAGAGCTTCCTCTGATAAAGAATGCTTTCTAAGTTAGCTTGGCCGTTTGGCAAGAATCGTACATATTCTGAATCAACTTCGAGCGCTAATTCCAAAAATACTATCCTGCACAAAATTGGCATGCTACTGAACATCGGAAGATAGCCTGCAAGAAATTTGCAAGACAAAAGGTGTCATATCGAAATCACAAATCTAGTCTTTTCTCACTAAAAAGAAGTCAACGCGAATGTATCAGCACTTACATGGCGATGCCGTGATGCCACCTCTACCCAGATTTTCGACTTCCACGTTTTTGTCGTTCCAGGGCCTTCTCATGCCCCTGATTCCGAATATAAAATCGAGAATGCTCGAAAACCCCGAAAATCCCCGTTGCGGAGAACCCACAGGCCGGCTTTCCGGAACGGTGATTGGATGGACGCGCACAAATGGGCGGGCATGGATGGGGGTCCGCATGCATCTTCGCTATTCCGAAGAGATTTTCTCGCTTCCGAAGCGGCATTTTGCGCCGTGACTTGGGCATTGGATTACCAGGGGGCCCTACCATTATATGCTGCCAAAAGCTCAACACTCTCAACTTAGAATGGACGGTGCCTGCAAGGGGGTTAAAAAGGTGCGCGTTAGCTTACAGAAATTTCAGAATTAACTCAGAATTTCAGAACACTTATAACTGTGTGTTTTGACAGGTTGACTACCCCAGATTGTTTTTACCTTTTTTCTCGAGACCGAATTCTATCCAGTAACAGGTATCTCCTCTAGTCTAAAGTGATACTCAAATACAAAAAGATGCGAAATGCTCAAAATAATTATGCTACAAATTCTTCTCATGGACATACTTCTCTTGACAGGTGGCAGTCACTCAGGATCCTTCAATTTTAGAAAGGTTACAATAAGGCGAATCTCGAATTCACTACGATGCTACGCTTTAGAAAATTCTATCAAGTAGACAAGCTCTTCAAAATAAATAGTTTGTTCAGCAATAAACTCAATGGTTATAGGCTTATCGATAAGAAAAATTGATATGTGATTTATTACAACTAGGGAAATTTCGAAACAGACTCATTCTCAAAAAGTCGTCAGTGGCAGCGGTTTGATGAGCGACGCTTCGGACTCTACAAGCAGCTTTGATGTGAGCAAATCCGCTTCGCTATTCACTTTGTTATTGCCAACGCCTTCTATGGACACGTAGAAACCCTCAGCAAAGGCGGTCTTTGTATAAATAGACAAGATGGCCGCCTTTTTATAGGTATTGATAGTTGCCAATTACTGATACAGCATCCAGAAAGGTTGATTCTGAATTTCGGTGCTAGTTCAACTCACTAAATCCGAAATTCTTTGACTGCTCGAGACATTGCCTAGATGACTAGGTCGGGACACAAGCATACTTATATGCCCTGTAAAGTTGTTAAGTAAGATTGTAGTGTTTACAAGCCTGATGTAAAAGTTCGTATATTTTCTCAAAACTTTGATTAATACGCTTCGGAGCAATGGTGCACATGGTGCAGCGCTCTTTTTAGGCTCTTTTTGTAGTTCACGGGAACTTTTGTCATGTCCAAAGATGACAAATCAAAGGCCTAGGTTCGGCTCTTTTGGAAGACTTTACAGAGCTGTTCCGCCAATGTTCTCTTGAGTTGTACACTGACAAATCGAAGACAGCTGCAAGATAGTGCGGCGACGCGCGCTACTTCGCAACTTTGCCTCAGTTTACAGAAGGAAACGTTTTTGTAATGGCGATGTGTGTCATGTGGTTATAGTTATAGTTAAACCAGTCATATTTGGTTTCATCTGAAATTAGAATGAGGGATCTTTATTGGTTAGCGAACTAAAGTGCAGCCTTTCTTGCCGAGCGAGATCTCGCGTCCAAAATGTGCTAAAGGCAATGTCCAGGGGGGGGGGTATGTATCAATTGCCCGTCCTGGTAAGGATTTCTATTCGGGTAGTATCCTCTTCATAGCTCGGTGTTGTGAGAAGGTGTGTTTTTTCTTGTTTGTCTGTCTTTTAGGACTATACTACCCTAAAATTGTAGCATAATAAATGACAGCACTTTGCTGATAAGCTGAATATTTCGTTATTTGTCCTCAGGAAGATTACGACAGTACGACTATTATGACAGTGCTGGGCATTTTTTTGGAAGTAATAGGTGAGAACTCAAGTGACAATCTTCGATGAGCCTCTGCCCGCGAGTAGGGGTTTATAAAAAACTCAAATTTCCAGATTTCGCTGTGCTACTGGAAACTTGGATGCTTATGAGGGAATGACACTTGGTGACCGTGGTCATTCGAAATGAGATGCATACTGCAAGACGCAATCTGAAACGCTGATTCCAAATCTGGCCTCGCTATTTGCGAAACGATATCTTCTCAAGGTAGCTATAAAAAATTTTTGAAAAAAACTTGTGCATCAATGGATAGTCGAGATCATTTGTAATCTAATTTACTGCTTGATGCTATGGAACAAAACCTTAGGCAGAGAACTGTTGTACATAGACTAATTGACTCAAAATTAGCAGTCAAAAAACAAAGAAAATTTTTCATCAATTAATTTGAGCCTTTGTGAAATGCATTTTATTTCGAAAAGTATAACTCCAGCCAGATAATCTTTCGCAGATATGGAGTTTTCGAACCAGCATTTGAAGGCACATCTATTGATGTAGGCCTCATCATAAATGGACACGGTCACCATGTATCTCTCATTTGTTAGAACTGCCATTGTAGATCAACAGCATAACTTTACAAAGTTTTCAGTCTTTTTGCAAAGATAAACGATTTTGAAAATGAGCCGTGGTCCCCTGAGGATCCCGTTTGGGATCATACAAAATACCGAAAATCAAGCTTATACAGCAAATACAGCTATTCATTATGACTCGTAATTTATGAGCCCCGCCCACTCCTCCTCCCGCCCACTGTAGCAATATCATTGCATGCCTATCTTCTTGCATTTCCGTTGTGATAGTCCAGAACGACTATTCGTGACTAACTATCACAACCGAAATACAAGTAGATCGGCATGCAATGAACTCGTGACACTTGTCTCGTAGCGATCGAATCGCGACGATGAAATCGCATGAACTCTGCGTAAAGCCCAAGGCCAACCCTTTTCGGATGAGATCTGCTCAGCTTTTGACGCGCACATGGCAAACACAAAAGAGCACATAGCGTTTACCTGTTAGTGCTTGCATCCGAAAAGAGTAGCACCAGGAACACTCATTCATGGTTCTTGAAAAACAGTCCAAAAAAGAAATCGTTGAGGAACTCACGCCTTCTATGTGGCATATTTGAAACAAGCGCCAGAGGAGGCGTGGATGAAGCAAAAAATGGAAGTCGAAAATCTGCTCGAACGTTGCCCTCAAGAAGGCTTTTCAGCAACGGAAAATGAGATTTCAGTTGTCGTTCCAGGAGTTGTGATAGCTTGTAACTTGCGGAATCAAAGTTTAGGTATCCTCTCCGATGTTATTATGGCAAAGAGGGTAGCAGGATGCTGCAAATCCACCACAGTACAAGTAGGAACAATGCACAAAGCATTGATCCGTAGTTCTAATACTTCGCACTGCAGGCATATATACTCTCAAAAGTATAGGGCATGTATAGCATTTTAGTATTATCTGGGACAAGCAAATGCTCACATTACATAACTATTATCAAGTACTTTAGGAAGAGTAGTCAAAAATCGTAATTCTTGAATGTTTTACAGCTATCACTATCTCCACCCAGCTACTCTGTACAGGAGGATCCCAGCAGCGGTGATTTGCGAAGCAGACTTCAACAGGTTGAATCGTCTGGTGTTTTTGATGAGGATTACCGCGCCATAGCATTGGATTTGACTTCAATGCAGTTTTCTTGCATTGCTGATTCGATTGCCAATATATGAATGATGACATGGGCCAAAAGGTCAACGCTGTCTAGGAGTTCTGCGGGGTGTTATCAAGATATCAACAAAGAGCAACATATTCTCCGCTAGTATAGACAGGGTCAGGCGGTGCGGTAATCCTCGAGAACAGCATATTCATTCAAAGAATTGCTCAACATAAGACCCGCATGTACGTTACATCGCCGTACCGGGGCGGGGGGCAGTTTAATGCAAATCTCCATATCCTGAAACTCCGGAGCTCTCGAGGTACGAGGTTCAACTGTGCGAGGTCTAACTATTCGCAGCTGTTTCTACTACCGTATAAACTACCGGTGCATCACCTTCGCTTCGTAGAGGCTCACATCGGTTTTACTATCCACTTGTCTTGCTCGTCGCTTGAGAGTGACTCTGGAACTTACCGCGCGATGCCATCACTATCAACTATCACAAATGAAATGCAAACAGCTACTCCTTCCAAAAGCCTTTTCACGTAAATCGGTGACTCTGAAAAAGGAAAGTTTCCTCCAAAAGATTAATTGCAAGATTTGAATCGTTACTGCGTCACTTTGGCTTGATAAGGATAAAAGCAATTGTGAGTTACTTTTTTAGCAGTAATCTTTTCAAATTCTGGTAAAGCCTTGACAAATTGACCATCTACGCAATTATTCCTTTTCGGGACTTTACGAGAAAGTAGAATTTTTGCTCACTTTTTGAGCTAAAGTCTAGGGTTGCAGACTTGTTGTTAAGCAACCTACCAACAACCTTATCTACAGAAAACCTCAATAATCAAAGCTGATGTTGTTGTCTGCCTGTCTGTCCTGTTTGTCAAGAAGTTCATAGCGAGAATTGCAGCCAAGGTCTTGAGCCGGTTTGCATCAATTACCTTACTGGCATGCATACCACCCTGCCAATTTTCGTGCTTATCCGATGCGTGAATCCTACAAAAATTGCGCGTCAAAGGGATATACACGATTTCAAGTCGCAAAACTCACTGCACATTTAAATTTTCGTGTATTGGAAATATGGCATAAAACTGGCTCAATCAGCTCAAAAATCAATCAAAAGCATAGTTTTCTGACACTAAAGTGGGTCACTGGAGTAGATGGAGTAAATCGTCAAATTTTCAAGCTTTCAACTAAAGAGAATGGTTAGAAGTCAAAGCGTCCGTACCCAACAAGCTGTATGCCATTCGATGCAGCATAAAACTCTGACTCGAAGACTATCTTCTTTATTTGCAGAACGCCTTTGTAAGCGTATTTATGAGCAGTTACTGCTAAGAAAGCGTGCATAAAAATTGCGAAATCAAGCTTATTATTCCTCTTTTGGTTCACTTTTAGGTATGGACCATTTGAAGTAACCCAGCTGGATGTTTTGGTTCAACGTTAAGCCGAACATGGCTCTGTATAGCCAAGTTCGCCCTTTACACCCACAATTTCTCAGCAAAATGATGGCCTTCAATGGCTAATAACTTTATTCACAAAAGTATTCTGCAGATAAGGGAAACAGATTTCGAGTCAGCGTTGTATGCCGCATCTAATGTTACGCAGCTTGCTTGAATTGCCCACTCTGAATTCTGACCATTCGCTCAGATAATCGCCGGGGGCAGGCGCTCCGCAAACTCGCGCTTTTCTGCAAGCGGTCAGCAGGATTTTGGGGCGTGGCCAAACCTTCAGCGAGCGGTACTTCCTTTACTGTCTAATGTTCTGCCAGCGAGCAGCAACACAGAATTTTTTGCAGGCGCTCGTCAAATAATCTCTTTCAGCAAACGCTGGAGGAAGTTTCAGCAGGCGCTCGACTCTTTACGCAGTTTCGGGCATACGTCGAGCACAGGTAAGACTCTGTGTGGCAGAGGTGTCACCGTTGGTTTAATTACTCAAGTTTGGGGTACTTTCTCTCAGCGGGAAGTACCTGGGGGCTGCGCGGTCCTCCACAAAAGACCGTGCGGCCCCCGAAAATTTTGCATATTCTCGCGGAAAGTCCGCGAGAATGCGGCCACTGCGCTTCAGCTAATCTATAAGGAAATTGCGATTGTTCTCCAAGCATTCGTCTGAAACTTCACCAAAATTCTTCCAAATATCTGCAAGCGGACTGCAAGAAATCAGCGAACTATTTTTCCGGTGCCCTCCCGCCCATAAATCCCATGGCCGCCTGCCCCCGGCGATTTCTGAACGGGGGTTATTTCAGACTGCCGCACTAACCGCAGCAGACTGCAGTTGATCGCACTGACAGCGGGCCCGCACAGATCGCTGTATCCTTTCGTGATGGTGGAGAGGATAAGTAGTTGTAGCTCAAACAGTCTCTTAACAATATATACCCCAATAGACAACACGAGGGGGAGTAAAATAGGTATTTGCAATGACAAAAGGAATCAGAACAAATGTGAGCATACTAAAGAAAAACAATCGCAAAAATTTTGATGAGAAGAGTAAGTTAGAACCTACGAACTTTCTAGGCGTAAATCACGGTGTTTTGATGTATTCGCATCTGTTTTTTCTTTTACGAAAGGATGCAGTGATTGTGCGGCCGTTGCAGTCAGCTGCAGTCTGCTGCAGTCAGCGCAGCAGTATGAAACAACCCTTCCCTTGTAAGAGTTGTTTCATAATGCAGTCGCTGCAGCAGCTGCAGTCATATTGGGACGGGCAATAGATATTGATTGATCGACTGTCGTTGCTGTAGCGTCTGCAGTATTAAAAAAGCCTAAGAAACTGAGGAATGATAAGCTTATGGTGGCACTGTATTTGTGATGCGACCCTTAATAAATCTAGCAACAATTTTGGATTGGCCATTATTCTTCAGAAAAATTTCTTTCACCCATTTAACATAGAAAACGTTTTAGAATCAGTAGCTGTTTACAGATGATTAGTGATGGTAAAAAAACGCTGTGGGTTCCAAAGCCGTCATCAAACGAACACGACGGAGTCATGCAGGTAATGTAACCAGTGCGAGTTTCCGCAAAAAAGAGATGACGCTTTGGTATCAAAAAATTGTTCGTATCAGAAACATGCTTAGCTCTGTTGGAGATAATCAATACACCTTTAAAATGTTTTTATTGACTTCGAATAAGAGAAAGAATGACTTTCAAGGAAAGACAGTTGACCGCAACGAATCATCAGGGAATCATATAAAAAGCTGGAAAATGCGGCTTGTACCAGCTGCTCGGTCCTGTTTCATATATTAGGTTGGTGCAAAAGTTTTGTCAGTTTTTTCAATCCATCGGCAAACACGCTAGAATGAAGATAAACAAACATTTCAAAATGTGTCCGATGCAGAATTTTTTCCTCTTTCCAGCTGCTTAACTCCGATTCTGTTTCGTTGCGAGATTGACGAGATACTTGCTGAAATTTACAACCACTCGTTTTTACCATGTCCAACTTTCGCTAATTTTTGGAATTTTTGTATGAGACTTTCGGAGGAGCCCTAATAACCAGCAGATAGTGCAAACCTTTTGCCAACTTATGCAATTTTTTTCTTTTTCTCAGCTGGTTTTTCTGATTTTTGCTAAATAATTTTCTTATGTTTTGGACACATTGCATAACCTGTTAATGCACCAAACACTGCAAAAGCTGCAGAAAACTGAGATTTCAACACACGGTTATTACTACCGCTACCATTACAAAGTAAATGAGCGATTTTCCCTTCAAATTATGAAGATTTTTAAACATAGGTTACGCCAGTGCGCACTCCTGAAATTGAGAAATACTGCGATTTTCCCCCACAAATTTGGCCTGTCTCGGCAAAAAAAGAATAGCCTTGGAAGGAGGAGAAAATTTTGCATCGAATGGTGACTGAAGTGTTTGCCATTTTGTGTTCTACGAGGTTAAAGTAGGCTGAATGGAAAATTTGGTCACTTCAAAAATAAATCGCAGGAATTCTGAAAGACAACCCATAAGCCTACAAAATATTGCTTCTGTTGGCAAAAGGTTTGCCCTATCTGCTGGTTATTAGAGCTCCTCCTAGAGCCTCATACAAAAATTTTCAAAATTGCCGAAAGTTGGACATGGTAAATAAGAGTGGTTGTAATTTCCGGCAAACATCTCGTCACTCTCTCACAACGAGAGTTTAGCATCTGGAAAGAGAAAGATATTCTGCATTGGATACATTTTGAAGCGTTTGTTTACCTTCATTCTAGCGTGTTTGCCGATGGATTGAAAAAACTGACAAAACTTTCGGACCCACCTAATACGTTCGTTGGACGCATCGAATGCAATAAATAAACAAATAAAAATTCGTAGCTTGCATAGAACTTTCAAAGCAGCCTAGTATATGCAGCTGAAGTATTTTTTCTTAGACTAGAATTCTTAAAATTGAGAAACTTTTAGTCTTTATCAAAGCAATCTGAGCTGTTCCCAAACCAGCAACTGTAAGTCAGGTACAATCGCGAATTTTAGCCTTTCACAAGCGTTAATATCCGAAAACATTGGTATTGACGTAAAACTATCACTATTTACCCTAACAAGAAAAGCTAAACTTGATGATTTTCGAAGATAAAAGTGAGGTACTGCATATGAATGTTTCTTATAGAGTCTACATGAGTGAGCAAGCTAAAATTTACGTAGAATTTTTGAACAGAGTTCCAATTTTGCCTTTTTCGAGCATTTGGATTGTTAAAATTTAGGGCTTCAAGTTGCGCGCGGTCAAAGATAGTGCGAATGTTTGAGCAACATCTTGTAGAGCTTACTTTGCAACTAATGGTACCTTAAAACAGACAAAATAAGAAGTATGGAACTTAAAGCGGTAAATTATCAAGTGAACGAAACTTATATAATAACCTAAACATGAGATATATCGATGTACTACTTAGACAATCGCTGGGGGCAGGCGGTCTGCAAAGTTTTGGGGGCGGTCAAAACTTTAATGAGCAGTACTTCCTTTGCTGCCGCATGTTCTGCCAGCGGGCCGCAATACAGCATTTGTGCAAGCGCTCGCAAATAACTTCTTTCAGCGAGCGCTGACCAAACTTTTAGCAAGCGCTCAAACTTTTTTAACGCAGTTTCGGGAGTACGCCGAGCAAAGGTAAGACTCTATATGGCAGAGGTGTCATCGTCGGTTTAATAACTCAAGTTTGGGGTACTTTCCCTCAGCGGGAAGTACCTACGGGCAGTGCGGTCCTTTACAAAGGAGAGGGCTCCCAACAATCTTGCATATTCTTGCAGAAAGTCCGCGAGAATTCGGCCATTGCGCCGCAACTAATTCTTAGAAAAACCGCGATTGTTCTCCAAGCATTCGTCTAAAAACTGGCCAACATTCTTCCAAATTTCTGCAAGCGGACCGCAAGAGATCAACGAACTATTTTTACGGTGCCACTTGCCCAAAAATCGCATGGCCGCCTGCCCCCCGCAATTATCTGAGTACTCAGATAACTCGCGGACTAGATATTCTCGCGGACTTTCCGCGAGAATATGCAAAAATTTCGAGAACCGCACGGTCCTTTGTGGAGGACCGCGCAACCCTCAGGTACTTTCCGCTGAGAGAAAGTACCTCAAACTTGAGTAATTAAACCAACAGTGACATCTCTGCCACACAGAGTCTTACCTGCGCTCGACGTACGCCCGAAAATGTCTAAAAAGAGTCCGAGCGCTTGCTGAAAGTTTGGCCAGCGCTCGCTGAAAGAAATTACTTGCCAAGCGCTTGCGAAAATGCTGTATTGCTGCCCGCTGGCGGAATATGCTACCGTAAAGGAAGTGCCGCCCGCTGAAGGTTTGGCCACGCCCCAAAATTCTGCTGACCGCCTGCAGAAAAGCGCGAGTTTGCGGACCGCCTGCCCCCGGCGATTATCTGAGTAGTTGCTTACTTTGCAACCACTGGTACCATAAAACATGGCGAAATAAGTAGAACTTAAAGCGGTGAAATATCAAGATGTAACGAAACTTATGTAATAACGTAAAATATCTCGATGCGCTGGTGAGTATTTCTTCGATCATGTTTGGACATATCGAAGAGTCATGACCGCGCCTACGATTATTAGCTTCTAGATCTTGACTAAGTCAGCTACACCAACCAACCGATAGGGAGAGCAGGGTCCCGGTGAAGAAGGTTTTAGTTATTTCTGACCTAGAAAAGTGAGGGGGGTAACTGGGCTTGAGATGAATGCTGACGCAAGCTTACATGTATAGTGGGAGCGGGAGTGAAAAGAAGGAAAATAAGTGGTACACAGGCGTAATATAAAGATTTCCTCAATACTTAGGCTTTGGAAGGTCATCCAACTGAACCTTTTTTTGACTTAGGAAAGCTTTATGTTTCATCAGTCGACATACAATTTGAAAGCTTGGAACATATACAATCGACATAAACCATCTGTTTCTTCCTATTCTCTTTGAAGCAAGATACGAGCAGTTCTATCTAGCTACAATATCAGCCAACTCTAATTAATAATCTTTTCAAACCAAGAAGGTCTTTTTCGACTTTTTTATATGATTCGAAAGCTTGAAAAGCCAGTAATTTAGTTGCTCTTTTATTTGTTACCAGTGCGTCACCTCTGCTTCGCAGAGGCTCGCACTGGCTCTACTATCTAAGCCCTACTCATTCTCACATAATGATGGCACTGGAACTCACCGAGCAATGCCGACTATCACGAACCAAATGTAAACAACTACTCATTCCGAAAGTTTTATATGTGAAATCGGTGATTTCGCATGAATGAGACTTTTTGCATGAGAACAAACGCAAATTTCTATAGGTTTTTGATTTTCCTATGGTCTTGACAGTTGCAATAAGAACAGCAGTCACCGTGAGCTACATCCTTGTGCAAAAATTTCGTCAGATGCTCTGGTAAAACCTTGGCAAATTAAACAATTGCGCAAGCAATACTTTTCGGCGCTGTTTTTGTAAAGTACTGGACAATTTGTCACTTTTTTGGGCCTAAGCTCGTGGCTTGCACATTTACTCAACATGAATATCCACAATCCTACAAAAAGTGGAATTACGGACCCAACTTTGCTCGTCAAATGCAAAGTGGAACCGTTTGACGCGCAGTTTCTGAGGGATCCACTCAACGAATTGGCTCGTGCTTTTGCATGTTGGACTTATATGCAGGTAGCATGCGCTGTGCAAAATTTGAGCCCAGGGGGTTGGCTGGAACACGCTCTACGAATTTCGTAACAGACACACTCACAGACACACACACAAAGTCACGTAAACATCCTTAGCCCGTTATTATAAGTAATGATTATTCTTTCTAGTGAAAGGAGATATGGTACAATTCTAGTCGGTAAACATGCATCCATCACTAGCTAGTCCAGATTTTCTACTCTTGCTCAACTCTTTCTTGCGACAGTGTGCATTCATTGATACAATGTTACTTATTCAAAGAATTAAAATTCTTTTGATTTTGGATTATGTTTCGTTATTAAGGCCACTTCGAGTGCGCGGAAGGTCTCAAGCATGCGTTTTTTCAACAAAACGCTGTAGCTTCGATACTCCCTTGCAGTTCTGATGTCTGAGGAGAAGAGCAGCTAACGTTTCCTTTCCAAACAGAAAGTGCCTTTGTACAGCTGCCGGAGCTACCCGGAGCTTCGTGCAGTCTTCTGAAGATGACCCGACACAAGCAACATCTAGTCGGACTTCGCAGCACGGATATGAGAAGAATGTCCCGTCTTCATGACCCAGCGGAATACGTTGCGAAAGCGAAACACCGATGGGAAGGTCACATAATGAGAAGAACGGACGATAGATGGACACTAAGAACATCTGAGTGGATTCCTCGCGAAGCCAAACGTCCTCGAGGAAGACCACCGACGAGATGGGCAGACGTGTTCGTGGAACGGATGGACCAGCTGAGAAATCAGCTGGATACGATTTTTGCACCTGGAACTCGTGGACGCAGCCACCGACGTCAGCAAGAAGATCGTGGATGTCAGAAGCGAGGGGCAGGGATCGATGGCACCTTCTGTACTGGGGCCCGAACGTCACGTGAGGACAGGCCATCTAAGTATCTAAGTAAGTAAGTAAGAACGGGCATCTGAATGCGTCTGAGCTGATCGCTTGAGACCATCGGTCTGCTAACGTCTTCTGGCCTTCACCTCCCTCTCCATCACCCTTCTTTTTTCTTTTCTCTCTTTTTTACCGTTTCCATCTGCCATTTCCCTATTATCGGGAACGAATGAATAGCACCAGCAACAGAAAAAAAGAAAACGGGAGAGAGAGCAGTGCACACCGAACATTCGATGAGAATGAAGCATTCTGTTGGTTTCGGGGGCTTTGCAATCGGAACAGATTGTGCTAACACTGACAGCTTTCATGAAAGAATCCGAAGCAACCTTTTCTCTTCTTTCTATCAGATGCTCTTCCTCCAGATTCGTGAAGCGGGGATAAAATCATCACAGTTCACTTTTGAACTCGTCCCAGGTTGTATCATGAAGAAATTTGATATTTCGCAAACGCTCAATCGCTTTGTAAAAGTGCTGAAATAGAATATAAAAATTTTGGAAAATTCGATTTCCAAAGCACAGGTGCGATAAGGTGAGAATGACTCCTCTAGGGTGAAGGGGGTCACAGTGGTCGCAGCCCCTCCAGGGTGAAGGGTGTAACACTTGGTAGAGAAATTATAGAATGTCGACGGGGGGGGGGGGGGGAGGAGAGCCATGGTGTTTTGTCATCATTTTTCCTAGTCAAAGTTCATAATTTATTTCTTACCATCACTGGTTATCTTTTTTCTGAAAACCGATGTGAACCGATGTGCAGCTGGATTAGCATACAATTATATTTCTGACCAGCACCTTGTATTTTTTAAACATTTCCTTTTCATTTTTTACATCACCCTGCCCGCTTTTGGAATTACCATAGAAGATGTGCATGCGAGAACATTTGTTTTGGAAAGAGTTAGACAATTTTTAAACATTTACGAATTTTTTAAAGGAAGAAGTTCGCAATTTCTGTAGATGAACAGCAACGTCAGCAAGAGAAATGCCTTTGAAACCACCTTGTCTTCCACTTTCAGGAAATTTATAGTTTGTTTGCCTAAAGTCTGTTGAAAAATTGCCTGGTGAAGAGTGTGGGTAGTGAATTCTTGATATTTACGAGTTTTTAGGATAAAAAAATCCGTACCTTCTGGAGATGAATATCTTGTACACCGCGATGGTCACCATTAAAACCGTCTCGTCCTGCGCTTTTAGAAAATATATACTTTCCTAGAGTCCGTTGAAAAAAGTGCCTAGGTGAAGGGTGTCCTAGTGATTTCTGGAGATTTTCGAGTTTTTAACATTAAAAAAAATCATAACTTTTGTAGATGAGCATATTTTACGGCGAGATGATAACCGTTGGAACCGCATCGTCCTCCGCTTTCAGAAAATATATACTTTGCCTGGAGTTCATTGAAAAAAGTGCCGGGTGAAGGGTGGGTGAGACTTTTATAATGGAAGTGCTCAAGTACAGGCTTTTTTACCATTGTAAAAAGACGTCTACGTTTATGTTGAAAACTCGAAAATTCCCGAAAATCACTAGGCACACCCTTCACCGCACTTTCTTGAACGGATCTCATATATGCTCTATGCTTTCTGAAAGCGAAGGATGATACGGTTCCAACGGTGACCATTTCGCCGTAAAATATGTTCATCTACAAAAATTATGAATTTTTTTATGTTAAAAACTCCAAAATGTCCAGAAATCACTACTTACACCCGTCACCAAGCACTTTTTTCAGCAGACTCCTCCATTCCTGTACGTAAACAATGCACGTACAAATATCTCCTTTGCTTAACCTTACCTCACTGCTGATTTTTTTCCTCGGCTTTTGGTGAAGGGGGTCACCTTGGTCTCGGCTCAGGGGTGAAGAGGGGGTGAGAAAATTCTCACACTATCGCACCTATGTTCAAAAGTAACCCTTTTCTGCTTGTTTCTACGATAAGTCATAAAACAGTAAAAGAGTTTTTGGAACAATTTAATGAGCTTTTTTTACATAGAATTCATAAAGTCAGAGCTGTGCTTCAGATGGCTTTTCCACTTCGCCACAAAACTACAACATCATTTTGACACGATCATGAATAAAACAGACATGATTAACGTAGACGAATACAACAGAACAAAAAAACATAGATAGACCATGAAACGAACTAATGACTCGTATTCTCCAAATCAGTGGCATGCTGTCTCCGCCCTGGCCACTGTGCACTGGAGCGGGGCTGCCATGGCCATACAGATTTTTTGGAAGGCTGAAGCTAGGCAAGAAGGAGAGAATGCGAAGAGATTTAAAGTCGCATTTGCAGCGTTTTTGACGTTAACTAAAGCTGTGTAAGCATGTAGAAAAATATGTGAAGGGATTCAAACCGATTGTTACTTGCTCTGAGCCAACCCAAGTGTTTTTTCAGGTGGCTGGCTACCCGATTCCGAATATATTTTGCGACGCCTTCACCTCACATATATCTTATATATAAAGCTGAATGTCTGTTTGTCTGTCTGTATGTCTGTCTGTATGTCTGTCTGTCTGTCTGTATGTGTGTACGTATGTTCCGAATAGAAAATTCCATTTCTGAACCGATCGGGACCAAACTTGGCACACATACACTTCGGGCCCCGGCGGGTGTCATAGGCTACTTTTCGTGTCGATCGATAACGATTTTATCGATTTTTTGCAAAATTTGAGCTACGGGGCTGGGAGTTGGCACAGGGGGGGGGTAAGTGAGCATGGGGATTCCGTCGTAATCAGCATGCTCGATTACACCCCTCTGCCAACTCCCAGCCCCGTAGCTCAAATTTTGCAAAAAATCGATAAGATCGACATCGATCGATAACGAAAAGTGGACTGTGACACCCGCAGGGGGCCCGAAGGGTATGTGTGCCAAATTTGGTCCGGATCGGTTAAGAAATGGAATTTTCTATTCGGAACATACGGCGGAGCCGGGTAAGCCAGCTAGTTATTCATAATTTTTCGTACACAGTTTCAATCCCTAATGCGCATCTATGCACCATTTTTTGGTATCGTGCCATTTTCCTCCTCGGTTTGAACAAGCCTCTCGTTTAATTCAGGGCACATTTTTGGATTTCCGGTTTGCAGGGAAGGTATACTGAAGCGGCAGATTGCTGGTTTGGTACAGAACAGGATTTTTAGGGCAGCGATGAGCACTTGCGACGTCTTCATCTGATGAGGAGATTGGAATGAAAGACCGATAGGGGTGATTGTGGGGGTGGGGGGTGGGTGAAAGTCGAGAGTATGTACGTGCAAGACTTTTGTGACAATAGCAATGGAATAAGTTTCTGAAGGGAGAGATGAAATTTTGTTGGGTCAAAGGCGTAAAAAGGCAAATTCGTCGATTTTTCCACTCGTTCGATTTTTATGAGAACCAAGTTTTAGGTTGCCTAGCGTGATCATAAGGTGTAAAAAGAGTTTGCCACTTCCCATATCTCGGTTTTGCACGAAGGGAATGGTGATTGTTATATTAGGTCGTTCCGAAAGTTCTTTCCGTTTTTTCAACATATCATAAAAACACATGGAATAAAGGCAGGAAAACGCTTCAGGCACTATCTGACGCAGCTTTTCTTCCTCTTTTCAACTGTCGTACTACTGTACCGCTTGCTATAGTGGTCAGTGAGATAATGGCCGAAATTTCGAACCCATGGTTTTTACCATGTCCAGCTTTGGCAATTTTTCACTATCTTCTTTTTTGACTTTTGGAAAGGCTTTGATAGCAGTCGGATAAAGTAAACAAAGTGCAATTTTATGCAATTTTTCGGCATCTATAGCTAGCCTCAAAACATTTTTAGAATTATTTTTCTGATGCTATCAAATTCCACTTTTGGGGATGCCAAAAGCCACAGAACATAAAACGGCGCACAACTAAGGTGTCGTTCGATGCAGCTTTTTCTCCCCTTTCTAATGACTACTTTCTCTTATTAGTTTGTGGGGTCTTTAGCGATAAAATTTCTATAAATCTTGATTTTGAACCCGCCTCATGATGTATCCGTGCAATGCAAAATCTTATATTTCGAAGCGGTAAACGCTCAGTTACTTTGTAAAAATAGTGTACAATCATAAACGACTTTTGCAAGTTTCGAAAATCGAAGATTTGTTGATGTTCAGAGCGTTGGTGTGTTTTGTGACCTCGAAAAAGTGAAGACTTCTGAAAAATTTATCTAAAAAAATGATGAGAAGCCGGCTGAAATTGCCAAAAAATTGCATTGCATTGCACTTTGTTCACTCTATCTGACTGCTATCAAAGCTTCTCCAAAAGTTGAGAAAGAAGATAGTGAAAAATTGCCAAATTTGGACATGGTAAAAACCCTAGGTCCGAAATTTCGGCCAATATCTCACTGACCACAATAGCAAGCGGTACAGTAGTATGACAGTTGAAAAGAGGAAGAAAAGCTGCATCGGATAATGCCTGAAATGTTTCCCTACCTTTATTCCACGTGTTTTTATGATGTGTTGAAAAAACGGAAAGAACTTTTGGAACGACCTAATATATATTAGGTTGAACCGAAAGTTCTTTCCCCCCATTTTCAAAAATTCATAACTTTTGATTTTTTCAACCAGCTTGGATGCATTTATTTTTGTATGAAAGAGCAACTCATGCTATTCATAATGACATCTTAGCTGCTTGCTAATGATCATCTATTGCATAGATAGGAGCGATAGAAGAAAATTAGTCAAAATTTGAATTTTCTGTGTAGGGTCATAAAAAATAGGAAACTTGCAAGAAAAATCGGAGCAGTCAGTATTGTGGGTTCTTTTACCAGCTCTTTCTAATGGTGCAAAGTTTGCGTCAATTGAGCGTCTCTATCAAAAGTTATGATTTTCGAGCAAGCAATACAAAAGGGCGAATTTGATTTATTTTGGCATTTTTCTGGGAAATCATAACTTTTGATAGAGACGCTCAATCGACGCAAACTTTGCACCATTAGAAAGAGCTGGTAAAAGAACCCACAATACTGGCTGCTCCGGTTTTTCTTGCAAGCTTCCGATTTTTTATGAACCTACACTGAAAATTCAAATTTTGACTAATTTTCTTCTATCGCTCCTATCTATGCAACAAATGATCATTGGCAAGCAGCTAAGATGTCATTATGAAGAGCATGAGTTGCTCTTTCATGCAAAAATAAATGCATCCAAATTGGTTGAAAAAATCAGAAGTTATGAATTTTTGAAAATGGGGGGAAAGAACTTTCGGTTCAACCTAATATATTAGGTCGGTGCAAAAGTTTTGTCAGTTTTTCAATCCATCGGCAATCACGCTACAATGAAGATAAACAAACACTTCAAAATGTGTCCGATGCAGAATTTTTTTCCTCTTTCCAGCTGCTAAACTCTCGTTGTGTTTCGTTGCGAGAGTGACGAGATGTTTGCCGAAAATTACAACCACTTGTTTTTACCATGTCCAAATTTCACTAATTTCCAAGATTTTTGTACGAGACTTTCGGAGGAGCCCTAATAATTACAAGATAGAGCAAACCTTTTGCCAACCTACGCAATTTTTTTCTTTTCTTCAGCTGCTTTTTCAGAATTTTGCCAAATAATTTTCTAAAAGTCTTCTGTTATGGAATAACCAGTGCGTCACCTCTGCTTCGCAGAGGCTCGCACTGGCTCGCTCTACTATCTAGGCCCTACTTATTCTCGCATAATGATGGCATTGGAACTCATCGAGCATTGCTGGCTATCACGGGCAAAATGTAAACAACTACTCATTCCAAAAGCTTTTCTATGCGAAATCGGTGATTTCGCGTGGGTGAGACCTTTTGCAGGAGGACAAATGCAAATTTTTATAGGTTTTTGATTTTCCCATGGTTTTGACAGCTGCAATAAGAACAGCAGCCACCGTGAACTACATCTTTGTGCAAAAATCTCGTCAAAAGTTCTGGTAAAAGCTTGGCAAAATGACCATTCACGCAACCAATACGTTTTGGCGTCGTTTTTGTAAAGTAATGGTCTTTTGATCACCTTTTTGGGCCTAAGTTCATGGCTTGCACATTTACATAGCTTAAACATCCACGACTCTGCAAAAAGTGGAATTACGGACCCAATTCTGCGGCTCAAATGCAAAGTGGATCCGTTTGGCGCGCAGTTTCTGAGGGATCCACTCAACGAATCTGCTCATGCTTTTGCTTGTTGGACTTTCATGCGGGTAGCATGCGCTGTGCAAAATTTGAGCCCAGTAGGTTGGCTGGAACACGCTCTACGAATTTCGTAACAGACACACTCTCACACACACAAAGTCACGTAAACATCCTTAGCCCGTTATTATTTATGGAATAATCGCATAACCTGTTATTGCACCAAACACTGCGAAACCTACAGAATACTGAGATTTCAATACTCGATTATTACTACGGCCACCATTACAAAGTAAATGAGCGATTTTCGCTTGAAATTACGAAGTTTTTGAAACATAGGCTACGTCAGTGCGCACACCTTAAATTGATAAATACTGCGATTTTCCCCCATAAATTTCGCCTGTCTTTGCAAAAGAAGACAAGTGTTAGAAGGAGAAGAAAAAGTTGCATCGATTGGTGACTGAAATGTTCAACATTATATGTTCTACGAGGTTAAAATAGGCTGAATGTAAATTTTGGTCATTTCAAAAAATGAATCGCAGAAATTCTGAAAGACAAGCTGTAGGGCTACAAAAATTGCTCCTGTTGGCAAAAGGTTTGCCCTATCTGCTGGTCATTGAGGCTTCTTCGAAAGTCTCATACAAAAATTTTGAGAATTATCTAAAGTCGGACATGGTAAAAACAAGTGGTTGTAATTTCCAGCAAATATCTCGTCACTCTCGCAACGAAACAGAACGCGAGTATAGAATTTGGAAAGAGGAAGAAATCATGCATTGGACACATTTTGAAGTGTTTGTTTATCTTCGCCGATGGACTGAAAAAACTGACAAAACTTTTGTACCGACCTAATAGGTCGTTCCGAAAGTTCTTTCCGTTTTTTCAACCTATCATAAAAACACGTGGAATGAGGCTGGAGGAACGCTTCAAGCGCTATCCGACGCATTTTTTCTTCCTCTTTTCAACAGTCATATTCCTGTTTCGCTTGCTTTTGTGATCAGTGAGATAATGGCCGAAATTTCGAACTCATGGTTTTCACCATGTCCAGCTTTGGCAATTTTTCACAATTTTCTTTTTTGACTTTTGAAGAAGCTTCAATAGCAGTCGGATAGAGTAAACAAAGTGCAATTTAATGGAATTTTTTGGCGTCTATTGCTAGCCATAAAATTTTTTTAGAATTATTTTTCTGATGCTATCAAATTCCACTTTTGGTGATGCCAAGAACCATAGGACATAAAACGGCGCACAACTAAGGTGTCATTCAATGCAGCTTTTCCTCCTCTTTCTATTGAGTATTTTTCTTCCCAATTTGGGGGGGGGGTTTTGGCGATAAAATTTCCATAACTCTTGATTTTGAACCCGCCTGAGGGTGTGCACGTAAAATGCGAAATCTTATATTTCTAAGCGGTAAACACTCAGTCACTTTGTAAAACTAGTGAGCAATCATAAACGACTTTTTATAGTGTCAAAATCCGAAGATTTGCTAATGTTCGGAGCGTTTGTGTATTTTGTGACCGAAAAAGTGAAGACTTCTGGAAAAGTTGTCTCAAAAAATACTGAGAAGCCAGTTGAAATTGTCAAGCAGTCGGATAGAGTAAACAAAGTGCAGAATGGAATTTTTTGGCAATTTCAACTGGCTTCTCGGTATTTTTTGAGACAACTTTTCCAGAAGTCTTCACTTTTTCGAAGTCACAAAACACACAAACGCTCCGAACATTAGCAAATCTTCGGATTTCGACACTATAAAAAGTCGTTTATGATTGCTCACTAGTTTTACAAAATGACTGAGTGTTTACCGCTTAGAAATATAAGATTTCGCTTTTTACGTGCACACCCTCAGGCGGGTTCAAAATCAAGAGTTATGGAAATTTTATCGCCAAAACCCCCCACAAATTGGGAAGAAAAATACTCAATAGAAAGAGGAGGAAAAGCTGCATTGAATGACACCTTAGTTGTGCGCCGTTTTATGTTCTATGGTTCTTGGCATCACCAAAAGTGGAATTTGATAGCATCAGAAAAATAACTCTAAAAAAATTTTATGGCTAGCAATAGACGCCAAAAAATTCCATTAAATTGCACTTTGTTTACTCTATCCGACTGCTATTGAAGCTTCTTCAAAAGTCAAAAAAGAAAATTGTGAAAAATTGCCAAAGCTGGACATGGTGAAAACCATGAGTTCGAAATTTCGGCCATTATCTCACTGATCACAAGAGCAAGCGAGACAGGAATATGACTGTTGAAAAGAGGAAGAAAAAATGCGTCGGATAGCGCTTGAAGCGTTCCTCCAGCCTCATTCCACGTGTTTTTATGATAGGTTGAAAAAACGGAAAGAACTTTCGGAACGACCTAATATATACAGGGTGTCCGTAAAGTACTCCGACTTTCGTTGCGTACCAGCGGCGTTCGACTGTCCTCTGAGCGCAACACGCAAACGCCGCTGGTAGGGTAGACGCACGCCGCTGGTACGCTAGGGTACTCCGCTGGCAGGAGAATGGTACGCCGTTGGTACGCCAAGAGGGTAAGCCTTCGGACCGCATATTCACCCGATTTTTGATTACTGTACCAATTGCAGCATTAGTTAGTTTGAAAATTATCGTCATATTTTATGCCCGAAATTAGCGCAAAATTTCCTGCTATTCCGATCGATGGACTTCATTGAATCGAAAGCAAAGGATTATGAGCCACTCCTACAACACCCAGCTAAGATGTTACCAAGTCACTCAATAGGAACAACAACTCCATCTTATTCCTTTGTCAAGTACTGAGAAGTACTAGCTACCCACTAAAATGCGGAGGCGGCCCAACCACTGCGCCGTATCCCATGCGGGTACGGCTTACGCTTACAGCGTGGGGTAATGTGATAGGACGCCGCTCGCTTGCTTGGGTTGATGGAACGCCGCTCGCCAAAAGACGGTACGCCGCTGGTAGGGCGCATTAAAAAACGCCGTTGGTACGCTAAGCGCACGCCGCTGGTACGCAAAGCCATTTAGGTACGCCGCTCGCACGCAACGAAAGTCTGAGTATGTATACACTGTTTGATCTTTAATATGTCTTTTCCCAAGAGGTCTTTTGCCTTGCTTCAGATACCATTTTGTAGAGCTGGCTTCAACTTAGATTTACAGTATAGAGCGAATCGCCCATTTCTCTTCATTACTGTAGGATTACGGTGGAAACTTCAAAGAGGGTTTCAAACCATGAAAGGCCATATTTTGCCTCAGAAAGGGAACAAAACAGCCTAAAAACTTTTACACTAGGCTAGTTAGAGTTGCTGATTCTAACTGTAAGGCTCCCAACTTATTATGATGCTTCATTGAAGAGTTATGCCAGGTAAGAGGTAGCGACCATTTTTTCAATGTTTCTAAAAAGTGCGGTTACACCGTTTAGAAAGCTTCACAATCTTGTGAATAGTTGAGTATTGATCTCAGCATCCGTAAAAATCCTATTACACAAGTTTTCACACTTTTTTGAAGAATTTTGGAACGGCAGCTTTTTCCACATCACCATATGCTTCAAGTTTCTACCGTAATCCTACAGTAATAAAGAGGGATGGGTGATTCGCTCCATACTGTAAATCTAAGTTGAAACCAGCTCTACAAAAGGTACCTGAAGCAAGGCAAAAGACTTCTTGGGAAAGGAGATATCAACGATCAAAGAGTGTATACATACTTTACGGACACCCTGTATATACACAGGGTGGGGCAAAAGTCTGGGAGCCTACTTTGCAGTGCTGTAAATCAAGAAACTACTGATGATCTTGACTCCAAATTTGTGCCACATATTGCTGCAATCATTCTCTACAAAACACACTTTGGCTGGCTGAAAATGCTTGCTATATGTTTTTGTAGGAGTTGGATTTATCAAACAAGTGCTCTGCAAAACGAGAAAATCGAAATTTTTGGTCTTCACAACTTACTTTTTAACTAACGATACAGTGGATATTCTAAAGCACTTCGATGCGTATAATGTAGAGGAGACTTTGCGCTATCAATTTTTAGCCGTTGCGTTTGTCAGATACTATTCTTTTAGAAACGCAAAATAAAAATTTGCGAATACCAGCTGCGTGCCAGCGGCCATTTTTCTTTAGGATAAATTTTAAAACTAAGGGGCACAGCAGGCACGAATTCTAGGCTATATTCTTTCCATGAGTCTTCTATGCAAGCGTGTACTGGTGTTTGATCGATCAAGCAATTTCAATACGTTTCAGATTACAGTTCTTCGCTCCCGTTCGCACAGTCGCATCCAGATTTCCAGTATACGAGTAACTTGCCTTTAATTAAAATTCTAAGAAATTTCTCCTAAACACTGCAAAAAAAATTTTTTTGCAGTGCGTTGTAGCCAAAAGCTTGCTCTATCACACCGCATATTTGCCTGGTGAAATAAATAGTTATCGTAAAAGCGTGGGACGAATTTTATCACCACTGTCTGCGTGCCACGACAGTCGGACTCGCCAAGATTTCAAAGGGCTGCTTTGAAGCCAGAAGAGGCAATCTCAAAATTTGAAAGCAGCGCTGTATTAGTAAAGGTTCGGTTTATGTGTGCACCAAATTTTTTGTTTCTAGGCACTTTCCTTCCGATTTTATCTGAAAAGGTACTAGGCTCCCAGACTTTTGCTCCTTTTGCCCCTGAGGCACTATTCTTTAGAGCGAGGTTTAGCTTATATAGATCTATAGCATGGAGCAAATCGTCGATCGCACTTCATTACTGTAGGATTACGGTAAGAACTTCGACAAAGATTTTAGGCCATCGGAGGCCAAATTCTGCCTCGAAATAAAACCGTACAAGCCAAAAACTTCTATACTACGGTAATGGAAGCCGCTGATTTCAAATATGAAATTTCCACTTTATTTTGACGCTTCTTTTCAAGGTTATCCCAGGTAACCTGTAAATTTTCAGCATTTGTCAGAAATGTGACTACACCGTCAAAAAAGCTGAAAACACTCGTAAAAAGTTGTGTAATGGAATCAGCGTGCACGAACACCTCAGTACACGATTTTTTAGATTTATTGGAAAAAATTTTGTCAAATGGCATATTTCACAACAGATCCACATGCTAAAAGTTTACACCGTGTTCCTACAGTAACGAACAGCGATCGGTGATTCGCTCTATACAGCAAATCTAAGTTGAGCCTCGCTCTACAGAATGGCCCCTCAAGCTCGGCGAAAGACGTGGAAGCAATGGAGTCATTAAAGATCAAACAGTGTTCACATTTTTTTTGGGACACCCTCTATATATATATTAGGTCGTTCCGAAAGTAATGTCGCTTTTTTCAAACGTATGCCACATCTCGTAGAACAAAGATATTTAAGAAATTCTGGTAGCATTTAATGCAGCATTTCATTCTCTTCCTAATGGTTATGAAGCTGTTGCAATAGAGTCAATGAGCTCCAGAAAAGAGTCGAAATCTGCGACCTATGCTTTTTGAGATGGCCAAGTTTCACAATTTTTCTAAAATTTTATAACAAATCTCAGAAGGAGCCCAAGTAATGGATGGATGGAGCAAACCCTACAGGAAACAGAACAACTTTTTTCTACTTCCCAGAGCTCGTCATAATTTTTGTACAGATTTTTTGATGGAACCACCGAATTTTAGCAGGCTCGTCTCAGACAAAAGTGCATTAAACACCAACAAATCTTCGGATTTTGAAACATACAAAGATGGATTATGGTTTGGCAACAATTTTACAAACCAAGCGAGCATTCACCGCTTCGGTTTAGCCACTTTTGGAAATTTCGGGTACACCTTGGGGTGCCTTGGAAAAGTTGAATTATGATGATTTTATCCCGGAAAACTTGATGAGTCAGAAACAAAAAACAACCGCTAGAAAGATGAGAAAAAGCTGCATCGAATGGCACCCGAGTCGCTTGCCGGTTGTTGTTCTGTGAGGTTTGACTTGACTAAATATGGAATTTGATGGCCTTGAGAAAGTGATTGTAGAAACTCTGAGAAGCAAGCTAAGGAAAAGAAAAAAATACTCTGTGTTCTATAGTGTTTGCTCTATCTACCTGTTACTTGTACTTTTTCGGAGATTAAGTACAAAATTTTAGAAAATAGCCGAATTTGACCATGGCAAAAAGCATAAGTCGCAGATTTTGGTCATTTTTCGAGAGCTCATTGAACTTTATGCAGTAAAAATAGAACGATTAGAAAGAGGATGAAATGCTGCATCGAATGCTTCTAAGATCTCTTGAAAACGTTGATTCCATGAATGGTGGCGTTTATTCGAAGAAAGCGACATTACTTTCGGAACGACCTAATATATTAGGTTGGCACGAATGTTCTTGCGTAATTCAAACAAAATTCAATAAACTTTCAAAGACTAAACCTAAATTCACAATCTTGTATGCTAAAAATATTAGAAGTCTCACGCCTCATGATGGAAGTTCAAGCACAACATTCCATGAGCTGGACATCAAGAACGAAGCTCTCGAATATGGGGCATCAAATTTTGCGATTTTGAGTTTGGTGGCAGAAAATCGCAGAATGCCGCTAGCTAGCCGAAAAAAATCTGTAGAATTTACTTACATAACAAAAGTCCATATGTTACTTTGAAAGGCTTTGATCTTGCATGGTGAAGCAAAAACAAATTTTGTGAAATGTGTCATTTTGCGGAAAAAATCCCCTTATCGTTCTAATTTTTCCACAGAAACACAGTTTGCAACCAGAAATTAGACATAGTGCTTATTTAGAGCCTTGCGACGTTTTCGCGATTGTAAAAAAGTGTTTTCGCCGGAAAACTGCGGACATGAGGGGATTTTTCCGCAAAATGACATAATTCACGAATTTTTTGTTTATGCTTCACCATGCAAGATCAAAGGCTTCCAAAGTAATATATGGACTTTTGTTGTGTAAGTAAATTCTACAAATTTTTTTCGGCTAGCTAGAGGCACTCTGCGATTTTCTGCCACCAAACTCAAAATCGCAAAATTTGATGCCCCATCTTTGAGAGCTTCGTTCCTGATGTCCAGCTCATTAAGTCTTATGCTTAAACGTCTTTCATGAAGTGTAAGGCTTCTGATATTTTTAGCATACAAGATTGTGAATTTAGGTTTAGTCTTTGAAAGTTTATTGAACTTTGTTTGAATTACGTAAGAACATTCGTGCCAACCTAATATATTAGGTCGTTCCGAAAGTAATGTCGCTTTTTTCGAATAAACGCCACCATTCATGGAATCAACGTTTTCAAGAGATCTTAGAAGCATTCGATGCAGCATTTCATCCTCTTTCTAATCGTTCTATTTTTACTGCATAAAGTTCAATGAGCTCTCGAAAAATGACCAAAATCTGCGACTTATGCTTTTTGCCATGGTCAAATTCGGCTATTTTCTAAAATTTTGTACTTAATCTCCGAAAAAGTACAAGTAACAGGTAGATAGAGAAAACCCCAAAGGACGCAGAATAATTTTTTCTTTGCCTTAGCTCGCTTCTTAGAGTTTCTACAATCGATTTCTCAATGCCATCAGATTCCATATTTAGTCAAGTCAAAACTCACAGAACAACAACCGGCAAGCGGATCGGGTGTCATTCGATGCAGCTTTTTCTCCTCTTTCTATCGTTTGTTTTTTATTTCCGATTCATCAAGTTTTCCGGGATAAAATCATCATAATTCGGATTTCCCAGGGCGCCCCAGGCTGTACCCGGAATTTTCGAAAGTTGCTAATCTGAAGCGGTGAATGCTCATTTGGTTTGTAAAATTAGTGTCAAACCATAATCCATCTTTGTAAGCTTCAAAATCCGATGATTTACTGGTGTTTGATGCATTTGTGTGTGAGGCGAGAATGCTAAAATTCGGTGGTTCCATCAAGAAATCTGTACAAAAATTATGACGAGCTCTGGAAAGTAGAAAAAAGTTGTGCTGTTTCCCGTAGGGTTTGCTCCATCCATCCATTACTTGGGCTCCTTCTGAGATTTGTTATAAAATTTTAGAAAAATTGTGAAACTTGGCCATCTCAAATAGCATAGGTCGCAAATTTTGACTCTTTTCTGGAGCTCATTGACTCTATTGCAACAGCTTCATAACCATTAGAAAGAGAATGAAATGCTGCATTGAATGCTTCCAAAAACTCTTACCTATCTTTGTTCCACGAGATGTGGCATACGTTTGAAAAAAGCGACATTACTTTCGGAACGACCTAATATATTAAGCTGATTCGTAATTAATGCACGTTTTAAATTACAACCGCAGTAAGTCATACACTTTTCATTCTTATATAGGCTTCACCATTGGATAGAGCAAAGAAGCTCTACAAGATGGCACTTATGTCTTTGCGCCATGCTCCCTCGCTCACATCAATGCTATCGCTATCTGGTATCCATATGTGCGATTGCCGTATTTTTCCCTTGACTAGAAACTGAGATAACGAAAATTTCCCTGATTTTCTCAAAGCAATGCTGAGCCGTTTTTGCATATGTAGTTCTATACTACAAGCCTAGGTAAGTATAACTGTAGATTTTCAGCCCAATCCAAGCGGTAGTTTTCGAAAAATAACGAATTCGGATTTTTTCCTTTCAGTTTCAGTGCTAAAATCGACATTTCTCGAAAAGTACCATCATAACTTATAATAACGGGCTAAGGGTTGTTTACGTTTGTCTGTCTGTCTGTCTGAATCTCTGTCTGTCACGAAATTCGTGGAGCGAGTTCCAACGATGGTTTTGAGCTGATTTTTTGCACAGCGCCTGCTACTAACATGAGAGTCTACTATACAAAAGCACTAGCGGATCCATTGCGTGGATCCCTCAAAAAATGCGCGTCAACCGGATCCACTTGGCTTTTGGCCAGTAAAATTGAGTCTGTTGCGCAACTTTTTGCAAATTTGAGGATATTTTTGACATGTTAATGTGCAAGTCATGGTCTTTAGCCTAAAAAATTGAACTAAAGTTTATTACTTTGCGAAAACGGCGCCAAAAAGAATTGGTTGCGTAAATGTTCAATTTGCCAAGATTTTACCCGATGGTTTGAGAAGATTTTTGCACAGATATGTAGGCTACGGTGATTATGGCATCTTAACGCGAAATCAAGCCATGAAAAGTCTGAAAACCGACTCAAATCTGCATTTGTTCTTTCGAGAAAAGTTTCGTTCATGCGAAATTACCGATCTCATATGGAAAAGCTTTTGGAATGAATAGTTGTTCACAAATCATTCGTGATAGTCTGCATACGGCGGTGAGTTCCAATATCATTATTGTGCGAGAATGAGTAAGGCATACAGATAGTAGGGCTAGTGCGAGCCTCTGCGAAGCAGAGGTGAAGCACTGGTTTGAAATAGGCTGAAAACCTACAGTTATGCTTACCTAGGCTTGTAGTATAGAACTACATATGCAAAAACGGCTCAGCATTGCTTTGAGAAAATCAGGAAAATTTTCGTTTTCTCAATTTCTAGTCAAGGAAAAAATACGGCAATCGCACATATGGATATCAGATATCGACAGTATTGTTGTGAGCGAGTGGGAGTTCCGTAGAAATTATTTGGACGAAGAACTGATTTTTTTCGTTTTTTTGGGCATTTGGAAATCTTTAGATTTTGAGTTCGAACTCTCCGTGGATTGAGCATGGCGCAAAGACATGACTGCCATCTTGTAGAGCTTGCTTTGCTCTATCCAATGGTAATTTGAAGCCTATATAAGAATGAAAAGTGTTTGACTTACTGCGGTTGAAATTCAAAACGTGCATTAATTATGAATCAACCTAATATATTACAATATATACACAGGGTGTCCGTAAAGTATGCACTGTTTTATCGTTAATATCTCCGTTCCGTTCCCAGGGGGTCTTTCGCCGAGCTTTAAGCACCATACTGTAGAGCTGGCTTCAACTTAGATTTGCAGTATAGAGCGAATCGTCCATGTTTCTCCTTTACTGTAGGATTATGGTAGAAAGTTGAAAGAGGGTTTTGGGCCATGATAGGTCATATTTTGCCCCAGAAAGGAAATAGAACAGCCTGAAAACTTTTACACTAGGCTAATTAGAGTTGATGATTATAACTGTGAAGTTCCCAAATTATTATGATGCTTCATTGAAGAGTTATGTCAGGTAAAAGGTAGCGGACATTTTTTCAATGTTCCTAAAAAGTGCGGTTGCACCGTTTAGAAAGCCTTGCAATCTTGTGAATAGTTGAGTATTGAACTCAGCGTCCATAAAAACCCTATTACACAAGTTTTCACATTTTTTTGAAAAAATTTTGAAACGACAGATTTTTCCACATTGACACCATATGCTTCAAGTTTCTACCGTAATCCTACGGTAATGAAGAGAGATAAGTGATTCATTCTGCACTGTAAATCTAAGTTGAAGCCAGCTCTACAAAACGGTGCCTGAAGCAAGGCAAAAGACTTCTTGAGAAGGGAGATATTAACGATCAAACGTTCGATACATTTTTTTGGGACACCCTGGCCGGTATAATCTACCCTACCTGGTGGCATCAAAGATGCCGGCAAGTTGGCACACATCGCGGAAAGATGCCAACTCCGCCGGCAGCAGTGATTGTAGGTTTTGATAATCTGATGTAACCTTAGCACGCACTCATTTCGCACATTGAGTTTTGATGACGCAGACAGCCGCAAAATTGCTACCTCGCGCGCGGTCGAACCTATGCGTGTTAACTTGAAGTGCCACCACGTTAACCATTCGACCATTCGGTCAGCCATTGCCCTTTGCACCAGCAGTAGGAGGAACTCGCTGGTGAATGGCTGCCTGTAAGAGGGATCGATACATTGCGTGAGAGACTTTGACCTGAAAGAACAGCTGATTGATATGAGCGAGAGAGCGGCGAAATCTGTGCAAACGAGATTTATAAGGGATTTCCAAAAAAGATGATGTTTCTTTATGATTCTAAGGCATTACTGGATTTTTTCACTGTAAGAAAATCGTCGTTCTAAAAAAGAAAAACTCGTATAATGAGAAAAATGATAGTTTTTTGATGAAAAGTAGAATTTTTGATGTTTTCGCCTGACGTAAATTGTGTGATATCGCCGCAATTCGCAAACTCGCAGACGCCGTCGGCAAAGGTGCCACCACCTCGACGTGGTAGGGGCACGTCGAGGTGCCGGCAGCTCGCTCTCTCAAAGGAGCACGCTATTTCCCGTGCTCTCTGACCTGCCGGCAGCTGCCATCGTAGTAATCCCCCCGACCTGGCGGCAGGTCTCGTCGGCAGGTTGCTGGCACCTTTCCGCGAGGTGGCCAGAAACTAAGAACCGAAATTTAGGCCGTCCCAGGCCTTTTTTCCAAAAAATTTTCTCGATAAAGTTGCCGCCTTGACTCTGTAGAAAACTTCATAAAAATCTGCGGCTCCAGAACTCCTCCTTTAGTAAAATATCTGGAATTCCAGGAGGAGCTGCCGGCAACTTCGCGATGTCAGTTGCCGGCAACCTGCCGGCAACTGACATCGCGAAGTTGCCGGCAGCTCCTCCTGGAATTCCAGATATTTTACTAAAGGAGGAGTTCTGGAGCCGCAGATTTTTATGAAGTTTTCTACAGAGTCAAGGCGGCAACTTTATCGAGAAAATTTTTTGGAAAAAGGCCTGGGACGGCCTAAATTTCGGTTCTTAGTTTCTGGCCACCTCGCGGAAAGGTGCCAGCAACCTGCCGACGAGACCTGCCGCCAGGTCGGGGGGATTACTACCGGCCCCTGTATATACAGGGTGTCCGTAAAGTATGCACTGTTTTATCAGTAATATCTCCGTTCCGTTCCCAGGGGGTCTTTTGCCGAGCTTTAAGCACCATACTGTAGAGCTGGCTTCAATTTAGATTTACAGCATAGAGCGAATCAGCATACTCACTGTTACTGTAAGATTACGGTAGAAACTTGAAGCATATGGTGTCAATGTGGAAAAATCTGTCGTTTCAAAATTTTTCAAAAAAATGTGAAAACTTGTGTAATAGGGTTTTTATGGACGCTGAGTTCAATACTCAACTATTCACAAGATTGCGAAGCTTTCTAAACGGTGTAAACGCACTTTTTAGGAACATTGAAAAAATGGCCGCTACCTCTTACCTGGCATAACTCTTCAATGAAGCATCATAATAATTTGGGAACTTCACAGTTATAATCATCAACTCTAATTAGCCTAGTGTAAAAGTTTTCAGGCTGTTTTGTTTCCTTTCTTAGACAAAATATGGGCTTTCATGGCTCAAAACCCTCTTTGAAGTTCCTACCGTAATCCTACAGTAATGAGAGGAGACCCGCGATTCGCTCCATACTGTAAATCTAAGTTGAAGCCAGCTCTACAGTATGGTGCTTGAAGCTCGGCAAAAGACCCCCTGGGAACGGAGATATTACCGATCAAACAGTGCATACATACTTTACGGACACCCTGTATATATACAGGGTGTCCGTAAAGTATGTATACACTGTTTAATCGTTAATATCTTTCTTCCCAAGAAGTCTTTTGCCTTGCTTCAGGTACCGTTTTGTAGAGCTGGCTTCAACTTAGATTTACAGTACAGAATGAATAACCCATCTCCCTTCATTACTGTAGGATTACGGTAGAAACTTGAAACATATGGTGTCAATGTGAAAAAAGCTGCCGTTCCAAAATTTTTCAAAAAAATGTGAAAACTTGTGCAATAGGGTTTTTATGGTCGCTGAGTTCAATATTCAGCTATTCACAAGATTGCGAAGCTTTCTAAACGGTGTAACCACACCTTTTAAAACCATTGAAAAAATGGCCGTTAGTGCTTACCCGGCATAACTCTTCAATGAAGCATCTTAATAAGTTGGGAACTTTACAGTTAGAATTAGCAACTCTAATTAGTCTATTGTAAAGGTTTTCAGGCTGTTTTGTTTCCTCTCTGAGGCAAAATATGGCCTTTCATGGCTCAAAACCCTCTTTAAAGTTTCCACCGTAATCCTACAGTAATGAAGAGAGATGGGTGATTCGCTCCATACTGTAAATCTAAGTTGAAGCCAGCTCTACAAAAAGGTACCTGAAGCAAGGCAAAAGACTTCTTGGGAAAGGAGATATCAACGATCAAAGAGTGTATACATACTTTACGGACACCCTGTATCCTTGCTATAGTAAACATTCGATCCTTTTAAGCGCGACGGCAGAGTTTTCTGCGTCCCTCCTATCCTTAAACCCATGCATGAGGAGGGTCCAGATGCTGAAGGATTCCAGAAAAAGGAATGGGAAAATATAACGGCGCTCAGTGATGGGAGGAGAGGCCAGCAGCCATTATGTCGGCGAGAGATTTGCTCGCACTATGTGTCCCGGAGCGGAGCGGAGATTTTTCAGCTTTGAGCTAAGAGGCTGACATTTGGCACAGGGGTGTATGTATAGAGGCTGATCACAAAAACATTGCATTTTAGAATTACTAATTACCTATATGCAGTATATATATATGTAGTCATTATTCTGGGCGAGAGATTGTTGTTGTGTTTCTGGCACAATAGCTGTCGCCGATGGGGTACGAGGGAAGTTATTGATCGCTTGAGTCATTCTGTACTGTCGTGCACACATGCAAGCAGTATTTTATTGCTTGGTGGAGCTCACGGCTTTTATTTGACTCTCCATGTGACATTTCTTCACAAAACTTCAATCCTGCACTCACAAAGCATGGTACTTTGCACAGTAGTGCAGAAGGATAGATCACGCTTAATCCTCAGCGCCATATGCGGTCAAGATATATTTTTCTGCATAGAATCATTCGAAGGCCTGATTGAAGTACTAGGAAGTTTTGGTCGAGATGGACAGTAAAGATAGCGTTCTATGGAGTAGAGCCTTCCGCACAAATATCAACAAAATATCCACTAAGTCTGCCTTACAAATTAAAATATCAGCGAAACACTGAGCAATCAGTTAATTTTGATCCGCATGCGCGGCAAAAATTGGGGGTTCTTTGAAGTTGAGCCTCATTTCAAAAGTTCTATTCTTTTTTTCTTCTCAAATCCCAAATGTAATCACGAAAAACTCACTTTCTGGGATATTGCTGAAAAATCTAATTTTGCTTTTCTAGCGACAAACTGAGCATTCGATCATTTTTTTTCGATGGATATAGTTCGTGAGCATCCAGATTCAACGTTCCTGGAATAGAGCCTCATCTCGTAACTTCCCATCCCCTTTTTCCTCAGAGTTCAGAGCAATTCGCGCAAAACTCGTTTTTTCGAATGTTGCTGAACTTCCTAGCGGTAATCGGAACCTTCAATCAGGTTCCTAGGGAAGTTAGAGTTCGCGAGCACACAAAATTGATCTTGGTTCCAAGGGCCGGTCAAAAACGATATTTATGAAGTGGAGTTTCGTTTTGAAAGATTTCATCACTTTGTTTCTCAATTGTCAGGGAATTTGTAAAGTGGAGTTTCGTTTTGAAAGATTTCATCACTTTGTTTCTCAATTGTCAGGGAAATTCATAAAAACCTCATTTTTTCGAACATTGCTGAACCTTCCCAGCGGTAATCACACCCTTCAGTCAGGTTCTTAGGGTGGGGGAGGGGGGGGGGGAGAGAGGAGGCTTAATACTCGCGAGCACACAAAACTGATTTTGATCCCGAGAGCCGGCCAAAAACGATATTTGTGAGGTGAAGTTTTCTTTTGAAAGTTTTCATCCCTTTTTTTTGCTCATTTGTTAGGAAAATTCATAAAAATAAACTCATTTTTTCGAACATTGCCGAACCTTCCTAGCGGCAAGCCGAGGCTTCAGTCAGATTTTGAGGGGAGATAGGGTTCGCTTGCTTTCAAATGTTTGGCCCGAGGGCCGGTCAAAAACGTATTTGTGAAGCGAAGTTTCGTTTTGAAGTTTTCATCCCTTTTTTACTCAGTTGTCAGGAAAATTCATAAAAAAAACTCATTTTTTCGAACACTGCTGAACCTTCCCCACGGCAAATTGGGTCTTCAGTCAGATTTTGAGGGGGATAGGGTTCGCAAGCGTTCAAATGATTTTGGTCCCGAGAGCCGGTCAAAAACGATATTTGTGAAGTTTCGTTACTTTTTCAACCCTTTCTTGCTCACTTATCATTGGAATTCATTAAAAAAAAAAAACTCACATTTTCGAATATTGCTGAACCCTCCCAGCGGACAAACCGAGGCTTCAGTCAGATTTTGAGGGAAGATAGGGTTCGCTTGCTTTCAAATGGATTGGTCCCGAGGGCCGGTCAAAAACGATATTTGTGAAGTGAAGTTTTGCTTTGAAGTTTTCATCCCTTTTTTACTCAGTTGTCAGGAAAATTCATTGAAAAAACTCATTTTTTCGAACACTGCTGAACCTTCCCCACGGCAAACCGAGGCTTCGGTCAGGTTTTGAGGGAAGATAGGGTTCGCGAGCATTCAAATGATTTTGGTCTCGAGGGCCGGTCAAAAACGATATTTGTGAAGTGAAGTTTCGTTTTGAAGTTTTCATCCCTTTTTTACTCAATTGTAAGGAAAATTCATTAAAAAAACTCATTTTTTCGAACACTGCTGAACCTTCCCCACGGCAAACCGAGGCTTCGGTCAGGTTTTGAGGGGAAAGAGGTATTTGTGAAGTTTCGTTACTTTTTCAACCCTTTCTTGCTCATTTGTCATTGGAATTCATTTGAAAAAAAACTCACATTTTCGAATATTGCTGAACCCTCCCAGCGGCAAACCGAGGCTTCAGTCAGGTTTTGAGGGGAGATAGGGTTCGCTTGCTTTCAAATGGTTTTGTCCCGAGGGCCGGTCAAAAACGACATTTGTGAAGTGAAGCTTCGTTTTGAAAGTTTCCATCCTTTTTTTGCTCAGTTGTCAGGAAAATTCCTTAAAAAAACTCATTTTTTCGAACACTGCTGAACCTTCCCCACGGCAAGCTGGGGCTTCAGTCAGGTTTTGAGGGGAGATAAAGTTCGCAAGCCTTCAAATGATTTTGGTCTCGAGGGCCGGTCAAAAACGATATTTGTGAAGCGAAGTTTTGAAAGTTTTCTTCCCTTTTTTGCTCATTTGTCAGGAGAATTCATTAAAAAAAAACTCATTTTTTCGAACACTGCTAAATCTTCCCAGCGGTAATCAGACCCTTCAATCAGGTTCGCAGGTGGGTCAGAACTCGCGAGCACACAAAATTGATTTTGGTACCGAGGGTCGGCGAAAAACTATATTCGGAGAGTGGAGTTTCGTTACTTTTTCAACCCTTTCTTGCTCAATTGTCATTGGAATTCATTAAAGAAAACTCACATTTTCGAATATTGCTGAACCCTCCCAGCGGCAAACCGAGGCTTCAGTCAGGTTTTGAGGGGAGATAGGGTTCGCTTGCTTTCAAATGGTTTTGTCCCGAGGGCCGGTCAAAAACGATATTTGTGAAGTGAAGCTTCGTTTTGAAAGTTTCCATCCTTTTTTGCTCAGTTGTCAGGAAAATTCATAAAAAAACTCATTTTTTCGAACATTGCCAAACCTTCCTAGCGGCAAACCGAGGCTTCAGTCAGGTTTTGAGGGGAAATAGGGTTCGCTTGCTTTCAAATGGTTTGGTCCCGAGGGCCGGTCAAAAACGATATTTGTGAAGTGAGCTTCGTTTTGAAAGTTTCCATCTTTTTTGCTCAGTTGTCAGGAAAATTCATAAAAAAACTCATTTTTTCGAATACTGCTGAACCCTCCCAGCGGTAATCAGACCCTTCAGTCAGGTTCGTAGGGCGGGGGGGGGGGGAGCTTAGAACTCGCGAGCACACAAAATTGGTTTTGATCCCGAGGGCCCGCCAAAAACGATATTTGTGAAGTTTCATTTTGAAAGTTTCCAACATTTCCTGCTCAGTTATCATTGGAATCCATAAAAAAAACATTTTCGAATATTGCTGAACCCTCTTAGCGGCAAACCGAGGCTTCATTCAGGTTTCGAGGAAGATAGGGTTTGCTTGTTTTCAAATGGTTTGGTCCCGAGGGCCGGTCAAAAACGATATTTGTGAAGTTTCGTTACTTTTTCAAGGGTTCGCGAGCATTTGAATGATTTTGGTCTCGAGGGCCGTCAAAAACGATATTTATGAAGTTTCGTTACTTTTTCAACCCTTTCTTGCTCAATTGTCATTGAAATTCATAAAAAAACGCATATTTTGAATATCGATGAACCTTTCTAGCGGCAAACTGAGGCTTCGGTCAGGTTTTGAGTGAAGATAGGGTTCGCGAGCATTCAAATGATTTTAGTCTCGAGGGCGGTCAAAAACGATATTTGTGAAGTGAAGTTTTGCTTTGAAGGCAGTGTCCGGGAAAAAAGTGGATTTTGAGATTTTGTGCTTACCCGGGCCTATTCGCTATGCTGAATCCGAAAATCCACACTGGAAGATGCGAAAACGGCGAAAAAAGGCTCTAACGCAGGAGTGAATTCAGAAGTGGGCGGGGTCTTCCCCACGGTGCATTCACGGTCTCATTCACGGTCGAGCGGTCTTTTCAGTTAAGCTAAGTGCCCTGACATCTCCACAGACCAAGTGCGAATGCATGATCTGGAATCAGAATTAAAAAGATCGCTCCGGAAGCTGGGACTGTGAAATCACAGTGGGAGAAGACTCGCCCCTTTTGTTTTCACTCCTGCGTTAAAGCCCTTTTTCGTCGCTTTCGCGCCTTCCAGTGTGGATTTTTGGATTCAGCATAGCGAATAGGCCCGTAAGCACGAAATCTCAAAATCGACTTTTTGCCCGGACACTGCCTTCAAGAGTTTCATTATACAGGGTGTCCCAAAAAGATGTGCACACTGTTTGATCGTTAATACTCTCTTGCTTTCATATCTTTTGCCGAGCTTGAGCCATTCTGTAGAGCGAGGATATACTCAGATTTTCACTATGGAGCGAGTCACTAATCGCTTTTCATCACTGTAGGATTACGGTATTAACTTTCAGCATTCAGCTTCACTGTAGAATAAGCCTTTTGATGAAATAATTTCAAAAAGATCTGAAAACTTGTGCGGCAAGGTTTTCAAGCGTGCTGATTTCACTACATTACTTGCACCACTTTTTCGAGCTTTCTTGATGGCGTACTCACATGTTCTGTTGCTACCCTAAGTCTGAAATTACTTATGAAAAAAGCAATGTCCTGACGTGCGTTTTCATATTTAGAATCAGCGACTTCGATTGACCCAGTTCAATTATGGCTTGTTTGGCTTTCTTTCTGAGGCAAAGTACCGCTTTTAATGGCTCAATGTCCTCCTCGAAGTTCCTACCGTAATCCTACAGTAATGAAGAGCGGTTGATAATTCGCTCCATACTGTAAATCTAAATTGATCCTCGATCAAGAGAATGGTACCTCTAGCTCGGCAAAAGACATTAAGGCAAGAGAGTTATTAATGATCAAGGAGTGTGTACATCTTTTTGGGACATTCTGTGGAATTCATTTTTCGAACACGTTTACTAAACATCTTGGTTTTTTTAAGCAAGATCTGCACGTTCAATCAGTTTTGTTTCCAAAGGAACTAGAATTCATGAGCGTTCAATCAATTTGGACTATTTAAAAAGTTTGGAGTGAGTGAAGTAGAGTCTCGTTTTGGAAAATTTATCTTTTTCTGCCGCTCAAATACTGGGAAAATTTATCAAACATGCGAATAAATATGCCCAAGTAACTCGATTTTACTGGCAAAAAACCGAGCGTTTGATCTGTTTTGTTTAAGGGGATGACATTCTGCGCAGTAGAATTCATTTTTCAAAATCCTTTTACTTTTTGCGGACAAATTTCAACAAAATCCGTGGTAATGCTTTGCACGCAAATGTTCTGGTCCACTTGTCGCTTAAATAACTCATCGTGTAAAGGCAGTATCCTAACAGATTTGAGAGCTGCCAGTCTTAATTTCGTTGAATTGGGCTGCTCATGCCCATCATAGCCCGACTGCGAATGCAAATATTGCTTCTGAAGCGAGAAAACTTGAAGCCTGAACAGATACGCCCCTCAATCTATACCGGAGCAGGAAATCATGGCGGGGCACGCCGCTGCAGCCAATGACAGCGTCGCAACAGACGTGTCCCAGCCCGATTTTCTGCTTCGGTAGATCGAGGGGCGTATCCGCCCAGGCCTCTGAAGTTTTCTCGCTTCAGAAGTAATGCAGCCGCAATCGGGCTATGGTTGGCATGGGCAGCCTGCTTCATTAAACAGTTGAGACTGGCTGCAGACGTCCCACCTTTGCCTCCAAAAGAGAGAATAGCAGGGCGCTATCGTTGGCAGAAAGACTAGAAACTTTATGCGGCAGAATACCTTCTCAAAGACTTTCTATGTCCCACATTTAAATTTATAAAGATTTGGCAAAAGTTACTTTCGGGTTCTTCCACTCTAAAATCGTCCTACTTTTGCCTTCAGAGGAAAACAACAGGGCGAACTTGGTTTTGCTGGCAGAAGGGCCGGCGAATTTATGCGACAGGACATATTTTTTCTAACAACTATAATATTAGGCCTAAAAACATGCTGAAAGATACCTTTTGCGGTTGTCTTGGAAACATCCTACTTTTGCCTCTGAATGAGAGAAGAGCAGGGCAAACCTGCTCTCGCTGGTAAAAAGACCGGTAACTTTTGCGACAGAACACATTTTGAAGAGTATAAAAAGATGTCCCATTTTTGCCTCCAAAAGAAAGAATAGCAGGGCGCTTGGTCTCGCTGGCAGAAAGGCCAGGGACTTTATGTGGCAGAATACTTTCTCAAAGATTTTCTAGGTTCCACATTTGAATTTATAAAAATTTGGCACGATCTTCCGTTCTGAAATCATCCTTCTTTTCCCTCTAAAGGAAAAAAGTGCTAAGAGCACTTGGTCTTGCTGACGGAAAGACCAGGGAATTCATGCGACAGAACACTTTTTCTTAACATTCGAGGCTTGTAAAACTTTGTGGAAAGGTACTTTTGTTCTCTACTTCTGTCTTCAAGGAAAAAAGATTAGGGCCTCGCTGGCAGAAAATATCAGGGTTCTAATCTTATGAAAACCAGTAAAAGCTGTTTCAAAGAGTGATGTAATTGCAGTTTTGATTTCTCTTAAAGAAAAGGCTTAACGTTTTCGAGTATAGCAGTGTTCCATGAAATCAATCTTAACTTTGGTCCAAAGCAGCTGATCGTCATTAGAGATTATATCTTTGCTAATTTCAAATAAAACAATCTAACTAGGGTTTTTGGAATGGGATTTTGCGAGGACTATGGTAGAGATGAATTGCAGTGATTTTCTACTTTAGATGCTTTTTTTTACAGAAGAACATCTTGTTTACCATTATTTGCAACTCGCAAGTGATTAAAGAAATGAAATGAGTTTCAACCTATTCACAGCGACACTCGAACGTATGTATCAATGTATCTGCCCCAACCCACTTGCTAGCGATTTTATTGCATAGTATATAATGAGCTCTCAATAAATTACCAAAACCTGCGACTCATGCTTTTTGTCATGGTCAAGTTCGGCTAATTTTCCAAATTTTTTGTACTGACTCCCCGAAAGCGTACAAGTAACACATAAATAGAGCAGACCCTATAGGACACAAAACAATTTTTTGCTTTTCCCTAGCTTGCTTCTTTGAGTTTCTGGACTCAATTTTTCAAGGCCATCAAAGTCCATATTTGGTCAACTCAAACCTCACAGAACAACAACCGGCAAGCAATTCGAGTGCCATTCGACGCAGCTTTTTCTCCTCTTTCTATCAGTTGTTCTTTGTTTCCAATTCATCAGGTTTTCCGGGATAAAATCATCATAATGCAGGTTTTCCAGGGCGCCCCGAGCTGTACCCGAAATTTCTAAAGTTGCTAATCTGAAGCGGTGAATGCTCATTTGGTTTGTAAAATTGTTGCCAAACCATAATCCATCTTTGTAAGTTTTAAAATCCGAAGATTTATTGCTGTTTGATGCATTTGTGTCTGAGACGAGCCTGCTGAAACTCGGTGGTTCCATCAAAAAATCATTACAAAAATTATGACGAGCTATGGAAAGTAGAAAAAAGTTGTGCTGTTTTTGTAGGGTTTGCTCTATCCATCCATTACTTGGACTCCTTCCGAGGGTTGTTATAAAAACATAGAAAAATTGTGAAACTTAACCTTCTTAAAAAGCATGGGTCGCAGATTTTGGTAATTTTTCAAAAGCTCATTGAATGTGATGCCATGTTACTATAACCATTAAAAAGAGAATAAAATGCTGCATCGAAACTTTTGGTGTGCGTCTGATGATACTTTAATTTGAATCAGATTGCAAACAATGAACAGTTTCAAAATCTTTCCAGTCATGGTTCGTCTCAGTGCTTGCCTGTTAATGATTGTCGCAATAGCATGCGTGTTTCTACTCAGCAGAAGAGGTCGTTCGAACTCCGCAACCAGCACTGCATTTGTAACGCTTGGTTTTCTATATCCACAACCAAAGTGCGGACGCGTCGAAATGGAGAGTTCAGGAGACGAGTAGCAGAAATAGAGAAGATATTCCTCTCAAAATCCGCGTTATTTACAACGATTGGCACCAATGCATCAATGATATTTTAATTCCAGTTATGGCTGATCCTAAGAAGGTGAGAAAACTGGTATAGATTATCATTTAGGCTTTCTCGTACGTTTCTGTACACACAGACTCCTGCTGATTTCCTTTTTCCTTTAAGACCTAGAGGACTGAATGCCGTATCAGGTGCAGCCATGACTCAGTCAGACTAGTATTCGATGGCTAGAACCCTGGAAACATCAGTTGGTCAGAGTAATTTGAAATCAAAATACTGAATTAGCCCAGCAGTAATCTCCCTACCTGGTAGCAGTACCGCCAAGATAGCATGTCTTCCGCAGTTGCCAGAACATCTTGAGCTTGATGGTTGACCACAGGCAGACCATCACAAAACGGTCGCATCACCCTCTTAAAATTCTGAGGCATCACCCTGAAGCGCGAACGCGCTAACCAATTGACCACATGTGCAGATGCACCTCAAAAAACAGCTGTAGAAGAAGGCGCAAGAAAGTGATGCTTGTGTGTGAGCATGATTAATGGTGTGTATGAGACTTTGCACATTGCAAAACAGCTACGAGGAACACACGAGCAAAAACGTTAACTGCAAGATTTTCAAGGATATGGAGATCCACGGTGTGATGTCTATAAACAATGTTATTGATTTTGTATATGTAGGAGCACTTTTAGAAGGGTATTGAAGGAGAAAAATCTATGTCTTGATTGATTGGTTGCTGAGCCGTAAACAGCGTAATATTGCCGCATTGACCGAACTCACAGACGCCGTTAGCATCTCGACATGGGAGAGGCACGTCGGATTGCTGACGCCTTTTGTTTCAAGAGAGAACAGTACTTTTCGTGTTTTCTGACCTGCCGGCAGCTCACACCGTTTTCGGGGTGCCAGCACATTACTCCGAGACGTTGACAGCAGCACCTTTCGCCTTCCTTGACATTTTCTTATAAGGCAGTTTACCAAATTGTAAACTGTTGGCTTCTTTAATGCCTATTGACCTCTCCAATCAAATGTTCCATTACAAAAAGAAGGCGTTGAAGGTTTCAATAGAGGTATAATTTTTTGCCAACCTCACATCGAGTTGACGACGGGGTGAAGAGACCTGTTGCCACTGCGGTGCATTACTAATGGCCCTGGTGACCGGAATCGTTATATGACATCGCACGCATTCATTTACTTTTGCGGTTAGAAAGTACATTGCATTGCCTCTAGTCTCATCTTGGGCCACGCCTAGTCTTTTACTGGTGCCTCCACCACCGGAGTTAGACTCGTGATGTGGCCATGCCTATAAAATCATAGTCTACTACTTTCATTTACGCTTTTTAGTGTCATTGCAGAGTTATTGTTTAGTTGTTCAGAATTTAGTGTTATTCTTTGATGTCATTGCTGTCATTGCTTTCAGTGTGACATCTAGGCCGGTAGTAATCTACCCTACTTGGCGGAATCAAAGATGCCGCCAAGCTGACACACATCACGGAAAGTTGCCATCTTCGGCGGCAGCTCGTGGAGTGATTCTAGGTTTTAATAATCTCACTTAACCTTGGTACGCAATATTTCGCACATCAAATTTTGATGATGCACACAGCCGCAAAACTGCTACATCGCGCACGATCGAACCTAAGTGCGTTAACTTCAAGTGCCACCACGTTAACCATTCGACCATTCGGTCAATCATTAACATTTGCGCCAGCAATGGAACGCAGTGGCCGCCTGTAAGAGGGATCGATACATTACGTGAGAGACTTTGACCTAAAAGAGCAGCTGATTGATATAAGCGAGGAAGAGGCGAAATCGGTGCAAACGAGATTTAGAAGGGATTTCCAAAAAAATGGTGTTCTTAATGGTCCTCAGGCATTACTAGATCTTTTCGCTGTAATGAAATCGTCGTTCCAAAAAAGGAAAACTTATATAATGAGAAAAATGATAGTTTCTTGATGGAAAGAACAATTTTTTGGTTTTTTCGCCCGACGTAAATTGTGTGATATTGCCGCACTACCCAAACTTGCAGACGCCGCCAGCAAGGTGCCACCACCTCGACATGGTAGGGGCACGTCAGTATGGTGGCACCTTGATCTCACAAAAGAGCACGCTATTTTTCGTACTCTCTGACCTGGCGGCAACTCTCAGCGCTGAAATTTCGACGAGATGCCGCCAGGTCAGCTCGCGAAGTTGCCGCCAGCACCTCCTGTTTTTCTCTAAAATTCTGTTTGGGAAGGTTTTTAGCACCTTCAGTTGCCAGGCAAGGTTTCCTAAGGTCACTATGACCTCCTTGACCAGAAATACGTGTTGAAAAGGGTTGAGAGGGCGCAAATTCGAGCTCGGTGTTCGCGCCGACTTCACGTGAAGATGACGCCGACCTCACGGCGAAACATGCCGCCAGGTCAGGGGGATTACTACCGGCCTTAAAGTCTGTTGTAGCACCCCTGTTTCCATGACTGGACTTGTACTCCTCGCCGCATACATGGCCAGCACTCAAAGCCCAAGGGACAACGATTTGGTAGTTGGTACTTAGTTACTGATTTGGTCTGTCTTCAATTTGTCGCACGGAACTCTCGTTGAAGCCCACAGCTTCGTCAACGCTCTGCTCATCCTGCCTGCAACCTCTCGTGTGAGTCTCCTTCCGCAGGGAGGTGATGCCTAGGCAAATGTGTAAGTTGTTTTCTAGCTCTTGCCATGAATGCTAATGGTTCCTCGGATTTGTTTTCACTTCCATACGTTCTGTCCCTGGTGCTGAGCTTTAGGGTATACAACTCTAGCACTTTTTTGACTTTGCACGCCATAGGCCCCGGACAGACTTCACTTTAATCGTCGCGATCTAATAGCCAAGATTTCCATTCATTTTCATTTCACATTCAAAAATTTCGGGCTGGAAAAGTATCACAACCGAATGCAAGTTGATCTGCATGGAATGATGTTGTAACAGTTGTCTAGTTGCGATTCAGTCGCGACGATCAAATCGCGTGAAGTCTGCCCGGGGCCATAAGGATGATGACAACTGTGAGTTACATCTCCAAGCAAAAATCTTCTTGAATTCTTAGGTAAAACCTTGACAAATCGACTATCTACGCAATTACTTTTTTTGGGCGCCGATCTTGCGTGAAAGTAGATTTTTTGCTCACTTTTCGGGCCTAGAGTCCATGGTTTGCGGAGTTACTTGTTAGATAAATCCACGATTTTGGAAATGTCCAATTACGGGCCCACTTTGCCGCGCCGGAAGTCGCATGGATCCGTTTGGCGCACAATTTTCATACGTTCCACTTATCGGATCGGCTTGTGCTTTTGCACATTTTACCTACATGCTGATAGGGTGCTATGACCAAAATTCTAACTGAAGACCACTGCTGGAACTCGCTCTGCGAATTTCGTGACAGATAGATATTTACACACAGACAAACGTAAACAATGGAATGCAAATCTTTCACATTTTAGAATATAATTGTACAAAAAAATTTGAGAGCCAAGCAATAGTGATTAGAAAAACCAGGTGTCGCTACAATTTTGTCCAGCTTTCATTGAGGGCTTTATCGAATTTCTTCTTTTCTTCGTTCAAACTCAACAAGACTGAAAGCCGTTTTGAAGGGCCATGTTAGGTTAAAATGCGCACAATGCAGCAAAGTTTCAGACAGATTCATTGACAAGAACGAAAATTACGACGATTTCTAGAGTGTCTTTATAATTATGGCCAGCACTGTACTATCCATTAAATGATATTCGTGTTGACATGCTTCACGTCAGGAATCACGTCGGAAGCCGTTTTACCACATAGCGCACGTCGCGCGTGAGCTTTGCCCCACAAATCCCTTCGGTGCTAAAGTAGCGAGGCGGGATACTAGGCAGTGGGGGTGGCAACAAATACATGGCTCGATGCCTCAGGTAACATCGCGACAGCAGTAGTGGCGGGCACTGACTCTCGCAATGCTTGAAGTTGCGTGCGGTATCGTCGCAGAGATTTTGCACGATCTCTGACCGTTCTTTATGTTAAGGCAGCTCTTACTGTGATGGCTTTGCAGTCAGTTATGTTTCTGAGGCCACACTGTCAAAAATGTAGAAGTCCTATCTGCGTTCGTCGGTCACCATTCATATATGTAATGCTTTTGATGTAGTACGTGTTCAAACCAGATTTATGAACTAAGGCAAATTCCAGATTCGCTCACCTACTTCCAATATCCGTTGCCTTCCGCATCATTTTTCAGCTCATTCTCGCCTTTTCATACACGTCCATAGGGGGTATTAGCGGGAGTGTCTCATCCAGTGGTTGAAATTGATGCGGTCATCGAGATCCTGCCAAACCGTGTTCCGTTTCATCGTCCTTACATCCATTGTAGTACATATAAGGTGATTATTCGTAATGATGAACGTAGGACTTGTTCCCTATCATCTGTTTCAATGCTCGCTGGCGTATCAGGCAATCGCTGACGCGCTCAAAGTCAGATTCTGCTATTAACTATTGCTTATAAAATCTGCTAGGTTGCTATACCAACTCCACTTTTGGTGTAACTGGTTTTGTTGTAAAAATGCTTCTATTCATGTCCATGTCGTATGACTTGTGGTTTCATTTCGTTTTCTATGAGCAGGCTGCATCCTGCAGTTTCTTCGGTGAACTTGCCCAACTCGAAATCGAGCTGTGAGTGTACTCCCGCTGATAGTTAGACGGCAAGTCTTCAATGTCTTGATTTATTGCCTCTGAAAAACCAGTCACTTTGGCAGTCCGCGTTTATCTTGCTGAGACGGTAATTATCGCTTACTATTTGAACTCGTCTCGTAAAACATCGGGCTTAAGTGCGCATCGCCTGCGCTTTTTTGTGAGGCTTTCTGAACTAGTTGGTGCGGCGAGTGTTCCTCAGTCAGCATGTCGCTTGCTCTTATTTGGAAGTCCAGACTGAAGTTAAAGTTGCGAGCAGAATTTTTGCCGCAAAGATTAAGCCTAGGGTCAAATTGTACTCGCGACCTTCAACGCAGCTTGGGCCACTGACCTCTAGGCTGACTCTGCCTCTTTATCCTGAAACAATCTATTCAAGATTCAAGTCACTATTTGACAAAGCCATGTAACTTCTACAAGTTTGTTTTCTAGATATTCGTGCGAAGTTTCTGCATAGCTTTTGAAGCCAAAGCAATATCGGGGAATTTTCATGACCTGAAAACTTGGCTCTTGTTCAAGAAATTACTGCGAACCTCCTAATTGCCCACAAGTGTCTCTCACATTAGGTTTTCATATACGCGCTTGCCACCTTCTTTCATTATAGTCAGTGTGCTCGCGGTGCAGACAAAATGCCGTAATTTTTCAAGTATGGAGTTTCATGTGCGCCAAACGCCGGCATCAATGGCAAGGCGTTTGTTCACGCACGAAATCTACCGCATTTCCTAGGCACCATCAGCACACTATATTGCGCGGAAAATCACTGGAGTGTAGGTGAGTCTATTTTGCAAATGTTTGATAACACAACCACCGCAACACATTTTTAGCCCCCCTCCCCCTCCCTACGTGCGTTAAGAAAAGAAAAATATCGGTTCAAAGTGAAAGAATGCTACCCAGAGGTGCGATAGGTGGAGCCGGGTCCCCCAAAATTGAAGGTGCTTCCAGCTACCACTGGCCGGTCAAAAGTGAAGGTGGTAGTGCCGGACACTCACCTCCCAAAAACGTCGACCGGTGGGGGGGGGGGGGGAGAGCGTTAACGTCGACTGAGCCTATTCTTCCAGGTCGTTGCCACCTGTGCGCGGAAAATAAGCAAAACAAATGCAAAAGAGATTATTGAAAGCATATTTTTATGTAGACAGCGGCATAAATATCTAAAATAAACATGCTTATCAAATGGTACATTGGGAGCAAAATTCAGCGGAACTGTACGGATTTTATTGAGTAAATTTTGTTATAACGCACTGCGAAGAAAGTAGGTCGATCCAGGGAATGACCGCCGAGAACCCAATTTTGAATAATTAAATAGTGAAAAATCATGCGAAATTTCCACTGTTATAAATCTGAGTATAAAGACGTCAGCATCTGCGACTTTAAAGGTTTTAAAGAATAAGTGGTGCTCTAGTAGATAGTGAGAGACTCAAGTCGATTCGAAAGATATTCGCCGAAAACCAGAATTTTTAAAAATAGGCCATTTTAGGTTGCTTAGTGACAGCTGACACTTAAACTCATATAAATCCTGATTGTGAAGGTGTGTGATGTTGCGACTTCATAGCTTTGTAGAGTAAGAGTTGCTCTATCGGAATATGTCTTAGCCGTACCAATCCATTGAGATGCCGCCGAGATTCAGGCTCTTAAAAAAACAGGTAAAAAACCGCTTTCTGAATTTTAACAGCCCATATTTTTTCCAGAACTGCATGAGGCATGTTGCGAATTCATAGTTGGATTCTCCTTTTTAAGAGCTTTTAGATGATATATAATATGTGGGGGTTTCACGCATGTGGGGTTTTTCACCGCATATGCCCGGGTTGGAGAGTTTTCAACCTAACGTCTCCACTGGCGGTCTCCAGCCAATACATTAACGTGGGCGAGGTGGAGACTTTGGGGTGAAACTCCACCCTGGGTTAGAGCCGCAAAAATCATTGAACCCTCCACGTATTATATATCATCTGAAAGCTCTTGAGAAGGAGAATCCAACTTATGGAGTCGCAATGATTCATGCAATTCTGCAGAAGTTATAAGCTGTTGAAATTTAAAAAGCGGTTTTTTACCTGTTTTTTTAAGAGCCTGAATTTCGGCGGCATCTCAGTAGATCGGTACGGCTAAGACGTAGTCTGATAGTGCAATTCTTATTCTTCAGAAACTATGAAGTCGCAACATTGCACACCTTTACATTCCAGATTTATAGGAGTCTAGGCGTCAGCTGTCATTAAGTAACTTAAATTGCTTAATTTTTCAAAAGTCTCGTTCTCGGCGGCCACTGCTCAAATCGACCCAATTCTTTCACTATCTAGTAGAACGACACTTGCCCTTCAAAACCTATGAAGTCGAAAATGCTGACATTTTCAGTCACCAGATTCATAACAGTGGAAATTTCGCATGATTTTTCGCTATTTTATCATTCAAAATTCTGGTTCTTGGCAGGTACTGCCTAGATCGACCTACTACATAGATATATGCTCTCAATACTTTCTTTTGCGTTCCTTTTGCTTATTTTCCTTCTTGTAAGCTTCAGCGAAAAATTTCAAACCCAAAAGTGAAGGTGGTCACCCCGTACAGTTCAAAAGTGAAGGTAGGCAGAGACTCGGCTCCCACTATCGTACCTCTGATGCTACCCCTTTGAAGAGTCTGAAAAAATTGGCATTTATGAATTACAGTCTGTTTTCTTTTGAAACAGCGCTCTATATATGAGCCCCTACGAATTCATATGGACTTCATCCATTGGCAGATTAAGTTCTGTAGAATTTTCTTGGATTTGAGGTCCGATTTTTTGGGTTGGCTTTGATCTTCGGATAAGTTAAACTTTGTGCGAGTGTCTAGAAGCAATCTTGCGCAGCTTGCTTGCTTCAATGAACATTATCTCGAACATGAATAGAGAAAATATAAGCATTAGCAATGTATTTTGGCAGTATTAGCTAACAACATGAGAAAACCTATCATAACACAACAACAGACAATCTGTCTATTATTTGTTTATGATACCTTGGCTGAACGCCCGCTTCGCAAATTACATACATGACTTCAAGAAAGCGGAACAGACCTTTGGCCGTGCGAGGGAGGGGGCGTGATCCTTGAGGCTCGGTGTTTTTTGCTCCGATTTTCTCCTTTTACAGGAGGTGTACAAAAGTTGAACTTGTGCCATAGTTCTAGATGAAAAACGGCTCTAACACAGAAGGGAAATCAGCAGGTGGGCGGGTCTTCCTCATAGTGAATTCACGCTCCTAGCTTCCGAAACGATCTTCTCGCTTTCGGTTTCAAGTCAATCATTCGCAATTGGCCGTAAGCGATGTTAGGAAGGCTAGCGGAATCGAGAAGACCGCTCCGAAGGCTGGGAGCGTGAATTTACATGGGAAGGACCCCGCCAACTTGCTGTTTCCCTCCTGCGCTGCCCTCCCTTTGCCGTTTTCGCGAATTCAGTGTGGATTTTCAGACTCAGCGTGGCGAATAGGCCCATATAAGCATAAAATCTCAAAATCAAGATTTTGCCCGGACACTGCCTTTAAAGGCAGTGTCCAGGCAAATCTGGGCACATGGGTTTTTCGCCTGGAACTTGATGAGGGGGTCCTAGCTAAGACATTGCCTAAACAAAGCGCGAATGATTCATTCACGGCTGAGAAATCCAAAGTGCTCCCCTCCTGCGCCGTGACCGTAACACTTGGGATGGGTCCCAGCGCGAACGTAGTGCTAAAGTAAGCGATGTCGCTTTCGGGTTAAGGTCGCGACGCAGACGCGGGATTTCTGAGAGACGGGTCTCTCAGCCGTGAAGAAACCATTCACGCTGTCAGAAGCATCAACATCTTCGCTCGCGCGCGGCAGCTTCGCCTGGGCACCGCACCTCTTCGATAAAGCAACCCGCTTTGATCTCTCTGGGATGTACAGGGCTTATCAAACGCGGTGTGTCGCTTGCATTAGCATCTCCACTCCCTCGCTGGATTCTCCGTCTCTTCCGCAAACATGCTCTTTGGTCACTTTCCTAGGGCAAGCGTGGGAAAGGCGGATCCATTCAATCGATTGGACAAGATTAAAGAGCATGTTCGCGGAGGAGCTTCAGAATCCCGCGCGGGAGTGGAGACGTTGGTGCACCCGACAATGCAATTGATAAGCCCTGTATGCAATCCCCGTAGGGAAGAGGAGGAAAGCTTTGAGGCGACCTTATATCTTAAACTTTTAATGACCTGTATTTCTCTAGTTCCATTCATCTTTCAAAGACTCTACTACCTCAATACTTCAGCATGATAAATGGTATCGCGTTGTCATATACCCTCTGTATCATCTGCAATGATGGGTGATTGGTGAGGTGGAGCTTGTCTCTTGCGCGGCCGCCTCACCTGAGCTTACATTTCTCTCCAAGCGTGCTTTCCAATCATTTCAGGCTTGACTAGAGATCGAAGCTCCGTCTTTTCTTTCTCGTGGTGGAATAATTAGAGAGCACGCTGCGAGGGAGATGCAGAGCCCAGGCGAGGCGGCCGCGCGTAAGCCGAGCCCCTTCCAGGATTCGTTATTCCCGATAAAACAGTGGATATCTGGGTATTTCATTGTTTCATATAATCCTCTGTAGTATCTCTAAGGGATCGCCTTTTCTCTCAAAGTGAATCTTTCAACGAAAGCGCCTTAAAGCTGTGCTTAGGGGCAATGCGCTGTCATTTTCATGCTAAGATATTAGATGATATGGCAATGAAGAAAACGGATCTCCAGCATTGAAATGCAGACGGTCCTTCAAAGCATTTCTTCCCTTCCCTCCACTCCTAGCGATCTATGCATACGACTTGGCCGCAATGAACATCTCCTCTAGGAAGGGGAGCGCAGCCTTAAGAAAAGCTCATGCATTTGTGCTTACCCATACTAGAAATACTAAAAGTATTTCCACTACTCATTATGAACAGTGAACTAGCGAACAGGAGTACCTTACTGCATAAGCTGGGTTTTTTTGGCTTTTCGTTCAAACTTCCTATAATCCTTAGCTGCCAGCCCTTTTATACCCAAAGCCATTTTTCTTTTTTCGAAGCCAACGAAGTCATTTCAGAGTTGTACTGATTCCCCGTTCTGCAATGTGCATGCTTCTAATGGGCAATGAGAAATCAAAGCAATGAAAATGTAAACTACAACTCAAAACTTTAGGCTTATCGGGAATCTGTGTTATTATCAGCGGCAACTATCAGCAACATGTTTAGCACTGTTGGATTAGATAGCCATACATCGGATGTTTTCGTTGAACTCAGTGGTAAAATGAATTTGAACAAAAAACGTTAAGCGCTGTGGATCATCGAGGGATCACTGAAAGCTGCATATGCGGATTGCATAACAATGTGGTCATATTCAACATGTTTACAGCAAAGGTCAGTAGTAACACTTGAAGGAATATGAATGGAGAGCGTGAAATCCAAATCTACGGAATTTTAGAACATTCAGCTTTAATCGCATTCACAAACACCCGAGCTGAGAGGAGGGGGGGGGTGGGAACCGCGCTCCCACCCCCCCCCCTCCTCTCAGCTCGGGTGTTTGTGATTGCGATGCCTCAAAGGCGCCTTTGTTGATAAGAGTGTAAGGTTACAAAAATCAATGTCAAAGGCGAGAGATGGGGTTATGAATAAAGACTGCGGTGGCGCTGAATGCAATACATTATTTCATAATGTCATGATCATCTATAAACCAAAATTCAAGCAATGTAGTTGATGGAAATGGCAGTTTTAGCAACAAATTCCCAAATCGGAACGTTCCATTGCACTTCAGTCAAGAAAGCCTGAAAGTGGTGCTTTATCTCCAGCATTTTTATGATATCTCAATCTTACAGCTTTGGTTGTTCTTTGGTGAGTCCATAGAAACCTGTCGCCAACAGACCGCCATGAATAAACTGAACCTCAGCGAACATAGGAATAAAGACGAGATCAAGTACCACATCCACAACAATACTGATGTAAGCCCTTCAGTTCGTTTTCCTCCTATAATCACCTCTATCTTTATTACTCCTCATTCTTTGAGTCATGAGTCATGAATCAATATCTCCCTACTCTCCGATAAGTACGTAGAACAATATACTAGTGACTTAAGGGACGAGTTGATTAGAGCTCAAAAGACGATATTCTAAAGTGCCAAACAAAAACAAAACTTTTTTCAGAAATTGGGACATTCACATAATTGAATATAACGGCCCATCATGCTAATTTAGCACCTAGAAATTTTCGCACACTACTTTGAGTTTTACATTGGGTGTCAAACGCCATTTCTGGCATATTTGCAAAAATTTGTATTGCAATAGTTTGAGAATGTTAACTAGTATCCCGCCTTCCATTAGGTTGTCTAGACCTTTCATATCAGAGATTTTGGATTATTTCTCGAAAATAGAGCAGCTACAAGGCTACAAAATTGTGCAGTATCATTTGAGTGAATAAGCTACATAAACACATATTTGCGAGTAACAAAGAACCGCTACAGGTAAACTATAAAGATTCATCCATTTTTTCTTGCTTTCTAGCCATCAAAAAATGTATTTGTATTGGCCAGTGTATTCTTTTAGGAGAAAGTATATGCGTGAGCAAATTGGAATTTCGCAGTGCTGTTTTGAGCAGAGATACGATTATCGTTTTTTCGGAAATTTTCATTTTTTTTATTTTGGCTTGAAAGTTAATGCAGATCAATCTTGGTGCGAACTCTTGAACATCATCTTGTTGAACTCTCGAATGCCATCTAACGCCTTGATCTGCAGAACGAAACCCCCTTTCTACAAGAACTGAATTGTGAAAGTGGGAACTCAAATATGAAAAGACTTGTGGGACAACCAATACTGAGATAGATTTGCCAAGCTAGGACCCGTTAGGCTGCGTTCATACTGATTACGAAATCCGAGAACAGTCCCAGCACAACGCTCAATTCGAGCACTGTGCTAGAACTGTTCTCGGATTTCGTAATCAGTATGAACGCAGCCTTAGATGATTCGTGTATTGTACAAAGTTCAATGTAGAGGAAAGCCGGAATACTGCTCACTACTGTCGATTTTCAACGCTGATCAAACGCCCTCTCTAGCAGATTTGCAGTAGAAATTTATATTTTAAATCTTCTCCAGAATTAGTGACTGACACCCGTGAATGGCGAAACCGATGCGAATAAATCCTAGAATGTAGGAAATAGTCACTTAGAAGGAGTTAAACTAATTTGTTTAGATACGTGGTAATAACGAAAAATTCTATAGCAAAAGTTTTCCAGCTAGCTCCATCTGTAGTAGTCACTCTCGGAGTAGGACGGGACATACTCGCTGAGGAGCAGCTCAAGAAACTGCTGCCACAAGTAAGTTTGTGGTGGAAGAGTACACAAAAATCCTTCCTAGAAAACTTGATTTGCTTCAAAACTTTCCACAGAACGTCTTCTAACGTTTAGATCCATTGACAGCATTGCCTAGCTGCAATCTAATATGTCGTGTCAAATGCTGAACGTGAATTCGAACTTCTAATATGTCAATCGTTCTCAAAACAGTTTTCATTTTTATTCAACATTCCATCAATAACTTCAGCAAATCATCACAAAAACTATTTCTTGACTGCGGTCGTCAGAGGTTGCTGCTAAGAACAAAACATTAGCATGAACTCAACATTTTGATTAAGCCTTACGAAAACTTTGGACATGTGAAGTTGAGAATCATGATTCAGCATTTGAGGCCAGGAGCAGAATTTTGAGTAATTAACAGTTTTTCTTCGCTCAAGGGTTCCTTATTCTTTGGTGCGGATCCTATATACGAAGGAAACGATCAGCTCTACTCAACTATCGGAACATTCCTTCCGGTTGCTGTGAGCAACGAAACTAAGATGAGTCAGGCGTACGTTTTGAAAAAAGGTAAATTGCTTGCACATCATTTCAACCTGAATTTGAGAAGATGTGTTACATTTTCTCGTAATCCGTTTGGGAAGACGTGAGGAGAGAAAAAGTGGAAGATGGTGATCTTGAACTAACAATGAGACATAGCCATTTGTTATACCTTTAATCCACGCAACGAACAATGTGCCAGCAACGAGCGTGACTCCATTTAAAGCCCCCTTTTTTCTCCCATTCAATCCTCGAAACATGCTGACACTAAGACTCATTTTTCTCGCAGCTGTGGCCCATCTTGATTGATCGCTTGAGTAATTCCATGATTTATGAATTATTAACGAGGCTCACTTGGCAAAACTTTTGGAAGAAGGCTAACTCTCTAGCGCAGGCCAGGTGTCTGTACAAAAACACCTACTGAAGAGTGTGCCAACAAAGTAAAGAGTCGAAATGGCCCTTTCGACTTGGATGTGTACTCTACAAACCTGACTCATTCGTCTATCAAGCAATGGAAACAAGCTCTCTTCAAGCGGCCTGAAAATGTATACCTTGGAATCGAGCACTGACAAGCAAAGGAGGTCTAAAAAATCGAGCTCAAAGTTGCTTAAATGTGTCTTTTATGTTAGCCGAAATAATCTCCTTTTAGGGAGGTATGTTTTCCAAACAATGGTTCACATTAATGTAATTACGTTTCTGGTAAAACTCACGGAGACTCCTTTCATCGACCAGTTCCTCATAGACAATGAAGGTAAACCTCTAACGTATCTGCTTGATTTCATGATGTCAGCGACTGCCTCACTCTTTTCGCACAAAGCCGCGCGCATGCAAACCTTTGCACGCAAAAAGATCTTTTCTCCGATATTTTACTATCTGGATTCTATATCAGTGTAAAGTAATGTTCAAAGTTAGCATTTATTTTCGGGTTTTAATTTTGAAAGTAAGTTAAAAAACCGTTGTTACCACGTGAAAGAGCAGAGTAAAACGGCATGCGCTGCACAAGAATTATGCGAATTGTTAGTGGTCCATAATTATATCTCAAACGAAGCTCTTTTTTCCACTCAAAACCGCAGTCTCTTAGAAAGCAGCGTCCGCGCAAGATCTATCCAATAGATTAGCACATAGTTGTAAAGGGGGCCCCATGAGTATCCGATCTGCGTTGGTCCGATCCTTTGACGTGGTTAAAAGGAGATACGGGCCTGTGATACGTATCACAAACCTCCCCTTAAGGACGTGTGCTCAAGCATCAATCGATCATGGATTGTAACTGCACCCATGCAGCTGCAACTCCTCCTCGGTGGCGAGCCGGGGATAAACAATCCGAAACCAAAGGTGCGATAGGGGGAGCAGGGCTCTCCCCAGGTGAAAGGGGCTCGGCTGTTCCCGACCTTCCAGGGTGAAGGGGGTATGTGACTCTAGGGGGGGGGGGGAAGAGAGAAAAGGTAAAAAAGCGAATGAAGAGCTCTCTAATTTGTACCTTATTTAGGCACAAATTGAAAACAAAATTAAAAATTTTAAAAGAAATTAAAATTTTTTAGAAAAATTGACTTTATGAAGATCTGTGCTCCTGTTTCATTGCATCAACAAAAAACGAAAGCAATAAGGTTTATCCCAAAAGATGTACAAGTTAGGAACACTTCAATTCCTGCACATCATCATTAACAATATCACTATCGCTAACGTCAGAGACAACAAGTTCGCTGCCTGAGAAATCTTCTTCTTCCTCCAAAAGGTCATCGGAGTACAAGTAGAATTGCTTGCAAAAGCGTTCTGAGTCGAAAATGAATTTGAAACTTTCTTCTTCTTCTAAGCGCTTTTGTGATTTTTTTCCTGGCCCTCTGGTAGCACTAGGAAAGTCAGCAAGTAGTTTCTACATACCATCTTTTAGGAAATTTTAAAAAGTCATACGGTAACAGCCTGTCTGGACCACTTAAACCAATCTTTTAAATGAAGTTTTTAGATAACAATATGTTTAGTAGAAGGTTGACAAACCCTAAGTAATTGCTTACAGAGTAAATAGAAAATTTTTTTCTCCACCTCTGCCGTGCTAGTCGGAATGGAAACTAGCTTTGCCAGTAAGTCCATCAGATTTTTGCGGTAAGTAATGGGAAAAGAGCCAGATCACATATGCGCGACACGGGAAGGAAATAGTGCATATTTTTTTGGGCCTTGTCGAACTCTGTTCACCTCCTCTGGCATACGCCCTGTTAGCTGATGAGAAAGGTGCTCAACTTTTTCTTTAACAGCATCTGCGGAATAGCCGAAAAAAGTAGATACCATGCTGCGCGCTGGTATTTTTTTTCAATATCATAGGTCATAATGTCACAAGGCGAATATCTTCCAAAAGCATAAAGCACAGAGTTGGGTTCGCACTCCAGTCGAGATCTAAGAGCAGTAGCTATGCTTTGTACTAACACCTTCCTTTTGTTCATATCCATGTTTGTGAATTAACCAGCCTTGAAATCTTCAGCAACCTGAAGATCAGCAATGGACTTCCTGGACATTTCCTCATTGAAAGTAGGCAATCTGCTTGGATTCCTTATGTAGGAAATCAGAGAGTTTCGCTCAATTGTCAACTCTGTATCAATGTCGACAACATTTCCGTCGGCGTAAAATTCTCCTTTTGCCTCGCTGTGGAACTGGAACACATGCGAGTCATTTGCGATTTTGTAAAGTATTCTGCCTGCCGTTTCCTCTCCAAACTGCCAACCTTTCCAAAACATTGAGGGGTATTTTAATAACATGTTATTCTCCTGAATGTCTTAAAGTTTTTGATTCATTGAAACCAACCATTCTCTACGAATTAGGTAAGGTGAGTCTAGAGCGTTTCCACGAAAGTGACCTTCTTCAGCACTAGGTTTACAGAGTACTAGCTGGCTTACCCGGCTCCGCCGTATCCGGACCAAACTTGGCACACATACACTTCGGGCCCCGGCGGGTGTCACAGTCCACTTTATCGATCGATGTCGATTTTACCGATTTTTATCGATTTTTTTGCAGAGTTCACCTACAGGGCTAGGAGTTGGCACAGGGGGGAAGTGAGTATGGGGATTCCGAATACAATATTAGTTTTCAGAATTATCGATTACTTTTATTGATTTTATCGATTTTTTTGTAAATTTTGACATGCGAGGCTGGGATTTTGCACAGGGGGGTAATCGAGCATGCAGATTACGAATACATATTAGTTTTCAAGATCGTTTATTACTTTTATCGATTTTATCGATTTTTTGAAAATTTGAGCTAGGGGGTTGGGAGTTGGCACAGGGGGGTAATCGAGCATGCTGATCACCCCCCTTGGGGATGATCAGCATGCTCGATTACCCCCCTGTGCCAACTCCCAGCCCCCTAGCTCAAACTTTGCAAAAAAATCGATAAAATCGATAAAAGTAATCGATAATCCCGAAAACCAATATTGTATTCGGAATCCCCATGCTCGATTACCCCCCTGTGCCTACTCCCAGCCCCTTAGCTCAAACTTTGCAAAAAAATCGATAAAATCGATAAAAGTAATCGATAATCCTGAGAACCAATATTGTATTCGGAATCCCCATGCTCGATTACCCCCCTGTGCGAACTCCCAGCCCCGTAGCTCAAACTTTGCAAAAAAATCGATAAAATCGATATCGATCAATGACGAAAAGTAGCCTATGACACCCGCCGGGGCCCGAAGTGTATGTGTGCCAAGTTTGGTCCGGATCGGTTCAGAAATGGAATTTTCTATTCGGAACCTACGTACAGACAGACAGACAGACAGACAGACAAACAGACATTCAGCTTTATATATAAGATGGATTCCAGAAACGGGCGGGTTTTTGTGTGAAGGTGTGAAAAGACTTGCAACAAAAATCGAAGCAGTCAGTATTGTAGGTTCTTTCACCAGCTCTTTCTAACAGTGCAAAGTTTGCGCCGATTGAGCGTCTCAAAGTTATGATTTCCCTGAAAAATGCCAAAATACTCCAAATTCGCGCTTTCGTATTGCTTGCTCGAAAATCATAACTTTTCATAGAGACCCTCGATCAGCGCAAACTTTGCACTGTTAGAAAGAGCTAGTGAAGGAACCTACGATACTGACTGCTCCGATTTTTGTTGCAAGTCTCCGATTTTTCATGGCCCTACATAGAAAATTCAAATTTTGACCAATTTTCTTCTATCCTCCTATCTATGCAACATATGACAACTGCTAAGATGTCATTATAAAGAGCATGACTTACCCTTTCATATAAAAGTAAAAGCAGTCAAATCGGTTGGAATAATCAGAAGTTATGATTTTTTGAATATCGTGCGCAAGAACTTTCGGACGACCTATACAATGTGTTGGCTTTTATGGGTCACCGGAGCAAATGATTTTTAGAGCCGGGAAGCAAACAAGCCTTAACATGCTTTATACCATTCGAAAGCTGAGATCATGGAGAATCGACGTAGACCGTCGACTTTTTTCTAGGTCTTCTCTGCCGCGAGATATGAGGGATTTTATGTACTCCAAAAACCAACTGCTTTTTTGTCCTCACTTTCTGCTCTCCGAATGCTACGAGAAAGTCGACGTTTACGTTTGTTAATGAAGACTTGCTCTTTAACACAGATAGATAATCGGCAGTGAGTAGGTCTTCATTTGGCAGAAATCTGCTGTTGAAAATGACTATGTTTTCAGATAAAATGCGGTGTATCTCTCGGTAGAGGGGGGCTAGAAAGAAGTCGACGGTCTAGGTCGAATTCCCTTTTCCCGAGCTTTCGAATGGTGTATAGGTTGCTGGGCGAAAAAAACTAACCAGTTTTTAAAAATGGGGTGGAGATATTTACTATTAGCTTGCTCCACCCAGCTTCACCAATGTATTGGCTTTTATCGGTTACCGGAGCAAATGATTTTTAGAGCCGGGAAGCAAAAAAGCTTTAACATGCTCTATACCATTCGAAAGCTGAGATCATGGAGAATCGGCATAGACCGTCGACTTTTTTCTAGGTCTTCTGTGCCGCGAGATATGAGGGATTTTACGTACTCCAAAAACCAGCTTTTTTGTCCTCACTTTCTGCTCTCCAAATGAATGCTACGAGGATAAATAAATAATATAAATAAATATGAGTGTACTTGTTGTCTGAGGTACTTAGCCTGCAAAACCTTTTAATAACGATTTTTACCATATTCTCAGAGTACAATACCAATCTCAGCCCAGGTGAAGGGGGTCACCCGGGGTCATCGGGGGTTTGGCCTCAAAGTGAAGGGGGTAAGATCCATCACTCCCCCTATCGCAACTATGTCCGAAACTCGTCCGCGCCCTCAAAGTTCCCCAGGAATTGGGTTTTTTGAGGGCTTTGGACAGTTTGAACTTTACTGTATCCAGGGCCACGGAAAGGCCTTAAAACGACAAAAACATGAAAGGCGAAATTTTGCCCGGGCGCTGCCTTTAAAGGCAGTGGCTCGGAAAATTGTGACTGCGGGCTTTCCGCGACTACATGGCCTTCTGGACCAGCTAAGTCCGGTACTGCTTGAAAAGTCAAAAAGTGCTTTTTTTGGAGTTTTCTGGCCTTGGAGATTGCTGGAGGGGCGGGGCGAGGGAGCCACCTCAAAATGAGTAACAGGCTGCAAAAGACTGTAACTCCACTTATTTTGGTGCCAAACTGTATCGCGATGGCTGCCTAGGCTGTTCAGCCAACTGCCGCCAAAATAGGTGGAGTTACAGTCTCCAGTGCCAGTTGCTCCTCTTGGGGTGAATCACTCGCCCCGCCCCTCCAGCAATCTCCAAGTTCCGAAAACGCCAAAAAGCACTTTTTTGACCTTTCAAGCGCAGTACCTGGCTCAGCTAGTCCAGAAGGCCATGTATTCGTGGAAAACCCGCAGTCGCAATTTTCCCGAACCACTGCCTTCAAGTTAAAGTTTTTGTAGGGGCACAGTAACACAGTCTAAAATATATTTTACATACTGAACCCAATGCTGCATTAAAAAGGAGCGTTACTCTTATCAGATGGCTCAAAATGCTTTTGGAGTCATTGCGCTCAGAAACGTCGTTTTTCAGCAGTTCAAGCATTCTAACCAGCTTCCACCAAGTCTATGACATAGATTAAGCTTTTTTGATGAATGAATTGTTCGACGCTCGGAAAATCCCTGTGTAGTTGTCACGTTTTACAACCGAGTTCAGGTTGTTTCAGACTGCCGCACTGACTGCAGCAGACTGCAGCTGACCGCATTGACCGCGGGGGCGCACAGATCGCTACATCCTTTTGTGAAGGTGGAAAGGATAAATAGTTGTAGCTCAAGCAGTTTCTTAACAATATATGTCCCAATAGACAACGCGAGCGGGAGTAAAATAAATAGGTATATGCAATGATAAAAGAAATCTGAACAAATATGAGTATATTGAAGAAAAACAATCGCCAAAATTTGATTGAGAAGAGTAAGTCAGAAGCTTTGAACTTTCTAGGCGTAAATCATATTGTTTTGATGTATCTGCAACTATTTTTTCTTTTACGAAAGGGTGCAGCGATTGTGCGGCAGTTGCGGTCAGTGCGGTCAGCTGCAGTCTGCTGCAGTCTGCTGCAGTCAGTGCAGTCAGTGCGCCAGCATGAAACAACCCAAACCTTATTCTAAAGTTAACACAATTTTGAGCCTTAAAACTCAGCTTATGTCTCGCACAAAGATGAGACAGATGCGTTGCTTGTATGTATGTAAACAACCATTTCTGCATGAGCAAAACAAACGCTCAGCGTTAGAGAACTTATCTGCTCAATCACAAAATTTTACGAACTTGTACATAATTCGTGCGTGAGTATCGGTTACCAGAGAAGCTGAACTCTGAGGCTCGAAATTGTGCTAACTCTAGGATAAGGTTGGAAACGCTGAAAAACGCGACGAGTACACAGTGAATTTCCATGATCAAATAAAATATCTATAAAGCTTAATTCATTTTATATTATTTATATCGAAAGTAACGTTCATTTTAAATATACCATAGCATTCATCGTTTTATTGATTTTTTTGCTATTTTTCTGAAGAGCTGGCAGTTGGTACAGAGGGGAAACAGAGCGATTAGAAAAAAAAATAGAGCAGAGAAGATGTATGGAAGTGGGGACAGGGACAAGATGATGTTGTAATAGGAATAACAATAGGTAGTGTAATAACAGGGCCGCGCGGAGTAGGTTATGTGAAATAGTGACTAAAGCTCAAAACATTTTCTTGCCACAGTAATAACTTGGTCCTAAGCACTCTTTTCCTGAGGAAATATGCTCATGAGAAAACTCATAGCTGAAGGAAACTTCACTGATTATGCTTTTGCAAGAGTATTTGTGTGCAATCGCAGACAATGTGCAGGCTGCAACCAAAGACTTTCAGAGGACGCGTGCCTGACCTCACCCTGATAGTGTGTAAAAGTAATCATATCTTTTTCATACAAAACATCATGTGTTCAATCTATTCTTGTCATTTTTCACTCATTACATTTGAAAAAGTGGAACTTCTTTTGTCAGTCAACATATATGAGACCTCTCTTCTTATTTTTTTATTCTTAGAGGCTTACTCGATCATCGAATGTTCTGCCTCGGGCAGAGGAAGGAGGGGTAATTTCGGAAACTGCCTTGGTATAACTTTTCAGATTGGCGCCTCGCAAGGAAAGTTCTTTTGGTGACTACAGCGGCGGCAGTCCAGTCGGCTTGCTTTTAGATCAGACACTCAAGTTTTTTGATGCAGCACTTCTACAATCGTTGTTGATAAGAGTGCTAGGATAGACACTTGATTGCTCTGATCTCAAAGAAATGTAGATCATTTCGAAACATTGAAGAAAAAATACACTTTTGATAGCCGATTGCAATTATTGCGAACACTTACTCCTTCCCTCAACTTCCTAGAGCAGTATTACATGGACGTCTTCGAAATTAGTGAGATGAATTGCGTTCACAAGAAACATTGTAAACTGCATATTATGACCCAATCATACCTGCGAACTGCATTCTCCAACATTTTCAAATGATTGTTTTGGATAAAAAGGAGAGATCTTCGAAAACGTGTTAGACCTACATTTCTGGTTTACTTTTATCAAAACAGTGTACCCATTTATTATCCAGATTGGCGGGAAGGCGACCGCTCGCACCCGCAGCATAGTTTGCGTCTTTGTCGCTATCTTGCTCTCTGTTCATTCCCTAACCTTGACCAGGCCTCGAAGCCCCGCCTTCCAGCAGCCAATCCCGTCAAATCAAAGGGTAGGGTATTCAAAAACTCGTAAGTTTAAGAAAAGGAGATGAGTAAGTGCTTGAATGAACTTTATAGAAAGATGGGAGTGATGAAATAGCAAAGGGGGCTACGAGGCAGCAATGTTGCAAGCTGCAAATACTAAGCGCGCTGCAGCGTACGGTAAAGCTGCTAATAGAGGTAATGCGCATTCCCACAATGGTGTGATTGCACGAGTGGGACAATCATAATTGGACATCCTTTACCTTCTGCAACTTCCAGCCCGCTTTCTCAATTTTGCAAAAGAGAAGTGATTGCTGTAATCAATAATTTCGAAAAATAGTCTTGCATTAATAATTTAGCTCATTTACTCTCCCACTCCCTAGCCCCGACAGCTATCGATACAGAAAGTAGCTCATCACACCCACTTCACCTCAACGTGTGTGTGCGCAAAGTTTGCTTCGGATCAATTTAATGAGGTGATTTTCGTTTGGAACATACAGACAGTCAGCTGTATAAAATTGCTCCCATTAAGTGAAAAGTTTCAAGCAAAAATAGCTGCTATTCTTATTTAGATACAAAATTTTGAATACGCAACAAAACTGGAAAAACTTAATCACTAATACGTCCGATTTCTAGTGGTTTTGGTCGCATGGAGAATAGCCGGTAATTTCAAAAAGTGGTATTGCATTAGTAATCAGTAGGCTCATTTATTTTCCGTGCCAACTCCTAACTCCGTATTTAACGTCTGCAAAAATTGATGAAATCGATAGCGATTGTTATAACAAAAAGTAGCTCGTTACACCTGCTCACCTCGAAGCGTAAGTACGCAATAGAACATACGTACAATCAGTCAGCTATACATGGTGAGCCAAAAAGATGAACAGGTGAACACTGTTTGGTCGTCAATAATTTTCTTGCTTTCATGTTTTCGTGAGCTTAAGGTACCATTCTGCAGGCCGAGGGTTAGGGGAAGTATGGACCGAATCAGCAATCACTCCTCATTACTGCAAAAATTACGGTATGAACCTTCAGCACAAAGCACCACTGTGGAATAGGCCTTTATGAAAAATTCAAAAAAAATTGGAAATTTGTGAACTAGGTTTGCAGATGTGCTGATTTCACCATACAATTTTTCACCAGATTTTGACTCTCACAATGCTGTGTTCACACTTCTGACGAACATTGGCTTCGGCGTTTGATTAGTCCAGCACCAGATTCTGGCTTGTTTTGGTTTCCTTCTGAGGCAAGAATCCCTTCCACTTTTCTAAAATCCTTTTCGAAGTTTATACCGGAATAATAGAGTAATGAAGCGCGATTGACGACTTGATCCATACTCTAAATCTGAGTTAAACCTCGCTCTACAGAATGGTACCTCAAGCTCGGAGAAGGACATGAAAGCAAGGGGATCATTAACGATCAAACAGTGTTCACATCTTTTTGGGACACCCTGCATATAACATTGCTTCCATTAACTGAAGACCTCTGAGCAGATTGTAAGCTACTGATCATATTGCTTTCTAATGGAGAAACTCTAACCGTCATTGACGAACTTTCCGAAAAATCATAATTCTTATATTCAGGTCCTGAATACGATATAATCCCCATGATGGGAGTGAATGATGAGTTTGATAAAAATGGGCTTGTCGCATGCCAAATAAATGTTGAGGTAGTGCTAGCCACTTTACAATTTGTGCCAGCAATTAATTAATACTACTTGAGTTTCACGCTTACAACAATTTCCATGAGCGCTTTGTTTTCGTGCTGAAAAAGTTATTGGACGATCGACGGTATGCAATATTGAAAGCTTCTCGTGAAACTCATTACCGCGTTTTTATGTTGAATTTCGAACATGCGAAATGTGTTGAAAAGTATATTATGCATTATTTTGTTTGAGCCAAGCTTTTCCATTTTTGGCAGTGATGCTGAACTATTGCGTGCTAATTCACCTTAATTGCTCGTAAAACAGCTGTTGTGAATGCTGTATAACACGATGTTGACGTGGTACAGCTTCCCTTTCCTCCTGCATCTGTTAAGCTTGTCAAGTGTGTCTTTCCATTCTCTCGTTCTAATAAATGTTTCTAAAGTAGCAGTTCTTCTCGTAACCTGTTTCTTCTTCTTCCGTTTGATTAGTAGAACATGGCACGGCACGAGGTTGGCAAATTCAAGTTGGAAATGAGCTTAGGGATAAAATCACATGCTGTTACTTGCTACAGATAACGACATGACAAGGAATTTAATTTGAGTATACATGAAGAAGAGACAGGAGAAATAAAGTGCGAAAATCGTAAAGAAGTCGTTTTTTGAAAAATGTGGCAGTCTTTTTGAAACCTCCTGCTGATGACTCGTTTGCAACGCACATGTAATATATACTAGCTCGTCAAAAAAGTTTTTCGCCTTCTTTGAACGGCTGCCACAACTTTTGTTTTTTAGAATGTTTTAATGTTGTTCGCGTAATCCTAAAGCAATGAGTGACATAGGTTGAAACCAGCCCTGCAATATTTGCCATTCAAAAATTGTTACATTTATTTAGGACATCCCCTGTGTGAGGCTCATCTCATGTAATCAAGGAAACTATCATACACCCTCTGTGCTGAACGAGGTAGCCTACATAGCCCATACCCAAAAACATTCATGAATGTCCCAAAATGCCGGAATTTGAGAACTAATTCGGTCCCATATGCTTTATTAGGTTGTTCCAAAGGTAGAATTTTTTAGATAAGTCAAGCACTTTTTTATTTTCTTGCAGACTTAGGTATCATTTGATAGGGCAAAGCAAGTCTACAAAATGATAACCAAGATCAGCCTAAGTCGTAATCCTGGTAAAGTTTGCAAAATCTTTGGAGAAAATTTCACCCAAAAATGGATTTTTGCAAAAAAAATGCTACGGACATCCAATTCATTATACTAGACACATGGTAGTACGCAGTCTTTACTGTTTTCTTCCGCGCGTGAAAAGCGAGAACATAAGACAGTCTAAAAATGACTCCGCCCCCAACCTCCCCAACCATGTCGTTGCATACTATAAGCTCTAGTAAGTTCAACCCTAAAGCCATACCTCTGTATGCACCATGGGTGTTCGAGAAATACCAAGTTTTGCGACCAAAAATAAACCCAAAATGGGACATTTTATCTTAGGGCTATTTCAGTTTCTCAATTTTGAACTCCGGAAAAAATCTACCTACTGGATATGTTTTGGTATTACTATGTCACTACTGTATAATGAGAAAGTTGAAGGTTCGTGAGAGTTCTCTGAAGGGAGATCCGATTTTTTGATTTTTGGCTCCAGATTTTACTAGATCACGACTTAGGCGGATCTTTAGTGGTCATTTTGTAGAGCTCGCTTCGCTCTACTGAACGCTACTCTAAGTCTGCTGGAAAACAGCTGTTTTTTTTTTCAGAAAAGGAGTTTACATTTGGGACAACCTAATATACAGTGCTGGACAAAATTATAGATTCACTCTAAAAAAATGCCATAACTCACTCTGTTGTCAATAAAATGTTCTAAAATTTGGTACCGCTGTGTGTTTACCAGTCTAATAACGGTCTTTAAAACGAGTCTCGTTTTCGTTTGGTTATTCAAGAAAAAAATCAATAATTTTGGAAAAAGCAGACTTGAAAGCTGGTCAAAATTATAGGTCCACCAGGAATTTTTACTGATGGAAGCACTTCCTAGCTTCCGAATGTTGTTAGGTAGATACACATTTAGAAGTTTCAAATAGCTGCCTTAGTCAAACTGTGTCGTACCCCCAAATGAACCGACTATCTGCGTTTTTTTGCTTTGAAAAAGCTTTCACATGTATTTCGCCCCAGAAACCTGCTTTGAGTAGGAAAATCTGCAGTTTATCAGCTGGATTGCAAGCAAGGGTTTTCATCTTTTGGCTTGTTGCTGCTGAAGCAAGTCCGACATTGACGTTACTGCAACCTGAGCTCAAATTTCTGTCTCCTAACTTCTTCTACAATGTCCTCAGAAGCATTAAGTAAAGTAAAGGCATTGTTTTTATAAAGAGGAGTCCTTATTTCAAGGTTACAACTTTCTAAAGATCCTAGCATTCAAGTAATTAGGGAATCACCCTGCAGAAATTGAATGCGACAAGCACCAAAGCTAATTGTCGTCCTAACCAGATTAGGAGAATCTTGTGCTAACATACTGTAACATGCACTATAATTGGAATCAGTCGAATGCTGACTCCAAATACGCTGTCCCTTGCGGCACATTACTCTAAAGAGAGTTATAAGCTTTTACCTGTGCGAAATTGCCATACTATCCAACATGAGATGGCTGCCTGTAGATAGAGATCTGCGTAAAAATGGTGCCGAGATACTAGGATACTATCAGATTGAGTCTTTGTCATTGACAAGAAACTTTACCAATAAATTAGCACTTAGATGATGGTACCGTAATGCTGGTATAGGGCTGCGCGACGAATACGCAACATCGTATGCGCGAGCGCGGCTTTATTAGCCGCAGAGCGCATGAGGCGCTGCTTTTACAACGGTGAGGATAGGCGCACTGCCTTCGCGCCCGGTCAACTAACACTGCTTCTGCGCCTTCGTCCTGTAGTAGCTTTTAGGTCAAAGAGCATGCGAATTTAAAAAATTAATAACTCGCTTAAAGGCACCGTCCACTCAAAATGTGGTCGATGAGATTTTGATGCCTAACAGTAGTGACAGTAGTGGGGCCCTCAGCTGTATACTTGCCCAACTCACGCTGCCAGAAGTTGCTTCTGAAGCGAGAAAATTGCCTCAAAAATCGCTTTGGATAAGGGATTCGTCGCGTTGGCTCCTCCCCTTTGAGTAGGCCTGACGTTCGTCACGCCTATTTGAGTGCACCTAACCAATCACCGTCCCGCACAACTCGCCCTGTGGGCTCTCCGAAACGGAATTTGTCGGGTTTTCGCGGATTTTCGACTCATATTCGGAATCAGGGACATGAAAAGTCCCCGGAATGACAAAAACATGGAAGCCGAGAATCTGGGTGGACGGTGCCTTTGAGAAAAATGTGCCGCAGCTGGAACCAATTTATTTGGAACTAGCGATGAAGCTGATTCCAACCATACATGTTTAGATATGGAAAGCCTTCCCTGCTCAGATTGAATCCTGACCTGTTAGAGCCGCTGGAGGAAAGTACAACAGATTTCTCCTCTTGGATAATTCTAGTGAAACATTATCCTTTTTTCCGTTAACGTAGCAGATCTAACGAAGAGATTTAGGAGTTGCAAAAAGCAAAAGTTACTTGCTCCCTTTTGTTGGGCTCCTCAAAACACCACTATCTCCCTTTCTCTCTTCTTATACAATCTCAGAATGTGACCAAGAGTACATCCGTGCTTTATCTTAGTCATAATTTCAAACAATAGTGGGTTGAACTCCGAAAAATAATTTACTTTGTTAAGTTGTTACTACATTTGTTTTCTTCCATCATTTTTTTTATCTTTTCGTGTACACTGAATAAACCATTTAGTTGCAGCGGTTTGCTGTTATGTTGAGTTGCTTTTCATGAAAAACTATTTTCTGAATGAAGTAATCGACGCTTTCATTGGGAATTGCAAGTGTCTTTAGAGCTTCTTCTAAAATGTTGGAGTACCCCAGACCACGGATAAATCTGTAAAGATATTAGAGTGTCGTATTATATATTTTTTATTTTATGTATGCACTATACTTGAGGAAATTCGAAATGTTTTTCGAATATTTGAATATCGAGTATATTCAAAAACTAAAATTTCGAATATTCGACTATCGAATGATATTCGAAAATCGAGAATTTCGAACATTCGAATATCGAATATCATTCGATTTTCGATTATCATTCGACTAATTGAATGTCTACTCAGGCAATCGCCGGGGGCAGGCGGGCACCGGAAAAATAGATTGCTGATCTCTCGCACCCCGCCCGCGGATTTTTTGGAAAGCAATCAGGACTTTTCGGAAGACCGCTTGCTGAGTTCTCGATTCCTCAGAGATTCAGCAATATATCTGCAGAAGATAAGAGCGAAAAAAATTCAACAGGCGGTCTTTCAAAAATCCGCTGATTCAGCAAGCGGTCTTCCGAAAAGTCCCGATTGCTGCAAAAAATCCGCGAGCGGGGTGCGAGAAATCAGCAATCTATTTTTCCGGTGCCCGCCTGCCCCCAGCGATTGTCTGAGTATGTGATATAATAACATGGCCAAGCGCATAGTTTACAAATACTGTGGGTCTTTGTGGTTCCCTTTTATGCGACTACTACTCTGCAGTGCATGAAGTATGTCTCAGCGCGTTGCGCGGACTCTTTACATCCAGCCCGTGCTGTCGACAACTCGACGATACACATATAGTACACACATTGTTGGACTATGTAAGTGCTATACACACAACTTTCGAATGGGCACTCATGGCAATGAGCAATCTTCCTCTCGTTGGCAGTGCGATAAGCTAGACCGCTGATGGAAATACTATACAGTGACTGGTTCTACCATATCTTTGTTCTCACACTACAATAAACGACGAACTTCTTGACCCAACACTAGCGCTTCCGGTTACTAGTGCAATTACTTTGAGTACGCCTTCAATTCACGATGTCGAGTGGAATTAACACTGTGACGATATTACGAACATCTACGTTCAAATTCACATCCATCACCTTTTCCGAATGCGCATGAAGAACAGCGTACACTAGACCTCAGGCTTATCAATAAAAGTCAAGCCAACAAGTCGATCTTCTAAGCTTTGGTGCTTTTTGAAAGGTACTCAAAACTTCAGTAGATGAAATTTCAGGATCGGCAATAATCTGGTCAAAACTCCAGTACTGTGGCAGACTCTCTTTTCCAGCTTTCGACTGAATCGTACCGTTGCTTGAAAGAGGCGGTGATCGAAGCCACTATAGAACGATGGAACTGCTGAGACATCTAGCAAGCTCCACCTATGGTTGGTGAGAATGTGGCTGATTCCGCGAGAGTTGTTCCGCCGCTGGGCGATTTTCGTGTCCACCGGCGATGTTTTTTTCTCATAAAGACGGAATTTCCATGGAAAGTCGTGCGGCGGAGAGAACCAACGAGACGGTTGCCGTTTTTGTTCCGGAGCCCATATCCAAACTTCCCGATCCTATATCCCTTTTCTAGCATGTCTTTCCGTTAAAATCGCCCATAACAAAATTGTAGGAGGACTTCTCGTTGCGGACGACCTCATTCACATTTCGTAAAAAACATCGAGTTATGATTTGTCAGCTGCTGATGTCGCCCTGTAGCTTTTCTGACTAATACGTCTTTTCGATATTTACAGCTTGCCATTGAAAAACGAAAAAAAACCCAAAACCTTATCTAATTGAATGCGGATAAAAATGATTGTTTTTAAATTCTAAATGTGCTTATTTCATAGTATAGGACTGATTGTAGTGCGCTTGTCTCACTGCAGCTAACATACTCGGCAATCTAACAGCATGAGAAAAATTACTGCTAAGGATCCGGGCTTACCTCGATTTCAGTCGCGACGCTTTACAATACTCCAGTCGTTTATAACTCGTCGCAAACTCAACTCACGCACACGAAAAATAGTACATTTTACCGACTTGCAAAAGTTGAATAGCGTCGCGTGCATTGTGGCCCGCGAGTATTGGGTTTGGAGTGGCAAATGGCCAAATCGGGTGGCGACTGAAATCACGTGTGGTATGCCCGGATCCTAAAAGAGTCATTTTATATTTCTCACCCCCCCCCCCCTCCATTCCGCGAATGTGTCGCAAAGTTTGTGAATGTGGTCTACAAAGGTCACAAGACTGCGAGAGCGACTTGTATTTTCCTGCAAATTCGAAATAATGTTAGAATTCATATCCAAAAAAATTTTAGCGGACGTCACATCCCTTTTCAAATTTCAGGAAGCATGCAGAGACTGCCTAGTAACTCTAATCGATATGAGAACCCAGGGTTGATTGTGATCTGGTTAACCTTCAAGTTTAGAACCCCGACGACTCTGATTGCCGTTTCTGAAATTTAGAGTGGTGCCTATTAAAGCCCTTGATTCTGCTTTCAAAATTCCATGTTCAACTCCCAAACTCAAAGTTTTGATCTGCAGTTTGAGGAATTACGCATGTTATTGGAAAAACGACGTTTAAATTAAGACTCGTCTGATTGGTCTAGCGCGATGATCCTATCGCTACCATCAGGCCGCGGCAGACCCTTCAACACCCTTCACCATTGCTTTGCTTCGATGTATTCGCCGCACTAACACGAGGCATGTCAAAACTTGTCATATCAAAGCCTTGATGACTTTCATTTTCATCGAGGATTGATAGCTTATTGCTTGAAAGGTCTACAGATATAGAAAGCGGACAGGATAAGCAATGAAAAGAATGGACTATTCATATTTGAGACTTACCGTATGCCCACCGTAATCCCGCTGGGTGACACCATCGCATGAGAGGTTCTGTAAACATATGGTCAGCGCGCCATAAGTCTTAGCCAAATTTTAGCCAATTTTGTGATTTCAACCCACTTACATTATACCTACCGTAATTTCTCAGACAATAACCCGGGCGAGCGGCGGACCTTAATGGCTTTCCAGGCGAGCGGCGGGCTTTGATTTGTGGGCGTGGCTTTCTTGCGGACGAGCGGCGTGCCCTCGCTACCGAGCGTGCGAGCGGCGGACCTTGATTTGACCAGCATCCCCTCAAGCGGATGGGCGACCATTAACACGTTAGACTAACTTGCCATCATTTCTATGTGCGAGTCACTCTCATTTAGTGTTATTGCGGCGTGAGGGCGGTCAATAGCAGTGGCCAGCAACAATAAGCAGGTAAGTGCGCTCAGACAGTTATGGCGAGCATCTGCCGGTTGGCCACATGCCCATCCCGAGGGCGCGCCTATAAGGCTTGATACATACCTGGCTGCTTAGGTATGGACAAAATCAACGAAGGCAGAGCTGTTTCGCTGCTCGCTTTAATGCACTTCAGCGCATTAAAGATGATCCATACATGGATCAAGCTGTCAAGTATATACTGTCAAGGATGCGTCAACAAAGATTCAATGAAGCAACTTTTCATGTGAATTCTACCCCTGTAAACTACAAAAGCATCAAAGGCTTTTTTTGTAGGAATTTGTGAAATCCAACGTAGTAATGTGCGCAAAGACGACATATGGAAATCTGAATCGCTTGAATGATCCCGATAACCATCATCTGTGGAACATTGCTAATAGAATGACGGTATGGCTGAGTTTTCTGTTTGTTAATATCATTGTAATATCCTGTTTCAGGCTGAAATAGCCAGGGCAATTACAACAAAGACGGCACGATTTATGGAAAATGCGGAAAGGAATGCTCCCGTTACTGTTAGTGTGCACAGTTGCTCAAAGCTATGGAAGATAGACGCGAAACCCCCGTTTAAGCAGGTTCCTACAAAGACACTCATGACATTTATGAAAACACCAATCTAGGTCAGTCTAACGCAACTAGCTAGGGACTGGGAGAGAAAAAGAAAAGGGAAAGCGTATCAACTACTTTGTTCTTTGTATCGATTTGTGCTGGGCAAGGAAGGGTACTTTCTACAAAGTGCATTTAGATCACGGACCCCCCAGAAAAAATCCAGGAATTTTCCGTGAGAATGAGCCAAACCGGAGGAAGAAATGAGGCTATAAAAAACCTCCCCGAAGAAATTGAGGACGTGTTGAAAGGTAAAGGACAAGTTTATAGGGGCGCGGTTTGACAATATTACCAATATTTAAATTTTGGAGAAGATATGTTAGGCCTAGGGCACGACGAATTGAAACCCTGGATGGAAGTCAATCTTGAGGATTCTAAGTGAGCTCTTGAAGATCGAGGCTTGTTGTGAACTACGAAATAATTCATTAAAGGTTTTACAAGAATCTAGCAAAAACGGATAGAGAAAGAGAGAAAATTTTGGATGAATTAATGGAGCAGCAAAAGGACTGGCGGCCACACCTCTTCAGATGCCTGCAAATGGCGCTGTACGTTTAAGAAAATCGGTCTCACCATTCTACAGATTGTTTATAAAATTTAGGCGAGATGTGCGGTCTTACAGTTACCACTCGGGGAAATGGATACCTAGCGACGTGAGAACATCACAGCAAATAGACAATTTAGTGATTATTTTATGTGCTTCAGCGACAGAAGCGTGCGGCACCAGGAGATGAAGATGCCTCGGAAGGTGGAAGAAAAAGATTGAGAAGATTCTAGAAGAAGATTTTTTAGTAAACAGCGAACTTTTGGCATATGTGTAGATGAGTGATTGCACCCACCTTTTTTGCACTCATGAGAATGTGATATTGTTGTTTATTTCGTTGATACTTATTTTGTTCCGGTTTATTATTTCGTGCTGTTTCAATTCATGACGCTGAGCATGCTCATTGCATCTGCTTTTGCAGATGCAATGAGCATGCTGTGGTGGTCAGCTTTTCTAATAAACTATAAAACGTTACAATAATTGTCTCTACATATCTATCTCAAGAATTTAGGCGTTAGCACATCTGCCCATAGGAAAAGAAAGGGGAGATTATTAACGCAATGACAGTAAGCTGTCAAATCTGCAGCCTTCAAAAGCCCGCCAAAGGCCCCGGGCAGACTTCACGCGATTTGATCGTCGCGACTGAATCGTGACGAGACAACTGTTACAACATCATTCCATGCCGATCAATTTGCATTCGGTTGTGATACTTTTCCAGCCCGAAATTTTTGAATGTGAAATGAAAATGAATGGAAATCTTGACGATTAGATCGCGACGATTAAGTCGCGTGAAGTTTGTCCGGGGCCAAAGGCATTCAGCTCGTCCGCTTTGATGCTTGCGGACGAGCGGAGTACTTTTAGCGGGAGAGTGGAGGGAAGTACTCCGCTTGCCCGCTGAAGGTACTCCGCTCACCCGCTTCATATCTCTAGCGGGCGGCCCGCGTGCCTCTAGAGGACGAGCGGCGGGAGGCATGATCGCCCGCCGGTAGTGGCCCGCCGCTCGTCCGAGTTATTGCCTGAATCGTCCAAACGACACCACTGTACGCAGTATATAGGCTGTCCATGACATGGGCCCCGAATAACCCCAGTGTACTAAGTATCAGTTACTTCATATTTCACGACTACATGACGCACCCCTTTTTTTCTAAACTCGACCAGTCTGAAAACTCCAAGAAGTTTTGCGACTGAAGGACCCTCTACCTTGCTGCTCTTTGACTGAGAATTGTGTGGAAGAGCGATCATTTCGCGAGGCACAGTGGTGCAGTGACGCTGTTTGCTTGAAAAGTGAAAGAGGTGCGTATTGTACTTGTGAAATTAGGGTGATTCCGTGATTAGCCCGTTTACCATAAACCTGCCGTAACCTCGTCAGATGTCACCATAGTGTAAATTTAATACTGTATTTGTGATTAGCGCGTATAACTCCACCGGTCCAACTATCGGCCAATTTCGTGATTTTACATTGTCTACCGTAAACTTACCTTGACCCCGCTATATGACCCCATGGTGAAAAATGGATAAGTGTTCAAAACACCGAATAAACCATTGGGCCAAGATTTCACAAAACTTCAAGATTTTGTAAATAATAGCCCACCATTCCACCTCATCATGCTTGATGAAACTACCACCGAGCGTACACAGGAAGACTTTTTAGCCGCCCCTCTCTTTTGTGCACTATTTCTCTTTCTCTGATCAAACTCAGAGCTTTCTCTGGTAAAGAATGCTCGGTCTTTTGGCAAGAATCATATAAATTCTGAATCAACGTCGATCGCATTCCAAAAATGCTATTCCTAGTTGCCGAGCACCATTCCAAAGCAAGTCATGGGCTTTTTCCTGCGCAAAATTGGCATGCTACTGAACATAGGAAGATAGCCTTTAAATATAAATTTGCAAGGAAAAGGTGTTGAAATATCGAAATAACACAAATCTTCTTTTTTCACTAAAAAAAGCTCATCGCAAATGTATAAGCTTAGATGGTAATGCCGTGATGACAGTGAGTCGACGAGTATGCCACGTTTGCCCATCACTTGCTTTGGAATGGTGCTCGGCAGCTAGCATTAGCATTTTTGAATTCGTTTAAAGATGATTCAGAATATATTAGGTCGTTTCAAAAGTAATTTCGTTTTTTTCAAACGGGCACCACATGTGACGGAACAAAGGCTTCTAAGAGATGTTAGAAGCATTCGATGCAGAATTGCATTCTCTTTCCAATGGTTATGGAATCGTTGCAAAACAGTCAATGAGCTTTCAGAAAATAACCAAAATCTGCGACCCATGCTTTTTGAGATGGTCAAGTTTCACAATTTTTTAAAACTTTTATGTCACCCCTCCGAAAAAGTGCAAGCAGCGCCTTTATAGAGCAAACCCTACAAAATGCAAAACTACTTTTTTCTCCTTTCCATAACTTGTCATACATTTTTAACAGAATTTTAACTGATGCTACCGATTTCCATACTTGGGCAGCTAAATCCTCGTAGAACATCAAAAGAAGAGCAGCTCGCGCACTATTCGATGCAGCATTTTCTCCCCTTTCTAACAGGTGTTTTTTGTTTCCGATTCGTATAGTTTCCGGGGATAAAATTATCATAACTTATTTTTTTAGTGAGCCCCAGGCTGTACCCAAAAACTCGAAATTTGATATTTCGAACCCGTTAGCCCTCACTTGCTTTGTAAAATTAATGTCAACTCATCGTATCGTCTTGATAGTCTCAAATTCCGAAAAATTGTGATGTTTGATATTATTTTGGTTATCTTCTGAGAGCTCATTGATTGTTTTGCAAAAGTTTCATGCGCATTAGAAAGAGGATGAAATGCTGCATCAAATGCCTCCAAGACCTCTTAGAAACCTTTGTTCCCTCAAATGTGACGCCCATTTGAAAAAAGCGAAATTACTTTTGAAACGACCTAATATATTAGGTTGTCTCATAATTAATGCACGTTCATGAGTTTCAATTTGTAATCAAGATAAATCTTTTCCCAAACCATCTTTTTTGAGCGCAGTAAACATTACTGCAAACAACAAACCTTTGGCTATAGAATGCATGCTTTTGCTGGATCGCAGCCACTTTAAGAAAGATTCTAAAGCCTAAAAAATTCCCGAACATTTTTTTAGAGACCCATACTTTGAGAGAGCTTAACTTTCGCTCAAATGTACTAAGATCGCGCGGACTTTGCTCATTTATATAGCCCATGGTCGGTTGTGCAATGGAGTAAAGTTTGAATTTTCCGGCATGTTTCTGTGAGAAAATTTTGCCAAAATACTTGAAGTACCCATTATTTTCAGTACTTTGGAAGATCCAAAAAAACTGCCTTTTCGGGATTTTTTGTATTTTTTTCTCTTCGAAAAAAAAAGATGAAATGCTGCGTTTTTTCTAGCATTAGTTGTACTAGGTCTACTCTATGTGTACCTAGCGAAATTTATACAGTCGCTTTTCGCTTGAGATTTTTATGCGGCTTAGACGGGCCTCAGCGACCAGCCAAGTTTGAGGCAAGATTTCACAGCTCGGAATTTTTAAAAAATCCCATACAGACATGTGTTTTGCAGCACAAAGCTTCTCGATCGTTATGCATATTTTTTAAAGAAAATCCGCCTACTTTTCATAGATTTAGAGCAAGGAAACTGAAGGGAAAGAATTTCAAATTTTAATCACTTGTCTTTGAAGGCATGGAACTTCGGCTTCAACAAAGATTGGCGAAAACGAAAGCACTTCTTAGAAACTAGAGGAATCGGGCTTTTCGATATATGTATAAAGGGTTTTGAAGAAAAATGCTTTTTCTTTGAAAATTAGCTCTCTCAAAAAGAGGTTAGAAAAACGTGCATTAATTATGAGACAACCTAATATGTACCTTGCCAAAAGGCGGACCTAAGTTAGGTAACTCTCTGGTGAATTCCTATACTGACACGCGCACCAAACCCAGAGTCATCAAAAGCTTGGCGTTGTTCATGGCGCTGTTTCTTGTGCAGAACGAGTTGGGCGATGTACACCTACTAGGGGTATACTACCGGTTACGGAGCATCCTGCCATCTCATCTTCCCAAATTTGGCCTGTTCAAGCTTGTCAAAAGGCAAAAAGGTGCGCGTTCGCCTAAAGATAATTCAGAATCTACTGAGGGTTATAACTTTGTGTTTTGACAGGTTTAATACCGACCCAGATTGTTTTTATGTTTCTTCCTCGAGACCGGATTTCAACCACTGACAGGCTATCTCCTCTAGCCCAAAGTATTACTCACGACACTAATGAGATGCGAAGTGCTCAAAATAATTGTGCTACAAATTCTTCTCATGGACATGCTTTTCTTGACAGGTTACAGTCATTCAGGATCCTGTAATTTCAGAAAGATTACAATGAACGAATCTGAATTTCATAACGATGCTATGCTTGAAAAAATCCTATTAAGTAAACAAGTGCTTCGAAATAAATAATTTCTTTAGCAAAATAGAAACTCTATGGTTATAGGCTTATCGGTAAGAAAAATTGATATGTGATATATCACAATGAGGGAATTTCGAAACAGACTCATTTTTAAAAACTCTTCAGTAACAGCGGTTCGATGAGCAACGCTTCGGACTCTACAAGCAGCTTTGATGTGGGCGAATTTGCTTCACCTGCTATTCACCTTGTTACTGCCAACGCCTTCTATCGACACGTAGAAACTCTAAGCAAAATCATGGCGCTCATTGTAGAGACAGACGAGACGGCCGCCTTTTTATAGGTACTGGTAGTTGCCAATTACTGATACAGCATCCAGAAAGATTAATTCTGATTTCGGTACTAATCCAATTCACTAAGTCCAGAATCCTGACTTGACCGCTTGAGACATTACCTAGATGGTTAGGTCGGGACATGAGGATACATATCTGCTCTGTAAAGTTATTAATGGGATTGTGATGTTCACAAGCCTGATGTATAAATCCGTAAATTTTCTCAAAACTTTGATTAATATATTTTTTTGGAGCAGTGGTGCACATGGTGCAGCACGCTTTTAAGGCTCTTTTTGAAATTCAGAGGAAGTTTTTGTCTTAGTCCAAAGATGTCAAATTAAAGGCCTAAGTTTGGCCCTTTTAAAAAACTTTACAGGACTCTTCCGCCAACGTTCTTTTGAGTGTAGACTAACAGATCGAAGACAACTGCAAGATAGTGCGGCGACGCGCGCTACTTCGCAACTTTGCTGCAGTTTACAGAAGGAAACCGTTTTTGTAATAGCGATGTGTGTCGTGTAGTTATAGTGGTATAGTCAAACGTAGTCATATTTGGTTATCATCTGAAGCTTGGGTTGCTTCATTTTTCCAAAAAGATGCAACAATCTTTTGCGGTAAAAAAATTTAAGAACTTTGTCTTTCGGAGCTCTGGGTGTGGACCTTGCTTGACGCGCTAACTACAGACATATACTACAAATTCACGAATGAGGGCTCTTTGTTGGCTAACGAACTAAAGTGCAGGCTTTCTTGCCACGCGCAATCTCGCGGTCGAAACGTGCTAAAGGCAACGTCGATGGGGGAGGAGGGGGGGGGGGGGAGAGGTATGTATTAATCGCCCGCCAGGGTAGGGGTTCCCATTCAGTATCCTCTTCATAGCTCGGTGCTGTGGGAAGCTGTGTTCTTTCTTGTTTGTCTGTCTTTTAGAGGCATTACTACCCTAGCGTTCTAGCATAATGAATGGCTGCACTTTGCTGTATAAGCTTAACTTTCGGTAATTTGTATGGTCCCGAACAGGATCCTCAGGGAATCGCGGCTCATTTTCAAAGTCACTTATCATTGCAAAAAGTCAATGAAAACTTTGTAAGGTTGTGTTGTGCTGCTGATCTATTATGACAGTGCTGACCATTTTTGTGGAAGTAATAGGTGAGAACTTAAGCGACGAAATCTTCGATGAACCTCTGCCCGCCAGGTGGGGTTCATGAAAAATTACTTGGTGATCATGGTCATTCAAAATGAGATGCATACTGCAAGACGCAACTTGAAACGCTGATTCCAAATCTGGCCTGCTATTTGCGAAACGATATCTTCTGAAGATAGCTATAAAAGTTTTTGAAGAAAACTTGTGCATCACTGGATAGTCGAGATCATCAGTAATCTTTTTACTGCTTGGTGCTATGGAACAAAACCTTAGGCAGAGGACTGTTGTATTGTACCTAGACTAATTGACCCAAGTTTAGCAGTCAAAAAAAAACAAAGAAAATTTTGCATCTATTAATCAGAGCTTTTGTGAAGTGCATTTTATTTCGAAAAATAACTCCAGCCAGATAATTGTTCGCAGATATGAAAGACAGTTTTCGAACCAGCATATGAAGGCACATCTAATGATGTGAACCTCATCATGAATGGACACGGTCACCATGTATCCCTCCCTTGTTAGAACTGCCATAATAGATCAACAGCATAAGTTTACAAAGTTTTCAGTGAGTTTTTCTAAAGATAAATGACTTTGAAAATGAGCCGTGATCCCCTGAAGGATTTCATGTGGGATCATGAAAAACCGAAAATCAAGCTTATGCAGCGAAGTGCAGCTACTCATTATAAGCAGAGCTGAGTAAGAGGTCAGGCACAAGTTCTTTGAAAACGACCGCCCATATCCCCCTTTCCCTTCTCTCCCATGAAAGCCCTCAAACAACCCCTTCCTCCTCCTCTTGACCTCCGGAACCTCAAAGTGTGACATTCTGAAGGACATCATCCTTTTCTAGAGAACTTTTAGATTTTGAGAACTGTACTCCCGATTTTCTGTGACTGTACTTTACAATCACACATGATTTTACGGCTGATTTTGATCTGAATGAGCCTATTGAAAGGGCCGTAATTTTCCTAGGGGTGGGCGTTCGGCTTCGAATTTCCACTGTAGTAAAAAGTAGCTGTGAACTTGATAATCATAATACTGGAGCGATTTCTGGATATTAAAAGCAAGTTAAGGGGGTCAGGCGCAACTCCTCAAACTGGCAATTCGAGGGGTTGCGCTTGACCCGATTAACTTTATCACCGAGAGAGCTTTTCACCTCAATTCTATATGAATCGCTAGCATAAAGCTCGAAGATTCTACGATAGGTGTTCGAGCTTACCTCGACTTGTTTTGGCTTTGTGGTGATCGGTGAAGTTGAAGCACTCGAGGTAGAAAACGACGCTGTGACTAACATTTTGGCATCACTTCTTATTCCATTGTTTGAAAGCGATATGAAATCCAATTTCTACTATAGAAAAGATAAAACTTCACTATGAATACAAAAAAGCTGACTTCTTTCATTTTTGTGGCCAAGTTAATCATGTTTCAAAATCTTGCTTTTTAGACGTCAGGAAACACTAGAAAATGCAGTAGGTTATGGTTTGTAGAGCTCGTTGAGGTAATCTGGCATGATGATTACGGAAATCATACCCAATTTACATAAAAAAGCTACTTTGGTGACCTTCGCGACAGTCATTCTTCTGGTGGAGTTGTGAGACTCATTTTTGAAAGCTCTTCTTTTTCACCTTACTCTAGCGTAGTATCTCCTCAATGCTTTGAATTAATCCGCTTCTTGATTACGACCCCCCCCCCCTCCCTTGCTCTTACCCCAATACGATCCCCCCAGGTCGGACGCGCCTGACCCTACGCTCAACCCTGATTAAGAACCACGCCCACTCCCAAAGGCCAACTCCCTCGGATGAGATCTCCTCAACCGTTCACGCGTTTTATGGTAAACACAAAAGAATACACAGTGTTTGCCTGTTAGTGCCTGCATCCGACAAGAATAGCACCGGAACACTTGTCCACGGTTCTTGAAAAATAGTCTAGAAAAAGAGTTCATTGAGGAGTTTACGTTTTCTAAGTGGCATATTTGAAACAAGCGCCATGAGGAGGCGTGGATGAAGCAAAAAATGAAGTCGAAAATCTGCTCGAACGTTGTCCCTAAGAAGGCTCATCAGCAACGGAAAATGTGATTTCAATTGTCGTTTTAGGAATTGTGATAGCGTGTAAGTTGCGAAACCAAAGTTTTAAGTATCATATCCGATATTTATGGCAAAGAGGGTGGCAGGATGCTGCCAATGCACCACATTACAAGTAGGAACAATACACGAACCATTGATCCGCAGTTCTATACTTCGCGCTGTAGGCATATATACTCTCAAAAATGTAGTGCATGTATAGCATTTTGATATTCATTTGGGACAAACAAATGCTCATCTTACATAATTATTATTAAGTACTTTAGGAGGAGTAGTCAAAAATCATAATTTTTGAATGTTTTACAGCTATCACTATCTCCACCCAGCTACTCTGTACAGGAGGATCCCAGCAGCGGTGATTTGCGAAGCAGACTTCAACAGGTTGAATAGTTTCGTGTTTTTGAAGAGGAGTACCGCACCATGGCATTCGATTCGACTTCAATGCAGTTTTCTTGCATTGCTGACCCGATCGCCAATATATTAGGTTGTCTCATAATTAATGCATGTTTTATGAATTTCAACTTCTAATCAAGATAACTCTTTTCCCAAACCATCTTTTTGAGTGCAATAAAAGTTACTGCAAACAACAAACATTAACTACAGAACACATGCTTTTATTGGATCGCAGCCACTTTAAGAAAGATTTTATAGCCTAAAAACTCCAGAACATTTTTTTAGAAACCTATAATTTGGGAGAGCTTAACTTTCGCTCAAATGTACTAAGATCGCGCGGACTTTACTCATTATTTAGCCGATGGTCGGTTGTGCAATGGAGTAAAGTTTGAATTTTCCGGCATGCTTCTGTGAGAAAATTTCGCAAGAAAACTGGAAGTACCCATTTTTTTTTCAATATTTTGGAAGATCCAAAAAAACTGCTTTTTTAAGATTTTTTGATTTTTTTCTCTTCGAAAAAAAAAGATGAAATGCTGCGTTTTTTCTAGCATTAGTTGTACTAGGTCTACTCTATGTGTACCTAGCGAAATTTATACAGTCGCTTTTCGCTTGAGATTTTTATGCGGCTTAGACGGGTCTCAGCGATCAGCCAAGTTTGGGACAAGATTTCTCAGCTCTGAGTTTCTCAAAAATCTCATACTGACAAGCGTTCTGTAGCATAAAGCTTCGCGATCGTTATGCATATTTTTTAAAGAAAATCCGCCTACTTTTCATAGATTTAGAGCAAGGAGAGTGAAGGGAAAGAATTTCAAATTCTAATCACTTGTCTTTGAAGGCATGGAACTTCGGCTTCAACAAAGATTGGCGAAAACGAAAGCACTTCTTAGAAACTAGAGGAATCGGGCTTTCCGATATATAAAGGGTTTTGAGGAAAAATGTTTTTTCTCTGAAAACCAGCTCTCTTAATAAGAGGCTAGAAAAACGTGCATTAATTATGAGACAACCTAATATGATGACACGGGACCAGATCGACGCTGTCTAGGGTTTTTGCGGGGTGCTATCAAGATATCGACAAAGTGCAGCATATTCTCCGCTAGTATAGACAGGTCAGGCTGTCCGGTAATCCTCGAGAAAGCATATTCATTTAAAAAAATTGCTCAACATAAGACCTGTATGTGCGTACATCGCCGCCGGGGCGGAGGGCGGTTTGTTAGAAATCTCTATATCCTGAACTCCGGAGCTCTCGAGATACAAGGTTTAGCTATACGAGGTTTAACTATTCGCACTTGTTTCTACTGCCCTATAAACATACCACTGCATCACCTCTGCTTTGCAGAGGCTCACATTGGTTTTACCATCCACTTGTCTTCTTCGTTCGCTTGATAGTGACTTTGGAACTTATCGCGCGGTGCCATCACTACCAACTATCAATAATGTAATGCGAACAACTGCTCATTCCAAAAAAAATTCATTATGTAAGATCGGTGATTTTGAGAGAAAAAAGTCTCCTCCAAAAGATTTATTGTGAGATTCAAATCAGGTACTGGGGTCATTATGGCTTGATAGCCATAAGGATGAAGACCTTGAGTAACATTGAGTTACATTTTTGAACGGTAATCTTCTCAAATTCTTAGGTAAAACCTTGACAAATTGACTATCTACGCAATTATTCCTTTGCGGGACTCTACGTGAAAGTAGAGTTTTTGCTTACTTTTTGGGCTTAAGTCTATGGATTGCAGACTTGCTTGTTAAACAGCCGACCAACAACCTTGCCTACCGAGAACCTTAATCATCAAAGCTGTGTATAGGCGATGTCACCCTGCATCGATCGTAGGTATCCACGAGCTGAGGCTGCGCACGCACGCTGCATGCGGCGGAAACATATGCGAGCGCGGTAGCTGGCATGAAATCAGATATGTGACCGCTATTGATTCGCCTTGCTCTCTTCGATTGTGCTCTTGTCTTTCTCTGCGATCAACTTCTTTTGAATACATCTAATTTTCATTTCTTTGTTAGCAAAAAAATACCTTCAGGTTTCAGCTACTACAACGCTGGCAGAACAAAGTTTTTTGTATTGACTACTCCTATCAGATCATCAGGCGATGTTCGGACATTGGTAGTTTGGAGCTATTGGATTAGCATGGCGTTGTACATTCGTTGCAATGTTTTTCGTCAGTTCAAAGGCTCTTCCCACCCTTGGTCGAGGTATCATTTCACTAGGAGTGTTTTCATATATTTCCGCTTTCTACTATAGCCTTGTTGCACTTCCTTTGCTTTCCTTGACTTTTTCTGAAAAATCAGAGAAGTAAATTCAATGTTCTTTCCAAAGTTGCTCGAAAAGGTGAAACACACAGTATAAATCTGAGTTTGGTGAGATGTTAACGGTCGAAATAGAATGACTAGAACGAAGGAATCGACCACTTTTGCTTACGCAGAAACGAGATGCTTTGCTACACATTTGAGACAAATAGCAAAAACTGCAACTTTCAACTATTCATTGTTCCAATGACTTAAAAAGGAGTCAAGGAAAACGAAGAAAGAAGAAACAAGGCTACAATAGAACATATGAAAACACTTCTAGTAACCTTTGATTCAACTGACTCGGCATCATCAGGGCGGGGCTTTGTGGCCTAATTGGGGCCGCTCGCGCCCGCGACGCACCTGCGTCTCTCTCGCGCGAGTGCTCTCTGATCATACCTAGCCTTAATTAGGTCACGAAGCCCCGCCTTCCCGAATGCCAAGCCAGTTGAATCAAATGTTATAAATACCTTGATCAATGGTAGGAAGAGCCTTAATGTTGGAAACTCGAATTCAGTGCTCGTAGAAACATCACTATCGAAAAACAGTGCAACGAATGCACAACACGATACTAATCCGATAGCTCCATACCTACCAATGTCCTAGTATCGCTTTATGATCTTTCAAGAGTTGAAAAACTCCACTTTGTTCGATCCAGCATTGTAGTAGCTGAAACCTGAAAGTATTTCATTGCAATACAAACAGATGAAAATTAGTCATAGATGCACTCAAAGAAAGTTAGTCGCAGAGAATGACAAGAGCACAATCGGAAAGACAAGGCGGAATTGTTATCTCTCACATATCTGACTCATGCCAGCTACCGCGCTCGCATATGTTTCCGCCGCATGCAGCGCGCGTGCGCAGCCTCAGCTTGTGGGTACCCACGACCGATGCGGGGTGACATTGCCTTGTTGTGGTGTGTGTATGTTCGTTTGTTTGTTTGTCTGCCTGTCTGTGTGTCAGGAAGTTCATAGCGAGAGTTGCAGAAAAAGTCTCAGGCCGGTTTGCATCAATTATCGTAAACTATCATGTAATTATCATCAACTATCATGTAAACCACCCTGCCAATTTTTGTGCGGATGCGATGCGAGAATCCTAGAAAATGAGCGCCAAACGGATATACACGATTTCAAGTAGCAAAACTCACTCCATATATGGATTTTTGCGTACTGGAAGTATGACATACAATTGGCCATCGAATTAGCTCATGTAGCTTTCTGACATCAGAATGGGTCACCGGAGTAGATGGAGCAAATTGTAGATTTTCAAGCTTCCAACTAACAACAAGAGTTGTTTCATAATGCATTCGCTGCAGCGGCTGCAGTCATATTGGGGCAGGCAGAAGATATCGATTGATCCACTGTCGTTGCTGCAGCGTCTGCAGTAAAAACGAAAAAAACTCCAAGAAACTGAGAAGAAATGAGCTTATGATGGCACTGTCCCTTTGATGCGACCCGTAATGAATCTAGTAACAGTTTTGAACTTGCCATTATTTTTCAGAAAGGTTTTAGAATCAGTAGTTGTTTACAGATGATTAGTGATGGTCAAAATAACGCTGTGGGTTCCAAAGCAGTTATCAAGCAAACACGACGGAGTCATTCAGGTAGTGAAACCAGTGCGAGTTTCCGCAAAGAAGAGATGACGCTCTAATATCATAATATTTGTTCTTAACAGAAACACGCTTAGTCTGCTGGGTCAGATAATCAATACAGCTTTGGAATGATTTCACTGAGTTCGAAGAAGAAAGAATGATTTTGAAGGAAAGACGGTTGACTGCCACGGATTATTAGGGAACCATATAAAAGGCTGGAAAATGCGACCTAAACAGCTGCTCGCTCCTGATTCATTTATTTGTAGTAAAGAATATTAGAAACACCTGCGGATAGTGCGACCGCGTAAATTCCAAAACGCTGGAGCTTCAGAAGATGAAATGCTCGAATGAGCTGCGTGCCCCTCCCCACGGGAATGTAAGTGCATGCGGCCTTAAGTTTATTTGCAGATTTGGCCAAATAGGCCAGATTTCGGCCGATACTCTCTCGACTATGAGTACATGGATTATTTGAAAGAAAAGAAAAGAAAAAGGTAGCTTTTTTAAATCGGCTCGAAAACTTTGGAATATTCGTAGCAACACCTCCAAAGTTATTATCCAGTCCTGTTTTTTCTTCACTGACTACTCATGGCTGCCCTAATCCGCATTTGATCTTCAACCTTTTTTTTCACATAATCTTCACTAACATGGCGAGCCGAACATTCGCTGTTAACATCTTTGTGCCCAAAAAAGCTGAATGCTGTTCTGCTTCTGTCATAGTCATAACTTTTACTGAGAAAGCTCAGCATTTCAGTGCACTTTCGCTTGTAATATTACAACATCTCAAAATTTTCTTCTTCAACTGTCAGCTTTCCATGATAAAATGTACATAATAGGAATCATACTGTCTTCCTTATGCGAAAGCATGCTGAGTCAATGTCACACCTCCGCTTGACGGCTCAGATTGTCAGAGGGTGTAAATCTGCAAAGATGGAGAAGGCAGAGCTGAATTAAAGCGCTCAAACTTTTCATAGAAAACTGTACTTTTAAGCGGAAAATCCCCAGCATTTCTGGATAGTTTTGAAAACTTTGAAGTAGTTAGGTGTTTTTAGCAAGGAATTTGAATTTGCTACCATGGTTGCCATAGTGCAATTCATCGTTACAGATGGGTATCAAAGCCTAATCGACCTAATTTGGCGAACGAATCTGCCGATGGAAGTTCACGTTTTTATGACGGAATGCATACTCCAAGTTATTTGGCGTTAACGAGGGAGTGTATGTAAATAAAGTTAGAAAAGCACTTTTTTTGATTTTCCAACCACACAACCCTTGCGAGAAGTAAAAAATCCGTAAAGTGCGCCTGTCGCAGACGAGAAAGGTTTATTATATTTGCGGCTCAGCGTCTCGAATGTTGTTGTGCTTCTGCCTTCCTGAGCACTCAATAAACTTGTGCTTTCCCAAGTAAACCACAGCTTCACCGTTTGTGCGGGTTTGGCCAAACTGGTAAGCTGTTGTCATTGAACCGGAAGCGTCACGTGCGAGACCCTTAGCGGCAACACTTTTGCTACATACATTGTAAGGCAAGTTTTGGCACTATGGAAAGATGATGACCGTTATCAGAAATTTCGCCTATCGAAGGAGGGTTTGAACTAAAATCTGAAAATTACTGGTTTCTGGCTGCAATCAGCTGTTTATCCACTCTTTCTAACCGCAGACTCGCAATTGTGCAATTGTGCGCACTCCTCATCCTTAATTTTACGCTAGTTTATCTCACTAATGAAGAGAAAATGGGAGTAATATGGGAAACACCGCCACTAGTGGTTTGGGTTCCTCCCACACATGGTATTACATATTCTATGCAGAAAAGTATCATGTATTTATACCGGTGCAGGTGTTTCGCTATCAAGATATATCGTTGAATTTGGAAAATAATCATGGGGAACCTAATATTATTCGGAAGCTCGAAACAAGTGGAACCGATGTAAATTTCTCTCATTTTCAACCCCCTTTAAGAACTGAGATATGAGGAGAACAATCTCGTTGCAGCATCAGCTAATTTGGTACAATCACCTTGCGCTCGATTTTCGGAAGAGAAAAGTTAGAAAAAAAAATAGTTTTACGTTCACTGGCAAAGTCTTTTCATCCAGCATAGTTAAACAAATAGGCATCTTTATTCATTCTTAGCTTGAAAATTTCTTGACAAAAACATATGTGTTCAAGATACCATCCCATGCATTTTTAAGTACAGGAAGGGCTGAAAAAAGTATGTCGAATTACCGTTTAGTGAGTTTTTTTTGAAAATGAAAATGCTTGTATCGTCAAATTATTTCAAACTTAATATGCGTAATGCACACTAACTGATGAACAGCAAAACTAGAACCTGCTCATTTCTAGTGATTTCTGCTCCTTCCTTGTCTCTTTTGTTTGTTGATTACATGTTAATCAATAGAACACATTTCTACACTTTGTTAGATAAAAAAATGTTTCACTAGAACGTTACCAATAAGGGTGGCGTTGCTGATAGTGCTTATTGTGCAGTCTCACATATTAAGTTACAAATGACTCGAGGTTAACTCTCGAAGTTGCCTACTATCCTTGCTCCACCGCCCGCTCAATAGCTTGGCTTTAGTCGCCTGAGCAGACCTTTTTGGAGCGGCAAAAATTTTGCACCAGCAGTTGTTATACTATTCAGTTTACATCCATCATGCTCTTAGCTATTGAACTACAACTGATTTTCTCTTTCTTCCTAGCTTCTAGGTCAGGGCCCGGCACGAGTCGGTTTCTAGGGTTTCTAAAAACGAAGTGTCTGCCTTGACTTTCGGAAGTTTTACGAAGTCCCCTTTGGCCTACCTGCTTATGAGGAAATGAAAACAAGAGAGATTTACTAGTCTGAAAGAAAAGACGTAAGATAAGAGTGAAAATTTAAATTGGAGCTGAACACTACGCATGCACATTTGGCATTAGAGCGCGATAGTTAATGAAGAGAGAAGAAATGAAGGCAAAAAACAAAGGAAGGGCAATGATATGAAAATTTCTTCATGGTCAGGGATAGATTTCTGACCGGTTAATCCGTCCCTGATAGAATCCGAAACTTACGTGAAGTGACGAAAATGTATGCTCCAGACGATCTCAGATCGTCTGGTAGCCGTCTGGAGACGATCTAATTTTGGAAAAGGTATTACTTCACATACGTTTTCAAATCTTTTTACATAATACTTTCGCGAATAATTTTCTATACATACAGTTCAATTTTGGTGTCATATGCTTCTGTGTGCGCTGTAAACAAGCAATTTGTTTATTCAAGCCTTGCTTTCAAATCGCGCGTACTTTTCGCCATACACGATAGAGCACATCAATCGTATAATCGTCAATCGTAAAATGACCTGTCCGAAAAGCTTGTGTTCGAATAAATGGCGCTCATCCTTGGTGCTCGGTTCCGACCCGTCAAAAAACAATATCCTTTTTGCTGTTTGCTTCAAAAACGAAGTCCAGCCTGCTTCCAGACGATCTGTGCTGGGCCCTGTTCTAGGCGAAGCAAGTTATGAGCATCCATATCTGACAATACAATCGGCTAGCTTTGCCCAATTATTTCAGGTTTTTTTTGCGAAAGAGAAATTTTTGCTACAAATGCCAATCAAAAACTTCGAAGCGAGGAATCAACTGGCTTTGTTTTATATAATTTCTTCGGTGAAATGAAATACGATTTTGTCAGTCATGCAAATTGTCCAGATCAGACTCCTGCGACTGTTGTATTCATTCATATGCATTCTTCCTTAATCCGGGTATCAGAGAATCTCCCAGTGAGTATACTCGTTACAGAAACGACACTCTGGATAGAACAGAAAGTCTTTATTGCTAAGACTTTCTTGAGTTGCGGTCAGCACCGACTGAACAAACGAAAGCGCATTATAGTGTTTTGTTCTGATATTACTCTTCGACTCTCACTCTCAAATTTAGGTAAAAAGGACCATTCAAATGCCGACAAAGTGAGGGGGGGGGGGGTAGGGGAGGTGCAGAGCCGTTGCTCCCTCTCCTCCCTATGCTCACGAGCAACCTACGCAATTTCTCAGGTTCTCTGCTTTGGCTCAATATTTTCGTCAATTGAACTTTGAAATACCTTCAACTTACAGAAAGCGGTAAATTGCTGTCTTGGCAGAACGGTTTGACGTTGAACTTGCCTTCTCAAAACATTGGAGGGTGGCCGTCGGTTCATCTTACAAAGCTGTTTTGAAGGCTCAGCTCAATTTATTCGAGCTGACGGGGAGTTTACTACAAACTCTAGTCTGCCTAATTCGGAGGTGACCTTAAATTATACAACTGGAAATTCTGATGATATGAAATCATCTGATCAGCAAAATACATGTTTTTGATCCTGTAAGTATTGTTATCATCAATGTAAAGCGTATATGTAATACTGGTTGACTTTCCCGGTCCAGCCCGGGTCATTGGTTACCTGCACTGCAAGCCCCCCCCCTTTTTATATGTTGTGGATGAGTTTCCCAGGACCCGCTTTGAAACCGCATCCTCGTGATCCTGAGGTGAAAGTGAGCTTCACCGCGCTCCTTTACATGACTATGGTAAAATGCTTGATTAAACATGATAAGCCCTCAATTCCTTAGAAAGACGTAAACAAATCAATAAATCGATAGAAGGACCCAACGGATCGCTGCGAAAAGTAGCCTATCATCAGCGCAGGGGTCGAAAACATATGTGTGTAAAGTTTCCGCTGAATCGGTTGAGCAGTGCGCGTTTCTATAACGCACATACCCTCCAAACTGACAATTTTTGAGTTTTATATATTAGGTCGGTGCAAAAGTTTTGTCAGTTCTTTCAATCTATCGGTAGAAAGGTTAGAATGAAGATAAACTAACATTTCAAAATGTATCCGATGCAGAATTTCTTCCTCTTCTCAGCTGCTGAACTCCCATTTTGCTTCGTTGCGAGAGCGACGAGATATTTGCAGGAAATTACAACCACTCGTTTTCACCATGTCCAACTTTCGCTAATTTTCAAACTTTTTGTATGACACTTTCGGAGGAGCCCTAATAACCACCAGATAGTACAAACCTTTTGCCAACTTATGCAATTTTTCCTTTTTTTCAGCTGCTTTTTCAGGTTTTTGCTGAATAATTTTCTAAAAGTCTTGTGTTTTTGAAAAACCGCATAACCTGTTGTTGCACCAAACACTGCAAAACCTACAGAAAACTGAGGTTTCAATACACAGTTATTACTACCGCTACCATTACAAAGTAAATAAGCAATTTTCGCGTCAAATTATGAAGATTTTGAAACATAGGTTATGTCAGTGCATACCCCTAAAATTGAGAAATACTGCGATTTCCCCCACAAATCCCGCCTGCCTCGGCAAAAAAAGACAAGTGTTAGAAAGAGGAGAAAAAGTTGCATCGAATGGTGACTGAAGTGTTCAACATTTTATGTTCTACGAGGTTAAAATAGGCTAAATGTGAAATTTGGTTACTTAAAAAAATGAATCGTAGAAATTCTGAAAGACAAGCCATAGGGCTACAAAAAATTGCCTCTGTTGGCAAAAAGTTTGCACTATCTGATGGTTATTGGGGCTCCTCCGAAAGTCTCATACAAAAATTTTGAAAATTAGTGAAATTTGGACATGGTAAAAACGAATGGTTGCGAATTCCAGCAAATATCTCATCATTCTCTCATCGAAACACAATGAGAGTTTTGCCGTTGGACAGAGGAAGAAATTCTGCATCGGATACATCTTGAAATGATTGTTTATCTTCATTCTAGCGTGTTTACCGATGGATTGAAAAAATTGACAAAACTTTTGCACCGACCTAATATATATAGATGACTGTAACCAATGCTTCGAAAAACGGTGTGCAACCCATTTCTTCACAAAAACATTCACTATGCGGTTTGACGGTCTCTTCAAAACTGTAAACATAAAAGACTGCTGAAAATGCACCGTTTCGATTTTGCTGTCGAGCATATTGGAATGCTTCTTGTAGGCTGTAATACTTGTAATTATAGCACGTTAATCGCCAATTTGCTGGATGCTGCAATAAAAAGCCGATTTCAGACTGTTAGAGGATGCAAAATGCAATTGTGTTTTCGGTGAAATTTGGTCCTTTGAAGGGCCAGCTATTGATTCTTGTAGTGTTCTTCACAAGTTGGAGTGTATAAATTTGCAGAGTTTTAGAAAAAGCATAGCTGCTGGTGTGAGCAATACAAGAGCTGCCATATACAGTGCATCAGATATGATCCTGCCTTGTGATCGCGAAACAACGTTCTGTTTTACACCCCCCTAACCAATTTTTTTTAGAATCATTAGGTTGATGCATAATTCCTACACCAAAATAGGTATAGTCTGCCCCAATCCTAACCAGGCCAAAATTAGCATGGCGGGAGTCGGCGTCGCGAGGGTTTTCGCGCCATTTCTGCGGCTAGCTAGTCTGCTCTCTCCTCAATCTCTTCGCTCTCTGCGACAGCGCGCGTCTGCAGCGCAAACCCCTAGCGCTGCGAGCGCGCAATTTCGCCGATGGTTCGGCCTGATCCCGTTTGGGGCAGACTGTACAGACCGCAATAGTCCGGAATAATCCCATATCCCAAATAGGGATATATCATTAGATAGAGCAAACCTATCCATTGATCCAAGCGAAGATTGAAGCCAAAAACGAAAAAGATCCTCGCCCCAAAAAACTAAGAAAAGATTGGAAGTCCATTCAGAAAATTCCTTCAAAATTCCTAACCTGCTCATGCATTGTCATTTTGTATAAGACATTTCTCTATGCAGTTGCTGTAATTTTCTCTCAGTTATAAATTGAGAAAACGTTTAAAAGTTTCATGTTTTTGCCAAATTAGTGCTGAGATGTTTCAGCACTAACAGTTGTAAACTACATGCCTTTAGCAGTAAAGCTTTACATTTTCAGTTTTCCTGAAGAGCTAGTTCACGAGAAATATCGAATCTAGCCTCCTTTATCCAATTTTTCTTGCCCTCAAAAATTCGATATTTCTGATAAACCGCTGCTGTAAAATGCTAAAAATTCATACTCACGCTTCTAGGGTCCTATAGCATACAAGCATAGCATAGCATGAGAGAAAAATACAGAAAATGCATAGAGAATTGTCTTGGACGAAATGACAATGCATGAGCAAGTTAGAACTTTAGATTTTTCTAAACGGACTTCCAATTTTTTCTTTTTTATAGGGCGCTTGAATCTTCTTCGTTTTTGGCTTCAATCTTCGCTCGGATCAAGGCTGCTGCAAAACTTTAAGCACTGTCTTGTAGAGCTAGGTTGGCTCTATCTAATATGTCGATATTCGATGATATATCGAATCCTATTAGGGATATAGGATTATTCCAGATTGTTGCGGTCTGTACCTAGGTGCAGGAATTATGTATCAACCTAATAATATTCAGGAAGAATCACAACTTGTCAGAACCTCCATGCTGTTTTCTTCGACTGACAAGCTCAAGCAAGTGGATGACTCCCAGCATTGGGTTGCTACAGAAGATCTTCTCACCCTAAGAGGTCTTTTACCCACAAGGTTTACATTTAATAACACAAGCTCTCTATGACTTGTTGTTAGGTCCGGATTATAAGGTAATTTATACATCATAGTTTCGCTCAGGTCGCCCACTCTTGTCCCATCCGAAATACTTCGATCGAGCTGTTCCAAGATACATGAAACAGGAGTGCTGCACTCTGGTCATTCGCAATCAACGGAAGTAACCGCCCGCTCGTTTCGTTCGGAGATAGAAGACGAAATCAAACGTAGCGGGGGCATCTTTCATTTCGCTGTACGCTCTTCGGAAGAGCTAACAACTGATGTTGTTTCTTTCTCAAAATAAAGAAAGCGAAGCAGGAGGTACTCGCTCTTTTGCAACGTTACCCGTTCATCGTTTTCAATCCGGAAGATTCCAAAAATAATGTAGAAGTTGCTTTGAAAGTTGGTGAAAAGGTGAGCTATATAACACGTCATTTTACGTACATAATAAATAATGACAACAACTCGCAGTCCACACTCCTAATAAGATGATGATTAGGATTGCCTTGAAATTCTGTGGCCGTATTCAGCACGATCCATTTTAGGGCATAATCTTGCTTACAATGTCGAAAATGATTTCCTGTACTCGCAAACATGGAAGCCAGAGATTTTCTGCATCCCACCTCCTAATGTAATAACCTTAAGATTGTCAACGCCATGGAGACTAATTCAAAATAAAATAATGATATTCTCTCTGCTAGAAGCTTTTGACAATTTTACTTCGCAGTCAAATTAGAAGCAGCTTGGATTTAAAGATGACAGCGAATTTCTAACATGGAGGTCTCAAATCCACGAAGTTAGTGAGAAATGGTTTAGAAGCGGCTCAACCTTCGGCAAATTCAGTATACTTCATGCCACTTCAAGCAACATAAGCACAAACTGCTCTTTCAACACGTAGACAATTTGATAAGTATGAATTAATTTAACAGGGCCGTCATGATGGTGTACATCTATAAAAACCCATTCGCTTGTTTGTTAACCTTTTGATTTTCAGGGTCGAGTCTTTCTCGTAGAAATCTTGAAAGTAGAAGGAGATGGAATAATATAGCGACTGCTCGGAACCACCTTCAGTCTTGGGTGGGATATTTATATATTCTTACGCGATTTCCCTGCCATTTGCAGTACTTTTTATTTCAACAGCCGTTTCATGTAACCGAACAACTTTTTGAACTTGCGTTCGCATGCAGGACTGTACATCGCCTTTACATATAGAGCATACAAAATGGCGACAACTTATTTACTGCGATCTTTGCATCCACGTGGCATAAAACACTCAAATCAGAGGCATTAGTGGTGCTCAGCTTAGGGTTGTTTCATACTGCTGCACTGACTGCAGCAGACTGCAGCAGATTGCAGCAGTCTGCAGCTGGCCGCAATGACCGCAACGGCCGCATAGATCGCTGCATCGTATCGTAAAAGAGAAAACAATTGCGATTAAGTCAAAACACCGTGATTAACGCCTAGGAAGTTCGTAGGTTTCAACTTACTCTCCTGAATCAAATTTTGACGATTGTTTTTTTTTGGTATGCTCATATTTGTTCTGATTCTTCCTGTTAATGCATATCCTGTTTCACTCTCGCTCGTGTTGTTTTTTGGGTGGCATATATTGTTGTTGATTGTTTGGGCTGCAAGTATTTATCCTCTCCACCTTTACGAAAAAACGCAGCGATCTGTGTGGCCCTTGCGGTCAGTGCGGTCATGCAGTCTGCTGCAGTCTGCTGCGGTCAGCTGCGGTCTGCTGCAGTCTGCTGCAGTCAGTGCGGCAGTATGAAAAACCCTTTAGTCGCTTTGTATTTAAATGCTATCATATGTGTGCAAAAAAACACTATTAAAGTAGAAATAGAAGCCAAGAAAATGCGGTTGTCAGAGATGCATATGCTATCCTGCATAGTTTACCATATTCTCAATCCTGATAGAGGTCTACGACCGTTAATTTGCTCTGCTGCAAATTGCATAAATAGTACAGTTACGCCAAGCGACGTTGGATTGATGATGAATTGATGACTGTAGGTATTCTAATGTGGCTTAGGGAGGAGCGCAGCTGTGTCGTGCCCTTTCCATCTTCTAAAATTTCTATATTCCAGATTCAGATCTTTGGAAGATATGGCGCTTTTCTATCGACGTTTTCCTGCAGCAGTAGCGTAGCTTTTTGAATGTATGAATCACTGTTCAATTTAACACTAAGAAAATACTGAATCATTCTAAATAAATGCGTATTAAAGTGCTTCAAAATGTAATGTTGGTTAGAATGTTTATTCGGATTCTGCGAGTAAATCTGGTTGTCATATAGCGTTATACACATCTCACAAAAAAATTGAACATTTGCTCGGGAACAACGATGGAGGAGGAGGCTGAGACTCACTTCATTGTAAAGGAAAACAAGAATAACCATCATTGAGCACATCACAAGCCTCAATAAGCGTGCGCAGAAAGCTACAAATATCAGCGGATTTACAAAAGATGATGGAAGGTATTGGTGGTAGAGATAACAATACAGGCCGGGCATATATCACACGTTTCAACGCCCAAAGCGACTGTCACAAGTCCATTACATGCCGATCATCTTGCTACTCCTTATAGTTTCTCGACCGACTCGCTATCGCAACTGATGAAAAGATGGTCAGCATGCAATGGACTCTTAACACTTTGTCGGGAGAATGGGGAGATGACGCGTGATGCATTGCCGGCACTCATTGCATGTGATCAGAAAATATGTTAGTTTCGTTTGATGCTTATTCTTTGTCTAATAATGCCAGATTTTATGATATATCTACTTTGTAAGCACAAACTGTTCTCCCAATATTTGTATTGTTCCAACTACAGAATTTTAATCGAGTACTACGATTAGTAAAATTGTAGCAAATCAGATTTCCATTGTCTTCATTCTATTGTTTGTTAGGCTCACAAAGATTTCGTTAGACTCTTAGGATACCTCGCGCAATCACTGTCGTCAAACAATTTGGCGATTTGCAAGATGTCTTTACCCGAACACTCGCGCACTACCGTTTAGAGAAAAAGCAGTGCGTCTTATAGTTGTGAAATTAGGGAAAAAATACACAGTATGTAACGTCTACTGCCAGACGAAAACGCCGAAGCGATGCATTACCATCATCGTGACCCATCGCATGCGCTTTATGGGTGATGGAATGTTTGAGCCCCCAGAGGTCCTGCGCACCTCTTTTTCTGCAGAAGACCTCGTAGCTTTCAAAACAAAAAATGCCCCATTTCTTGCGTAGGTACGCCTCGCAAGTTATGACTATTGACCAATGAGTCACTTATGCTTCACAGAGGTTAGCAAGAACTGTTTAGGAAACTTATAAGCGACTCATCACACGAAGAGAGAGGTTGCCACTGCTGATCTTGTCGGCGCCTCCCAAATCGATCGCAGTTTCGTTCCTCTGACCATCTACTGTCTCCCTCCCCCACCAGGTACTGTCCTAGTTCGACGCAGCGACGTGTATCTGTATGCGATGCGTCACCTATACTTACTTTCAGCATGACCATTTGACTGAAAAAAGCGAAAACCTTGAAGGAGAATGAACCACACACACACATACATACACACATACATACACACATACACACATACACACACACACACACACACACACACACACACACACACACACACACACACACACACACACACACACACACGTACAAATCTTCTGCTTCACAGCTTGTCTTCTTTAGTTGCTCTCGCAAATTGTCGTATGGAGCAGAAAAGCTAGGCTAGGATTAGGCTTTAAACCCCGCCTTGCAGCCGCCAACCCCGTTGAATGAGAAGGTATATGCGCAATCGTAATGCCTGTGATGACCTTTCTTAACCCCTTCCTAATGCTGAATTATTGTGTTTGTCCAAATTCGACTGACTAGCGATTTTTGCATGGTGCATGTGATGTGTATTTTCTCAAGCGACAACCAATATGTTATCAACTTTTATCCAGTGTATCAACTTTGCCACTATATGGCCGTTGTCATAACCTGGTTAATTGATTGTACTAGTGAAGTTCTCTCAGACCCCAACATCAATGCCAAAGGTATCTATTTTGTGATTAGAGAAAGGCAAAGTAGAAGTGAGGCATGTAGTTGCTCACCGAACGACATACCTAATCCTTTGACGTTGTTCGGTTGTCGTGAACCCTAAGACCCGAAAATGAACCAGAAGGAAATGTGCTCCGCTGTGAACAATGAATTCGCGCCATAATCTTAGATCTCTGTGAATATTTGGGGTCAGGACACCGACTGTATAAAAAGAGCTCGAGATGCATATCCTACATTTGGTGGTGCAGTAGCGTCATTGAAGGTAAATTCAATTCTTTGCTGTTCGTGACTCTACTTTGACTTTTGTAATAATTGAGGATTAAATGTTCTCTGAGCATTGATGTGAACGTCTATAAGAATTTTCCACTTAAAGCCGAAACGCCTCGTTGAATAAAAGCTGAGAAGTGTTGATTGCTGCTCGGGCACAAGAGACACATTGTTCACTCACAAACATTGCAGCCCGTATAATTCGATACGATAGTGTAGAATGTACAAAACCAGTCAAGATCCTCATCCCGCCCGGGTTGTATGTCACGAATGGTCTGGGAGGAGGGGCATGGATGAATATTGATCCTGCAAGGAAGAACATTGTGCCCTCCGACTCCTGCGCCTTCTTGTTCCCTCCCCCTTCGGCAGCCTTAACTCAAGCAAGAGACACCGCACAGCAAATACTTACTTTGCGCAGCCTCACTTGAATAACAACATACTGCTCCCTTCTGCAAAAGAAACGAGTACTAAAGCTACTTTTTGTAAGGGATTGTATGAGCGGCTTCATAGCTTTGGGAAATGCAGAAAAATCAATGAATCAATGTGATTGTCCAGAAAATGCAGCAAAAGTTAAGGTAACTGCATGACAAGGGCGGAGAAGCCATTAGTTGAGCGGACACAAACTCGGCGCGCGCCTGTCTTCACCGTTGTAAACTCTGCGCTTCATGCGCTCTACGGCTAACAAAACCGCTTTCGCGCCCGAAGATATTGCGCCTTCGTCATGCGACAGCCTTTAGCCTGAAAGACGCGCTGGATCGATGTAAATGTATGCTTGTATGCTGAGAACAAAGAACGCTATGCGGAACACACATCTGAGCAAGCATGCTTGCGCACAAATAGATTTATGAATTGACGTGGAGCAGATTCAATAACCTCTTTCTGATTTTTTACTGCATTTGTTTATCACTGTGTCACCCCTGCTTTGCAGAGGCTTGGACTGGTTGGACTAACTATATGCCGTCCTCTTGGCATAATGATGGTCTTGAAACTCACCGCCCAATGCCGACATCACGACTGAATTGTAAGCAACTACCCACTCCAAAAGCTTTTTATGAATGATCCGTAACTTTGGGTAAATGAAACCATTTTACAGAAAATTAATTGCGATTTGGATAGTTACAGAACTTGCTAAACTTGATAGGGGCCTTAAAAGACGACGACCACCATCCATATGTGAGCTACAATCTTCTCATTTTCTCAAATAGAAGCTTAAGAAAGCGAAGAATTTCCACTAACCTTTTCTTACTTTCGTAAAAAAATTCTTGAATATTTTTTGGGCTGAAGGACATGGTTTGCAGTATATACGTTAAACAAACCCATTCTGCGAAAAATTTTGACATGGACAGTTTTGCGAGCTTAGAGAAGTGTGAATCCGTTTGACGCGAAATTGCGGGACCATGTATCAATTCCCTTGTCCTTGTGCACAGTGATTGACATGCTGGGAGCATGCGTTGTGCAAAAATCGGCTTCAGCCATGGTAGTAGTCAGAGACACACACACGTATATACAGTGACCGCCAAAAAGTTCCGGACAAGCCCCCTTCCTTTTCTCATCGCTCAATTTCAGATGGACAACAATGAAAAAATGATAGGATTGCAGAAAATGATAGAGCTCTTCAACAGCTACAATATAGACATTGCGCTTCCTGGAAAACATGTATTCTAGAAATTTCAAAAAAAATTTTCTGAAAAAGTTTGAAAATGGCCGCGTCACAATGTCGAGGACAATAATTCTTCAAACGCGAGAATTTTCTTTTAGCTCTTTTTTTTTGAGGGAAAAACAGAAGTTTTCCGGGAGTTAAGCATAGTATATATTACAGAGCTTATTGAGGACAATAACCTGATAGTGGCTACTTCCAAAAAACCCAAGCCTGAACTTTATTTTGATCTTTTCAAAAAATAACCTCTAATTTCCTTTTTCAATCCAAATTTCCTCGCATGGAAACCTATTCAAGACATGCACACAAAGCCGTTCTGATGAATTGGATGCTCTTTGCCATCCTTTTTGCGTCGGACGTGTGCCGGTGAGTTTCTTTGCTGAAAATGGCTCTTCACAGTGAGTGCACATGACCCCACCTGCACTTCACCATTGACTTGCACCGTTTTGCAGGTTTGTAACTCGGCCACTAGTCATTCTGAGAGGCTGCAGTAGGCTCATTCGAAAGAGCGTGACCTCCTCGACACGATGTGTGCAAAAGAGTTGAGTTTGAGAAATACCGGAAATTTACGGATGGAGCGCAAAAATGCTGCACCCCTTTCCAACATTAGTGGCAGGCTAAGGATTTTTTAGCTAGAGTTGAACAAAGCTCCTTTTGCTGCCAGTTTCATCCTGGAAGTTCAAAACTGTCAATTTTCTTGTAATAGATCCATATCAAAACTCTAAGACTGTTTTGGTATTGATGAGAGCCTTCGCTCCAATTACCTCCAAGGCTGCACGTTTTTACCCCATCCGTAAAATCTCCGGCATTTCTCAAACTCAACCCTTTGCATACCATCGTATCGAGAAGGTCATGCCTTTACCGCGCCGAAAGCCTTTACACTAGGCTAACTAGAGTTGTTGATTCTAAATGTAAAGTTCCCAACTTATTATGATGCTTCATTGAGGAGTTATGCCGGGTAAGAAGTAGCGGCCATTTTTCAATGTTCCTAAAAAGTGCGGTTACACCGTTTAAGAAGCTTAGTAACCTTGTGAATAGTTCAGTATTAAACTCAGCGTCCATAAAAACTCTATTATACAAGTTTTCACATTTTATGAAAAAATTTTGAAACGGCAGCTTTTTTCACCTTGACACCATATATTTCAAGTTTCACCGTAATCCTACAGTAATGAAGAGAGATGGGTGATTCGCTCCACACTGTAAATCTAAGTTAAAGCCAGCTCTACAAAACAGTACTTGAAGCAAGGCAAAAGACTTTTTTAGAAGGGTATCAACGATCAAACATTCGATACATTTTTTTGGGACACCCTGTATTAGGTTGTCCCGAAAGTTTTGTCCGTTTTTTCGAACTACTATAAAACCACGCACAATAAAGATCTGAAGGAGTTCAACATGTTTTCAATGCCTATCCTTCTCTTTCTTTAGATCCATTTTCATACCAAAATCTTGCATGATCTTTCTGATAATTGCCAAAATTCTCCACCCCTCTCTACTATGTATCGAACCAGAAGATTTCATCGCATGGATGAAGTAACAGAATTTTCAAAATTTTGTTGCAAGAATTATCATCAACCCAATACAATGCGCAAAATTCTCCCTTCCAGAAAAATAGTCCCATAATTTTTCTTGGTCCTGTTTGAAAATTTAGAATTTGACTAGTTTTATTTCTTTGCATGCAACTCTCGCATTTAGTCATACTAAGTCGGACTAAGGGCGCTGCTGTAAAAAGCTTGATCTGTGATTTCAAATAAAACTTACAGATTGGTCCATCAGGGCTCAGCAGAGGTGGCGCTTTTACAGGCTGCACATTGTTTTCTGGGAAAGAAGCATAAGGAAAATCGCAAAGTTCTCAGGGGAAACTCCGGATCCGATAGGATAGCAAGCACAATTCCTACAAATAATAAACCCGAATTTGAGGCTCTAACGACATTTAACCACTAACAATCAACATGCTACATACATGATTAGTGCACCAATTTGTGTTCACAGGATTCCCAACTTGTTAAAACATAATCTTTATGCACAGAAAGATGAACAATCAATTTGTTTAAAGGCAGTGTCCAGGCTAAACCTAACTCCCTCCGATTAGTGTCGGTCCTGAGTGTAGGCCCAGAAAAGGGGCATCTGCGTCGGTCCGGTCTTCTAACGTTGTCTCCGAATGGAGATAAGGGGCCCGAAAGTCCCTGGGTGGGCGGGGTCTGATATCAGACTCCGCCCACCAGGGACTGCTCACTACCTTGTCAATACGTGCCTCCCGACACGTATTGACAAGGTAGTGAGCAGAAGCTGCACACTGCAAACTGCGATGCTCCTTCCCGCTGGCTTGCCGACGGGGACGAGCAATTCGAAACTCGTCCGCGCCCTCAAGACTGGGTCCCCAAGAATCGGGTTTTTTGTGAATTTTAGAGAGTTTGAAGTTCGGAACTGTAATCAGGGCCACGGAAAGGCCCCAGAATGACGAAAACATGGGGGGCCAAATTCTGGGTGGACGCTGCCTTTAAGCGATTAAGCAGTATTAAGCCATTAAATTTGGTGTATAGCTTCGCGACGTCGAAAAAGGGCAGGTATGAAAAATTATGAAAGAATTTTGTGAATAATAAGTTGTAAGTGTTTTTCTATTTTAGGTTTTGCTCCCGCGCAACCTGGGAGCACCCTGAGGTTGCGCTAATTTAGCCAATTCCTCACATAATTTTTCGAAAACTTTTACTTGAATTTATTCCTCAGGTTCAAGCTCCATCTATGAGCACTCATTTTAGCCCAAATTTCAACCACTCTGCTTTGCTACGGCACTTGAAGGTATTAGAAACTTCTTCTTTCTCGTCTTCTGTTGTTTTATTCCAAATTTTATGGTTTTTTTTTCACTTTTAGCCATGCATCGTTCACTTATAACCCGTAATTCTAAATCTAATTTCACAAGAGATTATTCGTAAATTTTTGCAGTGTCAATGCCACCTTGTGCTGGGCTCTGGGGTCCATCGAGATATGAAGAAGTTATGGTTTTTGAGAATGATGCACAAGAACTTTCGAGCCAACCTAATATATACATACATACCCTTAGCCCTTAGCCTATTATGATGATCGTTCCCATACATCAGCTGGAACAGTTCTTTCTAATAATTTCGGGTTAGCCAGTAAACGCAGGCCTTTCATTTTTGTGCTAATTACGGATTCCAACGTCATTATGGTAAAACAGCTTCTGTTTTTGAACACGATGAGCTGGCCTAAGTCCTACCATCTTAAAACTTTTCCTGTATAGCACACTTCTTCACAGCGAAAATTACGACAGTGATTGAATGAAGACACTCAAAACAAGAAGTAAGAAGTTTGAAAATTGATTCTTAGTTTTCCCGCTTACCTGAGCTTGTCCGCTACGCTCCAAATGAAAACACCATTTTAGGAAAGCGAAAACGATGAGAACAGACCCCCGTATTTTTTTGGTATTTCAACAAGTGAATTGATTCATAACAAGGTTGAGGCGCAGAGTGTCTGTAGTGTAGAATTCTATGATTTTGACTGTGTGGGAATGCGCACTCCATCACTGAAAAAGAAGTCTCCAAGTAGGCGGAACTATCTCAGGGGTACTCCCTTTCCAAGCAAGTTTTGCTCTTGTTTAACTTTGCATTTGTACGATGGTGCTGCAAGAAGCGTCGTCTGCTTTCACATTGCGCTGCTGTCCATGATGTCATGACACCACTTCAAAGGCAAGCGTCGTCTATGATTTTATTGAAAGATCAATGAACTGCAAGTCCTATGATATTCGCCGCGCATTTATAACGTGGTCTCATGTTGGATGGATGCGGTCATCACATAGAAGGTCGAAAGTTGCATCACCGTAATTTGCAGATTTTGGGGTACACGATGGTAGCTGCGTCAGTTCGCAACCGTTTAAATCACCGTTGGAGGACCCACGTCCTATGGTAAACTTTACGGCAGAATTTGGCATGGATCGATTTGGAATTGAAAGGGATATTATATCAAGTGTAAAAATGAGCGGACGTGGCGTTATATATAGGAGTAATGTGATTGGTGCCCGGCTCCGCCTGTACCCTGCACCCATTATTTTCTCAATCAGCATGCTCACCCACCCCTATCCCAATTTCCAGCTTCCTAGCTCAAAGTCTGCAACAAATCGAGATCGATAAAGATAATAGATAGTTTTGAAATGAAACTGTTTAGAAATAAATAATTCTATTCGGAAATACAGAGAGACGACATACACGCAAACAGACATTCAGCTTTATATATAAGATTCAAAAAATTCTTCCAGCACAAATGGATTATCTTTTTTCCTCTACATTCGTGGTTATTGCGTTCGTTTTTCTATGCAGCACGATCAAATGGTCAAGAACTTTCTCCAGCAGTGAATTTGTAAGCCCGTAATTTTCTTGCCTTGAAATTATCTAAATCGTCATGTTTTCCAATACTCAGTGCTTCGATAATGTTAAACTAGCTCCTTTAGAGAACGAGATATATCGTGAACAGCTATCAGTACGATATTCTTCCCGAAGCTGAAAAGAGTTATGATGATTGGCACAGCTGCATGACTAGTATTCTTCTTCCGGTTTCAAATATCGACAAGGTTTGTTAGAGGAAAGGCATCTACTGTGTTGTGTCCAGTTAGGAGGAGCAATGAGAACGCGGTACCGTCTCAGTAGGCAGCATAACGCACAAGCTTACAACTCAGTAGCTATCAGCTCGCCGCGTTGACTTGTAATGCTTGATTGCAACTAGATTAGAAGAGTTAAAGGCTACGCATTGGCCGTGAAGTAACTTAAGGAGGAATAAACATAAGATGACGTTTCTGGTTGCACATGATTTCGAACAAGCTAACTAAGCGTGAAATTTTTTAGCTTTGGTCTTCTTTCTCCAAAACTGTGGAAACCTGTCGCCAAAGGACTGCTATGAGGAAACTACACTTGACTGAGATCAAAGGCGGACAGGAAAACAAATATCACATCTTCAATGACACCGATGTAAGCTACACATTTACCATATTAATGACATCTAAGCACACGTTATCTGAAAACAGTCGTAGTGTGCATTGGCTGTGGCGAAATTTTGTTCGAAACGGTGCAGTATTGAAATGAAAAGCAGCTCTATTCTAATGACTAATAAAGCGCTAAGCGTCGTCTTTTTGTGCGCGTGTGTATGTCTGTCTGTCACGAAAATCGTAGAGCGAGCTACAGAATACGTCCTGAGCTGAACTTTTGCACAGTGTACGCTGGCAGTGTCCAGGCTCACCCATGGCAAACGCTGATGCAAGGGACCTTCGAAAATGGCGTTTGGAGCGGGTCCACTCCGCATTTGGCGCGCAAAACTGGGTCGACTTTTGCAACGTCATGTATTTGTTTGACAAGTACATTTGCAAGTCATGAATTTTAGTCCAAAAAATGCTCAAAAGGTGTGTTCTGCTAGAGCAGCACCGAAAAAAATGGATGCGTAATTAGATTAGTTAAGGTTTTACCTGATAAATTAGAAGGATTTTTGCACAGAGATATAATCCATGGTTTTATTATTCTTATGGGGAGCAATGTATTGGAATAATTTCAGTAATTAATTCGAATTCGCATTTGTTCTTCAACAAAAAATTTTCCTCTCTTAAAATCACCGATCTTACATGGAAAAGCTTTTGAAAAGCATCATCCGGTAGTCAGAGCTCTTTCACTATCATGAGTTGGGAAAACTGCCCGTAGGGTTTTCTGCACAGATATGCACAATTCGTGACTCTCGAATTTTTATGGACTCCCGTGATTCTTCCGCGATTGAAGTATGATAAGATTTTGAATATATAATGGAGCCGTGAGGGTGAGGCTCAGGTTCCTGCAAAAGCGCCTTGAATCAAAGTGCGACTACAATAGTCTCAAAGGAAAAAGGGAAACACCGAAAAGTGTGCCATTAGTGTGCCATATTATGAATGCGATGCGATGCGCAATTGTCATTATCGTCATGTATTAAATGGAAACTTGAGCTTTTCAAGTTTGAGAATTAATATTTTGGTTGGAAATGAGCAAAAAATCGCGAGTAGAAATTCAATCCATTTCGTTTTCAATTTTTATTCAACACACAACTGTGTGTTGAACAACGAATGATTTCTGTGGCACTTTTGTTTTTTTTTTGGTTTTGAAGAATAATGCTCAATTGTATACGACAAAAGAGCACAAAAGGGACAGAAATAATCAAATGAAAAACGAAGATTCTAGCATCTCTGTAAAATTAAATGCTATGTGTGCATCTGCGTCGTTGGTTATACATTGTTCAATCATTCCATTTTCTATCGTTTGCTCGCTTGCCATAGAGTAGGTGGAGCACTGCCGGCATGCATTGGCGGTTTTTGACAGCGAGAGACTACAAAAACGCTGCTCTGGAGTAGGGGTTTATCGATGGATTTGTCTTTACTGGTTGCCTACTCTAATGCAAGCGAGCACCCTACTCCATCAACCCAGGGATCCACGTGAGGGCGAAGTCGTGCTAGCGTATCGGCGGTGCAGTTTTCCGTGTGCTTAGGCAAGGAGTGATTATTGGTTTAACTATCGCGGCCGCCGTGCACGAATTTGTGGGCGGATCGTTTATGTGACACAAATTTTGGACTCCTCAAAAAGCTTCTGAGATATTTTGAAATGAGAAGGAAGCAAACATGGTGCAGCATTATGATGATGTATTGGTGCAGCTGACTTAGATAAGACCTAGAGAAGCTAATAATCGTTTGCGTGGTCATGTCTCCGCGACATGTCCAAACATGATCGAAGAAATACTCATGAGCAACCATCGCATTGAGATATCTTGAGTTATTACATAAGTTTCGTTACATCTTGATATTTCACCACTTTAAGCTCTACTTTTATCATGTTTCAAGGTAAAACTGGTTGCAAAGTAAGCAATAGTACATCGAGATATTTTATACTACTACATAATTTTATTACACCTTAATATTTCACCGCTTCAAGTTCTACTTATTTTGTCATGTTTTAGGGTACCATTGGCTGCAAAGTAAGCAACTCAGTGATCGCCGGGCAGGCGGCCTGCGAACAAGCGCTTGTCTGCAAGCAGTCAGCAAAATTTTGAGGCGTGGCCAAACCTTCAACAAGCGGCACTTCCTTTACGGTCGCATATTCTGCCAGCGGGCAGCAATACAAAATTTTCTGTAAAAGCTCGTCAAATAATCTCTTCCAGCGAGCGCTGGCTGAACTTTCAGCAAGCGCTCGGACTCTTTTTACGCAGTTTTGGGCGTACGCCGAGCAAAGGTGGGACTCTGCTGCCATGATGGTTCAATTATCCGAGTTTGGGGTACCTTCTTTCAGCGGAAGGTACCCTGGGCAGAGCGGTCCTCCACAAAGGACCGTGCTTCTCCCAATCATTCTGCATATTCCCGCGGAAAGTCCTCGAGAATGCGGCTACTGGGCCGCAACTTATCCATAGAAAGTCTAAAGTTGGCCAACATTGAACCCGAACATCGACAAAAACCGATATTCTGGAGGTTCTCTCTCTTTAGAATGGTTGCTACTGATAAACCTTCTTCTAAACATAGTAGGAATTTCATTCAAAAGGGTTCCTCTTAAAGAAAGATATAGTCGTTTTTCCTTAGCTAAGCAAATGAAGGGTATTTTAGTCCATCGGATGGTACCCATTTACCTACTTCCCCACCCACTCTGCCGCGATATCGCATGATAAAAAACGATGCGACATTTCCGGAGAGCCTCATATAAATTCCCGTTGTACAATGTATATGAGTGAGCAAGTTAGAATTCCATAAGATTTTTTCGATTGAGTTCTGAAACTTATCGATTTTTTGAACCTTTTATCCTTTCAGTTTTTAGCTTCAAATTCCGCGTGCATCAGAATTTATTTAAACTTTCGAACAGCTTTTTGTAGAGCTTGCTTTTATCTTGTGAATGGTGCCCTGGAACCCAAAGTTACTAGAAGTAAAAAGAAAGGCTTACTGAGGTAAAAAGTCAAACTGTGACAAAAAAATTAACAATCAAACAACCTAAAAGAATCAGAAAATTTTGAAAAGAAGAAAACTTTATGCGACAGCTCTACTTTTGACTCTGTTCGTTCGTAATCTTTTATATAGAGTTGAATGTCTGTTTGTATGTGTATTAGGTTGGTGCAAAAGTAATGCGCTTTTCGCGAGTTTTCACTTTGACGTGCTATAACTTTCTAAAAAATTCAAAATCTTCAGTGCGGTAAAGACCATCAGAGGCACCAGATATTTTTCAATACAGCGCACATTCAACTATGCTCATATCCCCAATGGATACAAAAATATGGATTGATAAGCAAAAATGGTTTTTTTTCTAAAACCCCGTTTTTAACTGATCATAGCATTTTTCAAAGTTTGTAAGTGTGAATAATAAGTAGTCTGTCTTGTAGCCAAAAGCCAGTAGTACAAAAAAGTTGAGATGGGTTCAAACAAAGAAGATTTGCAAAAGGGAAAAATAATATCCAAAACTGTCCGCTTTTTTCGACATTTTTTCGTAGGCCTCAAAATCCCAAAATATGAAGATTTTTGATTTTCTGTCCACTGAACAGCTTCCATATTTCTGCAAAAACTTTCGACAGGAGGTCCACCCTTTCACTTACAAAAATGAGCAAAACTATGGCGATTGCCCTCTTCAAAGGAAATCTATGGCCACAGAATGGCCAAAACCATTACTCATATTGAGACCATTACCGAAATCTCAATCCATGTTATTCCTAAGAAAATGGTAAAGTATGCCTAATGTGGACACTTTTTATTACATACAATAACTAAATTCTCAAAAGAATGCCTTTGTTCGCGCTTGGATTCTGGCCAAAAAAGTAGGTGCAATGAAATTCTGGTTTCGAATGTGGTTGTATGAAGCTATATTAACTTCTAACAAATGAGGCTAAAAGCTTCTTTCACCACCATTTGATAGATGAGAGGAGCTTCTTGAAAGTATATAAGTTTTATTCCAAAGAAGAAAGTTTGATGGAGAAACGTTGTCCTAAAATAAGGGCTAGGAAAACGCGCATTACTTTTGCACCAACCTAATATGTCTGTCTGTATGTATGTTCCGAATAGAACATTCCATTTCTGAACCGATCCGGACCAAACTTGTATCACCTTCGGGCCGAGCGAGTGTCATAGGCTCTTCTCGTCATCAGTCGATTTCGATTTCATCGATTTTTATCGAATTATTGTAAAGTTTGACGTGTGGGGCTGGGAGTTGGCACAGGAGAATCGAGCATGCTCATTACGAATACAATTTTAGTTTCAAAGATTACGGATTAATTCGATCGATTTTATCGATATTTGTAAACTTTGACCTGCGGGGCTGGGAGTTGGCACAGAGGGTAAGCGAGTATGCTGATTACTAACACAGCGGTAACAGGGACTTGGTACGTAGAAGTGGGCACACGGAAAGGTTGTACAGGGATAGGGATGGGACCAGGGTCAAGCGTGGGGTGTGGCACGCCACACCAGAGGTCATAGAGAGGTCAGGAAGAAGGGTGGGGTGTCGTTATCGAGGTGATAGTGATCTTAGCGACATTATGTCATTCAACAATGTCTGATAGGCCCAATGTACAAAATACGCACTGATGTTTTGGTCTACCGTCGTCCATGCACAGTAAACATATTAAAAGGATCCTGAAAGCATAAGAGCACCATTTTCGTAATTAGCATGTCAAATAACCCCTGAGGGCCAAGTTTCAGCGAATTTTGAGGTAAATATTGGGACACTCAAGTGAGGTGGTCATTTTCGACATGCTAACTTCGTTTCAAAGGTGAGTAAACTACTTCTTTCTACAATCATTACAAGGTACTACTATTCGTGTTGGAATCCCATTTCATCTGACCCAAGCTCTGGAATTAAGAGCAAGCCAAAACCTTGTTTGTCGCATTTATCGTTCTCAATTTCTCAGAGTAAAGAAGACCGATCAGGCTCAAATCAATTTTGTACAAGTTGGGAGGATCAGGCTATTGAATATTCTGGTTCTTGTCGTTTCCCCTTGCAATTCACGTAGTAGCGCAAACCTAGCACATTATCGTAATCCAATATTTTCGCAGTGTTTTTCATTTCCTTAGCTAAGGAAAAACGATTATATCTTTCTTCAAGAGGAACCATTTTGAATGAAATTCCTACTATGTGTAGAAGAAGGTTTATCAGTAGCAACCTTTTTAAAAAGAAGAGATTCTTTGAAGATAAGTTAATGGGGTGTGGCACAACCCCTAAAAAGCTGAGCACAAAAAGGATTAGCTATCTCACTTTTGAAATATAGTCAATCATGTCAAAATGACCACTTCACTTGGGTGATCCACTATTGGGAACCCTCAGCATTTGCTAAAACTCGGCCAATGGGAGTTTTTTGACATGATCATTACGAATATGTGCCTTAATATGCCTGATAGAGCCTTTATGTCATGCCTAAGGAAGAGAAGATGCGGGGGGGAGGTAGTGAGACAGAAGGTAGGTAGGGAAGGGGGAGTCGTATCTGGCGCGTACCACACCTCTTGCTCGACTCTGGATGGGACCTTTATCGCAGAGTTTTCTGGGTGAGCCGGGTAAGCCAGCTAGTACTGTATAATTTTCAGAACACACCTTCCGTAGTCATCACTCTCGGAGTCGGATGGGATGCACTTGCTGAACAGAAGCTCAGAAAGCGGTTACCAAATGTGAGCTCTTAGTAGATTTTAGATTTCATAAATTAGCGGAGATTCAATGTTTGCACATAGAGGCCTGATAATTAATTCCCACTCATGTAGAAGTTGCGGCAAACCTTCTTCTTTACTTACCAGACTTCGCGCATGATTATCGACCAAACGAATTATTTTATCGAACCGAATATCGCACAATCAACTTTCGAGTAATACTTAAACGACCGGATATCATTCACGGTTTTCAAAAATATTTGAACTTAAATACGAATTTTTAGTATTATTATGTAGCCAACACAAGGTTTGTGTCAGGCTATTCATTACATCAATGGTCTAAGGGGTTTCGGCTACTCGTCGTCTTCAGAGGCCCAGAATGGTGCGGAATTAGTGATCTTGTGTCTGCCCCACCAAGTGCTACATCAACCCTCGGTTAGCTTCTCGATACCCCCTCGTTTACAAGTTTTTTTAAGATGGAAAAAGACAACTCCACCGCTGGTCACTTGATGGTATAGTGCGACCGATTCCTAGCTGACAGCAGTGCCAATAAGCCATTTAAGAAGCTCATTGTAGATGTAATTATCGCACTACTTTATCTTAACTCACACAGTAATAAGAATAGACCGAAGTCATTCGTAACGGCTAAACAATAGTTTCTGTTGTTCATGAGCGGTTTTCTGCATGTGATCCAACACGTGTCGAAAGCTTTCCGCGCAGACGTATCTTTTTCGTAAGCCAATATTGTAGACTTGATTTCGTAGTCCTCATCGCGGTGGTATTCATGTTTGTGTTTCCCGAGCGGCGAAACTAAATTACCTTTTCGCTTATTGACAAGTTTTTTGATTTTTACTCCGAGTGCTCTTCCGGTTTCTCCTTATATAGCCAGCACCAAAACTAAACAGTCTGGGTTCGTCGCCGACATTTCGGGCGGTACGGTCGCCAGCCGGCCGCCAACCGATACCCGTACCTCCGGTCGGTATGCATCAGTGGCGCAACAAAATGGTCCTGGGCCACAGCAGTTTTTTCTCTATTATCGACTCCCTAACTGTGGCGAGAAGGATCCGTGATGATCAACAAAAAACAATAGATCAGGTATAGGCCGTGCACCCTGCGCAAGGAGAGCAACGCTGTTGCGTACATTAAAGGCAATTCACGAAGGAAAGAAGCGCAGAGAAAAGAGGTGGCGAGAAATCACGAGGAAAGAGGAGTGGCGCGCAATACACACCTTTCGCACTCTGCGCGCCCTGCGCGGACGGCCTATAAGGCTTATCAAACGCAGTGTCGCTTGCATCAGCATCTCCACTCTCGTGCTGGACCCTCTCTTTCGCGAGTATGCTCTCTAATCCCTTCCAACCGATTGAGACTCCTCCTTTCTCACGCTTGCCCTTGGAAATTGATCAGAGAGGATGTTTGCAGAAAAGACGCAGAGTCCAGCACGGGATTGGAGATGCTTATGAAGCGACGCTGCGTTTGATAAGCCCCGAATATGCCACAGCACAAGCGACCGCGACGCAACAGTCGCTAGCGCAGGTCCGCCTCGCCAAAGTTGAGGAGCCGCTCATACATTCTGGCTTTCGTTCAGCACTGTAATTTTAATACAGAGTAGTACGAATTTACATCAACATTTATGAAGCTACAATACAATACGAAGAAACATTGACAAGGAATTTTGCATGCAGATTCATGAAAAACAATTTGGCTACAATGCTATAGTAACTTTTTATCAAGAGCATTTGGTGCAGCAAGTTCACATATCGTTGGACAACCATTCCGATTGCTTCGGTAGGTCCAAAGTGTTCTTTACAAACTTTTGAATGCCAATACGCAATAATGCTGTGTTCGATAACCTGTGAATAAAACAAACTGCTGACAATTTTTAACTGACACAGAGCTTACATGCTATGCACAGAGTTACGGTAACGTTTGTTAGTAGAGCAGTACTAAAAACATAAGCATTACAGTAGACATTTAAAAAAGATGATTTTATTAGTCTTTAAAAACACTACAAGGCTAGTTTTGACGATATTCAAGAAAAACTTACATATTTTGGAGTGCGTCCATCCAGCTAGCAGAAATGCGGTAAAATATCGGATAGCTTCTAAGCCCATTATGTTGTCAACAAAGTAGTAGTTGGAAGAACAACGATATCGAGACGTTTCGTTTCTCCACGTTTCGCTCGCTCTCTAAGCTGTCTCTGACCCTGGCAACGCCGACGACCGTTGCCGATAACCTATGGCCCCTAATGGTGGAGTTTGTCTTCACGCGTTACACGTCACACTAACCATCAGCAGCAGAAGCGCTTGCGCAAAAAAATTTCGAGAAAAATGCTGCAACCAAAAGAAGTAGCACTGCTGATTTTTCCTATTGCAATAAGTTCTCGCTTTGTTAGATCCAGAAGTTGTTCTCGTTCTCTTCTTGTTAGCGTTGTAGACCCGGAGACGGGTTTAGGTTGGCTTTGAGCCAAACATGCTTTTACGCAACTACCTGAGTTAATTTCCTTGGCATTGAGTGATTACTTAGGTTATACCTCGAATCCATGAAAACGGACAACATAACAATCACAGGAAGTTCGACATGTTAGAACTTAGGATTCAAACGTGAGTATGAACAGCAAAACAAAAATTGTCGAAATTGAAAAATAGGTGACGATTTCTTTAGTGCAGTTGAGGGGTTTGCCTGTAAGGCTAATATCCTTTCTTGTGCTCAACCTGCAACGGCTGCTGCAGCAAGTGCAGTCAGTGCTGTCGCGGTGCTTACTGCAGCAGCCGTTGCAGCTTGCGGCAGTACACAACCTGCTCCTCTTAATATGGATCCAAAACGTGCAGTTTCTAGCTCAACATTTGAACCTAGTTCTTGACGACCACATATTAGATCGACTTTTGCGAAATCTGACTATAGAACATAAGAGCTTCTAGTCACTTTAAAATGATTTTCATTGCTTTAGGATTCGATATTCTTTGGTGCTGATCCTATATACGAAATCAACGATCAGCTTTATTCGACTGTAGGGACATTCTTCCCAATTGCTGTAGGCAACGAAACAAAAGTAACCAAAGCATACGTGATGCCTAAAGAGTTAGGAGGTAATTTTGGTATTGGAGTGTAGTTTTGCGAATTCTCTGAAAGTAGGAATTAATAAATGCGCAGTTGCAATTCTGCAGTGCTATTTACCATTGCTGGTTGAAAACTCAACATAACGAGTAAAGAGCAAGTCAGCGGAAACTAATAAAACTACTCTAATTTGCAGTTTCTGTCGCGTGAACGACCCAATGGCTTGAAATCGCAGTTACCGCGATATCATAAAGATGGGGAAGATTGCAGCGGATTGCAGGGGGAGAGTGCAATGTTGAAAAACCAAAAAGTGACGAGTTCACTCTAGCTGTTTATTTTGTGAAGTAAAAGTAAAGTCCTGCACAAAAAACTGCTTTTTTGCAAGATCTGACTAACGAGTGGGAGTACTTCTTTTAACATAAGATGAATACGAAAATGCTTGTTTCGAAAGGCTGTCACAAATTCATTCGAACCCTGGAACGATTTATTCAACTGAGTCTAAAAGATTATTGCTAGCGAAAATAACGAGAAGTGCCTTCAAGTATCTTTCTCGATTTCGGACCAGTGTGCATTTTGCAATGTTAATGTTACAACCCATCAATGGATGCATTGTCGTGAATGTGTTGACAACAGAAATAACTTGTACATGTACAAAAAGCACAATGCTGCTCTATCGGAAATCGAACCGAAATAGCTCGCGTGGCAGACCAACTCACTCACTTATACTATAAGCTCCTGCAAGACGAAGGCGGTTGGTTCGAGGCGCGACGTGGCTGTGACGCGGCTGTGACGCTGCTGTGACGCAGCCATGTCGCAGCCGCGTTGCACATCGAACCGACCGCCTTCGTCTTGCAGGAGCTTATACAATAGACATCATTCATTGCGAACTCAATGGCTCCCATACTCAAGGCAATCTCCTCCCCTTTCTAAGGCATTTGTGACCTTTTAGGAGCCCGTATGCACACATTCCCTGTGGGAAGGGAAGGAGACCTGAGTGGGGCGCCTCGCATCTTGTTGCCTCTAGATATCAGTATTCCTCTTTGTCTGTGTGTGTTATGAATGTCCTCATATCCTGCTACCTGAGCATAATCAAAAACAAGACAACGCTATATAAGCTCAGATCTTCAATATTTTATGCAATCTCTTGGGATGCGATACCCAGGGGTAACTTTTACTTCCAAAATCATTTACCTTCCCATAAACTCGACGAAAACCTTGTAAAGTTAGGATACTGTGGCACTTCTAGACATGTGATAGGACAATTGGAAATTAAAAGTTGTGAGTATTTGGCAGAACCCCAGTTTGCAAACAGTGGTTTATCTAAATAATTCGATATCATACAATTTCACTCAGATCTAGTATTATATAAACATGCTTGGCAGTGTCATAATAGATACCCAATACAAATTTACAAAGTTTTCAAGGAGTTTTTATGCAGAAAGGCGACTTTGAAAACAAGAGTGACCCTTGTAGACACCCGGCCCCGGTACCGGCTCAAGCTGGATGTCGTTCCAGGAGGAAAAAGCAGAGGGTATACCTAAGATCTCCGCAGCAGAGGAGCCGCAAGCATGTGCCGCCAGCATGCCGTCAGCACGCAGGCTGCTCTACACCAAACAAAGAAAAACGTTGCTTATAACCAGAAAGTGGCAAGACACCAGACTTGGTGTGCGCACGCAGTTCGAGAGGGAACTCGAATTATGGCTGAGTAATTCATGAAAACTTATGTGAAAACTTGTGCTTAACTTTTCGAATTAACTGGAAATGTCAGGTCGGTTCGAACTGAGCTGATAGCTGCCTTTGCTTACATAATTTTCCCACTTCCCTACCTATGATGTGTCACCTTAAAAGTTTTCATATGAGCATAAAACGGTTTCATAATCTTTTCCCTAGGCCTTTTCATATCCCTCAGAAATGGGGGGGGGGGGGGGAGAATGAAGGTGTATGGGAGGTGGAGGAGAGAAGAAAAAGTGGAAAGGAGTTAGGGAGATGTGGAGGGGAAGAGGCAAGCGCTAGATTTGTGGGTTTCAGGCTCCGACCATGAAGTAGGCGGTTTGTGGCATGAGATTTAATAAAAGTTTTTTGATTTTCTATTCTATAAATTATAGAGGAGGGGGTCACCCTTGTACCATCTATTCGTTCTAGAATGAGTGACAGCACAATTAAAAAAAGAAACTGACAAAGAAAGATACCAACTTAGATTCTCCTTTTGAGATGAGACACATATATTTGGAATCAACTTTGAACGCTAATTTCAAATATGCTATTTCAAGGTGCTTAGCTTGAATCCGAATCGAGTTATGGGCTTGCAGTTTTTAGTAATTAACAAATTTCTGGATGTCGTGCGGAGTATAGATTAGAATCTGCTCGAAAGAAATGCTAGGATGGTAAACTAGCATCGCATTAATTCCTTCGATCTTAAAAGGGAGTATTATACAATTGCAAAACCACCTAGACGTCGTCACCGTAGCATCAGTAGGTCGAGGAGCACGCAAACTTTGCATAGAGAAGAGATCATAAATCGCTTCAGAATAACGCTAAGCAGCTAGGAACAGCATATTTGGGATTAGCATTCCAAGCTGATTCCAAATATAAGTGTCTCATCTCAAAAGGCGTATCTAAGTTAGTATCCTTCCCTTGTGAGAAGAAGTGCGGGGGGGGGGGAAGCTCAAAAGAAGTCAAAGAAGGCTTTGTTCTGAAAACCCTCGGGTTCTAGCTGGTGTCGGGGTCTGCCTGGAGATGCTCTCGGGGCATCACAAGAACTGCAAAATCTTAATCTTATAGGACAACTTTTGGTAACCATGTTTGTGTGGGAGAACCTTTATAAGATGGACAAAGGAGAATACAGATATCTAAAGCAAAATATAAGTCTCTTTCACTTCCCTCACCTTCCCCCTTCCCTCCTCCCCCCCCCCCCTCCCAGCTACGCGCATACGGGCTTCTGCTGCGAGCGAAGCGGCGTCTCTCATTATGGAGTTACGGCTTTTTTTGTCACGCTGGAGATCAAGTCTCTGTTGCAAAGATGTTATGCATTCAAACACAAGAGAACCGTTTCGTAGATTTCAGATTTGGACTTGAAAATCGTCTGCCAATACAAGTACTCAAGTATTTCCTGACACATCTTATGTATATAGAAAGGCGGGTCCACCAAAAGTATTTTCCTTCTAAGTCATAAAGCAACCCGCCTTGATCTCTTTGGAAAGTAAGCTTATTCGTCCGCAGTAACGTTGTCAAAGCATTACTTAATCGCAGATGGGCGATCCTGTGGCGTCTTTTGTTTGAGCAGTTGGAGGGGAGAGAAAAGTTTTGCCGCATACGTGACGTTAACACAACGTGCAGGTCGGTAGCTGCTGATTACTGCCCTGCAAGACGCCTTCGCCCATTATAGCGAACTGTCAGGACATTAACGAATAGTACTTTTTCCGTTTTTTGAAAGTCACTTTCACTGCCATCTGTGCAGACTTGGATAAAATAATTGTCTCAATCCATTTTTCCAAAAGGGCTTATGTTGGTATGCAAAACAAAGGCGATACATACAAAGTGATTATGAATTGATGATAATACTTAATTATCATTTGGACTATGATTTACCCTCTACTTTGTGGACACATATTGTTCGATGATAATCTAGTAGAAAAGCGATTGACTTAAACTAATCGCAGAAACGCGGAAGGGTATTGCATTATGAAATGATTGCTCTTGCTGGTTATCGCAAGTTCACACAAACTGTAGCAATGAATCTGAAAATCAGCCGTAGTAGGACAAGGTGTAAGCACTGGATCTGAAGAAATAAGTATTAGGTTGGTGCAAAAATAATGAGCGTTTTTATTTGCTTGCTTTAACAAAGCAACCAGACTCAACCCAACAAAGAGTAAGGGGTACTGTTCGATAGAGCAAAGCAAGCTCTACAAGATGGCACTCATGCCTTTGCGCCATGCTCGATCCACGGAGAGTTCGAATTCAAAATCTAAAGATTTCCAAATGCCCAAAAAGTCGAAAAAAATCAGATCTTCGTCCAAATAATTTCTACGGACCTCCCACTCGCCCACATCAATACTGTCGATAACTGATATCCATATGTGCGATTGCCGTATTTTTTCCTTGACTAGAAACTGAGAAAACGAAAATTTCCCTGATTTTCTCAAAGCAATGCTGAGCCGTTTTTGCATATGTAGTTCTGTACTACACGCCTAGGTAAGCATAATTGTAGGTTTTCAGCCTATTTCGAGCGGTTCTTTTCGAGAAATGTCGATTTTAGCACTGAAACTGAAACGAAAAAATCCGAATTTGTTATTTTTCGAAAACTACCGCTTGGAATGGGCTAAAACCTGCAGTTACACTTACCTAGGCTTGTAGTATAAAACTACATATGCAAAAACGGCTCAGCATTGCTTTGAGGAAATCAGGGGAATTTTCGTTTTCTCGTTTTCTAGTCAAGGAAAAAATACGGCAATTGCACATATGGATATCAGATATCGATAGTATTGATATGAGCGAGTGGGAGGTCCGTAGAAATTATTTGGACGAAGATCTGATTTTTTTCGACTTTTTGGGCATTTGGAAATCTTTAGATTTTGAATTCGAACTCTCCGTGGATCGAGCATGGCGCAAAGGCATGAGTGCCATCTTGTAGAGCTTGCTTTGCTCTATCGAACAGTACCCCTTACTCTTTGTTGGGTTGAGTCTGGTTGCTTTGTTAAAGCAAGCAAATAAAAACGCTCATTATTTTTGCACCAACCTAATACAACAGCTTTTCGAAAACAAAGAATTGAGCGGCTGTGCGAATTTATATATATATATATTATATATATATATATGTATATATATATATATATATATATATATACAGGGTGTCCCAAAAAGATGTGCACACTGTTTGATCGTTAATAACTCTCCTTCTTTTATGTTTTTTGCCGAGGTTGAGGTACCATTCTGTAGAGCGAGGTCATACTTAGATTCGCAATGTAGAGAGAACCATCGATCGCTCTTCATTACTATAAAATTACGGTAGGAAATTCGAGGAGGATATCGAGCCATTGAAAGCGGTTTTTTGCCAGTAGTTTGCCCCGAAAAGAAAGCCAAACAAGCCACAAAATCTTGAAGTGGGCTAATCGAAGTCGCTGAATCTAAATATGAAACTTGCACTTCAGTGCATTGCTCCTTTGATAAGTTACTTCAGATTTAGGATAACAACTGCTTTTCCAATGTTCGTCAGAAATGTGAATACGCCATCAAGAAAGCTCGCAAAACGTTGAAAAGTCATGTAGTGAAGTCAGCAGGCCTGAAAACTTTGCTACACAATTTTTCAGATTTTTTTTTGAAATTATTTCTTCAAAGGCCTATTCTCCAGGGACGCTGTATGCCAAAACTTCATACCGTAATCTTACAGTACTGAAGAGCGATCGCTGGATCGCTTTATACTGTAAATCTAAGTTGAACTTCGTTCTACAAAATGGTACCTCAAGCTCGGTAAAAGATATGAATGCAAGAGAGTTATTAACAATCAAACAGTGTGCACATCTTTTTGGGACACTCTGTATATATACACAGGGTGTCCCCAAAAAAATGTGAACACTGTTTAATCGTTAATAACTCCCTTGCTTTTACGTCTTTCGCCGAGCTTGAGGCACCATTCCATAGAGCGAGGTCTAGCTTAGATTTATGGTATAGAGCGAGTCGTATATCTCTCTTCATTACTGTAGGATTACGGTAGGAACTTTGACAAGGATTTTAAGCCATTGAAAGCAATATTTCGCCTCGGAACAAAACCAAACAAGCCAAAAACCTTAATACATGGGAAATGGAAGCCGCTGAGTTCGAACATGAAATTTCCACCTTGCTGTGACGCTTCTTTCCAAGGTTATCCCAGGCAAATCTTAATAACCGAATTTCCAGCATTTGTCAAAAATGCGATTACACCGTCAAAAAAGCTAAAAACACTCGTAAAAAGTTGTGTTATGGAATCAGCGAGCGCGAAAAACTTAGTACACGATTTTTCAGATTTTTTGAAAAGAATTTTTTCAAATGGCATATTTCACAATAGATCCACATGTCAGAAATTCATACCGTAATCCTTCAGAATGAAGAGCGATCGATGAATCGCTCTATACCACAAACCTAAGTTAAACCTCGCTCTACAGAATGGTGCCTCAAGCTCGGCGAAAGACATGAAAGCAACGGAGTTATTAACGATCAAACAGTGTTCACATTTTTTTGGGACACCCTGTATATATATTAGGTCGTTCCGAAAGTAATGTCGCTTTTTTCGAATGAACGCCACTATTCGTGGAATCAACATTTTCAAAAGATCTTGGAAGTGTTCGATGCAGCATTTCATCCTCTTTCTAAAGGTTTTAATTCCAGTGCATAATGTTCAATGAGCTCTCGAAAAATTACCAAAATCTGCAACTCAAGCTTTTTGCCATGGTCAAGTTCGGCAATTTTTCTAAATTTTTGTACCTAGTCTCTGAAAAAGTGCAAGTAGCAGGTAGATAGAGCAAACACTATAGAACACAGAGTAATTTTTTCTTTTTCTTAGCTTGCTACTCAGAGTTTCTACAATAAATTTCTCAATGCCATCAAATTCCATATTCAGTCAAGTCAAACCTCACAGAACAACAACAGACAAGCGACTCGGGTGCCATTCGATGCAGCTTTTTCTCCTCTTTCTAGCGGTCGTTTTTGTTTCCTATTCATCAAGTTTTCCGGGATAAAATCATCATAAATCAACTTTTCTAAGGCACCCCAAGGTGTACCCGAAATTTTCGAAAGTGGCTAAACCGAAGCGGTGAATGCTCGTTTGGTTTGTAAAATTGTTGCCAAACCATAATCCATCTTTGTAAGTTTGAAAATCCGGAGACTTGTTGGCGTTTGATGCACTTGTGTCTGAGACGAGCCTGCTAAAATTCGGTGGTTTCATCAAAAAATCTGTACAAAAATTATGACGAGCTCTGGAAAGTAGAAAATTGTTGTGCTGTTTCCTGTGGGGTTTGCTCCATCCATCCATTATTTGGACTCCTTCTGAGGTTTGTTATAAAATTTTAGAAAAATTGTGAAACTTGGCCATCTTAAAAAGCATAGGTCGCAGATTTTGACTCTTTCCTGGAAGCTCATTGACTGTATGCAACAACTTCATAACCATTAGAAAGAGAATGAAATGATGCATCAAATGCTGTCAGGATCTCTTACATATCTTTGTTCCACGAGATGTGGCATACGTTTGAAAAAAGCGACATTACTTTCGGAACGACCTAATATATATATATATATATATATATATATTAGGTTGGCACGAAAGTTTTTGCGTAATGCAAACAAAATTCAATAACTTTTCAAAGACTCAACCTAAATTCACAATCTTGTATGCTAAAAATACTATGAGTCTTACGCTTCATGATGGATGTTTAAGCATAAGATTCCATGAGCTGGACATCAAGAACGAAGCTCTCGAATATGGGGCTTCAAATTTTGTGATTTTGAGTTTGGTGCCAGAAAATCGCAGAGTGCCGCTAGCTAGCCGAAAAAAATCTGTAGAATTTACTTACACAACAAAAGTCCATATGTTACTTTGGAAGGCTTTGATCTTGCATGGTGAAGCAAAAACAAAAAAAAATGTGAAATAAGTCATTTTGCGGAAAAAATTCCCTCATGTCCGCAGTTTTCCGGCAAAAACACTTTTTTACAACCGAGGAAACGTCGCAAGGCTCTAAATAGGCACCATGTCTGATTTCTGGTTGCAAACTGTGTTTTTGTGGAAAAGTTAGAGCGATAAGGAGATTTGTCCTGTGAAATGAGAATTTTCACAAATTTTTGTTTTCGCGTTTCCATGCAAGATCAAAGCCTTCCAAAGTAACATATGGACTTTTGTTGTGTAAGTAAATTCTACAGATTTTTTTCGGCTAGCTAGCGGCACTCTGCGATTTTCTGGCACCAAACTCAAAATCACAAAATTTGAAGCCCTATATTCGAGAGCTTCGTTCTTGATGTCCAGCTCATGGAATCTTATGCTTAAACATCCATCATGAAGGCGTAAGACTTCTAATATTTTTAGCATACAAGATTGTGAATTTAGGTTCAGTCTTTGAAAAGTTATTGAATTTTGTTTGAATTACGCAAGAACTTTCGTGCCAACCTAATATATATTAGGTTGAACCGAAAGTTCGTTCGCACCATTTTCAAAAAATCATAACTTCTTTCCCTCACAACGATTTTGCGCAGTTTAAGTTTTATTAGAAGGCGTAAATCATGTAGTTTCCAACGGTCCCCTGGCGACTTTCCAGCATGTTCAGATTGCAGAGAGAAAAATGAAAGAACGAAAACATCCGAAATTCGGAATTTTTGAGAAACGATTCTAAAAATCTAGCAACTGCGCGATAAAATTCAGAAAAGCCATTATCCTAATTTCTCTTATATTTGATTACTACTGAGTTAAGTTTGTTCTGATCGAGCTCTTCCTTTCAAAAGTTATGATTTTTTGAAAAAAAATGCCGAAAAATCAATTTCTTAGGAATCTTAGGAAAGTGATCTTTCGGCATTTTTTTTCAAAAAATCATAACTTCTGAAAAAAGAGCTCGATCAGCACAAACTTAACTCAGCTAGTAATCAAATATAAGAAAAATTAGGATAATGGCTTTTCTGGATTTTATGGCGCAGTTTCTAGATTTTTGGAATTGTTTCTCAAAGATTCCGGATTTCGGATGTTTTCGTTCTTTCATTTTTATCTCTGCAATCTGAATATGCTGGAAAGTCGCCAGAAGACTGTTGGAAACTACATGATTTACGCCTTCTAATAAAACTTAAACTGCGCAAATCGTTGTGAGGGAAAGAAGTTATGATTTTTTGAAAATGGTGCGAACGAACTTTCGGTTCAACCTAATATTATTAGGTTGAACCGAAAGTTCTGTCCCTCCATTTTCAAAAATTCGTAACTTCGCCAGATTTCAACGGATTTGCTTGCTCGTAATTTTATTAGAAAGAATAGATCTTCCGCTTTCAAGCCCTGTTTTGAGGAGCTTCTGATTCACACTGAGTGCCGAGATAAAAATGGAAAACTAAGACCATGTAAACTTTGACCATTTTAAGTTAGGTCACCAAAAATCTGGAATGCTGCAGAAAAATCTGAAATCGTCAGTACATATGTTTTTTGGCCTACCCTTTGCATCTGTGAAAAGTTTGTGTTGTTTGGACATCTCTGTGAGAAGTTATGAATATCGAGTTTACTAACTATGGATAACGCCAAAATTAATTAATTTGGCAATTTTCGTGAAAATCATAACTTCTCGCAGAGACGTCCAAACAGCACAAACTTTTCACAATTGCAAAGAGTAGGCCAAAAAACATATGTACTGACGATTTCAGATTTTTCTGCAGCATTCCAGATTTTTGGTGACCTAACTTAAAATGGTCAAACTTTACATGGTCTTAGTTTTCCATTTTTATCTCGGCACTCAGTGTGAATCAGAAGCTCCTCAAAACAGGGCTTGAAAGCGGAAGATCTATTCTTTCTAATAAAATTACGAGCAAGCAAATCCGTTGAAATCTGGCGAAGTTACGAATTTTTGAAAATGGAGGGACAGAACTTTCGGTTCAACCTAATATATATATATATATATATATATATATATATATATATATATATATATATATATATATATATATAACACTCAAAAGATTGCGTGCAAATTTGTTCTCTAACCAGAATTTTTTCAGGAAAATATGTACATCGAAAAATGGTTCACATCGATGTGATTACATTTCTCACAAAATTTACGCATACTCCATTCGTCGATCAGTTTTTTATAGACAATGAAGGTAAGCAATTGTGTCGTTTATGCTCATCTTCAAAGTAAAACACGAGGTGTGGGGCGTGCCTCGAGAGAACGCCATACACCCCACATTTTCTTTGAAGATAAGCATAAACGTCTGGATACTTAGGAAAAGCATCAAAACTTGTAAATATCTCCTTCTTCCTTTATATTTTTGCTGAAACCAGTTAGCTAGATCCTCAAATTCTGAGATGCACCACATCTGAACACAATTGGTTTTGTACCAAAGTCGTACTTCATTCAGAAGTCGAAAAGGTTGGAAACCTTGAAAAACAGTTCACCCAGACAGATTGCGAGATTGTGATGCTATAAAATAGCAAAGCCTCTAATTAATAATCGCGCTCACCTTTGAACTCATTACCTTTAAACCGCATTAATAGGCGCAGCTATAGTGTGGAACCCCGGCCAGGTTCCCATAGGTACTTCCGCGGCGCGCACGCAGCGCGTGCCCTTCTTAATGCTTCTCGCCTCACTCATGAGCAGTAGAGCATATTTATGCTCACAAAGGAGAAAAATGTAAAGTGGAAACCTCTAGGTTCGCTTCGAAAGAGACGTATGCAAGAATGAAACGCAGGCAACCTCCATGAGCAGCTCAAATTCAATCAATGGATGCATATTCCGAACTTGCACGGATGGATAGGTTGTAATAAGTAAACGTAGAGAAATTGAAGAACAACAACATTTTTAAAACACTTCTCTTCGTAGACGTAGGAACTAAAGTGATCAAAGATTTCAAAAAAGTGGACATTTAAGTAAACAAATGCCTGTTGGCTTCTCGGAAGGCTCAATTTTGACTTGAGACACTGTCTACACCTTACACATCAAACCAAAAGGGACTCTTATTTTATACAAGAAGCTTTTGAATGGATATTATCTTAATATTCATTCAAATCTCAATTCCAGAGAAAAAAGGGAAAACACAAGACTGCTAAACAAGACTGAAGGTTTTAGAATTAATAGAGCACGTGAAATCTCGTCACCGGTCATCGCGAATTGTTTATACCTGAAATAGAGAGAATATAGTACACCAAAACAAAAAAAGAGAGAGAGAGAAAGGAGGATTTCCATCGGAAGCTAGGACAGGCGACGCACTGAAGGCGTGCGTTGCGGCTGCGTCGCGCAAGTACTTATGGGAAGCTGGCCGGGGTCCACTATACCTTGACCGCTTCCAACTTCCCTTCTGATGCGACTTCATTTCTACGATGTTCACCTTTTGCAGCGAGATTTGGGGATCAGTTCGGCCCGCTAATATACATCATCACAATCTCTCCATGCTCAATTTGGGTGGACGGTGCTTTGAGAGTAAGTTGATTGAGTGCGGCACAACCCTATTCTTTATATGTCAGCAGCACCTCTCTATAGCCTTGTGACAATCATGCTCAAAAGTGTCACGCTGACTGATTTTTAGTAGGCTATGTTCTACAGGTTTTGCAATAGTGAAAGTTTTTTCGATCCTGAAGTCACGGAGTGGAAGCATTGAAGGGAAAGATGCGATGTAACTTTGGCAATTATTTGATATCATCTCTCTATCTCACCTAGGATATGTTTGGAGCCGAATTTCATGCACGGATTAAGGAGGCGGTACTGCACTGGCGACATAGTTAGTCGACATAGAATCTTTGCATGCAGTTTGTAGATTGGTTTATTGTGTCTGCTTTTTACTTGAAGATGCTCAATTATCTGATTTTACAGTTACAGTTAAATTTTCCGCTCCGCGCTCATGCGTTACCGAGATAAGTGACCCTAATTGTACGTAAATATAGCTACACTGCCACCTGGTATGCCGCTTGGGACCGCTAAATGCCGGCATCACTGGCTTCACGTTCAAATTCGGTCGCCAATCTCGGTTACGTCAGAAATCCACCAGCTTGTAGCTCGTCAGCTTGTTGCAAAATTCGTAATTGGTGGAAGCAGTTATTCTGACGGTGGAATTTTTACCCATTATCAAGGTGTGGCTCTATTACGTTAAAGCCATCCGGCAAAATGATGGGCCTGGGCTATGAAGCGTTGCAGTGGCAGACCCCGAAATTAATCTATCAGTGAAGTGTGGAGCAAAAAATCGCTTCTAGGAAGCCAGAATCCCACTTCGAAAATCTCGCGAACCCAGCCTTGCCGAAACTCTGCCTTTAGGTTTAGAAAGCTAGAAAGTACTGAATGTTGATTGTCAGAAATGGCCTACGCTACCAGCCTATTTTCAAAGAAGCATATTTGAACTTATCTAAGCAAGCAAACAAGCATACAGAAGGCATGTGTGCACTTAAAATGCAACAGCTATGTGTAAAAAGGCAAAAGTTGCAGATGCTTATTGAAAAAAATATTCAACTCCAAATCTGTGCTGACTCCGCAAAGAGGAGTTTTTAACGTATTCAGGCCCAGAATACGACATAATATCTATGATGGGAGTTGGTGCTGAGTTTGATCAAAATGGACTCGTTGCATGCCAAATAAACGTCGAGGTTGGTTGCTTCTTGTTGACACCAACAAACGGCATTACAACTCATTTGAGATTCATGCTTTCAACAACTTCAAGAAACGATTTTCGCTTTTGCTAAAGAAGCTACTAAGTGATCGACGGTACGCAATTTTGAAAGCTTTTCCAGCCATACATCTTCGCACCTTTCTAATGAACTTTGGTCACAGAAAATGTGTCGAGAAGTATATAGCACAATTTCTTACTTAAAGACTTTCTAACAAAAGTAATGCTGACTGTTATGCTGCATTTTACTCTAAGCTTCGAGTCATTCAGAAGGAGACTCTTCTCTTCTAATTTGTGACATCTTTCTCTACTCTAACTTTGTTAATGGCTATCGGTCAGTTCCGTTCTACACTTCATCCAACGGCACATCACTCCTCCCTTAAATGACAATACGCTCAGTTTCTCGTTAATCTTCTTCTCGCCACTACAGACATGTTAGAGGTTGTGTCTTATCAAAATTCAAGTTTTGAGGGCCAAGACCACGGCCGTCAGATAAACCGTACTGAGAACGCAAAAGCAAAGATATTCAAAATTAAGCAGTGCCCGGATAATGAGCAATACAGAACAATTTCCGGCAATTTATTCTATTCCGAATTTTTTGAGACACAACCATCTTTGATGCCGCGAGTTTCACTTACAAGAGTACTGTTTTTTGTTTCTTCTCTCGATGCAATAGTGTACTACGGATTACTACGTACAAAGCTGATGTGTATGTGGTTATATGATGTTATGTGCTGGATAATTTTTTTCAACACATCTGAAAACAAAGTCAGGCAACTGATATATGGAAGTGAGAAAGACAGAAAAATGGTGTGTAGTTTTTAGTTAGGTGTTTTACCATGGCATGTCGACAGCTGGGTATGAAAACTACTAGATTTTAATTGAGTATCAGATCATCAAAGTCGACTAATTTGGGTGCGAGGAAGCTACTTATCTGTACGCTGATTATAAAACTCACTTCACTGTTGGAAGCCGGGGCTATGTGACTTAGTTAAGGCCGCTCGCGCCCGCGACGCAGTCTGCGTCTCTGTCGCTCGCGGGCACTCTGATCATCACCCAGCCTTAATTAGGTCACGAAGTCCCGCCTTCCAGCCGCCAAGCCAGTTGAATCGAAGGGTAGATTTAAAATTTTTTGAGCATGTTTCTAAGCCACTGAGAGTGAGGAAACAAGAATTGTTTCCATGATTTTTTTCATTGAACTGCACTTCATTCAATTCTCGTTAGGTAACCTCAGCAGATTCGTTGGGAATACTTTCAGCAACAAGAAAAAGGTCACTTATAAAGTGGTTACTCAAGTATATTTTTTACCTAGCTTATTTCCAATTTTGCTATTGAGTTTATGGCTCATCCATCATGGTCGGTTGTACAAGGGTTGCTTGGTCTGTTGCATTAGCATCCCATTCTCACAATGTCTTCGTCATACTCTTTAATAGGTCGCCTGCTGTCGAGCGAGAATGGCGTGCCCGGACTCATATGAGTATCCTTGGCAGCATTTGCGGTACTTAGTAGGTTGATGCGTAATTCCTGCACCATAATAAGTGCAGACGGCAATAATCCGGAATTCTCCTATATCCTAAATCGAATTTGATATATCATTAGATAGAGCAAACCTAGCTCTACAAAATAGTGCTCAAATATCTGCACCAGCTGTGATCCACACGAAGTTTCAAGACGAAAACCAAAAAAAATCATGCTTTCGAAAACCTTAAGACCAATCAAAACAAAACTGTAACTTCGTTCAAAAAATTCCTACAAAAATTCTTGCTTGCTCACGCGTAGACTTTCCACGTAAGACATTTATCTATGCAGTTGCTGCATTTTTTCTCAGCTAGACGATGAGAAAACGAAGTTTTCCTTGTTTCTAAAAAATTAGTGCTAAGATGTTCTAACACCAACAGTTGTATACTACATGCCTTTAGCAGTAAAACTTTACATTTTCAGCCTTCTGAAAGAACTAGTTGACGAGAAATATCGAATCTAGCTTTCCTTATCCGAATTTTTCTTGCCTAGTTGCTTGAAATTCGATATTTCTCAACCAGCTGCTGTAAAAGGCTAAAAATTTACACTCATGCTTCTAAGGTCCTATAGTATACAACTGTCAGTGCTAGAACATCTCAGCATTGTTTTAGAAAAGACATGAAAAACTTCGTTTTCCCAATTTCTAGTTGAGAGAAAAATACAGCAAGCATAGAGAAATGTCTTATACGAAATGACAATGCATGAGCAAGTTAAAAATTTTGAAGAATTTTTCTGAAAGGATTTCTAATTTTTTTCTTGGTTTTTTGGGGCGCATGGATCTTTTTCGTTTTTGGCTTCAATTTTCGTCTGGACCAAAGCTGCTGCAAAATTTCAAGCACTATCTTGTAGAGGCTAGGTTTGCTCTATCTAATGATTAGTGGCGTACCCAGGATTTCGGCTCGGGGGGAGGGGCCACGAAAAAATTTTTTATAAGACTAAAATGAATTTTAGAAAATTTGCAGACAAATTACTTGCACAATTTTATAGCCCATGTAAGTAACTTTGAATTTTCGCGACCCGTTCTTGAGGGGGGGGGGTGGGGCGCCCCCCCCCTCGGTACGCCAGTGCTAATGATTTATTAAGTCCTATTTGGGATATAGGATTAATCCGAATTATTGCGGTCTGTACCTATTTTGCAGGTGCAGGAATTGTGCATCAACCTAATAGATCTTGTGTGCTATCATTTATTAAATTGTGGACCTAGCCTAGCGAATTATTGCTGTGTTTCTGTTTTTAACACTAATTTTTTTCATGAATTTGTTAATTACTAACCCGATACTATGGCGTGTCTGTTTTGTATTCAAATAAGTAAACAAATCTTATATATAAAGCTGAATGTCTGTTTGTCTGTCTGTCTGTCTGTATGTATGTCTGTCTGTATGTCTGTACGTATGTTCCGAATAGAAAATTCCATTTCTGAACCGATCCGGACCAAACTTGGCACACATACACTTCGGGGCAGGGAGCGTCTCATAGGCTACTTTTAATCATCGAACGATATCACTTTTATCGATTTTTTGCAAAGTTTGAGCTACAGGGCTGGGAGTTGGCACAGGGGGGTAATCGAGCATGCTGATTACGAATAAAATAATGACAGGGCCGGGCGGAGCCGGGTAAGCCATCTAGTAGCAAATAAAGTTGTTGGAATTCAGCGTAGTTTTTTGTGGGAAGTGACACACATTTTACGCAGGATGTCATAAGTACTCATATACACAAAATCAGAGGGCCCACCCAAAGTGGGGATGAGGTTTTTATGCTGTACTAGTTCGTCTTTCATTAGGCTACGGGCACACTTTCAGCGACTCCATCGTAGAGATCTCATCGCTGAGGCATCGAATGCCTCGTCGTTTAATCGCTTCGGGACTAATCGCACGTCGCTCATTCCGGACATACGTTTCACACACTAGCTTACACGTCACGTCCGAATCAACGCAAACATTACCGAGTTTCCGAATTCGTCTGATATCTCTCACTCTCTAACACACTAATCTCACAAAGCTAATTAGGCTCATAGACGCGTCCACCATCGACCATCCACGATCACTGCTAGCCTTAATTTACACCTCTGACTGCGCACGTATGGCTACATAGCAACATGCAACAACATGTTGCTCAAGGATGGCAGACACCATATTGCCCCCAACATGCTATTGCTTGCTGGCGACAAGCTGTTGCAATTCAAACTAAGGGTAGCAGCAATCGTAAAGTAGTATCAGTAAAGTAACATTCGAGTATACAGTAAAAAACCTTCAATCTTTAGGAGATTCTGAAAGGGGAAAAGGTAAGCGAAATTACAAAAAAGACAAGAAGAAGAAACACTTACGTGAATTGAAAAGGCAATTTAGTAACGCTTCCGTAAATCCAGAGTCAAAGCGGATAAATGGAAAAACTAAGAGAAAGAAGTGGGTAAGTGAAAAAGTAGGTAAGCAATGCAGAGTGGTAAGTGGAAACACGTGTGCAGCAGTAGGTCATGCGGTGCCATTCGCATGATGTATCAGTTAAAAATGAAGAGAAAGACGTGCGATATCCATTCAGAGAAAAGCAACGACATATTGCCCGTCGCTGGTGCGGTCTCTGCGACGCGATTTCTCTCAGTTTCGGCGTTGTCGTGACGATATCGCCACTAGTGGTATGCCCGTCGCCCAAAAATTGCTCGAGGTGGCACGCGATTTGCCACCCCTACAACTGGCACGAATGCGGCGGGACCCACTCTCTCATATACTTGAACGCAAAGGGTCAGGAGAGGAGTAACGCCCGAGGAGTAATCGCGCAGCGTTCGAAATCGCGTAAGATATGCCTGATACCTTACAAGGGAAGGATACTTGGTGACCGTGGCCTTGTGAATTGAAACGTACACTACTAAATGCATCTTGAAACGCTGATTCCAAATCTGTTTTCGGTATCTGCTGTGCACTTTTCCGAAAGAAGTTATAAACATTTGTTACCACTAAAATTTGCATAGTTATGATGACAGGATTTACCAATACCGTTAGAATGTTCACTTCCGCCCTACAGGAGGCATACAAACAAGATAGTGCTCTACGTTAAGCTCAAAAAATCTGTTTCCGACATATCAGAATCTAAAAAGCATTACTAATGACTGCCTAGATCTCGTAAAAAATTAATGGAAAAAAGTTTATAACTTCGTTCATTGAGTGGCACAGCAGATATTGAGCATAGATTTGGAATCAGCGTTTCAAGACGCATCTAATGATCACTACAAAAGGTCACGGTCACCTAGTATCCTCTTCTTGTTAGACAAACTTCCAAGACGCGTTGCAAAAGTTTGCTTCCAAATCAAAAAATCGTTCCAAATAGAGATTCTTCACTAATGATCCCGCCCTTATGCCCAATCCGCCCAGGGCTCCTCCGGCAAAGAGGTTTTCCTGAATACAGTTGCACTTGTAAAACAGGCTCACGCTAACCTCCTGACAAGTGAGCAGCAGATTTCGAAAAACTACTTCTGATTGAGCGCGGCTTATCTTACAAGAGTTAGCAGTCAGTTAGTCTTGTTAGCAGATCCGGACGATTTTGCAAATCACTCTGCACGAAATTATCACGACAGCCAACTATTTTGTGAAACTGTGCTCAAAATTCTCCTCAATTCTCTTCATCAAGTAAAGCCGCTTTAAACTATGAACAAATTCTCTTGCTAACAACGAGAAAGCTTTGCAGAGGCCTCGAAGGTTCATTGCCGCGCAAGAGCTTTTGGCGTGATCTTAACTAGAGCCTCTTCGTACCCACTCTAGTTTCGAAGATACAGAATAATTTGTACATCAATAATTGAACTAAATCTTGAGTTAATAAAACCAGTACTTCTCGAATATGTCAATATATCGGTAATGCACGTTCATATCAAGGTGTTGATAGAATAAGTATTTTTGTAGGACCTTTTATCTTAAGAATTTTGCAATTTAAAACGCAGCAGCATTTGGCAGAGTTGTCCTCACACGAGAAAAATACACGCAGGTGATGTTAGACAGCGAATCCGTCCATTAGTATGTCCTGCTTCGTTGTTGGTGGCACGAGGCTCTTAAGACTGTATTTCGTTCATAAGGCCTTTAGCATGAAACACCTGAGTGATGAGAGCTAAACCAGCATTTCTCGAAAAGGGTTTGTGGAAAGCTGAAAATTTGCGGTTATACCCAGGGGGTAAAGCGGGGGGTGTGGCACACGACTGTCGGATACGACCCCCCCCCCCTAGGCCGGACCCCGGCGCGACCCCCTCCCCCATTCCCTCCCACCCCCCCCCCCCCCCCGCCCTTGCTGCTGCTCTCGTTTGCCGGACCATCTGCGAAGGTAAATCTGAAAATCATCAAGTCAAATTCTTTTTGAGAAGTAGAACCGCAATACTTTTGAGCTTCAGTAGTACCATAACAATGTTACATTTGCTGTAGGTAAACAAAAACACCAAAGCAAGATAGCAACTCTCCAAAATTTGTCAGCTACTTCCCACTAAAATTAAGTGATCATCGAACCAGCTCTTGGAAGTCCATGAAGAATGCAAATGAAAGTGCTAAGCACAAGTAATTCAGAACTAACCGAATGCAGTTTGGAAAACTTTGACACCAAATATTTACTTCTTCGGAAATCTCAAATCACAAGTGAATGAAATGACCAATTTCAACCTCGCCTTATATACATCAAAGAGCTCTGAGGACAATTCTGACGTGAAACAGCACAATGGATAATCATAACATTGACCTGATAGTCAGTAGACTAGGAAAATCACTCTAGAAGTGAATGTTCATAAAATGAGTAAATAACTATTTGTTCGAATGACAGATTGCTATCAAACGGCAACTTGATACCTTACTGATGAAACGTCAAAATCCATACAGGTAAAGGAAGCAAAGAATACCAAAACAGTATATGGGTAGCAAAAATATACGAAGGCAAAATATGCAAGAAGAAGACCGAGAATGAAGACTCAAGAAAGAAGATCTGAGAGGTAATCGACCAACTAAAACAATCCACCGCCTTTGCCACCGCCAGCTTTTTGCAACTGCGCCATCATATTTTGCAATCCACCCATTCCGCCCATTTATTGCAATACCCGTGAATCCATCATCTTTGCCTCTGATGATTCACCTTCATCATTTGCGCCGGATTGACCTTCTTCGGATTGATGTCACCGTTCTTACCCTAAATAAATTGCTCATTAAGATTATAGAGACTTTGAGTCGTGACAGATAAAACGCTTTCAAGTTTCCTCCGAAGGCAACATTGGAAGCAATTAAAGTCTTCAGAGTGGAAAAAATATACGTACCGAGAACAACCCCTTAATTGAACCCATCTTTTTCACCATGTCTGAGAACTTCTTGTACTGACTGAACAGATCACGAACCTGGCAGGTGGTGAGATGAATAAAACTGATCGAAATAACAAAATCACCAACTTACCTCCGCATGCGTTGTGCCCGACCCTCGTGCAAATCTTATCACTCTTCTTGGCTCTTTCGAGAACAGTTCAGATGCTTTGGGATGATCAAGCTCTGAAACAAAAACAAAAAAGATCAAAAAAAAAATTGGGTTGCAGCTGTCGTACCTGTGACACTCATGGAGTCCATTATGGTCATAAGCTTTTTCAACCTGCCAACTGATTCCTTGTCGTTGCCCTTCGTCATAAACTCTGGTCCAAAGCCAAGAATCATGCTCTAAAAACATAAATGTAAGAGAATAAATTGGCAAAATACGAAACCTATCATTATCTGACTGAAGGGTCCCATTCTCATGATATTTTGGAATTGCTCATACATATCGCGAAGTGTAAAAAGACCTAAAACAGTCTTATAAGTAGAATACAATAAACTCCACAGTCACCAACCATGCTTCAAACGGCTAACAAGCTTTTCATTATCCTTTATGCCAATATCATTAAAGGCAGTACATCGGCAGAATGAGACCCGTGTCAAAACAAGGTCACAGGGTAGGAGCCCCCATATGGAACCTATCGGCCAAAGTCCGATCTTTCTCTGCCACTTCTAACCCCCGAAATTTCAAAGCGAAAGCAGCGCTCATCGCCGGTCCTCTCCGAACCCGCCCACACCATGGACGAGTGAACGAAGCCCGTCATGGCGAAGACGCAGAGTCGTTGCGGGACCTCATGCTTATAGCATTGCGGCTGGCGCTCTGACCGCGGAAGTCACTCGTCCATGGGGTGGGCGGGTTCGGAGAGGAGAGGAGATGAGCGCTGCTTTCGCTTTGAAATTTCGGGGGTTAGAAGTGGCAGAGAAAGATCGGACTTTGGCCGATAGGTTCCATATGGGGGCTCCTACCCTGTGACCTTGTTTTTTCACGGGTCTCATTCTGCCGATGTACTGCCTTTAACCATATCCACCAATCCAGCAATATCTCCCATTCCAAGAAGTTTTTGCACAAATGCCTTCGGTTACAACAGTTCAAAGTCATCGATATGCTCGCCGGTAGCAATGAATATGACTGGGGAGTGAGCCTGCCTTCACATTAGCATCCAATTCATCCTCCTCAGGTGGCGACTCAATAGCTACGGAACTTTCCTCAGCTTCTTCGACCGGTCGTGATGATCGCCTGTCAGACATATCCTCCATACTTCCCACAAGCTGGGATTCAGCTAGGAAGACTGAAAGACGTGAAAACATAGCAAGGAACATGAGAGAAACAAAGAAGTGATGGAAAAGAACGAAAAAAGCGAGAACATCACAGCCCATAACGAGAGTGGTATTCAAAGACTCGCATCTCGCGCTTCTGTGTTCTGACAATTTTTCGAGCACTACCGTAACCCAATATTTTTTGGCCACACTTCGCATCATATGGTTCGCGAAAACCATATGTATCTCCTTCTAAAGAAAAAGGTTCGAGGGGAAACAGCTACTACGGAGAGAGGAAGGATTAATCTAAAGGATGATATGAAAAAGGCAGCTGTTTGAACGTTTTGAAGGTAAGTTAATGGGGTGCGGCACCCCCGCACCCCATTAACTATATCAAAAAAACATTTTTAGCAGACACTATTTATATGGATCGATAGCCTAAACCTTGTAGAATCCATAGGACTGTTTTGAGCCTGATTCGTCGTCTTAGCTCTGAGTAATATTTGGTGAAAGCAAAGCGATCAAAAGCAAAAAATGGGAAAAACGAGATTTTGGTTGGCTTCTAATTCCACAGTTTGTAGGTCTTCTGAAGCGGGATTTCTGAGATGGACAAAGAATGAGTAGTGCTTTGTCTTGAGTGCAAAAACGGATAACTAATTCACCTTTGAAACAAAGTTAACCATGTTGGAATTTGACTATTTCATTTAGGAGCCTAGTATCTTGTATCTTCAGAATTCGCTCACATTTTGTCTACAGGGGTTAATTGACATGCTAATTATGGATTTGATACGAATATCATGTCATCACTATTATCAGATTACCCAACTACGACCCCCTCCCCTTTTGACCCCTCAATACGACCCCCCAGGTGTGGCGTGCCGCACCCCACGCTTGACCCTGGTTATACCCCCAAGGAATTGTAGTATACAACTACATAAGTGGAAACAGTTTAGCTTCGTTTTTGTCAAAACTTAAAAATTTTCGTTTTCTCGATTTCTGAAAGAGGAAAAAAAATACAAAGCGGTACATTTGAGTGTCTGATATAGTGTGCAATTTTCGTGAGCAAGTTGGAGATTCGTAGGATTTTTTCCAACAAAGATATGAATTTCGCGATTTTCTGAGTCTTCAATACGACTCACATTTTGGCAAACTCAAAATGGGTCGAAGTTGGGGCCAACTTTTGCAGATCATCTTGTAGTGCTTGCTTTGCTCTATTGGATGGTCCTTGCACCCCTATTGAAAATGTGAAGTGCATGACTTATTGCCGTAAGAATTCAAAGTGTCTCAGGACTTATGTTACAACCTAATACAAGCTTTTCATAAAGCTGATGGGAAGATCTCTGGAACTTGCCTTCCCGGCCTCTGTAGCTTTTAGCCATGCGCGTTTTTTTCTTTTTCAAAATTAGCACCGCTTTTGCCTTATTCCTGTTTGACCATTTGTTTTCTATTATATAGTTGTTCTTTTGGTACTTTTCCGTTATCCGGAGCCATTTTTTCAAAATGTTCCCAAAAAATACGCTTCAGGCTAGAGGTTTTGTTTCATATATCTTGTAAGGACTGTCTCATTGTTAAGTGTCAAGATAAAAATTAATACGTTTGGGGGCCAGTTTGACATGTTTGTTCAAAATCGTTTCCATTGAGGTACGGAAGCCTTTAAATTGACTCGAAAGCTGTTCAGAGGTCTTTTGTAAAAGCAAGAGAGTTTTAAACGTCTATTTAAATCGTTAGTAGCTTTCAGCAATGATTCAAAAGAAATCCTGCCCTTCACATTGTTTCCGACATGCGAATTCAACCGGGAAAGAATATAAATGATGGCTTTAAGTACCTGGCTGCCGATACATCGTTTAGATGATAGAACAAAAATTCACTTTTCTGTTTTGGGAAAACCTAATGTGTTCATTAAACACAGGATGTCATTTTCATAATATCAAAGCTCATTCATAAAACCGCTGACTAAAATTGAGGGCATTATGAAAAAAAGGGTTAAACTTGCATTGATGGGTAGGCTAAACAAACCCTTGTCAGAACCTGTTAACCATGTAGAGACATGTCATTTTTTTGACACGTGAAAGGAGGTTGACTCTTCATTCTGTGAAGTTCTCACCAAATTTGGAACACTGATAGAAGCAATATCCTTTACGAAAAAATGAGTCCGGATAACGGAAAAGTACCGTTCTTTTCACTAAAGATGACACAACCATGCCGTTTTCTCAAACAATGCCGACTCGCCAATGTGCCGCACGTCATGCTGCACTCAAACTTCAATTTTGGGAAATCGCCATCTGCTATTCTACTTTACGCCGTAAGGCTATGCAGTAGCTGCTTTGCTATTACGCTAATGCTTTGAGCTCTCAGATATGAGAACCCACTCTCTCTTGAGTCGTGTATCTCTATTGTTATCCGTTCAACACTGGAGCTTTATTGACTAACAGGGGAAGGATACTTGGGTGCCGTAGCCATTCATAATGATTTGTATACCAAAAAATGCGCTTTTGAATGCTGGTTCGTAGACTGTCTTTCATATTTGCGAAACGATAATCTGAATGGAGTTATGATTTTTTTCATTAAAAAAATTGCGTTCCTGCGGAGGGTCAAAGACATCAATAAAAAAATTTTCTCTCCTTTCCAAATGCTGAGTATGATCTAGAAAGTCTAAATAAATATTATTATGTCTAAAATTTTCTTCAGTAGCATCAAACGGTAGGTTAGATCAAATCTGGTGATTTTTACTACCTAAAAGTAGGCTATTCAAGGAAAAAGTTCATAACTTTCTTCAAAAGATCGTTTCGCAGATTTCGAGCACAGATTCAGAATCTGCATTCGAAGGCGCATTTTTTGGTGTATAAATCATTAGGAATGGCCGCGGCATCCAACTATCCTTCCCTTGTAAGTATCTCAGTCAAGAACCTAACCTATCTTTTTAGCATAGCGTCTGATGTGTATTAGGTCGTTCCTTAAGTTCGTAGCTTTTCATTTTCGTCCTCATATCTTTAAGGAGCGGTTGATTTGCGGCAAAATGCGTGCCATTTAAAAGGTCTGATTATGCTTTTTGAAGTACGTCTACTGATTTTGGTGGAAAGCTAATTTACTCGGATCTCGCAGCTTCCAATTTTCAGGGCAGGACGTCCTGCACTGAAAATTGCTGTGCAGGTAGGGGTAGGCGATGGTCAGCTTTACCTAAACAATCCAACTGCACCGTATAAATCAGATCTTACCGCAGAAAAAGCCTGACAGACAGATCCAGTGAGTTTTTCTGCATGAGGAAACATGGCGTCATACGGCAAACGACGTCAAAACTGTCCTCCACGGTTTGACTGGAAGGTACTTCAGTACCCAAAGTATTCTTCAAATCTCGCTCTATCGGATTATCATTTGCTCCGCTCTCTAGCAAAGCTGGCAATGGTGCATGTCTCGATATTAGTGAGCAGTTTGAGCGCTGGATAGATGAGTTTCTTGATACCCGGCGCGCTGCTGTTTGAAAAACAGGTTGAGAAGCTAACAAGAATGCTCCAAAAGGTCGTGCGCTACAACGAGGGATGTAATTTTGATTGATTTTTACTATAAAGAGACGATTTTGTTTGTTTATAAAAACGCCACAAACTTGTGGAACGGCCTAATAATTGCAATTCTTTGAAAGCTGCGCTCGCTTGCCAATAGTGTTCCATTACCTTGATTAAACTGGAACGATTTTCAATGTAGTTTGTATAGATATCATGTTAAAACTGTCTAATGATCAAGGAGCATTTTCTCATAGCGATCGGCAGCTACTTACTGGGCAAATTTGACCCAGGTTAGTTGCCTTAAGTTCACCGAGCACTCCAAATAGTAATAAATTTTGTGTTAAGCAGATATAGTCAAATGAACAACTATTGCCAATAAAGTAAGTCTGTTCATGTCAACGTTGATCTTGTTATCGAGTTTTGAGCCCTCCACTTTCGCCTTAACAACTAAACCCCAAACTCATGCTTTTCCTCAAGCTTTTGAAGTCCCTCCAAGATTTGAAGTCTCAGGTTGAAGAATATCTGACTAACCGATACTTTCGCCCGCACTATCCCCAGTATCAATTAAGCGATGAGATCCTTCACTGCTATTTTGCCACACAAACAAGTAGCTTATACGCAATTAGCTTCAAAATGTGCTATGTTCCTTTTATGCTGGAATCAACACATATTTTACGGATTAAGACTACTGCCCTTGCGTTGGACTCTACAATCAAGTAAGTCACTTAGGTACGCCATCCGACATTAACACATCTGCGGCATTCACATTGAAGTTTGCAATAATTCAAAACGAAACGTCTTTTTAATGAGATTCTCAGAAATGCGTTGAGCTTTGTATTTCTGTTGTAGAGCCGTCCATTATATTGGAACTTGCTCACTCACTATAGGCTAGGTCGATATGGTCTCTGTGGTTGCGGCGTACCCGCCGCACCTTGATATATAATATTTGTGTGTGTTGTTCTCTAGTTATTCCTAGTGAACCCTCGGCATGTACGCCGATAGGCAGAGGGGGAACTCTTGTGTTTTTCTATTAAGTCGTCAACGGCTCAACGCGTTCCACATCAACTGGCGATCAGAATCAAGGACAAGAAGACCTCCACCGACCAAGGACCAGAAGAAGCTCCACCAACCGAGGACCAGCAGCCCGATCAAGGACCAGCAGCCTTCCAATCAAGGACAAGAAGAAGCGCTGCAGCTCAGCCAAGCCGGGAGGAAGCTGTTACCGGTCGAGGACAGCCAGACAAGTAAGCGTTGCTAGGAATTGATTTAGCAGAAGAACTCGTCGACACCGAAGAGTTCTACCATGCCGAAAGCCAGTGAAGAGCGGCATGGCCATGACTCTTTGGAGAAGGTCCTGTCGGTCATGGTCGATCAGATACGAATTCAGCAGGAGCAAATGCAAATGCAGGCGCAAGCTCTACAGGAGCAAATGCAAGTACATTTGCAACTTCAACAGGAGCAGCAGACGCAATTGCAAGCTCAGCAGGAGCAGATGAAGGAGCTGATCATCACCTTAGCCAGTAAGCAGGGAGCCGTCCAGGATGCCAGCAAAGATCAATATAATCAGCTGAGCAAGGAAGTGCAACGATTTGTCTCGGACGAGGAGACAGGTAACACGTTTGCATACTGGTACGGCAGGTATGGACCTATCATTCGCGACGCCCAGCTGCCGGATCACAAGAAGCGCGACTTGATCCTCATGAAGCTGGACGAAGAAGCCTACCGGAAGTATGCGGATGAGGTCTTACCTGCGCAACCGCACGACTTGGACTTCGACACCACCATCGCAAATCTTCAGAAGCTATTCGCCTCTAAGAAGACCCTCGTTAGGAGGAGGTACGAGTGCCTGAGGATAGCCTGTCCACCGCTTACGCCAACTGCGTACCATTTCGCGAGTACGCTAACACTATCAAGCGGATGGACGAAGACGCTCGACTCAAGGAGCTGGATTACACGGCGATGAAGACTCTGCAATTTGTAGCAGGTCTTCAAGATCCCTCACTCAGGGAAGTTCGTCTTTGGATGATTCTTCGACTGGACGCTCACAAGGACGAAGCACCGTTAACAATCGAAGACCTAGTCACGGATTGCGAAAATTTTACTGCTTTGAAAATGGATAATACAGACATGGAAGGAACGCGCGACATTCATGCTGTCTGGAAGAAGAAGGTAAATTGCTTCATCTGCGGAGGACCACATTTCAGAAGAGAGTGCCCTCAATCTGGCAGCACTGGTGGGAAGAAGCGACGTAGGACAGGTGCAAAGCACTTTGGTCGCAGAGGACAGTGCAAGAATGTGGTTGCATTTGACGCCGAGAGTGCACGGACTTACCTCGACGTCACAGTCAAAGGATCTCCTCTCAAGCTCCAGTTGGACAGGGTGCGGATATAACGCTGATATCTCGTAAAGCTTGGAAGAGGATGGGATCTCCGGCTTTAGAACCCTGTGTGATGCCTGTCAAAACTGCAGATGGGACCAGAGGTGCGATGGGGGGAGCCGGATCCACCAAAAGTGAAGGTGGTCCCAGCTACCACTGGCCGGCCAAAAGTGAAGGTGGTAGTGCCGGACACTCACCTCCCAAAAACGTCGACCGGGGGGGGGGGGTTGAGAACGCTAACGTCGACTGAGGCTATCCTTCAAAGTAGTTGCCGCCAGTACGCGGAAAATAAGCAAAACAAACGCAGAAATTGCGCGTAGTAACAGCTACACATGTCTAAAGACTCGAAAATCACGATGTACGATCCGTAGCCAAACTATACGCGACGACAAGAACAAAATCTCACTTTGCGTACCTTTTATCTCCGACAAAGTAAGTGCGGCTATAAGACAGTGCATTATCCGAGCACAACTGCAGAATGATGTAATGCTGGTGAATATCCCGAATGATAGTATCAGGAAGCAGTTAGTGCGAAACAGGTTATACGACGTAGAATGCATATACCAATGTATTGTTTGCCCACACGGAAAAGTAGGAGATTGCGCAAAATGGGGAGTTGTATATCAATTAGAATGTCTGAGCTGTGAAGCTTTATATATAGGCGAGACAGGCAGAGCGTTGAGCATCAGAGTCAGAGAGCATCTAGCCGACAAAAGACGTGGGAACTTGGTATCACCGTTAGGCAAGCACAAGTTCGAAGAACACAATGGCGCATGATGTGAATAATCTTAGCACACGAGACTGAAATTTAGCCTGACGATAACTGCTTATCTTTTGCCTTTCCTATCATTATGTGAGCAGTAGCCCTACCCATATAAAGACGTGACACACGAGTGACACTCAGTGCCGTCCGTCTTCAACATCAGTGTGCGGCTACCGTCCGGTACTTCGGTGCGGACTACTAACATCGATATAGGATCGAGGATTGATTTCTTTTTCGATGTGCATCTCAGTACGTTGTGCATGGGACAACCTGGACTCGGTGAGTACGGGAATGGCGTTTGGCGGCGTAGTCTCACAGATCAAAACTGCAATCTTCTTTCAGGCCTCCGAAGAAGATGAAACGTGTCGAAGCGTAAGGCAATAAAAGATTCACCGTAAAATTTGGGCTCGGCAAAACATCAACATATTCATGAACGCAAAAAAGATTATTGAAAGCATATTTTTATGCATACGGCGGCATATATTTAAAATAAACGTGCTCAGTAAATGATGTGTTTTGGAGTGAAACTCAGCGAAACTTTACAGATTTTATTAAGTAAATTTTGTTTCAACGTACCGCGAAGAAAGTAGGTCGATCCAGGCAGTAACGACCGAAAACCAGAATTTCGAATGATAAAATAATGAAAAATCGTGAAAAATCATTCCACTGTTACAAATCTGCTGGCTGAAGACCTCCGCAGTTGCGACTTCATAGGTTTTGAAGGGCTAGTGTTGTTCTACCGAAGAGAGGTACTCCACCCCCGGGCATATGCCGTGGGAGACGTGAATCCCTCACATATTATATATCTTCTGAAAGCTCTTGATGAGGAGAATCCAACCTATGAAACATGAATTATGCAATTCTGAAGAAGTTATGGGCTGAAAAACGGGTTTTACCTGCTTTTTCAAGCGCCTGGATCTCGGCGATGTTTCAATGGATCGATACAGCTAAGACATATTCTGATAGAGCAAACCTCACTTTACAAAACCTATGAAGTCGCAACATCACACACCTTTAAAGTCCGGATTTATAAGAGTTTAAATGTCAGTTGTCATTAAGCAACCCAAAATTGAGAAGATTTTCAAGGTTTTTCAAAATTCTCGCTCTCGGCGGCCACTCCTAAAATCAAACTGATTTTTTCATTATCTGGTAGAACAACACTTGCCCTTCAAAACCTATGAAGTCGCAACTGCGGAGGTCTTCAGCCAGCAGATTTGTAACAGTGGAATGATCTTTCACGACTTTTCATTATTTTTTCATTCGAAATTCTGGTTCTCGGCGGTTACTGCCTGGATCGACCTACTACATAAATATATGCTCTTAATACTTTCTTTTACATTCCTTTTGCTTATTTTCCTTCTCTTGAGCTTTAGCAAAAAAATTATCAAACCCAAAAGTGAAGGTGGTCACCCTGTACCAGCTCAAAAGTGAAGGTAGGCGGAGAATCGGCTCCGACTATCGCACCTCTGGATGGGACGCCGATGCAGATCGACGGTAAATTTTCAACTGATTCCAAAGTCAAAGATCGAGTTACAGGACGGATGGTCCATGGAAAAGGAACATGCTATGTCACCGAAGGCTCGAATCTCCTGGGATTGGAGTGGTGCATCCAGTTGCCAGCCTACAAGAAGTTGAAGACCAAGTACAACTGCAGGAAGGTGACTAGCGAAGAAGCAATTCGAGCCGAAGTTGTCGCCGACTTGAAGAACAAGTATCCGGATGTCTTCAAGAGCGAACTAGGGAAATGTAAGAAGAGCAAGGCCAGGTTACTCTTGAAGAAGGATGCTGTCCCAGTCTTCAAGAAGAAGAGACCAGTTCCATACGCCACAGCACCGGAACTGGAGGCAGAAATTGATCGGCTGGTAGCCGAAGGAGTTATTTCTGCCGTGGAACACTCAGAGTGGGCCGCTCCAATAGTCTCCGTCAAGAAGAAGAATGGCAGGATCCGTCTATGCGCCGACTTCTCGACGGGACTCAACGATGCATTGCAGCTGCACCAGCACCCATTGCCCACAGCGGAGAATGTGTTCACCAAGCTCAATGGAGGCCAGCTCTTCACTTAGCTCGATTTGGCCGAGGCATATTTGCAGTGGAAGTTAAGGAAGCATCGAAGGAGATGCTAACTATCAATACGCACAAGGGATTATATCGCTACAACCGCTTACCTTTCGGAGTGAAATCGGCTCCAGTTATATTCCAGCAGATTATGGATTCCATGATGAGCGGATTTGAGGGCGTTGCCGCTTATCTCGATGATATCATTATCACGGGAAGAAGCTTTGAAGAGCACCGCCAAAACCTGGAAGCCTTGTTCAAGCGAATCAAGGATTACGGATTCCACGTCAAATTGGAAAAGTGCAACTTTCTGATGCCCGAGATCTGTTACTTAGGTTGCGTCATCGACAAGAACGGACGACGGCCGGACCCAAAGAAGATCGAGGTCATTCAACAGATGCCAGCTCCGAAGAACATAGCGGATGTTCGATCATTCCTCGGAATGATCAACTACTATGGATTATTTGTAGCAGAGATGCGCCAACTTCGTGCACCCCTGGACGCACTGCTCAAGAAGGACGTAAAGTTCGAATAGACAGAGGAATGTCAAAACGCATTCAAGCGTGCCAAGGAGGTTTTATCTTCGGATCTACTCCTCACACATTTCGATCCTGGCTTACAGATAGTGGTAGCTGCGGATGCGTCGGACTACGGAATCGGTGCTGTGATTCTGCACAAGATGCCGGATGGTACAGAGAAGGCCATTTGCCATGCAAGCAGGAGCCTCACAACAGCAGAACGGAACTACGGACAAATTGAGAAAGAAGGACTAGCATTGGTGTTCGCGGTTCGTAAGTTTCATCGGTATATATACGGACGACGGTCCAGATTGCTTACCGATCATAAGCCGCTGTACGCTTTTTTGGACCCAAGAAGATGGTACCTGTGTACACAGCGAACAGGTTACAACGATGGAAGCTCATTTTACTCGCATACGCTTCGACCTAGAGTACCGCAAGACGACCGAATTCGGACAAGCCGATGCGCTGTCTCGACTGATCCCTCCAAGGCCATTCCAGATCGAAGACGTCGTCATAGCGAAAATAGAAGAAGATGTGCGAGCCGTCCAAGCTGCTGCTATACGAGCGTTACCAGTGACCAGAAGAAAGATAGAAGAAGAATCCCGCAAGGACGAAACAATTGCGCAAGTTATACGAATGCTGCAATCGGGAGCATGGCCGTCCAAGCCTAAAGAAAAAGTCCAAAATTGGAGAGCACTGAGGGAGAATTTATCAGTGCAGAACGGGTGTTTGTATTTCGCCCACAGAATAGTCATTCCAGCCTCGCTGAGACAAGCGGTTCTGAAGCAGTTACATGAGGGACACCCGGGAATGACAAGGATGAAGATGCTCGCGAGAGGATTCGCATACTGGATGGGCATCAACAGAGAAATTGAAGATTCAGTGCGCCGCTGTAGGGATTGTCAGGAAGCCTCCAAAATGCCAGTGAAGACGTTGCTGCATTCATGGAAAGTGGAAGACAAGCCATGGAATCAACTTCACATTGACTATGCAAGGCCGCTGAATGGCAAGATGTATCTCGTCGTAGTTGACGCTTACTCGAAATGGCCAGAAGTATTTGAGATGCCTTCATCGTCAACTACAGCTACCCTGAGAGAACTCAGATCTCTATTCGCTCGATTTGGAAATCCGCAAGTGATCGTGTCGGATAATGGGACGCAGTTCACAGCAAAGGAGTTCCTAGATTCTGTCTCGACTGATCCCTCCAAGGCCATTCCAGATCGAAGACGTCGTCATAGCGAAAATAGAAGAAGATGTGCGAGCCGTCCAAGCTGCTGCTGTACGAGCTTTACCAGTGACCAGAAGAAAGATAGAAGAAGAATCCCGCAAGGATGAAACAACTGCGCAAGTTATACGAATGCTGCAATCGGGAGCATGGCCGTCCAAGCCTAAAGAAGAAGTCCAAATTGGAGAGCACTGAGGGAGAATTTATCAGTGCAGAACGGATGTTTGTATTTCGCCCACAGAATAGTCATTCCAGCCTCGCTGAGACAAGCGGTTCTGAAGTAGTTGCATGAGGGACACCCGGGAATGACAAGGATGAAGATGCTCGCGAGAGGATTCGCATACTGGATGGGCATCAACAGAGAAATTGAAGATTCAGTGCGCCGCTGTAGGGATTGTCAGGAAGCCTCCAAAATGCCAGTGAAGACGTTGCTGCATTCATGGAAAGTGGAAGACAAACCATGGAATCAACTTCACATTGACTATGCAGGGCCGCTGAATGGCAAGATGTATCTCGTCGTAGTTGACGCTCACTCGAAATGGCCAGAAGTATTTGAGATGCCTTCATCGTCAACTAAGCTACCCTGAGAGAACTCAGATCCCTATTCGCTCGATTTGGAAATTCGCAAGTGATCGTGTCGGATAATGGGACGCAGTTCACAGCAAAGGAGTTCCTAGATTTCTGTGAAGAGCGAGGAATCAAGCATATGCGTTCACCTCTATTCCATCCACAATCAAATGGACAAGCGGAGAGGTTTGTGGATATCTTCAAAAGGACCTTCCAGAAATTTAAGGAGGGAGGAACGGCAGAGAAGCTTGCGGAGTTTCTACAGTCTTATCGACGAACGCCTTGTACAACTGCTCCAGGACAACGTTCGCCTGCCGAGCTGCTCCTGGGACGTCAGATAAGGACACCACTGTCACTGCCGAATGAAGACTCCAAAGAAGAAGGAATGGGCAATGAAAACATGGAGAAGCAGTTTAACCGCCACCATGGAGCACGAAAGAGAGCGTACCAGCCACAAGAAGCCGTGTGGGTACGTGATTTTCGCTCTGGATGTGAAAAATGGATTCCAGCTAGAGTGAAGAAACGCTACGGAGAAGCACTATATGACGTGCTTACTGAAGACGGCCAGTTATGGAGACGACATGCGAACCAAATGCGCCGCGCAGCAAGTATGGATCGCCATCATGACTCGACACAGTCCACTTCCGACGAAGACCGACTTAACAGTGGTTTCGATGCTGCTGAACACCAAGCCACCTCGTCTACTTCACCGACATCAACCAGACCAAGTCGCCATCGTCGCCCACCAGAACGTCTACAAGTAGACCCTTATTATAAGATGTACCGTTGTTCATCTTAGGAGGGAGGTGTTGTAGAGCCGACCCTTATATTGGAACTTGCTCACTCACTATAGGCTAGGTCGATATGGTCTCTGTGGTTTCGGCGTACCCGCCGCACCTTGATATATTTGTGTGAGTTGTTCTCTAGTTATTCCTAGTGAACCCTCGCCATGTACGCCGATAGGCAGAGGGGAAACTTATTATATGTCCTGTTGTCTTGAAACCTGGGCATATTGTGATAACTGATTTCAATATTTTTCTTCTGCCGTACAGGTTGTTATAGGTGACACTTTATTGCCCAACGTTTCGGCACAACGCCGTCGTCAGAGGCTTAAAAGGAGTCAGTCACTTCGATTCATGATCTTAGCCGCCAAACATCTCCTCCCACTCGGCCATTCGAATGGTCTTTAGTGGAAGCAGGAAGTCTGCGAGTAGAGTTTGACTCACCAGAGTGCCACCGTGATTTGTAGCAGTATCAGCTGCTTTAGATTGTTGTGCCGAAACGTTGGGCAATAAAGTGTCACCTATAACAACCTGTACGGCAGAAGAAAAATATTGAAATCAGAGGGGAAACTCTTGTGTTTTTCTAATAAATCGTCAATGGCTCAACGCGTTCCACATCAATTTCCTTCTTAAATGATAACTTTACTCAAATCCCCCTGTAAAATACTTCCAAGTACGTTGACCTGGGGTGAGTCTCGGCTGGCTTGTTGCAAACCCCTTTTTTTTAGAAAGTCAACGCGCTAACGCTAGCATTGAAAAAGCAGAGCAGACCTTGCGTGACGATACATAGAAAAATTAGTTTACTCTTCTGCCTCACGCAGTTATGCAAAAGAAATTCTTAATGTTTTTAGTTAAAGACAAATGTGTGCAATAAACTCTCTCCAATACTTTGGCAGATCGTATGCCATGGTTAGACGTATCGAAATATTTGTCCCATTTTTCGCCATTAATATAATTTCAAAACTATAAGGTTGTCCCGAAAGTTCTGTCGCTTTATTTTCAGAAGTTTGCAAGTTTTCTTTGTCTCGACGGATTTGGTTCTATTTAACTCTATCCAAGAAGAAGTCTTCCTCTTTGTACACTTGACGAGTTTTAACACTCACTGCAGTGATAAAAACGGCAAAAGAAAACCACTCAGGCTTCGACAATATTGTATTAGATCGCCAAAAGTCTGAGGTGTTGCAGAAAAACCTGAAATTGTCGGTATTTGAGCAAAAAAGTTTGTGCCCTTTGGACGTTTTTGTGCAAAGTTATGATTTTTGCGAAAAGCGACAAAACACTCAATTCTGGCTCAATTCATTTCTCAATTCTTCAATTTTTTATCTATTGTAAAAACGAAATTCATAACTTCTCGTAGAAACGTCCAAACAGCACAAACTTTTTTCCTCTTGTGAAGAATAAGTCATAAAATCCTTGTATGAACAATTTAGGATTTTTCTGCGGCATCCCTGTTTTTTGGCGACCTAACTAAACGGTCGAAGCCTGAGTGGCATTGTTATCTCTACAATGAGTGTATGGTAAAAGTATATCGAGGCACTTTTACAAAGAGAAAGATTTTTTTTAAGATTGAAAGGAAACAAATCCGTCGAGACGTCAAAAAAGTTACAAACTTTCAAAAAGACAGAACTTGCACGACAACCTAATATGTGCATGGTATGTTATGCAGACCGAAGAAAACGAATTAGGCTCGATACTACTGTGAGAATAAGAGAATCAGACTATCAATGATTTTTGGGGGTAAGTTAATGGAGTGTGGCACAGCCACAAAGAAATTTGGCTGCTACATCCTTTTTGGAGTTCATCTGAATTCGTTTCATGCAGTAGAAAATATAGCCGCTTTCCCAGTTCTATGTTAATGGCAAAAAATCGAATAGCATAGGTCTTGTGGTTTTCACAGGAGTGATTTGAGCTCAGATCGTCATCTTTGGTTTGAGCGATAGTTGCTGAAGGCACAATCAATAAAAGACAAACGGCAGACAAGATTCTTGTTGGCTACTGATTTATTAGTTTGACGGTTGATTGAAATGAGATCTCTTATATAGCAAAAAGGTTCATTTGGGTGGTTAGGGTTTGAAAACCTCAGAATTCGCTAATCGTATGCACATACATCCCCGCTAAGGAGGGAAACAATTAAAAGCTCATAACTTCTAGATAGTCGCTTGGCAGATGTAATAAATAGCGATGACTGTGATTAGCGTTTCAAGGCGAGTCCGTTGATTATAGTATGTTTGGTATGGCTGGGTTAATTTCTGACCATTTTCTGTTAAATACGTTTTAGACAGGAGAAGTGAATGTGAAGATTGTGTGAATATTTCGATAGTTCCTAGCTCGCGAGCAGTGGTTCTTCGGAAATCTCGATATCCTGAGATTTCACTTATTTCTACTGCAAACATGTTTAGCAGTACGATAGTATAATTTCAGTACAATTTTACGGCATTTCATTGACTTTGAGCAAGATAAAAGACCTGAAAAATAAGAGGTGATTCCTGAGAATTCTCAGGTAGTTCTTAGGGGATCACACAAAATAGCAAAAACCACTCTTTTAGGCAGTAACCTGGCACACAGATGCGCAGGTATAAGAATATGAGGACCTTCATGAGCAAGATAGGAAAGGAAGAGGAAAGATGTTTAGAGGAGCGAAATATGGCGCATCCCCTCCCAAATCCCTTCCCACGCACGTGCATACGGGTCTAAAACTTAGTTCATAGGAATTATCAAAGCATGCTTAAAGGCAGCGTCCTGGCAAAATTTCGAATGGAATTTTTTTCGCTTACCTGGGCTTATTCACCCGCTGATTCTGAGCAGCGGTCTCAACCTTTTGCGAGCTATCGGCTAGATAGAATTAACAAAGTGAAAAACAGTAGAGTACTGGACATCTTCATCCAGCTTCTCAGTACAGCACCCATACTAATTATTCAACAGAAAACGCAAAAACTGACGATTCGCGTTTTTTTGTCGTTTCACATACAATTCGGGGCGAGGGGGGGGGGTGCCATAGGTTATTTTTCGTCATCGATCGAAATCGACTTTATCGACTTTATCGATTTTTTGTAAAGTTTGATCTACGGGGCTGGGAGTTGGCACGGGGGGATAATCGAGCATGCTGATTACTAAAACAGCGGGAATAGTGAATTGGCATGTAGACGTGGGCACAGCAAAAGGTTGTACAGGGATAGGGATGAGAGTTTATCATAGTGTTTTGACAGGGCAGGGCGGAGCCAGGTAAGCCAGCTAGTTGGAAATAAAAAAGGCCAGCAGAAAGAGGCAATACCCTTGCTTGTCGGTTGATGCTCTTTGAGTTTTGGCTGAATCAAGTACGCAACTTGTAAACATTATAGAAATCTTGGTGATTTTAGAAAGCCAGCTAGAGATGCCAAAAATTTAATGTGCTCATGCGCTGTAAGGTCCAGATATAAGTTCGCCTTGGCGAGGGCTCCGAAAAGATCAAACTGGAAAACGAAATTTTGCCGGGACATAGCCTTCAACCGAAAAGCTTTCCCTTTTTATAAGAGATCAGAAAACAGAAAGAACTTAGCAAAAATCAGCGTACTCACGGACTTTGAAAGTTAGATACAAATACTGACAATCATGGCAGACAAGGACAACAAATGTCTGCAAGTTTGTTTGGCAACATATTTGTCTCGTTGAGACTTTTTTGAGAATCGATACCACATGACAATAGCTCTGACAAAATCAAAAGAATTTTCTGATTGGGATCTACAACAAAGGCTCTTTATTCTTCTATGTTTAGACAAACAATGCTGTGAAACGGGCGCTTATGTGCTCACATGGTGGCAAAAAATTTTATTGACTCAGTTAGGAATTCACCTCTGCATTATAGCTGACAGTTCAAAAGCTCAGAGTGGCACAATCAATGGCTCAGTTCAGTGCGTTTCTGCCATGGCTCAATTCAGTGTGTTTCTGCTATTGTCTGTGACATTATTATGCACATTTTTCCTGTACAATACGACTGACTGGTCGAAGGCGGCTTCCAGCAGCATATTTGTGAGCATTAGATCCAATTGTCCGTAGTTTCCATTTTGTAGCATCGATTTTCATCCTACAGATCACTTTGAATTCCTAGGAAGCTTCAGCTCTGAACAAGTACAAAAGCGACCTTCCTCTTGAGATAAATGAGGCTTACGATGAGTGGCACAAATGTATGAGTGACATTTTATACCCACTTCTGGAAAATCCCGAAAAGGTGAGCTAGCTGACTTGGGCTCCGTTGATTCATGATGCCATTTTGCCTCATATCGGTTTACTTGGTAAAAAGACTTAGTTGCAAATAGGCTCCGGGACGAGTCGGTTTTTAGGGTGGAAACGAAGTGTCTTCCCTAACTTTCGGTTTTTAACGAATCCCCTTTGACCTACCTACTTACAAGGAAACGATACTTGGTGTCCGTGGCCTTTTGAGATGACCTGTACACCATTACACTCGTCTTGGAACGCTGATTCCGAATCTGACTTCCGCTTCTGCTAATCGCTTCAAAGATGTTGTAAAGGATTGTGCGGGCTTTGGGCTACCCACTGAAATACGTTCGGAGCGCCAGCAGTAACGGTGCGGTGTGGTCTAGTGGTTAGTGCGATAGGCTCACAAGTTGATGCAGGTGTGGGTTCGAATTTTGTCGTGTTTTTCAGTTTTGCATTGTCTCAACAAACCTTCTTTCGCATCTTTGAGCTAACTGAACGCCCTTACTCTTAAAAAATGTGGAAATTTGGAAAAAATGATTACTATATGCGCTAAAATGTATCCAATGATCATAATTCAAGTAAATCTCGAACAAGTTTAATTGAGGCAGTGCAAAATATAAATACAAAAAGACGAACCTACCTGCATCAAGTTATGAGGCTATCACGTTAACCACTAGACAGTAATATGGCGCCGGTAAAGGCCGCTCCGGTGACCATCTTAGGCGGCCAGAGTTGGCTCGAAATTCCTCCATAATTCTTTCAGAGAAATGATTAGCAGAAACGGAAGTCAGATTCGGAAGCGTTTGAAGACGAGTGTGGTGTTATACATCTCGTCTCAAAAGGCTACGAACACTGAGTATTGTTCCCTTACTAGAAGAAGATAAAAACAAGGATGATTTACTAGCCTGAAAGAAAAAACGTGAGATAAAGAGTAAAAATTCAAATTGGAGCTGAATACTAGCATGAGGAAGTTCGGCATTGGAGCGCGATATTCAACAAAGCGATTTATGAAAAAATTAAGGCAAAAAACAAGGAAAGGCAATGGTTTGAAAACGTCTTCATGCTCAGGGATAGATTCTTGACCAGGGAATCCGCCCATAATAGAAAAATCCAAAACTTATGTGAAGTGACAGAAATATATGCTCCAAACGATCTCAGATCGTCTGTTGACCGTCTGGGCTAAGTTTGGAAAAGGTAATACTTCACACAAGTTTTCAAATCTTTTGCATGATTCTTTTGCAAATAATTTTCTAAGCATACAATTCAATTTTGGTGTCATATGACTCCATGTGCGCTGTAAACAAGCAATTTGTTTATTTTAGTCTTGCTTTCAATCGCGCCCACTTTTCACTGTACACGATAGAGCATGTCATTCGTGTGATAACCTGTCCAAAAAGCTTGTGTTCGAATAAATGGCCCTTATTCTTGGTGCCTGGCCCCGATTCGTCAAAACGATATCTCCTTTGCTTTTTGCTCCGAAAACGAAGTCCAGCCTGCTTTTAGACGATTAGTGCTGGGCGCTGGTTGCAATGTTCAATGTATTACAACAGTCATATATCAATAGATAAGCAACAAAAGTGTCGCTATATCTCTCAGCCGAATAATCTACTGTTTCGTTTTGCCCTTGTGCCACTCGATATAACCTAGCTTTTGAAATCCGTTTCTGATTTTTTCTATGAGTGATTCAAAACAATTTTGCGCATTTGTTTTTGTTTTGTAGTGCGAACGCCGTACTGTCTGCACGCATGCCAAGAAAACAGATCTCGATTATAGTCGAGCAATGAATTTGCATTGATAGAAAAATTTGTACCTCCTGGAATGATAACCACGAAAGTCCCGCGCGAAATGGGCTTTTCGTGCGAATAAAATGGACTTAGTCCATGCGGTGGATAAGATATCGCATTCGCGAATCCATTCTTTCCATATAAGTAAAAGTGCTTAAGCAAACCTTTCTCCAACTTGCCTCAACCTGTTTACTCACTCTTGCACACGCATTTCCACCAAATGGTCAGTATCTAACTATGGCTTACCTAACATTACAATGACAGTCACGTGGATATCTTATGCCATTTATTATCTACCATTGCGTCACCTCTGCTTCGCAGAGGCTCGCACTGGCCCCTACTTTCTGCATGCCTTACTCATTCCCGCATAATAGTGACATTGAAACTCACCGTGCTATGCCGAGTACCACGAATGAAATGTAAACAGCTACTCATTTAGAAAGATTTTTCACGTGAGATCGGTGATTTCGCATGGAAAAAACTTTTCGCAGGAAGACAAAGGCAAATTTGAACAGGTTTTTGAATTTGTCATGGTTTGATAGTCGCCATAAAGGCAATAGTCACCGTAAGCTACATCTCTGTGCGAAAATCTTGTCAAACGCTTTTCTAGAACCTTGGCAAACTGACCATTTACGCAAGCATTACTTTTTGGCGCCGTTTTTGTAAAGTAATGACCTTTTGGTCACTTATTTGGGCGTAAGTTCATGGCCTGCACATTTACTTGCCATAAACACCCACACTCTGCAAAAAGTGGAATTACGGACTCAATTTTGTGGGCCATATGCAAAGTGGATCCGTTTGACGCGCAATTTTCAAAAGATCCACTCAACGAATCTGCTTGTGCTTTTGCATGTTGGACTTTCATGCCAGTAGCAAGTGCTATGCAAAATTTGAGCCCAGGACGTTGGCTGGAACACGCTCTACGAATTTCGTGACAGACAGACATTCAGACACACACACAAAAACACGTAAACACTCTTAGCGCGCTATTATAGTAGGATGACTATGCAACTAAGTACTTCCATCACTAAAATACATGTAACAGACGGACCTTCGTTTTTCAAGACTTCTTTATATCTGCATCAAATCAAATTCATATGCAGTCTTCTGCAGAAAGCAAACTCTGGCTAGATTTGCACTGTAATCTGTAATACAAAATGCTTATGTCATAGGAATTCTTCTACACTACAACTCACAGGGTCTTTCAATTGACTTAAGTCGGAAAAACTACGAATCTGCAGAAAGATGACCGCAAATGCTATACTTTTGCTCTTCTTTCCCATTTAGCACTAATGTTTATATCTCTGAATAGCTGAACAGACATTCAGCTTTATATATAAGATGGAGGTAAATCCCATTTTGCCTCATTCTAAATGGACTTTTCGCTTGATTCTTTCGCAAACGAGAGCTCATGTAGGGTTGAATCATTTTCGCTGCACCGCTTGCCTCGTGGTTGCGATGGGATAAAAAATCATCATGACTTACTATATTAACGAGCTAAGGGTGTTTACGTGACTTTGTGCGTGACTTTGTCTGTTACGAGAATCGTAGAGCGTGTTCCAGCCAACCTCCTGGGCTCAAATTTTGCACAGCGCATGCTACCCGCATAAAAGTCCAACACGCAAAAACACGAGCAGATTCGTTGAGTGGATCCCTCAGAAACTGCGCGTCAAACGGGTCCACTTTGCATTTGAGCCTCAAAATGGGGTCCGTTATTCCACTTCTTGAAGAGTAGTGGATGTTTACGCCACGTAAATGTGCAAGCCATGAATTAGGCTCAAAAAAGTGATCAAAAGTCTGTTACTTTACAAAAACGGCGCCATAAAGTATTGGTTGCGTAAATGGTCAATTTGGCAAGGTTTTACCAGAGCATTTGACGAGATTTTTACACAAAGATGTAGCTCACGGTGACTGCTGCTCTTAATGCGACTGTCAAGACCATGGGAAAATCAAAAACCTATAAAAATTTGCGTTTGTTCTCCTGCAAAAAGTATCCACGCGAAATGACCGATTTCACACAAAAAAGCCTTCGGAATGAGTAGTTGTTTACATTTTGTTCGTGATAGTTGGCATTGCTCGGTGAGTTCCAATGCCATCATTAGGCGAGAATTGAGTAGGGCCTAGATAACAGAGCCAGTGCGAGCCTCTGCGAAGCAGAGGTGACGCACTGGTGACTTATAATAAGCCGCTTGTTTGTCGGTCTGTAAGTCTGTCTGTTACGACATTACAGTGAGGAATGATTTACGATACTAAACATCATGTGAGATTAAGATTGCGAGTACGGTTCATTTTTAACTACGGGTCTCATGTTGCAGTCAACCGAACAACGATTGGAGAGACAAGCTCTCAGAGAGTGAGTTCACCACGGTTCATGATGGCCAGTGCGAACCTCTGCGAAGCAGAGGTGAAGCACTGGTGTTAGATAACGCAAGAAGCAGATTCCGACCACTTGCCACCGCGAACGAATAAAATGGGATTCGAAAATCCATTTTCCTCCATTATGAACTTTCGTGGATATCATTCCTGATTTGAATCGTAAAAACATTCAGCAATATGGAACACTAAAAGTAACTATTATGACAGTAGAAATACTTTCTACTTTTGCTGCGCCGTACAGGTTTGTTAAGTGGTATATTTATTCATTCGAATTGGCCTAACGTTTCGTCGCCGCCATTTGCAACACCTGACCCCAGATATCTCCTCCAATCCAGCTAATGGCCTCTAATGGCCTTCCTCTAACTTCTTTTCGCAGAAGTTCATGGCAGAAATGAACGCACCTCTTATCACCGTTGTTTGAGACGTCCGCACCGGAACTGAAGAAATCAGCGGACAAATAAGCAATATAGTAGAGGATCAAAGAAACCATCTAACGATACATACGGGGAGTAATGGACAAGCATTCATTCTCATTGTTCATTTCTGGATTCTTTTCAGAGATCCAGAAAGCTTCCGATGCCTTTCGAGCCGGGATCTCCTGTTCATGCGTTAAAATCGTTCATTTTCACCCTAAGGTCATTTCCAATGTGCGACTCGTTCCTATGTCTACCTAGAGTCACTAGGCTTTTGCGTCTCTTACTTGCTAAATGTTCTTTCATGCGTACGCTTAGCACCTGCTAGTTTCACCCAATATATAGCGCGCAGCAATCAAGACATTCAATCTGGTATACAACTCCAACTTTTGCGCAATCTCCCTCTTTGCCATATGAGCATACTAACACTGCTTTGTCATACATTGTCGGTCGTAGAGAACTATAATCTATAACTATAATCTGTGTATATATTGGCGAAATTAGCGGGGTGCTGAGCATACGCGTAGAAGAACATTTAGCGAGTAAGAAACGCAAAAGCCCAGTGATTCCTCCAGGTAGAATAGGAACAAGTCGCACAATGGAAATGACTTGTGAAATGCATGATTTTAACGCATGAACAAGAGATCTCGGCTCGAAACGCATTGGAAGCCTTCTGAATCTCTGAGGAGAATCCAAAAATGAACAGCAAGAAAGAGTGCTCGTCCATTACTGCCAACTTCCTGCCGTATGTATCGTTATACGAGCTCTGATACTAGATGGTTCTTTTGGTCCTCTATTATGCTCATTTGCCTGCTAACTTCTGTCACTTCCAATGCACACGTCTCAAACAACGGTGATAAGAGATGCGTTCATCTCTGCCAAAAATTTCTGCGAAAAGAAGATAGAGGAAGGCCGAAACTAGCTGGGCTGGAGGAGATATCTGCGGCCGTATTCATCAACGAACCCAGTGGATTCCGGAACTCATTGGGTAGGCTTAACACAAGAGATCGGTATTCACGAAGCTAAAGGGTTAGCGAACCCTGCAGTGCTTTTTGTGAATATCGATCCAACCCAGTGGCACCGTTTTCGCTTATCCACCGGGTAGCGGAACCCACTGGGTTCGTTGATGAATACGACCACTGGTGGTCTGGTGTTGCAATTAAAGCTTTGAGCCTTTTTAGCCCTCTGAGGACGTCGAAGATTTCGAAGCGTTAGGCCGAATCTAACAAATAAATATACCACCTAACAAACCTATACGGCACAGCAAAAGTGAAACGTATATCCAGTGCCCAGGTTCAAACAAATTGGAATTTGGAGATCATTATGACAGTGTTTGCAATATTGAGCAAAGCATCGCTTGGGAATTATATACTCTTATTTTTATCGTTACACACTAGGAAAAAAGTAGTTTCAATGATTACTAATAAGTGATCTAATCTGAGTTAGCGGATAGATTCGCAACATTAACGTTTTTCAAATGTCTATCCACTTTCAGCTCTGGTCTACCTTTCGAGACAGTGTAGGAATCTGTCGAAAGCAGACTGTTATGAAGAAACTGAATCTAACTGGAGTTAAAAATAAAGACGAGTTCAAGTATCACCTTTATAACACCACAGATGTGAGTTCATTTTATTAGGCTGAGTGTGATAAAATTATTTTGAACTTAGTGGCTAATGGACGTGAATCATAACGCTGGAGTAAAACTAGTCTTGAATAGCATTTCTCGTTATTTGATGACACATTTAAGGATTTACTGGCAATTAAGTTTGTATAAATTAGCACAAGAATGACACAGTAAACATGAATAAGCATCCATAGTAACTTTGATTAGAATTGAAAGAAGGGAAAGATGAGTAGAAAGAAAGTCAGGCAGAGGCAAGACTCTGGGGTGGTCGCTTTGAGGTCGAGCATTTTTTTTACTATTGAAAATATTCGCCTTGAGATATGATACTTGCGAGGCCCAATCAGGTCAGGCAGCAGCAGCCCATCTAGCGCGGCCTGCGCACCCATTCTTCTGCATCATGTGAAGGGAGTATGTGCTACAAATGCAGAAGTGGTTTTTCAACTTCTATCGGAATGTGGTTACGCTAAGCATATAGAAAGCAAGTTATAGGCACCTTATCTATTCAACCTCTTGATTTTAGATGCCCCCTCCCATTCTCCCCAATGGTTTTATCATAACTCAATGATTAACACATTGACGACACCAGGCGATTTTACTGTCTGCCTTGTGGGAGAGTCAAAATTTTTTGCCTGAAATCAGAAAGCTGTCTTCAATAGCATACCTACCAAGCTAAAACGGTGCCGAAATACATGGAGAATGTTCTTGAATTTAGCATGTACGAAAGCCTCCGAAGTGAGTTTATTCGAAGTAGATGTCATTTGACCCACTGTGTCACACTGTCCCGCGTAATCATTGCGTGTCGTCATACACAAGCATTCATAACTAGAGATTTGGAAAGTGCTATCGAAAACAAAGGTTAAACAAGTTTATTAACGTATATCCTATGAACGACTTATGCGAGCAGATCGCAGTCATTTTTGCCAGTAACACTGAGTGTCAACCGTCGAATATGCATTCGTGATCTAAGTATACCTGACAACATTAACACATATACAGAACAGAAAAGTTGGAAGAGTAAGCTACGCAAATTCATCATGAAAGGTGTAACACCAATGCAAGCGAGTTTTCGATGAAGGTTTATCTTTCGAAGCTAGAATTTCGCTGCATTGAAATACTTTTCACGCTGAGAAAGAGAAATGTAAAAAGGAACATTGAGCTGAGCTGAGCTTTATGGGCTTTATTGAGCTTTAAAGGAATGCAAAGATACGCGTGAGCTGCGAACTCCTTATTCTAATAGGAGACGGATACATACCCCCCCCCCTGGTATAACTCTTCACCGATACTACCTAACATAAGTTTTAAAACAGTGAATAAAAAAGATAGATTGAGAAGTTCAGGCAAAGATTATTCAAAGAAGGGTGAAGAGGCTATATGAACTTGGGCACTAGTACGCTGATTTATGCGGCCACTGACAATGAGCAGGTCGAAGCCTGCTAGTCCCAGGGCTTCAGCTTGCTCGAGAGCGAGACTAACTCATTTGTATAAGGTGTCCCAAAAGTATGTATACGCTGCTTGGTTGTTGATATCTCCCTTCCCAAGAAGTCCTTGAACTACATCCAGTGTCATCCTTTCGGCTGGCTTCAACTTAGATTTACAGCACGGAGCAATCCACGGTCTTTCTTCATACTGTAGAAGACGGTAGAGGCTCTGCTGCCACTTCAAGCTAGGCGTAAAAATATTTCCAAAAACATCTGAAAAATTGTGATACAAGGTCTTCTTGCACGGTAATTTCATATACCATTGTTTGCGAGTTTTCAGAGCTTCTCAAATGGCGTAATCAATTTTTTAAGGAACATGGAAACGGTGTATCCACATAACTTATTAGAGGAATATTACCGTGAGTTGCGAGTTTCATGTGTGTAATCATCAACCTCTGATTAACCTATATAGGAGTTTTTTAGCTTTTGTGGTTCTCTGTTAACGTGAAATAGGCTCTTAATGACTCAAAATCCTCGTCAAGTTTCTATCGTAATCCTAAGTATGAAGAAAGATTGGTGGTTTGCTCCATACTATAAATCTAAGACTAAGCCAGGTCTACAGATTTGAAGCTGAGCAAAAGACTTTTTGGCAAAAGAGATATCAGATCTAAGTTTATACATATTTTTATGACACCCTGTGTATTGCAAGGACAAGACTGCTGGGACCAACAACACATTATCGTCCAAATCTCAATTAAAGCTAGTTCAAAGTCTAGTTTGGTATTTCCGATTATATGAGAAAGTCATTGTTGGCAATTTACTGAAGCTGTCAGCAAAAGGTATGGCTTAGCAGCTGAAATTAGCATGAGATTAGTTAGAAAGAAAGAAGCATCCTTTTATCAATGCTTTTGCGACTAAGGAATTCTCATGCTTGTTTACTTATTGTTAGCATATTATTCATCTCTCCTCAATACAGCCTTATCAGAAATGTTAGTCCGACGTAGACTGAGGCTTACATGAGTTAACTCTGAATAATCCATTTGTATTGAATGTGAGCAATTTTTGAATTCAGCGAGATAGTAGTACCTGTCATGATAAAAGCAAAATTCGCAATCTTTTCCATATTTTTGAAATGGCATTGAACTCCACATTTTATAATGCCACTCAAGTGAACGCCTTCGAAATGGTAACAAGAAACACATATAATGCAATAATTATCACAGAAGATTCAAGCTTGCTATACTTTGAATAGGTAAGACTATATTGCAAAAGTGAGCATAGTAATCCCCCCTAAAACAGGTGAAAACCCAGAAGCCTACATTTTAAATTCTATTTAGAAAACGCCTTCCGTTGTAATCACTCTGGGAGTTGGATGGGACGTACTTGCTGAAAAGACTCTTAAGACTCTGCTACCAAACGTAAGTTTCAAGTTCCGAATTTCTCACTCAGGAGCTTTTCTGGAAAAGTTTTAAAAGATCAACCTTTCAATCACATATAGCAATGTCGTAAAATTTCCTGACTATGCAGTGTGTGCTCAACACTTAAAAAGCAAGAGAAAAAGGAGTGCAATTACGGACTTTTTGTGCTTCAGTCGTGTTATAACTTTTTGGATGGATAACGTTCAAAACAACAGGATAAGTCTCTTACCTTCTGCCATCTACTCACTAGCACTGAAGAAAGTATGTGCTCAACGTGAGAGAGAAAGAGAGAGAGAGAGAGAGAGAGAGAGAGAGAGAGAGGAAGGATCGAAGGTAGTTCAGATTCAGTTCCCGATCAGCACAAACTGCATACATTGTGAGAGTTTGTAATGCTGATTCCTAACCTGCTTTTCCTATATGCTTAACTCTTTTGGGAGAGAAGTTACGAGCATTTTCTGAAGTCGAATAATGAACTAGTAGCTGGGATAAAATCAATCGCTACAGCTTCTGTAGACCTATATGTAGCACATAAAATCAATTTTTTCTGTAATATAACAGTACTTTTCATTGCTCCATTTGAGGCCCAAAAAGACTGCAACGATTGATTTTATCCCAGCCATTAGTTTACATTTTAGCTTCGCAAAATGCTCATAACTCCTAACCAGGACCAAGCAAGAGGTATGGCACACTATCGCTAAGCAAATATCAAGCATAATGAGTGATCTATGCACAATTAGCATGTCAGTAACCCCTGTGGGCCAAATTTGAGCGAATTCTGGTCTGCAAATACTAGGCCAACTAGTGAAATGGTCATTTTCAAACACAATTAGTTTTGTTTCAAAAAGGAAATAGCTACTGCTTTTTGCAATCCTCAGAAATCACTACTCCTTCTTTACCCACCACAGAAATCTCGCTCCAAAAAATCGCCAAACTGTGGAATTAGAAGCAAACCAAATTTGTTTGTCCCATTTTTCGATTTCAATGGCTGTGTTTTCACCAACTATTACTCAGAGCAAAGAAGACGAATCGAGCTCAATTCACTCCCACGAAATCTACAAGGTTTATGCTATCAAATCATGTAAATATCATTCGTTAAAAATGTTTTTGAAGGTTAGTTAATGGGTTGTGGCACCCCCTCCCCTCCCTTTAAGAAGCTGTGGCTGCCAGAGCTTTTTAGAGGTCCACACCCCATTAACTTACCTTCAAAGCATTTGAATATCGAAAAGAAAGCGAGAAGAATGTATAAAGGGTGTCAAGTAAGTACACACTTTTCAATCGTTAATATCTCTATTCCCATTGTGTCTTTTTCCTCCATTCAAATATCATTCTGTAGAGGAGGTTTCAACTTAAGTTACAGTAGAGTGAATCATCGATCGCCCTTCATTACTGTAAGATTACTGTAGAAACTTCGACAAGACTTTTGGGCCACTGGAAGCCATATTCTGCCTCGGAACAAAACCAAACAAGCCAAAAACTCTTATACTATGGTAATGGAAGCCGCTGATTTGAATTTGAAATTCTCATTTTTCTGTGATGCTTCTTTCCTAAGTTATCCCAGGTAAACTGTAATAACCGAATTCCCAGTATTTGTCAGAAATGCGTCAAAAAAGCTGAACACTCGTAAGAAGTTGTGTAGTGGAATCAGCGTGCGCAAATACCTCAGGTGGCATATTTCACAATGGTTTCACGTGCTAGAATTCTTACCGTAATCCTACAGTAATGAAGGGCGATCGGTGATTCGCTCGATACTGCAGCTCTAAGTTGAAACCTCCTCTACAGAATGGCACTTGAATGGCAAAAAAAGACCGATTGGGAAAAGAGATATTGACGATTGAAAAGTGTGTACTTACTTTTGGGACACCCTGTATATTCGGTAGTCTAAACCTCTTAGATTTCAAATTAAGATTTGACCTCAATTGGTTCTTCATATGTGAGATATTTGAATCGAAAAATGCGACAAACGAGATATTGGCTTGCTTCTAATTTCACGGTGCGGCGATATTTTGAAGCGAGATTTTTGTAGTGGGCAAAGAAGGAGTACTGCTTTCTACCGAGTGCAAAAAGAGATACCAGTATACCTCTTCTGAAGCACTGTTAATCGTCTTCGAAAATGACCGTTTCACTAGGTGGCTTAGTTGCAAATTTCAAAATTCGCTCAAACATGGTCCACAAGGGTTATTTGACTTGCTTATTATGCATATATCATTCATTATGCTTGGTAGGATCTTTTTGTTATGCTCCGGTAGGTTTAATGGTAACTTAATATATCATGTACTTGTACTTGGCATACTGGGACTATCTGGCAAACTGCTGATCAATATCATGTTATGTGGCTATTACGTGGCTATTTTGTCCTATTATCGGTATTCGACTACGACCCCTTTCCTTTCTGACTCCTCAATACGACCCCGCAGGTGTGGTGTGCCGCACCCCACTCTTTACCCTACTTCTTTAACAAAAGAGCATCGCAGAATGAAAAATTCGGAATCACCGATACAAGCCCTCGCTATTAGTACCATTTGATTCAACTGGCTTGGAATCGACAAAGGCGGGGCTTCGTGACCTAATTAAGGCTAGGGGATGATCAGAGAGCACTCGCGCCAGAGAGACGCAGGTGCGTCGCAGGTGCGAGCGGCCTCAGTTAGATCACAAAACCCCGCCCTAATGGTGCCAAGCCAGTTGAATCAAATGTTACAGTCCGTGTCAACCTTGAGTTCCCTTATCCACCAACCGAATCGCATCCCCGGAGCCTCGCGTGGCGTTCGCGCGCGTATAGCCGCGCACTCGAGAACGCCTCATCGATCGGGACGCCGCGCTATGCCCTTGCGGTGCGGACGCGCAACTGCTACGGAAAAGGGAGCACTTGTTGACGTCGATTGCAAGCAGTTTATGGTGTTAGCTATTTCGACCCTCCCTTGTAAGACCTGTAGCGTTAACCTTGTTTCGAATTCAAGCGGTGTTATCATTCGTACTGCATTAGTATCCAGCTTCATAGCCAAAGTGTTATATGCATCAGGTTGGCACATAAGTATTCCAACTTTTATGTAACTTTTGCCTCTTTGAAACTGTTTCACTTTTAAATATCATACAGGCCCTGAGGTAAGTAACAAGTGCAGCCATTTTTGCCAATTTCCGTCATCACATGTGAGAGTTTACGGTAATTACGGTAGGGAAAAATTTCCGGGCTGCTTCAGAATTTCCTGAAATTTTCTTCCAGAAGGATGACGTGCTTACAATAGTGAAACTTATTGCGCATGAGAGGGCCTCTTTTGTTGAGTTGACGTACGAGTTTTTTCTTTGATAGGTGATTATCATGGTCGTCAGCCGATTTACTGCACTGTGCGGAGTTTAGGAAAATTTTGAGGATTGGCTGCTTAGTCATTGACAAATGACTCCCTAAATTCAAACCATTTAACTTGTTCAACATTTGTTTTCGAATTCTACTTCTTTTTCGCCGTGCTCAATGGGTCAACCTCTAGCCAACATGCTGCCTACAATTTGGTCTTGATGTGTTTAATATAAGAGTTTATTGTGCACGAGTTTATTTTTTTTTCAAAAACATTGAGGACTCGATTTACAGCAGTTTTTGCATAATGCTAATCATGTTTTTTCTGTCATGTCATAAACTTACAGCTCACGTCACAGTCTATAAAATGTCGAAAATGAGAGTGCTTTATTGAAGAAGTGAAGAGTTAAGTCATGGAATAAGTCGTAAAACTCATGCCTCAAACTAATACTTTGATAACTCTTTAGCATTCAGTATCCAGAGCCCTTGTTGGAAGAGTATCTCTATACACATAAAGCAGAAAGTCTGTATGTCTGTGCACATTTCGCATAGTCATAAAGGATGAGCAGTGAAGCTCATTTTGTTCTGCTGATCATCGAGATATGGTACGGACGGTAAGAAGCGAACCCAAGACGAGTCGACATCAAAAGAGGGAAATCGTTACATGGAAGGTCAAGCACGATGAACTGGCTCACAACCGGGGTAGAACCGGGGATGCCGACTCGTTTACTGATAGTTAACGGTAGTGACTCCGCAAAACTTAACAGTACGAAATTAAATTGAGTAAGCTGTTTTCACCTTAGACATGAAGACAGAGCAAGTCCGGGCGTTTTGCTGCCCTCGTCAAGAAAACTATCCTCAAATCCGTGCGCGCAAGCCATTCTTACACGTGGTCGAAGGAGCCCGCGATTTCCCTCCTACCTTCAGGGGCGGCATGCCGCAATGCTTTGATCATGAGGGTCACGCAACGACTGTGCGTGTACAAACTTGGCGGACCGTTCCACTTGTTAAATTCAACGCAAGGGGGGGGGGCCTTATAAATGCTAGTTCGAAGCGTCTGATTACCTCAGGTAAGTGAAAAGAAGTTTAGGTCGAGAATTTTCCTATCCTGGTCACTGCAGAGTAAAAAAGTGGTTAACATCTAAGAAGTTGTATCTGTTGATGAAACAATCAAATGAAAATTTATATAGCACTGCAGGTTTGGCTGATAGATTTCCGTACTTGTGCAAGTCAAAAGTAGTGGTAATTCGAGCTCGATCATAAAACAGCTGGAAGGATGATTGGTCGAAGTGCCCTTTTGAGATGGGTTCTACACCATGGTGGAGGGCATAAAACGCTGATTCTAAATCTCTCTTCCTTATCTGCGGCGCGTTTTTGGACAAGGAAAAGCAAAAAAATGAGTGTTCTTCAGGGACAAAAAAGTTGCTAAAATTACCCCAGTGCTTGGATAAGACAGCCGAAGTGCGGATATATCTCACCTAAAAGTATCTATTTTATAGAGTGCTGAAAGATTACCATTGGTCCATTTAAAGGCACTGTCCGGGCAAAAAGTCGATTTTGAGACTGTGTGGTGTTTACCCGGGCCTATTCGCTAGGCTGAATCCGAAAATCCACACTGGAGAGCGCGAAAACGGCAAAAAAGGGGTCTAACAAAGGAGAAATCACCAGGTGGGCGGGGTCTCCCCACTGTGACAGCTCCCAGCCTCCGAAGAGATCTTCTTGCTTCCCCTAGCGCCCTGACATCACTGCCGGCCAAGTGCGCCTGACTCAAAAAACCGAAAGATCGTTCTGAAAGCTGGGATGTAAATTCACAATGGGGAAGACCCCGCCCACCTGCTAATTTCCCTGCTCTGTTAGAGCCCTTTTTTGCCGTTTATACGTTCTTCAGCGTGGATTTTCGGATTCTGCATAGCGAATATTCCCGGTTAAGCACAAAATCTCAAATCGACCTTTTGCCCGGACACTGCCTTTAAGCGCAATAGATAATGTTGATGCTGGTGTTGTATTATTTGCACATTCATTTTTTCTCCAACAAACGCTCATAATTTTTCGCGCTGGAATGCGCCGCAGATAAGGATGACAGATTTGGAATCAGCGTTTTATGCACTCTAACATAGTATGTAAATCATCGCAAAAGGCCACTTCGACTGACCATCCTTCCCTTGCTAGTACAATGCTTCTTGCTTAAGGGTTCGCTCTTCTTCGGCGCTGATCCTGTGTATGAAACTAACGACAAACTCTACTCAACAGTCGGAACATTCTTCCCCATTGCTGTCGGCAACGAGACTAAGGTTACCAAAGCATTTGTCATGCCCAAGGAGTTGAAAGGTGAATTTTGCAGAGTTTTGCAACGATTATAACCTGTATACTAAACGAGCTCCTGGCACTACTTTCGGTTTTGCAGCACAAAGATCCTTTCCGCCTTTGTGGTGTGATTGATTGCACACATGCAGATACGATAAGTTGAAGCGAAAGTTCTTACGTAATTTTAACGTTTAATAAATTTCCAAATCCTAGTTAACCATGGTAATCGGGCCCCGGCACGAGCTCGCACCAGGAATATTTTAAAACGAAGTCCCCTTTGGCCTTAAACAATAAACGTAATCCCTAAAATACGAAACATCAACTCAAAAAAACGTCGCATTTGTTCTTTTCGGCCACCCAAACTATATCCCCTTGCTTTTTGTCCCAAAAACGATATCCAGTCTGACTGTGCCGATCCTGATGGCAGGAAATAATTCTTATATATAAAGCTGAATGTCTATTTTTATGTCTGTCTGTATGTATGTATGTATGTTGGCAGTTGGCACAGGGAGGTAATCGAGCATGCTGATTACGAATACAATAATAAGTTTTGGAATTATCCATTAGTTATCGAATTCATCGTTTTTTGCAAAGTTTGAGCTACGGGGCTGCGAATTCGCACAGGGATAAGTGAGCATGCTGATAACTAATACAGCGGGAATAGGGAGTTAGAGTTGGTATGTAGAAGTGGGCATAGGAAAAGGTTGTACAGGGACAGGAATGGAAGCTTTGTCATAGCGTTTTGACAAGGCTGGGGGAGTCGGGTAAGCTAACTAATCAAGATATAAAAGAAGGGTTATGCGTCATTAAATTGGTTAAAGGCACCGTCCACCCTAGGTTGAGGGTGTCGAGCTTTTGTCAGCATATAATAGTAGGGCCCCCTACCAATCCAATGCCCAAGTCGCGGCGCAAAATGCTGCTTCGGAAGCGAGAAAATCGCTTCGGAATAGCGAAGATGCACGAGGACCATCCATCCCCATCCATGCCCGCCCTCCCACATCCATGCCCGCCCATTTGTGCGCGTATCCAATCACGGTTCCGGAAAGCCGTCCTGTTGGTTCTCCGGAACGGGGATTGTTGGGGTTTCGCGCATTCTCGACTTCATATTCGAATTCAGGGACATGAGAAGGCCCTAAAACGACAAAAACGTGAAAGTCGAAAATCTGGGTGGACGGTGCCTTTAAGCCGCAACTTTTCATTATCTAGGCTGCAAAAACAAACTTTCTACGGCGCACAAAATCATTCAATTCTAAGTTTTTTCAAAAAATGCTATTTCGCTAGCTGATTCCAATTTTTGCAGACTTTGATCTCGAGAAAAATTGCAAAAACGACGCGAACGTCATATTGTAAGAAAAACTATCTTATCACTGCAATTTTGCAGCAAAAGCGCTCGGCGCAATAAAAGTCCCAGGTTTTGGTAGGCACTAGTAAGATCTCTGACCGAGCTGTGCGGAGCTTGGAATGCCATATCTGGAAGCTTTGTCGCTTTGACATTAGCGTGAAAAACCGTTCATCTATTGTCATAAAGCGCAAACTTGTAGTACTCTAAGATTACAAAACCATGAATTTGAAAACAAGATTATAAATGCTGACGAATTTTGCCAAAATTACGCGGGAACTTTCGTTCAAACCTAATATCAAAAGCGCAAATTTTTGTGTGTAAACAATATGATCCATGTATTGGGGCAAAATATATCATTTCGAATGTGCTTAGTTTTGCAACAAAGATAAGGAGATAGCGAGCTAACGTTTGTGGAGATGTTTCTTTTTTTAGGTGATTATGAATTTCAAACCATGGTTCACATCGATGTGATCACGTTTCTCACTAAGTTGACACGAACACCTTTCATCGATCAATTTTTGATGGACAATGAAGGTAAGAAATTTTGGAAGTCATTTCACGTAATGTACTAAATTACGCGAATAAAAATTGGAACTGAAAAGTGGAAAGGGAATCACGGTGTTTTGAGTTCATTGATGATTTTTCCTTGTGTTATGTGATCAGCTTTGCTTTGTTTTATTTTGAGTCGGCCGAGAGTATCCCACACAACAAACGGTAGATGATCTGACCTCATTACTCACTTCCATCGGTGCGCTTTTCTCTTCCTGAGTTAATCTTACCCGCAAAATTTTTTTACAGGTTTGGTCACAACTTTCATGAGAAAAAGAGAGTGAGAGACCTGACAATCAAATTTCTTTGTACAAACAGTACTTTTTCGTAATTTTACTGGCGTACGAGGCACTCAAGACGTTGTTATTCACGTATATTGCGTTTGACGAGGTCAGCGCCGCGTAGTGCAGTCACACATCTAGCGCGAGCGCTACCGTACGCGCAGTGTGCAGGGACCATGCTGCGCACAACATCGCGGGCGTTGTTCTTATCATTGTAACTCGAGATTTTCCGTCCTTGTAGCAGCGAATTGCCATTTTTGTTGCTTGTATGCTCCACATGCGGTCTATGATACCGGGTACGATTTTTTTTCGCAGCATAAGAAGGAGATACCAATTCTTTGAGCGTTTCCTCATGACATCTTTCGTTTCATCCAGGCCTTCTTCGGATGGCTGATTCCGGATATTCATTACATCGACTCGTGTTTTGGAGGACATAATCGTATGTCGTTTAAGTTGAGTGAACAGCGTCAACGTGCTCAAATTGTTCTCTCAACCTGTACGATATACCTCAGACACTGGGAGCGGGCAAGCCGCGGCCTCAAAAGGCCTTTCCGGCCCGTCCGCGGCCTTAATTTGTGTTCGTGGCCGGAGTGCGGCCGAGCCGCGGACCTTAATTCATGTCAATATCATTGCACCGGCCGAGCCGCGGACTGAATATGGCTTGCCGGCTCAGCCGCGGCCTCAATGATGGGGGTGGAGCATTGCAGCGGCTGAGCTGCGGACCAAAATCTCTATAATGAAACTCCAGCCGAGCCGCGGCCGAAGTTTCATTATAGAGATTTTGGTCAGAAAGGTCCGCGGCTCGGCCGCTCCCAGTATCTGAGCATAAAAAATACCCGGAGGGGGGGGCGGAAGTTTCTCTCCCGAGCCATATTCTTGCACCTAAGTGATGTGCCTGCCAGGCATATGCGGGCTCGCTATAATTACGAGCTCCTCAGGAGACCAAGATATCGCAAGCCCCGCCCCTTGTCCAGTGTTGCTCCAGATGATGAAACCGGATTTTCGAAGAAACTTTCAAAATCGAAGTTCAGAAGTGAATTTGCTCCAATCAAAACCAAATTTTGAATGTAGGGGTTTTCGAGGTTGCTCTTTTCATTAGTGGTACTCGTTTATTGCAAGATCAACGTTCAGCACCGCGATTGTCCAGCAGAGATCAAAAATGGGATTTGTATGAAAGAAATTTAATCCTGAATACCAGAATATGGTTGAATCAAATTAGACTGCAACTTTAAACTGGCACGTGTGTGTAAAATCATTCGTACTCTAGAACAAGTTAAATTCAACTATAAACGAAATTTCTGAGATTTTAAAATAACCCGAGTTCATCTCAAAATTCCAAAATCGCAACGGTTGCCTCCATTGACAGCACGTCTGTGGCTTTTTTGCCTGTAGAAAGTCATCACGGATAATATTCTTAAACCAAATCTGAGAAAAAGCCAATACAGGTATAACCATTTTTTCGAGAGCTGGTAAACCTGAATTTGATCTTGTTTTGAAAAAGGAGACCTCGGAAACCCCTAAATTAAATATTGATCTGTATTCAGGACTAGATTTTATGCAAAACTAGGCAATGAATATTTTTTATAATCAATCATAGTTTTGCTTTGAAAGATGATGTGAAAGCAATACAATTTTTTCAGAATATTTTGATTTTAATTTCTGACAAGCAATAATTTTGCAATGAACCATATTTCCGTGATGCTGTTTTCTTCTTCCAGTCGCTTGTTAACGACGTTTTTCGTGGCATTTCCATGTAATTTATTGAGTGCTTAAAATACTGAAAATTCCCTGAAAACCAGATCAAATTTGAATTTCGTTGTTTTCAAAACAATAAAGATGTTTTCCTCTACTGTTTGACACCACTCCGAGCTTTATCAGCGCCGTATTTTGACATATTCTTAAGACTGAATTCGGGGAAGGAAAGCACTACGAAGTCACATATGTACTCCTGCATCTGTCATTTCAATTCTATGGAAGTAATTCGTTTTTTTGTGAGAAAAACGTTTTAGTCTCCAAAATATTGTTTGAAAAGTCAAAGCGCTATTGATATTGCACAAAGCATATATCGTTATCGAAAAAAGCAATTTTGAGAAAAATCAAAACTCTGAACTTTGGTCTTGATTTGGAAAAGAAGATTTCGAAAACCTCTAAATCCGAATTTTCATCCTGGTAAAGCATTAACGGTGCGAACGTTGACTTTGCAAAACAAGTACCACTAGTGAAAAAAGGAACCTCGAGAACCCCCAAATCCGAAATTTGGTCTTGATTGGAGCAAATTCACTTCTGAACTTCGATTTCAAAAGATCAATTTCTTTGAAAATACGGTTTCATCATCTGGAGGAACACTGGAACAAGGGGGCGGGGCTTGCGATATCTTGGTCTCCTGAGGAGCTCGTAATTATAGCGAGCCGGATGTGCCTGGCAGGCACATCACTTAGGTGTGAGAATATGGCTCGGGTGAGAAACTTCCCGCACCCCAAAATACTTGCGTGGTATACGACGCATGGTCAGGCTGTCCTCAGTGTTCATAGTCTTCAATGTCTTTCCAGTCTCCAAGGCGGGAACAAGATCAATATCTTGTACAACCTTGGATAGGATCTTGTGTTGTCCAATGTTGAAGTCGGACGTAATTTCCGAAGCCGCTATATCGGTGGCCTCAATTTTTCTTTTTTTTTCTGTGTATGTTCTATGTGCCAGTGAATAAAAAAACAGTTCTACTGTATCCGAGCTAGAATGAACTAGACGGCCCGACAACCAGCTCCGGCTGAGCCGCGGCCCAAAAGCGGACGAGCCGAGGCTGTTTTCCGGCCGAGCCGCGGCCCAACTCCGGCCGGGCCGCGGACGCTGCGAAATTCCAGCCGGAAAAAGCCCGCGGCTCGGCCGTTCCCGGTGTCTGAGTACGATTACACCTCACATATTCACCTATAACTTTAAGGAAGAAGAGCACCACCGTTCTCAACATTCTCATGAAATTATTTGGATCACATCTTTTTTTGGACCTCAAATCTCCATTTGGTCGTCCTTCTCGCGATGATACTTCGAAGGATCTAGAAAGTACCGAAGTAGAGTTTCAGGCAGTGAAAGCTCAGAAATTTGGAAGCAGCAAAGAGAAAAGCTAAGAAAGAAGCAAGAAGAGTAGCTTATGTAAGGACCGTGCCTCTTTGCGTGGCATGGTCTTTGCACGTTGCAGCCCACGGTAGCGCTCGCGCGCAAGTGAGACTGCACTACGCGGCGCTGGCGCTGTTAAATGCATTGTAGCCACTTATACTCGGTTTTCTGATATATTTTGCTTCGGTTGTTCTCCTAATCTGTTAGATTAATGCAAAAGTTTTACCAGTTTTTTGTATCTTCTAGAAATACGTTAAGATGAAGATAAACAAGTGCTCCGAACAGTGTGCGACATAAATCGCTTCCTCTCTTCAGCGCTGATTTTAAATACAAATCTTCTAACAAGTTCCGGCATAATAGTCGAAACTTGACCTCTCATTTTTAGCTCGTCTGAGTTTCGCCAACTTTTAAATTTTTTGTCTGAAAGTTTTGATGGAGTTCTTATAGCCAACAAGTAGCACATATCCTTGCTAAATAAAGCGATTTTTTGCCTTCTCTACCTATAGAAGTTCGCTGAGTTTCAGAATTCTGGAGTTTGAAGAAAAAATCGCGTGACACGTAACTGCACCAAACACGGGGCAAAAACTTTAGAATACTAAGGTTTCAATACTCGATTGTTACCGTTACTTCCCTTCAAAATACATGAGCGATTAATGTGGAGAAATGATAAAACATGGTGATTTTGAAAGTTAACGTGCGACATTGCGCATTCGTAAGATTGAGAAGTACTTTTACCTGCAAATTTCGTATGTCTCGAAAAGAAATTGTAACTATCAGAAAGGGCAGAAGAAGTTGCATCGAATGGTACCTGAACTGTTTACCCCTTCAAGTTTCGAGGTCTGATTAGACTGAGTATAAAACTTGTTTCCATGGAAAAAATTAGGCTTCGGGAATTCCAAAAGACATCCAAAAGGCAAGCCATGGAGTTAAAGAAAATTGCACCATTTCAAAGGCTAGTTATCAGAGCATTTTCAAAATTCTCTTATAAAAGTTTCAAAAATTAACGTAATCAAACATTTTGAAAACGAAGAGGGTGAAGAGTTGTACTCTTCAGCGATTTTCCCAACTCTTTTATCAAATTACATTGAAAACAAGGCACCTGGCAGAAAATAAAATTCTGCATTAAATACTATCTAAATTTTTGTTTATGTGTATTGTATCGATTTGCGAGTCAATTTCTGATATTCGAATTGTTCATCTTTATCCACTTTTTGACCTGAACTCGTTTGGCAAAGTAGATTTTTTTCCAAATAGCATATCTTTATAAGACGAAGCTAAAAGTACACGCAGCTCTCGCATGACGATTGCGGAGCGGAGAAATCGAGGTTCAAACATGATCATACGTCGGAACTCTTCAATAACATTTCGTTCCGAAAGTTCTTTCCGTTTTTTTTGACATATCATAAAAAACGTGGCACAAAGATAAGGAAAAGCTTCAGGCACTATCTGACGCGGCTTTTCTTCCTCTTTGTAACTGTAGTATTCCTGGCCGGTTGCTTTTGTGGTCACTGAGATAATCGCCGAAATTTCGAACCCATGGTTTTTACCATGTCCAACTTTGGCAATCTTTCACAATTTTCATTTACAACTTTTGGGAAACCTTTGATAACAACCAGATAGAGTAAGCAAAGTGCAATGTAATGCAAATTTTGGCAATTTTAACTGGCTTCTCAGTGTTTTTAAGATTGCTTTTTTAGAAGTCTTCGCTTTTTCGACGTAACAAAATACACAAGCGCTCCGAACCATAACAAACCTTCGGAATTCGAAACTTTTGAAAGTTAGTTATGATTGTCCACCATTTTTATAAGGTAACTGAGCGTTTACCTCTTTGAAATATAAGATGTTGCATTTAACGTGTATGCCCTTAGGTGGTTTCAAAATCAAAAATTATGGAACTCTTATAGCCAAAAACTCCATAAATTGGGAAGAAAAACAATTAACAGAAAGAGGAGAGAAAGCTGCATCAAATGACACCTTAGTTGTGCGCCGTTCTATGCTCTATAGCTCTTGGCATCACCTAAAGTGGAATTTGATCATCAGAAAAATAATTCTTACGATTTTTCGAGGCTAGATATAGATGCCGAAAATATGAATTACATTGCACTTTGTTTACTCTATCTGACTGCTATCAGAGTTTTTCCGAAAGTCTAAAAAGAGAATTGTGAAAAATTGCGAAAGCTGGTCATGGTAAAAACAACGTGTCCGAAATTTCGGCGATTATCTCAGTGATCATGAGAGTGACCAGCACATGAGCATGACAGTTAAGAATAGGAAGAAAAGCTGCGTGGTGCGTGTTTTGCACGTTTACCTACCTTTATTCCATGAGTTTTATGATTGGTTGAAAAAACGGAAAGAACTTTCGAAACGACATAATATAAAACTTCTCTAGCTACCGTAGAAGCCTTTCTTTTCACATTAAAAGTAAGACCAGAGTTGTAACTGAAGTGTGAAACCCTTACTGCTTGTAACTCCTTCCCGTCTTTACCAACAACAAATAGATAACAAATTCAGTTATCTCGAAGGTCACAGCCCTCGAAATAGGGTCGATGGAATGGCCCGTTCAAACAATTTTGATTCTGCATCTTGGGTCCGCAAAAGGACTCCGGAAAATCTTTGCTTGACCACTCCATCATATACTGAACGGTTACAAGCACTAGGTATTTCGGAGGACGTTGCTTCAAGATTTTTTGTTTTCCTGTTTGCAGTTAGTCGCCTATCAAAGCTCTGGAACAAGTGGCTAAGCCTTAGGCCCCGGACAGACTTCACGCGATTTGCTCGTCGCGATGGAATCGCCACGAAACAACTGTTACAACATCATTCCATGCCAATCAACTTGCATTTCGGTTGTGATACTTTTCCAGCCCGAAATTTTTGAATGTGAAATGAAAATGAATGGAAATGTCGGCGATTTAGTCGCGACGATCAAATCGCGTGAAGTCTGACCGGGGCCTTAGATGGGCAAAGGTTCTTTAATCACGGATTTATGACTTTTTACCCGTGATATCAATGAGTGCTTGGACTCATTGATGACTTTGACTCCTATACTGCTTTACGAATTTGCTGGAACCAAGTGGAGAAGTTACAAGCACTTCTCCGGGCTCAATTTGAAATTGAGTTGGATATGTTACTTTAGTAGGGCAAACCGAAAAGCTTGTGAACCCTTCATTTTACTTCCTAGACAAAAAGTGCGTGAAGTCTACGGACGCAATTTTAGGGCAATTTCGCATTCACTGCGAGTGCACATTATCCGTTAGAGAATTTCAATATGCGATCCGGGAAGCAGAATAGCGTCTAACTTAGGGCCCAACACGACGGTGGCCAATGGATACCCGTAAAACGAAATCGCCTTTATCATTTTAGATTTTTACTATCTCTGAAGTGTTCCTGCGACGGTTGCTCAATCAGAGCTCTCCCTGAAACCAGCGTCGTTCTCGACTCCATTTTTTGCGTTCAACTTTTCTTGAGCATGCTTTCAACCACCATGACACTTAAAAAGGGTGAATTGCTCAGGTATCTTATTGGAGCTATTTTGTAAATCCGTGGACGAGTGACTTCGGCGCTACTTGTCAACCAAGCACTAACAGGTTCAGTATTTATTCGATTGTATTGGGTTGTTGCAAAAATAATGTCCGTTTTTAGGCCTATTTTCCGGACGTCTTTTTTTTTCCAAAACTTCTTTTTCGATATAGATTCTGCATATCATTAAAGTCTCTCTTCATGTACTTTCTAAAATGGTAGAAATGAGCATTATCTTATCTGTGAGAATTTTACCGACATTTTGCACATCCGCACTTAAAATCGGAATTTCACTGCGTTAACTTTCCCACGGTTCAGGCGCAAATAAACCAATTTCTATGAATACATAGCTACTGTATGGGACGAATATTGTTTATGTATTACACGCTTAAATAATTTTTTCGGGTACACCTCGACTGAGAAGTCGATGCCTCAAGATAGGTAGTCGATGCCTGGCTTCTAAAATTTTTTTGTGATTTAGGCAAATACTAAAACACATAGATACTGTACTCCCAACTTTCGTCCCACACTCCAACTATCACCCCCTCCCCTCCCCCACCAAAAATCACTTCTCCCACATAGATAATCGCTGCCTGGCTTCTAAAATTTTTTGCAGTTTAGGCAAATACTAAAACACATAGGTACTGTACTCCCAACTTTCATCCCACACTCCAACTATCACCCCCTCCCCTCCCCCACCCAAAATCACTTCTCCCACAAATCATTCCCCTCTTTTTCCTCACCTCCTCGCCTTCTGTGGCCGTATTCAGCAACGAACCCTAAGGGTAAACCTTACCCATGAAGATAAGTTTTACCTCAGGAAGCATAAAACCCGTAATCACGATGCACAGGATTTTTATGCCTGAAAAGCGATCCGCATCTAGATCAATAGCTCGCGGGATGCTAGACCGAGGCGCCATACGATCAACTCAGGTCCGTCTCAGGGCAGATCCCCTGAAGGAGGGGTTTACTACGGGCCTTAGTCTCTTTAAATCTATAGATGATATATCTCGTTGACGCTCAACACCAGAGCTCCTGCAGACATGTGACTTATCAAGGTTTTTTCTGCTTGGTTTTCCGTTTTGGGAAGCAATTTGTCAAAAAGTGCCATATTTCCGCTGTATCAAATCAGCTGAAGTAGATGTTCTTCGTTAGACAGAATTAAAATAATAAGATTTAATCAATGGGCTCTACATGTTTAGAGAAAGGCGTTGGAAATATTGGAAACATAGGTGATTTGCTTTCTGACAGAACGTCATCTACAACTGGACATCCTTATAAAATTTCCCTATAAAATATAAAAATCGCCCAGGGTAGGCTTGACCTCAAGGGTTGACCTTACCCTTGAAGGTGAAAATTACATTGGAAAGCGTTTAACTGTCTTTATTACTCTAAGGGCCGCGTGCATTGAAGAAAAGTGGGTCGGCCGCAAGGATCATTGGGGATCATACAAAAAGCTGGAAATTGCGGCTTGTTCAGCTTCTCTCTCCATTCAACATGCTCATAGTGAAAAATGGGGCGAATACCTGGGGATTTATACGGCGTGAAGTCCACATATTTGGAGCTTCAAAATATGAAGATTTTTTCCAGGCTGCGATCCCCTCCCCCGCGGGGATGTTAATGCACGCGGCCCTCAGAGTAATAAAGACAGTTGAACGCTTTCCAATGTAATTTTCACCTTCAAGAGTAGGGTCAACTTTTGAGGTCAAGCCTACCCTGTGCATCGTGAATACGGGTTTTATGCTTTCTGGGGTAAAACTTATCTTCAAGGGTAAAGTTTACCCTTAGGGTTCGTTGCTGAATACGGCCACAGAAGGTGAGGAGGTGAGGAAAAAGAGGGGAATGATTGTGGGAGGAGTGATTTTGGGTGGGGGAGGGGAGGGGGTGATAGTTGGAGTGTAGGATGAAAGTTGGGAGTACAGTATCTATGTGTTTTATATGTTACAATAGCTGCGGAAGTAAGTATCTATGTGTTTTATATGTGACAATAGCTGCGGAGTAAGTATTGTTTGTCAGTGGGAGAGTGAAAAATTTGTTGTTTTGATGTGCTTGCCATTGGTCAACTCCTCAAAGTTTTTCTATTTGTCAATGTCACAAGGAAAATCGGTTAGACTGCTTTGCATGTTCAAGTTTTTAGAAAGCTTTCAATCGCTCCAGCGACTCCGCTTTAATGGCGATGCCTTTATACACCATACTTAGTTTGATACAAATGCTTCTTCCGCCGTCCACTCCGAACCCCTCAAAAACCGATATCCCCTTTGCTTTTGTTACCCCATACGGATATCCACCTTGCCCCGTAAGCCATCTGTCCGAACCCTGCATTCAAATGTTGGCTTAAAGGCAGTGTCCGGGCAGAAACTCGATTTTGAGATTTTGTGCTCATACGGGCCTATTCGCCATGCTGAATCCGAAAATCTACACTGGAAAGCGCGAAAACAGCGAAAAAGGGCTCTAACACAAGGGGAAATTAGCGGGTGGGCGGGGTCCTCCCCACTGTGAATTCACGCTCCCAGCTTCCGGAGCTGTCTTCTCGATTCCGCTAGCCGTCCTAACATCGCTACCTGTTAAGTGCAAATGATTGACTTGAAACCTTAAGCGAGAAGATCGCTCCGGAAGCTGGGAGCGTAAATTCACAGTGGGGAGGACCCCGCCCACCTGCTGATCCCCTTCTGTGTTAGAGCAGTTTTTGCCGTTTTCGCGCTCTCCAATGTGCATTTTCGGATTCAGCGTAGAGAATAGGCCCGAGTAAGCACAAAATCTCAAAATCGAGTTTTTGCCCGGACACCGCCTTTAAGGAGATAATTGTCATATCTACATATAGGCCCTGAATACGATATCATTCCTATGATGGGAGTTGGAAATGAGTTCGATCAAAATGGACTTGCCGTGTGTCAGATAAACGCTGAGGTAAAGTTTTATTGTAAAATTACCCAAGAATCACCCATGGCTAGCTACTAACGCTGTGTTAAGATTCACCACATACACGAGGATTTTAAAGAACGATTCGCCTCTCTGATAAAAAAGCTTTTGAGCGATCGCCGTTATGCTATCTTGGATGTTGTATCAACAGGACATCATCGCACTTTTTTGTTGAACTTCGGGAATAAAAAATGTGCTGAGAAATATCTAGCACAATTTTTTAGATAAATCTTGATTTCATGGATGAAAACATTCTCCGCCTTGTTGTACAGTTTGCCTGTCTGCGTTATTTGCGCATTTGAAAGCTGTGTAAGATTTGCAAGTTGACTTAACCAATAAACTGCGCAGATGAATACACTTGATGCAAGCATTGTCGTTTTGCTTAGCTTGTATATTACGACTATTATTATTACGACTTGTATTATTACGACTTGTTTCGTAATTTTTGATGTTCTTGTTATCTGACACGTGATTGTACACTTCCTTGTTCTTTGATTGTTGAACATTTATGATTTATGAGGTCTCCGGTAGCTAGTATCCGTAATATCCGTTTCGTGGATTTCTGAATAAACGTTTCGTTTTTACTATATAATGTGCACCAAGAAAATTTTTTTGATCGAAAAAGACTGTTTTAAGCATAGAGTTAATTTTATGCCACAAAAGGGAATGAGCTCTACAACTATGTTCGACTCTCGGCGACAACACTGAAGAAAAAATTGCTGAAAAGGCTTTTTTTGTTTCCGCATGTATTTGTATTAGGTTGGTGCAAAAGTAATGCGCGTTTTGCGAGTTCTCACTTTGACGTGCTATAACTTTCTAAAAAATCCATATTTTTCAGTGCGACAAAGTCCATCAGAGGCACCAAACATCTCTCTATACAGCGCACATTAATTTACTAGCTGGCATACCCGGCTCCGCCGTATGTTCCGAATAGAAAATTCCATTTCTCAACCGATCCGAACCAAACTTGGCACACATACACTTCGGGCCCCGGCGGGTGTCACAGTCCACTTTTCGTCATCGATCGATATCGATTTTATCGATTTTTTGCAAAATTTGAGCTACGGGGCTGGGAGTTGGCACAGGGGGGTAATCGAGCATGCTGATCACCCCCGTGGGGGTGATCAGCATGCTCGATTACACCCCCCTGCCAAATCCCAGCCCCGTAGCTCAAATTTTGCAAAAAATCGATAAAATCGATAAAAGTAATGCACGGTTTCGAAAACTAATATTGTATTCGTAATCAGCATGCTCGATTACCCCCCTGTGCCAACTCCCAGCCCCGTAGCTCAAATTTTGCAAAAAATCGATAAAATCGATATCGATCGATGACGAAAAGTTGCCTATGACACGCGCCGGGGCCCGAAGTGTATGTGTGCCAAGTTTGGTCCGGATCGGTTCAGAAATGGAATTTTCTGTTCGGAACATACGTACACACAGACAGACATACAGACAGACAGAGAGACAGACATACATACAAACAGACATTCAGTTTTATATATAAGATGCTAACCTCGCAAAATGGTGAAAAAATATAGATTGATGAGGAAAAAATTTTTTTTCGGAAACCTCGTTTTTAACTGATCATAACTTCCTTCAAGATTTGTTGGTATAAATGAAAAGTTGTAGCCGCAAGCCAGTAGTACAAATAAAAGTTGAAGGGGGCTCAAACAAAGAAGATTTGCGAAAATCAAAAAATAATATTTAAAATTGTCCGCTTTTTTCGACATTTTTTCGAAGCCCTCAAAATCCCAAAATATGGAGATTTTTGATTTTCTGTGTACTGAACAGCTTCCACATTTCTGCAAAATCTATCAACAAGAGGTCCACCCTTACGCTTACAGGAATGAGCAAAACTTTGGCGATTGCCTTCTTCAAAAGAAATCTATGGGCCACAGAATGGCCAAAACCATCACTCATGCTGAAGCACCGAAATCTCAGTTTGAATAATTTCTGAGGAAATAGCAAAGCATGCATAACGTAGAAAATTTCTACTACATACAGTAGTTAAATTTTCTAAAGAATGCGTTTACTCGCGCTCAAATTCTGGCCAAAAAAATAAGTGCAATGAAATTCTGGTTTTGAGTGCGGTTGTATGAAGCTTTATAAATTTTCAACGATTGAGGCTAGAAGCTTCTTTCAACCACCGTTGAATAGAGCATGAAAGAACTTCTTTAAAGTATGCTGTGTAAGTTTCAAAGGAAAAACTTCGATGGAGAAAAGTTGTCTTGAAATAAGGGCTAGAAAAACGCGCATTACTTTTGCACCAGCCTAATATTATCTACGCTTGGTCTGGCCTTTGAATTAAGTTACGTTTTTGACAGTCTTTTCGGGATTTCTGCTCTCATAATGCAACTCCTATTTTTCAAGTTCTTGCGGATCGCCCTTGTTTTTTTTCTTCCATCGTCATTTGGGCTTGCCTCTTCGCGTCCTTGACCATTTAGTGCCAAGTTCAGCATTATGGTGGATTCTCTCTTCTGCAGTGCGTGTATTTCATCGCAGCTTCTTTTCCTGCATTCTCTCGACTGTATTATGAGTGCATCCACTTGCACCATGACTTCACGGTATAGCACTGTCCGATTTCATGGAGGCGCCAAGCCTAGGGTTGTGAAAGAGGAACGGCAGCGCGTTACCTGACTGATAGGCGAAGGTTGCTTGAGTGAAGTTTGAGTTGTAGGCGGCTTGTTGTTGATCGGAACAAAAAATCTTAAAATGTAGAAAAAATCAAGCTGTCCCATTACTTTCCGACCACCCTAATGTAATAGAATGCTAGTTTGGAATCGGGTCTCAATGTAATTAGAAAAAACTGACATATTCAAGCACATTTGATCTACGTATGTTTTTTCCTGTATAGTACTGAAAATCCAAATAATCGTGCTCGAAACTACATTTTCATGTATTTCATTTTTCGTGGCTTTCCATAATTTTATCAACGCACTAATATATTTTGTGACAGTGGATTTGAATGGATCCTCCATTTATATTTTTTTCGCTGTAAAACCACTGCTTAACTTTGAACAACCTGGCTTTTGTAGACAGCTGGCCATTTCCGATTCTCGTTTTATTGCCTGTTGCATCAGCCTGTAATATTAATGCCTGCCACATTATGATAAGTGTTTCTGAAGATGTTAGTCATAATGTTAGTGAAAGCTACCTTAAGCTTCCTAATACACAAGCACTTTAAAAATGGCATGACAAGGAAATTACAAAACTTCTCACTCATCACTACTAGTCTCACTTTTTGATCCCATAATATTTTCCTGATATATAGAGTTGTACAAGTTCAAAAAAACAAGCATGTTCTTATAACTTATTGTCAGACAAGTATGGACAGCATCGCCGATCAGCCACGGGCGGTGCCACGCCCATCCCAAGGGTGTGGATAAGTAAGCGCCCAAACAATACCCACGAGTAGCTCGGCAAAGGGCCCACTACTGCCGATAGACATGCACGGGTGACCCGAGTCCGGTAAAGCGATGAGTTTCATGTATTCCAGTCTCAAATATGAAAAGATTTATAAACCTGTATTCTTTTCATCCAGGCATAAAGACCACATATGCAAAATTTTATCGTGACGTTATACGGCACATCTACCGTAACCCTCACTGCAACTGCAGAATTTGGCGGAATAGTAGCTGCATGTGATAATGTGGTATAATATACAAGATACCAAAAAATAAGTTCGCCACGGCTGGAGGGAAAAAATAATACTCAGTGCGGAGATTTTGGTGCCAAACGTCGTACGCTATACCCTCATTGAGTGCTGATGTGTTCCATGATTCGACTGTTGAGAATACTCGAAGGATAAAAGAATTAAGTGTGGAGGAAAATCTTTTGCCCCGATGCTAGGCTGGCTTTAGGACGAAGCAATAGTGGCGTTCATAGGCGAAGCAAGTCGTAGCAGTCCGTCTGGGTTGTATCAAAGCGATGTCAACAGATGCTCAGTTCTTGCTAGCATGGTTTCTTGCTAAAACTTCAGCATATTTTTTCCGAACGAACAAATTGGAAAACGAGGGAGAGCTGTCAGCTATAATATCACATGCACATATTCTCAGCTGATCTATGACATCTATTACTAACTTGTTCTATGCCGAACACTGTTTTAAAGCCTTTTAAACTATTAACCAACTTATATTCCTCATAAGGCAGAGAGAGGAAAGGGAATGTGAAAGGGGAGGTCACAACCTTTGGTCTGCTCGTCAAACCATCTAGGTTCATTATTCGCCCAGAAATTGAACATTCGTCCCCTAAGAGAATAGAAGAATCATGATTGAAGCCGACTTACCAACATTAATGGGTGAAAGCATAAATATACTCCAAAGTTAAGTTATTGAATCACATTTCGTGTTTTTATCGTTACGTAATTTTCATAAATTTAACTTAAAAAGGGATGTCTGCCTTGATGATGATGGCAACTTTGCAGGAAAGGAAGGAGTTTCAAATTAGTCTGCTAATAAAGGTTGAGCTTGATTGTTTTTCCATATCTCCAGCGGAAGTGGCTGCCAATCAAAGATATTTTGGTCATTTGCGCTGAATATTATTAGGTTATCCCGTAGGTAAACTCCATTTCCAAATAATTCGAGCAGTTTTTGTTTTCCTGACAGAATTAGGGTACCATTCATTAGAAAGGAGCATACTCTACAAAGTGGATCCACCAAAGATTCGCTTAAGTCGCATTCCGCTTAACTTTTGAAGCCAAAACCGATAAAAATTTGTCAATTGAAGATTGGGTTTTTTTTTTGAAAAAAATTTTAAGGAACTTCGAGCTGTTCAGATTTCTTTAGCACACTCCAGCCTCCAAGTCCGAAAAAGCTTACTTTCTTTGCAGCCAAAATCTAGAACACTTTGTTTTCCCGTTTCTGTTTTACATGTAAGTACTGGTATCATGTAGATTTTTTCTTGAGATATCATGTGTGCCAATCAGCAACGAATGCGCCACAGAAAGAAATTATCCTTCATCAGAAAGCTTTTGAACGAGTGATAATACTGACCATGATTGACTCTTGATTTTTCCCTAGAACAAATGTCTTTTATGGTTTCTCGGACACCTCATGGAAAGGTGGCTAGAATTTAAAGTATGGAACAAATCATCAAACTCTTTACCACTTCAGAGTTACTGTAGGAAGGTTTTCTCTAGTATTGTCATCGCATCAAAAATCTTAAGCAACTCTGAAACCTGTGTGCCAAATTACATCACTTCAAGCATTTCGTAGGTTTTTTACGAATCTATAGCTCTAGATGGCGCAATCAAATTTTTGAGGAATCTAAAAAACGCTACTACAAAATAAAACCTCTAATGACACATTTGGCGTAAAATGTCATTTTAAGGAGTCGCTATAGAGAAAAATTCCTTTTTGTATTCAGCAACTGTGATTGAATTATCGGAAGATTTTGGCTACAATACCATCGGTGCCGCCTTTAAAATTCCCGAAATAAACGCGATGTCGCTTTGAAAGCGCCGCAACCTTATAACACCCTTAAAAATGATTTTCAAGCAAAAAGGAGCACATATTCGGATTCAGCGTCCCTCATTCTATTCAAAGCCATAATTTTAATTCGAGAACTCAAATTTTCCATTCTACTTTTGACGTCACGGTAAACGTCCACGCTCCTGGGGCTTTTCAGCTCAAAAGTCGCTGTATAGTCAGTAATCATCGAGATTCGCTGGTACAAATCATTAATTACATTGGAGAGCTATTATTTCTTGTTTTTCATGAAGTTTTGGAAATCTAGAATTTTTTCAATTCAAGTAAAAAAAATTTTCTATCAACGCGCATATTTTGTATCTGTAAACTTTTTTAGTCAACATCCCTATCTTGTTGTGGAACTAATTTTCCTCTCAATGTTTTCAAAAGCTGAAGATTGGCGCTTCGCTTCATACCATAAACTAAGCATCTCTTGAATACTGTTATAAAGTATTAGCGATCAAAGTGTATATACTGGGTGTTCAAAAAATGTTCAATGCACTTACTTTGCTGTATCACCAGCGTTAGATAGCATAATGTAACTGGCATCAATTTACAATTAAACATGTACAAAACGAACCGCCCGTCGTCCTTCATGCTGTAGGATTACGGTAGAAATTTTCCAGCTGTCAGCATTGCAGATTAGCTGCCATTTCAGACAATTTTGATAACTTCTAGTTTTTGAGGTGAGCAGTTTGTTTGTATATAGTTGGAAAGCAGCTAAGATCGTGTTGACAGGTTTTGATAATTAATGGGAGAGCCTCGCGTATAACTGTAGTAGCTTTTGAAAGACTCTGAAGCGGAAGCTCATATTGGAATCAGCAATCATCTACCCTATCAATTTCTTGGGGCACTTTTTGGTTCCTGTTTTTCTCAGAACCCTTTTGAGTGTTCTTCTCGTGGTTCTAAAGAAATGACGAGAGATGGATGATTGTGATTGTTCTGCGATGTGATCTAGGCTGAAGCCAGCTCTGCACTATGCTAGCCAAAGATCCCGAAATGGTGATGGCACAATAGTTAATTAGCTAATCAACACTTGTTAAATTTGTTTGGAACATCGTGCGCGCGAGTTGTCTCATATATTTCAAAAAAGCAAACATCACAACCCAAGTTTTCTGAACAACGCAGCCTACTCCAAGACAATGAGTCCGTTCTTTGTAGCTTTTAGAATGAGAAATTCAATTATTATTAAAAAAAAGTTGCTCAAGAAGAACCTTTGTATGTATGAGTGCGCTAAAAAACTGTGAAAGGAAGTCGAGGAAGGGGAGGCACTATCATCCTCAAATTTACAGTCAAAAATAGTGTCTGATGCGATTTATTAATCACCGAAGTCTAGAAGCGCCGGGCATACTTCACGCGATTTCGATCGTGATGCGGTTGACGCGGTTTGGCAGTATTCCAACCGTCCATAACTCACTGTAAGCACATTTTTAGTGTACAGAAGATATATTATCTTATCAGTCCACGTAAGTAGTACAAACCATGCATATGCAATTTGCTAGTGTTGGATCTGGAGACTTCTGGCGAATTGCCAAATCGCGACGCGACTGAAATCGCGTGAAGTATGCCCGACCCTGAAGCCTGAAATGAACAAGAAAAGAGAGAGCTTCTCAAAGCTGAATGCAGAATTTTTATTGATCTTTATCTCAATTACCACGTAACGTAAACTCATCCACATTGGTGAATGTTCTAAAGAGCTTGAGAGCAAATTCGTTACATACTTTTTACCCCGGAGCTTTATGAAAAGTCACGGTTTTTACATTACGTATTCAGACGAGCAGTGAATTTAGCGTATTCTCACTATATGGTTCGGCTGCGCAGTTTTACGAGATGGTGCCGCGTGAGAAGTCTGCAGCGCCTCGAGGAGGAATCGATTCAGAGCAGGTCAGAGCAGCGAAGAGAGTGTGAGAATACGGGAGCGACGCTGGCAGCGCGTCTGGCATCGCTCCAGAATGCCTTTTTGAGCCCAATTTCAATTAATTCTGCTTCATCAGGCTATTTCCAAAGTTGGGCTTGCAACGAGCATCCATATCTCCCACTATGCGCATAATTTCTATTATTTCGCTACATTTACCCTAAGCACCGATAGCATATTTTATGCCTCGATAGTTTATCGGGGAAGTTTGTCATCGGATCATATTCACATGCAAGTGGCCACGTGCCAGCTGATGTTTTGTGTTTGTGTGAATTTTCCACTCGTTGGTGCCTCCAGCAGTTCACAAACAAAATTTTGCTCGAACGTCAGTTTTGCATCTGCTTTTCTGAGTCGATTCAATCTTTCTATGGCGTGAGCGAAGCTAATCCTGACTACGGATTTGGTGATATACTAGATAAGCTTCTATGTTCATCATATAAATATCAAACTGCGTTTTACTTCTAAAATCTCGTTTCTTTGTTTTATTGCGGAAATTTTTAGTGGGAAGGAAATTTACAACCTAGAAAGCCACATATAATATTCCTCCTAGCTTTTGCGCCCATGTTTCCATTTATTTCTGAACTTTTTGAAATGAGCTATTCGACCATGCATTGTTTCACCCCATTATGATTTTGGAAAGGTAAAACTTCAGGTGCCTCCGGACCTTGTGTATGCGTAAAATAACAAATGGGGGTTTTTTCGTCCCTCATCTAGTTTGGACCTTCGCCAAAAAATAACTCGCGAGCAGGAAAAGGAAAAGCGTCGGAAGTGGCATTTGCAAAGTGATGGAAATGGCAAATAAAACAGTTTCTTTCGAAAATGACTAATAAAGCCCTTTTTACAAACTATTGTACTTTTAGCACGTTCAATAGTTCATCAGTGTATGCTAAGGTCAGGTTACGGTAATTTGTTGAAAAAATTCTCAGCCTCGTCATGGTCATATGATGTGCAATACTTTTTCTTTAGAATTTTTATATGCAAAGCGTTTTTTGCAAAAATAAGTTCATGTAAAGGTGACAATAAAATCCTTCATGTGTTACAGTACGTTTTCTTAAAAACAATCACAAATGACAACCACTGTTCTTTGCTACTGATAACTATTCTTTGCCTCACCCTTTGCTTTTTGTGCCAGTTTGTCGGTTTGGTTTTGTTGATTTCGAAGTTTTGAAAAGCTCTATGAATGTTGATCTTTCTGCACTTGCATTCATGCTAAACATCTCATCAGTAGCTCTCTGACTCAGGCAGTTATTCAGAGTGCTTCGTTCGCTTTGCAGTTGTTTCAGTGATCATTTGGGCCCAAGGGCTCACGGGGTCAACCGTTCGCATCTGGGCAGCTACTGTATTGGAATACTTGCACTAATAAATTCAAAAAATTTAGCTAAAAATGTTCAGCTGATTTGTGTAATTTTCTTGTACATGTACATAGCACCTCACTACAAGTTGAAAATTTTATCTCAAACAAAATCATCGAAAATAGCAACTCTTCGTAGAGATATCGCTTAGACGAATTCGTCTAATTTGGAAAGTTCGTAAAAACCAAACGAGAGGTAAGATTAATAGTTGTTGAACCTTTCAGCATTTTTAGCAATTAATTTTTGAAACAAAGTTCAAGCGCTAGCCTTTGTAGCTTTTATTGCCGCTGAATGACAATTTTGCTCTAAGCATTACTAGGAGAAGGGCTTCCTCCTCCTGACTTTTTTAAAAAGGTTTGTTGAATCTGTAGAATCTTAAGGGTTCTCAAAATTCGGTGCAGGAATTATGTTCTGAAATCATATGCCCACAAGTCATTACTTCCGGTGTTAACATCTAAACATGAAGACCAAGCAAACCATGCGGGGGAGGAATTTGATGGTGGCAAAATTGGGACCAATCATTTTTATTAGCACGTCCACTCCTCCTCCCTTCTACTTCCTAGTCTTGCCCAATTTTTCTTGGCTTACGGATTCATAAGACTGCTTTGAAGATCGTTTAGCAGCAACTTAGAAGCCAAACATCTATTCATTAGATTGTGAAGCCTGACCTCATGCAACATTCCTGCATTTGTTTCCTTTATCTTCTAATTGGGTACTCTGAGACCCAAGTAATTTGAGAAGTGAGTGATATTGGCAAAATCCCAAAGCGTCGTGTTTCATGTCCATTTTAGTGCCAACCATATAGTTTACAAAAATGTGTTTATTTTTAGATTGTCATTCTTTATGTATTCACTAGTATGTACTGCATTGAGATTCCCCGAAATGCTTGAATGCGAATCATATAACATGTTCTGCATTATCGATGATCGACGCTTTTTCATTTTGCAATCTTTAGAGGATCATATACTGCGCACTTCATTTGTTGTAAATTATTTCCATGATTTGAGGGCCGTTTATTGGTCTACTTTCAGGAAAATAAATGTAACATCGATCCTTAAAAAATTACCCACCGCTCAGGAAAATAAATGTAACATCGATCCTTAAAAAATTACCCACCGTTTATTTACAGTACCCCATATAGAATATAAGTGATATTACATTTCATTGCATGCCAAAACTTTTTATAATCGTATGCAAAATTTTTTTTTGTTGAGAATATATCATTGAAAATTTACTTGTTATCTTTGCATTGACTACAATGTTGTTTATTGAGTCGGTGCAAAAGTTTTGTCAATAAATAACCCGCAAATCCCGTACAGTAGAGATAAACAAACATCTCAAGCCGTTTCCGATGCAGAACTTCTTCCTCTTTTCAGCTGCCATATATGGATTATGATGCATTAAGAGAGTGCTGGTATAATAGCTGGAAATTACAATCCTTCGTTTTCACCATGTCCAACTTCCGCTAATTTTCAAAATTTTCATATGAGACTTCTGGAGGAGCTTTAGTGATAGCAGATAAAGCAAACCTTTTGCCAAATAAGCAATTTTTCGTAGCTCTGTGGCTTGTATTTCAGAATTTTCATAATATTTTTCTGGAGTGACCAGCTTTTGTATTCGGCCTATTCTCACCTCATAGAACATGAAATGCCAAACAGTTCAGGTACCATTCGATGCATCTTTTTCTCCTCTTTCTAACAGAAGTATTTTTGGCGACACGTGCGGAATCTAGACGAAAAATTGCAGTATTTCTCTGTTTCACGAGGGCGCACTGACATACTCTAAGCTACAAAATCTTCGCATTTTTGGAGCGAAAATTGCTCATTTACTTTGTAAGATCAGTTCAAGTCATAATCGAGTTTTGAAACTTCATATTCCGAAGTTTGCAGTGTTTGGTGCAATAATAGATCATGCGATTTTTCCAAAAATCAGACTTGGGAAAAACTATTTTAAAAAATCTTTAGAGAGTACTAAATAAAAGTAAATAATGCTCCATTTGGCAAAGGGTTTGCCCTACCTGTTGGTTATCAAAGCTCCCCCAAAAGTTCCAAACAAAAATTATGAAAATTAGCGAAAGTTGAACATGGTGAAAATGAAATGTTGTAAATTCCAGCGATTATCTCAGCACTCTCTGAACGGATCACACTGCGAATAAAGCAGCTGAAAAGAGGAAGAAGTTCTGCATCGGAAACGGCTTGAGATGTTTGTTTATCTCTACTGTACGGTATTTGCGTATTATTTCAAAAAAGTGAGAAAACTTTTGCACCGACCAGGGTTATTCAGGGTTATCTGATGTGGTCTCACACTAGCGTTACGACTATTTTACATCTTATTTTATTTTAGTTTTTTTGATGCTCATCCGGACCTTTTCAAAGAGAAAAATATGAGGGGAATAACCATAAACTATCCAGTTTTACGTTCATAGACAATCTTTGATTTATTCTTTTCCCATTGATGACACTACGCATATGAAGTGATAATACCTGCTTGTCTTTGGCACAGTTTTTTCTATATAGATCGTAAGCTTTGTAATACATTCTGATTTCGAGTGACGTGTTGTTTTGAATGTAAGACATTTTTCTAACTCGCACTTCGCCGTCTCTTACCAGACTTTCACTTACGATAGGTTACTAGTTGTGCAATGAATAAGCATTCCAAATAACCTACAATGACTAAAAATCTGGAAGCATCTCTAAATTTTATCGACTACGTGCCCAAGCGGGCTTTTTATATCTTCTTTTCTTTTTCACAAATTACGACGGCATTGCATAAGAAAATTTTGAGGACTAGAAGAAAGTGAGCTTATCAAAAAAACAGGTCGTTTTATGAAGCCAAAAAATTCTCGAGAAAATACCATTCAAATTGCTCACGATTTTTACTGCTCCTCCTTTCTCTCACTCACCGGCATCAAACCTTGTTTATGCCAGGCTGATGAATTAATTTCAATACCGCTACGTTCCTCCCACACATATTTTTTCTTAGCGTAGTCACATAACCACATTTTTATCTTTATTTTGGATAAATTCAAATGCGTTAAGATTTTTTTCTATTTCAAGTGAATATTCGAAAATACACTGCAAAAGTTGCAGAATCGCCGTCAACAATGTCATTTTTTCGTCGTTTTTCGACATCTAGTCGTGCTTTGTAGTTTTCCGTGATCAAGTGACGTATTCTACTTCCGAGAACGAAGAGTACAGACCAAAATCACATGTATATACGCAATTTTCTTACGCAGGTCTTCTAAGTCTTTTTATCGTTGTTCTAGAATAGTTTTTCGCCCAAAAAATCGTAGTATGTAATAGAAATGTTGCCGAATGAGGACAACGCCGTTGTAAACCATTCTTAACGTAAATCGGTGAAAGGGCTCGAATCTTCCGACTATTCCCCAATCACTGATTCATCCTTGACGTAACTTTGTCAGCCCATTTGTCATAAAGCCTCCTTCCTATCAAAAGGTTATTTTTGCTGCTTTGATGTCTTGCTATACTTCGTTGATGCTCCCTTTGACTGTTATGAAAACCCCATTTCATACGTTGTTTTCTTCAAGAAGTTGTATGAGACTGAAGTGTTTGATGAAGTATGAAACAAATTTCACTACGTAACAACTCATAAACAAATTAAGGTCGTGAGATATAGCTCATAATTTCTTCTAAGTGCCAGCATAGATATAATCTTCCTTTTTCGGTAAAAGCATGACCTTACAATTTTACAGAACGACGATTTGTTTTTGATTAAAGTTATGTTGCTAAAAAAACCTCTTCAAAGTTTTTCGGGGAAGCATCAATTTCCCACAGAAAAGAGAATCTTAAACTTTGGCAGAAAACTCATTCTCCAAAACTATCTTCTTGCAAAGTAAGCTGATATTTGTAAAAATAAAAAGATAACCACTGTTCTTTCGCAAATTATTCTCGTGAAAAAGATCTCAGTGACAGGCAAAAAACTTACACGTACAAAAATCATTGATGATAGGTCGCAAGTGACTAGCATTGAGTATTTCTGAGGACAAACAATGTATCGATAAAATTCCATTACTTTCCGCTAAATCAAAGCTTTGTTATATTCTATTTTTTAATGGTCTCCCACTCATATGTACTTTTCTTTTCATGTTGTCGACATTCATTTTGGTGGAAAAAAAAATTTGCCTGTAATCATTTGCTCCAATTTTATTGTTTCAAAGTTTTCGAGGAACGTAAAACCACGTAAAATAATGATATTTGTAATTAACTCATAATAGTAAAGACCTGGAAGACATATTACTTTTGAACTTCATCTTCAATCTATTGTTTACACTAACTTTAAATGCTTACTAATCACTAACTAAATGTTATATTATACTGAGGAGATCACATGACTTTATCCGCATTTCCAATTTCTAGATCTCTAAAATAGTCCACATATTGTTCAGCGAAGATGTGGTGGAAAATCTTTCATTTACCAGAAGTTGCCTTTTCCTGATTTGCTTACACACATTCACATACTGATCGGCTTTCCTTCGGTTTGCCAGTTTGAAAGCCTCACCTACGCAAAAACAAGACTGCTCGTGCAGTAGTTCTGGTCAGGCTGTACGAATACTCTAAGATCCTGGTGGAGGTATTTAGACTATAAAAGAAATTCGATTGATTGTGTGTTTGCAAGAACGGACAAGGTGGAATTGAGGCGCCGCGTGGCCAATAGGATCAAGGTTTCATCACTGGTCAGAAACCCCCGTCAAATCCAGGTGCGACAAATTGATAGCAAAGTAATCGTTGCAACCTACCGGCGCTGTACCGCTTGAGTTGAAAAAAAAACTCACTTCTCTCGATCACTAGAGTTTCTACAATTTTCAAGTATTGTGCGACATTTCTTTATGTGATAACCTTTGATTCAACTGCCTTGGCGGCTGGAAGGCGGGGCTTTGTGACCTAACTAAAGCCGCTCACACCCGCTACGCTGTCTGCGTCTTTGTCGCGCGCGTGCTCTCTGATCGTGATCTGGCCCTAATCAGGTCACGAATGCCCGCCTTCCAGCCGCCAAGTCAGTTGAATTAGAGGGTGCACGAAAAGTTTGGTGTCATATCTTCCACTGTTCGGCGGAAATTATGCAGTGTCTATGTGGCACGATTTTGAATCCACCGTTGTCTGCAATTATGTTGAAGCATGTTAATGATGGTCCTGTCTTGAATTGATCGCAGACGGTGAACATCGGTAATAAAGGGCATTCGAAAAATTGTAACGATGGCGCGACCGCGCGCCGCGCACGCACTTCCAGACCGTATTTTTTTGGTTTTTATCTCTACTCGAAGGTTCAACGTACATATGATAGCATTTAGCACTGGAAGTGACTGAGGTGAGCACGAAGTGATGCTTCTTTGTATGAGTGTTTTATGCTCCTGCAGGTGCAAAGACCGCAGTCAAACCTATCGTCACGATTTTATGAATGACCGGTACTATTCCAGAATTACACAACCTCAAACTGAAAAGCCTTGGTTTTCGCTAAAACTTTGTATATAGGGGCTATTTGATTCTGATTACGAGAATGATACTCATTTCGCATGGTAGGACCTTTTTTGAGGGGTTACGGTAGGCATACGGTATGAGGGGGGAGGGGTCAAAAACTCAGATCTTGCTGAAACTCTGCACAGAGAGATTACTCGACATGCTGACCACCATTATCATACTTTTTCCGCACAAAAACCTGTCCCTGTGTAGTTACGGTGGGTGTACGGCAAGAGCTCAAAATCGTACATCTGGCTGGAATCTGGGCTAGAGGGGCTATTCAGCACTCTGAAATATATCATATCAAGTTCGCAAGGTAGCGCCATTTTCTTGGGTTACGATTAGTATAAGTTGCCTGGGTCAAGGTCCCAAATATGCTCAAAACTCGCCCTAGAGGAGGTTTCAGGCATGCAGATTAGGAATGTCATGCTTGCTCATAAAACTTTTATTGTGGAGTTACGGTGATCTACAGTCTATGAATAGGCACGATCACTTTTTAGGCGAATTTACGTCCCAAAAATCAACGAAATGGCTTTATCAAGCGAAATGAGTGCGATATTCGTGATCAGCACATCAAATATCCCCCCCCCCCTGCACAAAGTTTCAGGCAGATCTACGATTGTGATCCCTTACCGTATACCTACCGTAACGCTACAAAAAATCCCAAAATGCATGACGAGTACGATATTCGTGGTCATCATATCGACTAACCCCTCTAGTCCAGACTCCAGCCATATCTACGAGTGTTACCTCCTACCGTACACCAGTGGCGGTCCCAGAATTTCGGACCGGGGGGGGGGGGGTGGCAAAAATTTTTTCAAATGAAGATGCGTGGCGTCAGCCACGCACTCCGAAAAATTTTTTGGGGCGCTTCTCAAAATTTTTGCGGGTCCATAACTTTGAAAAAGGGGGCGTGGCGTTAGCCCACACCCCGAAAAAATTTTTTTACAAGGCTGGTTTGAATTTAAGAAAATTGTAAGAATTATTTCAATTATTTACATAAATAAACAAGTCACTTGCATATTTTTATAACCATGTAAGTAAATTTCAAAAATTTCGCGACCTATTCTCGCCCCCCCCCCCCCACCCTTCCTCGGTCCGCCACTGCCGTACACCAGTGGCGTACCCAGGATTTCGGCTCGGGGGGGGGGGGAGGCGCGGCAAAAAAATTTTTCAAATGAAGGTGCGTGGCGTCAACCACGCACTCCGAAAATTTTTTAGGGGGGCTTCTCAACAATTTTGCGGGCCCCAATCCCTAAAATCTGGAACCCTCGAAAAAAATTTTTTTATAAGGTTAATTTGAATTTTTAAAAAATTTTAAAAATTATTTTAATTGTTTACAAAAATAAACAAGTCATTTGCACATTTTTATAACTCATGTAAGTAACTTTCAAAAATTTCGCGAGGGCGTCCCCCCCACTCCCCTCGGCACGCCACTGCCGTGCACCTATCGTTACCATACAGGAGACGTTTTCATACGGAAAAACCGTGACGATCGTGATCAGCATGCTCAGGGATTCGCGCCGTGCGGGCGGTCCTCATTAAAGCTCCTCCGCCTGAGCGCACTGCATAGTTTTTGATGTACCGTGCGTGCGGTCAACAATAAAAATGCCGTGCAAGCGGAAGACAGTCTACCCGTTCGATCGGCACGCAATAAAATCGACCGTGCAAGCGGCAGGCAATGCGTCCGCACGATCGGCCAGCAATCACTTGATCGTACAAGCGGCAGGCAATCTCGCCGCGCAATCGGTACGCAATAAAACCGACCGCGCAAGCGGCAGGCAATGTGTCCGTTCGATCGGGCGGCAAACATTTGCCCGTGCAAGCGGCCAACAGTGACCTCTACCTTCGGCTCATTGTTTTCACACACTGTGAGCGTAAACGGTACCTGCATGAGATACGACGCGCAGTCGACTATCGTGTTGTCAACATTTCCCTTCACCGCAAAGCTGGAATGTACCTGCGTGAGGCTACAGTTATCAAGAGTGATGGTGTGGGCTTCTCCATGGAAGGTTTGGATAGTGCGACAGGCATTAGTTCCGTGTTCGCAGGATGTGAAAATGCTTAACATACCTAAGAAAAATGGTTAAAATACCCCATATAAACCTACTCCAGCAGCAAGCGAGCGGCCGACCTTCCCCGCGCAAGCGGCGAGCATTAGAAACCGTGCGGGCGTCCCACGTTAACCATGCTAACGGCCCTTGACGACCGTACAATCGCACACACCAATGAGCGATTGTAAGTTCGTCGCTGGCCGCCCGCACGGTGCGAGTCCCTGAGTGTCGAATAACTCTCTGCAGAATTTCATCAAAATCTGAGATTTTGGCCATATACCGTATGCCTACCGTAGCCCCCAAAAAGGCCAACCTGCGAAACGAATATCATTTTCGTGGTCACCACATCAAATAATTCCTACATAAAAACTTTTAGCGAAATCCAAGGTTTTCATCTTCGGGTTGCGTATTCTGAAATAGCGCCGAGTGGCCCTATAACTCGCTTCGAAACAATCATAGTAATGCTGTTTGTAGCCTATTTTCGCAGACAGTTCTTGTTGGATTTTCTTTTTGCTTCTTCGAATATCGTACGATTTTGCGGAAAGTTGCGTTTTCAGCACAGAACAAAAAGGTCCAATTGACATAATTTGTCAATGCGACCCTAAACAACGGTCGACCGAATTCGCAAAGGCATTGAAATACCTGTTTACCTCAACATTTGTTCATTGCCTTGTGCATGTTTTCCGATATTTTTGTGGAAAAGGATGCTTATACTTCAAACAGCAGCAGATTGGCGCTTTGAGTATCTCGAAAAAGATTTGATTGACCAGAAATTTTTTTCAAGATCTATTTTTTTTCTACATCTACATGTTGGCTCCTTTGAAAAGGAGACTTTCTGTTTAGTATCCATTTCAAGTCACCCTCCCTAATCTAGAATCCTGTTTGAGTGTTTGTAGAGAAGTCGAAGGGCAGGATACTCAAGAAATCCATAGTGACATTGAATACTCTATTCCATACAGGACCTAGCACGAGGGTGGCAAATGGACATTGCTGAAATGACGTCGCCACAGTCATTATCTTTTGCAACTTCCCACTTGACCCCGCCAGCTGCGTAAGTCGTTCCCAATGAGAGCGCATCTTCCTCAGAGACTGGCGCCGTTACCATTCCGGATCCTTAAGAAGAGAGGAATATTGAAACCAGAATGTTACTTCATACTAAACTTCAGGTGTGGAATAGATTTATGGAAAAAAATTTCCAAAAACTTATGTGAGATGGAAGTCCTGCCTATTTCAGGCGGGCATTAGGTGGGCGATCGCCACCTAATGTTCCTTAGTCCCACTGCGCGTACACTCCCGATTTCGCGCCACATCGCCACCAAGTTCCGGGGCGACCTTTTTTATAAGAACAAGGTTTCGACTGTATTAGATTTTTCCTTACTGAAAAGGCAACAGTTTGTGATTACCATCCCCTTTGCAGTAGCTGCACATCTTTCCAAAATGCGCTCTTCTCATCCCACTCTCACATCAAATATTTAAGTAATAAAAATGTTTCTTTCTAGCGGACTTTGATCGCTTTCTGGCTATTCGGCAACTTTTTTGTCCCTCCTTATAAAATCCCAGTTAGAATTTTTTAAGTCTCCGTTCTATATTTGGCTTATGTAAAGCTCGAAATTCTTTTTTAATTGCAAATGAGCTCCTCGAACTCGAACTCGAACAAAGCGCCCAAAGCTGATTCCTGTCTTGTTGATTTTTGGGTGCTATAGTATCTATGCTTGAAATTATAGAGCTGTTTACTTATGCGTACTCGATATAACTTACGTAATTTTACTGTGCTCTCACCCAGAATCTTCTACTCGACTACAAATGAAGCTTTGTCGCAATATGAAACTTGTAACTTGCAAACTTGGAATGCAAACTTGGAATGCATTTTACGTCTTCATTTGTCAGTTTTTTCTGAATGCGAAGAATCAATAAAAAACCAGAAATTACTGTCACTATTGTAGCTAAATGTGTTGGACTAATGGTTTTCAGGCTTTGGAAATTAGCCTTTTGCATTTCCTGACCTTTTGGGCACATCCAAGTGCTTTTCAGTGGAGTCTAACGGGCTGTTGTTGTTCATGTGCACTGCCTTGTTTTTTTTACCGCCTTTACTTCATCTCCCACCACCACGTATCTCGACTGCACTTCTTTTGTCTTACTTCGCAGTATCCAGAATCTTTTCCCTATATAAAGTTTTTCAATCTCGCCAAAAAATTCCAACTTAGTCTCAAGTTCAGGGCTGCTAGTGATGCTTGCTGTGTCATGCTGTTGCTCCTTGTTTTTACGCTCCTAATACGATACTATAGTCTTTGCTTCTTGTACTTGTTTTTGCTTTTGGATTCAATGCTTTCTTTGATTAGATACCATACTTAGGTAGAAGTATAACTAAATGCCAAGATGATGCATTTACGAATGTCTTCGATAAGCAGTGGTATTTCCTGTGTAGAATTATAGCTTTTGTTGGTCATAACTGAAAGGAAAATTTTTCGGTGATACAGCCTTACGCCAGAAGGGCTTATATTGTTTATCTTCTTTTGTGGAAGCAAACCGTTGACAGTACAAATCGGTACCATAAAAACAGAGTTTTTGAGGATAGAATGCCTTTTGTATCTTCCCAAAAGCGTAGTGTTTTTCTTTTCTTTTTTTTTTGTTGTTCAAACCACTACCATATTTTGAGTTCATCCTCTGTATCTTAGGGGTAAAAAAAGCTACTAAATGGTGAATATTGTGAACTACTGTCAAGCTACTAAGTGGTCAATAGCATGAGCTACTGCCAGTACCCAATGTGTTACCTTTCCTGAATTTCTCATTATATGCGGGCTGCTTTCGCCTTCCTAAAATTTTTTACGTTTTCCTTACTTCGTTATCGTTTGGGGGTTTTCATTTGCGCAGCTTTGTCTTCATCATAGACGTGCATCTTCTTCGTAGCTTCACACAGCTCATGTGACGGTGCAGATGCTGCAACGATGTTCCAGCAATCTCATCTATACCTAGTAGGGAGACTTAAAACCTATTTATTACTCATTGAGTTTTGCGCTGAAGACATTGCATCTGTACTGGGGAATGAAGCAAAATTTTGACAGTGGTTCAGAATACTTTCTTGCAAGTCTTCTTTCAACGCATGTTATTTGCGCAAATTATCATAAAAAAAACTTTTGTGTTACTGTATTCACCACTCACAAATCACAGTATCAAATCCATGTCTACGCGGGTCTGCTATCTGACTATTAATAGTGCAAGACATCTAGGCTGTTCAATCGTTGATTATCATGAACTCTATTAGATCATGCAAACATTTCGTATTTTTTAAGTGTAAAATTCCGGCGATGTGGCACTTGGTCGCTTGTAATCAAATCCCGTGAGTTTTTGCCCAGCCAAAACATTCGTAAATCACCCGACTAACCCTAGTCGACCTTTTAAAACCATTTGATTTCTTTTTGTACTGCAATATTGTTGAAATGGTTCCTTTACTTTATCTAGTCGTTGGGATCTCAAATTTAATGCTAATTTCGTCCACTTAACCTATTCATCTTCCAAATCTCCCTAGAATTCCCATGAAGGATTGGATAACAGACTTGCAAGGCAGTCCTTTTTTCTCCAGCCTATATAATCTCCTTGAAGCCACAGATTCAAAGACCTGCACAATATCTACTGCATATTTGCATGTGCTAGCTTATTTTTGCAGTTAATGCCTGTCGCCGCAGAATCTTGTAAGTGTACGTCATCAAATCATCGGTGAATATCTTCTTGTTTTCAAGACTCATCTGTACTGTATATAAACTTCTTCATCACCGTCTGTTTGTCATGAAGGAATGAAAGTAAGGAATGATTTACGTCACTTTCATGCACATGAAAATCTCATAATAGGCAAAGTTCATTTTTATGCGAATTTTTTCGGCCTGTCAATTAAACACTTTTTGACCGCATGCTAACGATACAGTCGTCTCATTCCGATTGGGCCAAAACTGCATGGTGCGCATCCGCATCGTCACGATCTTGCGTCATGTCTATAACTTGCTTGTATGTTCTCCCTTCAGTTTCTTCATTCTCTCTCTGACAGCCGCATATGCAGCGCAAATCCTAGCGCGGCGAACGCTAGGGTCTGAACCAACATTTCGGCTTGATCCCGTTTGTGACAAAATCTTTCTTCTCATACACCAATTTACAATATGCAGATTCACATTTTTTGATAGCCAGGGCCAATCTGTGCAGTGTTCACATTAATCAAGGGGGTACTTCCATGGAAAAATATAGTAAAGGATTTGAGCACCACAGTAGTCTTTGTGAGGTGTTTAAGCCCTCACCAAGATTGGTATAACGTTTATGATGCTAACGCTTCGGCCAACTCGCGTTCGTCAGAGCCTGTAAGTGAGTAACATATGAGATCTACTCGCCAAAACGCTTTCTCATCTTGCAGAAAAAGGACAAAAGTTGTGCGAAACGACTCCTAGGTCGAACAGCTCACCTTAAACTTGAGGTATAGACCGCTCACCACCGAATGACATGCAATGACCGAGTGAGTTAGGGTTCCTGACTTGGAGGTAGTGGGTCAAACCCACGTAAGTCAAGGAACGGTGCGAGCTCATTTATGGCAATGCACTCGTCTTTTCTGTTCATCTGCGGATCTATTCGAAATCCAGCAGGCCTCTAATGTTTTGCGTGCCGCAACTTCTGTTCTCTAGATGAATTGACACTGAGACGTCGAATTTTGTGATGTGATGCTGTAGCTTACGATGCGAGATGCAAGAGCGCACGCTGTGGCGGCAGGCTGTTTGGTAATTCCCCTGTAGAAAAGAATAAGGTATTATCCTGCATTCCGTTCATGTCGGAGGTTCTAGCGAGATCAGAGTGTGCGTGCGAAAATCAGGCTTGCAGGACTCGCTACGAGTAGTTAAAGATCCTCCTCCTAATCCCGGGCAACGTTTAGTTCGCAACAGAGTATACAATAGATCTTGTGAAACAAAGGACTGCATCATCTGCACTCCCAACAGGTAAAGATTGTATGTGCTCTGGCGTGAAATACCTGACCACATGCAGATTATGCGGGGCTGAGTACATAGAAGAAACGGGAAGACCACCGTGCCGGATAAAAAAAACCTTGGGTAGGTTGCGCAAATCAAAGCTCTCAAAAAGCCTAGGCACGCATCGTAAGCTGCAGCATCACATCACAAAATTCTACGTCTCAGTTTGAATTTAGTTTAGAGAAACAGAGATTGCGGCACGCAAAACATTAGAGGCCTGCTGGATTTTGAACAGAAATCCGCAGATGAACAGAAAAGACGAATTGCCATAAACTAATGAGCTCGCACCGTTCCTTGACTTATGCGGATTTGACCCACTACTTCCAAGTCAGAAACCCTAACTTACTCGGTCATTGCATGTCACTCGATGAGGAGTGGTCTATACTTCAAGTTTAAGGTGAGCTGTTCGACCTAGGTGTTGTTTCGTACAACTTTTTGTCTTTTCCTGCAAGATGACAAGACGTTTGGGCGAGGATCTCATATCTTACTCACTTACAGTCTCTGACGAAGGAGAGTTGGCCGAAACGTTAGCCTCCAAACGTTACACCAATCTTGGTGAAGGCTTAGACATTTCACGAAGGATACCGTTGATATGCCAACAATGACTGAAAGTCGTGTATGGAATTTGGCTACTATAATCCTAGCAAATGAATGAGCCGAAAACAAATAATACAATGATAAAGCAGGCAAGTCTCTCCAGTATCCGGGAGGGGCGGTCAACAATCAGCGGCGAGAAGGAAAGGAACGAAAATTATATAGCTTTCTTGCTTACAGATACATAACGATAAATCTTGCATTTTTGGTAGTAAAATATATTTGATGAAAACTAGGCAAAAATACAATAAATTCAATGCTTTTTCGTACCTTTTTTATACTATACGGTTTCGGGACTTAGAACTGTAATGGTAGTGGTCTCCTTGGTGCCCCTCGTCAGTAGTTCAAAGATTCTTCCAATTTAGCACTTAATTACGAAATAACAGACTATAAGCAGAGTAAGTGAAAAAGTGCAAATTACGCAAACACATACGTATGACTAGTGTCGTTCGAACAAATCGCAATTTCAGTTTTTGAACTGGAGTACTCCCACCGTGACCTCAGAGCGCGCTAGAGTCACGTATCGTGCAGGTCATGTAAAAGAGGCAAATGTACAGCGCTACAAACTCTTTACGCATTATTGGTCTAACACATAGTATATGACAGAGTCTACGCATAGAAATATGCATGCGTTTTCTTTCAGACTAACTTTAACACACCTAACACCTATCATTTGATCGAACTTCAGATGTTACAGGAGTAAACACGGTAAAAAAAGAGTCACTCGCGAGATAAGGCAACTCCTCGAGTTAGGAAAACTAATCTGGTACGAGGGATCGCTAGCTACAAGCAAACTCGCTGCCGCCGTTGAAAGGTTGCTGTATTAGAGGAAGGAAGGTGAAGGGTAGTTGTTTCGGATAAGCCTTGCTGTCAAATGGAATTATCTGAAGAAAATCAGTATTTTATCAGTAAAGCAGACGGATATTATAGAAAGCTCCATCCTAGAAGACTGCGTCAAGGAGGTTATCCACGTTGCGAGTATCAAATTGGAAGGCGATGCAGGCAAAAAAAAGAGCGGCATCACGATCCTTACTTACAACACACGTGCGCGCTTGCATGAAACAGTTCAGACAAAAACCTGTATGCAAACTATGAAGATAAAGAACGACATTATGGGAACCTCGAGACGAAAGGCACTTTTCGCAACAATAGTACCTGAGAAGTTTCTTCTCACGGCAGAAGTGGAGACATTGCAGCAGAGCTGATGAGGCTATGGCCGTGACTATGAAGTATTTGCTTCGGAAAACATGCAACTGGATAGGAACGGTCACCGGTTCAAGCTGCGTCGTGGAAACTTAGAGGCACCGGCCACCCAGCTTTTCGACTCGCATTTTTGTCGTTTTGATGCCTTCTCATTCTCCTGATTCCGAATATGAGGTCCAGAGAATCTGCGAAAACCCCGACATCCCCGCCGAAGAGTTCGCTGAGCGGATTTTTTGAACGGTGATTGGATGAGCGAGCATGGATGGGCGGGCAGCACTGGAGGGGGAGGGGGAGGGAGGTGTTGCCTGGGGGTTCGCGTGCCTCTTCTTTATTCTAGACCGAGTTTCTCGCTTTCAAAGCGGCATCTTGCGCCGAGAGCACTGGCTTGTTAGTGGGCCCTACATCGTATGCTGTCAGCAACTCACTAACCTGGGGTAGACGACGCTTTTACAGTCTCGTTGGGGTACGCCTTAGAACCTACGACCGATCAACGAAGACTTGGGGCCGCATGCACTAACCTCCCCGCTGGGGAGGGGATCGCAGTGCGCCGTACCGTTGTGGTAGTGGCGTCCTTCAGGGTGGAATTCTCTCACCGTTACTTTTCTTGACCTACGTTGCTGAATTACCTGTATATCTGAAAACCCATCCAAGTGTTAAAATACAAATGTTTGCTGACGACATAAAAATTTATTCTTGTTATGATTCCGATCATCAAAGTGAAGCCATCATCGCACTTTCCTCCTCCATCAGCAAAATGGAAATTTGGTCCAAGGAATGGGACATCCCTCTAAATGCTTCACAGACTACCGTTATGCACCTTGGGGATTCACCCTGCCGAACCTACTCCTGCGACGGTGTCGGTCTTGAATTTGCTAAACCCAATGCGTGATCTTGGTGTCATGATTGACGCCTCCCTTTCATTCAAATCTCATATCGATCTTGTTATCAAAAAGTCTTCTGCAACTCTTTTTACTATTTTTCGTGGCATACATAGCAATGATCCTGAGGTTTTTTTTTTGAGGCTCTACAAAAGCAATGTCCTGCCGCATCTCGAATATGCCTCGCCTATTTGGAGTTCATTTACAAAAGGAAACATCGAAAGAGTCGAAAAAATCCAAAAAACGTTCACCAGAATATTATTTTATAGATGTTAATCCTAATTACCCACAAGCTCTACCCTCCTATCGGTTACGGTTAAATAAACTGAACCTGCAGAGCCTAATGTATAGACGCGTTCTGAATGATCTGACTTTGTGTTTTCGAATTCTGCGCTTAGAAACAAGACTCAAAGCTAGCAAGTTTTGAATATTCAGACCGTGTAGCGAAATCAGGTAGGTTTGGTCTGTACTATCGCAAATTGGGAAAAAAACGATTTTTGATGACTTTCAACTCTTTCATTTGTCGAACAACCAGATGGTTTATGTTCTACCGGATTACATCGTTTCCAGTGAAAACTCCAAAATATTCAAAAGAAGATTACAAAATATTAATGTGTTACAGCTACTCGATATCTGTGATTTTTAGATGTTACTAGCTGGCATATGTACCCGGCTCCGCCGTATGTTCCGAATAGAAAATTCCATTTCTTAACCGATCCGAACCAAACTTGGCACACATACACTTCGGGCCCCGGCGGGTGTCATAGGCTACTTTTCGTCATCGATCGATATCGATTTTATCGATTTTTTGCAAAATTTGAGCTACGGGGCTGGGAGTTGGCAAAGGGGGGTAATCGAGCATGCTGATCACCCCCGTGGGGGTGATCAGCATGCTCGATTACCCCCCTTTGCCAAATCCCAGCCCCGTAGCTCAAACTTTGCAAAAAATCGATAAAATCGATAAAAGTAATGCACGATTTTAAAAACTAATATTGTATTCGGAATTCCCATGCTCACTTACCCCCCTGTGCCAACTCGCAGCCCCGTAGCTCAAATTTTGCAAAAAATCGATAAAATCGATATCGATCGATAACGAAAAGTAGCCTATGACACCCGCCGGGGCCCGAAGTGTATGTGCGCCAAGTTTGGTCCCGATCGGTTCAGAAATGGAATTTTCTATTCAGAACATACGTACAGACATACATACATACATAAAGGATATTCGTTGACGACAGCCCCGTTTCGTGCATTTACACCACCGCGGGCGTGCTTTTTTGAAGCCTTTCCAGCTTTACAGTACGCTACAGCGCGCAGGGAATTCGCAGCTCGCAGCATCCCTGTCCTTTAACCTCCTCCGCATTTCTCATCTTTTTCTCACCTTTTTTCTCTTTTTAATCTTAGTTCAGGCACTTGCTCATCAGATACTCATTCTCCTTTTCTTTCAAATTGTCTCGGTCGAGCATCCTACAAGTTCTGCTTTGATGGATACTGAAAGAGCAGGAAAAAAAGTTTTGGTACAGTTATTGAATTCATGCTCCTTTTTACCTACCATACAAGCATCTTCAGAATTGTAAACTATCGTCCCGGCATAGTTAGGGGAAAGAATGTGCTTTCTTCATGAGCATTGATGGCTATCATGTCTTCTCCTCAAATGAGACCACCGAAATGTTTATTTTAGCACACCTACATGTCCCTTTGATGTAGAAGTGCTGAAACAGCCACTTCAGCAGTCTCTCTTAAGAAAAGAAGACAAATCATTATGAAACACTGAAGTGAACATTGCACTCCCAATCATAGCCACGTTATCCGCCACTGCATCTTTGAAGAAAACTTATTATTCCTTCCGATTCTTTCCAGAGCAATGGTTTTGCGTGTATAAGAATGTGTATCGGCCTAAAATGAAAATTAAGGAGATAAAACGATGTAAAATACTCAAACAACAAAAAGAGGTTAAAGGACGGGCATGCTGTGAGCTGCGAATACCCCGCGAGCTGCAGCCTACTGTAAAGCTGGAAAGGCTTCAAAAGGCACGCCCGCGATGGTGTAAATGCACGAAACGGGGCTGTTGTCAACGAATATCCTTTACAGACAGACGAACAGACATTCAGCTTTATATATAAGATGAGTACGTGCGCCATCCACCATCGTTCCAACCACTCTCCATGCCTCGCCAAGCCGTTACCTAGTCAAGTCTTCCATACCTGGTCACGTCGCCCACTTTGTCGAGTCGCCATATCTCGTCAGGTCTCTTACTCCTCCCCAAGTTGTGGTACCTCCTCAAGTCGCTCATTCTTGGCCAAGTCGTATATACCTCGTCAACTCGTCAAGTCGCCCACACCTCGCAAGCCCTCCATACCTCGTCAAATCTTCAACCCAGTCTACGTAGCAAATGCATTTCGCTTCATTTTTTGATAGTCAAAAAACATTGAGTCATTTTTCTCAGCTATTTATTTTATCACTGCCACTAATTTAGACATCCTGCTTCACTAACGATCATATTAGCTTGCCTTGTATGGGGTACATGATTCTACCTCTTGTCTTCCTATTACAGTCACATCTAAGTGCTCAGGTTACTTCCGCTTATGCCTTACTTCTATGCCTTACTGGCAAACCTTTACTGGCACTTCCACTTAGAGTCTTGCTATCCTCCAAAAGGTATACTCATCTGGGGTCTGTCACCTAGTTTCCGCCCGTAAGCTCGCTGGCACTCAAAAAAGGGTTTTTAGAATAGAATAACTTTGGAGGATGCAATACTCTCCAGTCATTCTTTGTTTCTCAAGCCATATTTACACTCATCAGGCATTTGAAACAGATTTTGCTATATCTTAATGGGCCTTAGGTTAGTGCATTGCTTATACGTCATTCGTTTATCTCCCTGAAGCCAATGACAAGTTGATATCATGTTATTGTTCGACGTGTTAGAGTTTTATTTTTTGTTCTTTAGTGCACCGCGAGTGTAAACTAAAATAAAATAAAATAAATAAAATAAAAGAAAGTTTTATATTTCGAAACTCCAGATACCTGGATTTCACATTGTGTACCTATCCGTAAGCATTCCTGCTACCCTTCACTATGAACATGTTGAACAGGAGCGAGAAGCTGTACGAACCGCATTTTCCAGCTTTTGTATGATCCCTGATAATCCCCGGCGCTTTTATTTGAAGTCATTTTTCTTTCTCCGAAGTTAACGAAAACCTTCCAAAGTTGTACTGAACATCTAACACAACAGTTCTAAGCATGTTGCTGATGAGAACAAATGAGTTTTTGAAACCTCAAATTTCGACCTGTTGATCATCGAAAATTTCATGACTTCAAAACGTCATTTGTTCTTATCAGCAACATGCTTAGCAGTGTCGGTTTAGATAATCTGCACAACTTTGGAGGTTTTTCGTTAACTTCGGAAAAAGAAAAATGACTTCAAAGAAAAGCGCCGGGGATCATCAGGGATCATACTAAAGCTAGAAAATGCGGTTCGTACAGCTTCTCGCTCCTGTTCAACATGTTCATAGTGATAGTAGGAATACTTACGGATAGGTGCACAACTTGATATCCTGGTATTTGGAGTTTCGGAATATAAAGCTTTCTTCTAAGCTGCGATCCCCTCTTCGCGGGGATGTTAGTGCATGCGGCCCTTGAAGGCACAAGATATCGTCTGTATCTTGAAGCTAGCTGTAGCTCGCGAGCCTTCCATTTAGAGTTGGATATTTGGACGTAAGGAGAACAAGTTTATCTGTTAACAGTAACTATCCATAAAATCCTACTATCCAAAAAGTCCCTTCTCCAACCGTAGCGAGATAGCGCAGTGGAATGTACCATAGTAAAGCAGACTGTATCTGAGCTGTTTTTGTTGCATTTGGCAGAATTCAAACTACCACTTTTTTCTTAACGAGTTCCCTCTTCACGACTAAAGGAAGTCTTCTGAGTTTGGAGAACATTTCAGTATTACTGCGAATGAAATCTGTTTTCCTTGATATCCAATTTTTGGCGAGTTATGGAAAGCGTAGAGTAGTACAGCTGAAGGACTCGTTCACATTATCATGATCGCAGAAACTGATAATCCAAGAAGTGCAAGTGATATGCCAGTGTAGGCGAGTTTCAGCCAAGGGCTTATCAACATCACCTGCTGACGTATGAGCTTGCGTAGCAGGCAGAAATGTAGAAGACGATTTTGAGGGCAAAGCTCTGACACTAATGGATGACGCACTAAACGTCTAAAAAGCCTGTGCAATACCCTGGCTTTGAGTTCCTACAGGCAGATTTTTGCAACGTTGAATCTCAACTACTTGCAGTTTGTTGCAACGAGTCTAAACTACTTTAAGAAAGAGGGGGAACTATGCATGATCTTCCCGAAAGTTCCGTCCATCTACTTCCTATCTGCTTTTACCTTCTCAATTATAAAAGAACTCTGATCTGCAGATCAAAAGCTATCCAGATGACTTGAGCAGAAGGTTTCTGAACACTATGATTGTGTCATGATTGCTATGAATGATGATATAAATTGGAAGCTGATGGCTTGCAACTGTAACTACATCACGTTCGCAACTGACGTAATGAACGAACTAAGCCCAAGACAAAGCGGAGTCACTTTTTCAAAAGTTTCTAAATTCTTGACGTCTGTACGCCCGGTTTCCTGTGAGTGCTACAATCACACGTGATTTGGCCGCTGTTTTCGATCTGAAAGGGCCTATTGAGAAGGCCATAATCTCCGAATGGGTGGGCGTTTTGCTCGAATTTCCACTGCAGCAAAAAGAAGCTGGAGCTTGGAAAGAAGCTTACCAAAATGGAACAATCTATGGATCTCAGAGGCATGTTAAGAGGGTCAGGCACAAGGCTACAAAAGCTCAGGCAGCCTGACCTTCTGAGGGTTGTGCCTGACTCAGTTAACTTTATTGCCGAAAGAGCTTTTTAACTTTATCACCGAAAGAGCTTTTTTCCCTAGCTTTAGGTGATTCGCTCGCAAAAGCCCCGAGCACTCTATAGTAGTTGTTTGAGCTTAAATTGATTTGATTTAGCTTTGTGATGATCGGTGGAGTGGAGGCATTCAAGGTGTAAAACGCAGTGATTGAAATTTTGGTAGCACTTCTTAATTCACTATTTGGCAGCGATATGAAGTCTAATTTCTACCATAGGCTTATAGAAAGCGTTGCTTTGTTATGAGTACGAGAAAGCTGACTTCTTCCGCATTTTGACCAGGTCATTCATGTTTAAAAATCATGATTTCTAGACGTTAGGAAATATTCTAAAAGGTTTGTAGAGCACGTAGAGGTAATTTGGCGAGCTGATTGCCGTCGTCATACCCACACACAGCAGGCTTCTTTAGTGGCTTTACGGTATTGTTAGGTAAGAGGTGAAAACTTGAAATTTGGCTGAGACCTTGTTCGTGGAGTTGATCACTATGCTATTTACGACAGTCATTTCTGCTCTGGTAGAGCTGTGGTATTTACCGATCTAGCGTTTTTTTCTTTAACTTACTCGATCGTAATATTTTCTCAACTTTTCACACAAATTCTATCCTTGATCACACAGCTCTCTCCCCAGTCTTAGCCCAATATATGACCCTCAGGTCGGCCTCGCCTAACCCCACGCTCAACTCTGATTCTGATCAAATCATTTGTTGAGTCTACGCTTTTTTAGCTTTCAGAACGGGAGCCCATTCCGGAAATTTGCGCTAATCATACAAAAAAGCCTTATCATGCAATTTCATTACTGTTTTCATGATCAGCATGTCAGATAACTATGCCAAGTTTTGGCCAAATCTGTTTTTTTTGATAATTTTTCTTCTTTCACCATATACTTACCGTATACTTCATTGCGAAGTCAGAATATAGCACAACAGCAGATGAGCTTGTATCTCACGGCTAACTTACATGAAGTAAAAGTTGAACATGTTGTAAGAGAGGAAAGTTATTGAAAAAGTGGCTTATAAAAGTGTTGAAGTAAGTGACTTGTTTATTCTTGTAAATTGAAGCAATTGTTTTAAATTTTTTTTAAAATTCAAATTAGCCTTGTAAAAACTTTTTTTGGGGGTGCCGCTGCAACACGCCCCCTTTCTTTAGATTTTAGGGGTTATGGACACTAAAAATTTGAGAAATGCCCCAAGAAATTTTTCGGAGTGCGTGGCGAGCGCCACGCACCTTCATTTGAGAATAATCCCCCCCCCCGGACGGAAATCTTGGGACCGCCACTGATATCTCCATATTGTTTTGTACGCAAAGACAAGTTGTTAAGCTAGTATGATGACCAGTCTTATACAAAGAAAAAGCAGTATCAAAAGTGAGTTCGTAAATTACTCGCCTCTAAACGTAATTCCTTTCGACATCTAACAGAGCGCGAAAATGAAATATAGAATCTCTCAATCAACGACGTTCAAGTCTGAGTTTTTGTTGAATAGCCGCAGGCTATGCTGATAGAGGCTCTAAAACCTTAAATGGTTGCACTTTGAGTCCAAAGCTTCACGAGGGCAATAAGCCAATGCTTTGGACGTCACTAAATGAGCCATCTACACATTTTTTCATCCCCCTCGTGTCGTACATACTTAACACTTGATCATAACCTGCACGCAAACGTCGTCTCTAATTTTGAGTCGCGGCGATTAAGCGATCGCATATCCGGTGAGAAAGAGGGTTGGACATCCGAGCCAATCATGACTCTTTTAGATGCCCTTCGGCGATCCACCGGACTACGTGCATTTGCGGACGAACGAGAGCCAGATGCAGCTCATTTCGATGGGCGACCAGCCGGAAACTCCCTCGTACGTTTTTTTCGCATTTTCTTCGAGCCGTACATATACGAAGTGGTTGCAGCGGATCGCCGTGCTTCAACGGCCCCTCTACGCGGGAGGATCCGCCAGCTGTAGTGTTTATTCCTGGCAAAGTGAGTTTTACCTATTTTTACTGTTTCTTTAGATGTGCCGCGATAAATGAGTAAAGCATAACAATAATGTTATCGTCTACGTTTATTATGATTATGCTTCGTAGACTCCGTCTCGTTTCTGCCCTTGAAGGAGTGTTGCGAGTTTCTGTGTCATCTTCAATATAATCGAAGCCTGTGTGGAATTTTTGAAAATCAAAAACGTTTGAATCAAATTAGGTCGTTACATAAGTTTAGTTGCACTTTCTTTGTCTTCTTCTGAAAAACAAAAAAATTCGGCAAGATCTCATTTTTGGCATATATGGGGAAGGAGTAAAGGGCTATCCGCTGGCACCATCTATGTCCTCACCACATGACCTACAGCGAATATAAAGGCAGCCCTATAAAGGTACTCCAAACTCCATTTTTTTTATCTTCTAAAAATTCTCTTATTCTTCTTTTTCATCTTTTTAGATTTTTCTCGGACTTTCAGGAGCACTGTTGGTGATACTAAGGGCTTGGAAGTCTTAGCAAATTTTCAAAAAATTCGAAAATTTGGTTTTTTATGTGTGACATGTACATATAAAACTTTGCAACGTTTTGGACAGCTTGGAGGTGAGGAAGAATCATCTAAAATTTATGAGGATTTTTTCAGTCGAGTGTAACAAAATTTATGTAACAACCTATAATTTATGTTCCTTGGTACTTGTTCACTCATGTGTCACAGTTTCAGTTACCACAAATTTATTACTTACTCCAAGTAATTATTTTGAGTCAGTCATCCTAATCTTCCTACCTAATTCTAAAGGCTGATAGCAATTTTTCAAACTTATGGTTTCATGTTGAGCTCAACCATTCGAGTCAGAGACAGTCACATTATTTTAGGATGGAGATTTTCTCAAATTTCAAATACAAATCGGAGACTTGTCTTGTGAACTAAACTACATCTCTCAGGTCCTTCCAGAATTGTTCAGTGCCTTTAAAAAAAGCAGTCGTCCAATAAACACTACCCGTTTAGGTTTTGACAAAAGATGTGCAAATTCAAGGGCATATTAAATAATAAAACATCATCTTGCAAAAATGTCTTGCGCACCTGAGTTTGATGTCTGCGTATTGTGTAATTTGACGCACTGGCAAAATGCCAAATTCGTCTTATGATCATCGCGCTATACAGGATTTCCCATGTGCACACTGTTTGATTGTAAATAACTCTTTTGTGGTGAAGTGTTTCGAGAAGCTTTAGGTACCATTTTATAGAGCGAGGTTCAACTTAGATTTACAGTGTAGAACTAATCGCCGATCTCTCATTCTTACTGTACGGTAGAAACTTTGAAGAGGGTTTTGAGCCATGAAAGGCCATATTTTGTTCCAAAAAGAAATCAGAACAACCTGAAAACTCTCACACTGGGTTAACTAGAGTTGCTGATTTTAAATGCAAAGTTCGCAACTCTTCGTAATGCTTCATTAAAAAATTATGCGAGGTAAGCAGTAGCAGACGTTTTTTGAGTGTTCATAAAAGTGTGGTTACACCGTTTAGAAAGCTTTTCAACTTTGTAAAGAGTTGGGTATTGAACTCAGGATCAAAAACCTTATTGCACAAATTTCCACATTTTTTTGAAAATTTTTGAAACAGCCGCTTTTTTCACAATGACACCACTATGTTTGAAGTTTTTACCGTACTCCTACAGTAAGAATGAGCGATCGGCGATTAGTTCTACACTGTAAATCTAAGTTAAACCTCGCTCTATATAATGGTACCTAAAGCTTCTCGAAACACTTCACTACAAGAGGGTTATTTACAATCAAACAGTGTGCACATTTTTTGGGGCACCCTGTATATAACCTTTGATTCAACTGGCTTGGCGGGTTGAAGGCGGGGCTCTGTGACCTAGTTAAGGCCACTCGCACCCGCTACGCAGTCTGCGTCTCTCCCGGCGCGTACTCTCTGATCATTACCTAGCCTCAGTTAGTCACGAAGTCCTGCCTTCCAGCCGCCAAGCCAGTTGAATCAAAGGGACTTAAAGGATACTAGCTGGCTTACCCGGCTCCGCCGTATCCGGACCAAACTTGGCACACATACACTTCGGGCCCCGGCGGGTGTCACAGTCCACTTTTCGTTATCGATCGATGTCGATTTTACCGATTTTTATCGATTTTTTGCAGAGTTCACCTACAGGGCTAGGAGTTGGCACAGGGGGGGGGGGGGGGGAAGTGAGCATGGGGATTCCGAAAACAATATTAGTTTTCAGAATTATCGATTACTTTTATTGATTTTATCGATTTTTTGTAAATTTTGACATGCGAGGTTGGGATTTTGCATAGGGGGGTAATCGAGCATGCTGATTACGAACACAATATTAGTTTTCAGGATCGTCCATTACTTTTATCGATTTTATCGATTTTTTTGTAAAGTTTGACCTGCGGGGATGATCAGCATGCTCGATTACCCCCCTGTGCCAACTCCCAGCCCCCTAGCTCAAACTTTGCAAAAAAATCGATAAAATTGATAAAAGTAATCGATAATCCTGAAAACCAATATTGTATTCGGAATCCCCATGCTCGATTACCCCCCTGTGCCAACTCCCAGCCCCGTAGGTGAACTCAGCAAAAAAAACGATAAAAATCGATAAAATCGATATCGATCGATGACGAAAAGTAGCCTATGACACCCGCCGGGGCCCGTAGTGTATGTGTGCCAAGTTTGGTCCGGATCGGTTCAGAAATGGAATTTTCTATTCGGAACATACGTACAGACATACATACATACAGACAGACAGACAGACAGACGAACAGACATTCAGCTTTATATATAAGATGTTATAGAGCGGTCAGTCTCAGTACATTACTAGAGAGTGAACATACTTCTTTGGAATTCAGGTAGTTAATGTGCTCAAATTCTCTGGCAAACTGGCGCAAAAATAGGTATCGTAATGGCGATCCAAACATTCAAGAAGTGTGCAGTTGCACATACTTATTATAGCACATGGTTGGCTTCACCATACCCATCATCCAGTTTTTGAGTGATGTGTTCAGAAACGTCATGACGTAATCTTAGCCTGCTTGTACTTGTTCTTTGCTCCCATTTTATTTATCAATATTCAAATAGAGTTGAGGTACTTGTTTGAACATGCATACTTAGTTTATATGACCTTAATCCAGTGTTATTACGGCGATAAATTGCGAGTAAACAAAGGAACTAGGCCCCCCAGGCCATTTTTTACGTTCCAATCGCATTCAAGCTGTCAGCATTCATAGATAGCATTTATTTCCGCGCAGATGCTGTTGTCATCGCAGTGGCACTCATTAACCACGAAAGTGTATTGTTCTGATGAAGATTCGATGTAGATGATGAGTATCAAACTGATCGGAATGTAAGAGCGAACGCCGATTCTGCATCAGTGACACACAAGGGTTGCTGGAACTGAATCATTGTGACAATACTCATCGCACATGACTACAGTAGCTTCATAGAAACTCTCCGTTATAGTCAAAATGTCATGGCATTCTATGGTGTTCCATCCATCGCTGATTCACTCTAGGTTACAATGGGTTGTTTCCGTTGCTTTTGTATCTGAACGCCTAATCCTTTTATTTTTGGAGAATAAAAGTCGCAGCGAATTGCTGCTGTCCAAAGTCATGCACAGTTGTTGTTTTTGCTTCGCCCATCCGCTTCTCTCTTCTACTGTGTCGTAAATGCATGTGAACTGCTGAAGAAATATCATTCGGAGCATTCTGGCCAACCGGAAAACGATTTGCGCTCATTTTGCACAACCACTGCATTCGTGATGCATAGGAAACACTTGAGCCCTATAAAATACTCAGAGAACACGTGATCGTGGGTGGTAAACTTCTCTAAATTCCGCGAATTTATGCGAAAATATGTGCAAAATCAGAGGAAATGGTTCGTTGGGAATACACTGAAGTATCGGTTGGCTAAAAAATAATCTTTCATAGACACGTTACAGGTAAACTTATGTAGAAGTTTAGAAAGTCAATCAAGGAATTGGATGGTGAACACTGTTTGAGCGAACTATTGGATTGTTCCAAAAGTAAACTCCTTTTTTAGGTAATTAAAACTGTTTTTGCTTTCCTAGTAGATTTAGGGTAACTTTGATAGAGCAGCTCAAGCTCTATGACCAACAAGTTTGCGCCTAAGTTTCCATGTAAAATTTGAAGCCGAAATCGGAAAATTTTGCCACCCGAAAATTGGCTTTTTGCGAAGAAGAACCTTAAGGAACTTGGTCATTATACGGTAAGCACACATAGTAGTGCCCAAATGCTTTGACTGGGTTAAAGCGAGAAAAAAGAGTCGAAAAGTGGCAAACTCCGCCCCCAGCCCCTCCACATATATCATTGTCTATACAAGCCTTACTAGGTATAATCTCAAAACTTTGCCCCTTTAGGTGCTCTTATCCGAGAAATATCAAGTTTCACATGAAAAACCGGAAAAAATTGGCATTTTGGCATTTTCGGACCATCTTTGTTTCTCAAATTTGAGCCCCGGAGAAAAATTCACCAAATATTTTTTGAGCACTACTATATGTCTATTATATACAGATCAAGTTGGAAGTCCGTAGGAATATTTTTGAGCGATCCGATTTTTAAGGTAGCTGAAAAATTTTGATTTTTGGCTGCAAATTTTGCCTGAATTACGGCTCATTTGGATCCTTAGTGGTCTTTCTGTAGAGCTTGAGCTCAAATTTAAATAACTTTGAAGACAATCTAATAATTTTGGCAATGAAAGTTTGCAGGAAATTGGAGCGGTCAGATTTCCATCAAATTTTCAAAAAATCATGTCAAATAAAAGAACTCTGAAAAACGTACTGAAATTCGTTCCACAATGTTCTCAAAGTTTGTATTAGGTTGTCCGGAAATTAATGCCCGTTTTGACTTTCAACCGCAATAAGTCATACACTCTTCATTTCTAGATATATTGCAAAGCACCATTCGATAGAGCAAGGCAAGCTCTACAAGATGGCCATCTTGCTTTTGCAATAGCTCTCATCCTTCTCGAGTTTTGAGCCAAAAACTAAAAAGACTCAGCAGCCCGAAAAATCGAAAAAAATCGTAACTCAGTTCATAAAAAACCTACAAAAATTCTAACTTCTAACTTGTTCACGCAAACACTATCCACATAAAACATCAATATACGCCGTTGCCGTATTTTTTTCTCTGTTAGAAACCAAGAAAACGGAAATTTTCATGCATTTGCCAAAGTTATGCTGTGCCGTACCCACATAGGTAATTGTATACCACAAGCCTGTAGAAGTACAGACTTAAATTTTAGCTCTCTACAAGCTTTGGTTCTCGAGAAATTTGAATTTTAGTTTGGACCACCTAACTAGGGAAAGCTATATTCGGTATTTTTCGAGAACTAAAGCTTGTAGAAAGCTGGAAATAGTCTGTACTTCTATAGGCTTGTGGTATACAACTACCTATGTGGGGACGGCACAGCATCACTTTGGCAAATGCATGAAAATTTCCGTTTTTTTGGTTTCTAACAGAGAAAAAAAACGGCAACGGCGTATATTGATGTCTTACGTGGATAGTGTTTGTGTGAACAAGTTAGAATTTTTGTAGGTTTTTTATGAACTGAGTTACGATTTTTTTCGATTTTTCGGACTGCTGAGTATTTTTAGTTTTCGCCTCGAAACTCGAGATGGATGAGAGCTGTTGCGAAAGCAAGATGGCCATCTTGTAGAGCTTGCTTTGCTCTATCGAATGGTAATTTGCAACCCATTTGGAAATGAGAAGTGTATGACTTAGTGCGGTTGAAATTTAAAACGGGCATTAATTTCCGGACAACCTAATATTTGGTGCCTAGATTTTGATTTCAATAAAACCGCGTGAATGGCCCATAGATATGGTCGAATACAAATTGTTTGGACTGCCCAAAATTTTGACACCATGCGCAAATACCTGAAATTCCCACATTTCTGGCTGCAGAATTTGACAGCGGGCATTCTTCATTGTAGTTCGTCATGCACTAGAAGGTTCTGCGCACCCTCTAAGATTGAAAACGAAACTTAGAAAATATAATTTTTTCGGAAGACTGGCTATATAAGAACGTGGTCACTTTATCGCTGATAGAATTAAGTAAGGGACATTTGATAGTCTACCTTCTCACGAAGAAAAGCTTAGGCAAATAACAAATACCTAACATTTTATTGCTTTTTTGCCTCGGATTTGCATGTCAAAACGATTTTACCTAGCAGCTAACCTAAAAATTTTGAGAGAAAATTACTGAGTAGAAGCTATAATTTTACCACTGCAACTCATGTTTCCCTTCGATCATTTTTGTTACAGCATTTGCTGTGAAACTTCGTTTTGGATCATTTCAATAAACTCTGTATGGGGAATAAAGCCTTTCCATCTGAAGTCCTTTTTGATATTTGGTCAGTCATATCCGTCCAACTCACAACATCTGTGGACACCAAAACCATTCATTTTTCTTTGTGAAACAAATTTTTCATCTATATCTCCGTTGTTAATTGTTTGCTAACATACAGGGCGTTCCAAAAGTATGTATGCACTGTTTTACTCCAGCTTAGATCTGTAGTATGGAAAAAATCACTGACCTCTCCTTGTTAATGTAGGATCACGGTAGAAACTTTCAACAATTCTCGTCATTGTGAGTGTATTTGCACCCAACTGAGAGACTCATTTGTAATTTTATGCGATAATTCTGTGATAATATTTTTTTTTGTTATAAAACGATTAGCATAAGGCCAAATCTTGAAGATTTTATATCTCAGAAATAAGTTCATTTCCGTATTTTGTACCTCAACACACATCATAAATCAACAAGGTATCTCAAAATTTTGCTTAGAATTTGTGGGATTTTCGTCAGTCAGTGTTCCTACACTTCCTCGTTGCCAACTTATGGGAGACATCTGCTTAACGGACCCCTGCATTTCAAAGCTTCTCTCGCTGTTCCACGGTTGTATATTGTGTGAATGGGAAGATAGCCTATGACGACGAAAGAACCTATTTTGTGGGGCTGGTACTTTGCTTCCCTCCTATCTATCTGCATTCAAGACGTGGGTCCTGAATGATCGCGCATAAGTTTGGCAGGGAATAAGCTCCGGCTTCGCGATGGCTAGTACGAGCTGTAATCTCTGGAGGTGAAAGGTTTGTAACAGATGTCCACGCGGGATTATCCTGTCGCCCATATGCTGTGAATTTGAGGTGTTTTTTCATTGTCTCAATAGGGTCATTCTCTCCATGCGGCTAACCCCGCCCCACTCTGAAGTCTCAGACGTACGAAAGCGAGGTGTTTGGACCACAATGTTTTGAGGATAGAAATAGTGCGCCTCCATGATCTCGCGCTCAATCGCCGATCGATCAACTCTTGGAATTTAGCATATTGAAACTCAGCTTTGTCTCAGTTCGTTTGGATGCAGAGCTTCAAAGAGCGCCTGTAGAAGGTGCAAAACCCAAAATACACCTGGATTTTTTTTTTGAAATGAAACAACCCATATGTTGCTCTTTTCAGCTTTCATAATACACTACACATGTACACGGAGTTAAGTGCATTTCTGTGTACGCACACCATCTAACATCTTTTTTGAGGTTGTAAGCTGCCCAGATGTTTCACTCGCAAGTTGTTGTACAATTTCTTCCGTTGAGAAAATCGTAATCTATTTGTGCAAGGGATTGTGGGTTCTTATACTTGCACTTGTTCTGAGTAAAAAATTCTCAAACTAACATAAAAACACACTACCATGGAGCTTTAAGGGAACTTAATGCAGGGCTATTTCTTTCGAGGGAGGAGTATATGAGAGACCATCTGATCTCGCTAATGGTCGAAGTGCACTTAATGTAAAACACTCTAAAATATTACCTAAAAGTGTTCAATGAGTGGAGCATTGCTCTTATTTGGTCAATATGCGACCAAATAAAGATTAAGGATTAATAATAATCTTTATTAACGCCAATTCGCTACTCAATACTTAGTTTCTGTCATGGTTTGAAAACGCTCTGTTCTATAAATATGCATGTGAAATTACCTGTATGTTTTCATTACACATAATTTTGTCTTTTCAAAATTCAAAAAAGTGTCGCCAATCTGCATCAAATTTCTTGGTTTATATCTTTTATGGTTTTAATCTAATTTGGTAGTTTGTATTCTTTTATTTACTCAATTTCCAGTAACCTTGAACTTTTTCGGCAATTTACAAGCTTCACACTTTTTTGCTTTAGAGTATTATCTCTAAGCACTTGGAAAATAAATTTTTCAGACCTTCCTTCCTTACTGAGGAGTTCCGGGGAAAGTCTGTAAATAACCTTTGATTGAACTGCCTTGGCAGCTGTATGGCGGGGCTTTGTGACCTAACTAAGGCCGCTCGCGCTCACGACACAGTCTACGTCTCTCCCGCGCGCGTGCTCTCTGATCATTACCTAGCTTAATTAGGTCAAGAAGCCCCGCCTTCCAGCCGCCAAGCCAGATGAATCAAAGAGTACTTTTAATACTCTATCTAAAGACAGGAACGAGATAAAAGTTTGTAATAAGTAAATAAAAAATTTGCATAATTTCCTATTATTACTGTTGGATGTTAATTGTAATAATCTATTATAATCGAAGGAAGTTACTTATTATTAGTCTTCTTAAAGTTAGTTTTTTTTAACAAAAACTTTGAACAAAAAATCATCAAGTACTCGAAAATCCAAAAATAATTTACCATACTCTTTCAAAGGAAACAATCAGTAAGTGAGCTTTTCGTTGATTTACTTACTCTATTATAATCCGGACAAAATTCTTACAAGTTTTTCATTAATTTTAGTTGAATATCAGTTATATGAGTTTTCCCACATCTAATGCCCAGTACTCTTTGCAATGTCACCCCAGCAAGAATATTAATGGAGACATTTTTTTGTCGGGCTGCATCGATAGAAAAGTTCTATGCAGAAAAGTACTCGCTCAGATTAAGTGCAAACCAGTTCGCTGTCAAAAAGCTGCTTTTTGTATCACACTTCGAAATGCCCTAGAACTTTATCGGGATTCAATATTTAGACCAGAGGATAGATGTTCATTAATATGAAGAGAACGAAAGTTGCAATGTTACATGTATTATTAAGAGGATCAAACTCAATAGAACGACTCGATGTATTCGCGCTCGTAAACGATTGTTGTGTGGCTGTATTGGAAATTCATCGCTCACTTTGTTTTTCGCACCTGTTCAACTCTGGTCCCAGTTCAAAAGCATAATTCAAAGCATTAGACACCAAATTTCAATTTTTAGCTCCTAGTAGATGTTCGAAAATTACGCGTTTCATTTCTTAACTCGCTCACTTATGTTCTCGCCTCGTTTCTAGTTCACGAAATTTCGGCTGTACCGTTCTGAAACGCTTTCCTCATCGTGCAAAGTGTGCCATCTATTTAGGAAGTTGATGCGTTTTGATATCCGAAAAAATGAGGTAGTACAAAAATAAACTTTGTCCGCTTTTCCTCACATTTTCTTGAAGAAAAACCAAATATTTTTCTGACAATAATGGAGCAAATACACGGACCCTTTAAAGCAACGGTTAGATATGTCGGAGCTGAAAAGGACCCTTACAATTCCCTGGTTTTCATAAAACGGTATTGTCGCGTACTGCTGCGCGATGTCATGCGAAAGACTGAGAAGGTTCTGCTTTTTAACTTTTTCTACTGATATGTAGCACTGTCTAGATAGTAAGAACTGAGCCATGAACAGGTTTCAGACAATTGCACTTCCTTTTTCTGAAATATAATTGCATGGGAGGCCTTTCAGCCTTATCAAACTGAAGCTATCCATTTGTTTGATAATTTGCATTATTTTTTATACGCTCTTGCACTTGCTAGATTAAACAGACAGCTGTTCCTATTATTTTAAAAAATCCTAATTTCTTCTTGTGTTAATGATTTTGCTTGGCATCGCTTTAGTTAGAAAGAAAAAGTCATTTCCATTGCAATATCACCTTGAAATCTTTCTGTTATACGTTGGCAACAAAAACAACAAAAATGGAGGAAGAAGATTACTCGAGCTACAATCGTTCTGTGCATTTTCGGACCTTTTTTAGAAAGATATTTTTAAAAATTTTTATAATACATGTTCTCCAGAAAGGGCAGTGTGCAGGTTGTAGCTCTTAATGAGCTCTATCGCTACAAGCAATCCAATCATTTTTTCATCTTTGTTGTCAGAAAATGAGCGATGAAAAAGGAGGGCGACTTGCCCGCAACTTCTTGGCGGTCCTGTAGGTTCTTTTGAAGAATGTCAGCTAACCAGCAGGAACTCATCATATTAATAGTTCTTACTGTATTTTTACAGAAAAAAAAGAGAGATCTGATCAGTTCTTCTACTGAATAAGTAAAAAGCAGCTTTAAAAACGATTGTTGAAAGGGGAAGTTCCTGGGCAAGAGAGTTATCGCAGATCCACTTTCACCCCATTTTTTAGTCGCCACATTGGTTCTTTTAACTTCAGAACATCCATATATTGAATCGTAAAATGATTCTTACTCGTGAAGGAAAATTTCCTGACTTTCTCAGAAGTTTTTCTCATTTCAAAGTTGACTGGAGGACACATAATCCAATTTTGAGTTACTTGAAATTTTTTGAATAGGCACACCAGCTCACGCTATTGAAGAGCGTAAACTTGTAAACTGCTTTCGTAGTACTATTGTCCTCAGAAATTTACGAAAAATGAGAGCATAAAAAATTAGAGAATTTCAAAAGAAAAACAAAAAAAGTGGCAAGTGCTGTCACAAAATTTGAAATTTATGCCTAAGGGCAGTCCTTTGTCTGTTGCTCATATATGCCAGATATCAGATATATGCCAGACTTTGCTGAAGTTAATTAGAATTTTTTAGAGGAAAATGAAAAAAAGTGTCACAAAGGCAAGCCTGTTTCTTGGCGAGTATAACATTTCAGAGTGACGTTCGCGCAGAAATTTCCTATTGTATCATTAGCACTGCCAAATTCTGTGTGGCAAACCAATTTGGACGAATTCACAGACATTTTTTTCGTGTCTTCGCCGCCAACGCCATCGTGCCATCACATTCTTGATCTGTTCTTTCTTTCTGGTTCCGCCCTTCCAATTTACACAACAGTATCGCTTATGACGCGCAGAGAGCATATTCCGTCCCGGGAAACTAAACTTTTAATCCGCTCAATGCTCGTCCCCATTTTGTCCCTCATTTCTACCAGTCTGCACTAAAAACAGGATGTTCGTTGATCCAAATGGAGTCAACCCTTCGTAGAGATTGGCACTTCCTGCCTAATCCACTTATCTTGTTTTAAAGTTTTGCTTGTTTACTTTGTAGCTACCGTACCTATCCTGTTCTTGGAATTCCACCTAGAGTAATGTAAAATAGTAACAGTTTTATAAGGTCAACGTAAAGCTGAGTAAATCAGACAATGGCTGTCGTGGGACAAATGCAAACCCAGCCTGAAAATGATGGAAAAACTGCTGTCAAGGCAAGTCGGAAAGAGTGCATGAATATCAAAAATTCTTCCATAAAAAATAGTGATTACATAAATTTCCTAAGTTTATTTCACGACAATAGCTACTATCTTTACCCAGATCATTTCAGGGAACAGCACGATGGTGGCGAGGTCGAACATTCTTGGAAAAGGTCTTGATGTCAGCCGTTGTGCTGCTCGCAGCCCTGTCCGCAGTCCTTCTAGCTGTGATTTTGAGTTTTGATAGAAAAGAATGTAAGCGATTCAATGCGGGATTGAATTTTTCAAGAAGAAAATTTATTTTTCAGTTGCCAGAATGCCTGTAAAGCCCACTGTCTATCCAAATATAAGCACACCTATAGTTACATCTACACCTTCGTCAGTTCCACCCGTCTGCACAACAACGGGATGTGTAAGAGCAGCAAATGCTATAGTGAGCAAGAATTTTTATTTATTCATAAGTGAAAAATTCGCGAATCCGAGCTTTTCACAGTGAAAAAACGAAAAAAAGTCACTCATTTTTCTCATCTCGAAATTACTGTAGCACATCGAAGAGCCACCAAAAAATGAAATGTGAATGAAAAGCAGTAGAATGCAAATATGAACTGCGCTTGTTATTTGAAGTAATTTTGAAGTGAATTTTGATGTGCTTCAGGGATGTAAAAAAAAACTCCAGCACCGTACCTGTTTTGAAAAAACCCACTACCGTATCCACTTTCAATAAAAAATTTTTCCAGATCAACGCCATGAATAAGTCTGTGGACCCTTGCGAAGATTTTTACGAGTTCGCATGCGGTACATGGAATGAAGATCATCCAATTCCAGACGATATGTCAGCTTTTGGAACTTTTTCGCATGTTCGGGAGCAAGTTCGACTGCAACTACGGGGTAAATTTCCCCTTATAATTTTCGTGGATTTATCGCTAAACCAGTTTTTCGCTAGTTGCATTGTTAATTTGTAATTTGGTCATGATTTTTTTAGTTTTGCTGGAACAAGAAATAACATCCGAGTCGAAATCTATCAATATGGCTCGAATCGCCTATAAAACTTGCATGAACAAAACACAACTGGACGAATTAAGGACAAGGTGTGTTTAATTACTTAGATGGAATAGGTAGGGCCATTTATCAGAAACGGATGTAATCACTGTCAATTTTGACATCCTATCAAGAGATCTTCCTCTGCGCACAGTTTTTGTAAGGGATACAGAGACTGTCACTGAAGAACGCAGTAATAAAATTTGCGGCATACCTATTTCAGAAAGTATGTAAAATTTTGAAATGAGTTCCGCAGCAGAGGTCCATGGAAATTTTGAAACTTTAAGCAGAAACTTTTGAAGGGCTCCTAGATAAGGATAAGATATGTAACTTGTTTTGTAAAATTAATCAAGCACATAAAATTGTTCCTGCGGGGCACTGTGCCCGGGAAAGAACGTTCTCACAAAATAAGTTACAGAAATTTTTTCTTACGCGGCATTTGCCAAATAAGCCGTCTTGTGAATCCTTGTCTGCTCCCGGTCTGCAGATTTTCCCAGATACACTAAACTAGGGAATTAAAAGCGTCTGCCTCTCATTACATATTTCCTTCCCATTGGGACTTTCCTTGACGTTATATGAGATAAACGAGGTGAAACTAATGTCTACTAAATGAAGTTCCCGGATTTTTTGATTGATTATTTCACCATAATGGGCGTGACCGTTCATCGATCCCGAGAAATCCACTAGTCAATCGTTGCAAGAAAAAAGCGAAGGTCCGAGACGTCTAGTGTTTTCGCTATTTTCGTAAATGTCCTTTGGTCCTGGGGTATGATGCTCGTTTTCTGTGGGCGAGGGCTCAAAAGATATAAGTACAATGACGGCGTTTGCACTAGTTTTTAAACTTAGTTTATGTTCTCATAAGGACTTTAATCCTGTAAATCATGAAATGGGGATGATTGGGAATGAGCGTTCTACTCCGCCTTTTTTAAATGGTTTCATATGGATGAGATTTCTCACAAATTTCTTGGATGCGGAATAAAAAAATACGCGTCTTGACCTTAGTAGAATGAAGTTCTTGAGTTTTTTTGGAATTCTTCCCATTTTAGTCTACTCTTCGACACCCTCGCTGAGTTAGGCTTTTGGCCTTTGCTGCAAGATGCTTGGAAAAGGAGTGAATTTAGTCTCACAGGTAATAACACGTCCTCTAATCATATCTAAAAAACATGTTGATCTAATCTGCTGACGGTTCTTGCAGATTTGCTGGCTGTGTCGCGACGAGAATATGGTGCTGATCCGTTTTTTCAGATCTATGTCTATGCTGACGCAAAGAACACCTCTCGTAATACTTTATTTGTGAGTTCTAAGAATCACCACGAAGCAAATACGTAAATGGCGATTTTCTCTTCGTCAGGTTGACCAAGGGAGTCTCTCGTTGGGAAGGGGCTCGAGGGATTACTATCTGAACACGACGATGTTCAAGAATCATATGGTAGCATACAGGAAATATTTTATAGAGGTAGTAATCCTTGTGGAAAAGAATCTTACTGTAAAATGATCTTTTCTTCTTTTAGATAGTCAAGATACTTCAAGAAGATGCAGGAATCATTCACAATGCCCATACTGTCGAGGGTAAAATCGATGAAGTCATCGCATTCGAGAAGAAGCTCGCTGAAGTTGGAAGAAGCTTTTTTCAATTTTTTGTTCTCTTATTTTATCCATTCTAGATAATTGTGCCCGAAGATGAGAGAAGAAATAGCACCAGACTTTATAACAAGAGAAAAATCGAGGATCTCTACTCATATATGGACGATGTTAGATTTGATCTGCTCTGCTCTGAATAAAGCAAAAAAGAAAAGTTTAGGTTGAATGGGTAAAGTATTTCCGCACAATTGCTCCATCCGAAATGGTCAGTATGTTTGACAACAATACCGAGATTATCGTGGCAGAAATAGAATTCCTCAAAAAAGTAGGCTGATTTTGACACCTCTGAAAGAGTGACGAATTCCCTGCATTCAGGCTTCTGATCTTATCAAAGGAACTGATGACGAACTTCTAGCGAACTATATTGTTTGGCGAGTTGTGCAATCAAATGTCAGGTTCTTGGACGAGAGATTTGAGAACATAAAGCAGGTAAGTGGGCAATGCGTCACAAAACTTCGCAACCTTTCGTGAGAAAATACTTGTATCCACAGTTTAATACAAAGATGAGTTTAATGTTTCATCGTTTGGGATTAGGAAAACTTCAAACTTTTTCAAGTGGATAACAGAGTTCAGCTGCAAACTTTAGTCTCTCTCATTTTTCTTTGGCATATGCTGGCTCTCACAGATTGCTTACCTGGTCGTGAAAAACTACTTACTACCAAATCTACAGTTCCAGCTCGTTAACCAACTTAACTAATGGGTAACATCAGATTATTCATTCTCAATACCAAAAGTGCAGTTTTAGGGTGGTGGCCTGGTTTTGTGGATTTTTACTCATCGTCAGATTGCTTTTTCTTTGCTCTGCATCTGATTTAGCATTCGAGCTATTTGTATTATAGGAGCATAGTATTGTGATTTAGTCTCCGCTAAGAATCCGAACTATCTCAAAAATTTGCTCACATAAGACATAATCTCGCTGGTTCGGGATCATTGGTAAAAACTGCCATGTTGGCCGTCCTCTCACCTAATATGGTCATTTGCTATAATGATCTGATTATGATGTATCATCGAACCAGATGTGTACCTATAAATGCATTGGCCAATGTCATTCCTGGAAAATAGTTGAAAGTTAGTTCACACTGATTCAGGTAAATTTGAAAAAAAGATGTTGATGTGGGGGAGCGGTGAGGGAGATATTAAATCATATTTATTTTCTACTCGAGACAGCAAAAAATTCGAAATGTGCAATTCCTTTTTTCAGTAGATTAGGATGAGTCTTTCGTCATCAAGCTCATATAAAGATGGGTTTCAAGTAGTACTCTCAAATAATTTGTGGGGGAGGGGCTACTGATTTTCAAACTAACGTAAGGGGCGCCCTCCAAAAAATTTTCGGGACGCTTCTCAAATTTTTTGCGAGCCTGTAACAATGGCGCAAGCAAGCTACATGCAAGATTTTCGTACAAGGTTGACCCTATTATCATCGAAATCAACAAGGTGATCTTTAATTTTGACGCATGTGACCAATGTTAGATTCTGTCTGTTTTGGAAGCTCCCCGCCCCTCCTGCTCTTTAGGGGTCCGCCGTTGTCCAAACCCAAACCTTTCCACCTTTACTGATGTTGTGACAAATTCGAGGCACTATAGAAAATCCATAACGTAAAAGTTTCTCATTTAATACACATTTTGGGTTGTGCAGAGACACCAAAAAAATTTCATAACTGGTCAATTCTTGGTTTTGTAAAGGGTTGAGACTTTGTTGTAGGATTTCGCGCGAGTGATGACCGGTCAACAGCAAAGATCTCCCAGATGGAAGGACTGTGCTCAAGTTCCTAGTTCGGTAAGTGAACCTTCCCCCCCCCCTTGTTTATACATCCTCATTTCTGGCTTAAGGTGCTGCCATTAGCTGCCGGAGCCATATATGTACAAGCCCACTTCAATTCCGACGACAAAAGAGAAGCCTTGGTCTGTTTGCAAGAAGATATGTTTTTGATTTTGAAAAATTCCTATAATTTCAGGAAATGATAGAGAAACTGCGCGCATCATTCGGTGATCTGGTAGTGCAGAATGACTGGATGGATGAAGAAACGAAGAAGATTGCTGTTGAGAAGGTCTTGTTATCTTTTTATAATTTGAAATCAAAGCAACTTTCCATTGTCATAGCGAAAATTTTGCTTTCAATTTGCAAGTGGCCAAAATCCTAATCTGCTACTACTTCAGCCTACATTTGTTTTCTCTAAACGAAGAGAGCACCATTTTTCACATTTTGGAAGTCTTTTTTGGGCTATACGGTAACGTTTAATCATTTTTAGGCTAATTCGATGATCAATAACATCGGTTATCCAGACATCACAAATGACCTGAAAAAGTTGGATGAGAAGTACGAAGAGGTAAACTTAGTTTTTTTCCACTCCGATCAAAGTATTCGAGTTAAAAGCCCTTTACAGCTTGTTATTCTACCGGAAGACACATACTATTCACTTATGAAGAAGGCTGAAGTGTGGATACAGAAAAAGGAGTTCCGCAAACTGCTAAAACCCTTTGACAGGCACGAGTTTGATGTCTCGCCTGCTGTCGTCAACGCATTCTATTCTCCTGAAAAGAATGCCATCAGTAAGAATTTTGGTTGTTATAGTGCCAGCTTACATTTGTTATATCAATCGTGCTTTCAGCGTTCCCTGCTGGAATACTACAACCTCCGTTCTTCAGTGGATCATTCCCCAAAGCCGTCAACTATGGAGGTATTGGTGCTGTCATAGGTCATGAAATAACACATGGATTCGATGATCAAGGTAACTAGCAAATCGAAGAGGTGCCTTAACAGGCGAAACTTCGATTTTAGGATCACAATATGACAAAAATGGCAATCTCCATAATTGGTGGAGTGATAAGTCATTCAAGTCATTTGATGAGCGAAGACGATGTATCGTTGAACAGTACGGAAACTACACAGTGCCCAGAATCAACATGAAGGTCAACCATCTTCAAATCATTTCAGCTCTTATGTCCTTTTCATTTTCCAGGTCAATGGAAAACTAACTCAAGGAGAGAATATTGCTGACAACGGCGGTGTCAAGGAGGCATTCAGGGTAATTACTTCTAGCGTATATGCTCAAACAGTGTAGAGACAAGATCCAATGGTTCGCAATTTTAGGCCTATCAGAAATATGTGGAAATGAAGGGTGAAGAACCCCGTTTGCCAGGACTTCAACAGTATAGCAACACACAGATTTTCTTCCTCAGCTATGCTCACGTTAGTTTTCCCTTTCTTTTCAGTGCTATCAATTATATCATCTCCATCAACCAGTAAGCAAACTGCAAAACTCAGCTAAGCAAAATGTTTACATGTATGCGTTCGCTCTAGATCCTTTAACAATAATGCAGCAAGAGAAATAAATAGTTAGCCTTTAATGCTGCTTCTCTGCCATATCATTACTCCCCTACATTGCACCTGTTAGGTCCAGGGTCCTGGCACAGATGTAAAATTAAACTTCGGTTGGGGCGAAAAAGGAAGAAGTGCAATATATTGAACATCACACCTAACCTTCAGACAAGCTTTCCTGCCAGGGCCCAGCACAAATCGACCGGATAACGGCTGGTAAAGTTTTGGTTAAAAAAAGCAAAGGGATATCGTGAAACATGCTATGCAAATATACGACCAACATTCAGAAACCCACCTTCAGGAAACGAGTTATCACACTATCGACATGCTCCATCGTGTCTTGCAAAAAGCGCGCGATACGAATGCAATATGACTTGCTTACAACTAAAACGCAATGATTTCGCACCAAATTTGGATTGTGTGCATAGAATATTACTTTCGGAAGCATTATGTATAAAGCTTCGAAAACTTACAAGAGGTAATACCTTTTCCAAAACTAGTCTTTCCAAACGGGCACCACACTATTTGAGATCGTACGGAGCATGTATCTCTGTAAGTTCACGTATTTGGATTTTTCTATTACGCACTGATTATTTGGTCACGAAGTAAGTCAAAAGGCATTTTCACATGTTTGTCTCGCGCCCCAGGCCAGACTCTTGTGCCTCTACAGCATTCCACTCCCACTTGCTTTTTTTGAATTCTAAGTCCAGTCCTTATGGTCAGGGCCCGCCACAGCTGGAACCGTGTCGAGCTGGATGTCGTGGGAGAAAAAGCAGAGGGGATATCTTTTTTTGGGTGGAGCATGCGCATGCGGGGACTCGAATTATAGCCCAAATATCTGTGAAAATTATGTGAATGAAAGTCGCGCTGAAATTTCTTTCGAATTAGCTGGAACAGCTGGTATTTTTCCAGCTGAGCTCTTCGTTCACAATTTTTCATGCTTTTTTGCATGTATTCTACCCCATGCTAAAAAATCCATACGAGCAAAAGAGCATAATCTTTCTTCTGGTTTTTTTAAAGCCTTCAAAAACTTTTATTGGCGGCGCAATCTTCTCCGATCGCAAGGCGGCCCTAAGCGATTAAGTCTGAGCTTGGTTGTGCTTGCCTTTTTACCTCTTCTTTTCTTTTTGTATCTTTTGTTGACATACAAATCTGTTACCAATACAAGAGGTGGAAAAGGAGGAGAAGAATGAAGTAGGGAGAGGAGGGGGAAAGAATTGAGAAGTGATTAAGGGAGATGTGAGTAAAGAAGACAAGTGCTGGACCGGTAGGTTCAGGCTCCGACCATGGAGCAAAACGCGTTCGGCGCATGATGCGAAAACTGATTTTAAAAAGTTCTGACCCGTAATAGATACTAAAAAAAGAGCTTTTCAGCAGGGTTAATGACGAGGAGGGGTGAGGGGTAAAGGTTGAAGGGAAATTCGTACAAACTTTCAGCATTAAGAGGGGCTTCGTTTAAAGATCTCTCTGGTTCCAGCTGATGCCGAACCTTGCGAAATCGGTAGGTTTTCGATGAGGGTAAAAAGGACTTTGCAAAATTTGTGAAAGTCAGGGGGGGGGTGATGACTTCGTTTTCAAAAAGCCTGGAAACCAACTCCTGCCGGTGCTGCCGCCTGCTTCACCATCGAGTTGATGCATGACTGACCGCTTCCAATATGCTTTTTTCCTTTCTTCCGCGCGCGAAATACCAAATGAAGCTAAAACAAACGCTTGTTTACAGCGCACAGCTGATCATATGACATCAAATATGGGGTGTAGTACTCGCTATCACTCCCAATCGAGCAAAAAGTTGTTGAAACTTGTGTCTTGAATCTGTTCCAGGTTCGATAATTTCTAGACCATCATCGAGCTAATTGGGTTGGTTTGGAGCACATATCTCGGAGAATTTACATAAGTTTTATATTAGGTTCAAAAACTGATCAATTATCGAAAATACCGAAGCAATCTATTGCCCTCATTTTTTGGGCCATAATAGATCTAATAAAGTAAACTTTGATAAATATTGCGCTCCAATCAACATCTGAGCGATTGTTTAGAGATGTTAGGTGTGAGTTGAATTGTGTTATGACATATGGAACCTCGTTATCAAATCGAAGCCAACACGTGCTGGGCCCTAGTTAAGTCCCTAATCGTAATTTCTACCTCGTTCGTTCGTGGCTGTAAATCTCTTGCTTTAGTCTTTCCTGGAGGAGGAAAAAACATAACAATTATTCTTCTGGGATTTGACGCGATTTTCAAGAGAAAGGCAGAAAAATTACATGTTTGTCTGTAGTATATTTTACTTTATATATTATCTTTCAGTTCTGGTGTGGACAAAAAAAGGACGCTGCCGCTATGCAGCAGGTTACGACTGATGAGCATTCTCCGGAGCAATTCCGGGTTTTGGGTGTACTTTCAAATCTTCGAGAATTCGCTGAAGCATTCTCGTGTCCAGCTAGATCTCTTCTCAATCCTGAACAAAGATGTGTGGTCTGGTAATATTTAAGAAAAATTAGTGTTAACATTATGAAACGCAACTTTTCGTTGCTATTTTCTACTGCAGGGAATTGATCTTGTACTCAAGCTTTCTCATTGCTAGTTGACACGCTTGTTAACATAGTCTACCATTAACACGATGTTTAATATATTTCATTAACGGAACTTCTTGATGAAGGTACGTGTATCTGTTTGGTGCCTATCCCTTCTTTAAGATCGAATCGTAAGCATAGTCAGTGATCCCCTCTCCGTCCAGTCATCTAGCGTGCAATATAAACGGTTAATTTTTTCGTAAACATATCCGATACGTATTTAGTATCTGAAGTTTTCACGCTGGTCAAATTTAGCTTTATATAGGTGTACAGATAATGGTCTCTGATTATTATTATTCTGTCGTGCTGACATTCTCACGTATTTGTCCATTGGTTGTTATTCTGTTATGAAAACACAATCCTCAAACTTCTTGACCAATTGTATTTCTGATATAATCATTAATGATGAATTTACTCATTCATGTACGATAATGTCGATTTTGTTCACGCTATGATAAATTTTGTTAATGTGCACTACTGAATAGAATGAAATGAATGTGTGTGTTAACATCTCACGTCTGCCACTAATTGAAGTAATATATCTAGAATTGCTCTCTGAAAAACAAAAAGTAAACAATCATTCTGTAACTGGGAGACTTGAAGAAGCTAACACCTGTAAACGACTTAGTACTTGTGCTCTACCTCATTGCACAAGTTTGAACCTGTTGATGCACACGTGCAAAGCGTTTTTGAGTGCAGTGAAGGAGTGGACGGTATTCATGAGAGAAGGCCGTTTCGCTGAACAGTACATCAAGTTTTAAACAAATAAATAAACAAGTCCGTCCAGCTTGACTTGTCTTGACGCGTCGCGCACGCGCCAAATCCGTCTGCAAAATTTAGAAGTAATCCCGTTTGGCTAGGGTGCGCACGTGTATAAACGCGCATCAACGTTGTGATCATCACGCAATTTGACGATCACGACGTTAATGCGAGGATTTTTCGTTTCTACGTTAGGAATGCCTGCTCTCGCGCCTATGTTCTGAATTTAGGATTCTGGCGTTTGCGTTCTTTGAGATGATTTGAGATTAGCTTCTAAACAAGCAAAAGTAAAAAAAAGATGGGACGTCCCGAGTAGTGTCCTAATGTTTACTTGTGCACCGTTCTTTGAAAATTAGACGTCTTGCAATGTTTGAAACATTTCAGTATGTTTAATCTCTCATAACACAAAACCTCTCAAATGGGTACAGACCAAGACATTGGCGTACGCACGCGCACAGGTAGGGTTGCGCTACATGTGCTCTCGCAAGACGCTGCTGAAGGGAAAGAGGTACGAAGAGAGAAGTTCCTACCACAACTTTCTATGGTAAAATATAGACACGACACAGACTGATCCAACGCGGGAGCGCACCACGCTAGTTTTGGCTTGATGTGCAGTCTGTCTCAATCGGAATCAAGCGGATCCGTTGGTTTGTGGCATTGTGTGCGCTCGCAGAGCTAGGGGTCCGCGTTGCATATGCGCATCGTTGGAGAAAGAGAAGAGGTTGAAGAGCGAGCAGACAAGCACGCCGTAAACGTGACGCAAACTGGCTCCGCTATACCAATTTTGGCTTGATATATTAGGACAAACCTGACCACAGGGGCAGACTATATATTGAAAAGTTTATTTTCGAAGTCTTCCTTTATCAAAGAGCTTCAGCACAAAATGCACACAAAAACTAGATCTTTGGAAGTAAGTAATTTGGCATTCTTGGTTGCTTTGCAACATTTATTTTGGAATGGCGCAAGCAATATGCACACTGAATAAACAATTGTCGATAACAACCAATGCTCTTTATTTCCTAGTTAGAATACAATAATTTAGCTGGAATGAATGATGAGTATGTTCAATTCGTTCTCAATTTTTGTGTAGCCTTCACTGCTGTTGCTTTTCTAGCCACTGGTTGATAGAATTACTAATTCTTCTACTGTCTTCATTTTCCGATGGCTGAAAATCGAGGTGTGCGATTATTCAGAGTTATTGCAGGCGTACGTGGTTTACCTTTCTTGACATCATTGGATGAACTTGATATGACGGTACATTATTCCAACCGTTCCCGTTTACTTGCTGCGATGGGTAAGGATTTGGCATAGAAGTTGATGAATAATAGGAAGACTGTACGTAGTTGTTTGTTACTTGTGATATAGGTTGAATAGGTTGCATGGGCTGCATAGGTTGCATAGGCTGCACAGGCAGCGAAGGCTCTGGTATAGGCTGTATGGCAGGCGCAGGCTGTGGTGCAGAGGTAGGCTGAGGTACGTTGTTTCCGCCTGTTGAAAGTAATCATTGGTCTCGTGAAATTTAATACTACTGTCAAATGTGCCAGTTAATCTAGCTAAGCAAAGGGCTTGCGTTTCAAAATTCGTTGATGTACAATTAGGGAACGCATTAAGAAACTTTGAAATTGCTAATCGCGGAATTAATTTCAAAGATTTTGATCTCTAATCCCGCATAACTATTCTTCGCGATATTTGTCCAAGAAACAAATTGCTTGGACGGCTACCTTTTTGAAAAGTCAAGATTTATTTTGAAAACAGTCAAGAATTATTCGAAAAGCCGAAACCTTTATATTCCGCTGTTTCAATCGATACGTACCGTTTTCCGACTCAACGAGAAAAATCATATTTTTTAGATAAATTTTTAACGAACTAGAAGTGCGTTGCTGTTCTCTATGCGCAATGATTTTGGTCGCCCTGCCACGGCTAAATTGACGAGCTGTTAATTATTTTGGTTAAAACTTTGTACAATTCCTTTTTTTTTCATCTCTTTATGCCTTAACGTCGTCCTTGTGCAAATCTGGCCGCTATATAAAACAAGACTAAGCTTTAAGAGCACTAAATAAAGCAATACATTAGCTTAAATTCCTTGTTAGTCTTTTAGACACGAAATGTAATGCTGGACTTTGGCTGTTGACGGCAGAAATCTACTACTTATAATCTGCACAAAAAGTCATTTGCGAAAGAGTTTGTTGGCTTTTTTGGCCCAAATACCCTCTAGTGCAATAAATAGCCCTGTTCTATCTGAATAGATAGTTGATACTAGCGTATTCTGAAGAACTCTTACCTGCGGGACAGCAGTAGTACGGCCCAATATCGACACTGTTGGTCGCATAGCAATACGTCTGTGGAGGGCATCTCGGCCACGGATGCTTTGGATCACAGTCTAAGGGAAGCGACTGAACTCCTCCAGGACAGTAGCCAGTTGCTTGCTGGTATGTAAGTCTCACTAAATAGAAGATTGTTCTTATATTCAGCCCATTCCCAAAAAATTAGCTTTATAGTAAGGAAAGCCTCCTAACTTAGCTCGGCCTTTTGGCAAGGGACATATATATTTCAGCTCCAAACGCTGATTCTAAGTATGCTATACCTAGCTGTTTCACGCACAACTTGGAAGCGACTTATGGGCTTTTTCCTGCGCAAAATTGGCACACTAGGCAGGAAACGCCTATAAGTTGCTTTGGAATGGTGCGCGACAGCTAGGAATAGCATACTTGGAATCAGCTGCTTCAAAGTTGATTTAGGCCTGTATGCACTAACATTTTTGCGGCGAGGGGAGCGGCGTCCCCCGTTATGAAGGGACCGCGTGCGGACGCCGCTGCGGCTTTTTCATCATTGGGGACGCCGCTCCCCTCGCCGCAGGGATGTTAGTGCATGCGGCCCTTAGAATGTATGTATGTCCCTTGCCAAAAGGTCGAGCCAAGTTAGGTAGCTTTTCTTGTAAGTAAGATTTATAACAAAGAAGTAATGAGCAACAGGGGAGATGCTAAGGTTTGATTATGAAACTTTTGAACTCTTAGTCTCATAAAATTTCATTTTGAGTAGAACGCAAAGAATATAGAATATATCGTATTCACTGAGTTATGCGCTCCTAATATAATATATTAGCATATATTTACCGAACTGTCATCGTTTAGGATTTATCCTACGGTGAAAGAAATTGCAATAAATCGCGACTATGTAGTGCTTTATAACATGCTTCTGAAAGTTCTGTAATTCTCCGTAGATTCTGATGTGTTCAGCTTGCTCTATGGAATTCGTTGTTTGCAAACCAAAATATCACACATAATTCACATCAGAATCTTCCAAAGTTTTCTCGTTTTTAGATCGATTTTGTTTTTCGTAAGGGTAGGAGCAAATTGATTTACTGCAATATGTTATAAAACCTCTTTACCAGCTTCACATCTCCTCAAAATTCTGGAATAAAAAGGAGATGGTTAATTTACACGCTGTTGCATTCAAGCTATCAAACAAGATCAAAAGTCGCAATCAAAAGTGAGGACAATAGAATTATATAAAAATGATAAGTCTATTGATCGTCTTTCAATTTCTTTTCTTTTTTGACTATTTTTTAAATATTTCTAAAGCAATGTTTTCCTCACTTTTCCTCAAAAAATCATTGAGGGCAAAAGGCAATATTCTGAATTCTCAAGTTAGCAATACAAAGCCGTTTGTAAGGTGATAAGGTGAGTGAAACTATGGTTTTGTTTTAATTAATAATTACCAAGAGACAGAAAATGCCTGCGGTAGGATGTTAACAGCGCCCGAGTGACACGATGGTTTTGACCACCGTAGACGAACTAAGTTTGCGAGATTGGCTCATAAAAGCAACCTTGAGGTTGAAATATCCACTGAGAGTCAATTTGCATTTTCTTGGAGAGGTTGTGATTTCCATCTTCCAGATTATTTGTAACATATTTGTACAAACAAAGAATGCTAGTATAAGCGTTTTGTTGACGAATTATTTAGTTAAGATGCATATTATGCATGGGTATATACTGCGTGTCACAAAATATTCCAGAGTGAACAAAAACTCACCTGAGACACAAATGGCAAGAGCAAAGAGAAGGAATTGCATTTGAGATTGCTGCGTTTCGCTTGTGTCCTAGCCAGACGCCATTTAAATAGTACTGTTTTAAGAGAGGTGGAGCTTCAAGCACACAAATGAAAAAGTTTAGCTGGACAAACCTGGTCGGAAGCGGCGTCTGGCGCTATGCACCTGCTCTTGTTTAGCGAATTAAAAGAAATCAGCAATATTCATGGGGTTTCCTTGAACGGTTGAAGGGTCAATCAATCACAATAGTGATATCAATGTAAGTGATGAACTCTACCCTAGTAGCTTTGAAAAGATTTCCGTACGCTTGCTAAAGTGGTGAGCGATTTGAGCAGCAAACCAGCTTGTGTGGAAGCATTATTTCAGCAAAAAGCTTTTGTGCAAATCAAGTGCTCACTAAGATACATTCAATGAGAGCGTGCGCTTTTGTTTGTGCTCATTTTTTCGAAAACGGACTGTCCACTTCGTTCGCTGTTTGATTTTCAGTATTGTAACTGGTTTTGTGATAAAAATGTGCTTGGAAATTTGTTCTACAGTGACAAAACATATGTTAGCGCTAGAATACCGGAACGTTCAACAGCCAGTGCTTATCAAAAAGTTGTCCCACAAAAAAGATCAAAACGCACCAGCAAGCTGAGAAGTGATGTTACTGGTTCACTTCCAAACATTGATTTCAAATTCTGAAGAGAAGTTATGCGTGTTTGATGATGAGCTCACAACACCTATAGTCATAAATCCAAAAGCGACAAATCAGTAAGTGATAGCATAAGTGAATGGCCTCGCATTTCTATAGAAAGTACGCAAACAACATCTTCACGTTCTCATACTGAATTCAATAAACACAATTGACTAACAAGAAAAGGTATTCAGTATTTTGTTGTATACCTACAGCCCCATTTGTTGCATCATACGAATGGGGTTCAAAACACGCTCGGATGTATCTTGTATGTTTACAAAGCGTCTTGCTGAGAAAGATATGGGCTTCTCTTTTGTCCGATCTCGTATATATTGAGTTGCATAATATTGGTAATTCCTAGAAAGGAGTACGAAGGCCAAAGAAGACCATTTGATAAATATCATATGTTACATTTTGATGTCACGTGAAGTCTCTGAGTGTTCTTCAACAGAATGTTATCCGTAGGCCGTCATTTTCTGTTTGAAACACCTATTATAAGTGCAAAAACTAATAACTTCCTTCAGAACTTTTTTTTCGCAGATGTAGAAAACGTAATTGAGATTAACTTTTTGAGCTCTTTTCACTGGTGTGCACACTTTTCAAACTACCACATCGTTCTTTCCCTTTGCAGTAGTACTGTACAACTGCTTCCTTTTGTTTGCTTTCTCTCAAAGCTTTTCTTCGCTGGTCTCCGATACTGGATTTTCACGTCACCTATACGGTGAGATCAAATTTCGACAATCTTGAAATCTAGCTTCAAAAGCAAGAAAACCTCTTGTTGTGCAAAAAAACCCCCGCAAAATCCAACTTCCATAGAAACAGCCCAAGTATGCACAATTGGCAGATAGCGCTGTTCTTCTTCTTTCTTTCTCGAAGCTGCTTCGTAAAGCTAATTTTATTTGTAAACCTGTACATAATTTCTTCACAGTCTTGAGTTGTCTTCATTTCCAAGCCACATCAAATTTTGAGAAAGCATACAAGTAATGCAGAAGCCATGGGCATAGGAGGGCGCAGAAGAAAAGCTAGTACAGATTGAAAGGTTTCTACGATTATTAGTTTTTTGTGATAAGCGTGTTGTGCACTGATCGTATTGAAGCCAATCTACTCGATCTTCTGTAAACGAAAAGGAATCTGTGAGAACAAAAGTGGGAGCGTGAAGAATTTACTAACGACCTTGGTTGCGCATGGTCTAATAGCACATACTTAAAGTTCTCAGTCAGGGCGTATTTAGAAAGTCGACTTAACCGTTCTCCCAGCGCTCCTTACTCAGCCTTCGATATGGCTGCAGTAGACCGGGCCTACTGCAGCCATGTCGAAGGCTTAGACTGACCCAGGGCCCGGCACGCGTTGATTTGGAGCATTTTTGAAAACGAAATCCCGTTTGACTTCGCGAACATTTACGAAGTCCCTCTTGACGTAAAAATCAGTAGGAAACCTTTATTCAATCAAAATAACAACAAAAAAGCGAAAAAAGCGCATCTTGAGATACATAATATAGCAAAAAGCAAAAAGAAAACATTTCGAGCTAATTAAAACATCTGCCACTGGGTTTGATACCATTTTAGTGCTCAGAATGTCGAAAACCCCCTAGGCCAACCTGTGGACTCAACAATCCGGCGATGCATTTTTCGCCACATAGTTCAAAAGACACCGCATGTGATTGGAGCGCGATATCTATCAACGCGTAGGATTACACTACCTGGCACGAAAAAAGGGGTGAGGCAGTGGTTTGATTCGCTCTCTTTGCTATACGATATTTTTGACCTTTCTAATCGTCCAAATCAGAAAGGTCCAAAGCTTATGTGAACTCTCCGATTATGCTCCGAACCAACCTAGTTGGTTTGGTGTTGGTCTAGAAACCAACAAATTCGGGAACGGATATTAGGACACATAAGTTTTTGAAACTTTTTACATAACATAGTTTGAAGTAATATTGTATACATATAGCCCATATTCGGAGCCATGTGATTGTTTGTGCGCTGTAAACAAGCCATTTGTTTGTTTGAGTCTTGCGTTGCAAATTCGCGCAGTTGAACACGTTCAACTCGTAAAACCTTACATGTTCGTCGTTTTTTGGCGATTCCTCTAGACCTCATAAAAACGATATTCCCGTTGCCTCTAACTCCAAAAACGAAGTCCAGTTTGACACCATACCATCTGTGCCGGGCCGTGGACTGACCATCCACAGAGTGTCTTGAGCATACTCTGTCGTTTCGAAGAATTACTCGACAAAAGCAACATTTCGTCAGGGGGTCCGCTGCTAGGTCTTTGGGTGCAGAATACGTTGCGATCGATGGGCCGGCCACATCATGAGAAAAACAAACGATAATGGACATTTCGTATATTGGAGAAGGATGACATTGTTGAGATGGGCAGACAATGTTCCTGGAAAGTGAGGACCAATTAAAAAATCAGTCGCCTACAGTTCTTCTCAACTAAAATTCGTGGCACAGACCAACGAGAAGCAAGAAATGTGGACGAGTGAGGGAGGACCGGGACAAATGGACACATTTGCGGTATTACACAGCTTGGAGACCAGTCACTGGCCTTTAGAAGTAACTCCAGAATTTCCAAATGAGGTAAGAGCACGGGATTTTCTTCAAATTTTTACCAGACATCCTGTCCCCACTCTTGCACTCTAACTTTGTTGTGAGATACTGCAAAGCAAAACGATTTCTAGTTTCATGAAGGGCAAGCCAGGAAACCACTTAGAGCATATTTCAACCAATCAGATTTCAAATTTTTATTGAACTTCCGAGGACGGCAGCATGCAACAAAAGGCAACCACATAACTCGATTGTGCTAAACTTGCTTTGAAAATAGTTTTCTGGCTTGCTGATCACGAAAATCACAACAGCCTAGCAACCAATGACTTACTGCACGATCATTGTTAATTCGTCGATTTATCCACTCAACGAACTTCTGTAGGTAATCTTTGAGATTCATATCGCCGATGCTTAACAAAGCCTCTATACTACAACAAGCAGAAGCTACATCTTCACGAGAACCCGTCGTTACGGAAAATTTAAGAGTTTTAATGGAAGTGTAGCTTGTGCATGTAATTGACCAGGCTAATTGCAGTGACCGTTTTTGATCTGCTTCCTATAATGGATTGTAACACTACGATAAAAAAATAACTAATGTACAGGGTGCGGCAAAAGTCTGGGAGCCTAGTACTTTTTCGTACAAAACGAGAAGGGAATTACCTAGAAACGGAAAATTTGGAGCACACATAATTCGAAACCATTGCAGATACAGCCCAATTCTTGAATTGCGAAACTGCCTCTTTTGGCTTCCACGCAGCCCTACAAAATCTTGGCAAGTCCACCTGTCATGGCACGCAGGTAGTCGTAATGGAATTCGCCCACGCTTTCACAATAACTGCTTCTTTTACCTTGGCAAATGCGCAGCATGATAGAGCAAACTTTTGTCTACAACATACTTCCAAAAGAATTTTTTGCATTGCTTAGGGATAACAATATTGGATTCTCAATTAGAAGCACGTGTGCGTCGCATACCGAAATTTTGGCTACAATTGCGCGAATAAAAACTTAAAAATATCGTTTAAAAGTATAAAAAGTGTTCCCATGGCCGAATTTCAATAGATTCTAATTTAGAAGACGTATACAATAAATACAGCCTTGGTTCCAGTGCCTGTTGAGCATTCTATAGCTTTTAAATTTGTTCTGAAGATGGATTTCCACTGGCACCTAGGTAACATTCGCAAACTTTTATTTTCCGTTCATGCAGAAACAGCTCCTGGCAAAAGCAAAACTAGGATACAATAGCGCAAAGCCTCTTCTATGTTGTGTGCGGCGAAGTTTTGTGAAATGTTAATAGCATCTCTAGTTACAGCAAAAATTGTAAATACCAAAAATTTTGGTTTTTTCGCTTTGCAAAAGTACTAGTTTGGTAATTTCCATTCTTACAAAAACATAGCAGCCATTTCCAGCCAAATAAAGTGTCTTCTGTAGAGGATGACCGCAGCATCATGTGGCATAAAATTAAATTCAAAACCATCAGTATCTTTGTAATTGCAGTACTGCAAAGTTAGGCTCCCAGACTTTTGCCGCACCCTGTATTTTGTAATCTTCGCTATCCACCAGTCGTTCTCTTGTTTCAAAAAAGGGCTCTAAATTAGTTAACCTTAGAAGAACTTCTGAACAAAATGAAAAGCGCTTGTTGGATCCCTCTGTGTGCAACTGATGCTTATCAGAATATCCACACCGCGTTAGGGTAGGAAAAGAAGTCTGCACAGAAAAGTAACTCTAGTGTATGAAATCAAAATAGTTGCTATAAATTCAAAAAAATCAACCTAAAGTACTGTTCTACTTCCGCCCAAAATTTTGCGAGCAGTTTCATTCTCAATATATTATATCCTTATATATAAACTGGAAACATCCAGCGCGACACGAAAACTACACATCCTCTCTTGCCCTGACGCCCCCTTTCAGCGTTGCGGAGGGTGAGTTGTTGATGTGAGCGCGCGAGAGTACCGGGCATAAGTTTTCAAAAAGCACTACGGTTGAGTGCATTTTTTATATACAGTGAGTGTCTGTGAAGTCTAACTTGTATTTTCGGCCTTTTCGGTTCTTTTTCTTGCGCAAAAAGACTCCTGATAAAAACTCGATCGATAAGTCGCCCATATTATAAGTCTAAGTAGATGTCACCCCACAGATCTATACACTTTTGGGACGCTATTTATCAATCCACAACTCTCAAAGGTGGGAGGGGGAAGGGGAGGGGATAACCTTCTCAAATTCTACAAATTTCTTCACAACCGTCATAGGAGTACGCTTCTAGGTTCACAAATCTCTTGACGTCACCACTAAGCCGTTTGCTTATCGTAAATTGTAACATGAATAAGTGTACATTTTCAAAGGCAGCAGCTCGCCAAAACCTAACATCCCGGAACTCGCCAAAATTTTGACATGGAAGGTTGCTTGCACCCCAAACATGGGAACAGAGCAGGTCCGAGCGCACAGCATGCTGCCCTTGCCCGGAATCCGTTACGCGCAAGCCATCCTAATACGCACGGAGGAGCTTGCAATTCCCTCTGACCCTTCAGAAAAGGCATGCCGAATGTTATAACTGCGAGAGTCCCGCAACGATTCTGCCTCTCCAGCCATGGCGGGAGGCGTGTGCAGTGTGCTCCACTCGTCCAAAATCAAAACGGGAGGCCTTGAGAAATGGTGTTTTTGCCATTCTCGCGCTCATCGAGGTGGATTTTCGGAATCAGCGCCTCGAATTACCCCAGGTAAGCAAAAAAAACTTTAAGTCGAGAATCTGCCGAGCGCTGCCTCAATACTTACATGCAATAGGCAGTCATCTTGTGGACATTGATTATTTGGATAGTATTCGAAAATCGATTGATATTCAAAAATCGAATAATCTTCGAAAACCGAATAATATTCGAAGTTCGAATATCGAACAATGATATGTTCAATATTCTATGATATTCGAAAGCCGAATACTAGAAATTTTGAAATTTAGAGTAATATTCAATTCGGTTATTCTAGAAAAATTCCAGGTTTTCCTAAGCACAGTGTACACAGATCAAAGTGCTATGCTTTGATAAAAAATTAACTAATCACGATAGTTGTTTTCGCATTTCAAAATGTTTATAATAAACTTATGATACTTCGTTCCTTGGCGGAACCTGCATTAATTTCCGTATGATCTAAAATTACAGTTTTTTCCGCGTCATAAGATATCCTTTCATTTGGATTATAATGAAGTTTAACGCTTGAGCTTTTCGGACTTTGATTTTGACCGTTACAAGCATTATAAAATGATTTTACAATAACCGTGGAGCTTTTTTCCGATACTGAAAGCCTATGGATTTTTCGTGCATTCATTATGCGACTTATTAGTACGCACTGCGGATGAAGGATGAGAATGTGGCCTGGTCTTTCATCATTAGTCATTATCATTCATTCACTATCTCATTCAATTAAAAACACTACATCAATATTGTAAATGGTGTTGAAGCAATAGACGATCACTTGCCCAAAATTTTTGCTTTTTTTGCTCCCAGTACGACAGAACGTAAAGAAAGTATCTAATAGAAATTTTTAGTCAGGTTTGATTAAAAAAAAACGTGACCAAAAAACTGGAATAACGGAGTTTTTCAAGTCTCATTCAACAGGATGAATATGCGAATTCATGCCTAGACCGCCAAAGTAAAATGCGAATCCTTGTGGGCCTCACAATCTCGACTGTGGCGCTGCGCAATCAGGGGGAGGAAAAGGGGAAAAGGCTAAGGCTACGACTGCCTCGCCTTTATGTTTCCTTACAGTCCTTCGTTTCCCTTTTCACCTTATGCCCTCAACACCTAACTGGTAATGAGGAAAAGGCCCATTCTCGCATAGGACATCGTAGACTTTCATAGCCAGGCTAAATCCATCTACTCTGTTTTTCATTGATTGTAATTTAGGAATTACCGTCGTTTTATTAGAAGATTGAGCATTGCTGTTCGAGGCTGAGGCGCGAGCGTCGTGTGTTTGACCGATGAATCTGGGTGGAGCCTCAAGGATTAATCCAATAGCCGTATCAGTTAGCATTGTGCACTCGCTATGTTCCAGCAGGCCGCTTTGAATCAAACAAATTCAGTTGTCAACGTTAGTGCTATAACTTTTTTCCGGAGGAGATTTTGTCAAAAAAATTTTACAGGATGTGATGAACAACAACAATAACACCTATCTCATCGATTACTTGTCCTATCCTTTGGAGTTTGTTCTTCACTTTGTTGGCCTCATTATAACTATTTTTCTTGTAAGCATTGCTAATCGTCTCAAAGAATTTCATCTAAACTTGAGGCCAGTGAAGTTCTCTTCTTCTGCTTTGATTCGATGCTACTTGCTTTTTTCAGGTTTTTACTTTCTATAGCTTGTGTCCTCTTTCTTGTTACAGTTATTACCAGACTAATGTGGTTAGTCAGCAAATTTACAGGTACAGGCTAGTTCGAAAAGCGCATAAATTCTCATCTTACTAAAACTGTCAACCCATTATTTTTGCGAGAATCTTCAAAAGCAGTTACTCTGTAGTCATTGATTCAGGTTGCCCGGAGAATGATGCAGGTTTCCGTTTTCTTTTTAGTGCATTTTTTGCCGCCCCATTGCATGCTGTCTCTAAAAGCACTATTTATGCTTCTTAAATATGCGCTGACATCTGCCTATTAGCCCTATTTATCAGGTTTCTGAAGCATCCATAGAAAAGTCTCAATTGAAGAAATTTTTCTTGATCCACTACTTTGACGTGAACTAATTCGGCAAGAAATGTATTTCAATAACGTATTTAACGTAAGATGGTGAAAAGTCCTACAAAATGCACAAGAGGCAATGTGGTGGTTTATGAAACTTTCCTAAATGAAACAGTTGTCAAAGTCTTTCTGTTCTTCAAGACTAGGACCACAATTGTCAGGCTGCTCAAACAAAGATTTCCCAGTCTTCACTACTGATGAATGAAGTTCAGAATTTTTGACGGTCAGGGCCTTTCGAAAAAAACGTAAAACGATCTTTGAATCTACAATTATTTTTTGTTTGACAAGAAAATCCTGAGAAGTGTCTGGATAGCAAACTGTTTAGTATTGAACATGGCTAGAAGGGCTAAATCTTTCCCGATAGACACTTTTTCTGGTAGGAATCACTGCCAAAGAGGGCGTTGGTTTGAAAATTTCTTTGTTTTCCAATCACTCTAAGTCGCATTTTGGAACTATTGCAACAAATGAATAGGCATAAGATAGATGAGAGCTTTCAATCAAAGTATTCTTATCCCATCTCAAAATCTGATTTTTCAACGGTTTATGACATTTCAACTCAAAACGTTGCAAAACCTGCAATGAATTCCGGACAACCAAATATTTTGTAGTTCATCAAGAGAAAAAATCACCTTAACAGGGTTCTAAAAATGGAATCAAATTACTATTGTCGCTTGGCTATTATATGTTTGACTTAAGGTCTATTGGTAATACTGTATCCCTTTCTGACGTTGATGGTTACAATCCACGACGATGCGTTTATGGCATTTACAGTCACTCTGTTGCTTGCGACTTTTGAGCGTCTTTTAGCTACTTGTTCGATCTCCACCTACGAACGACGGTTTCAGTCAAAGCCTTACTTATACATTGTCGCGAGCTTATTGGTATGAAAAGCTGCTCAGCTTAAGGCTTTTATACATTCTTTGTTTTAGATAGGGACAGTGATATGCATAGAGGTATTTGTTGAGGGAGGTAAGCAGCTTTTGTTCAAACCACCATGTTGCATAGCGTATTTATCTTTGTCTGTAGGTCTGAGGAAGCATTCTACTACAGTATTCATCCCGATAATGATCTGCATGAGTGTTACTTCCTTATTGGTATGTTTACTTGCACTTCGATATTCATTTGTTGGTAATAGCTATGACTACCAAAACATGTTTTCAATTACGCAATGCAGAGTTGCTCTCAATTATTTAGCCTCAGTATAAGTGCATGTTTTGTGAATCATAAAAAAGTCACAAACGCAAGTGCCTGTGCAATCACCTCTTCATGTAAATTCCAAGGGGCTGCTTTAGGTAAACCTCTGCTCATACTATCTCAACAGACGCTTCCTCGGACTGAGCATTTGCGCTGCACTTTCACATAAATATCAGCGGAGAGAAAATTTGTCTGCCCTGGCTCTGCTGGTCCCCATAACCACATTGTGGTCGATGGTCAACATTGTGCAGATAATATGTCTGGTAAGTACCGACCATATTGCATCTTTGAATAGTATTGAAGATCAATAAGATGACATCCAATCCATTTGGAGGTCTCCCAAATTTTGGCAATTAGTGGCAGAGTGCCCATGTTGGGCAGAGGAGGATGTTATACTCGGACTTCTTCTCGCTAAGTATCTAAATAAGCAGTAAAAAACATGCACGACTTTTAACTAAAACGGCTATAAACAAATGGGCTTTATAATGCTGGCACGCGTGCTTTCAGGAAAGAATCTATTGTTCCCTTCTTCCGGAAAGTTTCACAGTATTTTAGTTCTGCTCAGCAATGAGCCTTTGTATTCCATATTAGACGTGCTCTCGGGTTGGGTCAGACTGCGCGGAGTGGCGGATGCGACGTACCTTTGAATCAACGGGATTGGCAAGGGGGGGGGGTGCTTCGAGGCTTACGCAGGGCTAGAAAATGATCGAGAGCACGCTCGCGAGAGAGACGCAGAGTGCGTCGCGGGTGCGAGCGGCCTTCTTTCAGCCGTCAGTCCCACTGAATCAAAGGGTACGCAGCGTACGCACACATCGATAAGATATGGAGCGCACATTGCGTAGTCGCGTACGCATTTGGCTCAACCCTCTTTGAGACCTGCCATACTATTCCAGGAAATAATTCCTGTGATTCCTATAGCTCCTGCAATTTCTTCATTTCTCCATTTTCAATGTGCCGCATTACAGAGCGCTTTGCGAAGTTCAGTATACATTGTTTTTTTGCAGTGTACATTGTAGTGGGACCCGCAGGAATCACAATAATTGCAGGAATCAGGAATCACAGGAATAGTATGGCCGGTCCCTTTCAAAATGAAACGCTTTAAAAATCAAAGTTGTTTATAGAGCATCATGTACTCCGATAAGATGCGTGAACCGGGACACGAAGCTTTCATAAAACTGGCTGCTCACATGTTTACGCAGGTGAGTCCGCCCCAAGAAAAAAGACTATGATTGTGCTCAAATTAGTTTCAAGATATCCATGTTTGTCGATTAGGAGTAGACTCGTAGAGCTGCAAGAGATTGGCATAGAATATTTTTTCTAAAATTGTGCTTACAGGGAGTCGCAAGTACGTTTAGATGACCTTTCTTAACTCTCTTGCCCCACTGCATCCCCGATTTTCGGGTACCATCCTGGGAGTTGACCTCAATTTAGTTGGATTTACAGTTTGGAGCAAATCACTAATGGCTCCCCACTGCTGTATCCGGTAGAAACTTTCACAAGATTTTGCCAATACGTACAGGAAGCGGAAACCTCACGTCGGGAAACCTACCACTACGTACAGGAAGGTAATAAAAGAGCCCCAAGAGCATAAGAGCATTATTTCCGTGGTTAGCATGTCAAATATCCCTGTGGGCCAAGCTTCAGCAATCCGTGAGGTTTTCAAATATTAGACCAACCAAGTCATTGTCATTTTTGAACATGTTAACTTTGTTCCAAAGGTGAGTTAGCTATTCTTTTTGCACTCAATACAAAGTACTAGTTCCTAGTTCTTTGCTCAAATCAGGAATCCCACTTCAGATAAACCTTAAATCAAGGAATTAAGAGCAAGCCAAATCTAGTTTGTTCCAATTTTCGACTTCATTATCTCAGACTAGAGAAGACCAATCATCAAATCACTTTTGTGAACGAGATTTAGGCTACCGAACATGTCCATTTTTGTCGCCTTCCCTCACAATATACATACTAGGGTACACTTAGCATGTTACCGTAACCCAATATTTTCGCAGTATTTTCCATTTGCATAGGTAAGGAGAAACGACTACATGTTTCCATATAAGAAACGATTTCAAATGAATCCTTGCTTTGTAAAGAAGAAGGTTAAACGATAACAACATCTAGAAAGCCGATATTCAAACGGTTTGAAGGTAAGCCAACGAGGAGGAGTGGCACAACCCCTAAAATTGTGTAGCAGCCACAGCTTTTCTGGGGTCGCCACATCCCATTAACTTCCGGCGGTTGTGTGCCATCCTCTTGCTCGACCCTGGTTACATTTCACGACGATGCGCTCATGGTATTCAAGGTCACCCTTTTGTCTGGTTCTAAACTAGAATTTGCATTTTATCTCATTGCTTGTTTATTAGTTATAACAAGCGCAAGTGGCCACTGTTTAACCGTTTGAAAAGCCACAAACAGCTATAGTCAGCCTCGTGAAAACTTGGTAAAATGGCTAGATTGTTGAATTTTTTGAGTAATAAATGTCAGTTCACAATGGCGGTGTATGCTGAAAGTTCTTTTTGTAATTTCACGATAACAAGCAATTTGTGATTTGCTCCATACTGCTGAATTTATTTAAAGCCAGTTCTACAGAATGGTACGCAAAACTTGCGGAGGACATTGAAGAGATATTAGGTCGATGCAAAAGTTCTGTGGCATTATATTCAAAAAACCGTAACTTCTTGCTCTCTCAACGGATTCGCGCACTCTTAAATCTTAATAGAGGAAACTCTTTTTTCTGTGACTTATCTTTGCTGCTCTTCAATAAAGGGGTAGCTTTTGAGATGGAAGCAGGAAAATAGAATACTTCAACGGTCATTTTTAAGTTAGGCTACTAAACTGAAACTTGATCTACAGTTTCCAACATTGCAGAGTTTGTGTCAAATAAGCATTTCCGTGAAGAATTATGATTTTCGAAAAAAATGCCAAAAATCAAACTCTCTGTTTTGTATTGCTAACCCAAAAATCATGACTCTTACAGATAATTTTGGTCACCCGCATGAGTCCCGAAATTATAACGTTTGAAGAGGAAGTTTGATAGTCATTTTTATGCAAGACTTTGCTGACTGATGCGCTAGCTAAGAGGCAAAAGAAATCTGTCAAAGCTTCACATAAGATCTTTTCACTAGAATACTCTCTTGAATCATTTGCCACTTTTCCAAATTTAAACAAAATTAGCCACACATTTCTAGCTCTTATACAATCAAGAAGACATGGTACAATCATCTGCATCAAATTAAGTATATTACCACGCGCATTAACGTTTTATCGCGCTCACGGAGTTCGCATTTGATCAAGAATATTAGTTCTGCATTGAACGTCTCTTAACTTTAACGACAACGTGCGTTTTTAGTTGTCTGCCTCTTGGGACAACGCCTTCAACTAATAACTGATAAACCAACCTGCATCATAGAGCTACTGTAGGATACTATAGTTACGTCAAGGACCATTTCTAACTTGCTTACTGCTCATCCCGTGGATTAATGCATGGTGCGCACGACAACGTTACATTTTTTGCGAGCCCACGTTGATGGCCTTACCTATGACTTGCATATGAAAACGTTGCTTCGATGTGCAGTTTACAGTATTTTAAGCAAGCTTACTTTTCAGGTCTCAGCTCTTTTTTCGCTTGTTGCACCAATCATTCTCATATATCGTCACCCACGATTTCGATACAAAAGCGAACTGATTCTTTGCAAACGCGATCGGAGGACTCTGCCACGGCTTTCGCCGAAGAGAGAAACTGAGGCGTACTTCCTCGCCTTAACAAATTCATTAAATCCCAATATTATGGGGAGAAATCGTAGAAATGTCTAAGTCTTATCAATTCACTTATTCTTGACAGCACTGTGCAATTAAAGATGTAAACACAGACATTTTGCTTGCTGTCAATAAAGATTAACCTCAAGGCGTATTCTTTGTGTTACACAGATGTCAAAATTAATCCTGCTTTTACTTTGCGATTTTGCTCTTACCTCACTGTTAGCGATAAATTGAAAAAGCCACATTTTACTGTTTGCACGCTCCACGGTAACTTTAAGTTACGGATAGAAGGCTAATGCAATATCTTATTGTTAGAATACTAAGGTGTTATTAGCACGATGCAAGATAATGGAACATGCGCTTACACTCTTGCCTATGCACACTCAGCCTCTACTTAAGTTCTGAGTAATATGGTAGATGTAGAGCAGAGCTTGAGTTTGGTCTTATAAAAAGCACTCTCACAAATAATTCATTGATTAATTGCTGAAGAAGGTTGGTAATGAGTTTGCTCTTATAAACAAGCACTCTCACAAATAATTCATTGATCAATTGCTGAAGAAGGTTGGCAAAAGGCACTATCTTGGCTGTCATGTAGCCGAAATGTTGCATTACTGAACATTATTGATTTGGTGTTTTATAGAACCTAGAAGTACCGCAAAATTTCAGGAAAGTGCTTATGAAAGGGCTGAAAGGGTTGAAAGGGCTTATGTAAAGGCTGGGGGTGCTTATCTTTATATAGGTCATTTCAAAATTTCGTTCGCATTGTTTTTCAAAAAATCGTAACTCTCTGCTATCTGCCTGGATTTGCCTGGGATTATTTTTTCTAAAATGAAAAGATTATGTAGTTTCTAACTGTTACTTGAATTCGTTCTGCTAAGCACAAGTTGCACGGGCAAAAATGCAAACAATGACTACTCAAACTTTGGTAATTTCAAAAAAGCTCACTAAAAATCTTAAAACGTTATAAAAAATACCAAAACAAACGAACACATCTTTTATGATCTCGTATTTCTAACTAGGCAAACTCCTTGCTGAACGAATGTTCCTAAAAAAGGTAAGGATTTTTTAGGGATTTGCTATCCGTTTTCACGAAAATCAAAATTGCTCTCGATTAGCACGAAACTCCCTTAGCTAGAAAGAGGTTATAAAGCCCTCATCTATAGCTGTTACGTTTTCCGCTATGGCGTTTGCAGGTTTTTTCAGCGTGCTCAAAAACTGCAAAATTGAAGCAATTCTCTTCAAATGCTTCTAACTCGTGAACTATTGCGTAATAATCCATGAAAAGGTGCCACGGTAATATGCAAAAATTATTCTTTCAAACAAAAATAGTTTCAGAATTTTTTGTGACCCTGCTTAAAAAATGCCAGTTCTGAGTGATTGCCTTCAATTGCTTCTAATTCTCAAAATCTCTCATATTAACTCACGGCAGAAGCAGTGCTGTAAAAGGCATAGTTTTTTTTCCTTCAAGTAATTATAATTTCGAGAAAATCCATCAAGAAGGAAAAAAATTATGATTTTTTGAAAAACTGGCGAACGAACTTTTGAAATGACCTAGTATTAATCTTCATCTCGTACACAATATGCGCCATAAAAAACTGACAAGCTGGTAACTAGATGAACCAACTACCGTACTTCGTCAAACTGGGAAATTGGCTCCGAAAGCTTTTTCTACATGAAAAACAACTGACCCAATGACGGAAGACTAAAACAAGGGCCTTGAGAGATTTGAGCAAATGATATGCTACCAAAGATCAGACAATTCAATGGTCGAATTGCTTTCGCTAGGTATTTGCCAATTTAACGATCTTTCGATACACTTGTCAGCTCAAGATAATATTCAAGTGTCAAGTAGAACAAGGAATTGAGTTTTCGATAAGAAGAAAAAACTACCGATAAACCGATAGCCTCGAGATAAAGCGTGATAGAGCTGCTCGATCGGTAGATCAAGAGAAGAGTTTCGATGAAAAGAAAACGATCTCAGTCTTAGCAGATGATAAGTACTGAACCAGCTAGCAGGCTAGAAACAGTGAGAAGACTGTCATCTCTTACCGACACGCGACGAAACAGCACTATGTACATAAGGTCAAACCTATGAACAAGATTCGATGCGATACCATTGATCTGACAAGGAGAGGATACTTAGTCGAAAGCACCAATTCAAATGAGACATATATCATCTTAAAGCGCTTGAAACGCTGATTCCAAATCTGCAGTATCTAGCTGCGGAGCGGTTTTGTAGAGGAAGTTATGAGCGGTGTTTCTCTCTAGGGTCGAGGCCAGGCACCCTCCACCATGTCTCCCTACCTATAAGCACTGTAGAGGACTAGCAACTGGTGGCAACTGGCCTGGTAAGTAACTTGAATGAAGATTACAGTAAGGACCATAATACTCGTTTTACTTTGGCTTTTTAACACTTCTATAGCATCAATATTATCAAAAATTTCAAGCTTCAGAGCTTTGAAGCATTTAGAAGCTCAATTTTGCAAAAACTGCGATAAAGTTGCATGCGAAGGGGATTAAAACCTTGACACTCTCCTTATCAAGCAAATTACTTACCACTAGGCCAGTTGCCACCAGTTGGTACTCCTCTACAGTGCTTATAGTAGGGGGAGACATAATGGAGGACGCCTCGACCCCAGAGGGAAACACCCCTCATAACTCCCTCTACAAAACCGTTCCGCAGCTAGAAACTGCAGATTTGGAATCAGCGTTTCAAGCGCTTTAAGATGATATATGTCTCATCTTAATTGGCGCTTTCGACTAAGTATCCTCTCCTTGTGAGATACAAAAGCTGATAACAGAAATATTAGGTTGGCACGAAAGTTCTTGCGTAATTCAAACAAAATTCAATAACTTTTCAAAGACTAAACCTAAATTCACAATCTTGTATGCTAAAAATATTAGAAGTCTCACGCTCGATGATGGAAGTTCAAGCACAACATTCCATGAGCCAGCCGTCGAGAACGAAGCTCTCAAATATGAAGCTTCAAATATTGCGATTTTGAGTTTGATGGCAGAAAATCGCAGAGGGCCGCTACTAGCCGGAAAAAAACTGTAGAATTTACTTACACAGCAGAATTCCACAGTCATTTTAGAAGGCTTTGATCTCGCATGGAAATGCGAAAACAAAAAATTTCTGAAATTTCTCATTTCACGGGACAACTCCCCTTATCGCTCTAATTTTTCCACAGAAACACAGTTTGCAACCAGAAATTAGACATAGTGCCTATTTAGAGCCTTGCGACGTTGTCGCGATTGTAAAAAAGTATTTCGCCGGAAAACTGGACATGAGGGGATTTTTCCGCAAAATGACATATTTCACGAATTTTTTGTTTTTGCTTCACCGTGCAAGATCAAAGACTTTCAAAGTAATATATGGACTTTTGTTGTGTAAGTAAATTCTACAGATTTTTTTTCGGCTAGCTAGCGGCACTCTGCGATTTTCTGGCACTAAACTCAAAATCGCAAAATTTGAAGCCCCATATTCGAGAGTTTCTTTCTTGATGTCCAGCTCACGGAATCTTATGCTTGAACATCCATCATGGGGCGTGAGATTTCTAATATTTTTGGCATACAAGATTGTGAACTTAGGTTTACTCTTTTAAAAGTTATTGAATTTTGTTTGAATCACGCAAGAGCTTTCGTGCCAACCTAATAAAAAGAAAAGAAATAAATCAATGAATATCATTTCAACCAAATATCCATGAAAATATCGGAGACTTTGATCCAAATTGGATTTACTAGCAGAAAAGAACAACATAGCGTAGATTTCATTTACAATCTGTGAAACAAGATTTCGCAGCCCCTTTCAATTTTGCTGTTTTTTGGCCGACGCAATTATGGTATCATATGTCTAAATCATCTAGCACAGCGATTAAACAAACACCTGAAGAGCCAGCATAAAACACGTATCTGACATAGGGTAGTGCAGAATAACTTCTACATATTCCTTGCCAGCAGCTAGTTGGTCTGAAGGCCCAAACCTCCTGGCTTTTTATTCAATTCCTCCGCGATTATTCGTACGCAAAATAAAAGATCAGCCTTGACCTTTTTCCTACTCAGAGTCCACAATCTTGTTAGTCTAAGTCGCTCTTTATAATTTGGAGAAGTGTTACATATATTCCAAATTACTTGAAAATGATCATTCGTGGATGAACACGTTGAACTTTCTGAAGTTTCAAAATTGGCTTTTTGAATGTCGTACTCCGAACTTGAAAACAGTACTAAAGATGTGGGAGCACGTAATTTTGTACAGTCTTATCAACATTGTTTGATTGGAGAACGGATATCTCGAAAGATTGCGAAAAGAATCGAATAAGCTTTCTTCACAATATAATCAATATGTTCACTGAAAGTCAATCGGGGATCAACATGAATCCCGAAACATTTTACCAAGGAAAGATGACTGTGTCGATGAAGTTTCAAAGCTGATTTCATCGTTGAAATAGACTGAGTGCTTATCTACAAAACTTAGAAAAATCACAGCCTTACTTCCAGTATCTGTGCTTCCAAAGATTTTATTCTCTTCAAGAAACCAACACTGACACTAAGATAGATTCGCAGAAATTTTTCTTCAGGTAGTAACTATTTGCAAACGCGTCTCGTTATAGTTTGTGGTATAAAGCTTCCTCTAGAAAATGAAGATAGAGATTTGAATTATATAGATTTTTCAAAGGCATGGTAGAACATCTCATTAATGTGCACTAAGTGGAGTTTGCTTGCTTACGCTACACTGTCAAGACACTATCTCTTCTCCTTCTTTCTGACCCTTTTTTCGATTTCACGGGTGTCGCAATATCCTCTTGTGATTAATACTTCTGCCTTGAGGTCTTTATCGGATCTATGACACTATTTTATAGAACTTCTCAACTTGGATTTACAGTATAGAGAACGAAGCGACCACTTTTAATGGTTGCAGAACACTAGAAATTTTGAAAATTGTTTTAGCCATTCCCTTGAAAGCTACATTTTTGTCTTACAAAAAAAGCCGCGTAAAATATTTACACTAGGCTAGCCAAAGTCGCTTTCTGCATATGAGATTTGCACTAATTTGCTTCGTTCATAAGTTATACCAAGTATGTCGAAACAGTTGTTTTCTTTGGGTTGCTTTGAAATGTGATTACACCGTATAAGCAGCTTTACAAATTCAAAGCAAAAAAGTAGTGAATTTGACTTGCGTGGAAATCTGTTGCACAACTTTTGAATTCTTCAAATTTCGAAACTCAGCTAATTAATGGCGCAAAATGCTGAATGTTTGTACGGTAATCCTGAAGTGATTAAGGGTGCCTTCATACCGCGCCTGCAGCAGCCGTCAGCAGCCCGTAGCAGCCGCCAGCAGCCCGTAGCAGAGCATAGCAGCCCGTAGCCGCCGCTGGCCGCTTTCGTTATAAAAGCAAAATTATCATAATCTTACAACTTTGAGTGCTCTTGTCTAAGTTTTTCATCTTCTACCCTTTTTTTATTTGTCGCCAGTACGCAGTTGATCTCATATGTATCATGTATGTGTCCATTGTTGTCATTACCTTCTCGCCGCATGGTCATCCTGTCGAACCATAATTCGCAGAAAATTCCTTTCGGTGTAATTCGCTCTGAGTTTGGATGCGTCCGTTTCCTGCTGGTTGCAATTTGTTTTTTGAGTATGCTTTTGCTTCAATTTTTTCTTGGCTATCGGTGCATATCTAACTTGCATTCTACTATTTCGCAAGTTCGCCGGGATTTATTTGCGGGTTGAGTTCTTCTGGCTTTGATAATCGCTCACATCTTTTTGAATAAGACAGAATGCAAAAGAATGTGAGCGCAATAGGATACAATGTGCGGAATAGAATAATGAACACAAATGTATTATGGGGGAGTTGAACTGCATATTAGAGGTCATAAGAGGAAATAAGCGTAGAAGATGAAAAGGTAGGCAGGAGCACTTAAAGTAGTAAGATTTTGACGATTTTGCTTATAACAAAAGCGGCCGGCGGCGGCTATGGGCTGCTACGGGCTGCTGGCGGCTGCTGCGGGCTGCTGGCGGTTGCTATGGGCTGCTAGCGACGGCTGCTGGCGCGGTATGAAGGCACCCTAAGAGCGATCACCAATTTTTGTGCTGAAAATCAATTTTTGAACCAGCACTACAAAATGCTGCCCATAAGCCGCGCTATAAAGCTCAATCCAAGAGGGTCGTTGCAAATGAACAGTGTACCTAGGACATCCTATTACTCCTCCTTCCATCCTAATATATTACGCTAATCGGATGTATGCAAGACCACATATTGAGGGTTAATTGTTTATTATCAAAGCAAAAGTCTAAGCAATGAAAGTATGTTTATAAGAATGAGCATAAAGCATAGACAGTATCGAAACGAGAATGTAAAAGAGTAATCAGATAAGATAGATACTTGATCTCACTTATGCTAGGGCCTTATAAGAACATAACGACAACAAATTCAAAAAAGAACAAACATATTAGGTCGTTTCGGTACTGATTTCGTATTTTCAAACGAGCATAACATCTCGCAGAATAGAGGTCCTCGGAAGATTTTCGGTGCACAAGATGCAACCATTCATTCCCTTTCAAGCGTGAGCTTCCCTATTCCAATTTAACCAACGAGCTCTTAGAAAATGACCAGGAACTACTACACATGGTTTCTGCCAATGTCAGGTTTCTTTTTTTGAATTTTATATCCGTCCAATTGAGCATTACAAGCAACCGATCGACAGAATGAATTCTGCTGGATGCAAAGCAATTTCTTTCTCTTTTCAACTCGCTAGAATTTTTGATAATTTTCATTGACACCATCGACTTTTACAGGTCTGTCTCGGACACAAACTCATCAAACACCAATATTTCGTCATTCGAACCTTTCAAATAGTGTTCATGATTTCACACTGATTTACAAAGCGAGCTTTTTTGGGTACGTTAGCGATGCGTCTGGAGATATAAAATACGATACCTTCACGAACTGGAAACATAAGAGATCTATCAGAGAGTGGAGAAAAGCCCGAATACACACTAGCTGCTCGCCGTTTGATGTTCTATCAGGTATCAGTTGACCGAATATAGGCTCTGTTATCACCAAAAAGACAATTTCGAAAAATTTTCAGAAGCAAGCTATGGGAAAGGAAGATTGTTTGTATCGCGTAGGGTTAGCTCTATCTAAGAGTTATTCGACTTTTTTTCGTGAAGTCGATAAGAAATTCAATGGGAAAAAACTATACGTTTCTGGCCATCTTCTCAGAGCTCATTGACTTTCAAGGACTAAGGAGAACTAATATTCAAAAGAACATGAAAAGCTGAACTAAACGCGCTCAGAATCATTTGAAGACCGTTGTTCTAAGGGATATTACGCTCGTCTGAGAGCGACCTAGCACATCAAGTGGTAGATGTAACGAACGGGATCAGAAATAGTGAATTAAGTGGAAAAACAATATTATTGAGCTATTAGTACAATTTGCAGAAGTATTAATTAAAAATGGGGAATATATACTTATAAGAATGTGATTTTTCCTTAGTGCATGCGATGGTTCCAACATATTCTCTACAAAGCTGAAGCGGCAAAATTCATGTCGTTTAAAAACTTGTAGCGCTGAAGCAAATTTTAGGTTTTAGGCTAGGCTGCTCCATTGGGACTTCTGGATAAAAAAATTCCAATTTTTTCGACTTTGCCTACATAATACATTGAACATTGGAGAGCGGGAAGATTAATCTTGACTAAATATCGTACTTGAGACAAAGACGGTGACAAAAAAATTTCAAAACGTCAAAATTCTTCAATACATTGTAAAACATTATTGTCATATCCAGCGTACACAATCCAACAGGAAAAGCAAAAAATATTCTTAACCTTTAGTGAGACTTCTGTCACACTTAGAGTATTCTAGTACAAAATGCTTCTGACGGAAAAGTTTTTTGCAATAACACTTCCTGAATGCAACTTCGGTGTAGTTCTCGTTAAAGTTTCTTACCGTGTTTGGAGGAGAGCAGTATTATAAGGGCGTTAAAAAGGAATATGGATGCCTGCTGACGTAACCTGTGACATTTCATCCAGATTTCAGTTCCTCTCCTCCTGTCTTTCTCCCTTTTCACATCTTGTCATGTTTTGAAGAAAAATATTGATTTGCGCTACTTTGTTTTTAAGCACCAGTAAAGTAGTAAAACGTCGGGGTGATCAAACACACATAATGTGTAAATAAATTGCAAAAGGCTTGCCGGGCATGGGATCCCATCCTCAATTCCCTGCCTTCTAATACGTGCTAACGTAACCGCAGATCTACCTTTACTCCAGAGAAGAGTTGCATGCCTCTAGATGAGAGAAAAAACTCGAGATTCTTTGCTTTCACTCCTCTTGCTTTTCTTCCTGGGCTGACAATTTCAAATCAAACTTTGTGGCTGTGGCCATTCTCTGCTGTATAAGAATTAAGCCAAAATCGACTGCAGTTTTGCTTTGCGCAGTCAGAGTGAAGTTAGGTGTTTTCTCGAACTGAGCATCGCAAAAAGGATTTTTTTTGCAGTCTTTGGGGTAGGATGCTTTTTTCGTAAGGACTGCATTATTCGATTTTTTTTGATCTGGACTCTGAAATTAAACTTCAGGAAATTTGCATCACATGAACCAACCTACTTAGTCTATTAGTAAATACTTTTCATGCCCAAAAAAATTTGCGCATTTGTAAAAAAATAAAATGGAAATGTGCAACAAAATGGCACGAATCATTAAGAAGAACAAGTATTGGCTTCAGCATTTTGGGCTAGCGAAGTCCATACTTGCTTCGCTTCTGCACAGCCAATTTTATCTAGACTGATTCACTCTATTGTGAAGTATAGTAAAAAATTTCCGCTTTTCGAAATGATGAAAACAAGTGCAGAAAATCAAGAAAGGTGGGAAACAAGGCTCCAAACAAGGCTATAGTCAGCTCTTAAAGGCATGTGCACATAATCTCTACATAACACTTACACTGATTTGAGGGTCCATTCTAGTCATACTACTGGACTCTCATATCTTGTTGCATGAGGGTAAATAAGCGTTCATAACTTAAGAGGTGACTAGCACCATCTTTTGCGCTGTAATCACCGAATATAGCATTTTTACGTAATCGTTTCTGCTTATTCATTGAGAAAATGGGGTTCTATTCCAGTTGTCATTGCTTCTTCAATTCTTTGAACTTTGCGTCACCCTTTCACATTTACTAACTTCGATAAATTTTTTCTTCCAGTGCAAATGCTCACAAGCGTTCACAAAGTATTTGCATGTATGCAGGGCTTAGCAGAGTTCTTGCTTGATTACATTTTTTAAATGGTGTTAGTAAACGAAGAGTGAATAATAGCGATTTGCCCTTCTTATGATCAAAGCCACAAACAGAGATATCAAGTCCAGGGAAAAAAGCGATCTCCTTAAAGCAGTTTTCTGCTCGTAATGAAAAAAGGCCAGTGCAGATCATGGGTTAAGCACATGTATAAGTACATATGGGAAGAATTTGTGATTATAAATGTTCATCTGCTTCCGCAGCTGTCATTTTTATTTACCACCAAGCTTCTGTAATCTTGCTTCAAACAATCATTCTCGTGTTCGTTTATTATTTGCAATCGTGACAAACACAGGCGTGAGCATTCGGTTTATGGCAGAGCGTTCTCTACCAAAGAAATATGAACAAATTATACAACTTTTATTTAGACACTGCTAGAATCAATACTGTCATCATAGAAATAATTTATACAACGATTTGAACCTCTTTGTACAGATATCGCTAGCATCAAGCTCTTCGGCTTACTGAAAATTATAAGTTAGTTTAGATCAGTTATGAGGTTGGAATTAACTTACCAGAGCTGCTTGTCTTTCGAGCCAATCGTTTATGGACGATCCTATCTGGCTTTCTCCTTCCGTCTCTTCTTGATTGGAGACGGGCTCAAAATATTTAATTGAGAGTAGGGTATAAAACACAAAATATTGAAAAAGAGGAGAAATCTACCTTTCTAGCTTTGACAGGAAGCCCGATAGCGGCAGATGGCCAATTGGCAGTAACTTTCATAACATCGGGCCAGTTAGCTGGCATAGGTGGAACGTAGTTATAGAACGGAGTAGCTGGTCTCCAAGCGGCACCGTAGGTGGACCCTGATTTAAAAAAATTCCATAAAATATTTAGGTTACTGAAATTTCGATATAAAATTGTGTATAGACTTACAGACGGGGCAGCAGAAATATGGTCCGACATCGACTGAGTTGGTAGCATAGCAGTAAGACTGGGGTGGGCATTGTGGCCATGGGCGTTTGGGATCGCATTCAATTGGGAGAGATGGGCCACCTGGGCATTGCCCCGTTGGTGCCACTGCTACGGCTGGTTGGAAAGCTACTGGCACCGGAGGAGGTGCGGAAGCTACTGGCATGGCTATAAGTCAATTATGAACAGTGAAGGGATACTGTAGAGGATACTGTAAGAGCATGAGGGTGTAAACTTACGAGGAGGTGCCATAGGCGCAAGCATAGGTGCTAACTGTATGTTTCGTGGGGTCTGTGCTGCACCAGCCATAGGTTGAATGTACTGCCGTCGCTTAGAGCTTTTTACTTCTTCCTCTAAAAAACTTCAAATTTTGAAATTTGGCACTTTAGTCGCACACGTTAATGTAAAACTAGCCACTGTAACAAAAATGAAATACTACAAAAAGGGTGGAAATTTTGTACCTGACTGAGGTTTAGCCATCGTTAAAGAAGCAATACAGAAGCTAACAATTAATAGTTTCGAGACCATCGCTGAAGCTATGAGCGTAGAGCACCAAGCTGCCGTTATATAGATTCGGAAGAGCTAAGGGCGGAGCGTACCGGTTGCCTCATTGTCTGCAATGATGAAACTTCTCGCCGCTCTTTGAACGCAAGGTGCGAGAAACTCGAAAAGCAGGGGCGGGACCGACTTGGACTGTGTAGAATCACTGTAATTCTTCGCTATTACATTGTAAGCAAAAGATTAGTGAGCCTGTGTGAACATTGCAAGAACTTAAGGTCAACTTGGTCCTAATTTTTTTAGTGACTTTCAAAAAAAAATTTGAAAAGCATGTGGCCCATATAGCGTTCAAACATATAGCGGTTCATTACAAACTTTTCATCTTGCTCACATTCTCTTCCGAATATTGCAGTGATAATTCGAAAATAATTAATTCGGGATGATGGGGAGTAAGTAACATTGCACAAAAGAATTGAGCAAATTAACTATTTAGGAATATCAAGAGCCTCGTGGTCAGGCAATAATTTGATTCCTTGGTTCATGTATTTTTACTTCTGCAATCACTGCGTCTAATGTTGGAAAATCTAAGATTCGTGAGAGGAACCATGTAAATTTTTATCGGTATTGAAAGAAGGTACTCAGCATGAGATTCAAGGATTAGATAATTGGAAAATACAAATGTAACAATAATATAAAACTACCGTTATTGTGGTTATTGCTTTGGACTGACGATATAATGAACAAGTAGATCAGCGCCTTATACTAAATATACAGTCAAGTTGTTGAAAAATTTAAAGACAGATCAGAGTCACGCACAGCTTGGTTAGATGGCAAAGTTCTACAGTCCTCTTACAAATGAAAAGTCATTCAATATCAAGTTTAAGATTTGCTGCCCTGACCGATCTTTATTTAGTGATCCACCAATAAACAGTTTTCATTCGAGGAAGTGGACCCACTTCGATGTTCTCCTAACGACTTTTGACGACGACACTTCCACCCTGTTGTTTACCCATGTAGCGATGATTCCGGCATTGTTCTCTCTTGTCCGCAAAGAATAAATAACATGCAGAACGGAAAACGCAAGCTCAACACTGTTCAAGAAAATTTTCTCACATTTACCTTCTTGGCAAATTGCTCGTTCTAGGGGAAAAAACAGATAGGATATAAGCATCTACATATGCGGCAGAGTTAACTTCTGCAGTTGAGCTGCTGTATGATAATTATAGGAAAAAATTATAGAACAATGAATTATCGCAGTATATCTCCTCAAAAAAGTACCCGTTCAAATTCGAAATTGAACCGCTCAATATCGTATTCCTATAGTAACCTCGAGGTAATTTTGATATTTTATGAGCTGATAGATAACACTTGGTGAAATTATTGCCAAGTGACGTTCTGCCACAGACTGACCGTGACGAGCAAATGTTTGTGCACCCAATCGTCGGCCGGTCTACAGCCATTGAAACATTTGCCGCATTTGTCAAGCACTTCCGGTTTTTTGTTTGGCAAATCCGCAAATGTTTGAATTGCTCTGATAGACTTCAAAAGAGTTTGGCGGGATTCGACCTTAGCTTCCGGAAACAATTTGACATATCCGTGTGCACTGCCATGAGGTCGGATCATCAGTTATACGCCAAAAATTTTTAAAATCCTCAAAGTCCGGTTTGTTCAATAAATCCTTTTACTCTGGTTTACTTCCAAGTCCTGGATGAACATTTTTAATGCCATATGACGACAGTACAAGCTGGAAAGAAGCACTCAGTTTTCCTGAATTCCGGTCGCGAGAATGTCTAACAAATTCTCACTTTTGTTGGATTCATAACATGCTATTTCCAAATTTTGATTCGACGTTCAAAAATTTAAAGGACATTTAGGGTCCGACGTTGAATTTTGGATTTTAGAATCCTTCATTTTGGGAAATAAAATACTATGTCTATTATACATTAAATCGTTCGATAGTGCTCCCGCTTAACCTGATTATGAGATAAAAACGCTCGGTATAAAGATAGGCCTAAAAAATTTAGAAACTATTCGCGATTTTTCTTACTCTTTTCAAGGTTTATGTTCACTGACTATTTTCTTTTTTAATCGTTAGAATGATCATCAAAGTTTCAAATCCATGTTTTTTTCTCTGCCCAAATCTGGAAATTTTTCGATTTTTTATTCTGAACTTCTGCAAGAATTATACATGGATAGAGTAAACGAAGTGTGATGCTACAAACTTTTTTGGCCCCTTCAGCCGTCTTTTGATTGGTTCTCAAATCATTTTCCTGCCGCTATCGGTGCAGCTAAAGCTCAGCATCACTGCACTCAGGAGTTACTCGATGGCTTGTTTTTTCTTTATGAGTTTCACCTTTTTTCTCGATTCTTAGTTCATGAAATAGACGTAAGTGTAAGTTTTCAAACGCGCCAAAAGCTAAACTTGATATTTTAGAATTCAGTATTTAGCCGTAAACGCTCATTTGCTTTTTGAAACTAGTGTTGATGACCGATTTTCGAATTTGAAAGTTCCAGTAAATTCTCAGTTTTGATGCGTTCGTATATGATACGACTTTGGAAGAGTGAGGATTGAAGAAATTTTTTTAAAAACACTGGATAGCTAGTTTGAGAAGCCAAAAAATACAGAATCTCTTTTGCTTACTCCATCCACCGGTTATCGAAACTCTTGCATATGTTGTGAACGAAAGCTTTGTAACGATTGCCAGAGTCGGGCATGGAAAAAAATTGGGCTTGAGATTTTGGCAATTATCGCAGTATTTTACTTAAAAATAGTTCAAAAACTTGACGGCACAGAAGAGGAAAAAAAGCTGCGTCGAATAGCCATTAAAGTGCTTACAAATCTTCATCTCATCTGTTTTTGATAGATCGTGAAGACGAATGTTTCGGAACACCTCACGCAAAGGACAAACACCATGATGCGTTTTTTGTTTTGGTTACAGACTTGGTTACTCTAACAGAATGCAATTATGTAGTTGGTCAAAAAGTAAGGTATCGAATTTACGAGCAGAATTTTTTTACTTCTGCGCAGTCTGCTTCAAACATTCCGCGTCCGACTACACTGCCAACAAGAGGAACAATCCGCATTCTTGTCACATCTGAATCATCTTCACCGGAAGGCGTGCCTAGCTGGTTTTGCGCATGTTTGTGTTTCGCACGGCCACGTTCGAGTCCAGATATTTGGTCTTTCCTCCCCATGGACCATCTCGCAAAGTCGCTATGTTTCTGGTCCTTTTCATGCTGTTTCGCGACGACTAAGCTGTCCATCTTGAAATTGGAGACGGGCAAGAGCGCGAGGGACGAGCAAAGTGTGTTTGGTTGTCGACTTCGACATTCAATCCCTTTGACACCAATTGCCAGCTCTGGTCAAGGTGAAGAAGGAAAAAAACAAGAAAAACATAAAACTGCACTACTATTTTTTTGATTACTGGAGTTAGAAAGCATATCAACTTGTTTTCATATTTTTGTTGTTGATGATAGGAATGGTTACACCATTTGAAGACACCGGACAGTCGGAATACGGAATCATACAACTTTCAAGCTAGCAAACATTGAGGTTGCTTCATTCTCAAACAAGCACGTAGTTAATTTGCAAAACCAAGAATGACTGTCGGAATACAACTTACTGTCATGAGAATAGGCTGTAATTTGATAAAAAATTGAATGTACAGCCTTGACTTTCTGAGAGTGTTTTTGGATACACTCATTAGCCAGAATCAATGTGATGCTGTAAGTTCACAGGAGCTGAACACATCACATTTGACCGTGAATGTTGAACTGCCTAAAAAATCTGCTACAATTCCTAGAACGCAAACTTACATAGCACACCTCTTTCCTCAAGTATTCACTATAGATGCGGGCCGCGGTAATTTTTTTCCTCACCATTTATAAATTACAAATTGGATTATAACTCAACGTGACACTTTCAATAAAAATGTCGCTCTGGCCGAGCAGGTGAAGTCAAAAGTGTGGGAGCCACTAAATCTGAAGGTCAAAATTAATAAAATTTAATAAGGACATTAGTTATCTAGGAATGCTGAGCTAAAAGCTCTTTGTTATATGTTACAATCTAAGTGAGTCAGTGCGATACTGTATCCTATTCTGCGTACTGCCTACACTTATCCTCTTGTTTACATCGTTTATATTAAAGTTGAAGGAATTTCGTGAATGTTATACACGTAAGTGCAAAAAACTTACCCTTCCAACCTCAAATGGTTACATAAATATCGTATTCCTGCTTTCAAAAGTTAATTTGAAGCAGTTTGACGAGAACATCAATAACGAAAGCTTAGCGATGTCGAAACGCTGAGGAGCTCTGAACCAAACGGCTTTGGGTAACGAATCTTTTTTTTTACTTACTGCTGCGGATATCCTCAGCTTTCATAGTGATTGTGTTGATTCCATGTGAAAGTTGTTAATGTCTTATTGGGTCTAACTCAAAAAGCGAGTTATATCAATCGCAATAGCATTCATTTGATGTGTGAAGAATCTTATTTGCTCCCTCCGATTATTTTTGCAATATTGAGCACTAGACCTCGAGCCGCTTGTTTCCTCTTACTATTATAGTGCTGAACATTAATTGACTAGCTGGCTTACCCGGCTCCGCCCGGTCTTGTCAAAACACTATGATAAAAGTGCCATTCCTATCCCTGTACAAACTTTCTCTATGCCCACTTCTATATGCCAATCACCCATTCCCGCTGTTAGTAATCAGCATGCTCACTTACCCCCTCCCCCTTGTGCCAGCTCCCAGCCCGTAACTTAAACACTGCAAGAAATCGATAAAATGGATAAAAGTAACAATTGATTTCAAAATCTAATATTGTACTCGTAACCAGCATGCTCGATTACGCGCCTCTGCCAACTCCCAGCCCCGTAGCCCAAACTTTGCAAGAAGTATAAAATCGATAAGAATAATGGATAATTTCAAAATCTAATATTTTACTCGTAATCAGCATGCTCGATTATCCCCTGTGCCAACTCCCAGCCACGTAGCCAAACTTTGCAAAAAATCAAAAAAAATCGATAAAATCGATATCGATGGACGACGAAAGGTAGCCTATCACACCTGCCCCGTTAATAAATATATGCGTGCCAGGTTTGGTCCAGATTCAAAAATAAAAATTTCTATTTGGAACACACGTACACACAGACAGACAGACAGACAGACAAAAAGACATTCAACTTTACATATAAGACTGTCGGACGAAGTAGGTAAAAAGCAGTACGAGTACCTTTTCATTTTATGTCGAGACTGATTCATCTCTAAATTTCCTTATGTGGTAATGGCTATTTTAATTGATAAAAAGTCACGAATGCATTCACTGCTTTTTGCTGACGTATGTATGTCCGATGGTAAGTGGATCTTGATGAGCATCGCTTAATTTATACCATTGCCAAACTGTGGCTAACGGGAGTACTGTGGTGAAACTGGAAAAGATTTTCACGGAGAGAGCAAAGCGCTTCAAAACGTATTCTCCTCAAACTGTCTAGAAACAACAACTATCAAGCACAACGGTGCATGATCCAAAAGTCACAAAAAATAACCACCAAGTCTTTGTATGTGAGCAGAAAGTAGCAAGGTGAGCGTAAAAGTTCGTAAAATCTTGTGTGAATAATGAACAGAATTTGTTAATTTATCAGGTTGACTAATAAATAATTCGGTCGCTTTCGCGACTCTTACCGTGCTGCAGACATATTTTCTGTCAAGTGTTTGGTATCTCTGGAAAGAGCGCTTCAGTGGAAATTGAGGTATAAATCGGTTTGAGTAGAGCTTATTTTCCAAGGAAAAAAATCCGCAAAGAATGGAAAACTCTGATTCTTTCATAGTGCGCAAATATGGAGAAATTTTGTTTCCTTGATAAAAGATTTTCAAAGTGGCGGATCAAAATCTTCATTGTTATTTACTAAATAGGGAAAACTTTTCTGTATCTAATTACCAAACTACCGTTTTCTACATGATTACAGCATGAAAACAAGCTTAGGAAGTCAAAGAATCGAGCTTTTGGAAATTTAGCAATGTTGAGGCATAACGTTCTTTACTGATGATAATTTGATTATCCCATAGAAATCATAGATAAAAGACAAGAAAACAGAAGATTGGCATGCCAAAAAGAACTTATTTTCATTAAGTTAATTATTCACTGATGTCCACCTCGATAAAGGGTATGGTTCGTCGTGTTTAGTTCACATTGCATATCTTGAACAGTTAATTATTTAGATATAATGACGATCTTATTATGCTGGAGCTCTTTATGCACATTGAGATTGTCCATGGAATCAATGTGAGATAATGCTTGCAGGCTCAAATGGACTTGTAAAGATATCTTCTTGTTCCATGTCAACGATGCAGACATAAGTAATGATCCTGTATGTATTCCCTGCTACAATCAAAGCCATGTTCTGCTAGTAATCGGAGAGAAGCAAATTCAATCCGGCTTGCTGAAATTATATAGCAAAAAAAGAAGTCAGTGTTGTTGAATACACTAGGAAATTCAGACTTCCGGAAAACGTCAAACTAGCGTGTACTTTGAACCTAGAGTTTGAACAAGATCTCATTCTGTGCCCTGCTTTTGATCTCTACCAAACGGCTGGCAAGTTACGCTTTCCGAGATTGAGGCAATTACATTGTGTAATCCTAGCTCACCGTAACAGTTGTATTTCTAAATTGGCGATGTCAAAACAGAAATAATTTATTGGTTCGAAAGTTTGTTATACCTCAAGTAGAGGGCACTTGCCAGGTAAAATATCACTGTCTGATTTTCTGTGTGTTCTGATTCGCCTAGTAATGTATGCTCTCAATTTCAATATCAAAGTGCCACAATAGCCCCTCGTTCCCTGAGAACTGGAAAAAAGGGATTCTAAAACCATAAAAACATTCATAGATAATACTCGAAAATGGTAGATTTAGACTTCAAAGTCTCCTCGCAAAACAATATCGCCATGATTGAATGAACGTAATATTACTTTTAACTTTGAAGGCAGCCCTTGTTTAGTAGTGGGACTGGTACTTTGTGACAGCGAAAATGGTTAGAAAAAAACAAAATAGAAACCATTTAATCAGTACGCCATAAAACTGCACAAAGGTACCAAAGTGAAAAATTCAAGAGTTGAAAGCCCGAAAGAAAGATAGAGGGTATCAAGCGGCAAATCGAGTCAAGCTTCGCAATGCGAAAACGATACGCCCGCGAACGGTGCGTGGGTCAAAGGAGGCGGTCGCGACGACCCGAGCCGCGAGGTTGTGACACTCACGTTGGGACGCCCTGTAAGTGCATTGGTCATTGCAAGGTTTGCGGCGGCTGGAGCACCAGCGTCAGCCATGAAGCTTTGTACAAGTTCTGCGAAGTACATTACACAGCAAATTTTTTCCCGTTACTTGGACTTCTTTGGGATATCAGTGTAAAAATTCAAAAAGCATGGGTTTCAGATTTTGGTGATTTGAGGTCCCGTTTACTTTATTGCATTGCAGCGTTGCATTATCGTTCTGCAAACTGTGGCGCCGTTCAAAGAAAGCGAAAAACTCTTGGGACGAGCTGATATATAATACGTGTGCGTTGTAAACGAGTCATTAGCAGAAGGTTGAAAAAAAAATGCCACATCCTGCAAAAAAACAACTTCCTTACGATTTTCGCTTTTTATTTCTCCTATCTACTCTTCATCTATACTCAGATCAAATTCGTTGATGTTATGATGTCTAGGAGCAACTCAAGTTTCTAACAAGACATATATGGCCGTCCCATGGGTCGCTCGATCTTATAATCTTGAAATAAATTTAAAACATAAGTGTTGGAGGTCAAAAACCCGTGAAAATGCAAGCAATGGCGGTTTTGTGAAAATTTCAATCATGATTTCACCAGAAGCCGTCAAACTTGGCAAATGGTAGCTTCAGATGATTAGTATGCTACAGCAGTTTGTATGATATTATTGAAAGACTCGCATAGCTCTAAATTAGGCTGTTAAAATGGTGACCTCTGGAAAATTGCGCCTCTTGACCTCCTTCCCGTTATCTGTACGGTGTAAACAACATGTTTTTATCCCTAAGGCCCCGGTCAGACTTCACGCGACTTAATCGTCGCGACCAAATCGCCAAGATTTCCATTCATTTTCATTTCACATTCAAAAATTTCGGTCTGGAAAAGTATCACAACCGAATGCAAGTTGATCTGCATGGAATGATGTTGTAACAGTTGTCTCCTCGGGATTTAGTCGCGACGATCAAATCGCGTGAAGTCTGCCCGGGGCCTAAGCCTACTGCTTACATGAATTTGCCAACCTCGTGCCGTGCCGTGTTATACTAGTCATATGGAACAAGAAGGAACAGGTTACGAAGAGAAATGCTACTTCGAAAACATTTATTAGAATGAGAGGGTGAAAGTACAATTAAAAAGCTTGACAGATGCAGGAGAAAAGGAAGCTGTACCACATCAACGTCGTGTTATACAACAACTTACAACAGCTGTTTTTATGAACAATTAAGGTAAATTGCACAGATTCAACAGATAGCTTGGTTATTAAGCAAACGCCACGTTATTGTTTAGCAACACTGCCAAAATGGAAAAGCTTGGCTCAAACAAAATAATGCATAATATACTTTTCAACACATTTCGCATGTTCGAAGTTCAACATAAAAACGCGGTAATGAGTTTCATGAGAAGCTTTCAATATTGCATACCGTCGATCGTCCAATAACTTTTTCAGCACGAAAACAAAGCGCTCATGAAAATTGTTGTAAGCGTGAAACTCAAGTAGTATTGATTAATTTCTGGTACAAATTGTGAAGGGAAAGCTAGCATTACCTCAACATTTATCTGGCATGCGACAAGCCCATTTTTATCAAACTCATCATTCACTCCCATCATGGGGATTATATCGTATTCAGGACCTAAATGTAAGAATTATAGTTTTTTGAAAAGTTCTTCAATTTTAGGATGTTCGGCGGTTAGAGTTTGTCCACTAAAAAGCAATATGATCAGTAGCTTTCAATTTGCTCAAAGGTCTTTAATTAATGGAAGCAATCTTATATGCAGGGTGTCCCAAAAAGATGTAACACTGTTTAATCGTTATAATTTCCTTGCTTTCATGTCCTTCTTCGTGCATGTGTACCATTATGTAGAGGTTTAACTTAGATTTACAGTATGGACCAAATCGTCAATCGCTCTTCATTACTCTAGGATTACGGTATGAACTTCGAAAGGGTTTTTTTAGAAAGGTGGAAGAAATTTTTGCTTTAGAAGGTGTTGAGGAATGATATGTCAGTGATAATGACTTGTTGATGTAAACACATTTGGTATATATAGTTGTGACTGTATGGTACTTCTCAGTTTGTCTTCTCGGATAGTAAAGGAATCACTCAAGCCGTTCTCAAGCCACAACAGTGGCGATCAGGATCCAGCACAAGAAGACCGCTCATCACCAAGAAGAGGAAGGTCTTCACTGTTCAAGGACAAGAAAAATCCTTCAACGAATCAAGGACAGGGAGGAGCTCTACGCCACAGGAAGATTCACTGTCAAAGACTGTCAAGGATCAAGGACAAGGAAGAGCCGCAGATAGGGCAACAGAGCTGCTTAAGATAAGTTATCGCTTACAGTAGAAGCTATAATTGTTCCACAAAGAGTGAGAAACCCTTACCAGGGAACCAACTATGCCGAGAGTGACAGAAGAAAAGCATGGTCAAGACTCGCAGCTGGAGAAGATCATGGGAATGATGGCAGAACAGTTGCGTCTCCAGCACGAAGAGATGATGACACTGTTCACCAGCTTTGCGAGAGGCCAGAATGCTGCCGTCCAAGATGCTGGGAAGGATCAATACGATCAACTCAGCAAAGAAGTCCACAAGTTTATCTTCGACGAAGACATTGGAAACACGTTCGCATACTGGTACGACAGGTATGGTCCAATTATAAAAGATGCTGTTTTACCAGACAATAAAAAGCGGGACTTGATTCTCATGAAACTCAATGAGGAATCCTATCGGAAATACGCCGATGACGTCCTTCCGTTGAAACCATGCGAGATTGATCTGGAAGAAACAGTTGCGAATTTGCAGAAGCTATTCGCATCTAAGAAGACACTTATACGCCGACGATATGAGTGTCTCCGGATCACTTGTCCAGCACTGACGTTATCCAACATACCTTTTAGGGAGTACGCAAACACAATCAAGAGAATGGACGAAGACGCCAGACTCAAGGAGGTGGATTATACAGCAATGAAGACGCTACAGTTCGTAGCAGGTCTTCAGGATCCCTCGCTTAGGGAAGTCCGTCAGAATGATCCGCAGGCTGGACACCCACACGGAGGACACACCATTGACAATAGAAGATCTTGTCAATGAGTGCGAAAACTGCACCGCATTGAAGATGGACAACACAGACATGGAAGGGGCTCGAGATATTCATGCTGTGTGGAAGAAGAAGATAAAGTGCTTCAATTGTGCAGGACCGCACAAAAGAAGCGAATGCCCTCGCCTCCTCTCTGTTAAACGTAAGAAGCGAAAGGAAGCAGTGACACAAACTCATGGTTATCAGAAGAAACGGTGCAAGAAGGTTGTCGCGTTTAGCGCCGAAAACGCGCGTACCTATCTTGATGTCACTATTCAAGGATGTCCCATACGGTTCCAACTTGACACTGGTGCTGATATAACAATGATATCACGCCGAGCCTGGAAGAAATTAGAGTCACCAGCCCTGGAACCATACACCCTACCAGTGAAAACTGCGGATGGAAAACCAATGAAGATTGACGGCAAATTCTCTACTCGGTTTTCCGTCAAAGACTGCGTGACAGGGAAGTCTATTCTGGGAAAAGGGACATGTTATGTCACTGAAGGAATAAATCTGCTAGGATTGGAGTGGTGCATTCAGTTGCCTGCTTACAAGGAGCTGAAGAACAAGTATCACTGTCGTATGGTGACCCAAGACGAAGAACTGAGAGCAGAAGTAGTCGCTAACTTGAAGAGAAAATACGCAAATTTCTTCAAGAGTGGAGTTCGGAAATGCTTAAAGACTAGAGCGAAATTGTACCTGAAGGACAATGTAGTTCCCGTATTTTAAAAAAAGCGAAAAGAGAACATGCGTGCCATCCAAAGCACCGCCGTAAAAGCGCTGCCCGTGACAAGAAGTGCGATTGTAGAAGAGTTCCAAAAGGACGAACTCATATCGCAGAACTATCGAAGGACGACACCTGAAAAATTAACTCCTGCTGAATTGTTCTTAGGCCGACCAATCCGGACAAGGCTTTCATTATTGGATGAATTAGCGAGGAAAGTAAGGAAACACGATACCAAAATAGAGGAACAGTTCAACCGCCATCAAGGAGTAAGATCCAGGTCGTATGATACGAATGATCACGTATGGGTCAGAGACTATCGCTCGAAACATGATCATTGGATCCCAGCTGTAGTGAAGAGTCGCTTGGGAAGAGTATTGTACGCCGTCGAGACTGAAGACAACCTTCGTTGGAGAAGACACGCCAACCAAATGCGCACAAACGACGTGAAGCACCAACGCAGCCAACGAAGACATCAGTCAAAGCTGAAAAGCCGAAGAAACCAACATCGTGTTACAGATATACCGCAACCAGATCGCAAGCCAACTATGTCACCAGACTCCGAGACATATCACTCAAGACACATCATGCTAGACACTTAATGAAGAAGAAGAAAACATAAACTATTTTTGTCTTAGAGGGAGGTGTTGAGGAATGATATGTCAGTGGTAATGACTTGTTGATGTAAACACATTTGGTATATTTAGTTGTGACTGTATGGTACTTCTCAGTTTGTCTTCTCGGATAGTAAAGGAATCACTCAAGCCGTTCTCAAGCCACAACAGAAGGAAAACAAAACGAGCCAGATTACGCCATTTCAGATTTCATAAATTGTTGAAAAGTTGTATGGTGAAATCAGCACGTCTGCAAATGTTTACGAATTCCTTTTTTGTGATTTTCCATGAAAATTCCCATTCCAGAGTGGCGTTTTATTTCCGCTTCATAACGTAAGTTCTATATTAATGAAGAGGATTGATGATGGTCCATACTTCCGCTAAACCTCGCTCTTCAGATTAGTACCTCAAGCTCACGAAAAACATAAAAGTAAGAGAATTGTTAGCGACCGATCAGTGTTTACCTGCTTATCTTTTTGGGACATCATATATAGCTGACTGTCTGTACGTTCCATTGCGTACATACGCTTCAAGGTGAAGTGGGTGTAATAAGCTACTTTCTGTTATATCAGTTGCTATCGATTTCATCAATTTTTGCAGATACTAAGCACGGAGCTAGAAGTTGGCACGGAGAGTAAATGAGATACTGATTGCTAATAGTATTACTTTTCAGAACTACCAGCTATTTTCCGTGCGGTTAAAATCGCAAAAATCTGGCGTTTTAGTGATTAAAGGCAGTGTCCGGGCAAAAACTCGATTTTGAGATTTTGTGCTTACTTGGGCCTAATCGCTACGCTGAATCCGAAAATGCACATTTTAGAGCGCAGAATGGCGAAAAACGGCTCTAACACAGGAGGGAAATCAGCAGGTGGGCGGGGCTTTCCCCAGTGCGAATTCCGTTCCCGGCTTCCGGAGCGACCTTCTCGCTTCCGGATTCAAGTCAATCATTCGCACTTAACCGGTAGCGATGCTAGGACGGCTAGCGGAATCGAGAAAATCGCTCCGAGAGCTGGGAGCGTAAAATCGCACTGGGGAAAGCCCCGCCCATCTGCTGATTTCCCTCCTTTGTTAGAGCCCTTTTTCGCCGTTTTCGCGCTTTCCAATGTGGATTTTCGGATTCAGCACGGCAAATAGGCCCGTATAAGCACAAAATCTCAAAATCGAGTTTTTGCCCGGACACTGCCTTTAAGTCTTTCCAGTTTTGTTGGTATTTATAATTCTGTATACAAATATGATTAGTAGTTGTTTATTAGGCTGATCCATAATTCCTGCACAAAAACAGGTACAGACAGCAATAATATATATTTCTTCCATATCCTGAATAATCTTGATATACCATCCGACAAAGCAAGGCTAGCTCTACAAGATAGTTCTTATAGTTTTGCAGCAGCTTTGATCCAAGCAAAATTGGAGCCGAAAGATCCTAGCACTCCAAAGCAACAAGAAAAAAAATTAAAAGTCTTTTCAAAAACCCTTCAATTCTGATTTGCCATGCATTGAAATTTCGTACAAGACATTTTTCTATGCACTTGCTGCATTTTTCTCTCAGCTAAAAATCGAGAAAACGAAGTTTTTATGTTGTTTCCAAATTATGGTGTGATGTTCTAGCACTAAAACTTTCATACTATAGGACTTCGGAAGCATGAGTATGAATTTTCAGCATTTTACAGCAGCTGGTTTATCAGAAATATCGAATTTTGCAACTAGGCAAGGAAGATTTGGATAAAGAGGGCTAATTTCGATATTTCTCGTGAACTAACAGTTCTAGAAGGCTGAAAGTGTAAAGTTTTACTGCTAAGGCATGTAGTATATAAGTGCTAAAGCAAGAACATCTCAGCACTGATTTGGCAAGGACAAGAAAAACTTCATTTTCTCATCATCTAGCTGAGAAAAAATACAGAAACTGCATAGATAAGTGTCTTACGTGGAACGTTCACGCTTGAGCAAGCAAGAACTTTTGTAGGAGTTTTTTGAACGAATTTACAATTAACCTCCAGGTTCGACCTTCTATGAATCTTGGCATAATTTAAATATCTTTCGATTTGTTGTTGAACTGTGGCCAAGATTGGTATGGTGACAATTTATTACTTGGCTAACGTTTCGGCGCCAACGCCGTCTTCAGAGCCTGTAACCAAAAACGTATGTGTATAGTGCCTACTGAGCCCTCGTTACCGTACGATTCAACTGCGTTGAGCACGAGACCAGCAAAGAGCTAGAACATGCCTTACCTTATTTGACGTTAGTCGATGGATTTGACCGCTCGTGGTCAAGCTGTGCAGAATGTGATGGTACGTTTTTGTTCTCCATGCTGTTTATACTTTGGCTATCAAAACCGCAAAGGCTTTGATACGGTGATAATCCTTTGATTACGGTAATGCACTCGTCCTTTTTGTTCATTTTGGGGTTACGTGACGTAATCCGAAATGCTTCGAGTGTCTTTCGTGGGATAGTTTCTTGTTCGTATGACAAGATTGTGGCAGCGATATCAAACGGCATATTATCGTGCGACACTCTGCTATGTTTAGAGGAGTGGATGCTTTGCGTTTTGCGAGTCCAACCAAGTGCTCTTTGATCCGTAGACATAATGGCCGTCCGGTCTCTCCCACATATTCTTCACCGCATACTTGACAGGTAATGAGATAGACGACCCCGCATTTTAGGGAATCACCTGGTCTTCCAAAGGGACATATTACGCAATCTGATGTTGAGCAAATATTGTCATATGCGCGATTGCGAATTAGCTGCTTTTTAAGATTGGGAGGAGGGATGTCTACAATTCGAACATAGTCTTGCAAGCCTGCTTGATGTAAACTCCTCCTAACAGCTTTGCTAAAATCGTCCGTTACGAAAGGTATGCAAAAGGATATCTTTTGGGTGTCTTTCTCATGCGGCATGCATCTATTCGTGAAACTACTATTAACGCTACTCATCTGCAAATATCCATTGGATAGTGCAACTTCTTTAGCCAACTTCAACGATGCCGTACGTTCTTGCGCGCCAGAAGAGACCTTTTTAGCTGTTTTGAACATATTATTCAGAATACACCTCTTCATATTTCGTGGGTGTGCTGAACGGTAATGTACTAAGATGTTTTTGTTGGTAGGCTTTCGATACCACTTGGTTTTCCAAATTCCGTTACGCAAATACACCTCAACATTTAGGAAAGCTAGCCAGTTTTGACTAGGCTTCTCGCGGGTGAATTTTATACTTGGCGATTGCGCATTCAGGATGTCGAAACATGTATCGACTTCCTTTTGGGTGGCGCATACAATGTAGCAATCGTCAATGTACCTGCAGTACAAAAGAGGTTTACGCGCTAGCACCGGACTTTCAACTTTCGACATAAAAATTATCGCTACTATAGGTGCCAATCTTTGCCCCATGGATAAACCTCTAATTTGCTTGAAGTACTGGCCAGACCAACGGAATATGGAGCAATTGAGGCACTCATTCAGCAACGTCATTACTTGCCTTATGTTGAAGCCATACATATTAAGCAAGTGTGATATTCGCATAGAAGTTCGTGTACTGCTTGCATAGCATCAGTATTGGAGACGTTGGTGTAGAGTGAAGTAACATCGAAAGACTCCATACTACATTCACCTTCCAGTTCTGCGCTATGCAACCTCTCAAGAAACATGCTGGTATTTGAAAGATGCGTAGGAATGTACTTGAGAAGCTGGGATAATATCACATTTAACAACCACGAAATTTTATCGTTCGGTCCTCCTATACAGCTTACGATGGGTCTAACCTTGTAGTCTAGCGAATTGATGGAAGAGAGAGATGAAGGAGGAATTTTGTGTGTTTTGACAAGAACATATAGTACCGGGCAGATGGGAAGATCACTTTTCAGTCGCGAGACAGTAGGCTTAGATAATCCGATGTCTTTTGCAGTCTCGACCCATACCCTATTCAAGCGCCTGTACTGTTTCGTAAACTCTTTTTCCGATGACGGTTGGTATAGAGTATTATCGCTTAAGTGATGTTTGATTATAGCGGCATCTAGATCACGGCTTATAACGGTGACTCGCCTCCTTTATCGGAGATAGAAATTTTGATATCACCATCAACGCACATGCTTTGCAATTCACGGAGACCCTGGTACTGGCCAGGAGTGAGATTACGAGGTAAACGTTTTTGTGAGTATCGTGTCAAAATGCCGAAAAGCGAAGTAGTAAAGAGACGAAACTTTGTATCTACGACCGCATTAGGCTCTTGAGGCTAATGCGGTCGTAGATACAAAGTTGTCACCATACCAATCTTGGCCACAGTTCAACAACAAATCGAAAGAACTTACAATTGTTTTGATTGGTCTTAAGGTTTTCGGACGCATGGTTTTTTCAGTTTTCGGCTCAAAAGTTCGCGTGGATCATAGCTGGTCCAGATATTTGAGCACTATCTTGTAGAGCTAGGTTTGCTCCATCTAATGTGTTTCTAGAGGAGAATTCCGGATTACTGCGGTCTGTACCTATTTTGGTGCAGGAATTATGCATCGACCTAATAATTTGCTTGAAACTTTTCAGTTAATGCAAGCAATTCTATATACAGCTGAGTGTCTATACGTCTGTTCCAAATGAAAATCACCTCATTAAATTGATCCGAAGCAAACTTTGGGCCACACACTTGAGGTGAAGTGGGTGTGATGAGCTATTTTCTGTATCGATAGCTGCCGATTTTATCACGGGGCTAGGAAGTCGGAGAGTAAATGAGCATGATTATTAATGCAAAACTATTTTCGAATTTACCGACTATAGCAATTAATTTTTTTTGCAAGATGTGAGATAGCATGCTGAAAGTTGCAGGAGGTAAAGGATGTTTAAGTACGACTGTCCCACTTTCGCAATCACACCATTGTGGGGGTGCGCATCACCTCTATTAGCAGCTTTAGGGATCGTTCAGACCGCGCACGAAGGCGCGTCTCGTCTCGTCTCGTTTATCTCGACGCACACACACACTCACATGCGCCTTCGTGCGCCTTCGTGCGCTTTCATGCGCCTTCGTGGGCCTTTGTGCGCCTTCATGCGCCTTCATGCGCCTTCGTGCGCCTTTGTGCGCCTTTGTGCGCCTTTGTGCGCGGTCTGAACGATCCCTTAGCGTACCTTGCAGCGCGCTGAATATTTGCAGTTTGCAACATTGCCTCTTGTAGCCTCCTTTGCTATTTTATCACTCCCATCTTTCTATGAAGTCTATTCAAGAACTCACTCATCTTCTTTTCTTAGGCTTACGGGATTTTGAATATCCTACCCTTTGATTTAACGGGATTGGCTGCTGAAAGCGGGGCTTCGAGGCCTAATCAAGGTTAGGGAATGAGCAGAGAGTAAGCTAGCGAAGGCGCAGACTGTGTTACGGATGCGAGCTGTCGCCTTTCCGCCAGCCTGGTTGAATAAGTGGGTATACCACATATTTCGATAAAAGTAACGCCAGAAATGCAGGTCTAACATGTTTTTCGTAGTTTTTCTCGCAGGTATGATTGGATTATGATCTGCAATTTAAGATGTTTTTTAGCATTCATCTCACTTTTGGAAGATGTCCATGTAAGGCTGCCCTTGGGCGAAGTTGAGGGAAGGAGTAAGTATTCGCAATAATTGCAAGTGACTATCATAGAGTGCATTTTTTCTATAATGTTTCGGAAGGAATTACATTTTTTTGAGATCAGAGCAATCAAGTGTCTAGCACTCTTATCAACCACGATTGTAGAAGTGCTGCATCAAAAAACTTGAGTGGTCTGAATCTAAAGGCAAGCCGACTGCCGCCGCTGCAGTCATTAGGGCAACTTTTCCCTTGCGAGCAGAGGTGCGATAGTGGGAGCCGATTCCCCCCTACCTTCACTTTTGAGCTGACATGGGGTGACCACATTCACTTTTGGCCAAAAATTCTCGCTGAATGATAAAAAAGAAAAATAAGTAAGACAAACGCAAAAGAGATAATTGAAAGCGTATATTTATGTACTACACTTTTAGGAACTAGCCGTCACCTATCGCGGGCACCCGAAGGCGATTACCCGTCATGGGTGCATTCACTCCTCAGCATTTCCCACGAACTCGGAGAACAAAGCTATTACGATTTTTGATTCAAAGAGCTTTTACCCAACGATCCTCTATAGGTTCAGCAACTGTGACCCAACGGCCCTCTTTAGGGCCACAAAAACGATGAGTACAGCGGCATAAATATATGGAACAAACGTGTTAGTCAAATGATGCATGTGTAAGTAAAACCCAGCTAGACTTCACCTATTTTATTAAGTAAATTTTGTTATGACGTGCTGCGAAGAAAGTAGGTTGATCCAGTCAGGAACCGCCGACAAACACAATTTCGAAAGATAAAATAACAAAAAATTGTGCGAAATTTCCGCTTGTAAATCTGGTGGTTGAAGATGTCAGCAACTCCGACTTTACAGTTTTTAAAGGGTAAGCGTCGTTTTACCGAATAGTAAAAGAATCAGGTTGCTTCGAGAAGTGGCCGCCGAGAACGAGAACTTTAAAAAACTACGCGATTTTAGATTGCTTAGTGACAGCTGACATTTGAACTCCTATAAATCTGGATTTGTGAAGATGTGCGATGTTGCGATTCATAGGTTTTATAGTGTAAGGTTCGCCGTGCCAGAGTTTGTCTTAGCCTTATCCCAATTTATTGAAAAAGAGCAGAAATCCAGGTTCTTGAAAAAAGCAGGTAAAGAAAGCGCTCAAAATTTAACAGCTCATAACTTCTTAAGAACTGTATGAATCATGTTGCGACTTCACAAGCTAGATTCTTCTCATCAAGAGCTTTCAGATGATGTATGATATGTGGGGATTTAGGGCCTCCCACAACTTATGCACGAGAGTGAGTCTTTTCATCACTAATTCTCCCCTGGCAGCCTCCACCCAGTACATTGAAGTGGGCTGAGGGAGAAGGTCATAAGATAGGAGGCCCTAAATCCCCACATAGCTTATATCTTCTGAAAGCTCTTGATGAGAAGAATCTAACCTATGAAGTCGCAGCATGATTCATCAGTTTTTAAGAAGTTATGAACTGTTAAATTTTGGAATGCGTTTTTTCACCTGCTTTTTTCAAGAGCCTGGATCTCTGCGCTTTTTCAATGAATTGGGGTAAGGCTAAGACAGACTCTGGTAGGGCGAACCCTACACTACAAAAGCTATGAATCGTAACATCACACACCTTCACAAATCCAGATTTATAGGAGTTCAAATGTCAGCTGTCACTAAGCAATCTCAAATCGCGTAGTTTTTTAAAATTCTCGTTCTCGGCGGCCACTGCTCGAAGCAACCTGAATCCTTTACTATTTGGTAAAACAACGCTTACCCTTCAAAAGCTATGAAGTCGCAGCTGCTGACATCTTCAACCATCAGATTTACAACAGTGGAAATTTCGCACGATTTTTCGTTAATTTATCTTTCGAAATTGTGTTTGTGGGCAGTTTCTGACTGGATCGAGCTACTTTTTTCGCAGTACGTTAAAACAAAATTCACACAATAAAATGGTGAATTTTGACTGGGTTTTAGTTACAAATACATCATTTGATTAATATGTTTATATCAAATATCTATGCCGCTGTACTCATCGTGTTTGCGGCCCTAAAGGGGGCCATTGGTCACAGTTGTTGGCCCTAAAGAGGACTGTTGGGTTAGAGCTTTTGAAATTCATCAAGAAGCTTTGCTCTCCGAATTTGTGGGAATTGCTGGAGCTTAGATGCGTTTGTGCCAGGATGACCTTGGGGTGCTCGCAGTAGGCGACAGCGAGTTCCTAGAAGAAGTTAAGTGAGGAAGAAGCCATTAGAAGGCTTTGAGTTTGTTCTTCTAATGCTGTCCCCCCCCCCCCCCCCCGCCCGGTCTATGTTTTTGGAAGGTGAGTGTCCGGCACTACCACCTTCACTTTTGGCGGCCAGTGGTAGCTGGAACTACCTTCACTTTTGGGGACTCGGCTTCCCCCATCGCACCTCTGCTTGCGATGCGCTGGTCTCAAAAGTTACACCAAAGCATTTTTCGAAATAACCCCTTCTTCCTCCGCCATGCAGAATATTTGATGTTTGAATAAACCTGAAAGAAAGAGAGAATTGATAAGTGCCTGAAATAAAAAATAAGAAGAAAAGGTACCGTGAATGTTGAATCACAAAGGAGATTACAGTGTTTCCAGATGTAAAGTTAAAAATGATGTGAATAAATTGAGAAATGATATCTTGTATGAAAGAAATATTAGATCGTCCCGAAAGTTTTGTCGGTTTTTTCAGACCACTATAAAATTATTCACAATGAAGATCTGAATGAGCTTCAGCATGTGTTCGATGCAGCTTTTCCTTCTCTTTCTTGTGGTTGCATTCTCGAACCACAATCATGTATGCTTTCTTTGATAATTGCTGAAATTCTTCACCCGTCATTTTTGTCTGTTCAAAGTTCGGCTAATTTTTGAAATTTTCAATTCAAAGCTTCGGAAAGGGCTAAGTAAGGATTGAATAGAGCAATTCTCGGACTACAAGATGATACTTTTAAATTTCACTAATCTGCTGATTTTCGCTTCAGAAAATTATTTCTTCGGAGGTCTCGATTTTTGGCAAAGTTATGAAACACGCAGCTGCAGCACAAACATGAAAACTTTGAAGTTTCTGCGAATTGCAACATGTTTCTTATTGAACACTATTTATGCAACATTACCCAGTTTGACTTGCTTTGAAAAAGCAGCTTTTTGGAATTTTCGATACTTCTACGTGGCAAACGTAATCAAAAAGCCGTGGTTTCTATTAAATAAATAATTATAACGGACTTGGTATACGTGATCCACGCAATCTAAAATGGTTTAATGTAGCCAAAGCTTTGCTCTACATAATAGCTCCTTAAAAATGTCAGGAAAGGAATTTTCAAAATTCAGGTAAGGTTTGGCGTTACTATTGAGCTGCTCAAAAAGCTACGACGATAACATTCCAAAGACAGGGTATGTCAGAGAGGAAATATAGCTGTAAGAAAGAGGATAAAAATCTAAATCAAATGGTACCTAGAACGTTCATGGACTGGTGTTCTGTGAGTTTCAGTGAGCGATGAGAAAAACCGACGGAACTTTCGGGACAACCTAATATGATAGAATTGCTTTTACACACTGTCAATGTGAGGTCAGGCACATGTTTCCTGCCAGCATGTTGTCTGCGAGTGCACAAAATACACTTGCAAAGCATGATCAGCGGTTTCTTTCAGCTATGAGTTTTCTCATGAGCATAATCTCTACAGGAGAGGAGGGTTTGGGAAATTGTTACTGTGGCAAGAAAATGTTTTGAGCTTATTAGTCACCAGCTCATGTAACCTGTTCCGCGCTGCCCCGTTATTACCCTATGCTAAAGATTACACTATTGCTATTACTGTACAACATTACCTTACCCTGTCTCCATTTCTGTACGCCTTCTCTGCTTCCACTATTTTTTTCTAATCGCTCTTTTACCCCTCTGTACCAGCTGCCACTCTTTAGGGAAGAACTTTGCAGAAATCAATAAATCGGGGAATGCTATTATATACTCCAGATGAATGTCACTTTTGATTCTACAAATGCCATAAGATAAATTAAGCTTTTTATAGATATTAGGTTGTCCGAAAATTAATGCCCGTTTTGAATTTCAACCGCAATAAGTAATAAATCTCTCACTTCTAAGTAGGTTGCAGAGTAACATTCCATAGAGTAAAGCAAGCTCTACAAAACGGCCGTCCTGCTTTTGCAACAGCTTTCATCCACCTCGAGTTTCGAGCCAAAAACTAAAAAGACTCAGCAGCCCGGAAAATCGAAAAAAAATCGTAACTCAGTTCACAAAAGTCCTACAAAAATTCTTTTTGCTCACGTAAACACTATCCACATAAAAAATCTATATGCGCCTTTGCCGTATTTTTTCCTCTGTTAGAAATCAAGAAAACGGAAATTTTCGTGCATTTGCCAAAGTCGTGTTGTGCCGTCCCCACGCAGATAGTTGTATACTACAAACCTGTAGAAGTACAGACCTAAATTTTCAGCTCTCTATAAGCTTTAGTTCTCAAGAAATTTGAATTTTAGCTTGGACCACCTAACTAAGGAAAGCTATATTCGGTATTTCTCGAGAACTAAAGCTTGTAGAGAGCTGAAAATCTAAGTCTGTACTTCTACAGGCTTGTGGTATACAACTACCTATGTGGGAACGGCACAGCATCACTTTGGCAAATGCACGAAAATTTCCGTTTTCTTGGTTCCTAACAAAGGAAAAAATATGGCAAGAGCGTATATTGATGTTTAATGTGGATAATGTTTACGTGAGCAAGTAAGAATTTTTGTAGGATCTTTGTAAACTCAGTTACGATTTTTTTCGATTTTTCGGGTTGCTGAATCTTTTTAGTTTTTGGCTCGAAACTCAAGGTGGATGAAAGCTGTTGCAAAAGCAAGACGGCCGTTTTGTAGAGCTTGTTTTGCTCTATCGAATGGTACTCTGCATCCTATTTAGAAGTGAGAGGCGTATGACTTGTCGCGGTTGAAATTCTAAACGGGCATTAATTTTCGGACAACCTAATATTTTATTTGATCATGGGAAATCACTGTGTACTCGCCGCGTTTTTCAGCCAAGTTCCGACCTTTACCTAAAGTTAACAAAACATCGAGCCTCAATGCTTAGCTTCTCTGGTAACCGATACTCACGCACGAATTATGTACAAGTTTAAAGTTTTTACCAGAAAAGTTCTCTAACGCTGAGCTGTATTGCCCATGCAAAATTGGTTGTGTACATAAGGCAGCGCATCTGTCTCATCGCAATGTGTGGGACAGAAGCTGAGCTTTAAGGCTCATAATCGTGTTAACTTTAGAATAAGGTTGGAACTGTTACAAAACATGACAATTACACAGGGATTTCCCAAGCGTCGAACAATTCATTCATCAAAAAAGCTTAATCTGTGTCATAAACTTGGTGGAATCTGATTAAAGTGCTTGAACTACTGAAAAACAGACGTTTATGAGGGTTTTGCCCCTTTACTTGTGACTGTCAATTACCCAAGCATCCGCGCGACAGGCTGGCAGTAATCATTTGCGAGGAAAGTTCAGGTATCCGACTCGCAAGGCATACTATTCCATCTTTTGTAAATGTTTTCACACTACCATCTCAAATTTTACTGTTTAATTAGCTCCAAATCTTGTAAAAATGAAATAGATATTGAATGGAATTATGGTTACTATTTATCTGATGTTATAATATGTACTTCTTAGTTCACAATACTGACGTGACCCCTGAGCATTTCCTCTGAGACATCTTCTCTGGCCCTGCTGCCTCTCGCCCTGGTTACTGTAACGCCACGTGCGGCAATTTCTAATTGACACCCACAAGTAATGCCCTCCCCCTTTCTGAGCGCAATGACTTCAAAAGCATCTTGAGCCATATTAGAAAAGTAACGCTCCTTCTTCTGAAGTGCGGCACTGGAATCAGTGGGTAAAAGATATGTTAGACTTAGTTACTTGACTAAATAAAAAATCTTAACTCAAAGGACTGCTGTTTTGAGTGGGAAAAAGAGCTTCGTTTGAAGTTTCGTATGATTATAAACTAGTAACATTTTGCATACGGCGCCAAAATAAAGATTTTCATTCTTGTGCAGCGTGCCGTTTTTTGCTCTGCTCTTTCACGGAGTACCAACGGTTTTTTGGGTACTTTCCCAATTAAAACTCCAAAATATGTGGTGTTCGTATAATTATGAACTATACTAACTTTGAGCCTTACTGTACAATAATATAAACCCAGATTTATAAAATATTGGGTGAAAGAGTCTCTTCGAATGAAGACTTTCATGCGCGCAAGTCTTTATGTGAAAAGAGTGAGGCAGTTACTCGCATTGTTTTTTTCTCAAGCAAATACGTTAGAGTTTACCTTCATTGTCCATAAGAAACTGGTCGATGAAAGGAGTCTCCGTGAGTTTTGCCAGAAATGTAATTACGTCAATGTGGACCACGGTTTGGTAAACATACCCTCCTAAAAGGAGACTACTTCAGTTAACATAAAACACACATTTAAACAAATTTTGAGTTTTTATAAACCTCATTTGCTTGTCAATGCTCGACAAGGTATACATTTTCAGGCCGCTTGAAGAAGCGCGTTTCCATTGCTTGACAGACGAACGAGTCAGATTTTGTAAACTACACATACAAGTTGAAAGGGCCATTTCGAATCTTTACTCTGTTAGTCACACTCTTCAATAGGTGTTTTTGTACAGACACCTGACCTGTGCTAGAGAGTTAACCTTCTTCCAAAAGTTTTGCCAAGTGAGCCTCGCCAACAAATTATAATTTATGAGATTATTCAAATCAAGATGGGCTAACAGCGCGATAAAAATGAATATACAAATGTAGTATCGTATTGCTTATCGATTTTAGTGCTAACATATTTCGAGAACTGAACAGAAGAAAAATGGGGCTTCAAATGGAGTCACGGTCGTTGCTGTCACATTGTTCGTTGCGTGGATTAAAGCTATCACAGATAGCTAAGTCCTATCGCTAGTTTGAGAAATTCAACATCTTCCACTTTTTCTCACATCTTTCCCAGCGAAGTAGGAGAAGATGTAGCACATCTTCTCATCGTTTTGAGATGATGCGCAAGCTGTTTACCTTTTTTCAAGACGTACGCCTGGCTCATTTTAGTTTCGTTGCTCACGGCAATTGGAAAGAATGTTCCAATACTTGAGTAGAGCTGATCGTTTCCTTCGTATATAGGATCCGCACCAAAGAATAAGGAACCCTTGAGCGAAGAAGTGTAAATTACTCAAAGTTCTGCTTCTGGCCTCAAACATTGAATCATGATTCTCATCCGCAAAACCCTCACATGCCCAGCGTTCTCGTAAAGCTTTTTCAAAATGTTGAGCCCATGCTAATGTTTTGTTCCTAGCAGCAATCTTTGACGACCGCCGTCTAGTAATAGTTTTTGTGATGATTTGCTGGATTTACTGATGGAATGTTTTAATAGAAATAGAAACTGTTTTAAGAGCGATTATTTGCAAAAACGTGGTCGGCCGCCTCAACGTGGCGTGGGAGTGGCACTGGTTGTCGAACTGCGATGCACAGCCGAGTGTATACTCTGGTAGAGCCTCTCAAGCTGTGAAGTAATTCAACGTTTCCGTTTCGGCCGGATGCCTAGCTAAGAATCGGCCAGGCCAGATCCCCCGCAGTCTGACTTCCTCCAGTCGCTAGGCGGTCCTCCCCGTTCCACACCCGGCCGGGTCACCGATCGCCCCGTAGAAATAAGGAGTTAGCATAGTAAATCTGCTCTTGTGAAGGAAAAATTTCATTACTCAATCAGCAAAAGAAGAGGAATGAACCCTGCACATCGGATCGCGCCTACGGCGCAGGGTGGTAGCAAGAACGTCAGGGTACTCAGGGCGCTTTTCGGATTGGACAAAAACGACACGTTTGCCCGGACGACACGCCATGGAGACTGCCTCATGCCCTGCACCTACAGCGCCAGGACAGTCTCCACAAACGCCGACCTCCAAACCCATCTCGACGCTGCACAGCACATCAACTACCACATCATCCCTCTGCAGGAAACGAGGTCCAGGAAGAAGGACGTGCGACAGATGAGTGATGGGACCCTCATCATTCCTGGTGAAAAGGTTTCATCACGAAACATTGGAGGCATTGATTTTGTCGTTCACTCATCTATCGTCCATCTTGTCCACTCTTATGAGGTCCTGTCACCTCGACTAGCCATCCTACGACTAACGAGGGAAGTACTATCAATGGCCGTGGCGTCTTGATATAAAATGCTTATCATCTGAAACAGCTTCGAACGCTGATTTTGAATCTGCTTTCCATTTCTACGGAGCGCCCTTCTGAAGAGAGTTATGGAAGCCTAAAAATCTTATCTTGGGAGCGCTCTTTGAGTTTGGCAGCGGTGCTACGTGCGTCGGTGGTGCTTGGTGTAATGGTTAGTTGAGCGAAATGTCGGTGATTCGAACCCGGTGCAGAGCTAACCACTTTGCATTTTGAATGTGAGTCTATAAAACCACTCTGATTCGTCTGCAGTCACTTACTGTAATACCCTTGGCAAATGTGACCTAAGGAAAAATTTTTATGGCAAACCTTGGTCTTCTCCGCAAAAAAATATGCACAGAGGTGAAGCGAAATTACAAAGTGTGCAAAACACAGACATTTCTCACAACGGGAACAGCGTATGAAGAAAACTCCGCGCTATTTTCATGCTCGCAAGTACCCATCAAATTAAAGGCAGAAGAGAACATCTTCTCGATTAATAATAGTGCGCATTCCTTGAGCTTCATATGGTGGTGAACATGCTTCACCATGTTCATTCCCGTTTCACTGGTAACAAATTCAGGTAGAGTTTCAGAGCTTCATTACAACCAATTATGCGAGAAAATTTTTCCCTTAGGTCACACACAGCCAAGGGTATAACAGTAAGTGACTGCAGACCTTTTATTCGAATTAGATGCTTTTTACGAAGACGTGGAGTATGTCGTCCGCAACGAGAATTCCTTTTACAAGTTCGTTGTGGGCGACTTCAATGCGAAAATCGGGAGGTCACTAGAAAAGGATTATGAAAACGGCAACCGTCTCGTTGGCCTTCTCCCCGCCGCAAGACTTTTCCATGGAAATTCCATGTTTATGAAGGAAGAACATCGCCGGTGGATTTGGGAATTGCCCAACGGAACGATTCACGCATAGATCGACCACATTCTCACCAACCGAAGGTGGAGCTTGCTCGATGTCTTAGTAGTTCCACCCTTCTGCAGTGTTTCCGATCACCGTCTCCTTCGAGCGAAAATACGATTTAGTCGAAGGCTAAAAAGGTCTGCCACAATGCCGCAAGAAAAAAGAATGTCCTTTATGACGCTAACAGGCTGAAGGAGCTCATATCAAGTTGTGACTGGCCCACCGAGGAGGACCTAACGTACGACTACGATCGGCTTCTAAAAGGATTGCGAGCCTGCGGAGAGTGCGCCTCAGTGGTTTTTGAGAAGAACTTGGAACGCATTTCGAAGAACGTTAAGGAAATGCTTGAAAGAAGAATATTTCTGAGACAGGATCCGAATGCAACCCACCTCGAGTGTTAGCCAACGCCAGTTGCAGAACAGCTTTGCAGGAGGATCTCAGGTAGTACAGGCAAGCCATGATACTGGAAGCAGCCGAAGAAAGACGGAATCTCAAGAAGTGCCGAAGGACCTCTGTGAATATCACGTACTGCTGGCTGCACTATTGAACGAAGACGGGACTCCGACTTTTTCCCGATACAAGATGGAATCTATCGCGAAGATCTTCTACACCAACCTCTTCCGCTCGTGAACATCCGTGCCGATGCCCTTTGTTCCCACTGGGGAAGTACCACCACGAGTTCTACCTGCTGAAGTGCGTACGGCGATTTAGACCATGAAGACATCCACCGCTCCAGGACCAGACCATCTTTCCGTCGAATTTCTGCGAGCCGGAGGGCAATGCCTACACGAGATTCTCGCGTCGCCTAACACCTAACATCTTAGTTTCAGAAAGAGAGTCCCGACCAGTGGGGAACGTCAAGAGCCGTTCTTCTCTTCAAAAGGGTGAACGGGAGGAACTTCGGAACTACCGTCCAATAGCCTGCTGAGTGTGCTGTACAAGCTTTTTATGAAGATTATCCTCGCTCACATTCTAGGACACTGGATGAAGCCCAACCCCAAGAACAAGCTGAATTTTGCAAAGGATTCAGCTGCATGGACCACATCCAGACGGTGGGTCATAGAAGTCTGCCGGGAGTACCAACTGCCTCTGTCCTAACCTTCGTCGACTACGAGAAAGCCTTTGACAGCGTCGAAACCAACACCATCCAGTCAGCGCTAGCCAATCAAGGAGTGAACCCAGCTTACGTGAGGACTTAGCCAACTGTTACAAGCACTGTACAACGACGATGCAGCTGTTCCATAGCGCCCTAATCATTCCAATTGGGAAGGGTGTCCGACAAGGCGAGACGATTTCGCCGTAGCTGTTCATCGCGGCCTTGCTGGGTGATGAAGTCACTAAACTGGGACGAGATAGGCATACGAGTTGAATGGAGATTCCTGTCGAACCTTCGTTTTGCGGTGGACATCGTTCTCTTCTCGAGCAGTATCACTGAAGCAGAGACGATGCTGAGGAAACTGAACGAAGAAGGGAAGAAGATCGGATTGCGAATAAATCGGAAGAAGACTCAGTTCATGAAGAAGAACGCCCTTTGCGAAGATGCAGAAATGGAATTGGAAGGCACCCCTATCATGGAGACGTCTTCTTACGTGTATCGCGGACGTTAGATGAACATGGAAAACGACTTGAGGAAAGAACTTAACAGGAGAAGAAGAGCAGCCTGGGCCGCCTTCGGGCCTCTGAAGGAAGCCACCAACCAACTGACGGACCCGGAGCTTCGTGCCCACCTGTTCGACTCAACCCTTTTCCCGGCGCTCTGCTACGCAGCTGAAACTTGGGCTAACACCGTAGCCACTTCGAAAGCTTTAAGGACCACCCACAGAGCGCTTGAGCGCAGTTTGTGAAGATGAGCCGACACGAGCAACATCTTGTTGGACTTCGCAGTACGGATATGAGGAGAATGTCTCGTCTTCGTGACCCAGCGCATTACGTTGCGAAAGCGAAACATCGATGGGACGGTCACATTATGAGAAAAACAGACGACAGATGAACTTAAGAACATCGGAAGTAGATTCCTCGCGAAGCAAAACGTCCCCGAGAAAGACCTCCAATGAGATGGGCAGACGTGTTCGTGGAACGGATGGACCAGCTGAAATATCAGCTAAATACGATTTTTGCACCTGGAACTCGTGAACGCAGCCACCGACGGCAGCCAAGAAGATCGTGAATGTCTGAAGCGAGGGACAGGGAGAAATGGAAACTTTTGAGCTGGGGCCCGCACGTCACATGAAGCCGGGCCATCAAAGTATCTAATATCTGAGTATTTGGAAAAAGAGAACGAAAGATATATTAGAAGTTCGAATTCATGTTCAGCATTTGACGTGACTTATTAGATTGCCGCTAAGCAATGCTGTCAATAGATCTAAAGGTCAAAAGAAGTTCTGTGGAAAGGGTTAGAAGCAAATTAAGGTTTCTAAGAAAGTTTTTTTGTACTCTTCTACCCATAAACTTACCTGTGGCAACAGTTTCTTGAGCTGCTGCTCAGCGAGTATATTCCGTCCTACTCCGAGAGTGACTACCACAGATGGAGTTATCTGGAAAAGTCTTGCTATAAAATTCCTTTCGTTATTACCACGTAACCAAATGAATTAGTTTAGCTTCCTTAGGGACGTGTTCTTCTAAGTGATTGCTTTTTTTTACGTCTTAGGGTTCACCTTCGCATTGGTTTTCGCCGTTCATGGATAACAGTACTAATTTTTGAGATCCACTGCAAATCTGCTAGAAATGGCTTACAACAACACTGCGAAATTCTAATCTGCTCACGCATATACTTTCTCCTAGAAGAATACACTGGCCAATACAAATACATTTTTGATGGCTAGAAATTGAGAAAAATAAGATGGATCCTCAAACTTTGCCTGTAGCAGATCTGTGTTATTCGCAAGTATGTATTTATGTAGATATTCACTCAGAAATACTGTCACAAATTTGCAGCCATATATCTGCTCTACTTTCTGAGAAATATCATTCGGAAACTTCTATTATAAAAGGTCTCTTGGGACAACCCAGTGGAAAGCGGGTTACTACGTTTTAATATTCTCAAACTTTGCAATGCAAATCTTGCAAATATGCCAAAAATGGTGTTTGACACTCAATGTGAAACTCAGAAGTAGTGCGCGAAAATTTCTAGGTGTTAAAATTATGTGAATATCCCAATTTCTGAAAAAAATTTCGTTTCTGTTTGGCACTTTAGAACAGCTTCTTTTGAACTCTAATCAACTCGTCCCTTGAGTCACTAGTATATTGTTCTATTATACGGGACCTCCGTACTTATCAGAGGGTAGGGGGATATTGATTCATGACTCATGACTCAAAGAATGAATGGAGTAATGAATATAAAAGAAATGATCATAGGAGGCAAACAAATCGAAAGGCTTACATCAGTATTGTTGTGGATGTGGTACTTGATCTCTTCGTTATTACTATGTTCAGTGAGGTTCAGTTTATCCAAGGCGGTCTCCTGGCGACAGGTTTCTATGGATTCACCAAAGAAGGACCAAAGCTGTAAGAGTTGCGATATCATACAAATGCTGGAGATAAAGCGCCACTTTCAGGCTTTCTTGGCTGAAGTGCAGTGGAACGATCCGTTCTGGAAAATTTTTGCCAAAACCGTCATTTCCATCGACTTCTCTATCTTCACATTGCTTTTTTGGTTCATAGATGTTATGACATTACGAAATCATGTATTGTATTCAGCGTCACTGCAGTCTTTATACAGTCTGCTCTTATCGGGATCAGGCTGAACCGTCGGCTGAATTTGCGCGCTCGCAGCTAGGGGTTTGCGCTGCATACGCGCGCTGTCGCAGAGAGCGAAGAGATTGAGGAGAGAGCAGACTAGCTAGACCAGAAGTGGCGCGAAACCCTCGCGACGCGCCTCCCGCCAAGTCAATTTTGGCCTGGTTAGGATTGGGGCAGACTGTACAGGGCTTTACAACCTGAGTGTCACAGCCGCCCCGCTCGGCCGCCACTCTTAGGGCCGCGCAGCGTTCGTGGCGCAAGCTGCGCGTCGACTGAAGCTTCGCAAAATGCCCAGGCGATGCGCCGCAAACGCCGCGCGCGGCCTGAGCGAGGCGGCCGCGTTGGAGGAGCCGTGCAAGCGAAGGCTGTGACTCTTATGTTGAAAAGTCCTGTACATAACCTCATCTCTCGCCTTTGACATTGATTTATGTTACCTTCCACTCTTATCAATGAAAGCGCCTTTGAGGCGTCGCATTTACAAACACCCTAGCTGGGGGGAGGGGGGGGATGAGCGCGGCCCAAGAAAAGCTTCATGTTCTAAAGTCCCGTAGATCTGGATTTGACGCTATCCATTCATGTTCCTTCAAGTGTTACTACTTACCTTTACTGTAATTATGTGAATAGGAGCACATTGTTGTGTACCGCAATGCAGCTTTCAATGATCCCTCGATGATCCACAGCGCTTAACCGTTTTTTGTTCAAATTCATTTTTTCCACTGATTTCAATAAAAACATCCAAAAATTGTATGGTTGTCTGATTTAACAGTGCTGCTAAGCATGTGGCTGATAGTTGTCGCTGATAATAACACAAGATTTCCGATAAACCTCAAGTTTTGAGTTGTAGTTTACATTTTCATTGCTTTGATTTCTCACTGCCTATTAGAAGCATGCACATTGCAAAACGGGGAATCAGTACAACTCTGAAATGACTTCATTGGCTTCGAAAAAAGAAAAATGGCTTTGGGTATAGAAGGGCTGGCAGCTAAGGATTATAGGAAGATCGAACGAAAAGCCAAAAAAACCAGCTTGAGCAGTAACGTACTCCTGTTCGCTAGTTCACTCTTCATAGTAAGGAGTAGTGGAAATACTTTAGTATGGGTAAGCACAAATGCATGAGCTTTTTTTGAAGCTGCGCTCTCCTCCCTAGAGGGGCGTTCATTGCGGCCAAGTCGTATGCATAGATCGCTAGGAGAGGAGGGAAGGGAAGAGTGCGAAGGAACGCTTTGCATTTCAATGCTGGTGAGTTGTTTCTTTATTGCCGAGTCGCCTGGGCTCTGCATCTCCAGCGTGTTCTCTTGTTATTTTTCCACCACGAGAAAGAAAAGGCGGAGCTTCGATCTCTAATCAAGCCTGAAATGATTAGAGAGCACACTCGGGGAGAGATGTAAGCTAAGGGAGGCGGCCGCGCAAGAGCCAAGCTCCACTTCACCCACCACCCGTCACTGCTGCCGATGATACAGAGGGTATATGACAGCGCGATACTATTCATCATGCCAAAGCATTGGGGTAGTAGAGTCTTCGAAAGATGGATAGACTATAAGAAACAGGTTACTAAAACATTGAAATATAAGCGCCGCTTCAAAGCTTTCCTCCTCTTCCCAACGGAAATTGCATACAGGACTTACCAATTGCATTGTTGTGTGCACCAGCATTTCCACTCCCGCGCATGACTCTGCACCTCTTCCGCAAACATGCTCTTTAATTTTGTCCAATCGGTTGAGGCTTCGTCTTGTCCACGCGCGCGGTGATGAGAGAATGCAGAGTCCAGGCGAAGCTGCCGCGGGAGCGAAGATGCTGGTGTTCCCGACACTGCAGTTGATAAGCCATGTACGTAGGACGAGGATATCAAGTTGTAATGATTTGAAGAGATAGCCATACCGGCTTAGATTTGACTTGTTACCCTCGCACTGCAGAAAATACTTGCTTCTGAACAAATGACTGTTAGGTTCAGAGCTCAAGAATATGCGCTCATGGCCATTTGACACATCCTCCTACCAGCATTATAAATACATGTTTGTGCTCAAATACTGTCGACACAGCGGGGGGCAACTCATTCTATCTAGCTTCATAGCTATATGTCGAATCAATCTCGGAACAATAAATTCGATGCGATTCCCAAATCTAGCAAACGACTTTCTTTGAATGAATTTGAGTATGCACATCGCTCACATCACTCATTTGTAGCTTCAGTTCATATCATATATGCTAAACTCAAAGTACACCTGCATTACGGCAAATTGTGTTACTAATTCAACGCTTACAATTTCTTAAGCTTGATACGTTTCGGACGCGAAATCGTGCGGCGAAAAAATGCACTTTCAGCCATTAGCTAACAGAGGGACCTTATTTCGTAGACTGTGTGCTACATCTGTACTCAGCGTGTCAGATAAGTTCCATAGCCAAAGTTCTGAGTGGATTCAAGGTGTTTGAATTTAGTCGCTTGGAAAGGACTGGTGTGCTTTCCTGAAAGGTAGGAACAAGAACTCAATTTCTAATAATATCCAAAAGTAACTATGTTGCAGGCGGTACACATCAGTATTGAAACTAGGGCTTTTCTCACAGAGTAATTTGATAAGTAAAAGCTTTGGCCTCTGATTTGATAACCTTGGACTAAAAGAAAGTCTCCTGTGAACGTCAGAGAGATCCTTTGAAGCAGCGTGCTGCACCATGTGCAGCACCGGTCCGAAACGTGTTAAGGTGTCAGGGTTGCTATCGATTCACGTGCTACGCTAAGACAAATGAGGTTGAATCGGCTGACTTCTGTTGTATTTCTTTTGAATCGTTTGCAGATTTGCTCGTGAGCCTATCTTTGTGAGGCGATCTGACTAGCTTAGAGTCAAGCTGTCTGGGCAAAACTCGATTTTGAGATTTTGAGCTTATGGGCCTATTCGCCATGCAGGATCCGAAAATCCACACTGGAAAGCGCGAAAACTGCAAGAAAGGGGTCTAGCGCAGGAGGGAAACAGCAAGTTGGCGGGGTCCTCCCATGTAAATGTAAATTTACGCTCCCAGCTTCCGGAGCGGTCTTCTCGATTCCGCTAGCCATCCTAACATCGCTACCGGTTAGGTGCGAATGAGTGACTTGTAACCGAAAACGAGAAGATTGCTTCGGAAGCTGGGAGCGTGTATTCACATTGGGGAGGTCCTCGCCCACCTGCTGATTTCCCTCGTGTGTTAAAGCCGTTTTTGCCGTTTTCGCGCTCTCCTATGTGCATTTTCGGGTTCAGCGTAGCGAATAGGCCCCGGTAAGCACAAGATCTCAAATCGAGTTTTGCCCGGACATTCGGGCAGATTTGGATATTACAGAATACCACCATTAAGAAGTACTAAGGTCTTCCTTTATCTAGAACTATGGCACAAGTCCAACTTTTGTCCTCCTGTAAAAGAAGGAGATCGGAGCAAAAAAAGCCGAGCCTCGAGGACCATACCCGCTCCCTCGCACGGCCAATCTCCTTTAACGACCCTTCTCAGCTCTTGACGTGTTTTCACGTGGCAAATTAATGAAACATATAGTGTCTAACTGTTAATGCTTGCTTTCGACAAAGATTGTGTCAAAAACGTCCACGTCCCACAAAATTGTCTCGAAATGGGCCTTTTAAGGAATTCAAGCATTCTGAGTGCCATATCTGTAATCAGCGCCATGAAAAGGTCTGGATAAGGCAAACAATAGAGGTCGAGATTTTGCGTGAACACTGCCACACGCCAACACACACGCCTTTAAACAAATTTCACGACTCTGCGATTACGCGTGAGCTCGCGCAGAATCAGATCAATCAGCTTCTGCTATTTATTCAGAAATTTGCAAGTTAAAGCGCTTTAGTTGCTACAAATAGCATACACCCGCCAAACTCACTTTTGTAGACAAAGTATCCAAAGAAAATTGGTGTAGGGAAGAATAACAGAAGAAAAAGACAGCAAAAACCAATGCTGTATTTAGCATAATCATCTCACACCAAAAGTTCTGCACATAAAAATTAATTAGCTCGGTTGGCGTTTATATTGAGGTCTTTTATCCAAATTTCTCAAGGAAAAGAATGCTTCAAAAAGGTCTGTTCCGCTTTCTTGGGAAGTCATATATGTAATTTGCGAAGCGGGCGCACAGCCAAGGTATCATAAACAAAGTAATCGACGTTATAAATAGGTTGTCTCATGTTGTTAACTAATACTGCCAAAATTGCTAGTTTTGCTATCGCTAATGTTCATATTTTCTTTATTCATGTTTGAGATAATGTTCACTGAAGCAAAGCAAACTGTGCAAGAATGCTTCTAACCACTCGCACAAAGTCTAACGCATGAAGATCAAAGACAAAGTCTGAAATCTACTTTAAAAAAACTAGAGACTTAAACTAAAAAAGAAAACTTAAGACTTAGCCAAAAAATCGGACTTCAGCCCAAGAAAATTATACAGAACTTAATCTGCCAATGGATGAAATCCTTGTGAATCCACAGTAGGGACTCTTATATAAAGCGCTGTTTTCAAAAAATAGGCTGAAATTCAAAAATGCCAGCTTTCCAGACTCTTTGAAGGGGTGGCATTCTTTCACTTTAAACCGATATTTTTCTTTTCCTAACGCACCTAGGGAGGTGGGGGGGGGGGGGGCTAAAAACTTGTTGTAGTGGTTGTGGTATCAAAGATTTGCAAAATAGGCCCACCTACACCCCAGTGATTTTCCGCGCAATATAGTGTGCTCGTGGTGCCAAGAAAATGCGGTAGAATTTGTGCGTGAACAAACTGCCACGACATTGATGCCGGCATTTGGCGCACATGAAATTCTGGAATTACTGGAAAGTATACCGCATTTTGTCTGCACCGCAAGCACACTACTTCAGGCGAGATATCTACACGACTATAATGAAAAAAGGCCATTAATGCTTTAGCTACTTTCATGTTTTCTTCCAATTTTCTGGCCATCAAAACAGTTTGGCAAGCGCGTATATGAAAACCTAACGTGAGAGTACACTTGTGGACAATTAGGAGGTTCAATTCCTTGAAGAAAAACCGAGTTTTCAGGTCATAGAACCCGATATATGGCTTTAGCTTCAAAACCTACAATGCAGGAATTTCGCGCGAATATCTAGAAAACATAAACACTGTGGAACTTACATGGCTTTGTCGAATAGTGACTTGAATTTTGAATAGAGTGTTTCAGAATAAAGGAGAAGAGCAGAGTTAGCCTAAAGGTCAGTGGTCCAAGCTGCGTTGAAGGACGCGATTTCAACTTTTTCACTTTCACCCTAGCCTAATCTTTGCGGCAAAATTCTGCTCACGATTTCAACTTCAGTCTGGACTTCCAGATAAGAATATGCGACATGCTGACTGAGAAACACCGTCGCATCAACTAGTTTAGACAAGTCTCACAAATTAACACGAGTAAACGCGCAGGCGACGCGCACTTGAGCCCGACGTGTTGCAAGACGAGCCCGAATAGTGAGTGATGGTTACCGTTTCAGCAAGATAAATGCGGACTGCCGAAGTGACTGGTTTTTCAAAGTTAATGAATCAAGGCATTGAAAACTTGCCGTCTAACCATTAATGGGAGTACACTCACAGCTCGATTTCGAGTTGGGAAGTTCACCAAAAAAACTGCAGGACGTAGCCTGCTCACAAAAAACGAAGTGAAGCCACAAAGTCATATGACATGGACATGATTAGAAGCATTTTTATAGTGGAACCAGTTACACCAAAAATGGAGTTGGTATAGCAACCTCAGATTTTGGAGCAATAGTTAAGAGCAGAATCTGACTTTGAGCGCATCAGCGATTGCCTAACAGATGATAGAGAATAAGTCTTAGACAAGAGACATACCTCATGCGATTTCAGTCGCCATGCGACCTGGCATTTTGCCAAATGTCTTCAAATTCAATACTGTTAGGCATAGCATGTATAACTTTCTTAGGTTGGTAAAATGCTCTATCTTCCGTACATTCAAAATCTCCGTACGATGAGTTATGAACATTTGGAATGTTGCCAAATCACGTCGCGACTGAAATCGCGTAAGGTATGCTCGAGGCCTTAAGAGCATCACTACGAATAATCACCACATATTTACTACAGTGGATGTAAGAACGATGAAAAGGAACACGGTTAGGAGGATCTCGATGACCACATCGATTTTAACACACTGGATGAGACACTCCTGCTACTACCCCCTATAGACATGTATGAAAAGGCGAGAAGGAGCTGAAAAATGTCGCAGAAGGCAACGGATATTGGACGAAGAAGGTGAGCGAATCTGGAATTTGCCTCAGTTCATAAATCTGGTTTGAACACATACTACATCAAAAGCGTTACATATACGAATGGTGACCGACGAACGCAGATAGGCTTCTGGATTTTCGACAGCGTGGCCTCAGAAACATAATTATCTGCAAAGCCATCACAATAAGAGCTTAATATAAAGAACGGTCAAAGATCGTGCAAAACCTCTGCGACGATACCACACAACTTCAAGCATTGCGAGAGTCAGTGCCCGCCACTACTGCTGTCGCGATGTTACTTGAGGCATCGAGCCATGTATTTGCTGCCTAGTATCCTGCCTCGCCACTTTAGCACCGAAGGGATTTGTGAGGCAAAATTTACGCGCGACATGCGTGATGTGGTAAAACGGCTCCCGACGTGATTCCTGACGTGGAGTTCAACACGAATATCATTTAAATGGATAGTACAGTGCTGGCCATAATTATAAAGACACTCTAGAAATTATCGTAATTTTGTTCTTATCAATGAATCTGCCTGAAACTTTGCTGCGTTGTGCGCATGTTAACTTACCATGACCCCTCAAAACGGCTTCCAGTCTTGTTGAGTTTGAACGGAGAAAAACGAAAAAATTCGAAAAAGCCCTCAATGAAAGCTGGGCAAAATTAAAAAGACATTTGGTTATTCTAATCACTATCACATTCCTTGGCTCTCAATTTTTTTGCACAATTACATCCTAAAATGTGAAACATTTGCAACACTTACGGCCTGTTATCCTACTCAAATAGAAACGATCACTGCATTTTTTGCTTTCAAAAGCATCAAAAGTCATTCTGCTTGAATAAGAAGCTGGTTTGTGGAGTTTTCAAACCCTTGTTTATTTCAAATGAAAGTCATAAAATCTACTGAGCATTTTCGATAGATGAAGTGAGGAGCGCTTCCATAGACTGCGTAATCGCTGATATTGGCGGATGGACTCCAACCTCACCATAGGGTTGTCACGCTTTTACTCCACAAAGCTCTGTTTGCAACGCTTTCATGAAGCGCTGGATTTGATTTATCATTGCCAACATAGTGACGCAGCTTTTGCAACAACTTCCTTTTGCCTAGTGATGCAGTGCGATTTAGATCTGAAAACTTTTTCACGAAAATTGCCTGCGAGCAGAAGATTCGATATAACCCTAGATCTCCTTATTTCCCCCCCCCTGTATTTCATGTCATATTTCACCCGACGAATGAGATTCGCTAAGATTTTGAAGTTTTAAGCAAGCGTCTCCTGCTTTATCTCGTGATTTGACTTGGCTTTGATTGTGCGGGGTGCTCACTCAATATTTTGTGGATGTCAACTGCGGCTGAACCAGACTGCTCAATCCCGAAATTTTTTCCTGGTCATGCACACAAGTTCACTGTTGTATGGCTGTCGTAATGGCTACATTACAGTAGTTCTGTTGCTTAAAAATCGAGTTTTGTGGTGCAAAAGTGCATCAACCCTATGGTGAAATTGGAGTTTGTCCGTCAATATCAGCGACTACGCAGAGTTTATGGAAGCGCTCCTCACCTCATTTATTAATGATGGTCAGTAGATTTTACGACTGTCATTTGAAATAAACAAGGGCTTGAAAATCAGATTGACTTTTGATGCCTTTGAAAGCAAAAAAAGCAGTGATCGCTTCTATTTGAGTAGGATGACAGGCCGTAGGTGTCGCAAACGTTTCATATTTGAGGATGTAATTGTTCAAAAAATTTTGAGAGCCAAGGAATGCAATAGTGATTAGAAAAACCAGGGTCGATAGTAAACCTGTCGAAACGCGCAGCTCAAGCTCAGAGTTTATTCAGAGTTAACTCCGAGTTAACACGCATTTTTAAGGGACCATTAACACGTTTCGGACCTCGAAATCGCGCGCGGCGAAAAAGAGTGTACTTTCAGCCGTTAGCCTACAAAGGGACCTTATTTCGCAGCCTGTGTGCCACATTTGTAATAAGCATGTCAGATAAGCTCCATATCCAAAGTTCTGAGTGAATTCGAAGTGTTTGAATTTTGTCGCTTGAGAGGGACTTTTGTGCTTTCTTGAAAGATAGGAACAAGAACTCAGATTTTAATAGTATTCAAAAGTATCTATGTTGTACACGGCACACATCAATATTGAAACTACGGTTATTCTCTTTGATATCGAAGCAAAGGAAAGTTGCGACGTCGCACGCGTCGTTCGCGTCGCCGCACTTCGTTGCAACTGTTGTTCAATTTGTGCTCATATCTCCTGAACAAATATCGGCGGCACAACTCTACAGAGTCATTTGGAAAGTAGGAGGTTAGACCTTTAACTTAACAACTCTAGACTGAAAGGAAACCTCCTGCAAACGCCAAAAAGATCCCTCAAAGCAGCGTGCTGCGCCATGTGCAGCACCGGTCCGAAACGTGTTAACACCTGCGTAAACAAACCAAATTGGGGAAAGGGTGATATGGCAGGATACCGCGCAAGACGTAGTTTATGCCAAGTATGGAAACGAGCGTAACTCGTTCCACGCGAGACGCTACGCGACGAAACGCGCAGCTGAGCTGCGCGTTGACTCTGAGTTTGGTGCTGCACCATGATACCCCCATCATGCTTGATGAAACTCGGAGCAAAATGTACCCCGGAGGACTTTTTAGCTGCACCTTTGCGTTTACACACTATTTCTCTGTCTTTAACCAAACTCGGAGTTAAGGGTTGAGCCAGACTACGCGGCGTACGCTGCGTACGTCACGTACGCCCGTACGCCGCGCACTCTGGCTCAACCCTAACTCCGAGTTTGGTTAAAGGGGGTATCATGGTGCACCGTGGAACAAAAACTTGAAATTTTGCAAAATTCTTGGCCCGGGGGTTACCGGACGTGCTGATCACGAATCCGATGCTCATTTTTCACCATTCGCCCATGAGATGGGCGAGATTCAAGCAGTTGAGTGAAACTTGATCTGGCGGGGTTATTCGCTGCGCTAATTCGGATATGGTAATCATTTTTCACCGCGGAGAGATAGAGCAGGGTCACTGTAGGAATTTGGTGAAAGCCAAAGTCCCATAACAGATTTAAAATTGGTTGGCTCAGTGGCGTCACGAGGTGTATTGCTTAGATCACATTGTGCGTTTTTCACTACAGCGGTATATAGCGGAGAAGAGATACGTTATACTACGCAAAATTACAGGATTTCATAAGAGTTGGCTTGTTAGGGTAATTCCGCCGTTAATGAATATTATAGCCGCTTGAAAATACCTTTCAAAAAAGGGTTCGGTGGATTTACAGTAGATTGATAAAATACCTTGCTTAAAACTTTATTTAGGGGAAGTTTAGCTAAATACTTAGATACCAGTGGCGGGCAGGATTTCCGTCCGGGGGAGGTGGGACAAAAAATTTTTCAATTTTTGGAGTGTGTGACTAACGCCACGTTAGTCACGTACTCCAAAGATTTTTTGGGGTGTTTCTTGAAAATTTTGTGCTGGCTCATACCCCTAAATTCTAGAATAGAGAAAAATTTCTTCGGCGGCAGCCACGCTCCCGAAGAGATTTTTTACAAATTTTTTACGCTAATTTGAATTTTTGAAAAATTCTTAAAGTTGTTCTATTGTTCACAAAAACGAACAAGTTACATGCAATTTTTGTAAACCAAAAGGAATATTTCAAAAAATTTCGCGACCCGTTCTCGGAGAAGGGGGAGCCTCCTCTTCGGTCCGCCACTGTTAGATACTTACTATTTCCTTTCTACTGCAAGAGTATGCGATGGGATTACAGTAGATGTAGTGGACTAAACTTAATGAAATGCTTAATAAATCGCTACTGAGTTCATCTGGCAGTGCAATCATGAACATGCTGTCCTTTTTCAATGAGGATTATTACGGTGGGCGTTTACGGAAGAATAGCAAAAATCCCAGGTTGAGTTGAACTTTCTTAGCAAAAAAGCAATGATACCGGGAGTACTTCATTATTTCTTTTTTATTGTGTCAACAGAAACCTCGAAAAATTTTTTCATAATTTGTTATATTATTCAAAGGTCTTTTGAAATTCGATTTACGAATGACCTGTAGACTTTGTTTACTACTTGAAGTCTATTTTCCTAAAATAATGGTCAATTTCAAGATTACAAATTATAGATACAGGTCGTTCGAAAAATTTTGGATACTAACAGACTTTTGAATTTTACCAAGTATAATAGCTTACTAAAATATGGGGAGAGGGGAGGCGCACGGGTTGTTGGGTTACAGTCTATGTCCAGGTTTTATCCTGCTAATTCTTTGAGAATTTTTAGGATTTATTATGGCTAGGCAAAAGTGGGGGATTGAGGGGGGGAGTTAAACTTACCGACATGGGTTAAAAAATGTGCAAAATAACTTGTTTATTTTTGTAAATGATTAAAAATAATTTTTAGAATTTTTAAAAAATCCAAATTAGCTTTGTAAAAAAATTTTTTTGGGGCGTGGCAGCAGTCACGCCCCCTTTTTTAGATTTTAGGGGCTGTAGATTCTCAAAAACTTTGAGATGCGCCCCAAAAAATTTTTCAGAGTGCGTGGCTGAAGCCACGCACCTTTATTTGAAAAACATTTTTGCCGCCCCCCCCCCTTTTCCAGAAACCGATATCTTGGGACGGCCACTGCTAGGCCCTCACAGGCAAGCCTAACGCCTTTCCACGTGTCTTGATATGTGAGATCTTGATTACGGGTATTCATTAAGCAGTTGCGGAAAACTCATAATAGTGGCTCCTTAGCCTAGTTGTCTAGTACTATGCCCTCTGCGCCTGCAACGGAAGTTCGAGTCCCGACTTAGTCGCAGCGTTTTGCGATGAAGCGTGTGGCGGCTCCTCAACAACTAGAGCGGATCCTCATGTAACAGAACGAACCCCGAGTTTCAGAAACGAAACTCGCAGTTAACTCGGCGTTTCAAAACGAGTTAACGCGCAGCTTTAAACTCGGAGCTTCGACCAGATCACTATCGGCCCAGGTCCTCATGATTTTATCCAGCTTTCATTAAAGGCTTTTTAGAATTTACTCGTTTTTCTCGTTCAAACTCAACAAGACTGAAAGCCGTTTTAAAGGGTCATGTTAGGTTAATATGCGCACAATGCAGCAAAGTTTTAGATAGGTTCATTGACAAGAACGAAAATTACGACGATTTCTAGAGTGTCTTCATAAACATGGCCAGCGCTGTATAGGCACATCAAGAGAGCTACAAAGATGGACGCGCCCAAATGGTGTATATTGAAAAGCAACAGCGCTTCAGAGCAAACGCTTCTAACTACTCTCCTAATCTTGCAAGGGACCCAGAGAAGTCCTGGGCAAGCTTGAAAGATACGGTTTATTAAGTGAGAGCAAAGATCAGTAGAGAAACGTGATGTGGAATGACGACGTGTAAAGACGAGGGGTACAAGCGATGGCGAAGAAAGGGCGACCGCCAGGCATACTGACAAGCCACATACATTGCGAAGGTTCTGTAAAGAAGGCAGAGCATGTACGTGAAAAATTCCTACGAGAAGTAGGAGTATCGTGAAGGGAACCGTGAAATATAATGGATAGCAAATGAAGGGCGGACTCCACATAATATATTGAGCATTTTTTTTCATTTCAAGAACAGGCCTTATACGAATACGCCCGAAAAGAGAAGTATAAACGGAAGATAGAAAGCCTATTGCAAGAAATGGCCACCACAAGCCGCATAGCTAGCTCCGTTCCAGAAACTGATCCCATAGAAGGATTACTGCCAGCAGTCACGGAGAAGATGCTATGCCTAGCCGTAAGAAAAATGTAGAATTTCAAAGTGACTAGTTCAGATGCGACATATTAAGCGGGTTCCGGAAAGCATTGTTGGAGCCCATTTTTAATAAGCTATAAAGACACTGTCCACCCAGAATCTCTACCTCCATGTTTTTGCCGCTCCAGGGCCTTCTCGTACTTCTGATTCCGAATATCAAGTCGGAAATCCGCGGAAACCACGAAAAACCCCCGTTTTCAGAACCCGAAGAGCGATTTCTTCGGAACGGTGATTAGTTGAGCGCGCACGGATGGGCGGGACGAACGTCACGCCCACTCGAAAGGGGAGGAGCCAATGTGGCGAACCGTCACCTCATGCGATTTCCAAAACAATTTTCTCGCTTCGGAAGCAACTTTAGGTAGCACAAGTTGGACAATCACTTAGTTGGGGGCCGCGCAGCTGCTAGGTATCATAATCTCACCAACCACCCCAATTTGGATGGACGGTGCCTTTAATCAAATCATAGTAACAAGAGTAGATTTTGCGAGTGTTTACTAGCATAGCAGATAGCAGACCGTGCATCCTACCAGCATCCGACTGATGGGTCACTCCGAAAGAACGCGCCTTTGAGTTATTACAGAGTTGCCACCTAATCAGCGGACTGTGAAAGAAGTAGGCCCACCGACCTAACACTCTGTTGTAGTATTGTAGAACTTTAAAGAAAAGCAGAAGGGATTGCATGCAGCCTTCGTGGACGTGGAGAAAGCCTTTGATTGCCTCATAAAAATGCGGTGGGCTTTACGAAAGCGCGTTGTGCCAGAGAGCGCGCTTAGTGGATAAAAGTACACTATAACACTTCAAGCAACGTACAAACAGCTGCAGGGCAATCGAAATATTTTGAATCAAGGTTGGGGTACAGCAAGGCTCAATTCTTTCTTACCTCGTCATCACAGTGATGAGCCCATGATGCAACACTCAAGGGTGAACCTCCCTGGGTACTTTTTTACGCAGATAATGTGTCTTGATAGCAGTACTGAAAAGGAGCTGCAAGGTGCAAAGTCAGAAAAGGGCTAGAGTTGTATGCCCTAAAGCTTAGCACTAGGGACAGAACGTATGGAAGTGGAAACAAACCCGAGGAACCATTAGCATTTATGGCAAGAGCTAGAAAACAACTTACACACTTGCCTAGGCAGTCACCTCCCTGTGGAGGGAGATCACATGAGGGGTTGCAGGCAGGATGAGCACAGCGTCGACGAAGCTGTGGGCTTCAACGAGAGTTCCGTGCGACAAATTGAAGACAGACCGAATCAGTAATTGAGTACCAACTACCAACTACCAAATCGTTGCCCCCGTGTGGCTTTGAGTGCTGGATATGTAGGCGCGAGGAGTACAAGTCCAGTCATGGAAACAGGGGTGCTGCAACAGACCTTAGATGTCACACTGGAGGCTTACATCTGCAATGACACTAAAGAGCGTAAATGAAAGTACTAGATTATGATTTTATAGGCATGGCCACATCACGAGACTAACCCCGGCGGTGGAGGCACCAATGAAAGACTTAGGCGTGGCCCAAGATGAGACTACCAATGCAATGTACTTTCTAGTCGCAGAAGCAAATGAATCGTGCGATGTATACGATTCGCCGGAATAAGCCAGTCACGGCCATTAGTAATGCACCGCAATGGCAACAGGTCTCTTTACCCCTTCTCAACTCGATGTGAGGTTGGCGAAAAATTCGACCTCTGTTGAAACCTTCAACAGAGGTTGAATTTCCTTTTCCAAAATGACAGTTTGGTTGGAAAGGTCAATAGGCATTGAAGAACTACACAGCGGTTTGAAATTTTGTAAGCTCCCTTATACAAAAATGTCGAGGAAGGCGAAAGGTGCTGCTGTCAACGTCTCGGAGTAATCCGTTTGCACTTGAAAGCGGTGCGAGCTGCCGGCAAATCAGAAGAACGAAAAGTAGTGTTCTCATTTGAAAAAAAAGGCGTCAGCAATCCGGCAAGCTTCTTCCATGTCAAAATGCCAACGGCTTTTGTGATTTCGGTTGATACGGCAATATTACGCTGTTTATGGCTCAGCAACCAATCAATCAAGACATAGATTCTTCTCCTTCGATACCCTTCTCAAAAGTGTTCTTACATATACAAAATCAATAACATCGTGTAGACATCACATTGTGGATCTCCATCTCCTCCAAAATCTTCTGGTTAACGTTTTTGCTAGTGTTCCTCGTAACTGTTTTGCAATGTTCAAAGTCTCATACACACCATTGATCATGCTCACAAACAGGCATCACTTTCTGCCTTCTTCTACAGCTGTTTCTGAGGTGCGTCTGCACATGTGGTCACTTGGTTAGCGCGTCCGCGCTTCAGGGTGATGCCTGCAGAATTTTAAGCGGGTGATGCGACCGTTTTGTGATGGTCTGTGGCCAACCATCGAGCTCAAGCTGTTCTGGCAACTGCGGAGGGCATGCTAACTTGGCAGTACTGTCATCAGGTCGGCAGATTACTGCTGGGCCAAATCAGTATTTTGATTTTAGATTACTCTGATCAACTGATCTTTGCAGGTCTAGCCATCGAATACTAGTCTGACTAACAAGGAAAGGATACATAGTGACCGTGGCCTTTGGAAATGAAACGTAAACCAGAATGCATCTTGAAGCGCTGATTCCAAATCTACTTTCGGTATCTGCTGTGCGCTCTTCCGAAAGAAGCTATGAACACTTCTTGTCACCAAAATTTGCACTGTTTTTGATGCAGGTATCGCTAGAATGTTCGCTTACGCGCTACAAAAGAGCGTACAGGTAAAGTAAAGCACAGCATTAAGCTCAGAAAAACTGTCACCAAAAGATCAGAGTCTAAAAAGCCTGGATACTGACGATTTTGACTGCCTAAATCTCGCAAAATTAATGTGGGAAGAAGTCCATACCTTCGTTCAGGGAGTCGCACAGCAGATAATGAATATAGATTTAGAATCAGCGTTCCAAGGCGCACCTACTGGTATACATCTCGTTGCAAAAGGCCACAGTCACCTAGTATCCTTCCCTCGTAAGTCATGGCTGCGCCTCATACGGCACTCAGTCCCCTAGGTCCTAGAGAAAAAAGAAAATCAGCGGGAGTTTGTGTGTACAGAAAAGTATGAGAAAGCCCAAATGATAGTCTACGCCAGTTTTCTTACCTTCTTAGGATCAGCCATAACTGGGAGCAATTTATCATTGATGCACTGGTGCCAATCGTTGTAAATTTTGTGGATTTCTAGAGGGATCTCTCCCCTACTTCTGCTACTTGTCTCCTGAACGATTCCATTTCGACAGGTCCGCACTTTGGATACAGAAAACCAAGCGTTACAAATTCAATGCTGGTTGCAAAGCTTGAACAACCACTTCTGCTGAATAGAAACACGCATGCCATTGCGACAATCATTAACAGAGCACTGAGATGAACCATGACTAGAAAGATTTTGAAACTGTTCATTGTTTGCAATCTGAAACGAATCAAAGTATCATCAGACACACACCGAAAGTTGGATAGCATTTGAATAATTCCCGCACCGTGAGCGGTTGGTCTTTTGATTGCTCTCCGCGTAGTCTCTTTTCTTCTCATTTTTCGTGTCTATCTCTGATATTCTTTTCTTGTTTTGTGTCACATTGTTCTCTTGAGTGTTTTGATAGAGCTAGGGGTGTCTCACTTTCTGAGTCCCGGCTGAATTGAAATTTCTTTATATAGCTGATTTTTCGGTGTCTTAATCGATATCTCTATGCGTCTGAGCTATCTTCTGTCGAATACTCTATCTAACTATGCCTGCAAAATCAAATAGGTCACAACGCAAAATCAAACCTCTGCTGCCTCTAACCTTTTGACTACCCCTCTGAGCGGCACCGTCCCTTCGCAAAATTATCAACTCGTTCGCCTCTCAGGATGCCATTGGTGGTTTCGAATCCACTTCTGTTTTTCATCCATTCAAAAACTTTTGGATCTTAACATACCAGAAGTGCGTGAAATCACTAATGAAATTTTAGTACGTCTTGGTGAGGTAAGCGAGGGGCAATTGAGAAGGATAAAAGATCACGTAGTATCGCGATCTCCGGGCTCCCGGAACTCGAAATGTCGAGTGATGGAGCCAGGCCGCCAGCGTTGGCTAGACAAGACGACACTGAGCGGAACCGTGGACTCATGGACATTCTCATGTGGAATGTAGGCCCGTAAGGGTTTATCGGATGGGGAGAAAAGAAGTGGGCAAGCCTCGTTTGGTCAAACGCTCCCGGGCCAGACTTCTAAGGGACTATCCTGATTGTAAGGGCGTCTTCATTAGAAGAAGTATGACTGCCCGGGAGAGAGAGCAAGAACGGGAGCTTCGAGAGTGGGCTAGGCAGATGAATCAGAGTAGGGCTTATGAGGACAGGTTCGTAGTTTATAAAGGGGAAATGATTCCAGCCAGCACTTTTTCGCACAGCCAATCGCATTCCCAAGCCCCATACCCCCGCGTACACAAGGGTCAACGCAGCGGGAACTAAATAGTTGGCAAGACCACTCTTTACGATGTATACTGTTTAATTCTAGATCTTTAGTGAATAAACTTGCCCATTTACATAATCTTTTGGTCACTGAAGCTCCTGACATTTTGTTCATTACAGAAACATTTCTCTCTCCTAAAATCAATGATGCTGAAATCGTTTCGAACTTGCCATATACAATATTTCGTCATGATAGAAACCATAAGAAAGGGGGAGGTGTATTTGTTTTGATAAGAATAACATTGTTGTGCGAAAAGGTGGACATACCATCCCAAACAATTGCGACTTTTTGGCCATTGGCCTTTATCAAGTTTCCTCTTTTTCAAAATTACGAACCATTTGCATCTATCGCCCTCCGAATTCTAATGCTGACTCAGATGAAGCCCTTCTAGACTTGCTGTCCGCTTCTGCCTTATGTGGTGCAGACACCTTGATTGTTGGTGACTTCAACTTACCCAGCAAATACTTTCAAAGGTTCAATGCCCGAACAGCATAAATGCCAAGAAATGTTTTGACGTCTTTAAGAGATTGCAATTGCAGCAGTTTGTGACGGAGCCGACGCGTAATGATGCTATACTGGATTTGGTTTTAGCAGGTTTCCAATCCATGTCTAAGTTAATCCTTAGAGCTCCCTTTGTCACTTCTGATCATATTATGATCGATTTTCGATATGAATTCACCTCTCCAAAATGTGACCTTATACCAAGACCAAATTTCAATAAGATTGATTTTGCTTCATTGAAAAAAGAGCTTAAAGGCACCGTCGACCCAGATTTTCGGCTTCCACGCTTTTGTCGTTTTAGAGCCTTCTCATGTCCCTGATTCCGAATATGAAGTTGGGAATGTGCGAAAACCCCGACAATCCCTGTTCCGGAGAACCCACAGGTCGGCTTTCCGGAACTGTGATTGGATGGGCGCGAAAAAGTGGGCGGGCATGGATGGGGGTCCTCGTGCATCTTCGCTATTCCGAAGCGATTTTCTCGCTTTCGAAGCGGCACTTTGCGCCGCGACTTGGGCATTGGATTGATAGGGTCCTTACTATTATATGCTGCCAAAAGCTCAACACCCTCAGCTTGGGGTGGACGGTGCTTTTAATGAAGTGAATTGGGAAGAATGCTTTGATCTTTATAGCAGTTCATCGAAAGTGTGCTACAGGTTTTCTTGTGTCCTTTATGAGCTCTTAGGAAGATTTACTCCATTTGAAATCGCAAAATTGGATAACTAAAATACCTGCATCACGTCCAGTCACTCCTGCTGCAAAAAGAACGGCTGTTCAAGGCACTTCAATCTGATAGTCTGCCATACAAAAAAGTCTGTTGCGATATTGCATTCCACCTCAAGATTCCTTGCTAATTATGAGAGACGCTTGGCTCTGTCAAAGCACTCACGGAATCTTTTTGCGTATATCCACAATAAAACTCATATCAAAGAATTTGGTGCTTTGAAAGATAAATCGGATAATGTATGCCTAACTAATCAATCCAAAGTTCAAGCGTTAGATGTTTTCTTTGCGAGCATACTACGACATCTTCTTCAACAGTATCTCTTGGGGCGCCTGTGGCGCATACATGCTCAGCTTCGAATATCATGCCTTTTACGGTAGAACGCTATCTCAAAATTCTCAAAAATTCTACTTTTGAAACTTTTGACGGAATCCCACAGCTAGTATTCAAGCGATCTGCCAAAGAACTTACTCCTCTCTCCCACATTTTTGACATTTCCCTCATGTGTGGTAAGGTGCCAAGTATTTGGAAAGAAGCTATTGTCACAGCCGTTCCAAAAGTCAGTAGACCTCAAGTGGTCCCTGACTTCAGGCCTATTAGCATCAATCTCGTCCTATGTAAAGTTTTGGAAAAGATAATCTATATATAAATAAAACTCAATCTCTGTAAATTTGTTCGTATGTAAGTATGTGGCTTATAGACTCCTTTGTTTGTGAACCGATGAAGCTGAAATTTACTCCCCTATAAATGAGGCTAGGCGCAGAAGATAGGCTACTTTTTGCGACGATTCACTAGGTCCTTCTGTCAATTTATTGATTTGTTTACTCACATGTAAGGGAATAAACTTATCAAGCATTCCTGGATCATAATTGGGTAAGCGGGGCGGTAAAGATCATTTACAATTTGAGGCGAGGAGGATCCGGTTTTTCAAGTATAGAGCGGGATATGTCGCGGAAGCGCTTCTTCAGATAATAAGGAGTCTCGACCTTTTAAATTCTAATGCCTTCCACCGGGCATTGAAGCCCGCTTCCCGGGCAGGACCAGGGATGCCATCTGATTCGTGATAAACTTTTGGAGTGATTCGAAAAATTCACAATTATTCCCCCAGAGCAACATGGCTTTGTTAGTGGTGTTTTCACTGTTACTCAGTTGATCGATTCATTTCATGATTGGGTCAATGCTATCCTGTTGGGACAGAAAGTAGACGTTATCTACTTTGATCTTTCCAAAGCGTTCGATCGTATAAGTAATGCTAAATTGTTGTACAAAGTTGAGCATTATAGGGTCAGAGGCGCCTTACTTGGTTGGCTCAAGTCATATCTTTAATCCAGACATATGACTGTCCGTTGAGAATGAACACTCTGGGCGTTTTCCTTGCGTTAGTGGGCTTTCTCTGGGAGGTGTTCTGTCTTCCCTTCTGTTTACTGTCTATACTGCTGATTTACCCCATTGTCGAAGACTCACCCCCGAAATCCATGTACTTATGTATGCAGACGACATAAAAATATACGGAATATACACCAATGAAAATCGCTATGAGATCCAAGAGACTCTTCAACCTTCTATTGATCTCATGCTTGCCTGGTGTTCAAAGTGGGATCTTTCTGTTAACATTGTAAAAATTCTGTTTTCACATCGGTGGCGAAGATCAAGTGCATTATGAGCACAATGGAATAGCACTGATCAACAAAACATTCGTCAAAGATCTGAAAGTTTTATTAGATTCGAGATTGAAACCGGATCTACAGATTGCCTCCGTCACCTCCCGTGCTTTTTCCATGTTATACACAATTTTCAGAAACACCAAATCAACTGATCAAAAAATTTTATTGAAATATAAAGCCCTTGTTATTCCTGTTCTTGAATATGCGACTCAAGTTTGAAGCCCCTCCCTAAGGAAGCACAGGTTTTAAAGAGTGTTCACAAAACTGCTTTTCCCTTCGCTGTTTTCCTAATCCAGCTTACCCCCGATTACTTCCTAGTTACAAAACAGAGGTTGAAAATTCTTGGTCTTGAGAGCATTACATATCGGAGAATTGTCCATGATATCACATTAGCTTTCAGAATTTTTAGGGGTGAAATCAGGTTGAAGCCTTCCAAGTACTGGGTTTTCAGACCTAGCCATGGGGGTACTAGTGCATTCTCTATTTATTTCCGTCAACACTTTGGTGGGCGGCAACAATTTCATTCCTCGTTTGAAGTTTAGGAGTTTTTTGTTCGCACTTCAAAAATGTTACAAAAATTACCACATGAACTTTTGGCATGTAGTGACAGTTTCTCTTTTAGAAGAGAGCTTAAAAAAGGAGATTGAATGACTTTTTTCGAGGTTCAACGTATCTCACTTCCCTTCTTCTATGACTGCGCGGTTGCAACCAGACATGTGCAATGAGCACGATTGGGTTATATGCACTGATTAGCAGCCATTTTATAACTTTGCATATTCAAACTCTACTGCTTTTGAGCTTTTTACTAACACTGTTCTCTTCACCATGTGGTTCAAGCCTGGGTCACATCTACATTTTAGCCTGATTCGCACAGCTTGCTTGCTTTGATTGCTTGAAAATAATGCTTGCTTATTCTTACTTTCGGAATTGGGCTCTCCTCGGCAGACTGGGGCTATAAGCTCCGGTTTGTTTCTGGAAATCTTTTGAGATCATGGCTAGCAAACGAAGGGGCATGGGTACCATCTCCTTAAATTACAATTGCTTAGATTCATACTCGATGTGCAGTACGTAAAAGTATTCTGTTTCGCACATATCAATGCTCATGGAGTTTTGGGCTCTCCCTGGCAGGCCGGTGGGTGCTTACCCGCCGTCGTTTGCTTGTTTGAATACTTTAAGATCGTTTGCTGGCTAACGCGGGGGCATGGCTTCCATTTCTGTGGATATAACTCACTATTGACATTCGTAATATCCAGCAGTCTTCTTGCAAGCTAAGTCGTTATTCTTTAGATTTATGAAGTCTGAGCTTAAAGCATATGATGTTCTGTTGCTATTCGTGTTTTGTGTAAAACTAACAAATTACATTGTTTGTTTCTTTTCAATGGTACGCCTCGAGCGAGTATTTAATGAAAATGAAAATGAAAATGAAAATAACAAAATCTTTTGTCACGACATGAAAAAGGTGCTTGATTTTTTCTGAAAGAGGATGATTCATTATCGCAGCTTCCTCACATTGTTAAGCAGTAGTTTCCATACATGTGATGTTGCAAGGACTGCTCATAGTACGTGGAACTTTAACCAGCTTGGCATAGGATGGCTTACGGGACAAGACGGATATTGTTTTGGAAGTAAAAAGCAAAAAAACATCGTTTTTGTGAATCACGTTTAAGCAATTTGTGCATATATATTAACCACCATTCCCTTTCTGCAAGATCGAGATATTGGGAGTGGCAAACTCTTTTTACACCTTATGATCACGCGAGGCAACCTAAAACTTAATTTTCATACAAATCAGACGAGTAGAAAAATCGACGAATTTGCCATTGTTACGCCCATGGACTCAACGATTTTCATCTTTCCCCTCAAAAACTATTTCATTGCTATTGTCTCATAAGTCTTACATTTACATACTCCCAACTTTCACCCACCGCCCACCTCCACAATCACCCCTATCGCTCTTTCGTTCCAATCTCCTCATCAGATGAAGACGTCGCAAGTGCTTATCGCTGCCCTAAAAATCCCGTTCTGTACAAAACCAACAATCTGCCGCTTCAATATACCCCCCTCTGAAAAACGAAAATCCAGAAATTTGCCCTGAACTAAACAAGAGGCTTGTTCAAACCGAGGAGGAAAATGGCACGATACCAAAAAATGGTGCGTAGATGCGCATCAGGGACTGAAACTGTGTGCGAAAAATTATGAATAATATATGTGAGGTGAAGGCGTCGCAAAATTTATTCGGAATCGGGTAGCTCCAGCCACCTGAAAAGACACTTGGGTTGGCTCAGAGCAAGTAACAATCGGTTTGACTCCCTTCAAATGATTTTTCTACATGCTTACACAACTTCAGCCTACATCAAAAACGCTACAAATGCGATAATCTCTTCGCATTCTCTCCTTCTTGCCTATACAACCCTCCAAAAATCTGTATGGTCGTGGTAGTCCCGCTCCGGCGCACAATGGCCAGGGCAGACAGCATGCCACTGATTCGGAGAATACGAATGTCATTAGTTCGTTTTATGGTCTATATGTTGTTTTTGTGCTCTGTTGTATTGGTCTTCGTTAATCATGTCTGTTTCATTCATGAGCGTGTCATAGGGAACGTTGCAGTTTTGTGGCGAAGTGGAAAAGCCACCTCAAGCAGAGCCCTGACTTCATTGTTTACTATGGAAAAAAGCTCATTAAGTCGTTTTGAAGACTCTTTTGCTTTTCTGAACTTATCGTAGAAACAAATGGACAAGGGTTACTTTAGAAATTAAAATTCCCAAAATTTGATTGTATCACAATTCAACACTTTTACAAAGCGTTTGAGCGTTTGCGAAATATCAAATCCTGATTCTTCATGGTACAGCCTGCGGCGAATTCAAAAGTGAACGTGATGATTTTATCCTTGCTTCACAAATCTGAACAAAGAACATCTGATAGAAAAAAGAGAAAAGGCTGCATCGGAGTCTCTCATGACAGCTGTCAGGTGTTAGCAGCCCCAACTGCAACGCCCCCGAAACTAACAAAATGCTTCATTTTCATCGAATGTTCGGTGTTACTGCCCTGCTTTCTCTCTCCCGTTTTCTATTTTTCTGTTGTTGGTGCTATTCGTCCCGGGGATAGGAAACTGGCACTCAGATAATCGCGGAGGGCAGGCGGACCGCAAACTCACGCTTTTCTGCAAGATGTCAGCAAAACTTCGAGGCGTGGCCAAACCTTCAGCGAGCGGCACTTCCGTGTTTTGCCAGCGGGCAGCAATACAAAATTTTCTGCAAGCGCTCGTCAAATAATCTCTTTCAGCGAGCGCTGGCCAAACTTTAGCAGACGCTGGGACTCTTTTTACGCAGCCTCGGGCGTACGCCGAGCAAAGATAGCACTCTACATGACAGAGGTGCTATCGATGGTTTGATTATCCAAGTTTAAGGCACTTTCTCCCAGCTGAAGGTACCTACGGGCTGTGCGGTCCTTCAAAAAGGACCGTGCTCCTTCAACAATTTTGCATATTCTCGCGGAAAGTCCGCGAGAATGCGGCCACTGAGCCGCAACTAATTTATGAAAAAGCCGCAATTGTTCTCCGAGCATTCGTCCAAATTTTCGCCAGTATTTTACCAAACATCTGCAAGCGGAACGCAAGAAATCAGTGAACTATTTTCCCGGTGCCCGCCTGCCCATAGATCGCGTAGTCGTCTGCCCGGGCGATTATCTGAGCAGATGAAAACGGAAAAAAATGAGAGAAAAGAAAAGGGAGGGATGGAGGAGAGGGAGGTGAAGGCCAGGAGACGCTAGGAGACCGATGGTCTCAGGCAATCAGCTCAGACGCGTTCAGGTGCCCGCAGAGTTCCATATTAGATAAATGGTAAAATAGTACCTTCTGATCTTACACCATAAGATCCAGGGTTGAAGGACGTTCCACATACAAAAAAAAAACAAAGGAGAGCAGTGAGAGTTCTGAAAAGATTGAAGAAATCGTAAAATTTGGCGAGGTTCTAAGGTAACATCGCTTTGAAACTTCGTAAAATTCAGTCAGGGTCAGGCGTGGTGCATGACGCTACACATAAGGATTGTATTGAGTTAGGGAGGGAAGGGGTTTATAATCGAGGAGATAATGTCAGCTAGGCAGCTCTCAGCCACGTAAACAATGTCAGGTGAGCACATTTGCGAAATAGAAGCACTACAAATTATTTGACTTAATATCGAATACAGTAACCTAAAAAAGTCCCACCGCATAGTGAGTTCCTTGATTAGCATCATATAATTTCTGTGAACTAAGTTTTAGACCCGTATGCACGTATAGGGCATACTAACCACCATTGGTCGCGAGGACCCAAAGGATGAGTCAGTGCGTGCGCGCCGCAAGCAGAGGAGATTGCACTTGAGCACAAAAGCTAACCACGTGTAGATTCATGATCTTGATTCATCCCGTGTTTATCTTCTATTATCATGTTAAGCATTAGGTTCCGTGCTTGTGTCGACCGCGAAACACTTCAGATAATGGCGCCGTTCGAGTCAAGAGTGCTCAAGCAGCGATGGTCCCTTTTTCAGGCATGGGAGTTGTCTGTCAACCATTCTGAAATTACGACTTGAGCACCTTTGCACAAGTATCATTGAGGAAATGTCACTCGTTCCTTACCCTATTTGATTGGTCTACTGCTAGAGATCACAGGAGAAACAAGTACGAGTATGTTAACGAAATAATGTTAACGAAATATGCAAGGTTTTCTAATCTCTCAATCTCAGAATTACTGACATAATCAGACTGAGTCATGCGCGGTCAGAAACAGCCGTATTTGTACGGGTCAGGAGTCACGATTTTGCGCGAAGCGACGCCCGCGGCGTTAAGCACTACAGGCCTCAGCTTTCGTCAGTACTCCTGCCACAATGCTACTTATGGCATTGAGTGATGTATCTGCCGCCTCCCCATCCCCCCGCCACTGTGGCGCCGTGCCACTTTAGCACCGGAAAGTTTTTGTGAGGCACAAGAGGCGCGAGAGCCGAGAGGCACGGGCAGTCGCAGTTTTTGAGAGGCACGAGAGTTTTTGTGAGTCACACCGCGCGCGGCGAGAGGCCGCTAAGGATTATCTGGGAATCCTCAGGGGATCACCCCCCCCCCTATTTTTCAGGTCCTTCATCTTGCTGAGAAGTCAATAAAAATACTGTAAAATTGTACTTAGGTTATACTACCGTACTGTAAACATGTTTGTAGTAGAGTGAAATCATAGTATATCAATAGGTATTATCGAAATATTCACAATTTTCACATTCATCCTGTTGAAAACGTGTTTAGCAGAAAATGGTCAGAACTTGAAGGCAGTGGACAGGCAGAATGGACACTTCTTGGATTTTGGTGACTTTAGGAAGTACACCCCCCAAGTACACTGTAGCCCAAACCCCACCTGCCAATTCATTCGTTAAGTCCTGAAAATACGCTCCGAAACTTCTCATTCCATTGAGTGGGCAGGGCTGGGGGAGTTTTGAAACGCATTTTCCAGGACTTAGCGCATGAATTGGCAGGCGGGTTTTTTCGCTACAGTGTACCTGGGGGGAAGGTCTACTTCCTAAATCCACCAAAATCCGAGAAGGATCTATTCTGCCTGTCCTCTGCCTTTAACCCAGCCATACCAAACATGCTATAATTATCGGACTCGCCTTGAAACGCTGATCATAATCATCGCTGTTTATTATCTGCCAAGCGACTATCTGAAAGGAGTTATGAGCTTTTGAATGTGCGATTTGTGACGTGTTCTGTGGCGCTTGTTCCACGAAAGACGTTTTAAAAATACTTATTTAGGTTTTTGGTGAATGTTCTTCTTTAGCCACTGTAAATCCGCGCCATCAAGCTGCCTTCGAAGAAACTATACTCGTTGAAACTCGAAACATCTTTCACTTTGAACGCTTATAGGTCCTTCCAGATAGTCGCTTGGCAGACAGAAACATACATTTGAAATCAGCGTTTTGAGGCGAGTCCGATAATATACAGCTTGTTTGGGATGACTGGGTCAGGTTCTAACCATTTCCTCGTTAGCAGTGCCGTAGTATACACTCAGTACAATTTTGCAGCGTTGTCATTGACTTCTCAGGCAGATAAATCAATTTGGAAATGAGAGATGATGTTTTGGGGATCTCCAGGGATCAGCAAGGGATCACACAAAATGGCAAAGAACCAATCTTGTATGGCGGTAATCCTAGCATCCATTATGCGAGGTATAAGGGCATGAGAACCTTCATAAGCATAGAGAAGATAGAAGAAAGATATACAGATTAGCGAGTATGATGCATCCCCTCTCAGATCCCCTCCCCTCCCCAGCGGGGATGTACGTGCATACGGGCCTTAGCGAATTCTGAGCTTTTCAAACCTTGGCCACCCAAATGAACCTTTTTTCTATATAAGATATGCCACTTCAATCAACCGCTGGATCAGTAGCCAACCAGAATCTTGTCCTCCGTCTTCTCTTCTATCGATTGTGCCTTCAGCAACTATCGCTACCAAAGATGACAATCTGAGCTCAAATCACTCCTGTAAAAATCACAAGACCCATGCTATCCCATTCTTTGCCATTAACATAGCGCTGGGAAAGCGGCTATATTTTCCACTGCATGAGACGAATTCAAACGAATCCTAAGGAGGATGTGGCAGCCAAAATTCTTTGTGGCTGTGCCACACTCCATTAACTGACCTCCAAAAAATTTTTTGATTAATATGTACATTGATAGCCTGATTCTCTTAATTTTACAGGAGTAATGAGCCTAATTCGTTTTCTTTGGCCTGCATAGCATAACATGCATTAGGTTGTCCCGCAAATTCTGTCGTTTCATTTTCAAAAGTTTGTAACTTTTTGACATCTCGACGGAGTCTTCCTTGTTTTAATAGTGCCTCGATATGCTTTTACCATACACTCACTACAGAGGTAAAAATGCCACTTAGGCTTCGACGTTTTGAGTTAGGTCGCCAAAAAACTGGGGTGTGCTGCAGAAAAACCGTCGGTGCATGGGTTTTATGACCTACTCTTTACAACAGAAAAAGTTTGTGTTGTTTGGACGCTACGAGAAGTTATGAATCTCGTGTTTACAATGAATAGCTCCAAAATTGATTGATTCAACACATTTCGCGAAAATCACAAATTTGCGCAGAGACGTCCAAAGAGCAAAACTTTTTCTGTTGTTAAGAGTAGATTCTAAAACCCACTACCGGCAATTTCAGGTTTTTCTGCAGCACCTTAGACTTTTGGCAATCTAACTCAAAATTCTCGGAACCTGAGTGGTTTTCTTTTTCCATTTTTATCTTAGCAGTGAGTTCAAAAGCTCGTGGAGGTACTAGTACAAAGACTTCCTCTTACTGAAAGAGTCAGAAAGAACCAAATCCGTCGAAACAAAGAAAAGTTACAAAATTCTGAAAATAAAACGACAGAAGAACTTTCGGGACAACCTTATAGTTTTGAAATTACATTGATAGCGAAAAATGGGGCAATTATTTCAATCAACATTATGTCTAACCATGACATACGATCTGCCAAAGTATTAGGTTGTTTCATAAGTTCGTCGAGTTTTCATTATCGTTCTCATTTCTTTAGAGAGCGGTTGATTTGCGGCAAAATGCGTATATCATCGAGAAGAGCTGGTCATGCTCTTCAGAACAAACTAATTTTTTTAATGAAAAGCTGATCTGCTTCGATTCATCAGCTTCCAAAGAAGAATTTCTCAAAAGGCGAAAACAAGCATTTTCGGCACTTGCTCTTTTTCTTATAAAAGAAGGAGTGTTTTGCTCAGATTCTTTTGCCGATTATGGCAGACGGCTTTTTCTCGTTTATATGAGAAAAGAAAGGGATTGGATTGGTTCAAAAACAAAGAGTTTGCAAAGTGTCACCTGAATACGACTTTTTGCAGGATGGACAGGAGGTTCTGCCCTGAAATTTGCTAGGCAAGAACAAGGCGGTCGCCCATACCCTATGCAACCAGACTGCACGTCTAAACAAATTTCCTCTGCACAGGTCTAATAAATAGATCCAGTGAATTTTCTGCGCGACAAAACTTGGACCCCCACGACAACCGTCGCAGAAAAGTCCACTGGACCCATTACCTTTTGTGCAGAGGGGATTTGTTTAAACGTGCAGTATGGTTGCATAGGGTATGGGCGACCGACTTGTTCTTGCCTAGCTGTCCTGCAACGCTAGTACTCAATGTACTCCTGAGATCTTGCTCTAAAATACTGTCATCTATTCCAGTCTTTCACGAATTATATGAATGGCACCTGTTTTGATTTTGAAGACGATTTCAAGCGCTGGTTAGACGACTTTTTTGAGACCAGACCCGCTGAGTTTTGGAAAAATGGAACTTAAAATCTGACAAAATGGTGGTAGAAGGTTCTGCGCAATAACGGAACATACTTTGTTGATTGAATTTTGCTAAAATTTTGCCATTTTCTTAAATTACAAAAACTCTACGAACTTATAAAACGACCTAATCATTCAGAGAGTTTATTACACAAGTTTGCTTTTAGCCAAAAACAATGAGATTTTCTTTTGCACATGAGGCAGAAGAATATACTTCTTTTTCTATGTATCGCCACGCAAGGTCTGCTCTGCTTTTCCAATGCTAACGTTATGCTGCCTTTTAAAAAAGCGGTATGCGACAAGCCAGCCGAGACTCACCTCAGGTCAACTACTTTGGAGTATTTTACAAAGTGATTCGAGTAAAGATGTCATTTGAAAAGGGAATACAAAGCTCAACGCACTTCAGAAAATCTCATTAAGAAGGCGTTTCGTTTTGCATTACCGCAAACTTCAATGTGAATGTCGCAAAGGTGTTAATGTTGGATGGCGTACCTAAGTGACTGACTATTGATTGTTGAGTCCAACGCAAGGGCATAGTCTTGATTTATAAAATATGCGTTAATTCCAGCATAAGAGGAACATAGCACATTTTGAAGCTAGTTGCGTATAAACTGCTTGTTTGTGCATAGCAGTGGAGGATTTCATCGCTTAATTGTTACTGAGGATAGTCCGAGCGAAAGTATCGGTTAGTAAGATATTCTTCAACCTGAGGCTTCAAGTCTTGGAGGGACTTCAAAAGCATGAGTCTGGAGTTTCGTTGTTAAGACGAAAGGGGAGGGCTCAAAACTCGATAACAAGATCAACGTTGACATGAACAGACTTATTTTATTGGCACGTTTGATTGACTATACCTGCTTAGACCAAATATTATCACTGTTGATCATCAGATAGTTGTTTTGGCTCGTTATTTATACACACTTGCACATTAAAAATCGTTCCAATTTAATCAAGGCAATGGGACACTATCGGCATGCGTGCACAGATTTTCGAAAAAATGCATTTGCATATCGGACGCTATACTACTAAGATAGGTTAGTGTTGGATCCATAACGACGGTGATGTAGACGATAGATATAGTCATTTATTAGGAATAGCAGAATAAGAGAAAAACTTAACTAAATGAAAAATGAATCATTTATACCCGGAAAAGGAGATATCAAAATTATCATAATGAAGGTCGTATCTTCTTCATTCTCTTCAACACTTTTCTTGTGCGGTGCACGACAGTTAGGTTCTCGACTGAGATATCTAGCCAATAAGGTTCCATTGTTGAACGGATAGCAATAAAGATAGAGACTCAAGAAGGTGTGGGTCCACATATCTGGGAGTTCAAAGCACTAGTAATAGCAAAGCAGCTATTGCATAGCCTTAAGGGGTAAAGGAGAATAGCATATGGCGATTTCCAAAATTGGAGTTTGAGTGCAGCATGATGTCCTGGCGCATGAGTCAGCATTATGTGAGAAAACGGCATGGTTGTGTCATCTCTAGTGAAAAGAACAACTATGTAATATGAAAACAAAAAAGGTCGAACACAGGCAAGGCAATAGTAGTGGTAATTTTGAAAAAGAAAAAACGCTTATGGCTAAAAGCTGAAGCCAGGAAGGCAAGTTCCATCTAGGTGTTAATTAATTATACAGAAATTTGCCGGAAGTTTATTTCTGGCCCTTCTGCTTAGCCATATTCTGCCTATAAAAGCAGAAGCATAAGGAGCTTGGTGTCGAGGGAAGAAAACACTCTACTCATGGACTTAAGCAGCAAGATATGTACGCTAAAAATTTCTAGGAGTCAATTAATTATACAGAAACTTGCTGAAAACTTATTTCTGGCTCTTCTGCTCAGCCATACTTCTGCCTCTAAAAGCAGAAGCATAAGGAGCTTGGTCTCGAGTGAAGAAAAGACCTAGGGTCTTACGCGACAGGAGAGTTCCGGTAAGATTGTCCCTTAAAGTAGGAATGAACCAGCTTTAGTCTTTTCTAAAAAATGAGTCTATTTCTGACAAGACATCATCGAAGAAAATGCTGCTTTGTTTTTATCTACATAATTGGGTTTTTCTGCTGCTTAAAGACATAACTTGACGCTTTCTCTAGCATGGCACTTTTCCTCGAAAACTGTGGTATCTGGGCAAAGGTATCTGCAAGGGGAAAGCAAAGATGCTTTGCAGATAGCCATTGGTAGTAGTTTCTTTTCTTAAGAGCATGGTATCTTGTTTCTACTACTCATTAGACGCAAATGGTCGATGAGAATAAAAAATTCGGTACTTTTCCGTTATCCGGACCCGTTTTCTCAAAAGGTCCTCATAAAATACGTTCTTCAGTCTAAGAACAATTTTCCGCAAAAAATATGAAGACTACCTTCCCGCCACGCGTCAGGAAATAATTGACACGCTCTAGTCCATTTTGACGTGTTTTTTTTCGAAATCATTTCCGGTGAGGTAAGTGATCATTTGATCATTTAAAAACCTTTCAAATGTTTTCTATAAGAGGAAAACTGTCTATAACTTATCGCATAACATTTTGACTGTAATTCAAATCGTCTTCCTCTTCGAGCTTTCCGCCATGCAATTTTAGCCAACAGAGACTATAAATGATGACTTGCAGTATTTCGTTGCTGCTTGTTTCGCCGCTTGGATGATTGAATCCTAGCGCATTTCTCCATTCTGGGCAAGTCTAATCTGTTCAACGATAACAGGATGACGTTATTATTAATAATAGCGTTTGTTTCTGGAATTGTGCAGTTGAAAAAGGGGTCATTATTGATTAAAAACAGAATGAACTTACGCCGCTAGGTAACTCAACACAAACCCTTGGTAAAATCCGTTAAACATGTGAATGACATGTCAAATTTTTTTGACATGTGGCAGAACTTGACACTCCTTTCTGTGAATTTGGGACCAAATATGGTACAAGGTCACAAAAGATATTATTTCTTGAAAAAATGGCTCCGGATAACGGAAAAGTACCAAAAATTCGTTTCCTTAGGATTTTCAATTAATCAATGGCGAGAAAGTGATAGTTGCATCTATCTGTTTTGTTGTCTGAGCGCAATGTATCACATCGTAAAGAAAGAAGAATGCTTAGCTCCTATGGAAAAGAACTTTTGGCAGATGGAATACGAAAGAACACTTCTTCAACGCCTGGCAGACATCGCCACGAGTCGAAAGAGCGGGAAGCTTATCGTTGTAACAACTTGCCATAAGAGGGTAATTTTTATATATGTTTTGATTAGTCTAACATTTGCATCTTTTGAGGTAAGGCATGTGCAACTTTCAAGGTCAGAGAAAAGAACAGAAGGAGATTATGAGGTGTGTTCTGCATTCAGGTTGTTTTGCAAGTACATTCGCGACACAGTGTCCATACTGTGATGTATTGTTGTATGTTGCGAAGTCAAAACAGTTCCAGCACAGTTTTCGCACTGTGCTGGAGCTTTGCCGGAACTGTATTGCATCGCTGCAGCCGCCCGCATGCGATCTTGAAGGGCGAGAGTTGGGGACTCCTGACCTTTTTACCGTTTTTACGGTTTTTCTTCCAGGTTTCTCTCATTTTGGCCTCATTTCTCTACCCCACTTCCTCTTCTGATTAGCAGGAAGGAAGCGAGCTTAAACATTGAGCGCTGTTCTGCTCTGCGTATTCGACAAAATGTGTGTTATCGCGCTCGTCCATTTTCTTTTCGTTTTTTTTCTTCATACCTACTTCATGTGTTCTAGGAAGCCGCTGTGTAGTTCCGCTTCCGTATTGAAAGGGACACAGACAGGTTTTCAGAACACATGTAGTAGGTCTGAACAAAACAATGAAAGGAGAATGGATGAGCGCACAAAGATCCATCTTCGTGAACACATTGAGCAGAACAGCGTCCATTCCTCAACCCCGCTTCAAGTTCGAAGACTCGCCAAAAGGAGAAGCGATGTAGAAGGATGAATGACTAAGCAACGAACGAGAAATGCAAGACATCTAACAAAACAACTTCAGGCTAACTTTGCGCTTTCGTCCCAAAACGGAGGTACGTTGATGAAACTCAATATGGCAATAGCGATATGCCCCAAGCCGGAGCCTAACGGAGCCGGGTACGTGGTCTTGCACCTTGGTGGTCTTCATGCATGCTTGTTGCAAGTAATGTTTACATCTTCACGCATGCTTGTTGCAAGTAATGTTTACAAGAATGAAAAAAAAACTCACATACGACGAAAAAATTGACCCGTCAAATCAACATATGTACATTTTTAGAAACTAATTACCCTATGTAGAGTAACAACCTCCGTCACAAGACGAAATGCTTAATCACAAGTATCAAATACAAGAACTTAGATCACAGCCGGTATTGTCAGAACTGTACAACTATACAAATGTGGAAAGGTGAGTTGACAGTGAGAGAAAGGAAGTAACGAAGATGAGGTAGGCCTGCGATAAAAATTGGAATGATCATAAGACCAAATCGGTGGAGCATCACAGTACTGTTTCTTCTTACTATTTCTTCACAACCAAGACAACCGTTGTGGATCGGCATGATGACGAATGGGTGACAAGCGACAGCTGCAAACAGTTTTTCTTTTTGGCGAAGTTTTCATTGTTATTATAGGTCTTATTTCTTCATGAAAAGGGCAAATATGGAAAGATGGCTCCTTAACCATTCATGTAAGCGCATTTCTTATGCATACAATCTATGGCCATGCAAGTGAAAGCATTGAATTAAATGTTTGTACAGTCAAATACAGTACCTTCTTTAGAATGATTTTTGCAGAAGATTTGATGAGAACCACGGGTTTTCCATTTCCAGCAATTTCGTTATCAATATTTATTTATTTTTATTTTTACTTTATTTTACACTCGAGGTGCACCAAAGAACAAAAATAAAACTCTAACACGTCGAACAATAACATGATATCAGCTTGTCATTGGCTTCAGGGAGATAAACGATGGACGTATAAGCAATTCACTAACCTAAGGCCCACTAAGATGTAGCGAAATCTGTTGCTAATGTCTGATGAGTGTAAATATCGCTTGAGAAGTAAAGAATGACGGGGAATCTTGCATCCTCCAAATTTATTTTGCAAACCCTTTTGGGTGATATAATATAATAGATTCTGCTCACGAAAAATTGATTTTTGCATACTCCTCGAATTATTTCCAGAACTTTCTAATAATACCTTCCATTCACAATGAAGCTTGTCTATAATACTATTAAGGCCGTCAATAGCAAAAGGTACTCTTTAGTCAGCCAAATCGATCCTGATTCCTCAAGCTGGATTTGGAGTTTCGTGAAACAGATTTTCAGAATTTTCGAAACTTTTGAAAAAACAAGAGATTTGATTCAGGGACTAGGTTTTTCATAATAATTGAATGCTACATACCTAAGCACAATATCTGCTCATGAATTCTGCATCGCACGGCTTACGACAACAATGATGCACAATGCCGAGATCTCCGTTCGGTCGGCGACCGGTTTCCAATTGTTCTGAAATATTTCGTTTGTTTATCATTCGTAATTTCCACAACACCATAATATTCTCTTTTGAGACATATGACTAGGCTTATTTTTTATGCTCTTCACGGCATGCTAATCAAGAATTCAAGATTGAAGAGTTCAAAGTACATGTAACTAATAACCTATGTTAATTATTAAATAGCAGGGTTGAAGTGCAAATGATTTAATTAAGCAATGCCTCCATTAGATGCAAGAAGTTTTGAACTGCCAAATATCGCAGAAAGTTTCTTTTCACAAATGTGATTGTTCTAAGGACCACAAAGAACATTTGCTAAACATTAACATTAGCTTGATATCTCGCGTTTATAAAATACATACAACTAATTTGTGAAGCTATTGTCTTTCTTCATATAGCAATGTTGACGTGAATTTTACGTAATGGGATTTCTATGTGTTTGCTGCAGAAATAAAAAGAAAAGAAAAAGAGAAAGCAAGCAACGGCTAATTGATCAAATTATTTGAAATAATCCAAATCCGATCATTTTGAGAGTGCGGATTCTTAGTTATGCAACTAAATTCCCCTATGCTAGTGAAACTTAAAGTTTTCTTCTTTGCTAATAATGGCATAGTGATTTCCCATATATAGTCCTCTTATTGCATCGAATTACTAGGTTGAATTAGAAGGTTAGTATAACGTCAAATCGTTCAAATTGAAACGCACAGCATCTAAATATGTTGGCAGCTCTTCTCAGAATTCTCATTGCACTTTAAGGAAGGGAGCAATTCAAAGAGAAAAGCAAACATTTTAGTTCCCAATCTGTTATCATCCGCAGGCTCTTTTGTACTCCAAAACGAAGAACGCGCACTTTTAATTCTAGAATAGTGCAGGTGGAACTTTTGTAGAAGCATAATTTCTGAAATGAAAAAAAGAAAGCACGAATGTTGTTTGAGCTCAAAGAACATTCCGCAGTAGTTGCTCTATGCCCTCTGACAAGAACTCACACAGTTTTGAGTGCACGAAGTGTATGTTGCTTGCACATGGATAAAAGAGCAAAAATCAAGATTTGTGTACCCTTCTTCTCGATAAATATTAGCATTTTTCGTGAACTTCTGAGCGAACGCCCCCATTTTTGTTGTTTGTTTCGGAATTGCAAAGTATTTTCCGACCATCTCTCTCCCATTTACCGTCAAAATCTCTAAAAATGATATCAACATCCCTATTTGAAAAGTTCGTGAGTACTATTATTATGAGAGCCGGCTTGCGCACATGTTTCGAATTCTTGTCGCCGAGATTAGTGTGGAGAGCAGTGCTGGGGGAGCTCTCTTCTTTCCCGTTGTGTTACGCCAAAGGTCACACACAGTTCAAAGCCATAATTAGCCATCTTTGAGTGGCTCTCAACAATAGGTTAACGCCCAATACCGTAATCTTGCATTTCGACCACGTTCAAAAGAGTCATGTGGTTGTTTGGGGGTACAGAAAACATAGGCAGAGGGTCATGCTTTAAGCAATGTTTATTGGAATAATTCATTTACAGTGATTATGAGGCAATCGTGAAACCGCAAGAACATTCATAATTATAAGAAAATGGTGACCCCCCTAGCTTTTTTATTCTAAAATAGCCGATAGAAATGATCTAAGTTTTGTTTGAAACCAATAATTTTGAAATGCTATAGATCTTAGTTTTGGTAATCAAAATAGTAAATGCTAAAGATAGTGATCACACTGAAGAAAATTCTTTTTTGATACATCCAGCTATTGGAAAAGTGAACTTTTCCACTATAATTCTCGTGGCCAAATATTCCAAAATTTTCCAGAGATTATCTTCATAATGTTATAGGAAGCTCTGATTAGCCAAAGTAGTGAATACCCAAATAGTCACCTCCAATAAGAATGTTTTTTCAATGCATCTAAATCTGGAATACCAAATAATTGACCAATAAATTCATAGCTAGCTAACATTCTCGAAAGTTGACATTAAAATCACGGCATCTTTTTTTACAGAATAAGCGATTGCGTGCCTTCTTTTCTTCTTTCCATTTTTTTTCAGTTTTCTAGCCAAAGCATTGAAGTCTACAGCAACAATTGAAACTTTTACAGTGCCCGTAACTTTTGAGCTTTTTCAAAAAACTCAGATTGCGCAAAGACTTGAACTATTCGTTTTCAAGTTGTGTGAATTTTCTCACATTGATTTTATGCTGGTTTGTATAAAACCACAACCGTATCAAACACAAGTGAAAAAAACCCAAAATGTAGTAAAAATTTGGTCTTTCTTACCTGTCGATGGCGATTTCACATTTCCACATAGATCGAGGAGTGCTTTGGTAAGCCTTCGACCGCAATATCGTGTCTGAGGTAAAGAGTGGGAGGTGGTGGAGAGAAGGAGTACGTACAGCAGAATTGACCAGCGCTGTTGCATCGCCTTGCTCTCTTCCTCACCGTCTCTGATTTTCTCGCTCGCACAATTCGAGAGCTCGTCCCGGGGGCGTGGCCAAGACAAAGAGAGAGATGCACTAGCAGAGACTATAAGATCTTTTGGGGAAGCCCTTCGCACCATGTAGTCAATCACAAATTCATTAGTAAATTAATGATACGAAAAATTTTTAAAAATGTACGAGGAAAAGTACTAGATTCCAACTGAGTTGGGCGGAAACGTCAATTATTGGGACAGAATCCTATATAGCACGATTCATGCAAGTTTTGCGAAGAGTTTTTGCGAGCAAAAGATTGGTGTGAGATTATTGACCTTAATTAATGATAGATGTGTACTAACGAGATGCTGAATGTTAGACCGGACGAAGCAAAAAAGGTTTGATAAATGGGAGTCTTTTTATGAGTGTTTGAATATTGTCTGTATGGTGTCATTCTCCTAATTTTGGGATTAAAATCAAATCTCCTAATAAAATTGATTCTTGCCATAGAATATTTACTCAACTTAAAATCAGATTCAAACTATTATAAAAAAGCGGTATTCTCAACTCACAGATCAAATTTTACGTTGACAAGAGACCGCACATCAATGTGCAGACGCTCTCAAACAATTCTTTTTACAATTCTATTAGGTTGGCTAATAAATAATTTCGGTCGCTTTTGCGGCATCCTACGGATGCTGCAGACAAATTTTTGTCAAGGTTTGGTGTTTATGGAAAGAGCATTTCACTGAAGGATTGGAATGTAACTGTTTGAAAGGAACGTATTTCTCCGTGGAAAAAAAGGCGCAATGAAGTAAGGAACTTCAATTTCTTCACTGTGCACCAATGTGGGAAAACTTCGATTTCAACTGAAAAATATCAAAATGGCAAATCACAAATTCAACTGTAATTTTCTGATAGAGAAATTTTGGCTGTATCCAAGTACCAACTCACTGCTCTCTATATCCATTACATTACGAAAACTAAGCTTAAAAACTCAGCAAAATGAGCTTTTGGAAATTTAGCCGGGACAAAACTATCCTTTACTGATATGAAACAATTTCTAAGTAGTTGATATGTGCAATCAGGAGCTTTAAACATATTTATCTCAAAAAGCTAAAGGTAAAAACCGGCACGAAAATTTTTTTATCGAGATCTGTATGAAGAAACGAAATTATTTCTTAGCCAACCTAAATACAATTTTTTATTAGTGGAAGCAAGTGATCATTGAAGAAAAAACCTGGTATAAAAGAAGGCTACGTCTTGTACGATTCAGCAGATCATGAGAAAATGAAGACGGCAAGCTCTGACTGACAGAGCCCCAAGATCACAACCTGCACTTTTAGAGGCATCCATGGGTTTTTTTCTTTATGGCTCGAATTGTCACAAATTTAATTTTACAGGTAGAAACAATCGAGCCAGCACTCCCACAAAATTACCGTTGACTTATTGGATTGTAAATTTCTAATGAAAAACAGAGAACAGTGTGATATTTGAATTGTATGGCCTGAACAGGTGCATAGGATAGTAAATGTTGTTATTCTAGAAAGGTTAGGAGTTAAAAAGGCAAACAAATTGTCCTATAACTCAAAGCTTACGCTTTCTTGGAATATCAATTAATTTGTTGATAAGATGAGAATAAATATCACATGAAAAAGGGCTGAAATGCTGAGTACAGTACACTCAAAATAGACAGCAAATTGAGGGGGGGGGTAGTAAATTCCTAGAGAAATTTTTTTGTTGAAGAAGAGTAATCCAGTATACTTTGGTGAAGATCAGAGGGTGTCAATTTCATTCTCTGGATCGCGCTTTTCACAAATATTGGTCGATAATAAAAATATATTTTAGGCTTTACACACAAAACGAAAGAAATTAGCAAAATTGTCATGAATGCTGATAACACACTATAATAATGGTGATTGAATGTTGTTTCATTTACAACAAGTTCTTACAATCTCTCCATTATGTCTCAGTGCATTTTCCTTTTCACTATTTTGGCCCTATTTGGTTTCGTTTGATCACTATTCAAATCTATGATTGGTGACCCTCGGATACCGATAAGTTTGGATCGAGTGCTTAAATTAATCGAATTGGACAAAGTATTATTTTGTACTTTTGGATACAAATTTATAACCCATGAATGCATGAATCTCCTGCAAAGCTCAGCATGGGTCCTTTCAGTTACCGTTGAACATCGAATCACTTCAAACTGCATGATGCTTTGCGATTTTTCTTCTTGTTAGGGGTGGTAAAGATATGGCTGCAGAACTTGAGGCCACTTCTCTATTTTTTGATATATTCTAGCGGTTTTGTTCGATGTGAAGATAGCAGGAACTAAAAGAGGTTTGTTTGGTACAAGATGTCATGATTTCGCACAAATATCTGCACTTTATCGAACAGCATGAGATTTACGGAATTTAGCATGACGTATTCAAAGTTCCCGGTTAAATTATGAGGCTTTATAAGCTGAGTACTGGCAGCATTGACTGCACGAGTTCGTCAATGATAGGCTGGCCCTTTCAAGAATTCTGTCTAGATCGCTAAAGTGTTTGTAATTCTCACTAGACCACAAGGAGTAGAGCGACATCTTTTAAGGAAAAAAATTTGATCCTTTTTTCATGCGGCAACAAGTGGGTTTACTTATGTAAATGCTAGTGGCGATCGCAAGATTTCGGACCGGGAGGGGGGGGGCGGCAAAAAATTTCTCAAATGAAGTGCTAACGGCACGCACTCCGGAAAAAATTTGGTATTCTTCTCAACATTTTTGCGGGTCTTTTCGGGGTTAGGAAAATTTCAAAAAAGGGGGTTTAAAAATTTTAAATTTACTTCAGAGTTTTGGTAACGTTCTCTAAGATATATAATAAAAAAATTGGAGCTGACGCTCACTGAATGTTGACTATAAAAAACAAAAAACAAAACATGGACTAGTGACAGCGCGGCATTCGTTAGCGCCAAAACTTGGTAGTTGCCTTGGTCCTTGAAATATCATTTTCTTTTTTCTTCTCATGCCACTAAGTTCTGATGAGTTCGAATACAATTTAATACATTTTATTTTGTTCAAATCCTTTTACACTTCCTTGGGAACTACTGATGAGGAGCACCAAGGAAGTCGCATGACCGGTATAGTTCTTAGCCCCGAAACCGGAACGCGAATAAATGTTTCCTTTCAACATTACATTATCACTAAAATTCTTTTATTATGTTAATACTTTGCCTTTCTTCTATATACTTATTAGATAATTCGAAAGAAGACTATTGACTTCGATTTTGATTTTGAATTTTCTAAACCGATGCAAGTCGGATGATTGTCAACTAGCACGCAAATTCCATGAATGGTCAAGCTTTTTCGTTCAAGCCTCTAGCGATGTAGAAATTCTCGGCTTTCACACTCTGAATGAACAAGTATGAGATTTTGAAATTTTTTAAAAAAGAACTGTTAATACTGATACTCATTTTCTGGTATACGTTTTCGCTGCTTGCTTCTGTTACAGTTGACAGTACAAAGACTGACTACGCTAAGATGATAATCTTTTGCCAAAAACGGTGATAACTGGCTGCAAACTACGCAATATTCGTGCTTGAATGAAACAACAACAGCTTATCAGGAAATTCCGTAAATTACAAGCTTTGCTTTTATCAGGAGCTGAGTAAGCTGTAGCGAAGGTCATGTTACTTTTTGAGCCATGGGTGAAAGATTTTACAAAAGTTGCAAAAGGTTGCAGATTTTTCACTGCAATTACAGTAATCTTGATTGGATTCTGTCTGGAAACGGTATAATAGCGCTTCCGTCACTTTCTTATTGTGAAGTATCACTTTATGGCTTGGCGCTTCCACTGAGCCAATTGTTTATTTGTTAGTTCAGATCGGAACTTAAGGGCTTGGCGATTATGTCACCGTCCGCAATCGTACAAATAGCCTTCGGTGTGCCGAATGGGCTTAAATGATACCCATAACGCCACAAAAGGGGAGTATAAAAAGATTTTTGGAATTTTAATCCAAATAGTCCTTCATTAGTAAATGTATTTGTTTGAAAGTTTCAAAAAGCATTTCTCTCCTTTTCCAAGGCTTTTTTTCTGTAATTTCGCGTCGATTTTGCGAGAAAAAAAGGTGCAGAAGATGACCAATGCTTATGTCAGAGGATTGTTTGCCACTATGGGTGCTTACTGAAAAACAAATTAGGTGGGGGGTACTTGACTTCCGCCGACCTGTGTGCTGTTGAACATAATAGCAGCAGATGGGTTGCGCAACCGTAGCGATTATAATAAGAGAGGCAGCTGCGCCCAGTATCTCTTCTAACTCTTACTCTGCTCAACCAAAAGACGATGTACCGTAATCTATTTTGTATTGTTTTGCTGAAAGAATAAGTAGGGAGCTGCAAAGAAATTTTTGTGATAAAAAGTTTTCAAGGTTTCAGTATAAAAAAAATCGAGTGTTGAATAGAATAGCAGACGACAGAATGAGATTGATATTCACGCTGTCACCATGTATCTTACAATTAGATATGATAACAGTAGCACATTACAATATTTCAAACAGCTTTCTCGACTATAAATGGAAATCTGATTTTCTGCAAGGGCTGTAGCTCTTCGGCTCAATACTTCTAATACTAGAGAATTTTTTTCAATTTAAGTGATATTTGAAGAGCTACAAAATCAGATTTTCGAGTCAGAACCTTTCGATCTTCCCTGAAAGTTACAAATCTTCCGTTCTGAAATACATATATTGTAATCAAGGCGCATCAAATTTTATGAAAAAGTCATAGTGTTTTTTCTCAGTGCTTTTGTATTGCAAACTATTGTCAAAAAAATCAAAAGCTATATCTTAGCATACATGATAAAAATTTTATTTGCGGCGCAGTTTATTATCCAGTGAAAAAGCAACAACCGTTCAGCACGAAATTTTTCGGCTCAAAAGTGGTTGTAAAACAAATACCAGTATCGAAATCGGACCCAGTGAAGTTCTGCTTTTGGCGGCCAAATTTCAGCAAACCACGATTAGAGTAATTTTGTCTTGTATCGCCGTGGTACGCACTTTTTTGCTTCAACACTAGGAAGAGCACAATCCTTGTTGAAAGTGTCAATCACACGAATTCATCAAAGTTAAGGAGTAGGTGAGATTTTTATAAATTTGGCTTAGCGAAAAAGGTGAAGCAAGGTGCACACAAGCGCTTCAAAATTGAAATGGAAATTCAAAGTCACCTTCGATCGTCGAATTCGATCTCCAAGTGCAATTTGAATATCTCAACTTTCAACATAATTGTACCGTTAGAGAGTCCACTCGCACAGAATATGTTCTCCTTAAACACAATTATACATTGCTAGTGATAGAAATACTTTAAAAATGACGAAGGAAGGTCTCCAGATATGCGTACAGCTGCAATTACGGACATAACTACGTGCACTTTAAGCGATAAGGTCTTATTATGGAGCAGAAGTCAAAGAAGATGCAATTAGGAGACTTATAGCCACGTGGGGGATGAAACTCTGATCAGAGGTGTACCACTAAAGAAGATATTGGTAGTTTGACGAAACTGCTTACAATGTAGAAATAGCAGCATCATCGCATTGCGGACATGTAACAAAATATTAAGCGAGAAAAGTGCGCCCCAATTGAAATCTTGCTTTTCCACTGCTTTTCTATGCGTCATCACTTGATCATTATCCTTTTAGTAACAAACTACATAACTCTGTACAAAATTTAATTGCATGTTTTCTTTCCCTACTGGGAAGTTACATGAGACTAGATACTAAGAGGATTTCGCCTAAGGGACAAGAAAGCTGTGACATGCGTTTTCATGGACATACGTTTCACATATTTTGATTATTTTTGTCCCACTTTTCTCATTTTTGAAATGTTGCCATTCCAGACATGAATCTCTTGCTCAGTATTCGAAAAAGTTTTTATTTTTTTATCTGACGCAGTGGATCCTTTGAGGCTATCAAACCAAGCGTGACTCCCGCAAGAGAGTATTATATCTTGCACTGTTAAATGGAAATTCATTACAGTAGTTCTAAAGGTCTGTGACGTATTCAAAATGGATACAAAATTTTTTCTTCATTAAATATTGTATTTTGTCATCCAAAGCATTTGCTGTCATCGTCATAGAAATGAGCAACTGCACACAGTGCTGTATTTTTCAAACTTTGCCTTTTCGGTATGTTTCTAGTTGCTTTTGTAGCATACCACTAGTAATTAGTAGTCCCGGAAAACTTCGCTGAATTATAATTAACGTCTTTTTCGTGCTAATTATCCTTACTTAGCACTTATAAACTGATTTGTTATGATGTTACCACCGCATGTGACGTCTGCTTACGAGACTCCCATGACAAAATCCTTCGCATCGTGACTCACATATCATCGGGTTAATTGTATACGTTTCAAGTACAAATTCAGTCCCGACCTGCACCTAGCGGACTGAATAATAACTATGTTAGGGATCACACTCAGGCGCAAAATTCTATCTCTTGAAAAGAAAATTCAGTTTTTCATGATAAAATTGGAACAGGGTCTTATTTATAGTGCTTTACAGCCGTTATGTCATTGGAGAATCGCTGGTGCTAGAAAGAGCAAACATAGATAACTAAACGATTGGAAACTTTGTAAGCGCGTTTTAGATTTGCTGAAGCAACGAGATCAAACAGACTACAAAAATCCCACACTGTTTCAGTGAAAAATCTTCTTTGTACACAAAAAAATTAACATAAAGTTAGTATTACATAGGCTGGTGCAGAAGTACTCACATAAATCAAAAGACAACCACTCAATCTAAAACTAAAAATAGAAGGAGTTTTGCGCTTTATAATAACTGATTTTAGAGGCTTTTCTGGCTAGTCCTGGATAAGCAAGCATTCAGAACGGCACTTTAGATTGTGATAACAATTTTGGTCCAGAAACTAGAGTGCTTCTACTTACTTACTTAGATACTTAGATGGCCTGTGCGTGAGTGCGAGCCCTGGTGCAGAAGTTTCCACCTCTTTGGACATCCACGATCTTTTTGATTGTTGTCGGTGGCTGCACCCACGAGTTCCAGTTGTGAGTTTTAATACTTTTTTGGTCTAGTGAAAGGCCACTAATCGGCAAAATAATTTTCATTACTCCGCCAGTTAGAGTGCTTTTAGCTAGACCAAAAAGAAAATTGAAAATTCCTCCGTAGCAGTGCTCCGTATGTTACTGATTTGATTTTGTATGGATATGCAAAAATATTAGTTTAATATAAATGCAACTTTATAGGATTGCATCTGAATCACATGCTGCCTTGAGTGAAATGTTTTGTAAAAGCACACACTTCTAAATCAGCATTAGTGCAACGATATTAAGGTCGCAAAGAGATATTGGTATTTAGTGTGGAAGTGATTTGAGGGTTTTGAAATGGGAATAGTGGAAACGCAGATTCGTCTAATTTTTCCGTGTCGATATCGCGATAAGGAACGGTATGCAAATGCGGAGATGCTAGTTTTGACTCCTGCGAAAACCCGTTTGACCGTCAGCGAACAAGATGAACTTTCGCGTCTACATAAAGTTTTTTTGATCTAGCTAAAATGCAAGCTTTCTGCTTTTTCCAATTCTTTGGGATTTCAATTCAGAAGATAGCTTCGGATGGTATTAGATACAGTAAATTTCTTTTTCAGTGACAGAGATTGCGTATGTAGAGAACAAGGTGAGAAAGTTTGCGAAGTTTTTTTTCTTCAGAAATTTCCTAGAGCTTTTTCCTTTTCTTCGAGCCTTTGTTCGACACCAAAGGTGTTGAAGTACAGCAAGTCGTATCTTGTAGGGGAAAAGCGGGTTCCCCAACAGATAATCTTGATTGGTGATGACATTAGACAACTACGTGAATTAGCAAAACGTCGGATACTGTCATGTTTATTTTATGACATACTAACCAATCTAAGTCACTGAAACAATGGTTCCAATTTTTGATGGAGCATACAAAGACTAGTCAGCAAACTTTGACGTTACTTTTGTGCGTAATTCGACAGATTATGTGGAAGAGTTTTAGCGGTACCGGAGTGAAATTAAATGCAATTCTGTACCATGTATTTGTCGTTCTATCCTATTTTTCAAGACATGGAATGACTTCCTTCTATGATGGCCCACTACAAGATGGCCCGTAGTAAACCCCCCTTCAGGGGATCTGCCCTGAGACGGACCTGAGTTGATCGTATGGCGCCTTGGTCTAGCATCCCTCAAGCTACTGATCTAGATGCGGATCGGTTTTCAGGCATAAAAATCTTGCGCGCTATCAAAGAGGAAACGCCTACACCTCTTGTGCAGGTTTGGTAAAACAGGTATGTGACTGGTACTCAGCCAGCACGACCGTGGTTCGGAGCCGGACAGTGGAGAATTTTTGCGCATCATTGAGCAATCTTTGATAGCGGCCACTACCGAAGAAAATCGATGACGGCAGCTATCAAGGAATCCACAAACCAAATGAATACACAAAACAAAACTGCGTTTTTTCGTCCAAAATTTCATCAAAAATTGAGGAAGTAGGGACAAAATCGAATGGAAATTAATAAAGAGATTGTCGTTCTAAGTAGCTTTTGTAGAAGAAACCTGAGCAAACTCTGCAAAAAGGAAAAAACCTATTTCTGTTTTTTGCCGAAATCAGCTGTTCTGATCCTTTCCTTTTTGACACCGGTATTGTGCAGTTTTGCGCGTTTTTGTACTGCAACAATACGTCAAGTACGATGTCCCGTAAGTTACTCACGAGCAACTCACGGGATTTCTCTCTGCATCTCATCCCTTGCACACTATTTCGGTCAATTCATCTCAAAATCGAGACTGCTCATTTCAGGTGAACTCATCGCAGCACATGCCCTAACGCTAACCCTTCAGATCAGGTCGCATTCTTAAGCATGTGATAGTGACCGCTAGTCAGTTTATCTTAAATACCTCAACTCAGCCCCTCAGTTGAGATCATCTGAAGTGAAATGGGGTTTACTACAGGCCTATGTAATGTAATAAATATAATAAACAAATAAATAGTTGCAATGGATTAATCTGTTGCAAAAGCATAGGGGGGAAAAAGATTGAACATGCATCTGTTGCCCACGCAATACTTCATGGATTCTTTGAAAGAAAAAAAGTGGTTTTCTCGCTACTCGCTATTTAACCGACGATGGAGCAATTCCTACCTTTAATCTGATAAGAAGTTGTGGAAAACTTCACTTTCTAAGTTCCTTTCCGAGCTTTTCCAGCTTCGGCCTTGAAGATAATATTGTGTTGGAACAATTCTGTCGCGCCATTTTTAAAAATTGTAACTTCTCCCTGTCTTAATCTTTATGTATATATATATATCTAACAGAAATTTGTATGTCTGTACACATTTCGCATAGTCATAAAGGATGAGCGATGAAGCTCATTTTGGTCTGTGGTTATCGAGATATATCACAGACGGTAATAAGCGAACCCAAGAGACGAGTTGACATCAAAGGAAGGGAAGTTTCGTTACATGAAAGGTCAAGCACGGATCTGGCTCCGAACGGGGGTGGAACGCGGGATGCCAAGTCGTGTATTTATCTTATATATAAAGCTGAATGTCTGTTTGTCTGTATGTATGTATGTATGTCTGTGTGTACGTATGTTCCGAATAGAAAATTCCATTTCTGAACCGATCCGGACCAAACTTGGCACACATACGCTACGGGCCCCGGCGGGTGTCATAGGCTACTTTTCGTCATCGATCGATATCGATTTTATCGATTTTTATCGATTTTTTTGCTGAGTTCACCTACGGGGCTGGGAGTTGGCACAGGGGGGTAATCGAGCATGGGGATTCCGAATACAATATTGGTTTTCAGGATTATCGATTACTTTTATCGATTTTATCGATTTTTTTGCAAAGTTTGAGCTACGGGGCTGGGAGTTGGCACAGGGGGGTAATCGAGCATGCTGATCATCCCCAAGGGGGGTGATCAGCATGCTCGATTACTCCCTGTGCAAACTCCCAGCCCCGCAGGTCAAACTTTACAAAAAATCGATAAAATCGATAAAAGTAATGGACGATCCTGAAAACTAATATTGTGTTCGTAATCAGCATGCTCGATTACCCCCCTGTGCAAAATCCCAGCCTCGCATGTCAAAATTTACAAAAAATCGGTAAAATCAATAAAAGTAATCGATAATTCTGAAAACTAATATTGTATTCGGAATCCCCATGCTCACTTCCCCCCTGTGCCAAGTCCTAGCCCTGTAGGTGACCTCTGCAAAAAAAAATCGATAAAAATCGGTAAAATCGACATCGATCGATAACGAAAAGTGGACTGTGACACCCGCCGGGGCCCGAAGTGTATGTGTGCCAAGTTTGGTCCGGATACGGCGGAGCCGGGTAAGCCAGCTAGTATTATTATAAAGAATAAATGATATGCTTTCTAATGACACCTGACACTTCACTAAGTGCTGTGCAGAGATTAAAATGGGAAAAATCATGTCAGACTCGTTTATTTGAGGGGAAGCCCATTGAAAATCTAATAACAGTGCAAAAATCAGAAACAGTCAAAGGCATTACTTCTCCGCCCTCCTCTTTCTGAGTGAGCAAAGCTTTTGCTGATCGCGCCTCCATAAAAAGTTATGGTTTTCTAAAAAATACCAAAAACCCTGTCTCGTTTAGTGCTGTTTTCTTGAAAATCAAAGCTTTTTAACGAAGACTCCGATCAGCAGAACTTTGTTCGGCTAGAAAGAGGGGTTCACAAAACTTATGACGCTGGCTGTTTTGGAATTTATTGCACACATTTTAGATTTTAACGATTGCCTCAAACCACCCCAATTCGCTGCTCAGCGATGCGAGCAGCTTCTCGGAACAGGTGCCGGGAGCGCTGTATACCGCATTACCTGTCGCGCCTTTTGTAGGCTGCTGCAGGACCACCTCCGGCTTGGAGCCAAGTGACAGAGAATACAAGGCTGCGCGCGAGAGCAGCCCTCGCCATTTCGACCTTCGTTTTCATTAATGATTATCTTTGTTCCATGCTTGGATACGTTCTGCGCAGCTCCCGCACATAATGAGGATTTTGCGTCAAGAGTTGAGCCTTTTGAGATCTTGTGGGATGGACGAAAGTGAGATAGATCTGCTATATAGATTATAAGAAAGCCTTTGACTCTGTGCCCTTATCTCTTCTCTTTAAAAAAATAAAGGCTTACGGCATTAAAGGCTGTTTATTGCGATTCCTCAAAGCATTCCTGCTTGAGCGTACGCAAAGAGTGCGGGTCAATGAATCGTTTTCTTCAATCTATACAACAGCAAGTGGTGTACCGCAGGGTACTTGCTTGGGGCCTTTGATGTTTTTGCTTTACATCAACGATCTGCCGTCATGCATTCCCCATGATGTACAGTGCTCTATATATGCTGATGATACAAAGCTTTACTGCTACGACGACCCTGGTCTGATGCAGCGCGCCTTGGATGCGGTAGAGAGGTGGTCCGACAAATGGGAGCTTGACATTTCCGCGGAAAAAAACCTTTATTATGGCTATTGGACGTGCAATCCCCAGTGTTCCTTTCGTATTGGGACACATGAGCTTCAAACAGTTAGCAGTGCCAGGGACCTTGGTGTGACCTACTCTGACAAACTGAAGTTTGAGAAATACATACGAGATATTGCCGTTGCCGCTCACGCCACGTGCAATTACATCCTTCGTGGGTTCAAAACTACTAATGTAAAAATTCTCTTTCGCCTTTTCGTCATCTATGTTCGTCCTCTTTTGGAATATTGCACTCCACTATGGTCTTCCTCTGAGAAAACCCTTACGGAAATTATTGAAAGAGTCCAGAGATCGTTCACTGCCAGAATTTTTGCCCGAACTGGAATATTCCGATTGTCATACAAATCTAGGCTCTCTATTCTAGCTACTACTCTTGCGTTTAGAAGAACCCTTTATGACCAAAACTTTGTCTTCAAAATAATGACCAATAGGATTGAATTGGAACCGCAAGATTTTTTCAGTCTATCGAATTTCAACAATTACACTAGAGGACACATGTTCAGGCTTGTAGTAGGGAAAGTGAGGAACCAGCAATACTATAACTCTTTCCTAGTGCGTGTTATCAAAACGTGGAATGTGCTCCCAATGGAAGCTATCACCGCGAGATCTACATTCGTTTTCAATAGAGAAGTTCAAAAATTTCTGAAATCACAGGGGTCATTCTGACTACCATTTTCCAGGAAATTTTTTGAGATTTCGACGTTTCCTTTCTCCGCAACGAATTCTAACTGAAGTATGGTTTGGTCTCCCAGAAGGCGAAATTCTTCGTTATGTTCGATGTTTTTATTTCTGTTCCCCGGATCAAGAATTCTTTACCATTTTGTATTGCAACTCTCTCGAATTATCTTTTTTCTTTGTTACAGTGTTCTTCCTGTGGTCATTTCGACTTTTTTCTTGGTGATCATTCCCCTCTTCCGAGGGTTTTATTGTACTTTTCCCTTCTTTTTATGTCTTATTGTCCTTTCGAAAACCTTTAAAACCTTTATTTTTCTCTCTGGGTTATGGTCAGCTAGCCTTTGCAGGCGGGCTCGCTGGCCCCCCAAACAGTGGGTATCGTTTTCGAAAGACGTATAAGATTTTGGTCGACCGCTGAAATTATTGATCCTCCTCGTCTAGAGTCATTTGGATGTCGACTTTATAGTTAAATAAAATAAAATAAATAAAATAAAATAAAATAAAGAGAGCTAGGAAATCTGGAAGCTTGTAGACGAACATTGCTGCGAGAATGGAGCTGGTAAGGTGCACCGTTCCATGGGACTGGGTCTCTTGCGGCAAACTCTGAAGAGCAACCCAGAGTTTCTGGATTGGATTGAGCCTTCTTATGCATGGCACCACGGAACGCGTTGCTTGTCCTGTGTTTCATTCTCATTCATCCATGTGGAGAAGAAGCTTTGTAGTTAGTAGTATTTCTTTGAGCTGAGTTTCTTATTTTTTTAGTACACAAACTCACTCAAAATAATCATATTTCCATAAAGGTTAGTTGTCTTGGTGATCGCTTCAAGTGGACGAGCCGTAAGTGGCATCGGTGGCAGACGTGCAACTTCCTGAGGGTTGGGACTGGTTTGTAGGGGCAAGAGGCTAGTGGATGCTGAGCCCTGAAGTAATTTCCTTATCTCATTTTCAACTCTGCAATCAGAGCTAAGTAAAGAGTAAGCAAGGTTCTTCTAGAAAGCACTTGATTTACCCTTCTTAATGACTTCAATGCTATGCAAGACTATTGTGGTAAGGAGAAACTACGATTTTTTGTTTTAACCTGAATAATAAGTGAATCATCTAATAACACGTACATTGCGCGTGAAGTTGGAACTCTCATCTTCTACATATGAAAATGCATATTGATAGTTGCGATTAGACGTCTCTTTTGCTTTTTTATCTGTAATTGAAGAAAATGCAGAAAATTATGCGGAATTATCGAGCAACGAATTCCATGAGTGCTGCTAATTGTACTGTGCGCAGTCGCACACATCAAACAAAGAAATGACGGTTTACAGTTTAGGCTATTTGATTATAACATCAGTTGATCAACGTACTGTTCTTTCCCAACTTACTTGGGCGTAAAAATGGGGCCCTTCCGCAAGTAACGTCGCGCATTGCATGCATGGTAATTTCTTCCGCCCTGATGTTTTGGGACCGCAGCGACATTATGGCCCATAGTAAATCCCTATTCAGTGCAACTCGGCTGGCGCGGGCCTAGTAACGTAAAACGCTTCAGTTCAGCATCCAGTAAGATTGATCTGGACGCGTATTGCTCTTTAGAAATGATAATGTTGTGTGTTCTTTTAGAAAGAAACCACTGGAGCCGGTTTCGCCACAGGTAAGCGATTAGAATTGAAGGCGCTGGCCATGGTTCGAGACCTGCGCTACAATTTTGCTGTATCGCCGGCCATTTTGATAGCCACCACTTTCGCAAAATGGATGATGATCGCTATCAGGATAGGATTTCGCATAGCAAATGCGCAGGTATAACCAAAACACAGTTTTTGACGAAAATTTCATGGAAAGTTGAAGTGGTTACAACATAAATTCATTAAATAAATCCAATGAAATCTTGTTTTGAGCAGCTTTAAAAAAGTCAGTAATACTTCAGTATACTTCTATCCCTGAGCTTCATGTTACTTTGGATAGTGAATTGTCAATTAAGAGCTCTTTGTATCTTTATTGGTGACGTTTCGGTCTCTTCCATCATCAGACCTTAATATGTGCAATGCTGAGAAGAGAGAAACGCAAAAAGAGCGCACCTTATGAGGAAGGTAAGGGGAACGGATAAAGCTCGCTAAGTTGCAGAGGGCGACGTCCGCGTGGTAGTGCTGTTAGTAATGAATGAAATGTATTCTCCATTTATGAGCTTGTTGATCAACAAATCAGTATCAAGGATTCATTTATTTCCTCTCTATTATTTATTTTCGGCTGGTGTTTCCTGATTTCATAAGCCTCCATGATCTTTCTCTCCAGAGTGTTCACCTTATTGCGATGTAAGACTGTTATCTTGAAGTTTGGGACTGCTTCCATGGTGTGCTTCGAAGTCCTGTGCTTAGAGAAGCTTTCGTTAGGATAAGAAGCAGGCTGAATAAATGCTCTTCTGTGTTCGTTGGGGCGGAGTCGTAATGGCTTTCTGGTTTCGCCAATATATTGTTTCTCCACATCCTTCACATGTAATCATGTATACAGTATAACGCAAATGACAAATGGGTTTCTCCGCGCAGTACGAACATTGGTTGTACACGCACTTCCTTTCATGAACTCGTGTGCATGTTAGAGTTTCTTTCAACGACGGTGGTGGTAGAAATATTAACTTGACTGGTAATCCATACTTCTGTACTACTTTGTTTAACATTCGTGCAGCCTTATCTACAACGTATGGTACTGCCAGTGGAACGCCATCCGAACTTGAGTAAGGCCTCCAGGTATTTACTACGTCGACCGAACTATAACCGTTATCTTCGAGAATAGCATTGATCTGGTTGTCCACTTGGAAATCCGGGGACGAGCATAATTCTTCTTTGCTCTTAAGATGTTTCGTATCACGGTAACCTTCACATAGATCGGGTGTGCGCTTCGCGAGTGTAGTATGACATTAGACGAGGCAGGCTTTTTGAACCATCGATATTCAGGATGACCTTCACGAATCCTTACTCTGGTATTCAGAAACGGCAGGTAGCCGTCATTATCAGGTTTCTCCGCAGTAAAAGAGATATTGTCGTTGACATTATTGAGCTTCTCAAACATTGATTCGACATCTTTCTCAGTGGCACCAATGATGAAAACATCATCTACGTATCTTTTATACAGGATAATATCGGATGTCAGAGTGATTCTCTCGATATGGTCCAGATATATGATTGCAAGCATTGGTGCAATGCGATTACCCATTGCAAGCCCTCTTTTCTGCCTAAACATCTTCGTATCGAAGCAGAAGGTATTGCATGAAAGCACCGCATTTAACATGAAACGTATGTCATCACGGTTGAAGCCAAACGTTGAGACATTGTTTTCATTTTCTTCCAAAAGAGTCAATACTGCGTTGATAGCACCATTATTATCTACGTTTGTGTACAGAGAGACTACATCAAAACTTGCATAGGATACGATTTCGACAACTTGCATTGTAAGAGAACTGATAGAAACGTTTCTACGTTGATGATGTGAGCTGCAACGAATTGAAGCAAAGGCGATAGAATTTTGACAAGTAGCCAGCTCAGTCTGTCAGCTGGTCCTCCACAAGAAGATATGATTGGCCTAGTTTTTATATCAATCACTGACAGAGAATCCGCTTCAACGTTATGCGGCAATTTATGTGTTTTTATCAGACTGTAGAAAGTTGGTATCACTGGATGACGATCTAGAAGCTGATCCGCTATTCTGGTACCCAGCTTTTTCTTTACGCAATGTGTTATTGCATCATGAACATTGTTGTATGAATCCAAAAAAGACGATATAGTAGTTTGAGAATATGTACTAGAGTCGGAAAGGGCTTGATAAGTGACTTCCTTGTCCATTTCTAATGGCATTATGACGAAGGAACCACTTTTATCTCCAATGGTAAACCTAGTTTTGATTTCATTCTTATAAGCTTTTGAAGACCTTTTCTTTTAGATGGAGTGATATTTGAGGTATAATGCATCATTTCGTTTTCGTAAATACGTCGAACGTCAAGTTTCAATTCACATAATTTCGTCTCCACTTCGGCATTGGTTTTGGTAGCTTTGATGGATTTTGCTGGAAAAGGCATTGATGAAATGAGCGTCGACTGGAGATCTAGTACCGTAGATCCATTTTGCAATCTGTGGCGCAGTCGGTAGGCATACTGGTCAACTGCACAAAGTGCTTTGTCTATAATGGACTCATCCACTTTTGGCATTACAGCAAAAGATGGTCCTAAACTCAAAGCGGCTGCCATATCATCGTCAATTTCTTTCGTACCGATTGCTGTAAATCTTTTGGGAGGTACCGCATTCATTTTCAAAAATGATTCATTCATGGATGGTGTTATCTTCAGACTGGTCAGTTTCTTATTGAGGGGCGATTTCTTTCTGATTGCCGTAACTTTGAGCACACTAGTTGATTTGTGGCACAAATGTTTTTCATCAAATTGGAATCAAATTGTCGATTGAGCTGCAGTCTATACTTCACTATACTGAGTCTACGCGAATGTTAAACAAAGTAGTACAGAAGTCTGGATTACCAGTCAAGTTAATATTTCTACCACCACCGTCGTTGAAAGAAATTCTAACATGCACACGAGTTCATGAAAGGAAGTGCGTGTACAACCAATGTTCGTACTGCGCGGAGAAACCCATTTGTCATCTGCGTTATACTGTATACATGATTACAAGTGAAGGATGTGGAGAACAATATATTGGCGAAACCAGAAGGCCATTACGACTCCGCCTCAACGAACACAGAAGAGCATTTATTCAGCCTGCTTCTTATCCTAACGAAAGCTTCTCTAAGCACAGGACTTCGAAGCACACCATGGAAGCAGTCCCAAACTTCAAGATAACAGTCTTACATCGCAATAAGGTGAACACTCTGGAGAGAAAGATCATGGAGGCTTATGAAATCAGGAAACACCAGCCGAAAATAAATAATAGAGAAGAAATGAATGAATCCTTGATACTGATTTGTTGATCAACAAGCCCATAAATGGAGAATACATTTCATTCATTACTAACGGCACTACCACGCGGACGTCGCCTCCTGCAACTTAGTGAGCTTTATCCGCTCCCCTTACCTCCCTCATAAGGTGCGCTCTGTTTGCGTTTCTCTCTTCTTAGCATTGCACATATTGCGGTCTGATGATGGTTTCATAAGAAACCGAAACGTCACCAATAAAGATACAAAGAGCTCTTCATTGATTGACAATTCACTATCCAAAGTCATCCTGTAATCTTTACAAGAAAAGCAAAGGATCTGTTTTCTTGTTTTCCACGCTAAAACCAGCCGTTATCGATCCTCGCCTTTTCGGCCCTCGGTACTGTGCAGCATTTGCATCAGTTCACGTCTCAGGTGAACGGAACCGCTGGAAGTGGATCAGTTGAAGGTGGCAGGTGGACGAATGGCCATCTGTCGGTTCACTTCGCATGCTTCTAGCATGTGAAGGTGGGCGGTCGTCATTTCATCTGAAGGAACCTCAAGTGATGGCTTCAGTTCAAATCACCTAAACTAATCGAGCTTTACCACGGGCTTATGTTGGCCGACTATACTGGACCTGACGTATGGTTTGGCTATAGATTCTCGCACATGATTGATGCTGCGCTCGTCATATAAATCTGCAAGCAACTAGCCTGATCACAGGAAGCTTACCAAAAACAATCTCATCTCGGTGAATATCAATAAAACAATAGATCATGTCGTCAAAGTCTTTCGGGTCCCGCAACGATGATTGATAATCTTGGCCATCGGCCATGTGATAGTGTGCTTTTATGTATGTGTTTATCGCAGTATCAAGCGTTCCAGCTTGGCCACCGCTAAGCTTCTAGTCGAACATATAAGAGCGCACAAAGAGACGGCTACCGGTTAGTTGCGCAGCCATAGCGCCATTTTGGCTGCTATGCTTCCGATCGTGCTACTGCTGATTGCGCTAACACATCCAACTTTGCAAAATCGTTTCAAACGACTCAGCGCCTATGACCCGGCTAATCTGCTTCTGCCGCAGAGAAGGGAGGATGTGCCGGCATACCGTATCCGACCGTATAGGCCGAGGCTACGCGTTGTCCTAGCTGAGGTCACCAAGAAGTTCAATGGAAAAGAGATGTATGTTATTTTACAGTCTCTGCACTTTCTCCTCTTCAAGCATACGCAGTAAGAAGCCTTTTAGCACCATTGCATATGAAAGGTCTTTCAATCTCCTAGCTTCCTTTTTTGAAAATGTTTATCTTAAGCTTTTCCTATTGTTCTTTTTTCATGACGTGTCTTTGTAAAATCCCTTTTCCGGCGTTTTGGTCGCAAATGTCAGAGATATAAGTGAAAAATGCTGTCAGTGAATTGGTCAATGAACTTGCGCTATTTCAGCAACTAGAGAAAAGCTTGTTCGGCTGGAAGTTCTCTAAAAAGAATTACATATGATCTTCGAGTTGATTGGTGCCATGCTGTTTTCTACTGTTTTTTTTTCTAATTATCACAACTACTTAAAGAAAACTCAGATCGAGCGACTTCTTTCTTATAAAGTGTAATTTATAATTATTACACATGACCACACCGTCTATGCTAGCAGACTCAAAAAGTCTGAGTTTTTCATTTATCTTCCTAATAGAATGGCGCAAGTGTTACGACACTTGTATAGGTAGTTAGATCTTAAACATTTGCACAATCAAATAGTACAAAGACTTCTTTTCTAATCGATTTGATTCTTAGCGCGCTCTTCCTTGTTAATCGAATATAGACATGCTTTAGCTGTCTCTTGTTTTATAATTTATGGACCAATTAGCCAAAGCTTACCTTCATGCCTTCCTTGCTACTCCGCTAAAAAAAAGTCAAAAGGGCACAGTGCACATTGCTTGCTTCGGTTATGCATTTATAGCTTCCTCTTTTAACAGAACCTCTTTAGGTCTTCCAGTTTTTCGTTCCCATTTGCGCTATAAATCTCTTTGATATGCTAAAAGTAACGCTGTTGAATCTATTGAGAAGGCAGATTTCTCGCAGTCTTAGAATTTTGATAATGTTAGATGAAGTTCTTATCTTTTTTTGCGAACCGGTTAGGAAAGTCCATTTGAAGGGGGATGGGTTACAATACCGCTTCTGACTTGTGAAAAAAAAAGAAAAAATTGCCACCGTAGTTAGCGGCATTTGAGTCGCCAAATATCGTCAGGGTGGGTATATTCTGAATCGAATATTACCATTCAAATCATCTCGAGCCACGCATTTTGGCCATGGCATGTAGGTTACTCAGGGAGCTGATCATAACAAGCACTTTAATAGCTGTTAAAAACTGGCTGTCAACCCCGCAACTCGTACCCAGACGAGGCAATTCTCTATCCAACATGATCAAATTCGAGCTGAGTTGGTGTCCTTTCACTCATATTTACCCACTCTGAACCGAGGTATGGCAATTTGATTTGAGTGTAGCAGACTCCTTTACATTTGCCTTTTTATCACAAATTCTGGGTGGTACAGCAGAATGGTCCATTCATACGTTTTATAACATTTTTAAGAACTTTCAACAAAATATGCGCCTGTTTTCCCTCACCTGATAATGTTTACTGCATTCAAAGGCTTAGAAGTAATACATTTCAATAGAGCGTAAATTTCTCTAGGCTTCTATTTGCAGTTTTTCATTGCATTTAGTGCTCCTTAACTTGCGAAGAAATCAATATTCCCAAAGGATAAGCATTTCATCCTCATTACGTGCAGTTCTTATAATAACCTATTTCAGACCTATATGGCTTGGAGACGGCTTCGTTCGCATTCCGAAACGTCCAGTGCTCTCCAGGGCCCAGGTGATTGAAGATTCCGCTGAACAAGGCATTGAGGTGAAAATGCGAAGCTAGAGCTTTTCGTCAACTTTAGTTGGAATTTGGGATCAAACTTTTTCTAACGCACATTTTGATTTGAAAACCATTTCGCAAGCGTCAAGCTCTACAAAACCAGATGTATGGGCTACATATTTAAGCCCTCCCCCCTTTAATCCTCTCACATCTCAAAAACAACTGTGCAAACGGGGCACTATATTAGGGAAGCTTCAATTTTATTGGCGTTCAAACTTTGAATACGGTTAGCTGCTGACTCGAAAAAGAAAGTAACTTCAATTCCCTCTAAATTATCATAATATCCATTTATGTTACAGGTTCATTTTGGTGGCGGTTCTCGTCCACATTATCCCTATCCAAGGGTTCCAGCTCCATATCGTCCAACCGAGGTTTGCTTATACTTTACTGAGCTTACATTCTCACATGTAGAATTTCAGTGGAAAACGACGACTTATCCACCAGTTATGTACACTCTAGGTCCAGGACGAGTTCCCCCTGCAAGGGAGCCCTTCAAGGTATGATTTGCAAAATTTTTATAACAGTTCTTTTTAAAAATAAAACTACAATGAAACACTCACAGTATCAAAAAAGTTTTTAGCGGCGCCTTTTTTTGCTAATAGGAATTAACATTCACACCGTACAAGATGTGCCTAAACAGCTACTATCAGCTATCTTAATCTTATCCAATACGAAAGACCGAGCACATTAATTAGAATGATAGATATAAAATTTTTGTTTTCGAAATCCTCTACAGCAATGAAAGACGATAATGCCTTGATGGCTATTCTTCTATAAATAATCGTTTTTTTATTTTCTTTCGTATTCGGTTGGGGTCAGCGCACAGAAAAGTAATTCGCTAATTGGGAACGTACAAGCTTTGCCTACAGCGCCCACAAGAAGGTTATAATTTGCAGATAAATTTCTATGCCATCTGCGCGAAGTCATCTTGAACAGTCCGAACCAAATTTTCGACCAGTTAATTTTTGAACATCCATGCCCATATAAATGGCAAAATATCGAAATCACGTTGCGTACCATTTTGGTACATTACACTACGCTCCTCCGCTTGAAGCACTTTCTCGAAATTTTAACACCCTACGATACCATTTCTTGCATCATTTTCTCATAAAAAACTCTGCTCAAACACACAGCATTCACCATAGGATTGTTCTTCTGCTTTTTCAATGATACCACACAATACAGCTTGTCCATTTTATTTCTACAAACCGTCAAAAACCACTAAAGTTCTTCTCTGGCAAACCTAGTGCTAGCGAAAAGAAGGAAATAAAAACACCATCCAGCGCAAGCGCAGCGAGGAAATATAATGCTTGAAACAGGGATTTTTCGGTGCTTCAGGAACTGCTGCTTTGAAATCATAAATCTCTCCAGATTTTCTTCTTTTATATCATCAGCATACCAACAAGTACAGGGTCTTTGGTGAACTGTATGCATCCATACCATTATGATAAAATCAATTAATTTTAGCATTTATTTCAGGCGGAAATGGAGAAGGTTGTACCACTAAAACAGCCATATATGGGTACGGACTCTTTAATCATTTTCAAGAAGAAGAAACGGCCGCACCACTGAAAACCTTACCTTGTAAGATCTGCAATACCTTTCGAATTGTGTAATATTTTCTGATAATCTACCATGTAATAATCTTTATTTATCGCGAAATAAAAACAAAAAATATGCATGGAATTTTTTGAACAAGCACATGCGTAGCCACAGTTTCTACATAATTTATACATTGAACATGAAGAGATGAGGGGTAGGACCCAGACGGAATACGGGGAGTGGGAATCGCGTCGTATGCGGCTAGATAAAGCAGAAGCGGTGTTCAGTAGCCGAAGAAGGTGCTCTTGTTTAGGGGAAAATGCAACCGAATGCGTTTTTACACTGAGTAAGACTACGGGAGCGGGAAAAGTCCTCCAAAAAGCTAAGGCTGCGTCCAAAGTTTTCCGTGCCAGAGCCGTGCTGGCATCGTGCTGAACTCATGTGGACACGCATCGTGAAGTTGACTTGACTGGAAGTTCTGGCTAGCATCGCGCTGAAACGGCGCTGGAGCCCGGCTGACACGGAGCTGGAACCGCGTTGGCACGACGATGGCACAGAAAACTCTAGACTTCTAGAAATTTATCGATTGCTTGGATGATGGAAAGGGTTGCTCTCACAGGAAAGTAGTCTTCATGATTTTAATGAATGGGAGTCCACGGAAGATAGTTTAAAAAAATAACGACAAACATTCGTGAGCATTCATTAGGCACGGGAATCACAGCGGAATTCTATGATAGATAGATCGAAAGCAAAAAATCGATAGGACTAATAAAAAATACAGCGACAATTCAAAAAACATCTAGTCTAATCAATCGTGCCTTCTTTTCTAGTAAAACTTAATTCTTCTCAGTAATTTACATCAACACCCTTTCAAAATTAAGCAGACAAGCCCTAGATATGTCTACGTTATTACGAAATGCACATGTACAAAGGGAATTACGGTAAACCTATACGATACTCATATACCGTCGAAGCGATGCTTCCATTTTCTGGCGATGGGCGATCCGGGTGACGCCCAGCTGGGTGAAAGCTGCCCGGTCACATTTCGACAACGCTTTGCCATCGACTCGTCGAGCTCGAAAAGAGGGCAGATATTCTTCGAGTCCTGTAATCATAGCGAATTATCGAAAAAAAATCGGGAACTGAACTGCACAGCCCAGGAATTTTCTCAGGTCCCGGCAAGAAAAAACTCCCGATTGGAATTTGTTAAGTTATAAGTAAAAGTGATGTAGGTTCTAACAATACTCTAAAATTGTGATTTTAAGAGGGGTTTTTTGGTACTTTTCCGTTATCCGGACCCATTTTTTTAAAATGCTCTTATAAAATACGTTCTGTAGTCCAAATACAAATTTTCATAGTTTCTACGAGGACTGCCTCCCCGCCACGTGTCAGGAAAAATTTGACACGTTCTAGCCCACTTTAACATGTTTTTTCGAAATCATTTTCGGAGAGGTAAAAAAGCATCTGTAACCACTTAGAAGCTGTCAAGCTGATTATATAAGAGCAAAGCAATCTAGAGCCATTACTAGAATATCTTGATTGCTTATAGCAATGGCTCAAGAATGTATTTCTTTTCAAACTTTCCGCCATGTGAGTTTAGCCAGAATAGTCTACAAATGATGGCTTGAAGTAGTACCTCGCTGCTGCTTTTCGTAGCTCAGACGATGGAACCCTAGCGCACTTCTCTATTCTGGACATGTCTAGTATGTTCATTGATAAGAAAGCGACGTTATTATTATAACAATGTCATTTTTGAAAATGTTTAGTCGAAAATAGGGTCATTATTGACCAAAAAACGTCGAACTTACATCGCTAGGTAGAACAACATGAATTGCTGGTAAAACTTGTTAAACATGTAGATGGCATGTCAAATTTTTTTTGACACGTGGCAGAAGGTTGACACTCTTCCCTATGAAGTTGAGAACAGATATGGTGCAAGAAAAGAAGCAGTATCCTTCTTTGAAAAAATGGGTCCGGGTAACGGAAAAGTACCGGTTTTTTTAATCAAAAAATGTATTGCTGGAAATAAAGTAGTTCTTGTTTTCACGAAAATAAGGAACAGCATGCTTTTCATGAAGCTGGAGAAATCAATATATTGATCAGCTGCTACTGCGAGTAACGGTAACTCAATGCGGCTACAAAGTGGTTAGGGGGTAGTTACACAATTTTTTCGAGAAAAAAGAAAATATTGTATTTTGCAGTCGAGGAAACCCTAAAAATTTCGTGATGGAACATTCTTGTCATCAATTTGATAATATGAAACTTACCCAACGAGATCAACCACTGTAGAGCATCAGCGCATGTCCACTTCAATAGTACTTTCCTTTCAAATGCCCCACTTTCCGCATCTGTAATCAGCACATCGACAAACATGATTAGATAAGGAAGCTGTGAGCTAGAAAAACTGTTTTTGCAGAATAAGAAGCTATAAAAGAATATAGAGAGTACGATCTAGGTTACAATAAGCGTCACATACATGTATCTGAAATTTTTGTAAAAATGTATAAATTATAGTTAATCGGCTTTCGAGAAGAAGCAAGCGAAGATGAGGCCTTGCGACAGAATTTGAAGACTGTATGGCAGAATTATTTTTAGGTTGGTTGTAGTGGAAAGCAGCTAAAGCTCAGAAACGGCGTCCAGAAAATATGAATTTGCTAAACTTTGAAGCGATTGATTTGAACGTGCTGAAAAGTCATTGCCTAAGCATCAGAAAATTTTATTATTATATTTGTTCACGCACAAGAAATTCAGTTCCAAACTCTCGCCCAATACCGCACCCTCTCTTTGAGACCAGTCCGCATCCTAGGAAAGGGTACGGACGAGAGTTTGAAGATAAATTTCTTAAGCGCTAACAAAACTAGTAAGCTCCCTCTTGGGCAGTGAATTGGCCGAGGCCTCCAAATCATAATCAACAAAACAATCCATTCAATTGGATTTACCTAAACCTTGACTATAACACTAGCTTTGTAAGCGAAGAACTACACGAATTTGCTTTGTTGGCCTAGACTATTGAAGCTTGAAGTCGCAATTATAATGCGAGGGAGCACCAGCTAGTAGCGTTTAGGGGAAGGAACTCCGCCAATAAGCGCCAGTGGTACTTCGCATATGCTATCGCATATCGTGCGAGGAGCAGTAGTCCGCGGAGGCGCTAATGGCGGAGTTCGTTTCTCTACCCGCTCGCTGCGGGCAAGTAGAAGGGAGATAGAAAAGAAAAAGAGAGGAGGGGGTGGGGAGAGTAAGAGAAGTCAAGCACAGAAACAAAATCAGCACGCAACACTGAGCATTCGCGTGTCCACGCCACCTTTGCTTACTTTGAGCATCGCTGTCGGAGCCACCAGTCCCTGAATCAGGATCGTCGTAGTCTATCGGTGGCAATACTGGGATCTGTGACGACGGCGTAGGACGCGATTCAGATGAGCAGCCAGAGAGTGTGCTTAGCGTGGAAGACACAGACATCTGAAGAATACACCGACACATGCAAACCCAGAAAAACTGAAGTGAGAAAATCGTTCTTGGGGGAAGCAGGGAGAGCACATTGTCTAGCCCTTTGGCTGACAATCAACCAAAAATTGAGGGGACCCGAAAGAAAAGCAAAGGCGTTTAGCGAGAACCCCGAGAAGGGGCAAAGAACCCACGTTATCGATGTTCTTGCGTGTGCTGAAGTTGTCCTCGATGTTCTGGCTGATCAGAGCCACATTGCTCTGACGAGGGGCCGTGGCGACGTTGACGGTGAAGTGCGGACGCTGTCCACCATTATCACTTCGATCTTCCCCGAATTCGGAAGGTTCCAGTGATGTTCGCGACGATGTATACCTGAAGGTTTTAGTGCTAGAAGATGCTGCGAAATAGTGATCACTGGAATTAGCAATGCTAGGTGCCACTATCGATGAGACAGCGTTTGGAGGAAAAGAATGATGTCTTGAATTCAGAAATTTTATATTAACGTTATAAGCAGCGGCTCGGCAGAATGATAAATTTGGGATATCATCGTTTTCGCTTCCCCTGGATGAGATAAGTCCAAGACTGTGCTGTGCAGCTTCAAAAAATATTGATAACCCGCTTTTCCAGAAGTGAAAAGTGCTATTTGGGCAGACGGGTGCCTGTCTTCGACCGCGATTGGCTGTGGGTACGGTAGGTACAGTGTTTCCAATCACAAGCCAATCACGCTCTAGAGAGCAAGATACGCGTTCCGCCCAAATAGCACTTTTCACGCCTGGGAAAGCGGCTTTTTGATATCTTTTGAAGCTGCAAAGCGCAGCGTTGAATATAGCTCGTCCAGGGGAACTCAGAACGATAAATTATCCAAAACTGTCATTCAGCCGAGCTGCTGCCTTTAATTAGGGGTTACAAAGAAGAAAAAAAAAGTTGAAAAGTTGTTGTTGAAGTTGTTTGTGCAAAATTGTTTATCATTCACCATGATTCCTCTCTACCAAATCTGGACCACGTTTACACCACAACGTGAATAACGAAAGTCAAGAAGAACCATGTGCCTTTTCTCACGCCTAATGAATACGAAAAATTTTGCGTAGGTTGAAAACTTGCAGAATTTTCAAGTATGCTTTATCATAGTATTTCAAGATTGTGAGGATGCTTAACAGTATTGAAGATTACAGCCAATTCCAAACCCATTTTTTTGAAATCGGTTGAAGCTCAACAACTCTAAGTGTTTTTAAAACATTAAAAAACTCAGAGAAGCTAATTCATGCAGCTAAAGAAAGCTCTTGATCGCCCTGTTCACAATCACAAGCGGGATTCGAGATAACTACAACATTCAAAATTCTATCATCATAAAATAGGAAAAATTACGCTAACCATTCACAGATGAATGCCAACCGGGGTAAAAAAAAGGGTGAGGAGACAACATTGACACCAAATCCAGCTCATCAGTTATCGTATCATTCGCTACTTGTAGGTAAATCATGCTCCAAGTTACGTATGTTCATTTTCTGGGTAGTATTACACACAATACTATCACTGATCACTTTTGTAAACTGCCCCAATTTTCATTTTCGTCCTGTCATTCGCCCTTTGGTACAAAGGATATAGACATCGTATAATTTTTATGGGAAACACCAAACGAGGTCACACAGCGAGACATCGGTGGACTTGGGGGAAAGCTTGCTTGACCAACCCGCTGTCCTTCTTGTTCGCGATTCCAGGCGGTGAGTGTTGTTTGTTGTCCTTCGGTTGTACGTTCTCTCGAACAGACTCGCGCAGAGACAATCCACCGAATCGCCTACAAAAGTGTGGATTATCTCTGCGGGACAATAAATTCTGGATTTCATGCAAACAGCTCTAGATTTCCTTATAGACTAGATTCCGAGGTTGCAAGCCATAAGCTTTTACTAGTCGAACAATAAGCTTGCTGAAGTTCCCCAAGAGGGTTACACAAGGTACTAATACAGAGGAAGACCATCATCAAGACATTCACCCAGATCTCAATGGTGATTTCGAACTAATGGAAGAACTCCTTGGTATACATAACAGAGGTTCGATAATGTTTTTCTTACTAATTTAATGCAGTTTCGGCTAAATGATTTTTTTCAAAATTTAGCTAAAACTGATTTCTAGCCAGCCTATTTCCCTTTAGCTTAATCTATACGAAGTGCTTCTCTGACTGTCTTGTATCTGACCATGAATTACCGCATCCCAAGTTTGGCAGGTACTTAACATATGACGCAATTTTCAACTAAATTCAAGAGTTCATGTGCCAGATCCTCTAGACAATGGACACTCGCCTTCGCATTTGAACTTGTATGCGGTCCTTTTACACGTTTCTGTTCAGGACCCTTATTTTCTTTTGTGTTTTTGCCCAAAATTCTAGGCACATGAACACTCGTCAATGAGTAGCGGGTAACGGGTCAAGTGAGCTTATGCGCCGGTTTTGTGACAAAAAAATTTTTTTTAGATTTGAGCAGGTACTTACGCAGATTCCGCATCGCTCTTTTCGTCATCATCATCAAGTGCTACTTTGCATCTTCGCTTCGCTAGCGCATTTCGGAGATCCGCATGGAAATCCGCCGATCCGTTGGGTACCAAGCCAGCCGGAGGTTTCTTCTCTTCTTTCTGGAAATCACACATCTTTTTACGATTACCAAAAATTCAATCAGCGTGCTTACGTCTGGTTTTTTGAGGTTGACAGATCGTAACGCTTCCACAGATATGCCAGCCTTGGTAACACCACTTGGCGTGATCGCTGAAGCTGGCGAAGATTTCAAGAAGTCTGGAGGTGGTGGCGGTGGCGGTGGCGGTGGAGGTGGAGCAATGCTAGCACTCGACGCTAAAAATTGATTGTTAAAGAGTAAGTTACGGAAAAATTGCAAGTACCTACCCATAGAAGGAGGAAGTGACTGCGGAAGTGGTGGAGGTGAAGATGTGGATGCTGTATCTTCATGAATGGGTGGAACGATAATATGTGCATTAGCAGCCAGTCCAGCTGCACGCGGTGTAGTCGGATCGTAGGGTATCCTTGAGAAGAACTTAATGCGAATGGTTGGAAGAAAAAGAAGCTACATACCTATTCGCCATCTGAGGCATGGATGATTGAGCAAGCGGAGGTGGAGGTGGCGGAGGAGGAGGCGTTTTCGGTCGAAAAGCTGGTCGGAATGGGCGCGAGTAGTCGGTGGTTTGTTGGAAGTAAGCGCTTTGCGAATGTGGTACGAATGAAAGCCTGTCGTCCGATGGCGAAGCTGTAGAGGCGGATTCTTCTTCCGTGGAGTCAAACGAGTTCATGATGTCTGGCGAACTCGAGTACGTTTTCATAGGGGAGCCATAGATTGCGTTTATGGGTTGGCTGGTCTGCAAATTATCGTTGGTAAGGGTAGGGAGGTATGGGAGCCATTTTGGAACATTTGAGAGCATACCTGATACTCATAGGAGCGTTGCAGCCCTTGAGGGGAAGGAGCTGCCCTCTGCTTTCTTCTCTTCATATCCGACACAGAATTGTATTTTTTGGGGGTTTGTGACCCTATCGAGTCCTGAAATGGGTAACCTTTAGATTAGATGCAAGAATGCCACATGGTGGGTGAGTTAGTACCTGATCATATGCCATGGGCTGGTAGCTCTGCCGTTCTCCTTGCCTTACCATCAGATTCTCCAGTTCGGCGGCAGAGATCCTCCTACCTCCTCCATGTCTTTGTTTCACGGATGCGCATCGGGATTCCCCGTAAGCCGAACGTAACTGCCCCGGGGCATAGTAGTCCTCATGATCACCTGGAATTACAAGACCTCCTGCTGTGGATGTTCGGGCGGAGAGAGGTACGATGCGGGCATGCGACAGTGTGTGCAGTTACGGTAGGGACAACGTTTTCCTTGACGACCTCACACTGTGAACGAGACAGTGGTGCAAGTTAAGTGTGCGAGATTTTTACACAGGAAAGGTAATAGTTTGGATGCCCAAAGGTACCATCTTCGTCTAAATCTGAAGAATTCCTATCTGGCCAGATAGGAATTGGTTTCCTAATAGCATGCATCGCCTTGGCGCAGGAAATAGTCCAGGGTGTTTGATCAGATGACCAGTCTCAAGAAGAAAAAGTGCAGTGTGTGAACCCTAAAGCCAAGCAGGAGCACAACGAGTAGCGAGTTACCACTTAATCCGTAGAGACTTTGACTTCCGCGCAGCGACAGCGAAGTCGACGGGTGTCGAATCGGGATCGGTGGTGGACCGGTGAACGTGCTGCCAACTGTAAGCGCCCATTTCTCAGCTGTTTCGAAGACATTTAGAGAGATGTAGATTCAGACGGGACTTTTGAGACAAAACTTAGGAGTCGGAGTCCATGCTTAGAACTTAAAACATAATTTGAGTGCAAAAACAACCATGGCACACAATTTTCTTGCTTTCTATGCCCCTGATTAATGAAGCTACAATGGTTTTTGGTACTTTTTTGTACCTTGAGATTGCTCACTAAAGCTTATCGATGAGATATTAATGTAAGTGAAACTGAACGAGACTTGGTATACGAATTTGCGTGTCATCTTTGCGCAGAGGCCATGCCATAATTGTACAAAGATTGATAAAACCAATTTAATTAGCGGCAAACATTATGAAAAGATAGATGGCAAGTTATAGCAGCCCGCGTCTATTTTCTTGAGCTCCCCTCGTATAGCAAGCACACCAAACAAAAATAATAATTATTGCTGAATAAGTGTTAGTTGAAATGTTTGTATCGTAGGTAAAAGTTTTCGATTGTTCTGTTTCTGTATTCATGTTTCGGAACAAATTAAAGGTCAGAGGGTAACGACTCACATGTTTACATTACCGGATAACTGAGTTGTCAGAACGTCAATCCAAATACTTGTATCATTTTTTTTCATATTGGTGTGACGCACTGCGCCATTTTTTCGGATAGGAGAAAATTAATAAACGGACGCATTTTTTAACATTACAAGCAGAAGAGTAAGTCGTACTTTACTATATTCAAATGCACATGAGAGCGTCAAGCCGAAACCAAAATTGTTGGCTATGAACACGATCACCAAGCATTTCCGTTTCTATCCCAACCTTACTTGGTTTTTATTTTGATCTAAAAACCGATAAGAACTCGAAGTGCAGTGTGCATTCCGTTCTATTCAGTATACCCAAGCACAAACAACTCTACTGTATCTATATTCGAAACATTGCGTGAAGTAATTTATAGACACCACAGTGCAGAAGACGCGAATGGTGATTAGAAAGTTAAGGACAAACACAAAAGCGTTCATGGTCATTATCACAAACTACATTTTTCACTTGCTAGCTTCATTTTTCCGCCGTCACACTGGTCCGTTACCTTAGCACACAGAACAAATTAACACAAATTAAGTCATTCTCCCTGGTCTCGAAAAAACTGAGCCAATGCTTTGTTGTCGAAATGTTAAGTACCAGTCAAGAGGTGGTGTCTCGGCCCGTCACTTCGTGACACTAAGAAAGTAGCTCACCTGGTCGAAGTCGGCCTCCTTGATATGTTCCCGCCGGGGTCATTGGAAGCGAAGGATCAACAGTGATTACCTAGAAAAACAAAGACTTGGCAGTTAGCCAAATACAGCAGAGGGAAATTTTTTTAGATAACTTACCTTGAGGGTGATGGTAGCACCAGCTTGCTGAATAAGGTGTACCACTTGTTCGTGACTTGCACTTCTCACGTCGATACCATCTATTTCGAGCAGATAATCACCTGAATCGATATTTTTTACACTATCCTTTGGAAGAATTCTAAAAACAAGCTAACCTGGCCTTAAGCCAGCCCTCATAGCCATTCCCGACATATCCACCCCTTCGAAAAATTGCAAAGCGGGTGATAGAGGGGATGGCTCAAAATCGATGGGAGAAGTTACATCTAAAATTGGAACTTGCTAGGGAACTATGATTCATAGAAAATAATGGTCCACTTACGTTTTGCTCCACGTAAAATGAATCCAAAACCTTTTGGCCCTCTGGGAATCACCAATATTCGAGGAATGTTTGCTTCATGGCCGGGGGCCATGCCAGGTGTAAACCGGCGCATCGTTCCGTACTCCGAAGGTGTAACGGTGCTATGGCTAACTCTCGATGGAGTTGGCGATGGTGCAACCTAGATAAACGATTACTGTAGGTATACTGTAGGCATCGCATAAGGAGTCAATATTTCGCATGTTTTTTGCCAGTTTGGTCATTTGCGATGCATTTTAAAGCTCATCTGTCTCATTGTCTGGTTTACAAAGTAGTATACTTCATTGCTATCAAAAAGACCTTTTCATCTCGCGCTCCCTCCTTTAATCTAAATTCTTCTCTTTTTGGTAAAAATTTATTGGTGAATACGATTGTCAACTAGCCTTTATTTGCACTAAACATCAGTCGCTATACGTCGAACTGCAAAAAATTTATAGAAAAAGTTACCGATGTAGCAATTGACGGTGCTATGCTTCGTTGTGATTGTGGAGTACGGTAGATCTCCTGACTACAGAGCGATGACTGACTGAGCGAACGTCGCTTTGATAACGATGTGGATATCCGACGTCGGGTCGAGTACTGCGGCGTACCACGGTAGGGCACTATAAACAAATACAGTAGATTAAGGGAAAACATGTCTTAGCGATCAGTAGATTATTTCCAGATAAGAGCCTAGCCTTAGATCGTCAACAAGTAACCGTTCTAGCCAAAACCGTAAAAATATTCAGTGCTGTACAAAGTGTGCTATTTTACACAAAGCGGCACCTTTCGCATTTGATAGTTGCAGAAAAAATTTATGCTTTACACCTGCTGTACGCTACCACAGAGGAGATATGTTGTAAAATATGAAATCTCTCAGTTTCCAATGTGCAGTAAATAAACGCGAAGAAAGCGAAAGCGATGCTAGTTTTCAAGTTGGTTTGAGATTCAGAAGAATTTGCCAAAAAGCAGCATTGAATCATGTATGAGTGATTAGAGTTATCGCAACCAATGCAGACAAACAGAACTAGATAGGTTTACGGTAGCTTATATGATAGGTAGATCCCGATGGTTCGATCAAAGCCCGTATTTGTCCACATCTTTTAAATAAGATTCCCCAATTTGGCATTAAGGCTAAGACTAGCGGCCATTTTGTGCAAAAAAAAACCCTTTGTGGAGCTGGCAGGTATTACGAGACACATCCATCCCAATCTTTCGAAAAGCCTTAGGAAACGCAGCTTCGATACTGTATATGCAGAATGAAGACACTACATATTTGGGCCTTCTCCGTATACCAGTGGCGTACCCAGGATTTCGGCTCGGGGGGGGCGCGACAAAAATTTTTTTCTAAAGAAGGTGCGTGGCGTTAGCCACGCACTCCGAAAAAATTTTTGGGGTGCTTCTCAAAATTTTTCTGGGTCCTCGACCCCTAAAATCTGGAAAAAGGGGGCGTGGCGTCAGCCACGCCCCCGAAAAAATTTTTTTTATAAGGCTAAAATGAATTTTTAAAAAATTTTAAAAATTATTTTAATTATTTACAAGTAAAAACAAGTCACTTGCACATTTTTATAACCCATGTAAGTAACTTTCAAAAATTTCGCGACCCGTTCTCGGGGGGGGCGCGCGCCCCCCCCCCCGCCCCCCCCCCTCGGTACGCCACTGCCGTATACCTACCGTAATCGCGCTTTGACTGAGTTAGGGCACGAAAAATGGCAATATCTCGAAGTGATATATGCCATGTCAAGGAAGATGATAAACAATCAATAAGTCATTTAAAATGATGATTTTTCGTATTTCGCAATTTCGTGGGCAGTGTGAGATCACGGTAGGTATACGGTAGCTTGAACCGTCTTCTTTCAAGCGGATTCACATTCTCAAATTTTGGTCGGAAATCAAGGAAAACACCGCCAAAATTTGAGATTTCAAAGGGAAGAAAGAAATAAATTGGCTTACCACTTGTAGACGGATTATGCGAAGCGATAATATCAGCTACAGAACCACTACCAACGATGTGTGCGACATGAAGAGCCGTTTGACCCTGCTTGTTCACTGACAAATGGTTTGCACCTCGAAAAAGAAGCACACGAGCGCACTCTGGCCTGAAAATTTGCATTCATTACAGAAATCAAAACGATTATGCTCTGTTTGAACAGCTACTATCATTAACAGATTGATTTAAAATGAAAATTGCCGAAAGGATGCAGTCAAGAAGAACATCTGCGTTCTCAAATACGATTTCCCACGAAGGAGACAATCAAGATCTTATTGCTTATGTAACGAAACTTTTACAGTTTCTCCGTTTTTGTCTTTGTGACTAGTTCTGCAAAGAAACCAGGAGCATCTCCTCAAATCAAATGATGCGAATCTTGTTTTGAAAAGCATAAAATCGTTCCAGTAATTTTTGTCAATTATGACTTTATTTGCTTGAATTGAGTCGAAAAATAATCAGCCGTGTATTGTAAACTTATTCAAGACGTACGAATAAGTCATCGCTTTGATAATTTCCGACCTTTTCAAGACTAAAGCCGTTTTTCTGAGCAAAACTCTCCTTACCCTCATAGGCCTACAAATATATGCTCTTCAAACAATCTTTACCTTCAAATTGTTATTTTCACAACCTAAATTTTAGTGTAATTATTGAATTTCATGATCAGAACTCGGCACAGGTGGCTTGTAAGCAAGCTGGATATTCGTTTTTGGGGGGACAAAAAGCAAAGGAGGTATCTTTTTGGGGCCGAAAAGACACAAAAATTGTGAAGTTTTCAGTTGACGTTTCGTTTTTTGAGATTTTTCTACGTTCACGGTTTAGGGTCAAGGGGACTTCGTAAAAAGTCGCGAAAGTCAAGAGGGACTTGTTTTTTTCATTTTTCAAAACCCACCCCGTGCCGAGCTCTGATAATGATTTAGAATTTAATGTCTAAAATCTGGATAGGATTGCAAACTACAATTTTCTCGAAGATGATTTCCCAGCAGGACACGTCCCAAACAATTGGCTGTCATACTGAAATCTAGATTTGTGCGAGTTTTGCAGGATTCTGGTTACAATTCAAACATAGAAGAGAAAAATAGTTTTGTCATAAAATTTAAGTCGTAAGTAGGGTAAACAGAGAACTTTTGAAAAAGTTTGCTTGCATAACAAAAAGAACCATTAACATGGTTTAGGAGCCCTGCGCAGTTTGAAATTCGGTAAAATTGCTTAAACCACAAAAAAACTTAATTTAGCAGGTATTCTTTAGAAGGTATCCTTTGAAAAATTGTTTACTGAACTGTCGTTCAAAAGATGAGCTAGGTAGTCTGTACACTTTATCGCTTCGATATATGATAAATTTTTTTTGAAGTTTCTCCTGAGCTTATTTCGCTAGGATGTTCAGATGTCTCATAAGCTCTATTTTTAGAAACATTATCGGTCTAGGTAAAAATCAAAATAACGTATGAGGACGCGAAGCGAATAACAACGATATCATAGCAATCAACGATGGTTTATGGGTACAACAAAACAAATCATTACCTATTATTGACGGCACAAACGTGAAGCGGAGTGTTGCCGTTTACGTTCTCGGCATCGACAACGGCACCATAGAAAAGCAAATGCTCAACATGCTTCGACAAACCGTTTTTGCACGCCTGGAATTGGGCGAAATTATTAGATTGTTCCAAAAGTAAACTCCTTTTAAGATAATTCAAGCTGTTTTTGTTTTCCTGGCAGACTTAGTACCATTTGATAGAGGGAAGCAAGCAGTATAAGCCGACTCCCATACTGGAGTTCCGCCTAATGGGCCGGGCATACTTCACGCAATTTCAGTCGCGATGCGATTTGGCAATTCGCCAGAAGTCTTCAGATCCAACGCGCTAGCAAACTGCACATGCATAGTGTATATAGCTTATGTGGATTGATGAAATGCCCTGCCTTCTGTACTTTATAATATGCTTACAATGAGCTATGGACAGCTGGAATATTGCCAAATCGCGTCGCGCCTGAATTGCGTGAAGTAAATCCGGCCCTTCCCGTAATTCAGGTAAGATTTGGAGCCAAAATTGAGGAAAAATTACCACCTGAAAATTGATTTTTGCGAAAAAAGTTTTGAAATCTCCCAATTTGCTGTCATATAGAAAACACCTGGTAGTACTCAGAAATGCTTTCATTGATTTTTCCATGCATAAAAAGCGAAAAAAGGTAGACCGAAAATGGCAAACTCCGCCCCCAGCTCCTCCCACATATGTGACTGTGTACGATCAAGTCTTAGTAAGTATAACTTTGGAGGTTTAGATCGTTTATGTGCACTGGTAATAAAGAAACAACAACTTTAACGTGAAAACCCGAAAAAGCGAAATTTTTGCATTTTTGGGCTATTAGCTGATTTTGAGACTCCCATCAATGCAGTTTTGGATAATACTACATGTCTACCGTATAATGTACTCTGCAAGTTGGAAATCTGTAGGAATTCTTTGAGCTCAGGAGATCCAATTTTTAGGGTAGTAGAAGAATTGTGATTTTTGGCTCCAAATTTTACCGGAATTACGACTTAGACGGTTCGGAGGTCATTTCGTAAGGCTTGCTTGGCTACCCAATGGTACCCTAAGATGCCAGAAAAACAAAACAGTTTGATTTATTTACAAAACGGGTTTACTTTTGGGACAACTTGATGAATAAATGAAAATTATAAATTTTGAGAGCGGAAATTTTCGATGAAAAAGAAGATTGAATGGAAATGTAGTGAACGTTGAGTACACAAGCGCGAATGCCGGGGCTGTGGGGCTGTTCAATTGTGGTCCGAGCCAGTGCGGGTTGTTTGCATTATTGTTGGTTGTTGTAGGGGGGGGGGAAGAGATTGAGTGAAGGGAGACTAGTTGAGAGTGAGAGAGGCACACGGTTACGGGGATCCATGACGGAAGAAGAATTCTGGACTGCTCGGGTGGCACGACAAACGACGACGAGCAATTAGAACTTCTGTGACAAACAGATTTGCTTGTCATGACGTTTTCACGAGCGATTAAGCTAAGGAGACCGCTTTTCGGCAGGTGTGGTTAAGCACAGAAAACATTCCGAAGGTGGGTGTTGTACAGCGCCGAAGCGTTAAAATTTCTGGTCGTCGTTGTCGTTTGGTTTTGAGGGGGGAGAAAAAGTTTCTTGGCGGTGTTTAGGTCAAGGACTTTGCTAATACAACACATAGGCGTTAGTTTTCGAGAAATTTTTTTGGGAAATAAGGGGCTAAAATTTTAGAAAGAAAGATAGCAAAGTGGCTCAAAAAGGCTGCTAAACATGAGGAGCCTGTTGACGTCTCTCCACTAATAGAGGAGTGGCTGACTGTCTCGCTCTCTCGAACCGTCAGGCGGATCTTGAAGGCGATGGTCGTTCGAGAGTGCGGTGTTGAGCATGAAAAACATGGGAAGGACATCATCGCCAGCTTGCCGCTCCCCTAATACAAACAACCTGCTGCTCTTGCTCACCTGGTGAATTTCATGATTTCCGTGCATGTCCGTCACACCAATATCGGCCGCTTCCCGTAGCAACATTTCGGCCACCTTCAAAAGCACAATTATTGGAAATTTATCAAAATGATCTACTTTGACTATTGGATATTACTATTCTGCAAAAAAGACAGAGTCATAAAAAGCAACGCTATAACTTCTCTAGAATTGAGTACTTTCGAAACTGGTGAAAAAATTTACATTTAGCTTGAGGAGACAAATGCTATGTTATATCGTGCTGCAATGATCTATGCGGTAATTGTATTCAGCGACCGCTGCTGCGGTGCGGCACTGCCCTACTACCGTACGCCTACCGTACTTCACAGACAATGGTGATATTACTATTCGTAATACGGATTACTTAATACACTTGTATTGATTACATATAGACCCCTGCAAAAGATTTGAAGATTAGTATTTATGTTGAGCATTATGATGATGCCATTATCGCGCTACCGTACAATTACCATAATCCTAAAGACTATGATTGTTTACCACTGATATAAACTGATAGTGCTTTCAAAAAACATACAGCTACAGTATCTAGCATATTATGGTCATGCTGATATCAATGCTGAAGATTATATCAAATAAATCATCTGGGTACCGTACTCTTACCGTACTCCTACAAAATGCAGCGCTGTGATACGAATCCTGGAAGCGCATTCCGTCGGTAAGTTGAATGGGTAACCCAGCATACTTGGATATTACTAATTGCGAAAAGAATTGCTATAGTGATTTGTTCCTGTTACCGTATCCCTACCATACCCTACGGAGAGCTACACCTGTGGTAGAGATTACAATCATATAATCCCTGACACTTTACAGCACAGTATCCAAGAGCAGATTATGGCAATACTATTTATGATAGCGACTGAGCGATACGATCTCGTTGCTACTAGGATCTACAGTACCCCTACCGTATCCATTACACATCATGAGAATATGCGAAAATCCACTTCAGATATTGTCAACCTTACGGCGGTAAGTGAAAGGTTTTCTTGTCATTAGTAACCAAAACTTGGATTTCTTAACAGACGAAAGTTTGCTAACCATTTCAAAAGAAATCACAACTACAACATTTTTTTTCCATTGCTGTAGTGTACATTTCCATCTTATTTGCAAGTAAGGGACTCCTTTGAACCCCTGCAACCAACCTGATCGTTCGAATCGGTCGTCAACATATTATAGTAGAGCGGGGTGAGACCGATGGGATCGCGATAGTTTGGCGAAGCTCCAAGTTCTAAGAGCGCTTTCACGTTTTCGCACGAAGACAGAAAAGCCGCTTTGTGCATCGCAGTCTGAAAAGTTGCGTATAGCTAAGCTCCACGATCTTAAAATTGCCAAAACAGGCATAGAAAAGCGCACATAAAGAAAGAAAATCAGAGTTGCATAAAATAACGTTAAAAATTGTTAAGACACATTTTTCCTGCAGACAAAACCTCAGCAGAATGGGCATTGTTCGTTCTTGCCCTTGCAGAGAACAAAAAGCTTTCACGGCCTTATTCTGAACACGTTCCTCATTAGGTTTTTACCAATGAGACAATTTGGAGTCTCCTTGAAACTAAATGTACACTAAAAGCCCTAACAAGCTGCCAAACAACTTCACGTTGTGCGTAATGATTAGTTCCACCTTTAGTTTCAGAGAGCTTTTGAACGTATGCTTGAACATACGCTGCAACTCCAACCAACGTGAAATTGCAATCATGCGTTTTCACACCATTCATAAGTGCAAAAATTTTTTGTAAAAAAAATATGAGCGCAACAATTCGTCACTAAACCATGGCTTTTTGATGATTTTCAAAAAGAAGATGAAGGATATTTTCATTCAAGTTACGAGTAACTTTTCGCAATCCAAGTCTAGCCCGAAAACCTTTCGATATTGATTTTATCAATTGAATCTGTATAAAAAATACAATATTTAGTGAATATTACAAAAGTCCCTGTATAATTTGAAAAAATAAACAAATTTCAAACGACTTTTTCAGAATTCAAATAAAAGCAAATCTCAAACAACTTTTCACAATTTATAGAGCAAAACTTGTGTATAAAGTCACTAGTAATATCATTTAAGAAAAGACTGCCAATCTTCGACTTTTTCATCACCTCTTGTTTTTCCTTATACTCATCGTAAAGTGCACAATAAGAATACGCGACTAGCAAAGGAACAACGGACTGGAAGACAAAGAAGGTATAGTTGGGTTCAATAAAATTAAATGCGTTCTCCCATAACTAATCGAATTGTGCTGTATCTTCTTTTTTTGGGAATGCTTCAAACAAAAAGCTAGCACACAATGTTTGTTCTTTATCAAATTTGTCTACTTGTCCAAAGAAGAAGATAATAGTTGTTCAACTGACCAAAGAAAGATTTGCTCTGCGAAAAACTGGCCACAATGGAGTCATAATTGAGTATAATTATGATTTGGTTTACTTGTATATTTTAGTGACTGACGATCTAAGTTTGTCGTATTGAACATTCTTGTAGTTCCGTATATTTTTATGAATTGCACAACAACTTGACTAAGGTTTAGCCAGAAATGCTATCAGCATTCTTCTCACTTTTTCACTCACCCAAACTAAGATAGTAAAAGTTGCATTTACAGTCTGAAACGCAGAGTTTAACCACTTCAGACCTTCATTCTATCGCTTAAATCATGCAGGTTCTTGGAATCAGTCTGCAACTTGATTTGCTTGGATTTCTTGGAAATGGAAGGGAAGTGTCTTTCTTGCAGCGTAAAACAAACAAAAAAATTATGCCTCCAGTACATATACCAATAGATAGAAGTTTGTATAACGTCAGTTAAATTTGGTACGAGTCCATTTTGTTTCTTCATAAAATGTTAATTTTGTGGGTTTTTTTCAAAAAAAAAACACACATCCCGGGATTCCCTTTATGAACGATATGGCGTGGGTGATAACATGGGATCTGCTCCATGCAAAACTATTGAGATTGGTTCTTGGTGCATGAAGTTTAAGACTTTGAACATCAACAGTACATTGACCCAATATTTAAATCTCGTAAAATTAACGAGCAAATAACGAACTTGACCCTCGGAGTTGCGAAAATCAATGTGTGCGCCACCGCCAACGAGGGCAACGAGCACGGCACGATTTGAAGGAATACCAGCAGCCAATGTCAAAGGAGTTTCTCCCTAAATAAACATATAATAGTTATTGGGAACGGTCTAGAAACGATCTGGGTGTAGACCCATTCGCACTACAGTAATGCTATCAGGGCATTTCCATGCAAGACCTGCAGTCGAGCTCGAAACGCCCTGCGGTGGCATCTGACCAATCAAAACAGAGAGGAATGCCGCGCGCGAACGAGACGAGACAAGTCAAAAGGATGGTTGTCGGATACTGTAGTGCAAAACGGCCATCTACCAGAGAATTGTACTTTCTGTGTGGAGAAAATTCACCTGAGCATCGTGAAAATTCGCGTCCAAGCCTTGCGTGCAAAGTTTCTCGACTTTTTCGGCATTTTTCGCCTGCACGTATTCCATGAACTTTTTCAACGTTCCCTGGAAATAAATTCGTCTTTAAATCAACATTGTGAGCGCTTAAACACGCATGTAACGTCGCTCTTCGTCGCAGGACACGTCATCGAACTAGCTTCGCCTCTCCTCACAAGATCTGCCTCGCCACCACTGCTTTTTCGGCCACCACCAGACCGATTCCTGTTCTTTTCCACAAGTCCGAATGCAAAGTGTGTACAATTCTGTGTCTTACATTTCGTGTAACTTTCACGTTATGCGAATTTTTCTGCGAAAATATTGCTGCTGTTTAACTGAAAAATTCGCTCAAAGACGGCCAAATGCCATCAGCAAAGCATGGTTGAAGTGTTTTGATGAGTTTCTAGAGTACTTTACGTACACTTGGAAGTTTATAGAACGAATAACATGTACTTGTTCGCCCAAACAAATGGCACTCAAAACGTTTTTGAGCTTACTTCTCATCAAGATTAGCCACTTTTAGCATGCGGCTACTGTCAGCATGTCAGCATGCAATTTCAAATCTCGAAAAATCCATCAAAAAACATGAATTTTCTTCCGGAAAAATCCTCGATAAAAGCAGTTTTTCAACCATATTTACTTCTGAAACAGCGACTGTCGGCAGGTAGCTAAAGTGCAGGTGGGGTTGGGGGGGGGGGGGAGTACGCTAATTTTTCTGGAATAGAGATGCGATATCCAAATTTAGTTGATACCAGCTGGCAAACCCAGCCGCCCGGCCCCGACAATAATATTCTCGTAATCAACATGCTCACTTCTCCCTATACCAACTCCCAGCCTCATAGGTGAAACTTTGCAAGAAATCGACAAAATCGATACTGATCGATAAAAGAAGTAGCCTACGGTACCTGCCCGCCCCGAAGTGTATGTGGACCAAGTGTGGTTCGCATCGGTTCATACTAAATAAATTTCTTTTTTGGAACAAACGTAAAGTGTGGACAGGCATAAAGACAAAAGACATATACAAACACAGACTAAAATTGGGATGTTCCTGAAAACTTCAGCTTTGATAGATAAAGTTTACAATCATCCATTCCCCCCTCCTTCCCATTCCTAGCCCATCACTGGCCCTCTCCCTCTCTTTAAATTATGCGGAGTTTTGTCGTATTGAAATACTTTTGTCAATTTTGAACTCACTGAGAAAGCATTTGGTGCTCAAGTGGAAACTCAGAAAGTTCATGTAAAGTAGAAAATTCCTTTTCTCAAGAAGATTTTTCAGAGAAGCTCTGCGCATATGAAATGCTCTCACAAAATCCAAGAGCGATATACATACTTCCAGTTCGGGAAGTGAATATGTCCCCAAACGCTGTCCATCATAGGGAAGACTCCCCCGCTCCGCAAATTATTACAGTAATCGTTTCTGAATGTCAAAACAAATGGATTGTGTCCATCAGCAATTCATCAGTCTGGCATTTGCTTTCAAGACATTCCAGAAAACATTAGAAGCGCGTGGGACGACTTATTCACATAAAATTATGATAAAGCAAAATTTTTACGGCGCTCATTTTTCAAGCACGTAGGTGTTCTAATTTCTGTTTTTGAAAACAAACAAAATGAAGTTTGAAATTAAATTTTATAGCCTCTTAAATACTGCATTTTCATTTTTTAAATTATTCTCGAAGAGAAGATCTTGCTGGAAGTTTGAAAGCGAGGGAATTTTAGCAGCTTTAAAGTTATCGAATGTTCTTAAAATCTTTACCCATCTCTTCAATCAAAAAAGCAGTGGTATAGACGACCGGTCATAAAAGGTTGAGCAAATACTTTGCAAAAATAAATAAAAGGCAAACCAACCTTACTATGCAAACTCTTCAAATGCTTCTCGTCGAGATTAAGCATTTTGTAGACCCGTTTCTTGTATTTGAGCTGAAAAGACTTGTTCCTCATCATTGTTGCTGCTCTAAACTGTTCAAAAAATGGGGAATTCGGTCCCGTAGCGCAGCACTGTATCAAGTTTCGTAGGCTAGGCAGCGCGTGTGCGTTTCCTAAGGCATCCGCGCGGCTTGTTTGCGCCCATCCGCGCGCGCGGAAAGACACAAACAGCACATTATGCGCGATTGGCGATCGCAAAGACGAACAGCCTGACAGTTCACTCTGCTCGGTCGAAAGAGCGCAATCAGAGCAACCGCGAAAGAGCTGTGAACATTGGGACCATGAAGATCAGCCGGGGGGAAGGGAGGAAGAAGGGCTCACCTCGAGGTAAGGGACGCAATCGTGGAATGGGTAGTCGCGCACGGTCCGGTCCTCGAAGAGGAACTTGCCGGCTCGACCATCACATGGCGGCAGGAAAAGACCGTAGTTGAAAGACTGCGGCAGAGCCTGAAATCAGAGAAAAATCGATAAGATTGCGTTTATAGTGAAATGGGCTCTAATGGCCATGTGTGCAATTGCACCATAATGCACGATTGTGCGTATAATCCAAAAATTCGTTGATCAAAACTAACAGAACATTTATAGTACAAACAATGCAAAAGCGAACATGTGTAGTTGCACCGTAATACATATTTGCGCGTACAATCCAAAAATTCGTCGGCTAAGAAGAGGAACCTTCCTCAATAAATTAGTTCGTCCTTCCATACACTCTAATTAGAAATTAGCATTCAGTAGCATAATTTTAGAAAATTTGCCTTGGAAAAACCTATACTTTACGCGCGTTTATGTGTTTGTCTGCAAACGCACTCAACACAGCTCAAAAATTATTGTGATGATTTCCGAAATGATTAGACACTTCGACTCGAGTTGAATTAGACGTCAAATGATAAAAGAAATTTTGAAGGTTTTCAAGAAAAAAAGAGAAGTAGCGAGAAAACTTTACAGTTTCGAAAAGGATCTTTCTTCCGAAAAATCTAAAAAATCCTCCATATCATGAAATTTTGGTAGATCAAATATGATTACATTCATAATATTCCAAAAATAGAATTTGCATATTGTTCCACTTATGTTCAGTGATATAAAACATGAGTATTCATGCGCATGCATTTCTGGTCGTGACATTCAAACTTTCCCTCAATCTCCAAAATTTTCTTCTAGAAACCCTATCTTCTCCACTACCACTGAAATTTATCCTCTGACAGTGAAAATCTGGATTTAATAGAAAACATATTTGAATATCTTGAATTTCCAGACTCCTCTTACTGGTCACGAGAAAAGACAGGACTCTTCAATCAAAAAGCGTGCAATTTGTGGACGAATTCAAACATCTGCTGTATGCGCACGATAAAAAGCGTGTAATTATCGTTTCTCAAGGAAACTACACCCATGCGAGAAAATTTTGCAATGGTGTGACCCTTGCTACTTCTGTAGCAGATTTCTATATCCGATCTAGTCGTCCTTCAACTGTAATAAGAAGAAATGGCCTGAAAAACTTTAAAAAAATTTTCCAACCTGTGGCAAGGTAGCAAGCAGCTTGCGTTTCACATCCCATACGAAATCGTCGAGACCAACAGTGAGGCACTTCTAGAAAGGAAAAGCCTTTGTACAAATAAATGCTTCATGCGCGATTATCATAGGGGAGCACACAGAAGACTGGGACCAGGAATACTGATTGGGAAGTTATGAAAACCTACCCGAATCTGAAGCTCCGGTACGAAGATTTGTATATTTATCGTTTCTTCGTCTCCATCCATGTCAAACAGCTCGAGACATCCGATGCATCACAATTCAAAAAACTAGCACTGTATCTATCGTTCCTGGAAAAGGAGCACTGTAGGTATACGGTAAGAGTACGGTAGGTATACGGTAGTTGTACGGTAGATATTCTGGCGCAATGCGATCAATACATGGATACAGAATTCTAAAGGGGTTGATGCAGATGATACACTAAGATGTGTAGATACACTAAGATGTGTAGATACAGCGTTGGTGTACTGTAGATATATGGTAACATAGGTAGGTAATCGATAATGAGTAGAGGAACCATAGAAAGAGATCGAGACTGAGGTTAACATTATCCTAGGCTCAATCACAGCGAGATTGTGACCGCGAAAAGGTACTGCAACTGTAGGGGTACTGTAGCTATACGGTATCCGTTGAAATGTGAAATAGCTCATTAAAGAGGAATACACGAGTCCCCAAAACAAAAGAATCTGTAAGGGCCCTATTTCTTAGTCACAGCTAATCAATCTGTTCTTTTTCAAAACAAATAGCATAGGTACACGGTAGGAGTACTGTAGGCATTCTGTAGCTATACGGTCTCTAGTGACATAGCGAGAAAGCCATGAAGAAATGAATTTAGAGGCTTCCCAAAAACGATAGTCGAGGCGGATATCAATGCTACGTTGCGCCTAATCACACCGGACTTCAAAAATCGCAACAAATCATATAAAGTTGTAGGTGTTGAGTTAATTTATTCAACGTTCCGAGTGACATAAAAGGTACACATAAAATCATGTAGATTACGGTCATTGAGCGAAGGGACTGGTTCCAAATAACGAAAAAACGATAGTTTCTCGTCTCGTCACGAACCGATCGACACACTGAGACCACCATCCGCTCTGTGGGACTTCTAGCGCTCCGCTTCTTCGCGAACGAAGAGGAGCAGAACCGGGAGAGCGAGGCGAAAGCTGACCTCGAAGTTGCGCCGCGCGCGCGTGGTGAGCCGCTTAGAAAGATTTACTGAATTTGGTAAGAAGCCAGGCAGGGGAGAAAGGATGAGGGAAGGGGGAATACGAGAGGAAGCGAAGACAAGGTGTTGGTTGCCTCAAACCAAGTAATGTCCATATTCAAAGAAATCAATAATTATGATTAAACAAATAAATAATTAAACGGGCCCAGCGAGATCTAGAAAGGTCTCGTAAAATGAACGAAAATAAATAGTTGTCAAGAAAAAATAGTGGAATATTATCAGAGGATAAATATATAAACGATTAGTTGATGTTACAAAATTAGGTAGGGGACCATATGTCGCCGATAGGCTCCCGCGCGGACAGCTGGTACAAATTTGCAGTGTCTGTAATGTATGTATGGATATGTGTGCTTTGTCGCATATGTCCGCTGCCCCCCCCCCTTTTTTTTCGACATATAGTCGTCACCCTAGAAAATCAAATTTACTTCATCACTGCTCAGTATAGAAGACAAAATTTACATCAAAATAGTGGTTAGAAATTTTCGATTATTTATTTCAACTATCAGTGGCAGTTACAAAAATAGAGAATAATCCTAACATTTCAAAAAAAATAATTTCGTTCATAAGGCTAAAAAGTTGCATCCTTCAAAAAAAGCATCAAGAATTATAATGTTTTTTCTTCGATTCCAAAAAGATTCATGTTTCAACCTATTCATAATTTTGGGGTGCATATCCTCACTGATTTTAGCTTCTCTGATGAGTCTCGGTCAAAATAAAATTATAAATATGCAAAAGAATAAAGTAACAATGATATTGAAAAGTATGAGCAGATAGAATTATCAGTTCTCCACGTGAATTCACTTGAGGTTAAGTTAGTATAGAGCATATCATCGTATCATGCAAAGTACATAATCCACCACATTGAGTGGATCCAGATTCTGCAAGTTCGTGCAAGCAAAATGCCTGCACTTTTGAAATTGTCAAGAAATTCCAAGAATCGTTCGGATAATGAGGTTTTCGATGTGAGAAGTGTGGCGGCTTTGGAATGTGCCATACATATTGCTGTCATTTACTACACAAGTACAACGATTTGTCAAAGCATCGTTACTGGAAACGTTTTTAGATGTGGTTGCACGCGCGAACAGCAAGATCAGCTTTTGGATACATTTCGAGAGATTTTTTACACTAAAATAATGTAGCTTTTACTTCAATTTTGCATACTGGATGAGGATTATGATGATTGTTGCTGCTATAATGCAAGATGCAGATATCAGATATAGGGTTTTGAAATTGGTTTGTGAGATTTGCAGTACTATCTCCGACAAATCTACGACCTTTTTCGAACCTGAAAAAGGCTACAGCCAAGGCCGCTTATCTATTTTGGCTGAACAATATCAATTATAATCATCATTATCAAAAGTGTTAATTGTCTTTTAGTCTACATATTTTATGCTGGAAAATACAAGAAGACCAATGTTCCACCAAGCGCTTCCTAGCCTTTAATGGTCCCAAAATAAATCAATAATAAATTTACAAACGAAACAAACAAAAGCAGTCAATTTATAAACAAACAATTTCCTTCAAACAGATGAGAATCATTTTTATGTAAACTGATTACTTTCATACGCGAAAAATTTTTTATCACTATGTTTGGAAGGTGAAAATAAGTTTCAGGTTAGAAACTTCTTATCTTTTATCTTTATCTCACACTCAAGATGTACTATTTGAAGTATGAAAACTGTTAGCGTGGGGCCAGTCGTCCTAGACATTCGAAGAAACAAAGAAAGCCCGTACTTTAATGAGTTAGCAAAAGAAGGTACGGGATAGTGTACCCAACACAACGAAAAAAGATGCATTCAAATGCAAGTAAATTATGCGACTATGAAATGGAATGCCAGGTGAATAGCAGTTGGGACTGCTATCGCTCAAGGATAATCGGAGCGGTTCAAGCGAGGGTATTGGTTTAGCTAGGTATCCACCAACCTAACTCCCCAAGCCTTGAACAGACCTGACAAATTTCAAGTAGAAATGTCCTTAAGGAGAACTTCTATGGAATTCTGGTTGAACTTTGCTTGTATATTATATTAGACGACTCTTTTGACAAGTATGGTATTTTTTCTTTGTTAATAGCGAAAAGACACAATGGCTGGAGTAAAAGTTGCTATTAATTTGTGATAAAAGGTCTGCATATTGAAAACTAAAGACAATCATGTTCTTTTTTATAACGTTATTGTTAGAGATTTGAAAATAGGCTCCCATGCAGATTTTGTAAAAATTTGCGAAAGAGAAATGGCACTTAAGGCGAAATCGAAGTTCTGATTCTACGATAAAAGATTATGAAAAGTTTTGAGAGGATTCTTTAAACGACAAAAAAATGTGGTCAGGCAAAAATGAGCTTAATTTGTTGTTAAAAATCACAGAGTAAGCGCCTTGGAGTGCTCGAGGCAAAAGCATGATGAGTCCAGACCCTTAAGTGATGTTCAAAAGCTAACACAAAAAGGATAAAGAGGATGTGACAAATCAGCGGAGAGCTCCCAAAATGGGGGCACCACGCAAAACACTTTCGAATAATATTGGAAGCGTTGACAAATATCATCCAGTGGTTGTGTCGAATGAATGTTCCGACCTCTCTTGGTCGGGCTCGGCGAGCCGGTTTTTCGAGGCTCACACATCGCCGCTGCGCGACCACCCTATGCTTTGTCGACAGATTATATGGATTTAGAGCAGAAACTATGCGGAGGAATTTTGAAAATGACAATCAATAAAAAATTTTATGAAGACACGGTAATTATTTGGTAGAGGTCCTATAAGTTTTTTCTGCAGTGCGTTTTTGTTTATTTTTTATTTTGAAGCAAAGGCTTGAGAGCTCGTCTAGCAATCGGTTATACGTTATCGATAAAAATTTGGTTCAACAAAATAAAAGGCCTTTTTTACAAGAGGAAGAAAGTTGTGGATAGCCTACTAGCAACTAGTAGTTGAATATAAATTTACATTCAAAGTAGAAATTCGAGCAAAAGTGAGAGCTCAGCTGAGTTTGAAACTTCCGCTTCTTCGCTGTCAGACCACATCTTTTTCCCCAATAAAAATAACCAACGCCATGAAGTGGCGAATAGAGCGATATCTAGATTTTGTTGTATCCGTAGAAAAATAGAGTGTGTGTTGAGAAGCGAGGAGAAGTTTGAGGCTTGGCTGGAAATTGCCTCTCATTTGGTATCTCAATAGAACCAGATCTGTTCGTACGTCGGGCAGAATGCGTGAGCGAAACACACCACACACAGACAACGAGCGAGAAAGTCTTGAAAGCTAAGAAAAAAGAAAAATTGAGAAGAAGAAGGAGAGGAGGAATAAATTTTTTAATGGTCAAAATAATATCATGGCATAATTTCTTTGGCTTGAATTTGAAACTCGTTTATAGTCAAAGTCATTTTTGTAGTCCTACAAATCTTATTGCATAGCTACCGTAGGCCTACAGTAATACTACCGTATAACCCTTTGTGGATAATTTGATATTTTTGGCTTTTGTGAAGTTGCAAAACCAGTTATTGTCGTAGAATATTCTAGGAGAATTTCCAATTTGCACAAGCAAAACTACGTAGATTTTTTGCCCAAAATATTTGTTTTATCTGAGTAATCCTTTCTGAAAATTTGAAACAAGAAAAGAGCATTTGAAAGCGAATAATGTATGCTGTTACCATGGCGAAGAAGCAAAAACAAAAGTCTCACATTATGACGAATCTTTCCACGACTAAAATGGCTCATTCACTTTTCAAAAAACCGATAAATTCAAATAAATTCAATTTTTCCGTTTATAATTCAATAGACCAACAATTGCAAACCCTTCCTAGAATAGTGATTTTAAAGTGCTGTCGAAAATATGGAAGAGAGAAATTTTAGAAACGAGACAAACAAATAGCAAAAAGTCACATTCAACAGCAGCGCCAAGCATCATCGACAAGGTTTTTTTTTTATCGAAGGAACGGAAAGGTATGGAAATTCAATGGGTTGTAGTGGTGCTGTATATGTACAAAGTGTTTGGGGTCTTTAAAGATTTCAAATATTATTTTTTTTTGGATTAAATTTCAAAAAGATCAGGGTGCACTAGCTGAGTTCACAAATTTATGTACAACAAACCCACCAAGCGTGGCTATATCTGTTCGGTGAAGTGCAATTGCACAACAAGCGCAAAAGGATACGTTAGATTACTGCAGGCATATCGTAGCTGTACGATTTATCAAATGCACAGAAAGTGACAGTAAGCCTCGAGAAAAGTAAATTTGACTACAGATTCCAATGGAATGGCTAGGAAGTGAAACAAATCTATTGAAAACCGGGTCTATGGCTTCTGACACATGTACGGTAGGAGTACTGTAGGATTAAAGCAGCAACTTTTGATTCGAAGAAGAATCCACAAAAGTGATTATAGGTCTTATAAATTTTTGCTACAGGTTCGAATTGTCAAAAAATCAACGATACGATGATGGAGGTTAGTTCTGTCTGATTACATTATTGTTCCTCGCAGTTTCCTAAATTTTCAGGCATAAAATAAACTTTACCTTCCTAGACCGAAACAGTCATTTTCACTCGCATATATGTGTCGGGTGCATTTGCACATATCAACGTCCTTTTGTGAGTGAGAATATGCAAATTAAATGAGCCAGAACAGAAAAGTAAAGGGAACAATGAACAATATGTATACATTAAAGAGTTCAATCGAATAGATTTCGTATGGAATAAGTCCTAAAATGGAGTCATTTTCGGTCCTACAACAAGAGTGAAGAGCAAAAATCAAAAGTTTGAAAAAGATAAATCCGTTTGATCTCGTAAGAGTAGCCTGAGAGAATTTTCAAAGAGTTATATAGATTCCCACATTTCCGATGCACTCGAGACCTTCTAGGTGAGATGAATTTCAGCGGAAAAATCACGGAGGATGATAAATGATAATAATTTCTATAATAATTCAATGCGTAGCGATCAATACTTCGCCTATGAACGAGAACAAAATGGCACAATGAATGCGGCAAGGATGGATGTTAACCTTGATCATTATCTCAGCGGTTAGAGCAACGATTCGAAGGCGAACGAAGAACTCTCGTCGCTCACGGTCAATACGCTCTCCTTCGAGAACGGCACGGCACACATTATGCGAGTGTCCAAGTGCAATTGAATTTCGGATTTCAAAAAGCGATTGGTGTGTGGCAGAATTGCAGCTCTGCAATATGCTCTGGAGGATGGGAGGGGGTGGGATAGGGGTGGGGGGGGGGGGGGGAGGAGGGATACATAAAAATCAGCTATCTTTGCAGAATGCACCAAACTTTTTTATTTGCTTATGTATGCATGAAAGATTATGCCCAATTTTTGTCATTCTCAGACAACTCACCGGAACTTCCGCAGGGCAAACAAAATTCGCAGCGGTCCCGCAGGATTTTGTTTACTATTGCAAAAGTGGAAACGTTGAAAATGGGAACTACCACACAGCTTTTTACAAAGCGCTGCGGAACTTCCGAAAATATGCCAGCGGTTCCGCAGCACTTTGACAGCCAGTACTTCCGCAGGGTTTTGAATGTGTTGGCTAATATGATGCTGCCTAAAAACTTTTCATTTCAAACCCATCCTTAAAAACTATTTACTTTCTTCATCTGCATGTTCATAATTGATAACGTTCTTTGTCTTGGTTCGTGTTAATGATTGTTTCTTTATTCCATTGTGCCTTTTGGCATGTTCTGTTTGTTCAGTTTTGTAATTTCATCTAGGGTTTCCTATGTAAATGGAAATGAAAAATGAAATGAAAATGAATATTCTCATGCATAAACGCTACATCTATGGAATGAGAGTCCATATCAAAACCTATAATCAAAGTTTGGCAAACAATTCATTTTTACAGTTTGAACAACTAAAAACGTTTTTGAACTTTAATATCTGTATCCTCGTCTTAGAAAAAACTCTATCCTCCCCCCTCAACACCCCCTCCATGTATCCAAACTTAACCATGATGAGGTAGAACGCGCTTTACATACACTGCATATATTCATGGTTGCTAAGACTCGAAATTGGCCTCATTTTTACAAAGAAACAAGAAAGTGCGCTGAAAAATAGCGTCTACTTTAAGATCGAAAACGATTGAAAAAGCAAAAACTGAAAGCATGCTTAACTCGTAAAGTCATATGATTTCATTCCGAGCAAAGATAAATGATTCACGATGGTGACAGTTATGAATCAAGTCGTTTTAGCGCTGTAAATGATGTGATTATACGAAATCAGAGAGATGGATGTTATGACTGCTAGCATCCGCAAAAAATATACACTCGGAAGGTGGATCGAAATTACTTCTAGCTGCAGAAACTGAAAAACAAATTTCAAGACAAGCAAAAGCGACGAAGAAGTGGGGGGGGGGAGGGGTGAGCGAGGAGGAGAAGGGGGAAGGGGGTGGGGAGGGAGAGAGAGCGGGAAAAACTTAAGTAAAAGAAAACTAAGTAATTCTTTTCGGTTTGGTAGAGCGAGTGATGAAAGCTGAAAGGAATTTTCTACCAGTTTGTGCAATTGCACAACTCACAGGATGTTGCCGGGGACGTACTTCATTACTTTACCTTCCTTATTTTTCTTTGTAAGTGAAAACAACAGTGAGAAAAACAAAGAAAAAAGCCAAGAAGGACAACATTGGGCTTCATGGTCCTGGAAATTGTGCAATTGCACACATTCACAAAAAAAACTTAGTCAACTGCGTTAGTAACTGAAGCAACAACAAGTATTACGCAGAGAAGAGCCCAAGCCGTGGCGGAAACTACGCGTTCACCTACGAGCTGAAGCGGGTGAGCAAACATTTCTCCGTCACCCCCCCCCCCTTCCCCGGCTCCGTCCATAATTTATCCGACCGGTCATCCAGCTGTCACAGTGCTAAACAACCACGGGTGCCAAATCATACGTCACCGAGGTCGAGAGAGATCTACCGACTCGCGCGCGACTCGACGGACGGACGATGACGACCTCAACGAGGACATTATGAGCGCAATCAACGCGCGAATGTGCTAATGTCGTTAGGATGGCGAAGATTACGTCGAGTCGACGAGCACAGATGTCAAAAGTCAAGCGGAATCGCGACGGATGTTGTGGAGAAGAAATCAGGCTTGAGCGTGTGGCTGGAACGGATTCAGGCCAACAGCAGCGGGGAGCTTTGTGATGGAACTACTTTTCAATATTGACATCAGATCCGGTAAGGACTAGATCAAACAAAATGACTGATAGGTAAATCCTATCAAACTATTCAAACTTCCAGTCAACTACCTACCTCACGAAACGCAAAGGCCGAAATATCCGTTGTGGAGATAAAGAGAGAGATCAATAGACTATGACTATTGCACTTTTCAGAATTTCATAAACCAGAAAATCTTCGAAAAGTATTAGAATTCATGAAAAATTATTGAACCCAGTCAGGGGTTGAATGCATCAAAATGCTGCCATGAAAGAGTCAGGGCCCGAACGCTTTTTTTTAATTACAGGAGAGAAGTGCACAAGGAGAGGCAAAGAAAATATGATACCCGCAGTGGCAGTCCGAGGGGGGGGGAGTAGGGAGGGGGCGCGAAATTTTTGAAACTTACTTATATGTGTTATAAAATTGTGCAAGTGATTTGTTTATACTTGTAAATAATTAAGATAATTTTCAAAACTTTTTAAGAATTCAGATTTTTTGAAAAAATTTTTTCGAGGACGCGGCTGCCGTCACTGGATATCGGTGATATCCCTGAGTACCAGGCTAATTTGCTATTCTCGGGATACTTCTGGTAGTCACGCTTGCTTTTGAAAAATCGTGGTTTGCAAAGATTCAAAGATCCCAAAAAAATTTTCGGATTCACTTTTTGTCACCACCCCCCCCCCGTTACTGCCAGCAACCATCAAATCTTAATTTCTGGTCATCTTAGCCTTCTTTTGTGCACATACGCAATTTTTCAGCGCTGATTTTATTTTGTAGCTTCGAATCAACTGAGGGCCTACATAATGACGTCCTCATCCTTAAAACTAGAATTTCAACAATAATCGGAAAATACCGAAAGTTATTATTACTTACTGTTCACAAGAACCGCGAAAATCCACCAGATTTGATTTATTCATTGACTCTAAACGAAGTTTTCTTTTTATATAATCTTTACCCACTACGCGGTTACCGTAACTTCTACAACTACTACGAATAGCCTCAATCGTGCACTTAGTCTAATGCAATCCATTACATAACAAAGAGTGATAGTAGATTGCCGTTCAGAGCCGCGGGATCCCTATCTCACGCGCGGGCAGAGACGGTTGTTACAGGGTAAGTTGCGGGACATTATCGGATACATCTGAACGACGGAAGAAAAAAGGATGACTGAAAAAGAAAAGAATTACGAGTGGCTATGAAAAAGCTTAGCCAACGGATAACTTGTACTGGTAGGGCTAGCAAATAGTCAATTCGCAAGCTTTGGGGACTAGCATTGCCCTAATGAGGATGTAAAATAATACGCAAATGCATTATTCATCATGAATGCAAATAAAAATGAATGGGCTGTTTTTGGAGCTGAGACCAGAGTGGGGAGACGTAAAAATTGTGATTTGGGCTTGATCAAAAATAATCAATTCACGATTTTCGTTCCAACACTTTGTATCAAAAATACAGAGTTAAATGAGAGTTTGCTAGAAATACGGTACAAATCTTTCTTATAGGAAGAATCTTAGCTCAATTCAAAAATCTTCCAATATCGGGGAATCGTGGCCGGTCCCGTGGCGAACGCCCTTGCAAATATGTAGCACCTTTAGACTACTGGTTCATTAGTAGAGATACTAAATTTTCAAACTTGTGCACAATTTTCGTAGTTGTTTTTGTGTAAATTTTCCATATCTACAGATTAGGTAAATTTTTATTTTCATGTCAATTTTGGTATTTGTTACTTGCAGTAGGATTTCAAATTTTTTGAACAACCAGAGTCCATATTTGAAACTGAAAGTCGGAAACTGCGGCAAGATTTGAAAAATGATGGAACGGAATCATTAGGGGCAACGCCTCAAAACATTCAAAGTAAAAAATTATCTACCTTCTTGTGAATAAACTTAATGTAACATAAGTTCATTTCAACAAAAACTGAATGTATATGAGTTATATATTGTTCGGAATAGTGGAGCTTTTTGAGATAAACTTGTTGGATTTCAAATAGTTCAAATATCGTCATGAGTTCTAATGTTCTTACTTGCTATTTTTGGTTCACCTTGAGTGTAAAAATAAGTAGACAAATAGATAATTTAAAATAATTGGGTGCATACATTACGCACTTGAACTCAATTATTCCCAAAATGGATTGATTGAATCACACGCATAAGCCCATAAGCCCTACAAGATAGTACTAAAACTAGACCCGAAACGACAAACAGCCAAAGGGGAACGGTGCGCAAATCGAATCAGGTCAGCAAAACTTTTGGTGTGTAAACTGCTAATCTCTGGATAGAAATCGGCTTTGGACAGCAGCGTTCGTAGACTCTCTCTATGGATAGCAGCACACTCGTCTTGCGCAATCCACACAGTCCGTAAATGTTACATCTAAAAGCAAAAGAACGCATCTCTTTGTAGAGCGCGAAAAGAACACTTGACTTGCAAAAGCGTATTGACGAGCGAGTACCGTTTTCGTACGGCTCGAAAGCGGTTCTCACTCTGGGGATAAAAGCACTCAAAATAATGAAGTGTTAATCCGATTCAGTTACAGTATACTGGATAAGTAGGGGTTTGAGTGAGAAAAATCCTTATAAGTAGTAAAGCCACACTTAACAAAATTGGTGCGATATTTTTAGAAAAAAAATTGTGTAGTTGACCTACGAGCAAGGAAAACCAATAAGGAGAAGGTTTGCTGCAATGTATTGTAGCTTGAAAATGGTGTTATAAGCATGGAACACACAAATACGATAGAAATCGATAAATTGATACAGTGTATCCCTACAAAAATTTTCGCAGTGGCGCAGTGGTAAGTGGCGCCGCTGAGAATGATACGACCACGGTTCGAGTCCCGGCTAGTGCAAGCTCTGCTACTTATAGGTAATTGTATATTGGTACAAAAGCAATGTAAAGAATAAAGAAAGGGACGTGGAGAGCCAAGTTTTTTGTTTTACCTTCATAGAGCATGATTTTTGCGAAACAAATTTAGATAATTTTGAATTTCCAGGGTTTTCGTTATTAAACGTTTCTTTATTATTCCGAACGATTGAATGTTTTTTTTATTATTCCGAACGATTCATCGAGCATCAAAAAAATGTGTTTATAGACTTTGAGAACGCATAATATAGTGAACAAACTTATAGAAAAATTTGCTCCCCTTCTCCCCCCCCCCCCCTCCCTGCCCCGAACGAAGTGACGCTTAGGATCAGGACCGAAATGACCTTCAGCTACGATGACGCACGCACACGCATATCTGTACGTCGTTTATTCAACCGTATGCATTACGTCTTGAGGCAACCAGTCCCTTCCTCCCACCCCCCCCCCCCTCCCGTCGCCCCGTTCTCCCTCAGGGGAGTCGATAGAAAGCGATTCCATATACGGTATTGGGCCGGTTGCGTCACAGCGCCACACTCGCGCGCGCGAACAAGCTCTCATCGATTCGATCCAAACTTAGTGTGTTTTGGCGAAGAGATAAGCCTAATGGAAGCTTAAGTGGTCTATTAGGCTGTAAGGAGATGAGATGACTACTCTTGGCTATGGAGCCTAAATTACACAAAGCGAGCGTAATTCGTGAAAAACACACCTCATCCAGGGTCTCAATTAATCTTTGTGGGGCATCAGCTGCGCAAGTTTTTTCTTCTTATTGCTACTTTTCAGGTCGATCGCGTTGCAAATGTGAATTGGAATGTAATGGAATGCAGAAATTAATACAAAATGTGTGATGTTACACCTGTGGCACAAAAAGGCAGTGTAATCCGTAATTTTTGCAGTGAGTCAAAAATTTCGTAAAATTGGCAGAAAGGCATCTTTGCAAAGCAAAACTATTGCTGCTATTGAGAACCAATAAAGTAATAAAGCATATTTTCCCAAGATGTACGTAATCGATATCTTCGATTGGTGATTCAAAGAAAACAGTACAAGCTAATTTTTCTATCAGAACTACTCAAATTGCTAGAAAAATCGTATTTCGCTAAAAATCAAGAACCAAACTTTTTCGTAAGAAGAATTCTTCCTGGCCACTTAACCTCCTTCAAAAAGAAAGAAGACTACTATCTGTAAGATCGAGAAAGGAGGAAAATTTGCATATTCTACAAATTAGAGAGGAAATTAGACAGGTTTTTAAAGTTTCCAGCGCATATGCGAATCCTATAGTAATGTAAACAATGGAATTTTTTCGCTTTTTTGCGTCATCTACTTAAGCACTTGTTATTTTGCATATATAGACATCTTTAGAGAGAGGAATATCTCAGGGATTCGCGCCGTGCGGGCGGTCCTCATTAAAGCTCCTCCGCCTGAGCGCACTGCATAGTTTTTGATGTACCGTGCGTGCGGTCAACAATAAAAATGCCGTGCAAGCGGAAGACAGTCTACCCGTTCGATCGGCACGCAATAAAATCGACCGTGCAAGCGGCAGGCAATGCGTCCGCACGATCGGCCAGCAATCACTTGATCGTACAAGCGGCAGGCAATCTCGCCGCGCAATCGGTACGCAATAAAATCTACCGTGCAAGCGGCAGGCAATGTGTCCGTTCGATCGGGCGGCAAACATTTGCCCGTGCAAGCGGCCAACAGTGACCTCTACCTTCGGCTCATTATTTTCACACACTATGAGCGTAAACGGTACCTGCATGAGATACGACGCAGCGTTTAGGCTGGCTAAGCGTCGACTATCGTGTTATCAACATTTCCCTTCAACGCAAAGCTGGGATGAACCTGTGTGAGGCTACAGTTATCAAGAGTGATGGTGTGGGCCTCTCCATGGAAAGTTTGGGTAGTGCGGCAGGCATTGGTCCGTGTTCCCAGGATGTGAAAATGCTTAACATATCTAAGAAAAGTGGTTAAAATACCCCATATAGACCTACTCCAGCAGCAAGCGAGCGGCCGACCTTCCCCGCGCAAGCGGCGAGCATTAGAAACCGTGCGGGCGCCCCACGTTAACCGTGCTAACGGCCCTTGACGACCGTACAATCGCACACACCAACGAGCGATTGTAAGTTCGTCGCTGGCCGCCCGCACGGTGCGAGTCCCTGAGATAAGCATGAATGGGGAGGGGGGGGGGGGTTAAAAGACTAGATGTTCGGAGACGCGTTGGAAATTATGAAGATGCATGTGATAGAAGTCATGAAAAGGAGAGCAAGTTGGGAGGGGGGGGGGGGAGGTAGGTGGAGCCTGACTTCTGTAGGATCCATTCAAAAAAAAAATCAAAATATGTGTTCCACAAAGACACTAAAAGAACGGGAGAGGGGGGGAAGGACAGGTGGATACCTGGTCTTATTCAATAGAATTCACCTTTGAAACAACATGCGTTCATAAAGAAATGGAAAAAGGGAGGAAGTAGGCTGAGACAAATTATAGCATATCACTCTAGAAAAATGTTTACAGAGCTATAAGATTTCGAAGAAAACTCAAATTAACTTCATTTGAATTGAGAACCACTGGGTTTCTTCCTTTTATGGAGAGGCTGTTATATTTATAAGGGTCCACCTTTATAAATCTACTCCCCCGGACCCAAGGATCCCACTCAACCTATAAATCGTGAAGTGAAGTGAGGTTTGAGTTTAAGCTTTCACGATGTTTACTCCCCACTTGCTGGACAGTCGCTGATAATGTTTACTTTCAAACAGATTGTCGTCGTCGACGCAATTCTACACATCTCCGACAGCGTCATAGCAAGAGCGAGCCATTAGTCGAAAGTACTGGTTATGCAAGAGAGGCAAAAAGCAAGCCATGACTCGTTGACCACATAGTGGAACGAAGCCTCCAAACTAGCATAATTATCAGGATGATGTGGAAAATGGCTGGGGAAAATGAAAAGCCATGAGAAGAAGCAGCTACAGTAATTCGAGGAAACTGTAATGAGCGAGTTCTGTCTTCGGACAGTAATGACTGTAAGCAGCTGGTGACATCCAGAACAAAAACTGGAAGTGAATGATGTAGCGATGGTGGCAGAAAATTTGGGGACGCTGTTGGTAAGCGGGGTAAGGTGCGGAGGCCAGGATCGGGTGACGAGCAGATAAAAGCAAATATGAACAAGCCATGTAGTGGGTGGATTGGATTGGGTGTGGAGGATGAGATGATTGCGACATGTTTGGGATGTCAAATTTTTGGTCAAAGATTGGGCAAATTTGGACATTTGCCAGGTCTCAAAGCAACCAGAAAAGAAATTCAATACTTAATGGAACTGTCAATGCAAACTAAAGAATTCTTAAGATAATTCGACTTTTTGGACAAAAATTCATAAACTAACAAAAAGTACATTCTAAAAGAAAAGAAAATATGTTATACCTTCATTACATGTTTTGGTAACTTCCATACACCTTAAAATTCAAGATAATGTGGCAAAAACGATTCTATACAATTTTTTTCATATCTATTCAACCTATTAAGAAAAGTTATAGCATGATGTTGAGCATTTTTTCAAAAACAAAATTTATGCCCAGCTCATCAATTTTCATAGATATTATCTGGAATAATATAAATAATCACGCCCCATTGTATCTTTGTAAGTTTGGAAGAACGACGAATGACTTTCAAAAAGTTTGGAAAACAGACTGATACCGAGTAATAAAATCGCAAATTAGACTTTTTAATTTTTGTTTTTGGTTTCAGAAATTCCAGACACTTGCAACAATCCCACATTTGCGACGTTCTTGGAATGCGAAACAGCTCATTCAAAATTTTTAGAGCAGAAATAAAAATTGTGACAAGAACCAACGGACTGAAAAGAAGGTCACCAAGTCTATTGTACTTACTTCCCATCCCATTTTTTATATGACAGCTAATAAAATTATTGACGTCAAGATAAAGTCATAAAGAATCGAAAACTAGCTTCGAAGCTGTAATGCAATTAAGAGTCGCATGAAAGAACTAACTAGAACGAAACGAAAGTCTAAGCGGAAGAAAACCAATGAGCAATGGAAAGAAGCATAGGGGGCGTAAGAGGGGGAAGGGGGGGGGGGCGTAAACAACCAACGCAACTTTTCGCTGTCACGACCAAAACGCGAGATCGTAGCTTATGATAAACGATTTGAAACTGTAGAGATGCTACATAGTAAGGACGCGGGGGGGGAGGCTCGATATTCGAAGGACAAGCGGGGAATGGGGGGAGGGGGGGGGAGGGGGGAACTCGCAGCGCTTGCAGCGAAGCGGCGATTCGGCACCTCTAAGACTATTGGAAAACAGTGCAGAGAATTACAGAGACACGACTACCGGACCGAACGTTCCGTCCGGTCCGTACGTCAGTCAGGTCCAGTCATCGAGAACGGGGGGAGGGGGGGGGGGGAGGTTTAGAGGCTTGGGCAGCACGGGCGCGTCAAGTCAAGGCAAAGGCAGACGGAACTAGTCCGGGAGAAGAGAATTCAGTTAAGCAACGAGCAATTTCAACACATCAGCAGCCGAGGTGGAGGAGGTGGAGGTGAACGACGTCGACGGCGGCGGTGGGGACGGCGACGGGGAACATTTGCATGTGAAGCGCGAAGCGAGGCGACTCATAAAAGCAATGAAGCGAAATGGTGCAGTGGCTCGTCAAACACACAGAAGACACACATACCATTCCATTACCCTGCCACCCCCCCCCCCCCGTCAGTTGCTGAATCATCTTGATTTTCGCGCTACAGAAGCATCAAAAGAATATTGAATTTTGACACCCCGAAAAGCAAGCATCCGTTGGCGGCGGCGGGGATGAAACAGCGCTCGAAATGATTCGGCTGATGATGGAGTGGGTGAGAGGTGGTGGTTCAGCGCTCAATGTGTCTCTTCTTCGAAATTCGCAGCTGCGTTCTGTGTGTTCTCAAACCAAGTGCCCCTCTCTTGCCCCTCGACGGCGCTCGTCATTCACGGATTCCTAAGCGGCACCACCGACCATAAGGGATATATGGGCAAAATCATCGCCGTCTAGCACTTCTTCTTGCGCCGCCGCTCGGCTGCGTTTCAAATTGCGGGATAGTGGAATTCGCATAGCAGATCTATCATCAAAAGCTGGTGCGAAATAATAGCCCATTAGATATATATAGTCTTGTAGACTTTGGCGCGAGTATAGTGCACTTGCACTACTACCTCACTTGGGCGTAAAAAGTGGATACGGAGTGAATTTGCGTAAAGTATGTGAATTCGCAAAGTTTTGTTTAATTTATATTAGGCGGTGGGTTGCTCTAAAGGATTTAAGCCACCACATGCAAGTTACGCGCTCCACGGCTATTTTTTACGCGCAAATGAGATTGCTAGTGCAAGTACACTATTCTATGAAAATCCACCTGACTATAGTCGTTTTCCAGAACTCATAGACTAAATAACTAATTTGTATATTTACAATAACGCATACACGCCATATTTGCCGTTATCTTATCAATCAAATAAACAATAAGGAACATTCATGAGAAATCTGGGCATTCGGACTTGGATATTTATTTTGAGAGTTCTCTAGAAAAATCATCGTATAGGGCTAAGTTAAGATGACCTGTTGAAACTTTTTTTATGACCTTCATTGACAGAAATATGCTTCAAGTATTTCAGTTCATAAAATTTTCTTAGTTTTATAGGCACAAACTTTGAGAAGAAGTAAGTTGCGAGGGATCTTTTTTACGCGCAAGTGGGTTTGGCAGTGCAAGTGCACGACATTACGCAAAAATTTACCACTGTACTCGCACTGCCATTCTCATAACAAATAATGTTTCTCTCGTATCTGTCTAATCAAAAATTCATAAATGTTTGGTTTTTTCTTCACTGATTGAAATATTTGCAGAATACCCTAATCAATTTCGGCAAACTTTCTCTTTCATTTTTCGGGATCGTAGAGGAAGCTCCGAAGGAGGCTACTCAGGTGTGATCGACCTGGTTATAACAAAAACCTATTTTCTCGAAAGCTCAAAAACAGCATTAGTTGTTTTTCGCAATTCTGCAAAGTTTTGAACAGCTGATTAATTTGAAACTAGATTATTTGAGCAACGAAAAATTTCAGTAACAAAAAACGGAGACTTCGTTTGATGAACATTCTTTATTAAGCATGTGACGTTTTAGATAATAGGATGAAACTATGCGATTATATTATATTTTTGATGAGAATGCAAATTCGGTGTGAAAAACAACAAGAGATAACGCTGAGAAAAAAGAATGATGTATAATGACAAAAGATTTGATGAAGATTGATTGAAACGCTTGCAAAAAAAATTCAGAAGAAAGGAAATTTTAATCAGGCTCTGGTAGGGAAAAATGTTCATATTGAGCCGTAAGCCAGGATTATCAAATATTTGGTAAAATTGTGCTGTTTATTGATCTTGACGTCAGTACTGAGTTTACAAAATATCCCAGTCCATGGAGCTCCCTTGACAAACGAAAAATTATGTTCAAAATTTTTCTACGAGTTCATTCAGGCACCAGTTTGCTTTCCAATAAAATGTACACTATCTTGTTTTCCTAGGATTTCCAAACAGGAAACCAGAATCGTCAAGCTACCTTATCTTCATGTCTATGTTACAGCAAAGTTTAAGGGCACAGGCAAATGATTGTTTAAGATTGTTGGGGCAGCTGTATGAAATAAAAACATATTTTCATTATAGGGGACTAAGGAGCTAAAAAATTGGAAAAATTCTACTAAATTCTACTATCTTTAAATCTTTCGAGGCATAACTTGGAATTCCAAGAATTCTAGAAAATCACTGAACACAAAAATCATACGACAATGTTGACATATGCTTTCTGGACCGAAGATATGACGTGTCCAGGAAAAAACGAAGAAATTCATGTTTGTTAGAAGATGTGTCATTTACGACGAAGACGAGCAACTCTCCATGTTCAAATAGAGGAATGGCCGTGAAAATTGAGGTTCAACTGTTTACATAGGAAGGAGTGATTCAGTTCAAATGAAAGAAAAGCGAGTACGAAAATTCAACAGCAGCGAGAATCTCCAGCCAATCGATAAAATGGATCGATAGCGATCGATAAAGTGAGGGTAAATTCAGGCTAAGCAGTCGGGGGCGGATCGATACCGGACAGTTCTGTAGAGCAAGCCGACGCGGGCAATTACCGTAGAGTGAATGGGCAGCGGCCAAGGTGACTCGCACCTGCGAACGCACCACAAATCCCCCCCCCCCCTACCCCGTACTTGAGACAGTAGATAATATGCGGGTACGGGTTTGCAGCTGGGAGATGTGATGAACCACTGCTATTTCCCATGAAATTTCCTGCATAAGAAGTTTTCCGATTTCTCCTAGAAATTTCTATGCAACAGCTGCTTGCATAAGAAGATGTTTGACATGAGTTGAAGAAGAATAAAGAGGAAACTTAAGTGAATGGGGCGGGGGAAGGGGGAAGTAACGGGGCTTGCTTCAGCCTACCTAGCATATCGAACACTAAAGGTGTAGGTTGTTTTTGTTAGATGGATAGCCTTGGCAACGCTCTCTGCTACTTACAGCCGCGGTAGAAAGCATGACCAGAGCGGAGAGCGCAGCGCCCACAATCGCCCCCCCCCCCTCTGTTCCCCCCCCCCCCTCCCCGTGTATCCAACGCTAAGACCGGTGCTCTGAACGACAACGACGATGAGAACACCTGAGCGTCGGTAGCCGGCTGGCTTGGCGGCTGGCTGGTTGGCTAGTGCCAGCTGCGAGGAAGCTCATGGGACAGATGTGCGGCATTACCTAACTGGGACAATTTCCGATTTCAGAATGGGGTCAAAATTCGAGGAGAATTTGAAAAAAAACTCTCTTATGGCAGATTGCTCACGACTAGCACAGAAGGTTGCACTAATCATTGAATGGATAGAAAACCCTCAGACTACGAGGAAGATCAAAAGGCGGACGAGTTCGCGCAAGAAAATAACAGTGGTTTCAAAAAAGGTGAATGACCGTTTACTTGATTTTACTCTTTATGGTCTTTTCGTGGTTACTAATATGTTAAAAGGAAAATGAAAAACGCCAATTAATTGATCCGGAAAATAGAAAGTATCAAGATTTATTCCTCCTTCCCTTGTTTCTTCAAAACTTGCCGCCTGCTCTTTAAATTTACTTCATGAATGAGCTGATTGAGAGAATGAATACTTTTCCAGTGATTTTTACGACCAGTAACCAAAGCCAATCCATCAACTGGTAGGCTAGAAAACAACCATCTACTTTGTAACAATGGACTGCTGACAAAGGATCAATCAGCTTTTTTTTCCCAGATTGATAGGTTTCGTACAAAAGGCAATAGTTTCAATTGTTTCGGAGAAATTCCGACTTTGAACAAAACTCAATTTATGTTAATTACTAATGACGCAAATCAAATGACAAATTTATTTTTGTTTGCAGGTCATAGCATTTGCAAAGGCTCTCCATCTTTCAAACAAATCTTTATTTACATTCACACGACAATTTTTTTGCGAAGTTTTAAATTTGAGTTTTATTGAATTTTGTTTTATAAAATCAAGCAATCAAGAATATTGACTACGCCTAAGTTTAAGTGAAGGAGAAACTTTCAAAATGCTTTTTTCAACAAAATTAAAATGTACATTTGACCAGGGTTATCAAAATCAATATCTGCATTTCTGAGGTTTCGATGAAATTTGTAACGTTTCTTTTCTTGGAAAACAGTTTCATTATTTGTTCGCAAGACAGACTTTTCAAGACTAAAGTCGAAATTCAATGTCGTGTAAGTTTTTAACTGTAGTTGTTTACTTATTATTTTTATTGTTTACTTCTTATCTTTACTTTATTTTTTACTTACTCGGCAATCTGCATTTTTCCGGGTTTTGATAGAATAAGTACAAAACAGCCTTCTGTTGTAATTCATTCCATAAAAATTCGAACCAAGGCTCGGCATGAGGTGGCTTTCCGAAGAAGGGAAAACGAAGTTTCTCTTGACTTTCGCGAAATTTTACGAAGTCCCTTTTGACCCTACACTATCAACGTAACAACTCTTGAAAAAGAAACATCAGAAAAAAAGTGACTCGAACGGCAAGGTCTATATTTTGAAGGTCCAAAATGATGACATCCCAGAAAAGTTTGACAAAAATAAACAATTGTAACTTTCCAAGTTTTGCTAGTGTTTACAAAAAATAGCTTTCCATTTGTATGCATACAGGAAAGTATATTTTATGGGAAGATTACAAAAAACTGATTATTTTCACTACTCTGAGCTCAGACATAGGTAAATAATTTTGAATTGTTAGTGTTACTTATATAGAAAGCATTTCAATCTAACGCCATAAATCTAGTAGAGAGCAAATCTGTTGTTTGTTAGACTTCAACTAATTTAACAACATTCAAAGTTCTATATCAAAACTAATTTTAAATAGACACAAGACATATAGATGGACAGGATATACATTCTATCTTAAAATTATTTTAGAATATACACAGGACTCATGGATGAACTCTCCTTCCTTATAGGAGTTCCGGGGAGAGTTCTGAGATTCGTTAATTCCGTGAAAGGGAAGGAACGAAACGAAATTTTCAAAAACTGTTTTCTCTCTTATTCGAAAATGAATTCAAGCTCCTATTCTTCGTATCCTGCTCACCATCTCCCCCCCCCCCAATTCTCGCACCCGATTGCCCAGTCTCTGTATAACAAATCAAAAATAGAACATTAGGACGAGACAGGACAAGAATCTTAGATGGGAAAAAACGTTTGAGATGAGAAGCAGTGTAGGCACATTGAAGAAGAAGAAGTCGCCTACACCGCTCACAGGAACAGGATTGATTCTCATGTATGTGCGTACGCTCGCATTAGGCCCCGTAAGCTTTCTGATACACAGAACAGCACTGGAAGCAAAGAATTAGCGAGGGGGACACATGAAAGTGCAGTCAGTTGCTGTTGGGGCTTGTTCTTCCCGGAAAAAATTCGAAAGAACAAGATGCAAGTGTAGAAATAAGGCTTGGAAGGATTGAAAAAGAGCTCAGCGCGGAAAGAAGTTTGCAATCGCAATTGGAGAGCAATTCTTGTCACTTGAATTTTGCAAAAAAAAATCAAATCGAAATGAAAGTAGGATGATAAGTGCTTTTGATGTCAAACTCATGGGACAAAGAGCACTTGTCAGAATGCCATTTCGCTTAGTAATATCTAACGACTTCGAACTAATGATAAGAAAGCACAGCTTTTTATATAAATATTGTAGCTTTGTAATTGCTCCAAAACACCTCACAGTTGAATGTAAATCAACTAAAGAATCCTAGATGGGAAACAGTTGTATGTAATAAAATGGGGAATTAAGAAGTCGATGTACTGTAAGTTTTCCCCCAAAACATTGTGGCTCTGGAAATGAAAACGGAAATATTGTAATCTAGGAATTTGTGCAAAAACTTCAAAATCCTGAATGAAAAAAGATATCAGGATGATTAGTTTTCATGATAACAGTTTCGTTTGAGAACCCACTGAAAAAAATTATCTAGAAAATGAAATCTTTGAGTCGCAAAAGCATTATGAATTTGTTAGAGAATGTGGAAAAGAATTTTGGAAAGGGATTTTACAGCACTAATTCACAAAAAGTTAACGTCAAACTACGTGACTAATAAAGAAGGATCAAAATAAGTACGGATTTTTTACTTCTATTTAGAAATTGAACTGCAAAGAAATACAAAATTACAGACGATATTTTTCCTGATCGAGCAAAGCAACGTTTGCTTTGGAGAAGCAAAAGTATTAGCAAAAGAATTAATCGATTATTTTCTTAATAGCCACAATATGAAATTCAAATCTGCTTAACGGCAACGTGGGAGGCATAGAAATCAATAGTCAGCTGGGCTTCAAAAAAATTAAATTCGCTAAATTGCAACACAAGATATGCAAAAGATGTAAAAATCATATAGCAATTTGCAATATATCACAATATATCAATCATATATCACAGAAAATCATATAGCAATTTGCATAAAAATCTCTTAATTACTAGAAAATATGCAGACACCAATATTGTTCAAAAACTAGATGATAAAGCAATTCAAAGGGCCTGTAATTGGTTGATATAATGCAAATGAGCGGACAAAATTTGAAGAGAGAATTGGGTTCAAGAACAGAAAGCTATACATCTTTAACACGCCTTACAAAAGTGGGACCCGACAAGAAATTCCCGAAAATTTTTCAAAAAAGTAGAATCAAAATACTTAATAAAACGTGACGAGGGAGTTTGGATGGTAAGAGCCAAAATTTTTGAAATAATTTTGAAATTGATTCATGACTGAGTAAACTGTTCCATATGCATATGAATGACTGAAAGGAGAATTCTTTGAACGCGATTGAAACCGCGAGCTAATCGGAAGTTCCGGGGAGGCGCGACGCGAAATCAGGCTGATGGGCAATCCTGGATTTTCGCGATCATTCCGACTAATAGTTTGTAAGTAGGCTACATACTGTACTCTCTGGAAGACATTACAAATCGGACGAAAGAAAAAACACTTATGTGAAGCGAAATGGGGTCGAATATGCATTCATTGGATTGCGCGCTTCCGTCGATAACTTTCGGTTTATGTGTATTTCTTCACAGCGCCTGTGTGAGTGACTGAATTGAATAATCAGAACCGGGTCAACCGAATTAAGGCGCGCGCGCAGACGGACGCGCGGACGCGCCGCCGCGCTTGTCCGCGCCAAGTGGCTCCGCTTCGCGCGCGCGCACTTCTGGAGTACTACATCGCTCGCGCGCCGACGACGGAAACCAGTCGCGCATGAGGTGGTTTTCAGCCCCTTGCCCACATCACATCTAGCGCCGTGTGGAGATCTGCATTTAGCTGAGTGACGATGAAAAAAGCGAATGTACTCTAGCACTTCTCGGAACGCTAATCTCACTTATACTACGCAGGGGAGACTGACGGGGGGGGGGGGGGGAGGAGCTATGTACTCAGACAATCCACAGGAACTTCCGCAGGATAAGCAAAGTTTGCAGGGGCTTTTTACTAATATAAAACTGCAAGCTTCGAGAAGGAAACCTCCGCAGAAATTTGACATCAGACTGATCGAAAGAGATAACTTCCGCAGCAATTTCCACCAAGTGTTGCGGAAGTTCGCTGAAGTTCCGGTGGTCCTGCGAAACTTCTCTAAATGTTCTGCGAAACTTCCGGTCAGCTGTCTAAATTTATGCAAGCTTCTGCTCTTGTAATAAATGAATACGCAGCTTTTTGAATGCAACTACTAGAAGGAATTCAAAATAATGCCCACATTATTTGATGAACATTGCCAAAAAGGAGAATGCTAATTTGTGAAATACCTATAAGCGACAAATTCTGCAACTGCACACGTTTAGCAATGAATGACGCAACTATAATCCCAAAAGCGCGATTTTGGAGGTAGTGCCGCAGAAAGCATAATTTTTGAGCTTTGAAAACGATGGCTGCTGAGAGCAGGCATAACATTATGAAAAAATGAAAATGAAAATGATAAAAAATAATAATGAAAATGCAGTTCGAAAGAAACGAAGCGGGTTGAATTTTGAAGGGGAGAAAGAGCTGGAAAAGTATGTCTGGCAGCCTTTTCGGTAGAAGCTTCAGATAGCAGGTGAAGACTTCGGAAACGATTCAAATGTAGAGCTGACCAAGTATTTTGTTCAGAATTTTCCGAAGGATCCCTGGCTACTAAAGTTTTTCTTACATCCCTTAGCGACAGACATCACTCCATTGTTTCCCAGAGAGCTCGAATGTTCGAAGGAGAAGGGGAGTAGGTAAGGGAAGTAGACAAAGGAATGGAAAAGCATGTTGTAAAGAAAAAGCTTGTCAATCAAGACTGATGTACATTGTCATAGGGACGAGGAAAAAATTGATGTGTCAGAATAACATGACAAGCTTCTTTTGAGCTTCAAAGCTGGCGACAGGAGTGAGTAGGAAAACGAAGAAAATAAGAGTTTCATTATTAGCTTTGCAGAGGGTGAATTGTTAATCAAAAGTTGGTAAATATTACTGAAATAGATTTGCAAGAGAGAGAACTATATAGCGGAATCAGCTCGCAGGCTAAAGTGTGCAGTTGCACAAAGTATGCACATTTCTCGTGAAATCCCCTACTACATAGCACCTTCCTAAAATATTTCAACAGAATTTTTTCTACAATGTCCAGAAAGATAAAAGGCTGAGAAAAGCACAGGGACTTGCTAAGTTGCCTTTCTTTTTTTTCGACAAAACCCTGGATTTCACACGCAATATGCATGTTGTGTGCAATTGCACACATTAGCTTGCGAGTTGACTCAAGAGCGGTTACTGCTAAAGAAACCAGCATTTGTTAGCTAACACAACTACCGTAACCAGTAACGAACATGACTGATGCTAAAACGGACACGTGTTGTCACTTCAGGCGCCAAAAAGCCGCAAAAGGACCAGTTGTCCATGTTCTCGCTAGGCGTCGACGACAAACTTAGGTATACCGTATCGCGTGATCAATCGATGCTGTTGGCTGACACCTCATGTTTGCATAGTTAGCTTAGGTGGACAGTGCTTGGGCTCTCTCGGAGACTGGACGAGGACGTTGTTGAAGGGCTGCGCGCATGCCGGGGCTGAGGAGAGAGGGGAGGGGGGGGGGGGAGGGAGGGCTGAGGGCCGCCGTCGAGTTGTGCGCGGTATGCCCGATTAACGGACCACACACTCGCACATTTTCGGATTATGTGTGCAGTGTGTGCAGACTGGAATGTTCTGGAGCGATTTTCGTTTACAACCCAAAGCTTGCGACTTTCTCAAACCAAAGTTGAGCTTGCGGTTTACAGGATTCAAAAGCTTCTCATGAAAGTATCAGCTGTTCCATAAGTTTTGCACAAGAATTCTTACAGCCTTGTCCTTTTCCATCAGATGACCGCTTTGATAAATTTCGGAGGAAGTTTTGGAGTCTGTGACACTGCTAGAACTGAAATTATTGCGATCATACAAGCCAGAATATATATAAAGAAAACACAACTCATGGAACTCAAAAGTTGAATGAAAGCTCTAAAATATCCAGTGAAATCCGATATTTGTTAAGGTTCTGTAAGCTTTTCTTTCCAGCTCGAGAAAAATCGTGTTGATTGATTGATTTTATACTCGATTCTCAGTTTTTCTTTTCAATTGAAAGTGTTGTTGCGCATGGCTAGGATTTTCTCCTCGACTTATTAATCACATTTGGTAGAATTTTTGGAAATGCATCAATTATAGCGTATTCAGCGCTTCGAGTTCGTCAAAAAATTTACCTCCACCGGATTCATCAAATCGGCAAATTTCGCGAATGCTTTTAGATTTTTGATTACAGAAGGATATCCAGCCAATGTGGTTATTTATTGCACACTGAGAAACTTACCATACGCAAACATCTAAAAATCTGAGGACCAAAGGTTTCCATACGAGCATCTTCGTGCATCAAATGATGGCCTCTCCGAGCTGAGTCAAAGCTGCCCTTGGATTTCGAATTCATTCACAACCAAGATATTGCGATGCGCCGCAGACTGGTGAATTTCGTTGGAGTTCGGTGTTTTTATATGGCTTATGAGTGTTCTTGTATTAGGTTGTTCCGAAAGTTCTCTCCGATTCGCAGATTTCCTGATTGAAAAGTTATAACTCTCCTCAGAAGCAACATTTTTGCACAAATTAAATTTTGTTGGATTAAGCAAAATTATACCTATCAAAAGCACAGGATGCCATATAAACAAAGCAAGCGAGAGAGAAGAGAAAATTCGGGGAATTCTGGAGAGTTTCCTTCAAAACCTCCCATTTTGACGTACTAATGTCTCCACATAAGGATACGCAGACATACTTGGCTGCCACCATTGAATAGCCTATATTTCACAGACTCGTTTGCTGCTAAAGAGAATCCGAGCAATCTTGGCTGCACAAAAATTTCTACGAGCAAATTGAAAAAGTCCATTATTTGAGCCCTCCGCGCGCGCAAATAGGTCTGACTGCATTTTGGTAGTTTGGCTTCGGGGCTTGGACTCTTATCACTGAGAAGATGTTTTGTCAAGCAATAGTGCGCACTAGAATTAGCAAGAAGAGTACTTTCAGATGATATACATATTTCTCCAACAGGTACAATACTCCAAGAAACTAGCTGCGTTAAAACAAGGCAACTAGAAATCGGACAAAACTTTCGGAACAACCTGATATTATATACAAAGCTGCGGGTATATATTGTAACATTTTCCGAACATCAAAACTTTATCGAACTTTCTAAGACAAACTGTGCAATTTTAGTGTAAGTTTCATGACATTGAATACCAAAATAATCACGAGTGACCGCTGCACCGAGAAGTGAATGAGTGAATAACAGTAAAAACATAACTATGGGAAACGAAGCGTTATCGAATTACTGCCGTCTGGCGAGCACATCAAATGTGCAATCTCCTAGCAACTCAAGAAATTTCTAGCCAAAGTTCTCAAAGCATACGCTAAGCGCGCTAGTCAATCACATCGTCGAAGGAGTGGCCTCTCATTGTCTTTTGTTGAAAACAGCTATCCAGGGTTGACTTGGATCGAAATTTACGTTAAATCGCGAAAAACATACGTTTTTACTTTTTTGCTGACTTGATTACTGTTCCCATATTGCTTTGGCTCCAAAATGACAGAGAATATTCAAATATTCGCTGTTTGGGTCCGGCAAGATTCTATTTGGAGAATATTTGGTTCTTACTAATTCCTTTGCAAGCCAACTAGCATCGACAAGCTTTCGTAACTCACAGCGAAACAACTTTGATGGGATGCAAATCATGTGTACTTTTACGAATTTTACTTGACTTACGACTAGCCCGAAGCTATGCAATTTGCCATAACATCAAGTCTGTTGTTGATGGCAAATAAAGGAAGGAAGTGACGATTCAACATCCATCGAAATGAGGCTGACGCAAACCAATCACAACATTTGCTAGTGACCGAAGAAATTACAAGCAACAAACTAAGAATACGTGGACACAATTTTCAAAAATTTACAACTAGGCTCAGATAAGGCAGCCGGTTTCGATCGAGAAAAGATGATAGTTGAGCTTGCGTTTCTTCCAAAAGGCAGAGTTTCAGCGCAGATAAAACGACTGAAGATGCTTGAGCGCAAAATATTGAATAGCAACTGAAATCTACTCTGTCAGTAGGGTTAGAATTTTCATTCAGATTTAACTCCGTCGAATAAGCAGGCAAACAAAAACAAGTTCTTCCATCCATCATATATCTAGGGTAACCGGTTACAACCTTTCCGAACTCAAAGAAGAAAATATAAGTAAATAATCATAACTTCTTTATGTCTTGGGGGATTTCTTCAAAATTGATTCTTTATGAAAACAAAGATCAAGCTCTTTACAGTAGTATGTTTCCGGTGAATTAGTGCAAGAAGATTCGAGAGTTAGAAGTAATTGAAGTATATCAATCAAGATTGAAATTTTTCGAGTTGGATCATGAAAAATTCTGGAAGTATCTTTGTTTGGAAGAATTTTGTGTATTACTGTAGCATGTTCTCCGCAAATTACTATGAGACAGTTCGATAGTTAGAAGCCAAAAAAGAGATTTAGTCTTGCAGTTTTTGAGCATGTTCAAAAAAGCCTGAAAACGTCGCAGCAGAGATAAGAACGGTCATAAACATAAGTTCCACGAGCTCTTTCTAGTTGAGCAAAGTTCGTGCCAATCGAGAGCAGATTTTATCATGAAATATGCAGGCACGAAAACCCGAGAAATACACGAAAATCAAATCTGCTCTTGAGGTTGCTCAGCTAGAAAGAGGAGCTCGTAAAACTTATGATTATGAATGTTTAGCTGTCTGCTGCGACGTTTTTAGGCTTTTTTGAACAGGTTCAAGAATTGCGAAAATGAAGTAATTCTTCATAGCTTCTAGCTCTCGAATCTCATAGTAGTTTGCGGGAAAGGTAATACAGTAATGCGCAAATTTTTCCTTTTCAAATAAAAATACTTCCAAAATTTTTCATGACCATACTTGAAAAATAACAATCTTGGCTGATTTTCTTCGACCGCTTCTAACTCTCGAACTTTCTCAAAATAATTCATTGCGGAGGCACAGCTGTAAAGAGCATGGATTCCTCTTCCCAAACCATAATCTTAAAGAAATCCACTGGGTGACAAGGAAGTTATAATTTTTTGAAAATGATGCGCAAGAACTCTCCGACCAACCTAATATTTTTGAAAGCGCAGAATACAAAAACAACGAGTTCTAAGTGAGCAAGCCTGCACAAGCTGCTCACTTGCAAAAACAATCCTTGGTATCACCTTTAGGCCAACACCGAGAGCACGAATTGTTTTGAAGGTGTTGAATGTCTCGGCGGCGCTTTTGTGTTGTTAGTATAGATGCTTCAGTGGTGTGAGCAAAAATGGCCACTTTTGAAGAATGAAATCGAAAGTTTTGCTTTTTTAATCAGATTAGCGAAGCTGCTGGGAAAGTACTACACTTACGCCAGTAAAGGCACTTCATCGAATGCGCCATAGCCGTTCCGAGGTTTTTGGCTACAAAGCCGATTAGGCAAGGAAGATGAGAAGTAGACTTCCTGATCCAGCAGCGAATTGATGTGACATTTCACAGCATTGAAAAAGTGATCAGGAGTTCCAGTTTGAGAGCAAAAAGAACTTGACAGTGTGACTAAGGAAAAAGTCGTTCAGACCACTGAATTTGGAAATCATTCATAGAAGTTTCTGATTGTAGATTCATTCTTTTTTTGTTGAAGAAGCTAAAGTTCTTTAAAGCAAATGACAGCACAACATATTTAATTTAACAAATTGGAAATAATCTGGTGAACAAAATTAATGAGTTTATAGAAAGTCCAAGTTCTTGTATGAAAGATATAGCTCCCTTGACATTCACCAAGAAAATAGAAATAATTCACTGTTACTAATGAAGAAAGTCGACATTCCGATATGGCCCGAAAAAGAATCGCATACTCTACTCCTCCTCATGAAGCAAAGGAGATAGTCCAGAACAATCTGCAAATAAAACATAGCAATAAACTCGATGAAATGCTGTAGATAGACTACTACTACAGATCCACACCAGTTCTTTCTTTCATTTTATGGCTACGCCGATGACGATGACAGCTTTAGTGGCGATATCTGCATGCCACTAATCTATAGAAAAAGAGACTTTACTCTCACCTCCCTTTTCTCCATAGCTTCACCTTTATACTTCGTAAAGGAAAACGCATCAAATTCCCTACCTTTTTGATGGTTTACTAGATGGGAAACGTTGCACGATTTGGCTATCCTGGTAATGGAAAAAAAATCTTGGCAGCTGTTCAAAATCAAAAATCCACAAGATTATTCACCATCTTGGGGAAATATGTACGTATGCAACTTCCATTAACCCACTGACGACGATGTAAACCACCTGTGGTCCACGCACTTTTTGCTTCCAGGGACAATGTGGATCACCGGCTGCCCACACCTTTTGCGGAGGCATACTCTTCCCGGGTCTAAATTTTTTTGATTTTTCGTACCTGGGGTAGTCTACGGGATTTTCGGATATGGAAACTTTGTCGTCCAGGAAAATGCATACAGATGTTTACAAATCATCATACATCTCATGAATAAACTCAAAATGAATAACCACGAAAGTGATGTGCAAAATCGCGTCGTCCGACGGCGCCGCTACGCAAATTTAGGCAGGTTAAGAACTGCTGACCCTACAAATAAGTGTATTTGTAGAAAACTATAGCAGGGATAGAAGATCTTGTTATCTGAGTAGACATGGTAACAAAGATAACTCGAATTAATTATTTCTGCTACAGAAACTATTGTCCCATGTTTTGCAGACGCCTAACAGCATTGATTTCTCATAATATTCTGCCAAACATGTAGCAATATGCTCATTATATTGCATGCATGATAATTATAACATTTGATGCATACCATTCACCATAAAATACATATCCCCAAATGTATCAAATAGAGTAAATTTATATTGATTAATTTACTTAACTTACTTGGTAGGTCCTATGAGTGAGTATTTCTCGAGATTAAATTCATGGGCTTTATCGTAGATATCAAAAGAAAAGCTAGAAATGAAGTGCACGATACTTTTCTTAGTTCATGTCCATGGCGCCACACCCGCACGTCATTTCAGTAATAAAAGGGAAGAAAAAGGTATATATGTCGTGATTTTATCGTTATTGCGTGATGAAGCAAGCCATTCAAAAAAATTGTAATAGAAATGAAGAGAAAGTTATGTCTTTTGCTAGTGTTACCGGTGTAAGGAACAATTTTAAAACGCCAAAGCGATTGGAGCAAAAGCACTGTCTCAAGAATTAAAAAAACAAATATGTTAGGATGGCTAAGAAAACGATTTTGATTTTTATGCAAATCTCCACGAAAAATTTTCTAGCTGTTTCTTATCTATAGTCTTTTGAGGAGAAGTAGTTACTAGGTTTTTACTAACATATAACAACTCAGAATTTTACACCATCAGTAAGGGATTGCGATGCCCCAATATGTTCTAATATCATGGCTCACTTCTTTGACTTTATGACCTTCGCTTTCATACTGTGACAAATGTGGAGAAGGGTAATATGGTAGAATTTGGTATGCAACCAAGTTTTCTATAGACAACCAATAACAATAAAATTTGTGGCCCGCCATTTTGAAATATTTCGGTCGAAAAAAAAAAACGAATTTTTCTCACATTTGTGCATATTAAAGATTGATCTTTCTCACTTTTTTGCGCCTTTTTTTTCACAGTTAGATAAATTTCAATTGAACAATCGTTCCTTCCAGGGATACCGAACACTGAACAAAATGTAGGCTGCACCACTTGTAGAAGCGGTAATATTATCCAACCTAATATCTGTCGGTTTAAATCTTCCCAAGCCCATTTCTAGAGCAGATCAAGAACTGAGGTAGGATTGAAAGTATTAGTTTGGTCTTATTTTGTTATTGAAATCAAAATTCGATAACATTAGCACAAAATTTTCTGGCATAGAGTACTTTAATTTTGGCCTTCGGACGGGCTGTTCTCGTATAAAATAGTGACATTTTTCAAAAGTCGTCTTCGCTGTAGCTTCGATCGATCAAACGCTGCTAATGGAATAGAATATTCAAAAGCATTGATTTACAATAATACAATGGCCAGATCTCTAGTTTGGTAAAAGAATGATGAAGAGTGAGATTTGAAAAGTATTCTACCGCACAGAATTTCCGCTAATTCGGTGCGTGACTGACACTAATAAGGCCAAGATCAGTGCTTATCGTTTACAAGGAGTAGACTTGACTTGGATAAAACTCAAAAAAACAATTTTTCTTCCTTACGAAATGCACATTTTTATAGGAAGAGAATTATAGTAAGCTAAAGCCAGAGCAAGACCCGTATAAAGTAGTCGGTGATCGGAACGATGTATCGACATGAAAAAAGTAGAAACCCATTTGATTTTGTTTGGTTTGCAGAAGAAAATAACGGACGAAGCAAGAGCAAAAACGCCACGGAATGTCAGCATCAATGCGATTGTGCTTAGACGACAATGCAAATGTCTTCGAACGACCTACTTTCTGCACCACAATTATGCATACAGCGCTTTTTCCCGATGACGTTCAATGGTTTCCGATTTATTTCTCCTAACTCTGCACATTCGTTTGCTAAAACTGCCATCTTGAGTGAATCTTCGAGAATAAGTATAGAATCGTACAAGCTTTTGGAAATCTATCAGGTTGGAGCACAATTTTTGCACCAAAGAATATGAAAAAATCGTTTCGAGGATTTTAAAAGTCGTTTTCAACGAGCCAAACACTCTGTACGGTATACTCCTTGTTATGTATATTGAAGGAAACTTTATAGTACATTTTAGAAAGTTAATTCAAAACAAAACCAATAAATCGAGTTTAAAAATCGAAATTTGTAAGTACTCGTAAAGATATTCGATTACTACGAATTTCTCTTCAAAAAGAGCAGGTCATAAAACCAAGACCAATATTATTGATTTCACTAGACATTATTACTAGTAATTTTTGCGCTCAAAATACGAAAGTCATTTTTTTGTTTCTCTTAATGAGCTTATATTGTTGCCACATCCATCAAGAAATATTGATTCGAGCACTTGCGAAGAACAAGATTTTCTCTAATTTGTATTAAATCAGAAGATTTCGAGTAATAGAATTTTATAATTTTGGTGCAAGAATTATGCATCAACTTAATACAATCTGACCTCATCGAAGATTGTAATGCAAGAATTCGGCAGAAAACGGCGGCTTTTCTGAGACAGAGAGGAGTGAAAGGAGAAGTATGCAGTGAAAATTCTACACATTTACAGAGAAAATCGTAATGAGAATGAATGAGAGATTTTTACGAATTTATGTGATCGCGTGATCTGTAATAGTGACTTTGTGTAGCATAAAGATTTCCAAACCAAAAATGATCATTACTAGTAAGTTCATGCCCAGCTTATACAGGGTGTCCCAGAAGTAAGTACACACTTTTCAATCGTGAATATCTCTCGGCCCAAAGGGTCTTTTTTTGTGATTCAAGTGCCATTCTGTAGAGGAGGCTTCAACTTAGAACGTATTGAACGAATCACCGATCGCTCTTCGTTATTGTAGGATTATGGTAAGAACTTCCAGCATTTGGAACCACTGTGAAATATGCCAACTGACAAAATTTTTTTCAAAAAGTCTGAAAAATCGTTTATTGGAGTTCTCGCACACGCTGATTCCAATACACAACTTTTTACGAGTGTTTTCAGCTTTTCTGACGGTGTAATCACTTTTCTGACAAAATTGGGGATTCGGTTATTACGGTTTACCTGGGATAACTTGGGAAAGAAGCATCACAGTAAACTAGAAGTTTCATAGTCGAAATTGGCAGCTTCGTTTACCATAGTATAAGAGTTTACGGCTTGTTTGGTTTTGTTTCGAGGCAGACATGGCCTCCAGTGGCCTAAAAATCCTTGTCGAAGTTCCCACCGTAATCCTACAGTAACGAAGAGCGATCGATGATCGTTCAATACTGTAGATCTAAGTTAAAGACTCGTCTACAGAATGGTGCTTAAATGGCGGAAAAAGAGACAATGTGAAGAAAGATATTGACGATTGAAAAGTGTGTACTTACTTTTGGGGCACCCTGTATAATAGAAGGAGCCAGAGTTTTAGAGGTAATTGAGTGAGTCCTCTTTTAAAAATTCAGGGCTTGGCACGAGGTGGCTTTTGGAAAATGCAAAAGAAGTCCCCTTTAACTTTTGCGAACTTTTACGATGATCCCCTTCACCCTAAAACTTAAACGTAAAAAACCCCTCAGAAAACGAAACGTCGACTAAAAATACACTCTACAACTTTTGTGTCTTTTCGGCCTCAAAACCAATACCACCTTTGCTTTTTGTTCCTAAAGCGATATACAGCTTGCTTTCAAGCCACTGTGCCGAGCCCTGTTAATACTTTCGATATTTCAAAATGTTCTAGATTATGCGATCACGCAAGAACTTCACAAGGAAACCGTGTCGAGTCGAAGTGGCCTTTCCAGATGAGACCCATACTGCTTCGAAGAGTATTAAGCGATGATTCCAAATCTGCCTTCCAAATCTGCCAAGCGCCTCTGGACGTCGAGTTATGACCGTTCTTCGGAACGAAAAATGAGCGCAGAATTTAGGTAAAATTGATTGTTACAATCTTTCCAGCGCTCAGATAAAGCAATGTTAAGTACTAGCATATTGAATAAAATGTATCCATTGCATAAACAGCTCTGATACTTGACACTGGACCATTTGAGCAAATTTGGGCGATTTTGCTTCAGTTTTGCGTTCAATTTTTTGATCTGAAAAACAATCATAACTCGGCGTCCACAGGCGCTTGGCAGATTTGGAAAGCAGATTTGGAATCACCGATTAATACTCTTCAAAGCAGTATTAGTCTTATCTGGAAAGGCCACTTCGACTCGACACGGTTCCCATAGGCACTTGTAATGTTATTGGAGTAAATCTATGAACTCTAAAGCTAAAATAGTTTTGCAAAAAGAGGCTTTGTGGGGACGGAATATGGCTGACACCACCTCTCTGAAAAATTCTGAGGCTGAGAGCATGGAAATCCAGAAGGCTTTCATAACTTCTTGAAAACATTCTGATAACTTCCGACAGGTGCGGGATATGGCTGACATCTCACCTACCCTTTCAAACTATGTGGAGCTGAAACTTCAGGAAAACTTGGGGAGCCTCCCGGAAACTTTTATGGAACGTGGTCAACTCCCAAAAAAATATATAGAGTGTACTAGACGAATTTTCTAGCATGGAGCCGTACGAGTCCCTGCCGCTTACGTGCACGTGAGAATTGATGGGAACGTGATTGATTCGGAAATGCATGCAAATTTTTTTTAGAGCTATTCCGACTAAGTAATGGTATATGTATTCATTTGTGGATAGTTTGAAGAATGCTGCTGTTCTTCATCTTTTATTGATATGAACAAGGTGTTACGCAGCTTTTGTCAAAGTATAATCATGGGATAAAACATCATAGGTCGACTCTATGCTCCGAAGAAAAACAAGAAACAAACGTAGTCGATTCCCATCGAAGGCATTCAAATAGAGTCACGACTAGTAAAGTAAAAATTGAGACATGGAATTGAATGGTCATGATCGCTTTATGGGAAAAGCACAATTCGAACTTGCAGGCAGTCACTTTCAATTAGCAAGCCATAGCATCTGCCATTTTGTGGCAGTTGTCTAGCGAACAATATCATAAATGGGTGTAAGTGGAGTGCTCTGTTCCAAACGTCACTGATATGTTTTTCTATGCTTGATAGAGTAGGGAGTGTTCACGATTCAGAGCTCTGCTCGGTGAAAAACACATAATGAATGTTAAGGGGTTACTACAGCTCTTGCAAATGCAAATCAAAAAAAGAATAGTGAGAAAAAATGATAGTATATCAACAGTAACTGTAAAGTGTTCTATATATCAGGTTGTCTCAAAAGTAAACACCTTTTTATAAATCAAGTATATGTTTTCCTAACAGACTTGCAGAACCATTCGATACGAAACAAACTCTGCAAGATAACTACCAAAGATCCATCTGATTGTGAGTCGCTATCCAGGGGCCGTATTCATCAACGAACCCAATGGGTTCCGCAATCCAGTGGGTTCGCGATTTCGTAATTTTGCGAACCCACAGGCTAAGATCGATATTTATCATAAGCACTGCTGGGTTCGCTAACCCACTAGCTTCGTGAATACCGGTTTCGTGGGTTGAGCCTATCCAGTGGGACCCGGAACCCACTGGGTTCGTTGATGAGTACGGCCACGGGTAGAATTCGATGCCAAAAATTGGAATCTCCAACTACTTTAAAAACGAGATCCCCTTCCAGAAAATTTTACGGACCGCCAACTTTGTCATCATACAGTAGACACGCAGTAGTAACCAAAGATGCGATTTGTTGGACTGTTTTCGGGGTTCAAAAGTAAAAAATAGATTTAGTCCGAAAATGCAAAAATGTCACTTTTTGGGTTTTTCATGTTGAATTTGGTATTTCTCTATTGCCAGAGTAAATACAAAGGCTTAGGTTTAGGGTTCTACTTACTAGGGCTTGTAGTATAGAATGACATGTGTGCGACGATCTGAGGACGGAGCTTTTGGCGGCTATTTTTGGACTCATTTTTTTCTCGATTTCCATGCGCGGAAAAAATCCAGCAAATGTATTTTTTATTACTACATTGTGACTACCGTATGATGACTGAGCTGGAGTGGAAAAATAAAGATCTTTATCATAGGGGAGTTGGATTTTGATTTTGGCTCTAATTTTCACTTGGATCAAGAAGTAGGTGGATCTTTAGGGCTATTTTGTAAGGCTTGCTTTTTTTTTATTCCTAGTAAATTTGGGAATCATTCGCTTCTCGATTATAAAGTGAAGTACGTTCGGCGTATGCCCACCAGGATACTGAAGACGTCGAATCCTTTATCCTTTTTTTGGGAAGCATCATAGATTTTTATTTAGGATTATAACAACACTGTTGATGAAATTTGAACAGTAAAATCGAAAAATTTATTCAAGATATTAGTTAAGTTCTTGCAGGATATTTTTTTGAGCAGCAAAAATGAGGACGATACATCCGGATGATGAAGCTTTTGATTTTACAAAACCTTTCCGACTTCTTGGCAAATAATGGTCTACGACGAATATCCGCGACGCTCAAATCGTGAAAAGACCGTCGCAATGTGGAGCGTAACCTTTCCAGTGATTCACAAAAACAACCAGGTACAGCACTGAATTGCTACTTTAGCGCATAATGTCCTAAACTACATCTACTGGAATTTGTTGACTTCGACAGTAAAGTGAAACGCAAAAAGCGTCAAGCACTTTAGCAGATAGTGGAGCAAAAAATAGAGCGCCGACTCGGGTGAGCGGCTAAAAACAACATAGCGAGAATGGTAGGCGGCTACCTTTTGTTGTAAAGAAGTAAAGGTCCATGCAATGTGTTTGCATTGACCTTGTTTACCCCTCTGTAACGAAAGGAAAGTCGCCTCTAAGCGCACCTCATGTGCATATCTTTTGATCAGGTTTTCGTCTCATGACTGTCGCTTCAAATTTAATCGCAAAATTTCAAAACATTTATGAAAAACTGCAGAGTCGCGTGCAATTAGTATGGTGAAGAAAAGGCGCCAGACTAGCAAGCAAAAACTTTATCATTCATACTTGTACTGCTTAGATAAGATCGCAATCTATGACAAGCGGTGGTAAAAAAGAGCTGACAATTGCGCTGGAACACAATCAAACACTCTAATATTCGTGTTCAAAGCCATAGCAACAAACACATGTATGACAGAATAGAATCAAAAGAAAATAGGTGCTCTACAAAGTTTCAAAAGAGTTAAGCCACCTCTCACCCACTGTGCTTGTGTCACGGCAAACCCTCTGGGGCAAAGTTAACCACAAAGTACTCAAAATAATATCCAATGCGTCAAGCCTGCGATATAAGAGAAAAATTGGTACTATTCCGTTATCCGGACCCATTTCTTCAAAGAAGGATATTGGTTCTTTCCTTGTTCCAAATTTAGTCCCAGTTTCATAGGAAGGAGTGTCAACCTTCTGCCACTTGCCAAAAAAATTTGACATGTCATCTACATATTTGGCAGGTTTTTCCACGAGTTTGTTTTGCCTATCTAGTAACGTAAGTTTAGCTGTTTTTTAATCAATAATGACACCACTTTCTACTAAGCAGTTTCAAAAATGAACATTATCATAATGATAACGTTATTCTGTTATCAATGAACAAATTGGACTTGTCCAGAATGGAGAATTACGCTGGATTTTCATCGCCTAGGCGGCAAAAGCAGTAACAGCAAGGTACTTCAAGCCATCATTTAATTCTTTCCTGGCTAAATTCGCATGGCGGACAGAGTTTGGAAAAAAGGCGTTTTGAGTCATTACTGAAAGCAACAAGATGTTCTAATATAAATTCTAAATTGTTTGCTCATATAGAAAACAGTTAAACAGCTTTTAAGAAATTACGAATGCTCTTTCACCTCACCGGAAATAATTTACAAAAAACATGTCAGACTGGACCAAAATGTGTCAACTTTTTCTTGACACGTGGCAGAGAGACTGTCCTCGTTTAATTTATGAAAAACTGTTCTCAAACTAAGTAGCGTATTTCATTAGACCCTTCTAAAAAAATGGGTCCGGATAACGGAAAAGTACCGAAAAATTTTACCGCAGTTGCACTTATAAGTGTACGGCTTATATTTTGCTGCTTCTTCCCACTTCTTGAATGACGCAGACTATCAGTATGTACAAGCTACGTAAAATCTAACTGCCACACCGTGCATTGCAAACCAACATGGGTGAGCGACTATAATCGCATATTTTTGCGCAAAAATTTCTACGTTGACATCCGTGTTGCATGCAAAATGGCAGAATATATTCTGCCTAAAAGTGACTTGAAAAGTCTACAAAATGAGTCTGAAAAAGGTGCGCGCTTAATGTCGCTTTTTATAAGCCTAGTGCACCTCGGGACCCAACCTTTCCAAACGCCTTGCGTGTTGCTATCCAAAGCTGCTCAGGGTTGGACTGTATTTCGCAGCGTAAGCGGCGTACGCGATGTACTAGCGTATCGCCATATCTTTATGCACATGTGCGTGCGTACGCCGTGTACGCAGAGTACGCACACTAGGCTAACCCTCAGACATTCGCCATTGACTCGCGCCGGAGATCCGCCTCCCCATGAGGGATTCGCAGAAAAGCGCCCAGACATGCGGAGACAATTTCCTGACAGATCCTCGGGATTTCGCGAAAGGAAATCACGACGTAATGAATCACTGAGTCAGTGAGTGAGTGAGTTTTCGCAAGAGTGACGTTGATCTGCCCAAATATTGGCTCCTATTTGTGTTGATTCACGCCATTCTTTTTCGTTTATTATCACTGTTAATTTCTATATTTGGACCACACTCACATTCAGTATTCCAATCACACTGAATTTCCTTCCAGACAGAGGTGCGAAAAGTGGAGCCGGACCCCCCCCCCCCTCCCCCCAAAAAGTGAAGGTGATTCCAGCCAACACTGACCTGCCAAAAGTGAAGGTGGTAGTGTCGGACACTCACCTCCCAAAAACGTCGACCGGTGGCCGGGGGGGGGGGAGCGAATAATCGAATGAGCCTAACCTTCCAGGTCGTTGCCGCCAGTGCGCGGAAAATAGGCAAAACAAACACAAAAGAGATCATTAAAAGCATATTTTTATGTATACGTCGGCATAAATATCTAAAATAAACGTGCTTATGAAATGGTGTATTTAGAAGTAAAACTCAGCGAAACTTTGCAGTTTTATTGAGTAAATTTTGTTATAACGTATTGCGAAGAAAGTAGGTCGATCCAGGCAGTAATCGCCGAGAACCAGAATTTTGAATGACAAAATAACGATAAATTATGCGAAATTTCCACTTTCATAAATCTTGGGATTGAGAATGTTAGCAATTGCGACTTCATAGGTTTTGAAGAATAAATGGTGCTCTATCAGATAGTGAAAGAATCGAGTCGATTTGAGAGATAGTCCCTGAAAACCAGAATTCTAAAAAATTACGCCATTTTAGCGTGTTTAGTGACAGCTGACAGTTAAACACATATAAATCTTAAATGTAAAAGTGTGTGATATTGCGACTTCATAGGTGTTGTAGAGTGAGGTCTGCCTTATTAGAATGTATCTTAGCCGTACCGATCCATTGAAACAGCGCCGAGATCCAGGGTCTTGAAAAAGCAGGTAAAAAAGCGCTTTTTGAACTTCAACAGCTCATAACCTCTTCAGAATTGCATGAATCATGTCGCAACTTCATAGGTTAAATTCTCTTCTTCAAGACCTTTCAGATGATTTATGATATGTATGGGTTTCGCGCCTCTCACGGCATATGCCCGGGGGGGAGACTTTTCATCACAAAGAATCCACCGGCGGTCTCCAGCCAGTACATCAAATTGGGCGAGGTGGAGACTTTGGTATAAAAAGTCTCCACCCCAGGATAGAGCAGCAAAAATCATTGAGCCCCCACATATTATATATCATCTGAAAGCCTTGAAGAGAAGAATCCAACCTATGAAGTCGCAACAGGATTCATGCAATTGTGAAGAAATTATGAGCTGTTGTATTTCAAAAAGCGGTTTTTTTACCTGTTTTTTAAGAGCCTGAATCTCGGCGGTTTCTCAATGGATCGGTGCGACTAAGACATTATCCGATAGAGCTATCATTACTCTACAAAACCTATGAAGTCAACATTGCATATCTGCACATTCCCAATTTATAGGAGTCTAAACATCAGCTGTCACTAAGTAACCTAAAATTGCTTAACTTCTTGAAAATCTCGTTCTCGGCGGCCACTGCTCAAATCGACCTAATTTTTTCACTCTCTGGTAGAACTATACTTATGCTTCAAAAACTATGAAGTCGCAATTGCTGGCATCTTCAACCATCAGATTTATAACAGTGGAAGTTTCGCATAATTTTTCGCTATTTTATCATTCGAAATTCTAGTTCTCGGTACTGCCTAGATCGACCTACTACATAGATATATGCTCTCAATACTTTCTTTTGCGTTCCTTTTGCTTATTCTCTCCTTTAAGCTCCAGCAAAAAATTTTTTTCAAACCCAAAAGTGAAGTTGGTCACCCTGTACCAGCTTAAAAGGGAAAGTAGGCGGAGACTCGGCTCCGACTATCGCACCTCTGCTTCCAGATGAAACCCGAATAAACACTTTGTACATTGGTAACGATAATGCACTCTACCATTGCGAGACTTTTCAAACTGGGTTAATTTACTCACGACTTTCACAATCAACACGTTTACTAAAAGTGCAGTTATAGTTCGCTGACAGTTGTCATTTTCTTGAAGATGTCGCTCAGGAGTACGAAACAATCTAGCTGCACATCTTGAGCATATCGGCATTGAAACGCATATGTGCGCTTCTCAGTGGTTCCTCACTTTGCCTACAACAGTTACACTTCAAACGCCTGTTGGCGCTGGCAATTGCATTTCTTGTATCTTGAGCAGTCTGTATGTGTATGTGCAGGCTATCTCAATTGCAGTGTCGAGTGCACCAGTAGCTCGAGTTCAACTGCCTCGCCTGGGATGTCTGGTCTTCCATACCTGAGCATAAGAAAGGGCTCAGAGTTGAGCTTCAGTCGTCAATTACACGTGGAAAAAAGGGCCACAATATACGGACGCAACGGGGCAAGCCCAAGTCAGGCGGCAGCGCGGGCCTCAAGTGCTGGCACAGCGGACACTGAAATTGAAATAGCTGGTACAGTTCATTCGATTGCAGTCCTCTTCCGGGTGCAGATACGCAGCTACACGTGAGCTTCGCGTGCGGACAGTGCTGACATTGAAAGTTTCTCTAAAGGCAGTGGCTCGGCAAAGCTGAACTGAACACTTTCCTATTTTGACATAATATGTCGCTAACACTCTTCTTATGAAAGCAGAGCAAGTTAAAGTGCACAGAATGCTGATCCTGCCAACGTAAGTGCCCATTATGCAAACCATTATTACACGCGCTCGGACGAGCTCGCTATTTCTTTCACCACTGGAGGTAGCATGCCGCAGTGATATAACCATAAGGTTCCCGCAACGACTCTGCTTTTCCAACCTTAGCGGGAACTGTCCACTTGTCCAAATTCGAAATAAAGGATTTGTGAAAATGCTATTTCGCCATTTTCACGCTCCTCAATGTGATTTTCGGAATCAGCACGTTGGATTACTCCAAGTGCGGTATTTATCAATCTCCTATACATCGGTCTCATGCCTGTTTGGGGACCTGATGAGGAGAGGAGCACCCCAGCGGTACGAGCGACTACATATCAGAAACGCCTGCTACCATTTTGCATTCTCACCGTCACATGAAAACCCAATGTTTTTTGTCGCTTTTTCTTTCCTTTTGACCCTCAAGCAAAATTTGTACTTATATGCACCTTTAGTGACGTGACCACGTAAGCAATGTAAAGCCGTTAGAGAAAGCCGTTAAAGAAGTTAGTGCCATGTTCTTAGGAAGTGTCGCAAACGGCCAAATCCTTCTAAATAGTAGTAACCTATTATTACTTACTTAGTAGCTTATTACTATTGTTTTGTAGGACATTTTACAGTATTGGGATAGTTAGAATGCAGAAATGTGCAAAGTGATCAAAACTCCTTGTTTGGCTTAATGAAAAGAGTACATGTCAAATTGTATAAAATGAAAGGCTGGATTGGACCGCACTAATCATCATAAATATCCACCAGTGCCATAGTGTCTGGACCACCTAGGACATTGCGAGGCTCAAGGGTCCGATCTGGCAAATTTGGCCGTGTCGTGCACAGAAGACCCGACTCTCAAACAATAAGGTTCTGTGCCTGTTTGGGCCATGCTAAACAATTTTTCATGATTACGGGCTTACACGGTCGGGACGCTCTCGCCTGTCTCGGCCGTGTATAACAGTGAAACGCGCCCGAACAGCGAACGAGAGGATTAATAGATACTTTAGGTAAGCAAATTTCAGGTCAAGGATTTGCCGAGCCAGTTCCTTTGACGCCTTGGCATTTATCCGGTGACTTGCTCATTTTTTGATAGTTTTCTCTTCCTGTTCATCCTTCGTTGGCGCATTGATCCGTATGGCCGGTAAAAGCTATTCCATGATGAAGGCGATCGGTTTAATGTGCGACGCGAGTTCAAGATGGAGTTCGTACGCCCGCGCACGCCTCGCGGCATGGGCACCCACCTTCGTCCTGGATTAACTTTAACTTAATTGCATTGCTTAGATGGCCCGTCGTCACATGATGTGCGGGCCTACAGAATTTGCCATTAATCCCTGTCCCTCGCTTCGGACATCCACGGTAGGAGTAGTCGTCGGTGGCGGCGTCCACGAGTTCCAGAGGCGAAAACCTTATCCAGCTGACTTCTCAGCTGACCCATCCGTTCCCAAACACGCCTGCCCATCTCGTTCGAGGTCTTCCTCGGGAACGTTTTACCTCGCGAGGAATCTACTCCGATGTTTTTAGTGTCCATCTGTCGTCTGTTCTTCCCATTATGTGACCGGCCCATCGGTGTTTGGCTTTTGCGACGTATTCCGCTGGGTCACGAAGACGGGACATTCTTCTCATATCCGTACTGCGAAGTCCGACAAGATGTTGTTTATGTTGGCTCATTTTCGAAAGACTGCGTTCAAGCTTTCTGTGGATGGTCCGTAAAGCTTTCGACGTGGCTACAGTGTCGGCTCAAGTCTCAGCTGCGTAACAGAGCGTCGGGAGAACGGTGGAGTCGAACAGGGTGGGCACAAAGCTCCGGGTCTGTCAGTTGGTCGGTGGCTTCCTTCAGAGGCCCCCGACCAACTGACAGACCCGGACTGACAGACGGCCCAGGCTGCTCTCCTTCTCTCGTTAAGTTCTTCCCTCAAGTCGTTCTCCAAGTTCATTGAACGTCCGAGATACACGTAAGAAGACGTCTCCATAATAGGGGTGCCTTCCAATTCCATTTCTGCATTTTCGCAAAGGGCGTTTTTCTTCATGAACTGAGTCTTCTTTCGATTTATTCGCAATCCGATCTTCTCCCCTACTTCGTTCAGTTTCCTCAGCACGTCTCTGCTTCAGTGATACTGCTCGAGAAGAGAGCGATGTCGTCCGCAAAACGAAGGTTGGACACGAATCTCCCATCAGCTCGTAAGCCACTCTCGTCCCAGTCCAGTGACTTCATCACCCACTGCAAGGCCGCGGTGAACAGCTTCGGCGAAATACTTGCCTGCTCGCGGCCTTGTCGGACTCCCTTTCCAATCGGTATGGTCAGGAGGCGACGGAACGGCTGCATCGTCGTTGTACAGTTCTTGTAGCGGTCGGCTAAGGTCCCACGTAAGTTGGGTCCACTCCTTGATCGACTAGCGCTGACAGGATGGCGTTCGTTTCGACGCTGTCGAAGGCTTTCTCGTAGTCGACGAAGGTTAGGATGAGAGGCAGTCGGTACTCCCGGCAGACTTCCATAACCCTCGAAACCGTCTGAATGTGATCCATGCAGCTAAATCCCTTGCGAAATCCAGCTTGTCCTTGGGGTTGGACTTCATCCAGTGTTCTAGATATGCGAGGGGGATAATCTTCGTGCAAAGTTTGTACAGCACACTCAGCAGGCATATTGGACGGTAGTTCCGCGGCTCCTCCCGTTCACCCTTCTTGAAGAGAAAGACGGTTCTTCCATTCTCCATTGGTCGGGATTCTTCTCCTTCTAAAGGTTAAGATGTCAGGTGCGATGCGAGAATCTCATGTAGACTTGTCCCCCGGCTCGCAGAAATTCAACGAAAAGATGGTCTGGTCCTGGAGCCGTGGACGTCTTCACGGTCTGTATCGCGATACGCATTTCAGCAGGTAGAAATCCTTGGTGGTACTTTTCCAGTGGGGGGGGGGGGGAGGGGACAACGAGCATCTGCACGGGCGTTGATGAGCACAATAAGTTGGTAGAGAAGTTCTTCGCGATAGATTCCATCTTATATCGGGAAGAAGTCGGAGTTTGTCTTCGTTCAATAGTGCAGCCAGCGGTACATGATATTCGCAGTTCTTGAGATTTCGTCTTTCTTCAGCTGCTTCCAGTATCTTGGCCTGCCTGTAGTTCTTGAGATCCTCCTGCAAAGCTGTTCTGCAACTGGCGTTGGCTATCAGTCGCTCGATGGGTTGCATTCGGATCCTGCCTCAGAAATCTTCTTCTTTCGATTAATTCCTTGCTGGTGTTCAATGCCGTTCGATATTCTTCTCGAAAGTAATTGAGGCGCACTCTCGCATGCTTGCAGTCCTTTCAATAGCCGATTGTAGTCGTTGGGTCCTCTTCGATGGGCCAGTCACAACTTGATATGGCTCTTTTAACCTGTTACCGTCATAAACAACTTCTTTCCTTCTTGCGGCGCTGTGGCAGAACTTCCTTTCCAGCTTCCAACTAAATCGTATCTTTGCTCGAAGGAGACGGTGATCGGAGCCACTGCAGAAGGATGGAACTACTGAGACATCGAGCAAGCTCCACCTTCGGTTGGTGAGAATGTGGTCGATCTCCGCGTGAGTCGTTCCGTTGGGCGATTCCCAAGTCCACTGGCGATGTTCCTTCTTCATGAAGATGGAATTCCCATGGAAGAGTCGTGCGGCGGAGAGAAGCCCAGCGAGACGGTTGCGGTTTTCGTTCCGGAGCCCATATCCAAACTTCCCGATCCTATATTCCTTTTCTAGTGGCATCCCGATTTTCGCATTGAAGTCGCCTACAACATACTTGTAGAAGGACTTTTCGTTGCGGACGACCTCCTCCACGTCTTTGTAGGAAGCATCTAGTTCTGAGTCGTCAGCTGCTGATGTTGAAGAGTAGCAGTTGATGATGCTTGATCTTCTGATGTGTAGGGAGTAGTCGTAGGATGGCTAGTCAAGGTGATAGGATCTCGTGCGAATCAACAAGATGGACGAGAGATGGGTGGACGACAAAGCCGACAACTCCCACGTTTGGTGATGGAACCTTTTCACCATGAATGATGAGGGTCCCATCACTCATTTGCCTCACGTCCTTCTTCCTAGACTTCGTTTTCTGCAGAGCGATGATGTGGTACTTGATGTGCCCTGCAGCGTCGAGAAGAGCGTGGAGGTCGGCGTTTGTGGAGGTTGTCCTGGCGTTGTAAGTGCAGAGCATGATGCAGTCTCCATGGCGTGTCGTTTTTGTCCAATCGAAAAGGCGCCCTGAGGACCCTGACATCAGTCTTGCTACCACCCAGCGCCGTAGGCGGGATCCGATGTGCAGGGTTTCTTTTTATTCTTCTAACTGGTAGAGTAATGAAATTTTCCTCCTACAAGAGCAGACTTACTAGGCCAACTCTTGATTTCCACCGGGCGATCGCTGACCCCGGGCTTGGAGCGGGGAGGACCGCTTAGCGGCCGGGAAAACCAGACGATACTGGATCTTGCCTGGCCGGATCTTAGCTAGGCATCCGGCCAAAACCGGAAACGTCGAAGTCCTTCACAGCTTGGGAGGCCCTACGCCATGTTGACGCGGCGGACCATTGTGGGGGGGGGGATTAGCTTTTAAATTGTACATATAACTCCACTTTTCCATTCGTAATCTCAGTGTTGAAATAATTGATTTTGGCGCCTACGAACCAAATCTCTAATCTCCCGATCGCGCCAAGAAACTTTGGAAATAAATGTTAGTGATATCTGGCGAGTCCAGACCTGACGGTGTTGTTTTGTAGTCAAAGCAGCCAAGTCACAAAAGAAATCATATTGCACCGTGTTTTTGAACAACATACCCCGATCGGCAATTATTGACTGATTGCAATGACTAGCTGGCCACCCAAACTTTCGCTCGGATTTGGGAGGAAGATCGCAATCCAATAGATTGTTCACTTCTTGGTGCGAATCCGAGTCTCTCTGCCATCTTCTCCCTGCTCCCTAACTCAACTAATCTGCATCCTACTCACCGTCTTCTTCCCCTTCTGCAGCTTTTACCTACTGCAATGGAGCGCAGTAGCGGATGCTCACTTCACTCTGAATCGCATTCGCCTGATCGTTTAATAAGGTCTAGTACTAGTGTTTACATATAATTGGGGAGATGCCAATTATGATACGTATCAACTTGCGTGTTTACGAACTTTAAGTTCTACCTTTGTGTACAAATGATATCAAGAGAAAACCCAATGCTTTCATTCAAAATAGAGTCTTTGTTTTCAAACAGTTAAGAGTAATCAGCTCAGCATGAAATATTAGGCTGTCTTTAAAGTTCTGTCGTTTCATTTCTGAAAATTTGTAACTTTGAGCTACCTCAGCGGATTTGCTCCTTTGTATTTTTATTTGTAAAGATAAGTCTTCCGCTTTCGAGTACCGTCTTCCCGAGCTTGTACTGGACACTGACTGCGGAGATAAAAATGGAAAAATAAGACCAGTTGAGCTTTGATCATTTCAAGGTAGGTATCCAAAAATCTGGAGCGCGGCAGAAAAATCTAAAACAGTCAGTACAGAAGTTTTTTGACCTGCTCTTTGCAAAAAACCGTGCTGTTTGGACGTTCCTGTGAAAGAATATAACTTTCGAGTTTACAATGGAAAACGCCAAAGTTGATTAAATTGTCACTTTTTTCGAAAATCACAACTCTTCACTAAGACGTCCAAAAGCACGATTTTTCTCAGATGCAAAGAGTAGGTAATAAATCTTATATACTGATGATTTCAGATTTTTCTACAGCACTCCAGACTTTTGGCGACCTAACTTAAAATGGTCAAAGCTCAAGTGGTCTTTTTCCATGTATCTCCGCAGTCAGTGTCCAGTAAGCTCGGGAAAAGGTGTTTGAAAGCGAAAGACTTATACTTACAAATAAAAATACAGCGAAGCAAATCCGTTGAGATAGCGTAAAAATTACAAATTTTCAAAAATGAAACGAGTGAACTTTCAGGCCAACCTAATACATTCTAACGATGCAGGACCGCGACGAAAAATGGATACTAGTTGTAAATTGAACAACTTGTTCGAACTTTTTCCGTCTTTACTTTCATTATTTCTAAATACGAGTACATGATTCATCAAGTATTTATCTTATCTCAAAATGACACTTCAAGAACATTGATGGACACTCTTTACGTCCCATTCCTTCGTCGTTGTCACCCCATGCACGTAATCTATAGCCCAGGACCGACACGGTGGCATCAAGCTGGAAATTTTTTTTAGTTAAAAAGCAAGAAAGATATATCGTAAATAAACAATATCCCCTTTTCTATATAATCCCTATGTAATATTTACATATACATACACTCTCTCGACAAGTTGCTACGCAACTGACATGCGAAAACATGATCTTGCTCGCGCGTTATCTTCAAAAATCCAAATTTGCAACGCATAGACTGTACGAAATTTGGTGCGCATACGCGCAGTGGGACTAAGGCTTAAAGTATGAAATATCACGTGTGCTCATGATCATCTTCAGGTGACATTATAAAGAGAATCTGCTAAGAATAATGACAGCTTTATGGCTTACACTGAGAGTGCAGTAAAAAGCATTATCTCACTTTGTCTTTCTTATCATGTTTTTTCCTATTCCTAACGCTTAGTAACCAAGAAAAATCACTTTCAACTGACAAATGATGGGAGCACAGTGAATGCGTACTTTGTATATATTATTCACACGTGTTTCACACAGCCTGACAGTAGCCGTAGCCAAGACATTGTTAGGAGGGCGTGGTAAGAGAGAGGGACATTTTTCTCGAACTCTCTGCAAATTTTTATAGACATACTAGCTGGCTTACTCGGCTCCGTCCGGCCCTGTCAAAACACTATGATAAAGCTCTCATCCCTATCCGGTACAACCTTTCCCCAACTCCCGGCCCCGTAGCTCAAACTTTGAAAAAATCGATAAAATCGATATCGATCGATAGCGAAAAGTAGCCTGCGACACCCGCCCGCCCCGAAGTGTATGTGTGCCAAGTTTGGTCCGGATCGGTTCAGAAATAAAAATCCTATTCGGAACATACGCACACACCTAAATACAGGCATTGCAAAGCACCGTTGTCCACTTTTGTTTCTGCAATAGTGAGCACAAGTTTCAAGAATAGGGAAATGGTAAAAAACCCACTAAAAATGGCTTTCTTGCTTTCATCTCGCTCTTATTCAGCGTAGTAACGTGGTGTTCTCATACTGAGTCAACTTTCCACAGATTCATTCTCATTCATGACTTCTTCTTTCCGATATGTGAATAAGGTAATTTAAGTTTGCAAAGAATCCATCTTTTTTTGAACACAAGTCCCTGCTAAAATATTATAAGGCGTTCTCGTGAAGGCAGTATCAACTACAATGAACGCCAAACGCCAAGGACAAGCCGCCTTCCTTCTTCATCGCTCATTTTCGGATGGAAAACGCCGAAGAAAAAATGATTGGGTTGGATGAGATGATAGAGCTCTTCAATAGCTACAATTTACACATTGCGCTTTTTGGAAACACATTGCGCTTTTTGGAAAATATGTATTCTAAAGTTTTTAAAAATCTTTCTATTAGGTCGTTCCGAAAGTAATGTCGCTTTTTTCAAACGTATACCACATCTCGTGGAACAAAGATGTGTAAGAGATTTTGGGAGCATTTAATGCAGCATTTCATTCTCTTTCTAATGGTTATGAAGTTGTTGCAATAAAATCAATGAGCTTCCAGAAAAGAGTCAAAATCTGCGACCTATGCTTTTTGAGATGGCCAAGTTTCACAATTTTTCTAAAATTTTATAGCGAACCTCAGAAGGAGTCCAAGTAATGGATGGATGGAGCAAACCATACAAGAAGCAGCACAACTTTTTTCTACTTTTCAGAGCTCGTTATAATTTTTTTACAGATTTTTTGATGGAACCGCCGAATTTTAGCAAGCTCATCTTAGACACAAGTGCATCAAACGCCAACAAGTCTTCGGATTTTGAAGCTTACAAAGATGGATTATGGTTTGGCAACAATTTTACAAACCAAGCGAGCATTCACCGCTTCGGTTTAGCAACTTTCGAAAATTTCGGGTACACCTTGGGATGCCTTGGAAAAGTTGAATTATGATGATTTTTTCCCGGAAAACTTGACGAATCGGAAACAAAAAACAATCGCTAGAAACAGGAGAAAAGGCTGCATCGAATGACACCCGAGTTGCTTGCCGGTTATTGTTCTGTGAGGTTTGACTTGACTAAATATGGAATTTGATGGCATTGAGAAATTGATTGTAGAAACTCTGAGAAGCAAGCTAAGGAAAAGAGAAAATTACTTTGTATTCTATAGTGTTTGCTCTATCTACCTGCCACTTGTACTTTTCGGAGATTAGGTACAAAAATTTAGAAAAATAACCAAACTTGACCATGGCAAAAAGCATGAAACGTAGAACGCAGATTTTGGTAACTTTTCGAGAGCTCATTGAACATTATGCACTGAAATTGCAACCACCAGAAAGAGGATGAAATGCTGCATCGAATGCTCCTAAGATCTTTCAAAAATGTTGATTCCACGGATAGTGGCGTTCATTCAAAAAAAGCGACATTACTTTCGGAACGACCTAATATAAAAGGTCCGAAAATGGCCGCTTCACAATGTCGCGCCAATAATTCTTCAAACGCGAAAATTTTCCTTTAGTTCTTTGTTTGGAGCAGAAACGGAAGCTTTCCTGACAGTTAAGCGTAGTATATTATAGAGCTCATCGAGGACACTATTCAGGTGGTGGTTGCTTCCAAAGAAAACCAAGCTTAATTTTATCTTGTTTTTTTTTCAAAAAATAACTACTAATTACCTTTTCAAGCCCCAGGCCTCTGCGTGTCTGCCACTGTCTACTGCCCATGTAATTGTCGGTGGAAATCATTTTCACAGCATTCCATGTTCGATCCTCCCAAAATGCGATTCACTGGGTATTTTTATAATTTCGCGTGCAGTACTTCCCCACCTTAAATAGATTTCTCCAGGTGAAGGGGGGGGGGGGGGTGGCCCGCGCTTCAAAGTGAAGAGGGGTGAGCTTTTGCTCACCCCACACCTGTGTGAGCGGCATTAGAGGGTTGCTTTACATGACTTTGACCGTGGATGTTTTGGGTGAAATAAGAACTGGTAGACGGATGATACGGAAGGACGGGGGCGGTGATCTGCGAAAACTTACGATGAACATCGTCTTGAACAAAGAAGTTCGCATGTACTTATTCGAGCAGCAGGACCTGTACAGGCGGACAAGATAGAGGAATTTCGAAGCACTGCTTTTCGATTGCCAAAACACTGCTATATCTCTTCCTCTTATCGAGTCTTCAATTTTCCATTCTTAGAATACAATGTCAATGAAACTTTCCTTTTTTGCTGTATTGTCAAAACCCCATTCTATTTCGTATCGGCCACTTCTGGTGATGGTCTCAACACCATTCAAGCAACCACTGAACTGGCTCGTGGTTTTAGTGAACTGATAGTGCCAGTACAGATAAAATATTGTGTATTAGGATTTTCTGACTGTTTCAAGTCGAGTGATGGGAAAAGTGTAAAAAACTGATTTGGCGTGAAATTTGTAGAAGAGGAGTATAATCTAACAACTCAAACTATCTGAATAGGTCGCATCGAGGGATCGTTTTCCATACATTTTTTTTCTCACAGCTGTTCATTCAGCAAGTCCCTACAAAGTGGGACGGAAACCGGCATTGCACGTTTACTTTTTACAAAATCAAGCTGGTTTTAGCAAGCATGGGAAAGCTTGTTCTTTTTATTCAAGGCTGAATAAAAGAACTGGGTTGTGCTAGCTTGTACTAGTGTCTTGTTTTAGTGATAATATTCTTGTTTTGATCACCGCAAAATTTGTTTTCAATAAGCATACGACAGATTAATTATTGAAATAGACCATATTAGCTGTGTTTTTACAATACTTTGCTTCTGATGATGATGAAGTTCAGCTTATCATCAAAAAAAGAGACAAGTGCAAAAATGATGCCGAAAAAAAACACCTGGACTTAGACTTCAAAAATTATGAACCCATTCGCCACTGCGCTACGCTGCACATTGTGTCGAGAAATGCGCATACTTGTGTTGAGAGCATGATTTCGGGAAATTTGAACGCATACACCTTGGCCCAGAGGTCCGCTTGGCAGATACGAAAAGCGCTTTCGTAAGTTGGTGCCAAGACCTACAAACCATCTGTTTTGTTGTAAAAGGCCATTTTGAGTCCGTACGCTTCCCAAAGCTACCCTAATTTCACGCGTACAAGGCGCACTTTTTCAAATTTTCAAGCGAGCAGCTCAGTCGGTTCACTGCATCCCGGAAAGAAATCCTTACATCGCACGATGCTCGAAGCAATGTACAGCAGGTTATAGGGTTCTTTGGTTGTGAAGTTCTTTGGCGTGTCTGGGCTGGTCGATTTTGGAAAAAAATCCCCCGCGCCTTATACGCGTGAAATTAGTGTAATAGCAACTGAATTTGCGAAAATGTAAAGCGAATTTGGATCCTGCAGTCTATAGGTTTGGCAAATGTTCAACAATTTTCCGTTTGGTTATACATTCTGTTTATCATCCTAGCATTTCGGTTGTGATACTTTTCCAGCTCGAAAACTTTGAATGTAAAATGAAAATGAATGAAAATCGCAGCGATTAAATCGCGACGATCAAATCGCGTGAACTCTGTCCGAGGCCTAAGGCCTAAGGCCTAAGGCATACCTCACGCGATTCTTGTCGCGGTGCGATTTGGCAACGCTCCAATTGTTTATAACTCATCGTAAGGGGTCTCTGAATCTACGGAAGATAGTGCATTTTATCAAACTTCAATAGCTATACATGCTATGCATTTGGGGTCTGCCAGTATTGAATATGAAGAGATCTGGCAAATTGCCAGATCGCGCGGCGACTGAAATCGCCTGAGTTATGCTTTAGGCCTAAGGCTTGCCATACGCGATTCGGCCGAATCGCCATTTTCAGTGACTTGGCGATTTGCAGATTCCTATAAATTTATCATGTGCACTTCTCGATTTGGGTAGCTTGTGTAAGTTGTTGCAAACAGAGCAAGTTCTGACTAAAGACAGCGCATTAAAGACGAATTACGAAGAGTCGCTGTTGTGCCAAATCGCGCAGCGACCGGAATCGCGCGAGGTATGCCTTAGGCCTAAGGCCTCGGACAGAGTTCACGCGATTTGATCGTCGCGATTCAATCGCCGCGATTTTCATTCATTTTCATTTTACATTCAAAGTTTTCGAGCTGCAAAAGTATCACAACCGAAATGCAAGCTGATTGGCATGCAATGAACTCGTAACAGTTGTCTTGTAGCGATGAATCGCGACGATCAAATCGCGTGAACTCTGTCCGAGGCCTAAAATGGTTGAAAGAAGGCCACAAAACGAAAAAGTAACACCAAACCGACTCACGAAATAGAAGAAATTTTTTGAGTCCGTTCTTGAAATGGAAATTCGAAAAGTGATGCATGGTCATGGTCACTACCTGCTTATTCCATTTTTCTAAAACTGAATGATTAATGGTAATAGGAAAGTACAAAAAAGCATGGAAAACGAAAGAAGGGATAAGGAAGAGAGTGTGAGACACCACTGCCAAACAACCGAAAATGGAGTATGCAACTGTCGACTCAAAGGACGTGACAATCTTGTGGTTGGAGCGTCAGATCTATCATCGGGTTTATTAGTCCTATTCTGGCACAAAATAAAGGAGACAATAGTTTGACTTGCTCTCTTTACTATATGTTAAATTAAAAAGCGTTTTGATGGTCCAAACCAGAAGGTTCAGAGTTTATGTGATTCTCCAGTACAAATGATCCGAACTTGATTCGGAGCAGAAATGTCGGAGAATCTAGAAGCCATCAGATTTGGTTACCGGTATTGGTACACATAAGTTTTTGGAACTTTTTACGCAATTTAGTTTGAAATTGTATACTCATAACCCAAATGTGGTGTCATGTGATTCTTTGTCCGGTAGACAAGCCATTTGTTTTGAGCATATCTTCGATATATAGAGCCATTTACTCCGGTAACCTTCACTTTGAGCGTCATTATGGAACACAACCTTCACCTGGAGAAGAGAAGGAAGGTCATTCGGGGAGAAGCTTCAGATGTAGTGACATAACCTATAGGAGTGAATGTGAATGAGGCAAGTATGGTATAATTTTCAAGTCAGCGACTTTGTCAGTGCTCTCCTGGTCGTGTCATGAGGATCACAGCAATATACAGTGTTGCAGGGTTTCTTTAAGATCCCGCCGAAAACTACGACCAGAGTCAAATGCACCGTCGGCTCTGATCTGTCTTCGCTGCTCGTCTGCGTCTACGCGCGTTGCGCACTACCTCGTTACCTCAAATGCGGGGCAAGCTCTGGTACCTCTTTCTTCGTTGTTTCTAATTTAGTCCTAGCAAACTGTGCATCGGAGCTCTATATTGGAGCTCTTGATCTCTATTTTCAGGCTGACAACATCGAGCTCCAATTTCTGATTTGAACGAGAAATCTGGCAAAAACCGTGTTTTCCAAAATCCCTTGTTTCTTCTTCAGTTCAACTCTTTTCAGGCGAGTACCTTGTACATTCCTCAGATATTGCTTCCGTTCAGAATGTGGATAGCATCGCGGGGCTAATTTTGTCGATTGTGGTGAAATATTCAGTATAAAGGTGCAAAAAGTGCGTTTAGCTTATAGACCATTATTGGAGTTAGTAAGCAACCATTTGTTACATGCTTGGTGGCATTTTGCTCAGCTTTATGAGCACAACAAAGTTAACAGCGTCGCTAGAAACAGAAACTGCGAGAAGCGGTCAAAAAAATTCAAAGGACACATCAAGAGCTAGGCTGTCTTTGATGTGCATTTCGACTTAGGAAAAAAACTTTACGTTTTCATAACTGATTGTTTTTTCCTTATTTTCTTCTTGATAATCACCACTCCGAAATATGTTTGTTTTCAAAACAATCACACAGAACAAACTAGCTTTCCCTCGTTTTCCCCGTGCTGTGGATTTCCTAGTTCTGTAGCGACAACCTACAATTTGAGATGCTTCCAAGCAAAAGATTTCAAGCTGATTGCGGCGTTCCATGTCTTCAAAAGCTTCTTCTGTTTTCGCTAATTGTTTTGCGTCTTTTTCTCTTCTTTGGTTTCTTATAAACAACTCTCACTTCTTATGGGGGCAGATACTCAAACAACCTTCACTTTTGACACCCTATCTCTAGATTATCGACTTGGTTTTAAGCATCATTTTGATTCACGCGCCTGATGTGTAGAACACGTTAGATCATGTCACTCATGCACCAACTTGATGGTTAGGATATTTGGAGGTCAAGTATATTTCACATGTATTAAGATACCCCCTTTGCTTTTTATAACAGAAACGAAGCTTAGTTTGACCTCGAACCGTCTATGCCAAGCCACCGTGTTGGTCAAAATTCTCGTCAGGACCCCCGGTGCAGGCGTTGTGCCTAACATGACGATGCCTCATCTGTCTCGTCGGCACAGGTCGGGCAACTATGAACGGGACCCAAGCATGAAAACCGCGTGCCGGCACAACTGCAAATGAGACAGAGGTTAGCCGTGAAATTGTGGAGAACACTATGAAATAGTGTATACACTAGCTGGGTGCGTTCGGCGCATGCCCGCAGAGGGTATTAAAGGCGCGAATCTTTCTTTTCTCTAAAGTAGGTTGCAAAACTTCTACTTCTAACTGATTGTTTTACTACAACGTTTTTGCACCATTTCCTCGATTCTAGGTAATTTGTTGCGGAAGTCATTGTTTGCGCTCTCGTTTGAGACTTTGGTTTCGGGGTTAAATCTTCTGTAAAAACCTTGCGGAGAAGAGGAGAGGGGGAGGGAGACTTGTACAGAGACCTGTGTTTACACTGCGCTACACTAAGCTACAAGTGAAGCGACAAAGCGTAAATTCCCGATACCCTCTCATGTGTACGATGAGAAGTTACTCGCTGCGGTCGGCAGTCTGGGCGTTCGCACCCATTGTTGTTCCGAGGGGGTCGATACGACCATAGGGGAATTGTCATAGCAACCTCGGCTCTCCCTTCAACCTCCGCTATTATAATTAAACGCACCTTTGCTGCTTGATTGGCTATTAGCTACATTCCATTTGAATTCGTTCTCACGCTAAAAGAATTGCTAATGCGAGCTGCAGTAAAACATTGCGGTACCAAAAAAACTGTGATAAAGAAGTTTCACAAACATCTTACCGACACCGACCCGGCACTGCCAACGGTCCCCGAACAAGCTGCTCTCATTTCGATCCCTTATTGCGGCGGTGATTATGGCTGCGTGCTTCCGATGTTCTCGTGCTGTGCAGCTCTCCTCTCCTTCGCTAAAAGAGGAAATGGGGTTATTCGGAAAACCACATCATAGTAATCTGGCCGCGGGCAATCCAACTGCGCCGCCCACACTCCCAGCGGCATACCGACAAAGCTTCAGAGTGGAGCTGCGCCGATTGTCTCTCGCTGTTCGTTGATGCACCTCAGAAGACTCCAGATTATTTCATTTCTCAATTTTCGTTCAATTTTTGACAATTTGGGCTAACAAAATACAACTACTTGTCTGTGCCAAAAATCTACTTTTTCGAAAATTTTGTTTGAGATAATCTAAAAAAGTGTTGAGACTAAATTACTTCTTTATTACTTGCTTTGATTCTATTACTATTCTTGGTTCAAAACTTAATGTTTTAGCATGGTTTTATCCTAACAAAATTCCAGATTTTATCGGCAAGACCATACATCGTTAACTACTACCTCAGAAAATTTTTGGGAAAACTTCCAAGTTTCGAGTGCTAAGGAAATTTTCACAAAAACTTGTTCGTAAATTCTGACACCTTATTTATCCCAATTTATCTTGTAAACTGCGGTGACTTATCTAAAGCGTTTTCAAAAATTTCCCTAGAACTCCCCCGTCCTCGCTTTCGTTTATCTACGATCATGTGAACTACAAGCAGAGTTTGTGCCATCCTAATTTTCTGCTGTCAATAATTTTTGCGATAAGGTTGGTAAAGGTGATTATACAAATGCCAAACTACCCAGAGTTTTTTTTTTTTGATTATAAACGTGTCTGCTATTATAGAAAGGTCGGCTCCAAAAACACCCAATGTAGAGCAATCTTTTTAGATATGAACTTGATTTGGGAAAGGCCAATAAGCAGTACCAATTTCTGAACGCTTGCATAACGTAAGTAGCACATTACGTATAAGCCCTTGGATGTTATGTCGAGCTTGTGTAACACAAACATTGATAGCTAGAAAACAAGGCTGGAGGGAAAGCCCAATTATTTCTTGTCAATGGAGCTACTTTGAATAATAGACCAATATGATTCAACCTTTTACTTTTTGAAATAAGTGAAGTTTATCCCAAGCACGTTTCGGTATACTGAGACTGGCATAATTCAATTTCAAAGAGTAGAAACTCTTGAAAGTCAAGTTTGCCAGCAAGCGTTGTTACTAGAATCAACAGAGCACGTTTTTTTTTCTTGCTACATTTATCACATGCTCAACACTCATTCGGAACAAAACACATTCCCTTCGATCTGTTAGTAATCAAGTTATTCGCAATCATTTATCTTTCGAGGATGAGAATTTGTATGGCTGATAGAAAAACAGATCTTCCCATCGTGACTTCACTCTTAATTGTTTCGGAGTGAGGGAAATAAAGATTTCTTCTGGGAGATTTTCAAAACTAACATATACATAACCAAAAACCAAAAGACGTAACCAAAAATCAAGAAAAGTGCAAGACCTTTGAAAGCTATACTTTTCTAGCTGGTATTTACACTTCACCTTTTACTCAAATTACACCTTCACACTTCACTCAATTATTTATGATTGACTTGTCACCGTTGGCTTAGCACTTGCAGGAAACGTACAATTCACATTCCGTTCATACATAGCTTACTGCAATCTTTTTATCTGCTCTTTGAATTCCACAATTTTATCGATTCGTTTGCATCTAGTAACCGAATTTAAAGAATTGATATTCAGTGTGTATGTTCTATTGTATTTTATTCGACCTTCTGATGTCCGAGAAATCAAAGCATGCGTGTTTCAGGGTCTTCAAGGACTGTCTAGACTGCTAGATAGAATGAAGCCATCTTACGTAATTGAAGAAAAGTGCTTTGTTTTCGGAAACAAAAAGCACGCTATAGATTTATTCAGCGTAACCAACAATTTGTATATAGAGCAAGCTAAGGAAATTGGTAAAATTGAAGAAAAACAAATGAAAAAGCGAGTTTTGAAAATTATTTAAGCCATGAAGTCATGAACTCATGAAGCCTTGATCATCTAAGTGACCTAATTCGGTCGCCGTATTTTTTAAAACTTACATGTGTAATAAAAATGTGCAAGTGACTTGTTTTATATAAACAGTTTTTGAAATTTTTACAAATTCAAATTAGCTTGTAAAAAAAACTTTTTTAAAGACCTGGCTGCCGCCAAGCCTCCTTTTCCAAAATTTTGGAGTCAGGGGACCGCAATTTTATGAAACACCCTAAAAAAAATTTCGGATTGAGTGGCTAAAGTCACGCACCTTCATTCAGAAAAATTTTTGTGGCCACCCCCCCCCCCCCCCAGTAGGAAGTCCTGGGACAGCCACTGCTCAAAAGTATAGGTTTGATTAATCATAAGCAGGTGCAATCCTAGTCATGATAAATGTGAAGTAAATAAGCTTAACCAATTTAAAAGAACTATAAGAAGTGAGAAAATCTTGCTTTGACTAGGCTGACAGGTGAAAAGAATGTTTGCTTCTTCCGCATTTGTACATGGTGTGCATTACCGATTTTGATCTACTTGATCTGCATTCAGAAAATGCCATGTCCTTTTTCGGAGACGGCCGCCATTAATGGTTTTTGTTTGCTCAACCCATTCTACTGATTCAGAATGGAGCTATTTTCACCAACAATCGTCATTGCGTCCAGGAAATGGCGACAAGCTTTCAAGCATAACTATTATTTTCCAAAAAATTACCGCCCCCTCGAGTTTGCCCTATATTCGGTAGAAAAAGTAATCCAGGCTATTATTTCTGTGAATGTATCTCATAAAGCTCGAAATTTGAAAAGAGTGCGAGGAGGATATGCACAGAAATCAAAACTGAAATAAATCCTTCACATCGTCTAAAAAAGCGTCGCCTGAGCAGGATTATGTGAGCAAACAATTTCAATCACGTATGTTACACGGTATGATGAGGAAAACTTAGGATGTTGAGGAAATTGAATTGCTGATTTGTCGTAGTTCAATATTAATAATAATTGAGATAGGGAGAAATGAATTCTATGCACGTTTCATTCCGAGCTTACCTATGCGGAATCGCTGCCTTAAATCTTGTCGGATCGATAAAAAGCCAAAAAAATCATAATCAAAAAGTATCGCTTATGGGGCCCCAAGATTTTCGCTTTCCGAGTGGGGGGGGGAATCTTTTTCTCAAATTAAAGGTGCGTGGTAGCCACTTCCCAGAGAAAATTTTTATAAAGCTAACCTAAATTTTTAAAAAATTTTAAAAAATTATCCTAATTACTCGTAAGTATTAGCAAGTCATTTGCGCATTTTTACAACTCGTATAAGTGACTTTCAAAATTTTCGTGACCCATTCTCGCGGGGGCGGACCCCCCTCCCCACCTCTCGGTCCGCCACTGCCTATTCTTACCTTCTTTGTTTTTCTTGTATTGGCTGTGGTTTACTCTCTATTTCAATTATTGATTATGACCTACTAGACTAAAAAGGCCCTTTGGTGGAAAAATGTATATGTAAAACCTCGAAAACATATGCAGTTGCCCAACATCTCTCAATATCTTGAAAATGCTTTGTTTGGGCGCTGTAAATCCTGAACTTGAAAAAAAGAGCATACAATTTTTTGGTCTTCTAAAAAATTTCGCTTGTGATGATGCTGCGCCTGAACGCGACTATTTTTTTGTCAGCCATGTAGGCAATTTCAGAATTGATTTTTTGCAATACTAAGTTTTATGAGTTATGATATCGCAAAGGTCGTGACGTAAGTCAGCTGAAGTGCAGTCAGTTGAATAATGCTAGAAATCTCAGCTATGTGAGTGAAGTCCCGAAGTGTAATCAAAGTAGAAATATTGCGCACAAGATCATTCAATCCTCAAAGCGTAATGCGATGATATTGTTTCAACTTTTCTTCAGTGTAAAAAAACTCCTCTCAGTTAGCCAGAAAATTTGAAAAAATCAGCTAGGCAGTTGTTAAGTAGTAGCATTGTCCTCATTTCGCACCTGCTAGTATCGTATTTCGACTCTCTCTTGAGCTTTTCATGCGATTGAAAAAGATGGGTGAAATTCAAGTTTAGTGGAGCCTTCATCCATCCATTATCCCCCACTCGTGTGGCTATGAATTGTTCCATAGATGGCTGTGTTTTTGTTCGACTCAAATTTCTATCCAATAGCGCAGCGACACTATCAGGTGTTATTTGAGCACCGTTAAACTCGTGGCTATATAGATAAGCTTTGGTTGGGTAGCTGGCTGCTTTCGTTTTTTGCTCAAACCGCACTGGTTATGTGCCAAATGACTTATTAGGTCATTTCGAAAGTTCGTTCGCACCGTTCAAAAATTCATAGCTTCAAATATTTCCAACCGATTTGAATGCTTTTATTTTTATATGAAAGAGTAAAATTTGCTCTTTACATCGATATCTCAGCGGCTGACTAATAATCATCTGCTGCATAGATAGGAGCTATAGAAAAAAAAATTACTTAAAATTTTGCATTTTTGATGTAGGATCGCAAAAAAACCTGAATCTTGCAATAAAAATCGGAGCAGTTGGTATTATAGGCTTCATTGGGTGCTCCCTCCACATGTGTTAAGCCTGTGCTGATTGAACATTTCTATGAAGAGTTATAATTTTCGAGCAAGCAATACAAAAAGGCAATTTTGATTTATTTTGGCATTTTCTCGTAATTCATAACTTTTAATAGAGATATTCGATCAGCGTAAGCTTTGCATAGTTGAAAGAGCAGGTAATAGAACCTATAATACCAACTGCTCTGCTTTTTAGTGCAGGTTTCACATTTTATGACCCTACACAGAAAATTCGAAATTTGAATAATTTTTTCCATAGCTTCTATCCTAGCTAAGCAGATGATTTTATTTATTTATTTATTTATTTATTTATTTATTTATTTATTTATTTATTTATTTATTTATTTATTTATTGATACGTGCAAAAACACGTGAGTAGAAATAGTAAAAGGAGAATCTTGCAATGGTATAAACCATAGTATCAGTGCATGAAAAAGACATCAGCAAAGGATATACATATAATAACAATTACAGCACAAGACAATAAATTGGTTTCCGATTAGGAAATAGGACGATTTGTAGTAAAAAATTTAGCTATGTTTTTTGAAGAGCATCTTGTGCAAGTAGTTTGTTAAAATCGGAAATTATCCTCACAGTGAAAAAATGGGACCTGACATGCGATTTTGTTTATTAGTAAGCCGCTAAGATATCGTTATAAAAAGCGAGATTTTGCCCCTTCATATAAAAGTAAAAGCAGTCAAATAGATTGGGAAAATTTAAAGCTATGATTTTATGAAAACGGTGCAAACGACCTTTCGGGATACTTAATAATAATATCTTTATTTTATTTTTCAAAAGTCTCGGTAATATTGCAAGTCTTTCGATGTGCTGATGGGAAAACTGTGTTTTACGGATTTAGTCCTAACGTATTGGTCCCAAAACCGAGTGAGGTAATCTTTATTGGTATTTCCTATCAGTACCAATATTTGCAATGTCATATTTTCTATCATTGCATTAATTTTCTCAATAATTGCAGATTTAAAATCTCTCTGAATCTCTGACAACTACTATGATTGCACCAACAGTGAACTATGTCGAGTGTACATTGAAAGCCATTGTGCCCGCAAACTCAAAAAACAAACTAGATTTATTTTCAAAAGTTGGATAAAAACTGAATTTTAGCCTTCACAACCACTACTGCTGACAATATGACGATTTCTAGCGCACGTTCGTTTTCAGGTGAAACTCCTTCAAGCTTATTTCTCACTCATAACTTGTTATTCTGGTCATGCTGTGGACTACGGTAGCGAGTTTGAGAAACAAATAATCACTTTTGAGTTGAGCTGGGTTGAAGCATGATATCCAAGCGAAACAATTCTATAGCTTCATGTTGCCTAAATATAAAAACACGCCCCCCCCCCCTTTATCCCCGCGGAAATGGGTCTGACCGTTTAGCAAACAAATATTGTTGCGAAACTTGAGAATGTACATAGTTCTAGTGCGTCATACAATGTAATTATTGATATAAACTCAACATTTATTCCCGCTACAGTGTTCATCTTTTTTCGTGGTTCAGCTGCGAGGTTATTCTATATCTTCTTGTTTTTATTCCATAGTCATTATACTTTCAGAATCGAGTCCTCACTCAACCCTTTTCTTCCGCATCTATTATTGCTTTCCGCCTACGCAAACAAAACTTATTAAACGTCAACACAGTTGACATCACGCTCAATAATTATTATTTGTACATACGATGCCAAGAATAAACTGAAGTCACTCCTAGTCAATTTAGTTGCTTTGTTTATCTTATTCAAATTGCCCGTACATTCAAGTCTGAGTTAGATTTCTCGCTGTGTCGACTAGCCACATCTCCCAGATTTTCCATAGAAATTTGATCCACAAATATATAAAAAAATTCCACAAATTGAATATTTGGAAAATTTGGAAATTCTTGTGATTTTTAACGAGTAAGGAATGTATTGCACAACCTTTCAGTAAACCAAATTTATAATAATGTTTATTGTTCTATGGTAGAAAGTTGACACCTCTAATTCGAAGCATTTTATGGATACCTTCTATGCTGATGAAAAGAGCATCTCACTTCTATAGCTAGGGCACAAATACGATGAAAAAGAACTTAAAAAAAGGAACATTGCCATCTAAGAAGCTACAGTGTTGCTACCCAAAATAGCTAATCACAGCATTACTATTTTTCAATTTTTGCATTGCTCTTTGAGGCTCTAAAAGTATTGGATGTTTCTGAGGTGGTTACTCTGTATGCGAAAAAGAATTCGAGTCCAACTTGCGCATGGTCTTTTAATGACGCGAAATCCGTGCAGAGATCCGCAATGGCACTATAATTTTCAGATAATGCCAACGATTCCCGGTTACCCAGACTACTTTTCCGGTATACGGGCAATTGAGAGTGAGCATAAATCTCCTTCACCTTTATAACGAACCAAGTTTCCGGACTCTGCGTGCAGATTGTGGGGCTTCGAGTTTCGGCAGCTCTTAAAAACTAGCTCTCGAAGAAGAGGCTATCAATAATTTCTAAGTGGTGATGAATAAACATCATCAACGATTTCGGCACAATTTTTTTGCATGTGAAAGCGGTAATGAAATATTTTCATTGCTCATGCAACTTTTCGCAATTCGCACGCATGCATTCGCTAACTAAGAATGATACTTTATGGGTTTTTTTTTGCCTTTTTTTACAAAGATTAGGTTAAAAGTTTTTCACTTATTCAAAAAAGTGGGGCACCACATCTTTTTCTATTTCCTCCAAAGACTAGTGATTCTGAAAGATTCCTTTGGACAAACCTTCCCTAAGTGCGCCATTTTACGATGTGTCATTTTTACTTCTGTTTAAGCTCTTCCAATTTTTATTGTATCTCATGACAATTTCTGCGAAACTGGGAGTGAGACATGAGATAGAGCAAAGCTTACGCTTTGCGAAGAACTTTCATCAATAATCTTTCCAGAAAATTCTTTAGATTTTCGCAAACTATTAGAATCTCTGTGAAAAATAAGATCAAGGTAATTTCAATTAATCAAAGTTAAGCGAAATCATTTTTTATAGACCGTGTATATGGTAATAGAAATATTCGTTCTTTTTGCAGTAAAATTGAAAGTACAAAAAAATATCCGTAAAGCGGTCAACTTCTTTTACTAGCATATCCAAGTGCCAGACTCGTGCCATGGTAGATGAAAGTGAAAGGAAAAACTTCTGGACTGACATAGGAATTCCAAATTTCGTCCATGTTTTTTCCAAATTTTCTGATTATTTAAAGGTGACGTAATAAAGGTAAAATTACAATATTTTCTGTTGACGTAGTTTTATTGAATACTTTATTCTCACAGAAATATGACGTAAAACCCTTGCTCTTTCAGACAGATGATACAAATACTTAAAATGCACTTTCGATCCATTTCTGACGTTCTTCGTCGATGTCTCACTCACCTAATCCAGCTTTCCTTAATAAGATTTGCTTTTTTCATGGTTTGTTGTCGTTCTCAAGTATGCCAGCGCTTTCATCCTCTTAACGTTTTCACAAATGCGTCATGCTCAAACAGAAATGACGTTGAGTACATAACTTTGATGAAGTCATGCAGCGGTCCAGACTCAAAAACCACCTGATGCTCAATTTGTCGAATCTATTTTAGAGCACAGTCGGAATCATATGTAGGTCTTGTCAGGGGGTTCTCAAGCTAGATATAATACGCTTTTGAAGTTTTTTTAAATAATACTTTATGCGCATGATTCATAATCACGTATCTATGACTAAGGTACTTTTCCGTTATCCGGACCCATTTTTTCAAAATGTCCTTATGAAGTACGTGCTTCAGTCTACAAATTTTTCTTCGTTGATCCGTGAGGACTGTCTCTTTGCCACGTATCACATAAAAATCAACACGTTTGGAGCCAGTTAGGCATGTTCTTTCAAAATCATTTTGAGGTACGAGAGCATTTTAAGACTCGAAAGCAGTTCGGGGGTCTTTTATAAAAGCAAAACAGTTTTAAACGTCTGTTAAATCATCTTGGTAGCTTTCAGCAATGATCTGAAGAAATCCCGCTTTTCACAATGTTTCGGCCATGCGAATTTAGCAGGATAGATCATAAAGAAAGCTGATGAATGGCTTGAAGTACCTGGGCTGCCGATTGCTTCGTGGTTCAGATGATAGTACAAAAGCTGTTTTGGGAGAATCTATTGTGCTATTGTGTTTATCAGACACACAATCATAATGTTAGAGCTCAATTTGAAAACGCTGGCTAAAATTGAGATCATTACTGAATAGACAGATGAAGCTTACTTCGATAGGTATGTCTAACAAATCCTTGGCAAAACTTGTTCAACGTGCAGATGAAATATCAAATTTATCTGGCACATGGCAGAAGGTTGACTGTCCATTCTGTGAAGTTTTTTACCAAGCTTGGCACAAGAAAAGAAGCAATATCCATTTCTGAAAAAATGGGTCCGGATGACGGAAAAGCACCTTTAGTAACCCTAAATAAGCGTCAATTTATTGTTCGGTTATTCGTTATGAGCAATGCGCTTTTCCAATTATGGTTCAAGTGGTAACGGTCTTTTCCAAACAATTTACATTGTTTCGAATTCTCCAAGCACATGGTTGTAAGCTCAAAGTTTTGAAACATGTCACTGCAGCTAATAGTGAACATATACATTCAGATAAATATTGATTTATTTGTGCATATGCCGAACGATACTGTAGTGAGCATGAAGCCGAATTTTGTAAGCATCTTCTGGCGAAGATTCTTCATGCCTAAAGTCATCAATTTTTCCCAGAAAAATCTCTTTCGCTTTCTTTTAAAAACAATCATAGAATTTTTTATGAGTGAAATTAAATGACAGACGGATTGACCTTTTTTCAGTATTAGCCAGTAATCAGCCAAATAATCAGCTAACATCACTCGTGCGTGGCGCTCAAAATCAATCCTTTTTTTCTTAAATTATTCAATTTATGTTGTTCTTAGTCAATAGAGCTCATAACGAATGTTCTCATGCTAGACAGAAAGTACAAAATCAGTTGATTCTTAAACCCTTGTATGACTTCAAAGGATGTTCAAGTGGCCCAGCTTTTCCGTTTTTGATTCAAAAATTCAGTTTGCTGCTAGATGAGTCGTCAAAAATCTAGTAAACCGAACAGTTTCGCTAAATAGCTTTGTTTTTTATACGGTTGGTGTGGCAACAGCATGAAGAGTTGATTCAAACCTCGATAAATGTTTTTTAATCTCCTATACTCTCCTTTGTACTCACTCTATTATGTTAGAATAAATTAAGTCAAAGCATCTCTATCCTTCTCCTGCATTTCGCCGACATAATCTGCGACTTCTGGAATTCACTGTTCAAATGGTGCTCCAAACCGAACGAACCATCATAATAACCGAGATTTGACCCTTTCGATATGCTGAAGGTTTCGCCATCATGAGCTATATCCTAAAAATTTTATAAAAAGCCTTTTCTAAAATTATCTTTTGATGATTTGGGAATGAACATGCAATATGATATCATGAGCACATGCTCCCACATCTATGTACTTGTAGTATGTTTACTGCGATGCAAACAATTACTTTTTAGAAGGTGGAAAAGCAAGACCTAGAAAAAAATTTTCATGTTCATGTGATGTTTCTCATTTTACAGCATTGGGTGTGGACTATGAAGGCATTGTGTAATCAGCCCTTCCAGATGACTTTGAAAAAGTGAAAAAATAAGCGCATTTTCTCTTACCTCTAATTCTTCCTTGAAAATTTTTCTTTAGTTTTTTACAACGTTTAAAGCTTTATATACCGCTTCTAGCTTGTGCCGCTTTCATGGTGATTGCGGAACCCATTTTACTTTTTATAATGAAAGCGCATGCGCACTTTCATAACATCTTTAGTGCAAAATCAATGTAATTGTTCCTGCAACGACCCACTGAGAATCAGAACAAAGCCGCATTGCTTTCAATGCACGTTCTTTTATAGTTAGACGAATGAGTTGGAATCGTTCATGCATTAGTCAGGAGGCACTTTACTCGCTTCCGGATGTTCTCCTACCGGATTAGAAGGTGTAGATCAAGCTCATTAGCGTAGATTATGATTATATAATTTCCGAAGGAGAAATATCTTTAGCGCAGCTTTGAATGAGCGGTCTATAGATCAAAATAAAAATGGTTATAATACCGTGATTTTGCGCAATTTTTGGCGAAAAAGATCTCAATATCTGTATAAGATGAACATATTGACATTTTCTGCGTCAGAATGTTTAACTATCTGCATGCTTGAATATTTTGACGTTAGTCACTCTTCGATCCCACCCTAAGCACCCCTACCTTAGCGCATTTCCAAAACCTTATATATCAGGTCGTCCCAAAACTATGCCACTATTTTTTTGATTTTCCTCAAATTTTTATGTTTCTGTTTCAATCATTTTCACCCTCTCAGCTGGTAGTGCAAGCAAAAAGAAAAGATTGAACTTACTTTGATAGAAAGCGTCTATTCTCGTCCTGTGCGAGAAAAAGTAGAAAGAAGTTTTCTTCTTAGATGAACTAGCAGTTTTAATTCTTGAATAATAAGTGGCAATGGTGTTCCTTCCCCTTTCTGCCAAAACTCTAGTGCTTGTGAGCCCAAATAGATTGATATGCAGCTGAAATCATTCCCAAAATAGAAATCCAAGCTCAAAAAGACAGTCTAGCTCAAATAGTATATTTTGGTGAGAACAGTCTTATCGGACTACAGTTCAAAGATATGTAGACATGCTTCAGTGTGCGAAAGAAGTGCAATTTACAGTTTCAAACTTCATTGTTCAATTTTGAAGCTTCTCCTTTGTTTCAAGCGCGAGCTTATATTATTTTCACCAGTTTAAAATCACTTAGAATAAGTGAATTCACTTTGGTGTGGCTTTTACTTCGCCTCACTTGCTAATCAGGCACAAGCTGCTGTTAAACATCTTATCAATAACATCAATTTTATTGTACGACATCATGTTTTTTACTGCTAATTAGTTCTCGTAAGTTTCTTACAGCTTTGGTTTTTTCTTTGCAAGCATCAGCAGATCTATTAACAACCCGCACTAAGCTGATAACTTGAGATGATTTCTGAGAAACAGTATGACATTTTCCTTCAAAAATCTTTGTTCTTTAAGAGCCAAAACTAGGATGCTGGGCATAGGGGCAGCAATAGTGTTCTGCTAATCCAGCACAATCCGAATGCCCAGTGCCCCTAAGAGCAATATTATACTTAATAGTCCCACCCACAATACCTTGTTAGTCGTCCGACCGCGCATGAGTTATTTCCAGCTGACAAATGAGCTGTAAAGAAAGCCTCACGCAAATTTGTTGTGCTATAAATTCAAACCACTCATTTGCGCTCCATCCTTGGAACACACTTGTAAGAGATTGTTGTGGAGGGGAAAAGTGCTAAAGTATTTATTAAGCAGCTTAGAGTGTCGCTTTTGGGAATATTAGCTATTTTTACAGCACTTGCGAAGGATGTCCTCATAAATGATATTTTAATAGAGTGGAAAGATCTGATGGTTGAATAAGAAACTCAGTGTCCCATCCCCACAGGGCTTTATCACATCAAATCAAGCCAAATTTTCGAGAAAAACTTTTCATTGAAGTGTATTCTGCGCTGATTATTCTGATTGAAGATTGTACACTGTTGAGAGTACAGCACTCCTAATATGATTTAATCGTATTTAAACAACTGACTGCACTTCGTTAAGCCAATCGATATGTTAAAAACATTTCATAGTGCCTCCTCGTTCGCTTTCCTCTTCTGAAATTATGTCCTCTAGCTTCGTGTTTTACGTAAATCGTTTGAACTTAGGATTTGGATAATCCGCGTACTACGTTTTCAGGACTAATTTTGCATAGCACAGGAAGATGTCATGTTGGGAGTGCGTCGACCGAGTTTAGTTCGTCAAATGGCGTTCCGACAAGACTCCAAGGATGTGAGTTCCTTTCATTTTTCAGAAATGCTAGACTTTTTCACAACATAGGAGTTTTTTGGTTTCCTTCGAGCTAAAAAGCATTTCCTAAATGTCCTGTGTTTTTTCAATAATGATTGATGTCCATTAGTCATAGCCGGAAAATACTGATGTATTGTTATTTCAGACTGATTTAACAGTACGGCACAGCCATCTCGCACCGCCAACTGTACCTCCGGACAGCCCACGGCCTCAGAAAGATGCTCAAAGTAAGCTGATATCAAGTCTTATACACAATTTCCACTGAGAAGTTGATTTCTATTGGGCGTTGAGGAATTCATATTCGATGTAAGTAGTGTAGTCTTGATAAAGACAAATGAAATCGTTCTTGACTTAATTAGTTTCCCCTTATAAGCAATTTTTTTGTATGAGAATTTATTCTAATATTACTCTGGCTTTCGATTGATTTTCTGCCCAACATCCCTCTTTCCGTCCTGCTTACGTATAAAGTGTGCTACCTGTAAACGTTCCTCTCTCCCGATAAATTTCGTAAAATTATGAAAAGTTTAATGAATCAGCGAGGACCGGGGCTATATGATATGTATCTTATTGCTGGTAGCTGTATGTTAATGCTAATTTCGAATTTTTGCTACTTATCTGCTGTGCTCTTCTCTGAACAAAGTCGTGGACTTATCTTAAAAAAAAGATGGAGAACTATACACATCGAAACCCGTCAGAATCATCGGTATCCCAACTATTTACTTCATTTCTGACGCAGTCTACATAATTGAGTAAATCTCTTTGTATGGCATCGTAATGCGTAAGTTGGCACTATATCAATATGATTCTTATGACTCTAAAGTAGTGCACATTGAAGGCTCGAAACACCTAAATTTCTTTCGGCATATCACAAAAATCTCAAATGGAATCGCTTTCTCTAAATAAAAACACCACCTGAAAATCGGTTTGAATACTTTTGCAAAGCTTCTCAACTTTTTTGCAAGTTAAGAATTCTAGCTGGAGAGCACGCGTTGGCATAATTTTGTGGCTTAGGGGCCCCTTCTGAAAATTTGTCGTGCGAAGAAGAGGGGGAAGGAGAAGAATTTGTTTATTATCACTCATCTAATGTGTTTGTTTATCAGGCACTCTATAGTAGAAATGTTTTAGGCGAGGTAATTGGCTCATCGATGATGGTCACAATGAAAGTGCCTGAGACAAAGAAAGGTAAGAATTTTCTAATTCGATATGCAATGCATGTACAATTCTCTCCTTGCAAACAGAACTAAAGTCATTCCATTGCAAATTAATTTTCTTGTTTCTCAAAACACCTATCTGTGAGTGATCGACAGCCTTAAAAGCTTACTGATTCTAGAAAACAACGTTGTGCGGATGGAATCCATTCAGTTGGAAGAGAAACGGAAATAGAATCAAAACATTGCATATTTATTGTTCATGTTATACATATACGTTTTGTTGTATACGCCTTGGTAATCAGTACATACTTGGAGATGTTGTATAAAGGAATTTTTTAATGCTTTTGACGCACTTCACTTATTTACAGCCTCGCCGACTTTGTAGAGCCGAGTATATCTTTTATTTTTAAGGTGTACTGAGTTGTACTTTGCTTAAGACTAGTGATCACAGTTAAGAGGCTGTGGGAAGTTGTATAGGCAATTCCATTCATTATAATTGGTTCTCACATATCTCATCACACATTTACTAGCGATATTAATCAGACTGCTCTATTCATGGAAACAAGGTACTAAAATGAAAAAGATTCCGGAAGGGATGGGGAGGGGGAGGAGGGGATGAATCAGTTAAAACCAATCGCTGAGGCACATCCCACGTTTATCCTTTTCGTCCACTTTGCCAAATAATAAATCGTTTTGCTTTAACGCCGATGAGGGGGAGAAGCTTTGATTTTCCAAAAATATTATGTGGTAGTCGCCATTAACTGTGTCAATGGTAAGTTATTGTGGTAGAACTGAAAGCACGAAGACGTAGCTGAAGAATGTTCACATATGGAGAACATGTATGTACTCAAAAAACGGAAAATCTTTCTTTCCCAAAAATGTAAGTGTTAGTAGTGAGAAATTCCATGCATATGGAAAACAAACGCGTTATTTTCATGGACATATAGTTAACGCGCTCTTCCAGACACATGACATTTTCGTCTGAATGACTTTTTCCTTACATAAGAGTTTTCGAGTTTTTCTTATTTGTTAGGTTGAAGTGAAGTCCAAGCTGAAAAAAGATTGGACAGCTCACCGAATCTATCAATGTGAAGCGGAATCTGTAACACCAAATTGATCACTTTGAAAAATAATTTACCCTTTGCGATTTTGGTAGGCAAGAGTGTGAATGGAAACATCTTATGAAGGGCATAAAGGATGTTTTCTCTGATCACGAAAACTACACTTGTGCATTTCTTGGTGGAGCATGGTCCGATAGCGCTTTTCATAAAGGTTCTAACTTACAAAAATACACCAGCAAGCACTCCAACAGTTGGGCAAATTTGCGAGCTTGCGTGGTTTGGCTACATCTCCCTTAATATAATTCCACTGTACCTTTAGTGCAAAAAAAACGACATCGGAAGCAGCTGGCAGACACTTCTATGAACGAAGTTTTTGATTAATCTATAATCATCATTCTTGTCGCGGCTCGCGCGATGCAAGCCACTCCTCGATGAAGGTTGACCGGGAGCGCTGTAGGCCGCCGTCACCGGGCGCGCTGCGTTTTCGCGCTCGGACCTCTCCCCGCTGGGCGCGTTGTCAAGTCGAGGGGTATATATAGCCGCGCAAAGAGCGGCGTGCGCCTCTCTTCGATTCGTTTTCTTCTATTGATTGATTTCTCATGTGCTTTGGCAACTCGGTGAGTGAGCTCCCGCGTAAGATCTCTTTGTGTTTGTGGTTGAGCAGCATGGGATTGTTTGGTATACGCGCGATCGCGCTATGGGTTCTTCTTCTGAAATAGTTGGAATTTAACAGCGGGAGTGGAAAGGTAGTACGTTCCGTAAGGTCAACCCTGACGGCGAACCCTGAATTCCTTTCGTGAAGATTAAGCCAAGAAGATCATCGGCGGACCGGGACGAGGCAGGCTTGTCCCGTACATTCTTCTTTTCTTAGTAGTTTAGGGTTTCGTAACTCAGTTTAGTAGGTTAGGCTTCCTTTCTATTAGTGTACTTCATCTATGTGGATAAATTTACTTAATCTAGTCGTGTTTCTGTGATCAGGGGCTTGTGATATTGTGGATAGTTCGCGACACGGTCGCGCAGGTTTGGCCAGCTTGTGTGAGCGTCGTAACATCTACGGCAACTGGGACTGGGTTGCAGGGCATGTCAGTGAGGTGCTGCAAGGTGCTGTCAAAATAACCTGCGAAGGTCACTTTATACAAAAGCGTCCGAATTGGTGGTTGCTCATAGCTAATCAGAAAGAGATCTTAAAGGCAGTGAGTCGGCAGAATGAGACCCTTGGCAAAACAAAGTCGCAGGGTAGGAGCCCCTATAATGGAACCTATGGGCCAAAATTCGATCTTTCTCTGCCACTTCTAACCCCCGAAATTTCAAAGCGAAAGCAGCGCTCATCTCCTCTCCTCTCCGAACCCGCCCACCCCATGGACGAGTGATTTCCACGGTCAGAGAGCCAGCCGCAATGCTATAAGCATGAGGTCCCGCAACGACTCTGCGTCTTTGCCATGAAGGGCTTCGCGTTCAGTCGTCCATGGGGTGGGCGGGTTCGGAGAGGACAGGAGATGAGCGCTGCTTTCGCTTTGAAATTTCGGGAGTTAGAAGTGGCAGAGAAAGAACGAACTTTGGCCCATAGGTTCCATTATGGGGGCTCCTACCCTGTGACCTTGTTTTGCCATGGGTCTGATTCTGCCGACCTACTGCCTTTGAAGAATGTTCAAAAAATCAAGTGCCCCATTACTTTTGGATCACTCTAACAGATTCACATTTTAGGGTTATGATGAGTAGAATTAGGGACGACATAATTTGCTTAGAGTTCACCAGCTCTTCTATCCCTTTGGAAAAAAGTTTCTGGGTGCTTTTTAACGCTCGATAGTCTACGGAAACAGCCTATAGAGTGATGCTTACTGGAAACTTTTATGTGCGTTGTGCGCTGTCTTACATCCTTGCGAAAAGACATCCACACAGATATTTGTAAAAACTGGAAACGGAATATCGAAAGCGTGCTATATATCAAAAAATTGGCTTGATGAGCTGAGTACGATGCTTTTCTCGGATTTAGAATAAATTCGTTCCGGAAGAAGTTATGGCGCTGCGTTTTTCGCGATTCGCGTGATTCCGCGAAATTTCCGGAATGTCCCGCAAGCTTCCGCGCAATTCCCCGAATTCTGCGACATTCACTAAAATCTCGCACGTTCTTTGAGCGATGTTGTAGTTGGCGGATATGTACATACGATTTAGTTCCTGGACCCTCTCGACCCATTTGAAAGTATCCATCGTATGACACCCTTTCCCCACCCCTGCCTCATCTTAATCCCACCCCTCTCCTTCTCCACACTTTTGCGGTAGCCTCCATGAACTAACGTCAAATCACTCCAAAGGATGTCAGTGGAGCTCAAAAATCAAACATCATAGGAAGAATCTATCTTTAGTTTGGGTTATAATGTAAGTAGAACTTAATGCTTAGAAACCTTCGAGATGAAGTTTTCCTAGATCAAGTAAACAGGAAATTTTACAGGATCTGATTGCAGTGTACTGCGGTCACGCAAGGATGGATGGTCTTGTAACGAGGACACGACTTTTAGTATTCCGCCATCTAAATTGCCACCTATCCAAACGCTGAATTAAACAGAAATAAGACGTGATAACAGTTAGGAAAGATTCAAAAATACAGGGTGCAAAAAAATTACTGTCCCTCAAAATAAAGGCAAAAAAATCGGCGTAATTCCCAGTGTTTTCTGGCAAATTTGACATAAATTCTAAGATATGAGTGTATTCTAGCATTTTACAAAAATTGGCTCAAAAATTCTGCAATATCACCCAGCGGCGACTTGGAGGTGGCTTTCGATCAAATTATACGATCGATCAATTAGTTTCAGACGATAACCGAAGAACCAACCGCTGCGTCTGCCTCCAAAACGATGGACTGCTCTAATGCTATGCCATCTGTGCAACATGCAGACTCAGGAACTTCTGCTACGACAAGTACCATACCATCAGTGAAACACGGAGATCCGGATCATTCGGAAAAACGGTCAACATACCATCAAATCACTTTTACATATAAAACTGGATGTGTGTGTGTGTCTGAATGTGGGTGGGAGTGGGGGTAAGAGTGGGTGGGAATGGGTGGGAGTGGGGGTAAGAGTGGTTGGAAGTAGGTGGGAGTGGGGGTAAGAGTGAGAGTGGGGGTGGATGTGGGTAAACTGGCTACAAGGATGCAAGTGAGTAGGCTGATCGCAAAAACAAAGAACAGAGAATTGAGTGCTTCATGTTGTATTTGACAGCTAGCAAGCGGAGTGATACCATCACCCTCCTTTCAAAAGAAAAACTGTCTTTCACCATTTTCGATTCAGAGTGGCTCCTGGTTCTCTCCCGAAAAGCACTCGACATCAGACACCGATGAAGAAACGGTCGTAAAGCCACTAAAAGAGATAGATCCCGCCTTGCTAAATACGTACTTCCCCGTCCAAGGGTAGAAGCTTCTGGATCTATTCTGTCTAATCGTTGCGGATGCGAAGAAAGCACACGAGAAGTGCGTTCGGTCAAATCGGGATCTGCTCCCATCATCATCTATAGCATCAATGGAACGAGGAGACGGTGGGAGGGACAGAAAAACTAAGTGAACCTCCGAATAACGCAGTTTGCCGAAAATGCCTTGGCATGCACTCATGCCGTGACGACGGGAATAAGGATGACTGTGATTTTACATATTCTTCGCTCACATAACATTGATGGGAATTAGATTGAAGAGACTGCGCCACTGGGCCGAAGAGGTGGGAGTCGCACTGCCTTCGCGATCGGTGTTCAACCGGACCGGCTTTTTAAAACAATAAGGCCATGCATCAATGAATTTTACGAAAAACAACAAGCACTATCCAACAGATAAGAAGCGCGTACGAGGTGAAGAAGTAACAAAATGTGGACTGCAGTAATTATTTAAAATATTTTTAGAATGAAGGGCAGCCTACAGGATGGGATATCGCAGTTGACGGCGCTTTAGATTCTAGAGAATTTAGCGCAGAAATGTGCAAGGTGCTGGCTATGGGTTCGAAAATGAAACTCTGTATCCACACGGAAATGGTGCACCGCTCCGACAGGTGAAAGCAGATTTGATAACAGATGAAAGTGACCACTTCATTTAGATGGACTCAGTCGGAAGATGGAAAAAGAAGGTTTTAGAAGGATGTTACGGTGGCTGCGAGCAAAAGAGCCGAATATGGGGAACACGTAGAATGGCACCTAGATATTTGGCATTTCGCAAGATATCTCGACAAAAATCTGCACACGGTAGGATCTTCTAATAGATAATGAGATAATTCGGTTACCTTACGTGGCAAAACGAAAGAACTGTGAGCTGTTGCGAGACTGGATAAACAAAATTATAAATCAATAAATCACCCATATCACGCAGTAAAAGTAGGTGAGACAGCTCACAGAGGGGAGGCGATAAAGCACGTGTTCAACACCTGCCTATATCACGTTTCTGACGTGCACAAACGGAATAAGGTGAACCCCCTTCACCAGGTACATGACCAAAAAATTACTTCCCCCGCTGATGTTAACACTGGGATAGTAACGGAATGTCTACATGACCCCATGCCACCTAATGCCATAAGATGAAAGCCTACTCACTGCAGGCAGCCACGCCCATAACACTGCAGACGACATTCCAAAAGGATCTCACACTCGCCAGTCCCTTCGGAGGGAATAGCGAGAGCGAGAGCAAGAATTCTTTAGATCGCCTTTGCTACCCAAAAGAGTTGTACTTGTGGGTAGCTACGTACAACTAAGACGCAATACATCACACAGCCCATCAGATGGTACAATTTTAGGCCACCCTCTACCTACGCCCTTTATGCAAAGTTGTCGTATTTGCATCGTAACGCACTTCGCAACGCCGAGATCGCTGGGGAAAGAGTGGTGAAGCGGAGCACCATTGTGCATCGTAAATTCAAAGATAGGCCTATTCGAGAAAACACCAGTGGAGCACGTATGGAGGACAGAAATTTACATGGAGTTACGTCAGAAAATACCTCCAAGGGACACAAGACGATACAGGCCAAGAGAAAAAGGAAGATGTAGAAGATATTGAAGACATGGAAATGACCTGAACACCTCAATTCCGGGCGAGGCAATCGCCGCCCTTCCGCCTGTTGCGCATCGAATCGTTATCGCGTTACCACAGTTTCTGGCTATCTTTGGCATTATTCTCCTAATCAAATAAATGTAACAGAAAAATACAATGTAACACAGAAATCCTCTACAATACATTAGGTTTCACGGGAATGGGCACAGATAAGAACGAACAAACACCAAAGCAGCATATACAACATAATATATGTATCAACAATGCATTCCGTAACAATGATCAAATCCTCGTGTAAGCTCGAGCTTCAACACCTTCACAATAATTCCTGTCACGGGAGAAACATCTCTGCTCTTGTATTCCATAATACGTATCAATAGTATGATCTCTATGATTTCTGGATCCCTACAAATAATATTACACTATACAATATGAAAAAAGAAAAGAAAAAGAAGAAAAAAGAAAGCAACCTCAGTAGCTTGCAACAGCAATGTGCGATGATTGCAATTATCAAGTTATTATATATCCTTAACAGAGATCCAAATACATGTAGTACCTATAACTGAACATTTGCCTTTACCAGCTCTGAAAGGAATAATAAGTCTTTGCTCGAGGAATACGAAATCTGCTTATCTGTTGCGATATGCAGGAAACAGCCCAGTAAGACAGTTCATTACCATATATACCCACTCGTTTTCCAAGCAAATCCACCAAAGATCGTTGGAGAAACAATTAATTCATAGGGCAGAATTCCTCCGGAGCACAAAGACAAGTAAATAATCTATGCGCAGTCTTTGCGAGTACTCCATCGAAAATAGAGTCAAGCATGCTATACAACTTTCGAACTAGATGCACTCCAACCTCTGAAACATGTTCATTGAAAACATCCATTTTGGGAAAATGTTAAAGGCAGTGGCTATTTTTATCAGCAAACTAGATAGTGCCTTCATGCTGTCGCTGAGTTGTCATAATGTTGCACTGGAGAATGCTGCCAAATGTTGTTTTCTATTTTTGTTTGCTTCTGCAAGTTCCTACTAGACTGCGCAGCCAAGTACGTAAGTGTCTGTTTGCACCAAAGGCAGTGGCACGGGAAATTTGCGACTGCGGGCTTTTCACGACTACATGGCTTTCTGGGCCAGCTGAGTCCGGTACTGCGCACAAACAAAAGTGCTTCTGTGTCAAAGTGCTTTTTTGGCGTTCCCGGGTCTTGGAAATTGCTGGTGAGGCGGGACGAGGGATTCACCCCAAAATGAGCAACTGGCTGCAGGAGGCTGTAACTCCACCTACTTTGGCGGCAAAATGTACCGCGATGGCTGCCTAGGTTAATCAGCCAATTGCCGCCAAAACAGATGAAGTTACAGACTTCAGCAGCCAGTTGCTCTTCTTGTGGTGAATCCCTCGCCTCGCCCCTCCAGCAATCTTCAAGGCCCGGAAACGCCAAAAAAGCACTTTTTTGACAGTTTAAACGCAGTATAGGACTCAGCTGGCCCAGAAGGCCATGTAGTCGTGAAAAGCCCGCAGTCGCAAATTTCCCGTGCCACTGCCTTTAGTGCAAACAGACACTTACGTACTTGGCTGCGCAGTCTAGTAGGAACTTGCAGAAGCAAACAACAATAGAAAACAACATTTGGCAGCATTTTCCAGTGCAACACTATGACAACTCAGCGACAGCATGAAGGCACTATCTAGTTCTGAAAACAAATATGAGCGGTAACACTGACACTACAAGAGCAAAGAAAGAAGATGAGAAGAAAGCACCTTAGTAAAAGAACAATACCAACAACAAGATTCAAAAGGTGAAGTGAGGAATGATGAAATCGTATGCTCGCCATTTATCCTGCGGCCCTCGGCCCGAAGGCCTTCGTCGCCCGATCACCAGCCGGAGAAAGTGTCTGAGACGGGTATTCCAACGCTGTTCTAGCGCTTTGGCACAAGTTCGTTGGCTTTGATGATGATCCCCGTTGAAAGTCGATTGTAACTGTTAAGTAGCGAGAATAGTTTCAAAGGCCTAACTTTTTGGGAAATTTTATCCGTCGATCGAATAATCGAAACGATTTATTCCGTTAACAAAAACAGTTATACTTGTTGATTACATTTTGTAGATGACAAAAAGCAGTAATTCATTCACATTAATAATAGTAATAGTAGTAGCAGTAATTCGTTCACACAAAATGATACAAGTGACGATAGCTACACATAGAGATCAGCAACATATGCGTAATGATGGCATGTAGGACGTATACCGCGGATGACGTGTGGAGCTAATCGCACCTGTAATTAATCAAAGTTGTTACATGGAGTTCTCTGTAAGTCTGAACAGAAATCGCAAGTTATAAGCTAAACTCACACTTTAACGAGGCAATATAATGGAACAAACGAAGATGGCCATGGATACCTTCTTGTTTTTAGAAGAGATGTGTAAATCGCAAAAGAGCAAATCCATCATTACCTGTAGTATGAAATAAAACCCAGGAGAAACTGGAATGGCATCGAGAGAAGGTAGGCGACTCCATCGGCCACTGAGTACTTTATTCGATTTGTAACAGCCGCTGATAATATAGGTAACTATAAGAAATATTTCCTGATGTAAAATTGTCCGCACAATAGCGACTCAGGATATATCCGAGACGACGAAAAATAGGGCGCATACAGGAAACGCGATCATGGAACTGATTAGCCCAGCTGAAGAAGTACCAGCTAACGATGTACATAATGAGAAATTTTCAAACACTAACTTGTGGTTCTCACGTGCACCAAGCATCGGCTGGTTTTCATCAGATACATTCGTTCATTTTCAATAAGTGAGTATAACTCTAAAACGAAATGTATTGAATAGTCGATGATAGATGATGTGATTAGGACAAGTTAGCAAGATTTAGTAAGAAAAGAATTGCAGAGCGAAAAAGTGAAAAGTGGAGCCAGTAAACGTAAGAAAATATGATTATCCACTTATATAGAAACTCAGCAATAACATTTGATCAAGTGTCTTGTCACATGATATGCAAATAACAACATATGTCAAAACAACATCACAAGGTTTAGCATTTATTCAAGTTTCGAAATGATTCACTTGGGTTTCGCACAGAATATAGACAATTTTGTCGGTTCGCCATTCTCGAGTCAAATCGGCTGTTACAACTTATGGCACACGACCACCATGTCATCTTTGTAAAATGCTTAACTACCGTTAACATATTTTAAAACGCTCTGTGCAAGTAACTACCTAGTAGAACAGTGACAAGTGTAAGTAAGCCAACCGATGATACTGCGTAGCAATCGACACACTACGCTGCTTTAAGCAGCACAAAAGCATAGGGAACCTAAATAAATTGAATCCATGTGCGTTTTTGTAAAAGCAAAAAAAAACATCTAACCCCACAATAGCACGAAGTTCAGTATATAGCATTTTAAGCTCGAGCTCAAGCAATACAATGAATTTCAGGTTTATCTTAAAGTAAAGTAGGTAATAGAATCCATTAAATGCTTGATGCTACAGAAGTGCAAAAAATAACAGCACACAAAGCACAAAGTAAGTAAGAGTACTTATATCAATTCATTCAGCGCAAAATTATCGATGCAATTGCTGGCGTCGTCGCTAAAATAACGACCATTTTGACTTTTGAATTTCGATCGCAAAGAAATTTAACGCGAATCAAACGTGATTTGAATCATCAATGTCTGGTTGTACTATAAGCGACGGCGGTAAGCGACTGCTTCATAAGACCTGCTTCACAATAATGCTGTTGAAAGTGGGAGCCATAAAGTGCATTCATTCAATAACATGGTGTGCATAAAAAGTAGGGTGAACGAACAGAACTGTCAACTGGCTGGATAATGACGAAATGATATAGTGTTCAAAATGCTACTTTATGTGTATAATATATGTCCAAAACAAACTGCTACGAGTAAACATGTTCACATGAGCACTTGGAAACGAAAAATTGTTGAATAATGGAAACAGCAGTATAGCAACATTTTACTAACAAGAATTTGAGGTTTAGGGTTTAGCCAGAGTGCGCCGCGTGCGGGCGTACGTAACGTACGCGGCGTACGCTGCGTACGCCGCGTACGCCGCGAGGTCTGGCTCAACCCTTAGTAACAGCACCAAAATTATTCAGTGCCTGCTAAACGATGAAATGGACAATAAAGTCGAATATGCACAACGAATATGTTCAATTAACAACATGAACGTAATAAGAGAAATCGAGATTGTAAACAGGCAAAAAAAAATGAAATGTTCGTTCCAGTCATAAACGGTTTTACCTTCAGTTCGCACCCTGATGGGATCCTTCATGTTCTGCATGCGCTGTGCCTTCCCTGTTCAATTTTTTCTTTCATCATTGAACATGGCATGTCAGCATTTATTCGGTGGTTTCATCCAGGTTCTTTATTTATACGCTGGGACAGCCAATTCTTGAGTATCCTGGGTTCTGTAGGCTTTTTTTATTTCTTTCCTTTTCTTTTCCCTCACAAATCTACTTTAACACTGATATCAACCAGCTAGGCTCACGTACATATCTTCGTTGTTGAGATGCACACATTTTCTATATGTTATACAATTACTATAATAGTTTTGAGGCCTGTACTAAAGCAGCAGAATTTTGAGACGTACTGGATAATTTCCTGGTGCATACAGTGTTCCTCAAAAACCATCATCCATCGGAATCTGGCACTGACCTTAATTACAATATAGAGCTAAAGCGACTATAAAAGGCAACCCAGCTGCCTCTTACCTTCCCGTTATATATCTTACTTATCGCATCATTAGGTCTTCCTGAATCATGTTGTCTTGTTTGCTCTCTGATCTTGCCATGTAAAATATCTCTTTATCTTGGATACTCTCCCTTAATATACCATAACGTGCAAATGCTAAATAACTAATGTTTCTCTGAGATACAAGGTATGCACTTTTATGAAAATATCCCAAGAACTTTTTGGAATAATAAAAGGGTTTTCCATGGAATTAAAAGAACCATTGCTTTCATTCCTTGCCCAAACTGTCACGTGTACATTGTTTAAGGAGATGAAGTCATCATTAACAATGGCAGTCTTGTTTTGAAATCATTCTTAACAAAAAATTAGATTTCGTTATTGATACTTCTACGTCATCCATCAACATAACCATTATCAGCAAATCCAGGTCCCTATTCACTACTTGAATGCAAATGGCGAAATTATTAGTTCTACGACCCAGAGGACCAACACATCATATTGACTGCAGAACCACTTCATGATTTGATAATTGAGATTAAAAGGTAAGGGGTAGCGGCTTTTCATGGTAGCGTTAGCTATATACTGTAGCTAAGGTTAGCGCCAAGTTCCGACGGATAAGGATTCCTGGTTGGAGCGCATAATTGTGCCGCGAATATTTATGTGTAGTGGGGTCACAGTTCGAGAACGAGTCATATCTTCTAAAAAAGTTGAACACCAATTCTCTATAGACGTATATGAATAAGCTGGTGGCGAAAGAAAATGTTTGTCTCTGTCATTATTGTCATTATTGTCTTTGTCATTTCGTCCCAATACATTTCATTTTTTACATTCGTACATTGTATGAAGCTTCGTAGAAAAATTTTTTATTGCATAGGTTTCACAAATACAAATCAGTGCTGATATGAGTATTATTTGTGCGTGGAGTTACATTTAGCGCGAATGTACTCAAATTAACATGCTTAAAGGTACTTTGACATCGAATAAAAATGATTCTTCTTCTTTCGATAGACGATACGGCCGGTGGTCCCTTTTTTCTTATTCATTTGTCGCAGTAGATGCAACTTGTGAGAGCAAAATTCAGATAAAACAAGTTCTTCTGCCTCAGCACGACAATATTTTTGCTCTTTTTCGTTCTTTGAAGTAGCGCGGATATCCAAAATACTTGCACGACAGCTCACATGAAGCTAAAAATAAAAAATATATGCTAGAATTCGTATTAGCTAACTGTTGCTACTCACGTCTCGTTTTGTTTTCGACCAATCGTGTATTGCAGCTCCATTTGCAGTGGACACGACAGAATATAGAGAATTCTCGAGTGAAAATAGACACTCTATCCAATTGAATTTCAAAAGCTAAATGCCGGTTAAAAGAGGTAAGAGGATGATACTTTTTTATGGTACCAGAGTTTTTGAAAACATTTTTGATACCACAACATTTTGAGTCAAAGTTTGTCAGCATAATTTTGAGAGCACCTCCATCTTCAATGCTCCAGGGCAATCAACTGCTAACTAGCTCTGACCATCCAACAATCAAGGATAGAAGAGATAGTGGCTGCTACACCGGGTAAGCCTTGCATGAAAATCAGAAGAAGATCCAGTAAAGCTGGACCTTCTTCTGATCTTCATGCAAGCTTTTCTGTTTCATCTTTCTCGCGCAAAAAGTCCTATACTTTTTGAATCCAGCTAGGGATGCAGAGTACAGCTCCGAAGAGCGAGCAGCTCTATACAATGGCGTGTAAATGTGAGCGCAGGCCCTAACACACCTCGAGTTAGAAGCCAAATCTAGAAAGTGTTGATTGCTCAAAAATCTAAAAAATTGCTTACCTTTGTTCATAGAAAACTTACCAGTCCACTCGCTCACGTATATGCACTCATACCAAACATTTACATATGCCCTCTATATGAAGAAACGCTGTGCTGTTCCCACATAAGCAAATATTATACAGCTACTTAAAAGCGCTTTTCTTTTTGGCTCTTCGAGAGATATGTAATTTAAGCCTACGATTGTACTTCTAAAGATTCAAAGTGTACCGCTTTATTAAAAACCTGAAAATTTCAGTTCTCTCGGCTTTCGAAACAGAAACAGATACAGGAACGGCAAATACGTGGCTTACTGGTGTTATCGAATGCTAAGTTGAGATGTACTAAGGCTTTTGCGAGTACTTAACTATCATCTTATAGAGCTTGCTTTCGTCTTCGAGCAATATTCTGCACCCCAATTTTGAAAAGTATTTGAATAATTGCGCTAAAAGTCATTTTGAGGAAACAAACTTATGAGACAACCTATATTTCCACTATCACAAATTCCTTACAAGGATCATCGCAGTTTATATATTGTACTGAACCGTCGAAAATGATGAGATAATTTGGTAAATTTGAGACGAACGGTATTTTTTGAATATTTTACATCTTAAAAGTTTTGTTGCAGTGTACTTCAAGCGCGGAACACTGCTAATAAAGACACTGGCCAGTAGCTAACCCCTCTCAGCGCAACTCAGCTGCGGGCGGGCCTACGTTGGACGTAGACCGCCTCAGTCCGGCATCCGGTGAGCCATCGATCCGAACTTGGACCGCTTTCTAGACCTAGATCTTGTACGTTCTCAAAAAATAATCTTCTTAAGTGGTTTGGTCGAACGGCTAAGTGAATGGGTTTCAAAGCGAAAGTTCATGGTTCAAAGCCGGCAAGTGGCAAGTTTTTGCGCCACCGGCAATCTTTGATAGCGGCCGTTATCGAAAAAATCGATGGCGAGCGCTATCAAGGGTATCGCCAAGCAGACAAATGGATAAAAAACTATCATGTGGCGAGGATAACACAAAAAAATGAAAATTTTGGAACATAAAGCAAATAAAAGACATTAAGAAATCCTTGTTCAAAGCGGTTTTCGAAAGAGAAACGTAAGCAAACAATGAAAAAAAAAGAAATCCTATTTTTTTCGCTTTTCTCGCCGCAGTCAGCTGTTCATCGATCCTCTCCCATTTAGCCCGCCGAAATTGTGCAATTTTGGGAATTCTGCACCGCCGTAGTACGTCAACTGAATTTTCCCGTAAGTTACTCACAAGCAACTTATGGAAAATTTGTCTGATCCTCCTCTTAAGCACACTGCCTCTCTCGGGTCACCCGAAAATTCAACCTCGGATAAGTGGCGTTCTGGTGAACTTGTGACACTTGACCGGGTAGTCTTCTGACTGTTGAACTGATTATTCTAAACAACGGAAAGGTGGGCGGGATTAGGTTCACCCAAGGAAGTTCTTCTGAATGACTAATAGTTATTTGAGATGAATGAGGGTTTACTACGGGCCACTGTGACTTGTCCCATGGACGATATGTACCGCACAACTGCGTGTGACTTTTGCCAACTTTATCTGCTCCATGTATCTCGCTTTTCCCATTTTCCATAAATATTTTGTTCCCCGGTCCAGATCCATCTTACAAGGAAAGGATTTGGTCGAAGTGGCGTTTCCATATATGAAATGTGCATTAAACTATACACCATTAAACGCTGATTCCAGATCTGCTTTCGGTATCTGCAAAGCGCTTCTGGGAGGAGAGTTATGGGGTTTGAGGTAGAATGTCAATGACTTGGCTAAGATAAAAATAGGTGTTGAGGTGTCGGCGCTTAAAAGGAGTAATGACTGACATGAGTTTATTAGATTGAAGGTCTTACTCTATAAAACGCCCTCGTAGTAATCATGGCCCCATTTGAATTCACGGACTAAAGTTCCAAATAATTTTATTGTAGCGGTGGTTTATTTTCTGCATCAAGAAATTTCCACAACTCCCCTTCCTGAGGCGCTTTGCAGATACTGAAAGTAAACTTGAACTCAGCCTTCCATGCGCTATAAAATAGTTTACCTTTTTTATGGAAACGCCATTTTGACCAAGTATCCATCCCTTGTTAGCTCGAAAAGCACACTCAGACCCGCTTAGCTGATAAATGGAAGCTTAAGACGGACTATAAGGTTACTTTGTGATAACCAACAAACGAACATGAATAATACAGAGCATATCTGCACATTATTTTTAACTTCTTTCGAGGTCAATGTGGAATGTTCACTAATTTGAAGAAAGAGGCTACAACCCTAGAAAACCATCTCCTCTTGACGCCTTGATTGTACAAAGAACAAACAACAATCGAAGCATAAATTTTAAAGCTCTTTCATGGAACATTTGAAACTGACCAAGTGATTCGTACATTCATCAAAAGTTATAGGATGACTTACGCAAATTCGCTGTAATTGACATTGCCTATGAACAAATTCATTCCAACAAAACGACAGCTCTTTCCTCTCAACTCATGGCTTGAAACAGTTATTGACATGTACAGCACATTCCAGCACATACAGACAAACAAGCGAAGACACCAAAGACGACCTGAGCAAATCATATTTTTCTGCATGGAACTACTCGAAATGGTTGCCAGTAGAGACTTCATTCACCTTCAAAGTTGTACAACTACTAAAAGGCCTATCAATGGTCACCGAATTTGTAGACATCTTAATCGATACCGCTCTGGTTCAGCCCATACATTTATCTCAGTAAAACAGCATAACTTGCAGAACACTTAAGTATGGTTGGTTTGCAGCCATGCAATCAGACTGCAAAGATCGACACTGAGTAAATTATATCGATCTACTCAACTCAACGCCATGAAGCACACTTTCCACATGATTGTCATGGCATTGTCAGCTTGTTGCACGAAAATTAGGCATGATGGGCAAAAGCGAGTCCCGGTAGAGTGCAGTGACAACATATCTGCGAAACGATAATCTGGCAATTATGATTTTTTTCATGAATTAAATTGCGCTATTGCGAAGGTCAAAATCATCAATAAAAATTTTCTTTCCTTTTCAAATGCTGAATATAATTAAGATAGGTATTGTACAACAGTATTTTAAGATCTTTCCAATAGCTTCAAAAGGTAACCTAGAACAAATCTTGTGATTTTGACTACCCAAAGTACGAAAATTCTTTACGAAGAAAAAGTTCAAACTTCCTACAAAAGATAGTTTCGCAGTTATCGAGCACAGATTTAGAATCAACATTTCGAGATGCATCTTACAATTTACAACGCATTCCAAATGGCCATAATTACCGAGTATCCTTTCCTTGTCAGCAGTTTGGACGATAGTGGTTGTATCAATCCTTTAACAGACCACTGAGGTAATGTGAACGCCACCTCGACGTCTCTTTTCCTTCTTGCTTTCATTCTATTAGGGCGAACGGTAAAAAATGGGGCACTTACGAAATAACCGGAGGTTTTCCAAGGAAGAGAAGTGGTTAGACTTTTCAATTTTGATGTTGGAATATGTTATTCTCTTTCAGATAATACCTATATAAGGTCATTCATAATTAATAATTTTCATACTTGCTGAAATGCAAAGTTAACACTTCGACAAATCACGAAATCCGAGCAGTTTCTGCGCAGTGAAACATGCGCACCTATACTACCAATGCTGGGATGGGTGGTGGGATAGTCACCAAACCCACGACGACTTGGTGGCCTCAACTTCTAAAGTCAGGAGATAAGGCCATTAGCAGCTTTGAGAACAAAGATACGTGCTACTCAATTCTTTGCAGATAAACGCATGTTTTCTAGGTACTATCTGAAATATGACTTGGTTTTTCATTACGCCAAAAATAGCTATTTTTTGAGTTTTTTCGCTTTTTTTCTTCATTCAAAAGAAATCTCATATGTTTGACAAATCGTTTTGAAGAGCATGAAGAGCTCTTTTGAATAATATGTCAAATACTTTATGAATTTACGGTATAGCAGCAGAAGCTTGAGAAATGTTCAAAAAACCCTGTCTGAGTTCTTCACGACACCACGCGTACGGTTATGAGAGAGTAGCAGTAACGTGCTGCCACTATAATAGGCGAACGGCTTATGTAAGCGACGTTTGAATCGCATCCTGCTTGTTGTTGGTGAGAACAAATCATAAAATCTAATGAGAATCAAGCTGCCCCATTTTCAACGTTCAGCCTAATAAATCCAGTTCCTGGCTGCCGAATACCATCATGTACAGTTATTATGCTAGTAAATTATTTGAAGCATTAATTATGCTAATCTATTACTGCTCCTGATGGCTGCTGCAGAAGCTTGAAAAATGTTCGAAAAACCCTGTCTGAGTTCTTCACGACACCACGCGTACGGTTATGAGAGACCAGCAGTAACGCGCTGCCACTATAGTAGGCGAAAGTCGGCTTATGTAAGCGACGTTTAAATCGCATCCTGCTTGTTGTTGGTGAGAACAAATCTCAAAATCTGATGAGAATCAAGCTGCCCCATTTTCAATTTCAGCCTAATAAATCCAGTTCCTGGCTGCGAAATACCATCATGGATAGTTATTATGCTAGTAAATTATTTGAAGCATTAACTATGCTAATTTACTGCTCCTGATGGCTGCAATAAATAAGGTTTGGTAACCCAAATACAAACTGACGCAGATGGATCTAACGTGATAAGACAATGTTGCAAAGGGATAAAACTATATAAACTTCTCCAAAATCGTTCAGATGCTAGAATGAAGAGATTTGACGACGACTGCAGCAGTTACCCGCAACTTCGATAGTTGTTACCAAATAATGACCATTGCTCCTATGTTGCAATAAACGACTTGCATTGCGACCGCGACAAAAATCATTTATGCAGTTCAAACAAAAATTTCCCGGTTGTTTCTTGAGGGACAGCTTTTGCTCAGACTCGATAATGATATAATGGTGCAATGTGTTATAAAACGGACGATAAGGGAATTTTCTTTGAAAATGCAGTGTGAGATAATGAGGTAAGGAGTAGGTGAAAGGAAACTGAGAAAACGTAGTTTAGACGAAAAAGCAAGTTTTGGAGTTGGCTAGGTACACGCACGCGAATTGATCCAAAATCCCGCCGGGACCGCGATGACGACGGCTGTGCCGGTGTTAGCATTGCATTGGCACATGATCAAATACGGACACGCTGCTAAAAAAGGCTTCGCACTTTCTTGATTCTCTGTTACCTCTTTCTCCTGCGCTGAAAGCTTTCTGTTGAGAAATACAGGGTGTCCGTAAAGTATGTATACACTGTTTGATCGTTAATATCTCTTTTCCCAAGAAGTCTTTTGCCTTGCTTTACGTACCATTTTGTAGAGCTGGCTTCAACTTAGATTTACAGTATGGAGCGAATCGCGGGTCTCCTCTCATTACTGTAGGATTACGGTAGGAACTTCAAAGAGGGTTTTGAGCCATGAAAGGCCATATTTTGCCGCAGAAGGGGAACAAAACAGCCTGAAAACTTTCACACTAGGCTAATTAGAGTTGCTAATTCTAGCTGTAAAGTTCCCAACATATTATGATGCTTCTTGAAGAGTTATGCCAGGTAAAAGGTAGCGGCCATTTTTTCAATGTTCCTGAGAAGTGCGGTTACACCGTTTAAAAAGCTTCACAATCTTGTAAATAGTTGAGTATTGAACTCAACATTCGTAAAAACCCTATTACACTAGTTTTCACATTTTTTTGAAAAATTTTGGAACGGCAACTTTTTCCCCATTGACACCATATGTTTCAAGTTTCTACCGTAACCCTACAGTAATGAAGAGAGATGGGTGATTCGCTCCTACTGTAAATCTAAGTTGAAGCCAGCTCTACAAAACGGTACCTAAAGCAAGGCAAAAGACTTCTTGGGAAAAGAGATATTAACGATTAAAGAGTGTATACATACTTTACGGACATCCTGTATAGTAACGTACGTTGTAGTATCACAATTGACCTCATCCCCTTTAACGTGAAATGGAGAGGAGCTCTACTACTTGCTTCAACACTGGCTCAGTAAATCTTCTATTAGCACGAAATGTAACAGAGAGCGATAAGAACCGATGGAACTAAACAGAGTAAGGTGCGAAGCCCTTATTCAGAGGCATTCTCTCTCCTCCCCCCTCCCAAACACGGGGCCATGCTTTCATGTTGCTGCTGGATGGATTTACGACAATAGTGGGTTGAAATGGAATGCTGGTGGGATGAAATGTTACCAGTGACAAATTATGCCGCATGCCTCCATCTGCGGTAGAGGTGCGGCGCTGATCCCTGTCGACTGGGACGGAGGAGCACATTGTGCTCCCGCACGCAGCACGAACACCTGGTGTCATGTGTATCTTGAGGCACTACTCACACAGCAAGAGCGTTGCCACCCAAAACTGCCATCCGCATGGTGGGGCAACAAAATCTTGGTATTGTCGGCGTCGCACAGAGGGATGCCAGTCTCTGCTCTGTTTTGAAAAGAGGACAGAAATTGCATCGGCAGAGGGAGCTCCGTTTCAGTATAATCACAAACGGCGACCTTACTATTACAGCTCCGACCAGTTGATCGATTCGCTGCTCGAGTGATCGGATGACAATGGCTACTGTGTGGAAGACTCAGCTTCGTCTAGGCGAATCTAAGTCAATAGACAGCGATCGCGAAAGTGCATTCAAGTGGGTCTTATACACCTTTCTTTTATCCGGTCGACACTGACATGCCATTTTCGGTGTTAACCCATGTTACGCAAGTAGTTTTGATATTTTGCCATCTCATGTTTTAACTAACTATGTTACGCAGTACGACTACGCAGTATTACCTCTTCAGCCACCGTCTTACAGTAATTTACGAAAATCACTCATTTCACTCTTTGGTTGCTGTTAGGCGGCGTCATTGTTTGAAAAAAGGGTTTTTTGTGTTTTCTGTTTCTTTATTATGACCAAAGTCATTGTTTGAAATTTCTATAATTGATTAACATGTTTTTGCTTCCATATTACTCTGTTACAAATTATTCTTGCTGCAATCATTATTGATAGACTGCAGAGCTATGTTGTTTACCCGCTTGTTACGAACTATTCTTGGTGCTCATTACTTATGGACCTCAGAGCTACGTCTGTTTTCCCTGCTTTCAATATTTCTACGGCTTTCTCATTCTTCTGTTGTTCTTTTTTGCGATACTCAGTCTCATTCGTTGTCACACTTCTGATTTATGATCCGGTTAGTGCTTGAAGAAAAGCCCGCATGAACCTCATAAAGAACCTCCATTAGAAATGGCTGCAAAGAGCATCCTTATAAATGTTGCTACAATTTTGTACTACAATGAATATTCCATATTATTTCATACATATCGACGCCACACATGCATATCGCAAGAAAACATTTTGTGTCGAAACGGCTTGTTTTGAGAACGTGTTTCTTTCTGGTGAGCAAACAATCTTGAGTTGTGCCTCTGTCACTTCATTTATAGAAAAGGTTTTCATCCATTGCTATCTCCAGGCTTGGAAACGTGGACCAGAAGAAGAGCTTATGTCCGATATGCTGTTCATCTTGAGAAAAAATGTATCACTAGCATGAGATGCAGCCGAGCTGAGCCCGGCGCCTCATACGCTGAAAAGAGCACAAAAACTTGAAAAGTTGTAAAACAGTGCATGTTTTAGAAGGTATTTGATATCTTTCTGTTTGAAATAAAACGTTGTGATATTCAGATGACTATGCGGGAAGACGGACCAAATTTTGTCGAATTTTGTCGCAGTCATTGCGGCTACCGCGGCAGAATCCTACACAGCGTCACTTTTGAAAGAAAAATTGACATTCAAGCAAATTCTCAAAAGAATCAAAGGGAGCTGCAGAGAAGCAAACAATTCCAGCGCACATATGAATAACATCACTTTTCGTAATATCAAATTAGCATCCGCTTACACTAGGTGGAAAATAAGTGGAATATCAAATGCTGTTTCAGACGAACTGCCATCAAGGAAATAATCTATCCTTCACGCTAACAAGCGTAGATACAGTTTCTTCGGAAATCTGTGTCGAGGAGGTCAATATAGACGAGGGAACTAGACATCCAGCAATGGATGAGTGTGACGGCTTCTCGGTAAGTCTCCTTAATACCGAGCGAACAAATGTGATAGCATTTTCCAGTGTCATCACTCCAGTCCAATTGTGTTGTCTGAAGAAGTATTCCGCCCACGCCATATGCATGGGGGGCACTTTCAACTTAACCCCATATGCCTAGCTTCCATAGTTCTGCCCGAAGAGTGGGACATGAGTGTGCCGCAGCCCGACCGGGTAGAGGACTATATGTCAATACTTTCATTGGTGCTTTGTTTGTTATTTTCTAAAAACTCGAACGACTCGAAGCTGGAGTTTTGAACTGGTGAAGTTTGCGGAATCGCGCATTTTACCGTCTCCCCCTTCTTCACTTTGCCTATTTCACTTTGCATGTTGCACCATTATTCTTTATTTGAGTTCCCTTGGAAGTCTTTCAGTTTTGAGTCTTGAAATATAGTTTGCTCATAAAGTGCGGTTCATAATTATACGAACACCCTAAATTTTGGAAGTTTTTGGACTTTTTGGAAGAAACTCAAAAAGCCGTTGGCACCACGCGAAAGAGCACAGCCGAAAACGGTATATAATCCAGAAGAATGGAAATGGATGTCAATCTTAGGAGCGTTTCTGCGCCTAATGCGAATTTTTAGCGGTTCATAATTATACGAACACCTCAAACAAAGATCCATTTTTCATTCAAGATTGCAATCATTCGAGCCCAAATTTTTTGTAGAGTTACAGTAACAAAGTCTGACATACCTGCTACACACTGAACCTAGTGCAGCTCAAAAAGAGGATCACTACTTTTTTCAGGTGGCTCTAAATGCTTTTGGAGTGATTGCGCTCCAAAAACATGCGTTCTTCTGTGGTTTACGCAATCTAACTAGCTTGTGTCAAGGCTGTGAGATAAAATAAGTTCTTTCGATAGATATTTTGTTTGACGCTTGGAAAATCTTTGCGTTTTCGTGCCGTTTTTCAACCAAGTTCCAACCTTGCCCTAGACTTAGCACGATTTCGAGCCTCAAAACTCAGCTTCTCTCTCGCGCCAACATTTGATATGGAGTAGCTGTATTCTTTGCATGATGATGTATCCGTGCTAACGTTTTTGTGTTTTTTGTAGAATTGATCTTGAAGATATGGAGCAACAAACCAAATACAGTTGTGATTGCAATAGTAAAAACAGTGGTTTCGGTGAAATGACGTCTGCGTGGCCAAAACAAACGCTCAACGCTGCTGATTTTTTCTAGCCAAACACACAGTCTTGTGAACTTCTACATACTATTTGCTTACTTCATTGTAGGGCTTCCGAAGCTAAGTTTTGAGGCTCGAAATCGTGGTAGCTCTAAGGTAAGGTTGGAACTTGGTTGAAAAACGGCACGAAAACGCATAGATTTTCCAAGCGTCAAACAAAATATCTATCGAAAGAACTTATTTTATCTCATAGCCTTGATACAAGGTAGTTAGATCGCGTAAATCACAGAAGAACGCATGTTTTTGGAGCGCAATCACTCCAAAAGCATTTAGAGCCACCTGAAAAAAGTAGTGATCCTCTTTTTGAGCTGCACTAGGTTCAGTGTGTAGCAGGTATGTCAGACTTTGTTACTGTAACTCTACAAAAAATTTGGGCTCGAATGATTGCAATCTTGAATGAAAAATGGATCTTTGTTTGAGGTGTTCGTATAATTATGAACCGCTAAAAATTCGCATTAGGCGCAGAAACGCTCCTAAGATTGACATCCATTTCCATTCTTATGGATCATATACCGTTTTCGGCTGTGCTCTTTCGCGTGGTACCAATGGCTTTTTGAGTTCCTTCCAAAAAGTCCAAAAACTTTCAAAATTTGGGGTGTTCGTATAACTATGAACCGCACTTTATTTTCTAGTGGTTTCTGAACCCATGGAAATGGTCTTTTACTTCCTCATAGGATATCATTTTTCATTTTTTGTGTGTCTGTAATCTTCAGTGAACAGCGACAACCAACATATTCTTATCAAAGCGGTAAAAGCGCTCATCACTATTTCTCCGCTGTTACTGGCTTCTTCTTCGTAGGCCAAGACTTCTCCACACTCCTCATGGCTCATTTATTTCCATAGGCTATTCTCTTTCACCCAGAGATCTCCCTCTCAGAGGAATCCCAGCCGGTTAGTCGCGAGGCTACGTGGGGCGTCCCCAGGTGGCGGATAAGAGGTTAATCGCCAACCAAAAGCGACCCCGCTCCTGCTCTGATAAGCAAGCGGAGCCGGGGGGACGGACTCCCTGCTTCCATCAAAAGCTTGTATACCTATTTCCCGGGCAGGTGTGGGAGAGGCGGGCTCGGAGTCGCCCCTAAGGGAGCCTCCAGACCGCGCCGGGACCGCGTCGGTTGTCGCTTTTGCAGCAGGTAGCTGCTTTCGCGCCGGTTGCCGCTATTGCAGCTGGAGCGCCCTGTGTCAGATTTTGTCCTTGGAGCGTAGCCTGTTGGCGCTAGATGATAGGCTTTTCGATTTCTTTGCAAAGTTCTCTTCTTTGCTGTAGTAATTCGTTGCAGATATGGTTCATTTGATCTGGATTCCTTTTTTTCGGTCATCTACGATGCTGGAAAAATCGATTCACTGTCGAATGAAATGTTTTCAGTCTAAATCCCGCTGTAGAGCTATTGCTGGATTGCAAGGCAAGGTCTTTTCGACGTCTATCTTGTTTTGAAGCTGGTTTACTATGCTGGATGAGCGAGTTGTACTTTCTTTGTTTTTGAAGTTGTTCTGTCGTGCCGTAGCGGCGATTTAGCTGCAAAACTCAAATTCTCTGTACTATTTTTGCTTTTGGTACTTCACTACGCTGACCAACGATCTATTTCAAAGCGGAGTCATTTGGTGCCTACTCCTTCTCCATTCAAGGTATATACCTTTACTTCAGCATAACAAAATAGCTAACCTTGAGTAGTTGAACTTGGGGGGCACCCAGAAGGCGACAATCGGCGAAAAATGGAGGCAGTGTATCATCCGTCTCAATGACTTTCACGGATTTCTACTTGTGGCATTGAGTAATGTATCTGCCCCAACCCCCCACCCCCGTAGTCCCCCGGGTTGTCACTTTGACACCGGAGAGTTTCTGATAGGCACAACACTGGAGATTGTCGCATTCCGCACCACACTCGTTGAACTTATATCGGTAAGTGTACTCAAGCAGTATAGTAGAGTAGCTTCAAAGTTAGAAGTGCAAAAAACAACGTTTTGCGAAGAATCGAGAAACCTTTCCTGCACAGCAGAGCAATATCATCAAAACGAAAGCTGTTCAAAAAATAGCGTTCCGCAAAGATTTATTTGCTCCCAGATTTGTGTGGAGACGGTTGCGGGCTTTCCTTGATTTTAATGGTAAAGTTAACGAAAGAGTACGAAATACAATGCTGCATGAAGTTCCAACAAGTCCACACTTACATTCAGGGAAAGTCCGCAACTCGATGTCCTTAATAGAAGTAGCATAGCTTCAAAACTAAAGACAAATTTGAAGAAACTTTGTTCTACGAAATCGATTAACTAGCTAAAAGAATAACCTAGAAACGAATGAAAGACAATACGCCGTTCATCACTTTTTTTTCCCTAAAGAAATAACTCTACAGCGGGAGGTGATTGAATATTCGACAATAAGTCGATTACTCCAGCATCGTAGAACCTCCAATGAATTACTTACGGAAAGAAGAAGACCTCGGAAAAGAGTGGTGGCAAAAGAATCGAAAAGCCTAGTATTTAGTGCCAATAGGCTCTCGCGACGCTCCAAGGACAAAATCTGACACAATGCGCTTCAGCTGCAATAGCGGCAACTGGCGCGAAAGCAGCTACTGGCTGCAAAAGCGACAACCGGCGCGGTTTCGGGGCTGTCTGGAGGCTCCCTAACAAATAAGCTCCGACAGTCCCTTGCGGGAGATTTGAGTCCAACAAGCTGCTCCTGTGAGTCATCATTCGTTAAACACAGTGATATAATGGAAAGCTCACTTAATCTTAGAAGAGCCACTGGTAAGGCAGCGCCGGTGGGGACAAGGTTTGAAGGGCGATCTAGGCTGCCGAAAACGAGACGGACAATGGTGACGATCTGTACTTACCATGCACGGATGCTCGCATCGGAACATCTATCGAAGATCTCTTGATGCAAGCAAAGAAGATCAAGTACGACGTCATCAAACTGACCGAGACAAGGAGATACCACCCGCTAAACGCCACGTTTGATACTGGAGAAGAACTGTTCTTAGGAACATGCGACAGCAAGGGAGTTGGCGGTGTAGGAGTCCTTGTCATTGCGAGTTTGGCCGTGAGCATTGATTCATTCGATCGTCTCACAACTCGGATCGGACGTTTACGAATATTACGATGTCGATCAATCCCAGCCATGACGGTCTTCATAGCGTACGCCCCAACATCAAGCTACGACAAAAACGAAGTCGAGGCCTTTTACATGGAATTGGAGAAGTTTTACAGAGAAGAGCACACCTTCTACAAAGTCATCGTCGGTGACTTTAACGCAAAGATCGGAGCAAGAAGGTCGGCTGCAGAGCTTCACATTGGGATCCATGGACTACAGTGGAGCGAACAAGGGGAGAGACTGTCCGAGTTCATCATAACGATGAGGACCATCCAAGGAAACTCGCAGTTATAAAAGCCCCCTTCCAGACGCTGGCGAGATTGATCACATCATCGTCAATGGAAGGTCTTGCCTAACCGATGTCGCTGTTGTTCCGAAAATCTACACGGGATCGGACCATCGTCTCTTTCGTGCCAAGTTCTACTACTCACGGAATGGAGAGAGAGCCATTAAGTTTAGGAAACACCACCTCAAAACTATTATCAACTGGGACCTGTTTTCTTCCATATCTGGCTTTTGGCGAGATAGCGAGATCGACAACATCAACGAGGAAGATAAAAGATTTATTCAGCATCTACACGATTGTGCTAAGGATGCTGAAAGCTCAAGAAGTACCAGGAAGCGTCTGTCAACGGAGACTCCACATTTAATACGCCAACGTGGACGAGCACGAGCCTTAGGCAATTACCAGCTTACGTCTGAGCTCGCGAAGAAATGCAGAGAAGCGAAAAGAAGATCTCAAAAAGAGGAAAGCACAAGTTATGGTTGACGCCGCGGAAGCCGGAAGAGGTATACGCAACGCCCGCCGAAGCATCGTCAATTTCAAAACCAGGATGACCGCACTCCACCGCTCTGATGGAACCACGACATCTTCCCGAAGGTCGATAGAGAAAGTCATCCACGATTTACTCAGATCTCTTTGCGAGTCACGCCCACCTACCACCATGCCATCTCAAGGAGGATGGATATGTTGCACCATCAGTTCTTCCTTCAGAGGTTCGACATGCTATCATGTCAATGAAAAGCCGTACAGCAGCCGGGCCCGACAGGATCAAACCGAAACACCTAAAGAATCTCTCACCAGTTCTTATCAGAACTTTGGCGAGGCTCTTCGCGCGGTACCTGACGGAGGGCACGATTCCAAGTAAATGGAAGACCAGCAAGACCGTGTTGCTGTACAAGAAGAGAGACCCCCGCAACTTTTTCTAAATTATCGCCCTATCTGCTTGTTGTCCACTGTCTACAAGCTCTTCACTCGAGTACTTCTTAACAGGATCGGAAGTTGGACGAAAGACAACCATGCGACAAGCTGGATTTAGCACTATGGACCGCATACACGGATAACAAGGCTCATCGAAGTATCGCGAGAGTACAGAATGCCGTTCTGTCTCGCCTTCATCGACTTGAAGAAGGCATTTGATTCTGTTGAGACTGAGGCTGTCATCGATGCCTTGAGCAGTCAAGGCATTCCAACTCAGTACATCAAGATGATTCGTGGGCTGTCCAACGACTTCACAGCCAGGATCACACCATTCTACACGGACATCACATCGACGTAAAGAGAGGAGTACGACAAGGCGATACCATATCGCCGAAACTCTTCACCGCTGCTCTCGAAAACGTCATGCGGACACTGGAGTGGGACGACATGGGTGTGAAAGTCGACGGCCGGCAACTACACAACCTTCGCATCGCTGATGATATAGTCCTAATTACACCGGACATACGCAAGCGGAACGAATGCTGTCCCAGTTTTATGACGTGTGCGGAAATATCGGTCTGCAGCTAAATCTGACGAAGACGATGTTCATGAGAAACGGATGGGTTCCTGATGCTCCTTTCACGCTGAATGGAATGACGATCGCCGAATGCTCTAGCTACGTCTATCTAGGTCGGGAAGTCAACATGATGAACGATCTAGCCCCGGAACTGAGCAGGAGGAAACGAGCAGCATGGGGAGCATACAAGGCAATGAGGACGTAGTGAAGAAGACCAAGGGCACCCGGCTCCACGCCCATCTCTTCAACACGACGGTCCTGCCTGCTTTGACGTACGCTTCGGAAACGTGGACCCTGAGGAGGCAGGGCAAACATGCGGTGAGCGTCATCGAACGCGCTGTTGAGAGAGCGGTGTTAGGAGTATCCCGAGTCGCGCGAGTGAGAGAAGGAATACGAAGCTCCACCATACGTCAACGATCGAAAATCAGGGATGCTGCCGCATATGCCAAACAGAATAAAATCAGATGGGCCGAACACGTGATGCGTCTTGATGACAATAGGTGGACAAGAGCAGTAACAGATTGGACGCCGCTGGACGCCAGACGCGGAACAGGAAGACCGCTGACTCGATGGTCGGACATGTTCACGAAATCCTTTAAAGCTATCCTTCAGAGCGTTCCTCGTGTACCTGGTGCGATGAGAAGACATCAACGATCGCTCGCGACAGGGACGAATGGAGGCGTCACTGGATCCCGCTCGTGTCAAGCGATAATCAACGGGATACAGCCTGATACAGCCCGATTCCCTTTCACATTTTCACATCAACAATAAATATTGTATGTGTCGTAACGTACAGCAGTCAAGAATCTGAACTTGTACTTAAACGAAACATGTGGATCTTACTATTACTGGCGAGGCGCCATACCTAGAGCTGATATAGTTCCTACAAAGCTGACACAATATTGTTTCGTAGAAACGCCGCCAACTACGAGCGGATTGAGAACGTTGTGCGAAAAAATACCTACGACTCGTCAAAACAGGAACGAAAGTTCCATAAATGCTAATTTTGAGCTTGTGGGGGCTGGCTTTTGTTAAGATTGCACTCGCGCATGCTTGTCTTTCTGCTCGCTATCAGGACCTTTTATTGCTGCTGGAGATTCTTAGGGTTGCTCCTTGCGGATAAAAAAGGAGACTTTTGCTGTAATAAAATGCTATACTTATAAAGTTTACTGCCGGACGAGGAACAAGTCATTGAAGCAAACATCTGCACGAGGGGGCGAGCAGTATCCTTCAGCTCCACTCGCAGGAAGTCGACTATTTTTATGCTAAAGAGAAACAAACTGGTCATAAGCCGTATGCTGTTGGTGAAAAACTTCTCCATTCGGATTACAGCAACACAGATTCATGCTTGCAAAACCTGATGCTAACAATCAGATCCGTCCAACAAATCACAATAGTTTCCGGATAATTTGAGACTACAAATATCATAACATCTCCGAAGGAAAGACGGTCGTGTGGCCGCCAACATGGACGACCCCTTGTCTCGGTCTATCATGCTTAGACGGTCACAAATAAAGCGAAAATAGCCATTGTCCGAATGAAAAAACCTTCGAGAACATAAAAATGAGCGTTTCTAGACATTTTCGATCACTTCCAAAATTCAAATTCAACTGCCGAACAAAAGTCCACGAGCATCATTAAATAAGCGATGTGCAAACGCTGCGCGTGCATATCCAGCTATGAACCCTGGACAATTCTCAAAGTTATAGCTTTGAGTGGAGACTATCACATCAGCCATTTATGTCTTCTCTAATATGTACGATTCAACACAGCATGGAAAACTGAAGCACATAGTTTTCACATGGACAGTACCATGATATAACTATTTTGAGCATTTAATGAATAGCTTACTAAAAACAGGTAAAAAAGATTAACAAATTTGGTGCTTGATTTCTGAAAATTTTGGTTTCGAGGATAAGAACAGTGCCGAAAATGCAGCTTCCTCGGTGTCCCTTGTCATTAGACTAATGAAGTTTCGAGATTACAGCGGAAGACTTCAACAAAAAACAGAGTGAAATTCTGAACAGGAAAGAAACAAGTGCAGAAGAAAGAATTATTTAAATTTAGCGTCGGAATGTTAGGTTATATCCAAAGCGAAAAAAGAGCGCCACTAGAATTGATTGCAACTTTATATTTGTATGAGTGATCTCCAGCCTGATCTCAGAGCACGCTAGCGTCATCTAGTGTATCGTTTAATTTGCCACTCGAAACCAAAATTAGTCTTCGACAGAACAGCCGACATAAGGCCTACTATCGGACGAAGGGGCAAAACCCAGAGGCATAAACGTTGTCCTAGCCGCAGAGTGCTTGAGACGTATGTTTTGTTGCAAAGGCTCCAGCTCTGTGCCGCTTTTCAAACTTCAGCGCGTGAAAGTGCCTGCAGTTGAAAATCTTCAGCAAAAATTCTAGACAACGATAGCATTCCATTGATGGAAGACTGGCTACCTACATACCTACAATAACCAAATAAACAATCTTTACAGCGGTAGGAGCTCTTCGTCAAACTCACTCAAATGTTCTTTTTGGAACGACAATTCTCTCGTTGTGAAACGAGACGAGATGCAACGCGAAATTCAGCGCGGTTCGCGGCTATTTTTTTTACTAACCATAAGCTGTATCGCACCCCACTAGGTAGTGCGCTAATTTAATTACCTGGAAAGTATTGAATAAAGGACTAAACTTCCACGAACGCATAGCATAATTGTATGTGTATGCATTAGTTCCGTCAAGCACTTCGGTGCGGAAAACTTAACGAATAAAGTGTCACAAAATCTACGAGAAAATTTGTAATGGTTCTATGTGACTAAAAACACCCTGAAAATGCGAATAAAATTTACAAATAATAATTGCGTCCCTTATTTGTTTCCGAGGCACAGAAAACTGCTTGAAAAAACAGTAATTACAGTCGGCTACTTTTGACTTATGTGAAATACAACACCGATGATGACAATCCCATAACTCAAAAATTAAAAGTTATTTCTCACACAATCAGGCAAATCATGTATAATCAGTTGAGCTGTGAAAACGCTGCGAGCAAAGCTTAAGTATCTAATCAGAAATTTCTTGGGAGACGTTGACTCATCCGCAATTATGTTGAAAGCATTCACCTTTTCTATGGAAAAACCATCATATTATGCATTTTTGTAGTCGGAAGCAGATGCTAATGAAACGCCTCGTCGTGTACTTTGTGTAGATTTCCCCCATTTGACAAGTGCTACTTACGCGCGCAATTCCCACTCCCGACGCGATGAGAGTCAAAAAAAAACATGGACAATTGCTTTTGTGCAACGACGATGGTTGTGTTCCAGTCTCTAGGTACAACTTGCACGCCCCCATTGTCACTCACCTTGCTACAATTAACTTTTTTGCACACCCCCAGTGCGAGTAACCTCCACCTTCAGTCTCTCTGTGTTCAAGTTTGTATCTTCAGTGCACAACCAAGTACTCTGGAAAAGAGAAACAACAACGGTAACAAATATCCGTTTAAGAATATACAAACCAAAGTGCTCCTTGTTTTCGGTTTCCAGAAACGTTCAATAATTTGCCCAACTTGGCTAGCATCAAGTTGAAGATGTTATCTATCAAAATAATCAACCATCGACAATCTTGTAAATGAGGCACTGAACTTTTTAGTAACAGAGTTTTGCATTTGGCAACCATTCAAATCTTTTGTAACTTTCTCATCACAACTGCAAATTTGTACGTGTACCAGTGGCAACCGAGGGAGGGGCGGGGGGGAGTGGGCGCCCGAGAATGGGTTGCGAAATTTTTGAAAGTTACTTATAAGGGTTATAAAAATGTGCAAATGACTTGTTTATACTTGTAAATAATTAAAATCATTTTTAAAAATCTTAAAAAATACAAATTAGCCTTGTACGGAGTGCGTGGCTAACGCCACGCACCTTCATTCGAAAAAATTTTTTATCGCGCCCCCCCCCCGAGCGGAAATCCTGGGTACGCCACTGACGTGTACGTATTAAGCAGTGGCGAACAGAGGGGAGGGTGGTGGGAGGAGGGGCCCCCCCCCCTCCTCCGCCGAGAATGGGTCGCGAAATTTCCAACTTACCTATGGGTTATAAAAATGTGCAAATGATTTTTTTATTTTTGTAAATAATTAAAATAATTTTTAAAATTTTCAAAAATTTAAATTAGCCTTACAAAAAAATTTTTAATTTAAAATTTTTTTAAATTTTTTTAAAAATTTGACTGACTCCACGCGCCCTTTTTCTAGATCTTAGGGGTTATAGGCTCGCAAAACTTTGAGAGCCTCAAAGATTTTCTCGGAGTGCGTGGCTAATGCCACGCACCTTCATCTGAAAAAAATTTTCGTCGTCCCCCCCCCCCCCACCCCTCCCCTGGTCCGAAATCCTGGGACCGCCACAGGTATTAAGTAGTCTGCGATTCAACGTTTCTGCAAGTGGAGATTGTAAAAGGAAATTATAGCATTTAGCTGGCACAGCAGTCCATTATGCTTCTTGCGTGAAAAATCTAATCTAGCGAACTCTGATGGTGTACGTAAAAAGTGAAAGTAAAAATTTGTGATTGTGTTATCCTTAAAGTATTCTCAAACCACTTCCTCTATAGCGCTATCAAACTTTGCTTTTCTTCTTCATACTCACCTTAGCATTTCAAGGTGAGTGAATTTGTATCAACGATAAGTGGTTTAGAATTTTTAGTGCTAGATAGTAGACCCTCAAGTACACCGTAGTCCCAATTTCCCCTTGCATTTCATGCGCTAGGTCCTCTAAAGAAGTTTCAAAATTTTACCAGTCCCGCCCACTTCCATTAAGTGGGAGTCATTGGTGGAGATTTGAAGCGCTTTTCCCAGGACTTAGCGCATGACTTGGAGGGTGGGGTTGGGGCTACGGTGTACCTAGGGGTCTACTACCTAGCACTACCAAGTTCTAATAGGGGCCCATTTTGCTGATCCACTGCTTTTGAGGAGCAGACAATTTTTCGAGTGAGAGTTCACGACCTATAAATTTTTGAAATCATTTTGAACTAGACTGTCATACCCCTTGTTGATTACTGTCGGACTGCTGATTACAGCTAGGTGCTTCTCAGGGTTCACATAACGCATTTTCCTTGCTTATACTTCGTTCATGTTTCTTCGCTAACTGCCTAGTGCTAGTGCTTCCTTGAAAGCGCCACATTTTGCTTAACACATATTCATTTCCACTTTATTGAATCCTTGTAAATCCAGCTTTCTAGGTGGTGTGTTTCGCTTAACTGAATTTGAGGCAAATATTCCGATTATTTTAGTCTCTATGCCTTCATTCTTACCTTGTATAGGTTTTCAAACAAATCCGGCCCTGTATCCATGTGTATCATAGGTAGCGGTTGGAAAGTGTTTGGAACGTTTCAACAGTATACACTTGTTTATGAAGAAGTAGTGATAATGCAACTCTCTTATTCACTTGATCCGAATTAGTGAGAAATCTGTAACAAAGTTGCTTAATCCCAGCTACATTGTCCAATCCTCCATCAAAGCTCAAGTTGAGTCTAAAACCAGGCTTATCTCTAGTGAGATTATCACTGTGAAGATAAGCACTGCTTTGAGGATTCTCGACAAGCTGAGCACCTTGTGGATTTTTCCGCAAAAGAATCTTACAGCAGGTGCTGTGCAAGTTTACTGAAGAGCAACTGCTTGTGTTGCGTTAAATTTTTTGCAGTTGTTTGATTTTATGTAACCACCGGCGCTATTTGTCAATATCACTACTAGCGTTATATCAAACAACGTTCTGGAATTTCTCTATGCTGCAATTTAACGCAGTTTCGGTAACTCGTCAGTTTAACAACACTTCCAAGCAGGACAGTGCTCAGAATGGGTCGGAGGCACAGATTATATAGAAATCTGTTTTTCAGTTTCATTTTCCATCTCTAGGCATGGCGGGGTATTGAATAAGCTTGAGTTCGCAAATTTGGACACTGTCTTCAAGGGGCCAGTGACCAGTGCCGGAAGCACTTTTGAGAGCAATCTTCCAAAAACAATCATTCGTAGACGTTTGGGCACTTATTTAGTGGATTTTTATCATTGTTTTAATAAAATTTCATTCCGTTGAACTGTAAATCAGTGATATCTTTGAATTTGAAGAGAACTACTAAGACTCTAAAAGTTGTTTATTGTAAATCATAATTATGTGCCCATATTCTCTCAATTTATTTTGTATTGTACAGACTTATTTTAGTATTCATTTATGCTGCGTTCTGAAACATAAACACAAAACGTTGATTTCTGTTTTTCAGGACTATTCAACCATCAGCAAGCCTTGATGAAGCCTTCGTTCTGGATTCTAGACCACACTTTATCAGTTTTCCTTGTCATCTGCATCATGTGGTTGGCACATAACTCTACAGCATGGTACCGCATTACCATTCAAAAAGGAATACACCAAACTGATTTATTTCTGAAGTCTCTTATACGCATGACAGCAAGAAAAGAATTCATATAAGCATTTGACTGCCTTAATAAATTTTACTATAGGAAAACTCAGTGACATTCACTACAATTTTCACTTTGTTTATCCAACTGTGAAGTAATAAGAAGAAAATTACTATACTTTCCCTTCAAATTTCGCTATGGGGTCCTGGTTGTATCGCCGACCTTTGAGTAGTAGAGGTTCATTTGATTCCATTCTTTTATGTCCGGGCTGTCAACATATGAAAGGTGACTAAGGCTATGTGAAGCTGAAGGATGAAACCGACAAGGGACATTACCAACATATTTCCTTATCTTTTTCACAAATGAGATGGGAAAACTTTTGTCGGAGCATAACGAAAGCAAAAAATTGCTTGGAGTGAGGAAGTCCCATGACAACTCAATCTTGAAAAAAGGTTCACGTGTAGTGCTGTAAGCCGCTAATCCTCTCAACTCTGCTAATCCTCTAAGGATGATCTATAAGGAAGCTCATCCCTCCTCCCTCACAATGTTGCTGAGAATCACTTCATTGCTCAGTGCCCGTCTAGCATGCCATCCAGCTATGTGCTCTCTCACATCCACGGATCTTCCAGGAAAATGTCAGTTACCACTCGATCAAGCAGCATTCCTTTATGTTATGGCTACGCTAGAATGTCTAATAACATGCGTGTGAGCTGTTATATAAGATCTCAAACAACTTCGAGAGATCTCCTTTTCCACACATTTCGTCTACTACACGGCGCGACAGCTTCTTCGGTTCCTTTGCTTACCGTCACATTTCCTTCCTCTACCAGCACACTTCATTTGTCTAATACATTCGTCTCGTTCCATTGTATAGCTGTAAGCCACCAAGATATTAAGAAAATATTTTTTTCAGAAACTTCCAAACAATATGAGCGCCTCTCTTGCACCACCTCAAATCATTGTTCAAACTCCACGACCACAGAAAAGCTGCGCTTCTGAATTAGAAAGTTTTTCCATCCAAATCACCGCCGCTCAACAGCAATTCTACTGCATAAAAGGTATGTTAATGCAAGTTCATCTCCGTTGGCATTGTTGACGAGCCAAAAAACATTAGGTCAAAGACTATTGCGAAACGTACAGCTGAATCTGATGAGATTGTTGAGTGATGTCGTTCCGCCCTTCAGTGAGCGAAGTTTCTATCATAATACATTATTTGAGTACGAACAGGACCAAAAGAATTAACTTTGAGTCAAGCTTGCTCCTTTTGGGGTTGTACGATTTCATGACAAAAAACATGATTTTTGCGATTGAAATAAATAAGTGCGCAACTGAAGTGAGCTCGCAATTTCCTGGTTCCTTTTTTGGTGCAATCAGTAAGCTCCCTTTCTAGAAAGCTATGAAAGATGTCTTCTCGGTAACATAGTTTCCAATCACAATCCTAGAAATTAGAAGTTCTTTATGAATTGATGCAGCATGTGCTAGGATCCGTGAATGGGGAATCCGTAGAAGTAAGGCATCGGTTCACTTCCTTGTTGCGTAATCCATTCAGTAAAACAAGCACAGGCTTCGTTTTCCGAAAAAGGAGGGGAAGTTCAAGCTTCAATGCAATTGTCTAGAGTGTTCAAACGCAAAAATGAGTTTGAAACCTAAGTGAAATCATTTGCGTTGGTATATAATCCTCCAAAATCGTATTTTCCAGGAAAGCCTACATCCCGAGTTCCATCGCCTACTCCTCCATCCCAAACAAATGCCAGATCAACGCGTGTTTCAAGGAATTAAGCAAAAGGATTAAAAAAAATTATCTTACCGATCTTGACGGATCATCCAGTATGCCGTTCAAGATGCATAATGTATTTTCCTCTCCCACTCTGTGAAGCCTTTTTTGTAAATTATATTGTGAATCAGGGCAATGACAGTAGATCACTGACTGTTTATCTTTTCGCCTCTCATTACCGGTCAAGGGCACTTTGAGTCGTTACCAGTAAATCCTGATTTCATGAGTATAAGACGCACCTCTTGAAATTAGGTTACCCATTTTCAGGTGTATAAGCCGCACCCTTTTTGCTCTAAACGCGAGCAGACCCAGGCGTGCCGCCGCGCATGTGTCTCGCGAAGCGGTCGCCTTATCGCACACTGCTCTCACTTAACGCGCTCCATGATGACAGTCAGTCTTTTGGCGTGTTCGCCATTAGAGTGAAAAGGGTGCGGCTTATACACCTGAAAATAGGGTACTTCAAATTGTTATGTGGTTGTAATATACGTATGTGATGCTACTATAAACATTTTCGGTTCCTTCTTGGAATCCATCATGGAGATTAGCATTGATGGCTTGTTACTTATACAGCTTCCGTCTGAGCGATCGAGTCGCTTGACATAGAGAACAGTAACGTCTTCTTTGGCGATACATCGTATAGTGCAGAAGTCGTCTGCATCTCAACTACACGCACTTTCAATCCACTAACCATTGGAATCTCAAAAACAAATTATTATGTTCAAACGCAGTCTCTGTTGCAGTCAAATGCTTTTAAGTGGGAATCAAGCAGATATAATGCAAATCGCAAGCTTATCAGACTAACTTGCAATTTCCAGAGGATAGAACGTGTTCTAGTGATTGTCATCTATTTAACGAAAGTTCTCGCAGTTTGAAAATTTTATTTCCAGACTCATTTCTTTCGCACTTGGTCGAATCCTAACAACAAACATTTTATATGGTTTTGTAAAAAAGCCTAGGCTTTCCAAACTCGTATCCAGTTTTTATTGATATCAAGCCGTAAATGATATATACACCAAGAAAAGGAAGTTTTTGCCACGACAAGAAATTCAAAAAATCTTTTGCTGCCATTTTTTCGTAATGAGCAAAAACATTCAAGGGTTGGTCAATGTGAATAAGCCGGCTGTCCACTTTTAAACCGTGGCTGTGCTCGGATTTCAAAATAGGCGCACAGAAATTATAAACCTTTTAACTTTCTTTAACCGTACCTGTTTTCGCAGTGGGCGTCGATTTGTGAGGATCGTCACGCCCCGATGATGGGCCCAAAAGATGTGCAAGACATTACTTCAACGATATTTGCAGCAATCGAAGATTTGATTCATTTAGTAATAAAGGAAGACTTCAAACTCATTTACTCAAAAATGGAGCATTTCCATGGTGCAAAAATGGCTGATTTTTCAATAGGTTCAAGAAAAAATTTTCTACAGGCTGTTCTCCAATTATTACGCACATCTACAAACAGCCCCAGCAGAGTTCTACATAACTACCGGATATGAGCTCTGCAGCTCTTTCCTTGCTGGAGAAGTTCCTGCGCCAACAGGCCGAAATTCAAATCAACCTTTTTTTCCACTGCGCCTGCTGGTGTCTCAAACTGAGGTGCTGAGGACCCAACAAAATGAGCATACTCTGTAGAACGTTACCTTTGCAGCAAAGTTCGCAGTTTTCAAAAGAGATAAACCTGCTTGACGTCACAGCAGTTTGCAAAAAAAATTTCGCAAGTGCCCGGGAGCTTTCGTTACAACCTAATAAAGTGGTAATACAAGAGATTCGCACCATTTAATACTATAACAATAAGAATCGTGGTCTGCCATTCTAAAACTCTTTGACCAAGAAACCAAATTTTCGCATATTTGCGCACAGTGGGAAAACTAGGGTTTCTCCCTTTTTTGCGGATTTCTTCAATTAGAAATTATATTCAAGTTGATTGCAAAATTGCAAATTGAATTTTACTCGAACAGATTCAAATGCTCATGACATGGAATCTCTTCCTATCAGGTTGGCTAATAAATAATTTCGGTCGCTTTTGCGGCTCTTACAAACGCTGCAGACAATTTTTTGCCCAGTAATCGGTATCCCTGGAAAGAGCAATTCAATGAGGGATTGAAATGTAAAGTATGTTTGAGTAGAATCCAATTTCCAATTGAAAAAATCCGCAAAGAAGTGAAAAACCCTGGTTTTCTCATTGTGCGCAAATATGCGAAAATTTAGTTTTTTTTGGTCAATAAAATTCAAAATGGCAGATCACAATTTTTATTGTCATGTGTCAAGTAGGAAAACTTATCGTATCCAAATACCAATATGTTGTTCTCTACATCCATTACAGCAAGAAAACGAAGCAAAGAAAGTGGCAGAGTCGAGTTTTCGGGAGTAATGATTGAAAATAAATAGTTGATGAGTGGTGGAGGAAGCTTTAAGCTACTTCACGCAAAAAATCACGGATAAAACCAGGAAAGTTGTTTTTATCCATGATTTTTGGATAAAGATATTATACATATATTATACGATTATTTATTATTATTTATCCTATATATATAAAGCAAAAAATCTGTGTGTCTGTGTATCTATGCACATTATTCATAGTCATGAAGGATGAGCAGTGACGCTCATTTTGATCTCTGTCATCAAGATATGGTAAGGACGGTGGAAGCGAACCCAAAACGCGTCGGAATCGAAAGAAGGGTAAGTTTTGCCACATGAGAGGTTAAGATGGAGGCTTCAGAACGGAGAACCCGGAATGGAATTGCTGAGGTATAATCTTCTAGCTCAGTATTGTTTCGAGCCGCAAAAGCGCCCAATTCATTTTAGACACATTTGCTTTACTCATCATTAGTACGGTAGTCGCTTACAGTTTGAGGTTGCAAAGCAAAGTGAAAAGTGAGACAACGATGCTTTTGTTGTTTGCAAAATTCGCGCCTATAAAATTCACGTCACGTCTGGGCTTATGAGTTCGATGCTGCCTTCTCTGATATACAGTTGCAGCGGTGGAATTTGTCCAAAACTGCGGGATTGTCGGGATTCGCGGGATTGTGGGGATTCGCGGGATTCGCGGGATTCGCGACTTCGCGGGATTTGCGGGATTCGCGGGATTTGCGGGATAAGCGGGATTTAGCTATAACTTCTTTTAAAATAGCTTTATTTGTAATCTGAGTGAAGATTTGGTTTCAGCTTGATGAGACGAATCTTTTGATATACGATATGTCCGTAGTTCATAGTGACGGGGTAGACATACAATGATACCTTGTTGTTTTCTACGTTAAGGCTTTTGTGAGCATTTATTACAGTGTAAATCGCGTATAGGAGGTTCTGGTACGAAGCTCTCGTTATCGAAAACTATCGCGAAAAATTGGGCAGTTTTTATCTGCTTTTATCACTGACATAAGCATTTTATCATTTATCACTGATAATAACACATTTTTGGATCATTTTTTGCATATGGTAAGGAAAGTACTGTAGGAAAAGCTGTGTGAATTTCTATCGCTCTTTCTCTCATTATAAGTGATCTACAGGCTTTTCTAGTTCTATTGCTCGGTGCGATTGGTAGATCCCTCGCTGCAGCAATCGATCGATTTTTCATCGGCACATGCCATTGCTGCCAATTCTTACCTAGAATGGCATTTTTGCTTCAACTCGCTTCACGCCAAAGCCTGGGCTGAAATTCTGTACCTATATGGAAGATGAACGTGGAAATCGACCGCATGAATTTAAGCCATTCTTATCTGTCGTTGTCATTGATATCATCATTTTATCATTTATCACTGACAACACAAAATTGGATCATTTTTGATATACAATAAGAAATGTACTTTAGAAAACGCTGTGTGAGTTTTTATCGCTCTATCTCTTATAGTACAAAAGCACTCACAGAGCATGCAAAATTTCCGAGAATTCCGCGAAATTCATGTGAATCACGCAAATTACGCAGGTCCATAACTTTTTTCCGAATGAGTATATTCAAAATCCGAAAACAACGTTGTATTCAGCTCGTCAAGGCAAATCTTTAAATATACGATTGTCTCCAATATCTTGTTTTCAATAATCTTGAATTTGCATGCCGACGCCTCTTCGCATGGGTGTAACGCAACAAGCATCAAACATAGGAGACTGCCATGGGCACCGTTCGATAGTACTCTTTCACTAGATTATCGTGTGCTAAACAGCAGCCGAAGACTCCCATTCAAAAGAGATAGAAGAGCTGATAAACTCTGGAAAAATTAAGCTGTTCCAAGTTTTACTAGCCGTAACTTTTTTTAGAATGAACATTTTCGAAATCAGAAAGCAGATTTGTGCTCATCTTGTCAAGTTGAATCTTACTGTATACAGCATGTTCTTGAAGTTCCGTTTTCAATTTTTTCAAAATTTTCTGCGCGCGTATATTCACAAGGTCGCAACGCAGCGCACATCAAACATAAAAGACTCTATTAAGCACTGTTGGATTGTGCTGCTTCCGCAGATTATCGAGCGCTAAGAAGCAACCGGAGAATGTTTTTGAGAAAAGATAGAAGAGCTGGTGAATTCTGGAAAATCGTGTTGTCTCCAATTTTGCCTACAGTGACCCTAAAATGAGAAGCTCTGCTGCTAAGCAGATGTGATTTTCGTAATCAGCAGGTCAGATAACCTCTATGAGCAAGTTTTCAAAGAAATTTGGGTGATTCGATTTTTTCTCGTTCTACGCCCTGAAGCTCGCCGATGGGTTTTGGTCAAAATGTCGATGACCTTGGATTGTAAAGAAACTTCGCCCAAAGAGGTTTTCGAACACGCTGTTTACGAAAATAGTGGTCTTTGAAGAAGACAGGGTCTTTTTGTAGAGATATTGTGAGGTGACTGTAACTGAGTTACGAAAGTTCGTAAATTTGCCTGCACTTTTCGCGAATTTGTCAGAAAACTAGCCTGCTTGCTTTTCCAAGTCAAAATCACTGGGAACTGTGCTATCAAAAGGTGCATGCTCAGGCTCCAGTCTATAAAGTTTGCCGAGTTACGAGCCTACGAAAAGACGTCCTCATAATTTTCGCTCAAAATGTAAAAATCGCGTATTTCGTCGAAATTCCGCCCTCAGCGGTTGTATGACATTCTGATTGCATATGCTCACTTCGCCTAAGGGATCCCATTGAGTTGAATATGGTGGTCGCGCGTACTTCAGCTGCTCATTTGAATATCCAGGTGTCCAGTCTGAAGAGTTTGCTATTCTCTTAACTTGATCCCTCTACCCTTAGTTTCTTTCCTTTGTAATAACATAACAGTTCTGGCTAGATTATTTTATCGTTATAACATAAATATAAATATGAGGGAACATAATTGGGGAGGGGACCACCGAGCACCCGGGGAGTGCCAGCTCATCTGAAGTTGGTGGCACCGCCCAGTCGGCGAGGGGACTGTCGGACTCTAATTAGTCTGCGTCTCGACACAAGCACCTTCGTAGCTTGAGCTCAGATCTACCTAATTTCCAAATCCAGCACATTGAGACCATTAACCAATGTGAACAGATGTGATCAGTATGTCATACAACCACTGAGGGCGGAATCACGACGAAATACGCGATTTTTACATTTTGAGCGAAAATTATGAGGACGTCTTTTCGTAGGCTCGTAACTCGGCAAACTTTATAGACTGGAGCCTGAGCATGCACCTTTTGATAGCACAGTTCCCAGTGATTTTGACTTGGAAAAGCAAGCAGGCTAGTTTTCTGACAAATTCGCGAAAAGTGCAGGCAAATTTACGAACTTTCGTAACTCAGTTACAGTCACCTCACAATATCTCTACAAAAAGACCCTGTCTTCTTCAAAGACCACTATTTTCGTAAACAGCGTGTTCGAAAACCTCTTTGGGCGAAGTTTCTTTACAATCCAAGGTCATCGACATTTTGACCAAAACCCATCGGCGAGCTTCAGGGCGTAGAACGAGAAAAAATCGAATCACCCAAATTTCTTTGAAAACTTGCTCATAGAGGTTATCTGACCTGCTGATTACGAAAATCACATCTGCTTAGCAGCAGAGCTTCTCATTTTAGGGTCACTGTAGGCAAAATTGGAGACAACACGATTTTCCAGAATTCACCAGCTCTTCTATCTTTTCTCAAAAACATTCTCCGGTTGCTTCTTAGCGCTCGATAATCTGCGGAAGCAGCACAATCCAACAGTGCTTAATAGAGTCTTTTATGTTTGATGTGCGCTGCGTTGCGACCTTGTGAATATACGCGCGCAGAAAATTTTGAAAAAATTGAAAACGGAACTTCAAGAACATGCTGTATACAGTAAGATTCAACTTGACAAGATGAGCACAAATCTGCTTTCTGATTTCGAAAATGTTCATTCTAAAAAAAGTTACGGCTAGTAAAACTTGGAACAGCTTAATTTTTCCAGAGTTTATCAGCTCTTCTATCTCTTTTGAATGGGAGTCTTCGGCTGCTGTTTAGCACACGATAATCTAGTGAAAGAGTACTATCGAACGGTGCCCATGGCAGTCTCCTATGTTTGATGCTTGTTGCGTTACACCCATGCGAAGAGGCGTCGGCATGCAAATTCAAGATTATTGAAAACAAGATATTGGAGACAATCGTATATTTAAAGATTTGCCTTGACGAGCTGAATACAACGTTGTTTTCGGATTTTGAATATACTCATTCGGAAAAAAGTTATGGACCTGCGTAATTTGCGTGATTCACATGAATTTCGCGGAATTCTCGGAAATTTTGCATGCTCTGTGAGTGCTTTTGTACTATAAGAGATAGAGCGATAAAAACTCACACAGCGTTTTCTAAAGTACATTTCTTATTGTATATCAAAAATGATCCAATTTTGTGTTGTCAGTGATAAATGATAAAATGATGATATCAATGACAACGACAGATAAGAATGGCTTAAATTCATGCGGTCGATTTCCACGTTCATCTTCCATATAGGTACAGAATTTCAGCCCAGGCTTTGGCGTGAAGCGAGTTGAAGCAAAAATGCCATTCTAGGTAAGAATTGGCAGCAATGGCATGTGCCGATGAAAAATCGATCGATTGCTGCAGCGAGGGATCTACCAATCGCACCGAGCAATAGAACTAGAAAAGCCTGTAGATCACTTATAATGAGAGAAAGAGCGATAGAAATTCACACAGCTTTTCCTACAGTACTTTCCTTACCATATGCAAAAAATGATCCAAAAATGTGTTATTATCAGTGATAAATGATAAAATGCTTATGTCAGTGATAAAAGCAGATAAAAACTGCCCAATTTTTCGCGATAGTTTTCGATAACGAGAGCTTCGTACCAGAACCTCCTATACGCGATTTACACTGTAATAAATGCTCACAAAAGCCTTAACGTAGAAAACAACAAGGTATCATTGTATGTCTACCCCGTCACTATGAACTACGGACATATCGTATATCAAAAGATTCGTCTCATCAAGCTGAAACCAAATCTTCACTCAGATTACAAATAAAGCTATTTTAAAAGAAGTTATAGCTAAATCCCGCTTATCCCGCAAATCCCGCGAATCCCGCAAATCCCGCGAAGTCGCGAATCCCGCGAATCCCGCGAATCCCCACAATCCCGCGAATCCCGACAATCCCGCAGTTTTGGACAAATTCCACCGCTGCAACTGTATGAAGGGGCCGGTCTGGGTATGGTAGGTTTACGGTAATTGAGCATTTTTTAGCAAAAGTTGATGTTGTGATCATCAGAGTGAGTAACCCACCGTAGGCAAATCTGAGAAAATTCGTGAAAAATTACCGAAAACTATCTACAGTACGCGTACAATACACAAATAGGCAATCAATAACAGAAGCTGCACCTTCTTGATCTGAGCTGATATTTTTGGATTCATACTCTTACTCTGAACCAAAATTTGACGATTTGACGCAGATTTTCATGGAAAATTGATTTCTTTTCACAAACTATAAAGTGTTGCGCCTGGTTTCCAACAATTGTTGGTAATTTGTTCACCTGGAACTCACTAAATTTTCTGAAGCACGGAAAATGTTTTGACCCTCATAAAAGCACTATTAAGTGATGACAGTTTATAATTTGCAAATCAAATGTTTCCTTGCAGGGCATGTAGTAGGAAATCAATCAGGCAGTAAGAAATACGCTAATGCATAACTCCTACTTTTATCTTTTCGGGACATTTTTGCTAAGCTCTGAATCAGACACATTCACGTTACTTGCTCATTCATGTCTTTTACTACCTTTTCTCTTGAAAAACCATCAAATCACATCTGTCGTTGCATCAGGCGGCGGTGTTTTTACTGTGCTCTCTCTAATTTCACTTTACTGCTTTTTTCTCAAATTCTTGTCGAAATTTTTCTCACATTCCGGGATCTTTCGTGCTTTTTTGGCTATACTCTTTATTCGAAGCATCCGCATCATCTTTTTAGCTGTAATCAGTCTCTTTCCATTTTTTTGCGTTTGCCTCTTAATTAGGTTAATCGTTAGTCATGTCATCACGCACTGGTAGATCAAATAGATCAAGTACCCAAGTATCCACTGGTGTAGGTAGGAGAAAGGCTACTTCTTCTCAAGATGTGCTTCTTGAAAATAATGCTAACACTGCGAGTCAGGAGGATGACTTCAGTAGCTTTTCGACTGATGAAATCATCAACACCATTTTGGAGAGAAATCACGATCCGGTGATTGAAAAGCTAGTCTTAGCGCTCAAATCGAAGATACCAGCGGATGCCGAAACCGAAAAAAGGAACCGTAGTATAGTTTTAGCAGGCTTGGAGGAATCGGACCCCAGCAAAGCACTTCTAGAACGCAGAAAGGAGCTAGAGCAAGGAGTTGCGAAAGTTTTAGAAGTTCTCAACGTGGATTGCTGGCCAGCCGAGGTTTATCGGATGGGTAGATACGACGGGAGACCTCGGCTGGTCAAAGTTGTTTTTCCGTCCCGCTCATTCTGGGTCCAAGCTTTGTCGAACTCTTACCGGCTTCGACGCTCCGATCTACAAAATATATTTGTTCGCAAAAGCATGACGGCGGAACGCGCACGGGAGTTTGAACTAAGACAAATGGCTCGCGACAAGAATAAAGGGAAGCCAACCAGAGAATGGGTGGTCTATAAAGGGGAGGTACGTCACATCTCGGAACTACCCAAACGCCCAGCACAGGGAAACGCGTAGCTTCGCCCTATTCTTCTGATTGTCTTTGTTGTCTTCTTTTTAATTCCAGAAGTTTAGCCAATAAAATCCATCTCCTGCATACCTTCTTGAGCGTTCATTCTCCGGATGTTGTCTGTATCACAGAAATGTGGTTAAGTGCCAAGATTCAAGATTCTGAGCTTGTAGCTGATCTTCCATACTCCCTTTTTCGAGCCGACAGAGCCTGCCGTAGGGGAGGAGGTGTGTGCTGTTAGTCAAGAACGACTTTGCTGTGGAGCGGGTAGGATATGCAAGTGATAGTAACTGGGATCTCCTATGCCTGCGCATGTGGTCTACCTCTTTCAGTTCAGCTTTAAGACTCGTTGTTGTTTATCGCCCTCCATCCTCTTCGTCTCACAATGATCTTACTTTAGCGGACGCTATACGCGACTTATGCTCCCTTCCATGTGCAACAATTGTATTAGGCGATTTCAACATAGATTTTTTGCTTCCCATTCTTCGGTCGAACAACAGAATACTTTCTCTTCTCCATGAATGTAATCTCGAGCAAAGCGTAGATTTTCCTACGAGAGGCAAAGCGGCCATTGACCTTATATTCTCATCTGGCCATATTGTTCAAAACGTCAAGGCACTTTCTCCTTTCGGTTCATCTGACCATCATATTGTAAGTTTCACTGCCACGTTCGATTCAGTTAAAACTACTTTTATTCCCTATCCCGATTTTCGTAAAGCTGCTTTCTCAGAGATCAACGCTGCTTTGGAGAGAATTGATTGGTATGATTTATTCAAAGATTTCGAAACCGTTGATGATCTCTAGCATCGCTTTTGCAATGCTCTCTATCAGATCCTTGCTATTTATGTGCCTTTTCGTTTCGAACCCTTTCAGATCAAAAACTATCCCCTCCATATTCGTAATTTATTAGAGCAAAAATCAAGACTATTCTCGCAATCTAGCTAATCGAGAACGGCGCCTTTCGAGATGTAATGCTAAAGAGCTCTACAGATATTTCAAGTTCAGGACTAAGGGGCAGCAAAATCTTCCCCTCTTGACAGATGAACGTGGTAACATATACAGGAGTGACAGGGAAAAAGCAGAGGCCTTGGGAAAGTTCTTCTCTACCTTTTTCACAAAGAATAATTGCGACAGTGGTATGAACACTATATCGCCTTGTGACCCTATCGTGGGAGTTGGAGACTGTCTCACACAAATAATCATTGATCCTGCAAAAGTTTGTGATGCACTGCGAAAACTCAAGGCTACAACTACTGCAGCATACGATGGTCTGCCGCAAATTTTGTATCGCAAATGCGCTAACACTCTAGCTTTCCCCTTGTCACTAATATTCAACGCGTCTCTATCATTAAAACAGGTACCTAGAGCTTGGAAAGAAGCGCTGGTCACAGCTATTCCCAAGCGTGAAAATAACAATCTCATCTCGAATTTCCGTCTCATAAGTATAATGGCACACTCTGGTAAAGTTCTCGAGAAATTTATGAAGGAACGCCAACTCGATTGGCTAGATAAAAAAGAAATTTTTCCTTCTGTTCAAAATGGATTTCTGCCTGGAGGATCTACTACAGCTTTGCTTACTGATTCCTTGTTTGACTGGATTAGCGCACTGAATCATGGCAAATCAGTTGATATCGTATTTTTCGATCTTTCCAAAGCTTTTGATAGAGTTAATCACTCTAAACTGCTTTGGAAACTCGAGCAATACGGTATTCGTGGTCAGGTTCTCTCTTGGTTTTCCTCTTATCTTCATGATAGGGGCATGACGATCAGAGTGGGTAATAGCTTTTCGAGCCGCATTTGTTGTGATAGTGGAGTTCCTCAGGGTGGCATACTTTCGCCGCTTCTTTTTCTCACCTACACTGCTGATTTACCTTCTTTTCTGAAAACTCATTCAAATCTCAAAATTCAAGTTTTTGCAGACGACATCAAAATCTATTTCTGTTACGAAAGTAAAGAGCAGCTTGAAGCTTACAATGCAATATCCTCAGCTATTGATAGGATGAACTTGTGGTCCAGAAAATGGAATCTTCCAGTTAACGCTTCAAAAACGAAAGTTTTACATCTTGGAAACTCTACATGCTTCACTTATGCTTTGGACGCGGTCAACTTGGAGCATTGTAGTAGTACTAAAGATTTAGGAGTTGTCTTGGATAAACAACTGGATTTTTCTCTTCATTTCGACTCTATTTCAAAGAAAGCTCTCTCAGCCCTTTTTGTCATACTAAGAAGTATTTACTTATAGTAATGGTGCAATGCTCCTGGTTAGACTCTATAAGACTTACGTGCTTCCGCATTTAGAATATGCATCCCCTGTTTGGAACCCATTTTGAAGAAGAAAATTGACAAACTAGAGAAAGTGCAAAAGATTTTCACTAGAATTGTTTACTACAGATGCTATCCCGATCCCAGTTACCCTAGGTCTTTGCCACCCTATAATCCTAGGCTATCTACTCTCAAGTTGCGAAGTCTAAAGTACAGAAGAGTATGTAATGACCTAGTATTTTGCTACAGAATTTTGCGTCTTGAGACCAGATTGACACCAAGTCGCTACTGGATAATCCGACTTTGTGACAGAACAGGTGGTTTTGGCCTAGGTTACCGTAAACTGGGGGAAAAGTTGTTTTCAAAGGCTTTCAATTCTTTTGCATGCCGTACTGCTAGATGGCTCAGCCAGTTACCACTTGAGGTCACTTCTTGCAGAAATTCGGCTGAATTTCGTAGAAAGTTGTCATCAATAGATGTACTGCAGGCTTTGAGAATACCTGAGGTTTAGCACTCAGTCAGTAGTGTGATACACGGCATTTTGGCTTTTTTTTGGATTCAATAAGTTTTGGTCGATTTTTTGGATTTTTTTTGTATTTTTTTTTTGGAACAACTACTGATTGCGTGTTTTCTTGAATCTGGCAGAACAATTCGTGGAAAATTGTGCTTGACTTCGTCTTTGGTAACAACGGCCTCGCTTTGACGCCGTATGTGGCCTTTGACGCGCAAATAGATGACTGATTCTGTCAGCTCTACGTGCCTTGTTTGGAGATTGAGCCATGCATGTCGAGTTCTTCCCAAGAGTCGGTCCACTGGTGATTCCCAGATCAAGGCTGTTGTTTTGCACATTAACTGCCTTCTCTCTTGTACTAATCTCTTGGAAACCATCTCTGCTTGGAATAGTTGTTCAAGGAGATCGAAGAGACCAGTGAGCCCTCTTCCTTGAGGTCCCCCCTTCCCACTCGCCCAGGGTCTCTGACGGATTCGTCCGCCTAGAGTTAAGTTGGTCAGCCAAGCCCTGGTAATTTCCGGCTTCCTACCGCGTTTGGGTAAGGGAAAAGAACTTCGGAGGAGGTTCACTCACTTCTTGACGAAGGAGAACGACCTGGTCCTTCCAGCAAGAGAATTGCGATAGACTCGACTGCTTGTGCTTTTGTTCACTGCTTTTCATTTTTTGTTGCTTTTTGGAACACCTTTGTGTGTATTAAATAAATAAATAAATAAATAAATAAATAAATCACGGATTTCTGCAGGCGGAATCAGATGTTAGTGAAACATCAAGTTGTGTACTTTGTACATTTTCCCCACTTGGCAAGAACCACCTACACGGGAATTTGCACTACACGAAATCTCCTAGCGACCGGAACACAGCCATCATCGTTGCACAAAAGCAATTGTCCATGTTCTCTTTGACTCGCTGGTCTACAGCATGCGAGCCCCATCGGCACTTACTTCTTAATGATAATCTTTACTTACTGCCTTCTATAATACATGCATGGTATCTCCGATAATCTTATAGTGGTTATGCTCGCAAAAGATTTCGCCAATTCAAGTAGAATCCATTTTAGTCACATGACTTGGGCACGCTGGTTTTGTTTTTCTCGCTACAGTTTACCTTTTGATACACTTCATGTGAGAAAATAATTTTTGTGTCTTTCCTTTTGTATTCTCAAAGCACAAGCAACTACTTTGAAGAAAGAGGAGCAATATCCGCTCAAAACGCTCTAAGTTATCTTCAATAGCTATATGCTTTTCGCTACTTGGTAAACGTTCTCAAGGAAACTGCCAATTTGGCTAACACCCAGTTTTGCAAAAGCGTTTGTTCACAACAAACATTCGATTTCTGTTTGACTATCACGTCTTCAGACAGGTGCGTAAAAAATTACAGTAGGTCAAGCAAACAAAGTCGAGGTAAAATCTACTTCATTTCATTTCTATATGTAGTGTCCAATCAGAACATCAGGAAAATTGCTGAGGTATAATTTTCTAGCTCCGTATTGTTTTGAGCCGCAAAGCGTTCAGTTCAATCTAGATACAACAAGATTTTTTTTGGAGATAAAGGTTTTTTATTCCATTTGAGAGGATGCCTCTTGGCAGGGTTCCGGAGCGACTAAGTTATTGAAGCTGTGCTGAACCTCAGCTTCAAGTTTAGATTTAGTTTTCAAGTATTGTTTTCTTGAGGAAACTTTCTTGACTCCAGCGTTACCATAGCATTCTTGTTCTAGAAGCCAACATTGTCGCTTTTTTCAGCTGAAAATGTAAGTGTACTTATTCATGAACTGCCATTGTTTAGTGTGTTGTATTTGCAATTATGTGGTAAGTCATAGTTTCTATCTGATTGAATTGATTCTTAATTGATTGTAAAGTAATAATGTACGTAGCTGACAGTTGTCAATACCCTTCTTATTCAAAAATTGTACTAGCAAACTTTGATTGTTGTTCGTAAAAAGTGATTGTTCTTCCTGAAACGTCAAAATTTATAACTCTGTTGTTCTTAAAGTACTCTCAGACCACTAAGTCTTCCAAGAGTAGAGTTCAATCTTTACTCTCTGGTTTTAAATTCACTTTAGCATTTGATGGTGAGTAAATCTGTATTGAAAGGGGAAATTATAAACACAGCTGAACGAGTTCATTCGCTGTCACTCTCGCAACTGAGCTTGAACTGAACTACTGGAAGTACCACAGCTTTTTTAGTGTGAGAAAGACAACGTAGACAATTTTCCGAAAAGTTCTCAATCACTAACCTGCAAGAAAATGCAGATTTTAGACGTTTAGACTTCCTTTTATGAGGACTGTCGGAAATGCCTCATTACAACTAAGTGCTCTTCCAGTATGTTCACATACTTTGCTCCCCTTTCTTAATAAGTGCTCCTCCAGAAAAGCGACGTGATGTGTTTGGACTACTAATTTATATCCATTCCAGCGGTATTACATCGCTGCAACTTTAGTTTTTCCGGTAATGCACCTCATTTAGGTAAATGCTGCAACAAAACATTCAATTTCTTTCAATAAATTTGTGGTACATTTCCGCTATCGAAGAAATATAGGACACAAAGGAGAAATATTACTTGCACACAGCGCTCTTGTATTCCCTGCACCTACTTTGCGTTCAAAAGCGCTGTAGTTGTCATACTTTCGTCATACTTTAAAATAGAGAATTTCAGTTGCCAAAGAGTTTTCAGCCTTACCTTGTTAGATTTTGCATACGACCCTTCGATCTTCATGTCATAGTAGCAATGGAAAACTCTTTGAGCCGTTTGAATTTATTCTAAGATCACTCAGGATCAAGTCAGCTGTCGAGTTTTCCAAACATTGGGCCACTTTAGTGAAATGGTCATTTTCGAGTGATTTATACGAACTAAATTGAAGTCCACTTGAAAATTCCTGGAAGTTCACAACAACTACGTAAAGTGTAATCAAAATCGAAAAATCAATTGGAAATGGGAGAAGTCCCATGACAGCTCAATCTCGAGAGAAATCCCTCACAAAGTGCTGTACGCTAATCCTCTCTACCCCGCTAATCCTTCGCGAATAAACTATAAGCTCACTCCTCCCTCACAGTGTTGTTATCATTTCATTGCCAGATGAGCGTCTAGCATGTCATCCGGCTATGTTCCCTCTTAATCCATGGATCTCTCCGCAAAATTTCAGTTGCCACTAGATCGAGTAGCATTCCTATATGTTATGAATACGCTAGAATGTCTAATAGTTGCGTGTGAGCCGTTATATAAGATCTCAAACATCTTCGAGATCCCTTCCTTTCCACACATTCCATCTATTACACGGCGCGACACTTCGGTTCCTGTGTTACCGACACATTTTCTTCCTCTTCCAGCACACTTCATTTTTCTAATATATTCGTCTCGCTCTATTGTACAGCCGTGAGCCATCAAGATATTAACAAAACATTTTTTCTTTTCAGAAACTACCAAGCAGTATGAGCGCCTCTCTTGCACCACCTCAAATCATTGTTCAAACTCCACGACCACAGAAAAGCTGCGCTTCTGAATTAGAAAGCTTTTCCATTCAAATCACTGCTGCTCAACAGCAATTCTACTGCACAAAAGGTGTGTTCAATCAAGTTGTTACTACACGGGCTGCTATGATTTTTGGCATTGTAATGCTGAGCTCAAATAACGCATACGGTTAAAGATTACTGTATTACGTACAGTGAATTTGGTGAAAAAAATCAAGTGATGTTGTTCCCCCTTTCTGCGAACTGCATGACAAACCTTTATGTGTGCTTAAAACAAAAACCGACATTTCAATTGAGTCTGTTCTTAAGCTGCCGCAGACTTCACAGTTTGGAAACGTTCTATAGTAGTCAGTTGACTTGGTAGACAATTTTATCTTGATCAACAAACAGAACGTTTTCGTCTTCCCCACTCAAGGATAATCTCAAACCACTTATCACTATCGTTTGGAATTTACAGTTCCCCACAATGTCTATGAGGTCGCAGCTTTACTGTGTTATGAACTGGTGAAACCTGGGAGACTTGAAGGTGTAGACAAAATTTACAAAACTCACTTCCTTGTTCCGTAAATCCTACAGCGCCTACATGCTTCACTGTTTGATATAGTGAGGGGAACCATAGATCTAAAAGGCTAATACGGTCAAAAATAATTTTTGATTAGTTAAGTTGTTAGTTAGTTAGTTGGTTGGTTAGTTTGGCCATGTAGTTCCTAGTACTTCTATAATTACACGAATATACAGGGTGGCCGAAAAGTATGGGCGTCACATTTTCGTTCGATGATTTTTCATTGCAAACGAAATTCTGTAAGATTATTTTTGCATGCCAAAAACAAAGGCATCTTAGTGTGTTACTCCTACAAGACTGGATTCCTGCACATGCATACAGGCTTCACCAACTTGACTTGAAGTTGATGCGTCAAAAATGCTACTTGAAAGGATGTACCCATTGCAAATCCCTTGAAATAATCCAAATATCAATCGAATAGATTCTAAGACCAGAGGTTTTGTAGAGCACAGTCTGAGGAGCAACATAGTGCCGTGACAGCAAAAAAATTTTCTCTCTAAAATAAGATACAGTACTATAAACATGGTGTTAACTGAACGCGCCGCAGCGCCTCTCAAAGGAAAGTAGACTCAGGCGTCCCGTTTGCATCAGATGAATTCAGTTTGCCTGCTTTTTACTTATCTTAATATAGAGACTGTCCATAAGCTAAGGGCATATTAGCCGTCATGATAAAGTATTTCAGAAAAAAGTTATATTACTGTTGTAACGCCCATACTTTCCGGCCACCCTGTACATGTACTTGAATGGTTCTCGCAATTTCGTGGTTCTCTTTTTGGCTCATTATAAGTGAAGCTGGAGAGAAGGATTATAAAATGAAGTTAAACAACTTACGAGACATATCCTCTAAAAAATTATATTTAAAGAATAAAGGCATGAGTGTTTGCACTCATGGAAAGATTTGACCCTACACCAGGTCCAAAACTCTATCAAAGTACAATGTTTCGTAACCATGGTTGAAGTCATTCGTACTGACTGATTTGAAAACGATCTTATAATTTCTAGGAAAGCCTACATCTCGAAATCCATCGCCTAGTCCCTCTTTTCAAGCAAATACCAGATCAACACATGATTCGAGGAATTGAGCAAAGAAGGATAATCTTAATGATCTGCCCAAATGTCCGATAAGCATTCAAGCTGGATTATGTATCTTTATCTCACTCACTCTAGGGAGCCTTGATTGTAAATTACATAATGAATTAGGCTATAGTATTGTCACTGACTGTTCCTCTTGCATTCGCCTTACATTAACGGTAAAGAGCACTGTGAGCCGTTTTTTGATTACCCTAATTTCACGAGTACAAGATGCTTTTTTTTTAAAAAGCAGCTAGGTCGCACCACTGTGCCGCGCGGAGCACGGTAGAGGTTATTTTGGTGAAAGTTTTTTGGCGTGTTCGGGCTGTTAAGTTCAGAAGAAAGGGTGCGTCTTGTACTCATGGAACTATGGTAGTTCATATGTCGAAGATTTGATTTTGATGCATGTATTTGATGCTACTTATAAATTCGAATTTCTTTTTGGGATTTATTATGGAGATTAGCATTAACAGCCTGTTATTTATAAAGTACCTGGACAACGGAGTCGCTTGAGGTAGAGAACAGTGTAGGCTTCTCTGTAACTGCGATACACCGTATTCAGAGACGGGGCGCCAGTGCAGACGTTGTCTCTCAGGCTAACCGCACTCTCAGTCCTCTAGCCGTCCGGAGCCTCAAAAACACGAAATATCTTGGTCGGACGCAGATGCGTTCAGTCTCTGCGTACTACCAATTGCTTATTAAATTGAGACCAAGCAGATATAGTGCAAATCGCAAGTTCATTAAACAAACTTGCCAGTTTCAGAGAAAAACATGTTCTAATGATCGTCAAGAATGGAAAATGGGTGGAAGTGCAAGAGATTTGCATCATATCATAGCAGAATCGAATTCAAATGTTTATGGCAATGAATCTCATCCTATTTCTCATAGTAGTATGCCTGCCTACCATATACCTGGCCGCCATATCCTTGTCGTCCATAAGCTTGTCCCATACACTTTTAATAACTTTACTGTTCGTAACCTGTTTACCGTAGCTTACGTATGGTTGATGTCCATAAGCTTGCACTCTTGATCGTTCACGTTATTGCCGTACTGTTGTCTATGAAGATTGCGCTCCGTAATTGTTGTACGGCTGTCCATAAGCTTGATGGCCGTAGCATTGGTTACCGTACCTTGCTGGCCATACTCTTGTCCTTTGGTTGCCATAGGCGGCTCCACAAGCTTTTCCAGTATATCCTTGTTCCGCCGTACGACACTTGACTGTATGCTTGACTCCTATAAACTTGCTGATCATAGCCCTGGCCACCGTAACCCTGGTTGCCATATACTTGCATTTCATAACTACTGTAGCCTTGTTTTGCGACGCCGCCAGTTTCCGTAACCTGCCTCCCCATAACCGCCGTAATTACCATACTGCTGGTCTCCGTAGTCACCATAAGTATAATGAATTGGGATCGGTGCTCAATGTTGCCAGGTGTCTTTTAATTTATGGAGTTGTGCACGTGAGATTACTTCAAAGTTGGATAACCAAACCTTCATTAACAAATTAAATATCAACATAAACACGGAACTGTGCACGCATTATTTGAGGATAAAACACCAATAACACTCATGAGATTGATGACGTGAAATTCAGATGAACTATGTATAGCAATGATACTGGGTAATTAACAGAAAGTAGGGCAGACTGTGTGGAGCCACGATGAACAGTGACACAACAGGCCGAATAGCGACCGATAAAGTGTTTGGTTTTTAACAACAGCGATCGCAGACAATCAGCAATGAAGATCGCCCTTCTCAAAAAACAAATGACAATTTCTGCCGGTGAACTCGCGGAACAGCTAAAGAAGTACGCGTGCCACGGTGAGGGAAGCATATTTTCAAATGGCAAAGGGCAGCAAGTTCTTGTAGGAGGAATGGGACGTTTTGCTTTTTTAGTCATCATTAATACACTAATCGCTTATGGTTTGAAGTTAAAAAAGTGTAGTGAAAAGTAAAACAACGATGTCTTCGTTGTTTGCAAAATTCACTTGTATATCTAGGCTCAGGAGTTCGATGCCTCCGCCTTTTCTGATATATAAGAGTGCCTGCCTGGGTATGATAGGCATACTGTAATTGGTAAGTTTTCAGCAGAATTCGATGTTGTGATCATCAAAGTGAGTAACTCACCGTAGACAAATCTGAGAAGATTCGTGAAAACTTACAGAAAACTACCTACACTACACCTACAATACACAGACAGGCAATCGATATCAGAAGCTGCACCTCGTCAAGCTGAGCTGAAGTCTTTTGGATGCATACTGCCATTCCGAACCGATATGACGATATGACCGATTGGCGGGCTTTCGGTCACTTTTCACAAACTGTAAACAGTGTTGTGCCTCAATAGGTTGTGCGCTAACTTGCTTACCTGGAAAAATACAACAAAAAGGAAGAGACTACAAAGGAATCATATATCACTAATAGATAGTATATGCACACTTTCGTCAAGAATTTCGCTGTGGAAAACTTACCCATTAGAGTGTAGAAAAATAGCTGATAGATAATATTCGCTGGGTCTATGAGAAATTTCAAACATTTGCTGAAAATGCGAATAAATTTATACAAATGAAATCACGCACATAGCTAATTTTTGAAGCACAGCTAGTCTGTTTTTGATTTACGCATGCAAATACATTTGGACAACATATCTTAAAATTCGAAGGTTGTTGCGTAATCATGCATTCTATCAGAAAGTAATCAGTGGTGCGAAATGTTATGCAACTCCGAATCTTTACTTTCTCAAAATCTTTTTATGAAGCGTTGAATCAGCCACAATCACGTTAGCCCAATTAGGTCCATCACCAATTGTTCTATAGAAAAACCCTCAGACCATGAATTTCTGCAGTTGAAATCAGATGTTAATGAAACATCAAGTCGTGCACTTTGTACGTCCTCCACTTGGGAGGCAGTACCTACGCGGACAAACCCCATTCTCGACGCAATCTCCTAGCGACCGGAACACAGCCATCATCGTTGCACAAAAGCAATTGTCCATGTTCTCTTTGACTTGCTGTTTACAGCTTGCGAGCCCCATTGGCACTCACTCTTCGATGGTAGTTTTTACTTACTGCCTTTGTGAATGGAAAACCTTACTTACTATGTTAATAAAATTCATTCAAAATCTGAATCATATGACTTAGACTTAGCCGTGGTTTGCTTGCTACAACTTTAAGAAAATAAGCTTGTGTCTTTACGTCAGTATTCTCAGTGCACAATTGAACGCATTGAAAAAGAACAGCAACAATATATATTCAAAACACTTCAAGTTGATTTCAATTGCTTTATGCTTTTCGCTACTTGGTAGACATTTTCAAGAAAAATGCACAACTTGTCTAACCCGAGTTTTGAAAAAGCGTCTGCTCACATCAAACATCTAAACTTCTGTTTAATTATTTCCGTTTCAGACAGGTGCGTTAATATATAATAGTAAGGTAAGGTATCGTGTAAAATGAGAACAAATGGGAAGCAAAAAGAATAAAACTCAAAAATATTCTATTTCCGTATGTAGCGCCCAATCAGATCATTAGGAAAATTGCTGAGGTATAATATTTTTTAGCTCCGTGTTGTTATGAGCTGCAAAAGCGTTTAATTTAATCTAGAGACAACAAGTATTGAATTATGTCTTTTGGCGGGGTTTCTTAGTGATTTTAATCTTTTGAAGGTGTAACTGAACCACAGCTTCAGGCTTAGATTCACTTTTCTAGCAACCTTCTTTTGCGGAAACTTTCCTGACTTCAGCGTTACCATGGCATTCGTGCTTTTGGAGCCAACATCGTCACTTTTCTCTTTTTTAGCTGAAAACGTAAGTGTACTTATCTAACAACTGTAGTTTACACTGTTTAGTGTGTTGTATTTGCATTTATGTAGGAGAGTCTTATTTAATTTTTACAAACGAGATTCTCAAATGAATACAAAGGAACAACTAAGCTGGCACAGCTGCCATTACCTTTCTCACTTGGAATTTTCCCAGCAAACCTTGATTATTGTTCGTAAAAAGTTTTAGTCCTAAACAAAATTTACAACTTTGTTGTACTCAAAGTACCCTTAGACTACTTTTTCTTAAAGTAATGGTAGCGTTATAAAACTTTGCACTTTGATGTCATATTCTCTTATTTGATTGCTAGCTTACTTACGTCAAATGGTGTACCAATAAACACACTTGAACCATACAGTTGCTGTTACTCTCCTAGGTGACCTTAATCGAATCATGGAAAGAAGACCTGCTCACTGCCCCCCCCCCCCCCAGCAGCTTGCTTTGAGAAGATTAGGGAACACGCCAGGCAATCTCGCCAGTGAGAGCTCATGACTTAAAAGAATCCGCAGAGAGTGTTTTGCATTAAACTGCTATACCCTTTTCTGAGGAGAACTTTCGATAATCTATCATTACAGCTAAGTCTTCTAATTTGTTTATTATATATGATGCACTGTCTTTACTTTGTTCCCCTTTCTCTATCTTTACTTTGTTCCCCTTTCTTCAATAAGTGCTCTTCCGGAAAACGTACGCACTGTGCTTGAATGTGTCCAATTGTATCCATTTCGATGTTTCTACGTAGTTGCAACCCTAGCTTTTTTGCTAAAGCATTTTGTCTAGGTAAGTGTTGTAGAAAAGCAATCAATTTTTTCAGTTAATCTGTATGTACAAATCGGTCAGCAAAAAATACTGCCGTAATAAAGACATAAAGAAAATAATAGGGTAATACGTTCTTATGAATTCTACATCAATTCCGGTTCAAAAGCGCCATTATCCTTTCTTATATAGCGAAAGATTTCAGTCGCCAGTTTCCACAATTTCAATGATTCTTTCAGCATCTTTTTTGGAATGAGTTTTGATAGATTCGGCTCCTTTGATTTGTTGTATTAATAGCAGCGATGGTTAACTCTTTAAGTCGTTGGAAATAACACTCGTGGCGGTCGCTTAACAAAAATAATAATGATAATAATCTTGAACTCCCTCGATCTGAATTGGTGAATTAGTGAGAAGTCTGGAACAGCATAATCCCAGTTTCATTGTCCAATCCTCCATCCACAGATTATGGTCACTCAGCTGTTTCAAAGCTCAGCTTGAGTCTAAAACTAAGCTTATCTCGAGTGAGATTATCGCTTTGAATAAGCACTGTAGGGCTTAAGGTGAGCACTCTGTGATTTCCTCAAAAGAAAGCTCTTCTGCAGCTAGAATCAAGCAGAACTGAAGAGAGCACTGCTTTTGTTGCATTCTTACATTTTCTACTTAGAAATTTTGTATTTGGTCTTTTCCGCTATTCGGCCCATTTTTTCGAAAGGCTCTCATGTTGTAAGTTTTCTTTAGTCTAACAATAAGAATAATTTTTTCGTAGAATCTACGAGGACTGCCACGTGTCCGAAAAAATTGACTTTGCTCCATTTTGACATGTTTATTTCGAACTCATTTCCGGTGAGATAAAAGACAATTTGTAATCATTTTAAAGCTGTTCAATTGTTTTACAGGGTATATGTCAAGATGAACGATAGATGGTAACAGTGGCGCGCGGGGTCATGAACTGGCAATAACTGTTCGCTCGAAGCTCCGCCCTACTGCGGCGGACGAGTTTCTCGGACGATATGTCAAGTAAAAATAACTATTATAGTGAGATATAAGCTTGTTGTAAGCTGGGGTGAAGCTTGACTGTTTGCAGAATTTTGTTTCGATTTTTAGTTTCTTTTTTTGGCAATCAATGAACAGCTGATGTTTTGGTCGTGAAATTCGAGAGATTTGCTGGTTTACCTATGAATGACCGAGTGACTCCTGGATATTGAACTTTGAAGTGTGAAATCATCTAGAACACCTCAGGCATGATTGTCTGAGTGACCTCACATCTTACGACTAGTTCACACGCAATCTCGACTGAGTTACAGATCGATTTATATTGAGGATAGCAGTTGTTGGAAGCAAAATAAAAGAATTTTTTTATTTAAGGCGTTTCGGAAATATATAGGTGCAGTATGATTTTCCTGAAACCTAAGAAAATTTATGTGACGACGCATGTATGACGCATATTTTCAGAACGAGTTAGTCCGCTTGGAACAAAATTCGTCTATAATGCTTGTTTTAAATTCTCGTCGCAATGAAATCTGTTTTTAGTCATGATTAGGGTTTTGAAACTTACTTTTCCGATAAAACATATAATGGTGTTTCATTTCATAAGCTGAATTTTTTTGAAACTGAACTTGAGAGTGCAGATCAAAGCATATTCAATATGGTAACAGATGTAAATAGAGAAAAACACTTTTCCAAACATTTTCGAAACAATTTCCTCATACCTGCAATGAAAAAACATTTTGGACAAGCCTTCTAGGAACAAATAACCTACACTTTAGAAAGAGCTTGCGAACTAACTCTATAATAAAAATTATCTGAAAACTGATTTTCAATTCAACTGAAATTTTGAAATCTACTGTTATCCAAATTGCAACCTACTGAAGAAGCATGAACGAAGAATTAAAGAGTTTTCTAATAGCTGCAACGCATTCCTAGGCTAATTAACAGGAGCGGAGCGACCAGCGCACCGCGTACGGTACCCAGCTGGCGGCTGGCACATGCTATCGTTCAGCTTGACCGCCACCCTGTTTTACATAAGCACAAAACAATCATAAACATATTCTAAGACATCTTGTTTGCTTTCAGCGGTGATTCAGAATTGTATTTCTTTACAAACCCTTTCCGCCATGCGAATTTAGCCGAAAAGACTATAAATGATAGCTCGCACTACCTTGTTGCTGCTAATTTCGCCTCTTAAATGGCAGAGTTGTAGCGCACATCTCTGTTCTGAGCAAGTCTAAGCTGTTTATCGATGATAGTATGTCGTTACTGATATGATACTGTTCACTTCGAAACTGTTTGATCGAAAAAGGTCAATTTGCTTAAAAGAGATTGAACTTACATCGCTAGGTAATGTAACACAAATTTTTGGTAAAACCTGTTAAACATGTAGAAGACATGTCAAATTTTTTTGACACGTGGTAAAAGGTTACACTTCTGTCTGTGAAGCTGGGAAGAAATATGTAACAAGGATAAAAGCACTATCTTTCTTTTGAAAAATGGGTCCGGATAACGGAGAAGTACCTTGATTTTATGTAACCACTGGCATTATCTGTCAAACTAGTGTTATTTCAGACAACGGAAATCTTGAAATCTCTCGATGCGCCAAAGAAATTTCGCTAAGTCGTCTCTTCAACAGTCTGAGGTTTACCAGTGCTCAGATTGGGCTGAAGACACAAGCCTGAAAATTTAATTTTAGTTATTTTTCCATTTCTAGTCATAGCGGGTGTTGAGTAAGTTTGAGTTTCGCAAATTGGACGCTGCCTTCAAGAGACCAGTGACCAGTGCCGGAAATAATTTGAGTGCAATTTTCTCGTTTCAGAAACAATCGCTCGCAGATGTTTGGGCACTTATATAGTGGAAATTTTGTCATTGTCCCAATAAAAATTCCATTGTTGAACGAATGTGGTCAGTGATGCGTTGAATTATCAAAGAGACCTGCAAAGACCCTGAAAGCTTTGTTGTTAAATCAACATAATGTGTTTTTATTCTTTCGTTTTATTTTGTATCGTTCGCACTTATTACGGCGTCATGTATGTTGCTTTCTGAACAACAACAGAAAGTGTTGATTTCTTTCCTTTGGAATTATTCGACCAGCAAGTCTTGCAGAAGCTTTGTTTTAAACCAAACTTTATCTGGTTTCTTTCTTCTTCTTTTATCTGCATAATGTGGTCATTAGCATGACTAGCCCATAAGCACGGTGCCGCAATACCGTTCACTAAGCACTAGAAAATTAGTCTATTTTTCATGTCTCAAGTTGTCTCATGCGATTGTCAGGAGAAAAAGATTATATTAACATCTGATTGATAAGCATAATTTTCAGAAACCTAATGAACATTCACACAATATGCAACTTTCTCTACTTAGTAATAAAGATGAAAGAAATTTGCTTTACTTTTTTCAAATTTTAATGAAATCTTGATGTATATATGACTTTTATGAAAGTAAAACAACACTTTTACTGTATCCATATCCATTTTATGTCCAGATTAGAAACAAATAATTGTCAGCTAGACACATGTGGTGCAAGAAGCGAACAGACAGGGGAGTTACAAATGTTTCCCTTTAGCTCTCTTCCCCAACGAATTCAAGAAATAAGGAATCTGAAAATTTACAGCAAAAAAACTACACAAAGTGTAGCCGACAAAAAATTAATCAAAGATATGCGGGAAGTCCCATGACAGCTCTTAATCTTGAAAAAATGTTCACATGTAGTGCCCTAAGTCGCTAATCCTCTCGACTCTGCTAATCCTCCAAGGAGATCTATAAGCTCATCCCTCCTCCCTCACAATGTTTTTGAGGATCATTTCATTGCTCAGTGCTCGTCTTGCATGCCATCCGGCTATGTACTCTCTTACATCCATGGATCTTCTAGCAAAATTTCAGTTACCACTCAATCAAGTAGCATTCCTATATGTTATGGCTACGCTAGAATGTCTAATAGCGTGCGTGTGAGCCGTTATTTAAGGTCCCAAACACCTTCGAAATCCCTCTTCTCTACACATTCCATCTATTACATGGCGTGAGAGTTATTGCGGTTGCTGAGTCCACCGATACGCATTTCCTTCCTCTTCCAGCACTTCATTTCTCGATTATATATTCGTCTCGCTTCATTGTACAGCTGTGAGCCATCAAAATATCAATAGAATATCTTTCTTTTCAGAAACTTCCAACCAGTATGAGCGCTTCTCTTGCACCACCTCAAATCATTGTACAAACTCCACGACCAAAGAAGAGCTGCGCTTCTGAATTAGAAAGCTTTTCCATTCAGATCACTGCCGCTCAACAGCAATTCTACTGCAAAAAAGGTATGTTTAATCAAGTTGCTACTACACGGGTTGCTATAATTTTTGGCATTGAATGCTGAGCTCAAATAACACACATGGTCAAAGATTATTGTATACGTACAGTTAAAAACTGATGGAAAAAATAAGTGGTGTCGTTTCCCCTTTCTGCGAACTTTACATGCAAGAACCAACCTTTATGTATGGCTGATCAATTGAGTCCCTGCTCTTAAGCTGTCACAGACTTCACAGTTTGGAGACGTTCTATAGAAGCCAGTTGACTTGGTAGACAATTTTATCTTGATCAACAAACAGTACATTTTCCTCTTCCGCTCTCAAGGATAATACTAAACCACTTATCACTTTCGTTTGGGATTTACAGTTTCCCACAATGTCTGTGAGGTCGCAGCTTCACAGTGCTAGGAAGTGGTGAAGCCTGGGAGACGTGAAGGTGTAAACAAAAATGCCAAAACTCACTTCCTTATTTCGTAATCCCTACAGCAACACAACATGTTACACAGGAAGGGGAAGGGGAACGAGCGGAAGGTAAAAACGTTTGAATTCATCCATAATTGTGAAAGGCTATTACGGTGAAAAATACCCTTTTGGATAGTGCAGTATTTCTTGCTCATGCAGTTCCTGCTTTTTTTATTGGAACAAATAATGTGCACTAAATGGTTCTCGTTTCAAGTGGAGTTGAAGAGAAAGAGTGTAGCACAAGGGTAAACACTTACAATATACCAAAAAATTTCATTATACTCAAAGAGGCATGAGTGCTTTTATTCATAAATTTCTGCCACGAAAGGTCCAAAACGTGATTGAACTCATTTCCGCTGAATTTTAATTTAAATTATACTCGCAGCTTCTAGGAACGCCTAAATCTCGGAATCCATCACCTAGTCCATCTTCACAAACAAATGCCAGATCAACGCGTGATTCAAGGAAATGAGCATAGAGGATAATCTTCTTGATCTCTTACCTGACAAGATACCCGACAAGTCGTAAAGCCAGATTATATACCTTTTCCTCTCCCATGATAGGGAGCCTCCCTTGTATATTACGTTATGAGAATTTTAGTGCTAACTTATAGTGTAGTAACCGATTGTTCCTCTTGCACAAGCCTCATATTACTGGTGAAGAGCACTTTAAAGTTTGTAAGATTAGTTCATATTGTCAAAGATTTGATTGTAACATATGTATTTGTTTGATGCTACCTATAAATGTTTCTAATAGTTCCTTCTTGGAATCCGTTATGGAGATTAGCATTAACGGCTTGGTATTTCACACCTTTTAAACTGGGCGAATTAATGAAGTTGCTTGATTACTTAAAGGACAGTTAGTCTGGTCTGTAAAGGCGATTCGTTGTACGCAGAGAAGGGTACCAGTGCAGACGCCGTCTGCGTCTCCTGAACCAAGTGCATCTCAAGTATCCGCCTGGTATCTCTAAAAAACAGCTATCTTAACCGGACGCAACGGCACCCAGTCTCTGCGTGCGGTCATTCTCATCAGCGAGATTGAGTAAACATATTGCAAATCGCAAGTTTATCAACAAACTTCCACATTCTAAAGAATAAAACGAGTTTTAGCAATCGTCACCTAAAATGGAAAATGCGTGGTAGTACAAGAGGTTTGCACCATTCAATAAAAACAAATGCAAATATTCTAGCACAATAAATCCCATTCTATTTTCCATAATAGTACGCCTGTCTACCGTACACCTGGCCACCGTATCCTTGTCGTCCATAAGCCTGACCCATGTAGTTTCCGTAACTTTGTGGTCCGTAAGCCTGTCCACCATAATATCCTTGTCGTCCATAGGCTTGCATTCCATAACCGTATCCTTGTCTGCCATAAGCTTGTCCACCATAGTTACCGTACTGTTGTCCATAAGCTTGACGGCCATAGTAGCTCTGCTGACCATATCTTTGTCCTCCATAATTGCCATAGCCTTGACGTCCGTAAGCTTGAACGCCGTAATTACCGTAACCTTGCTGTCCGTAACCCTGTCCTCCGTAGTTTCCGTAGGCTTGACGTCCATAAGCTTGTCCGCCATAGTTACCGTATCCCTGCTGACCGTATCCTTGCTGATTGTATCCTCCATAGTTGCCATAGCCTTGACGTCCATAAACTTGTCCTCCGTAATTACTATATCCTTGCCCGCCATAATTACCATATTGCTGACCGTAAGCTTGTCGGCCATAAGCTTGCTGACCATAGCCTTGGTTACCATAACCCTGGCTACCATATCCTTGCGTTCCATAGCTGCCATAGCCTTGCCTTGCAAAGCCGTCGTAATTTCCATATCCTTGGCTTCCATAACCGCCATAGTTACCATACGGCTGTCCTCCGTAACCACTATAACCTTGCTGACCGTATCCATATCCGTAACCCTGATTGTATCCTACACCGAGAGGGTTGGTGAGTGTCTGGATGAGTCCGCCGAGTAGGCTTTGTCGCTTTGGTCGTATACTGAAAACAAGTAGAATTTAACTGCTGATTACAAACAACTTATTTGATTCATCTATCTTATGCTCGTTACAACTTCTTCCCAATCCAAATAAATTCAGGTTGGCTCGATTGATTAAATGAAAATTCAGTTTGGGCTAGATTTTCCTAGTATGTTTGAAGCTATTGAATTCCAAAAGTGAGGCGTACAGCTTCGAAGAAACCACTACCGCGATGCGTCTTTCTCCTCTCTAGACTTTCTTCTCTGCACATGAACATTGAATACAATAAGTGCTATCGCATTTACATATATTTGTGTTTTTCAGGCCAAAATCGCCCTTACGTGACTGTGAAGCATTTCATGTCTAATCGCACGAGCAGGCTTTCCTAGCTTACGGAACCTTTGAGGTATCAAATCATGTCTGCCCTAACAAGCTGCGCCCACTCATCTACTGAAAGTCGTCTGTGCCTTCAGGATAGGGGCTTCAAAAATCGGGTTTTAGGGTTTGCACATTTTGCACATTTTGCACATTTTCCTGTCAGTGAAATCTGCTAATGGTAACTGTACTTTAGTATCTATAGAAATAAATTCTTTGTACTTGCTAACAATAGGGAAAAATGCTACGTTCCAAAATTGTCGTTCAAAATTTTTGCTCTGCGCTACTCTATGACGTTAGCATGTCGTTGCACTCTTGCCTTAAGAGATTTGGAAAATGGGGAAAAGCTTTGAGAACATCAATCGTGCTCAGCTAGATAAACCAAGATGATCCCCAATTATGTCCAAAACACCCCACTCGTGACATTTCCAAAGCAGATAATCTAATCAGGACACGAAAAAGCCCCAGAATAACAAATGGAACGCTAAATCTTGGACGCTATTTTCAAGGTTATACATAAGCAGCGCATTACAGTAATTTCTGCAAAACATAATTACCGTCTAGGTCGAATAATTTATTGTGTTAACTTTGAGCTAATAATCAAAATTGACCTCCAGTAACCTTGTGTTAATCAGTTAAAGTATTTTGACGTTAGGAAGTCTTGGTGGCGGATGTATTGCATTGTTTTCCAAGTATTCTTGATTTTGGCACATCATCATGACGAAATTATCGGTACATCTCTATACTCTTTTATCTTTTCAAAAGTAAGATATGCTTGCTGCAAGTACACAAAATGTATTGCAAGTACACAAAATGTGCTTCATTACTTTTGGAGCTACATGTAAAACATAAGTTGTTGGTGTTATGCAATAAAATAGGGATAAAAATGCTACATTCCAAAATCGTCGTTGAAATTTTTCATTGCTTTGCGCTTCTTCATAACATTAGCATGTTGTTGCACTCTTGCATTAAGAGGCCTCAGAAAACCAATCTGAGAACATCTGAGCTTGTGCTCAGCGTAACAGGGCTCGGCACGAGGTGGCTAGATGAAAATGGAAAAAACGAAGCCCCCTTGACTTTTGGGAATTTTTACGAAGTCCCCTTTGACCCTGAACCAAATTTCTTCTAAAAACTTGAAAAATTCCCGAAAATCCCCCAAAAAACGAAACGTCGACTAAAAAAAAAGGTCGCCGACGTCAATTTTCCGTATATCTTCGCTCACAAAAACGAAACCCCCTTTGCTTTTCGTCCCAAAAACGATATCCAGCTTGCTTGTAAGCCACCTGTGCCGAGCCCTGCAGCGTAAATTACAAATCAAGATATTAAGTCCAAAACACCCCACTCGTGACATTCTATAGCAAATAATCCCAGATGCATGAAAGCGCCTTTCGTTGCACTAAGAAAATCATTGTTGTGACTAATGATATGGTGTTCAACATTATTGTAAGAGAGCCATAAACTTTTGAAGGAAAAAATACCATTATGATTGCTGACTTGACAAAATACTTTGCTATCAGACAATACTGTATTAGTTCACCATCGTGTCGTTGATACCGATCTCTTAGTATCGCTGAACATATTTTATGGTCCTAAGCGAATGTTCAAGGCTAACGCTGATAACTCTTTTGGTGTAGTGATTCTTAGCAGTTCAGGACATAGATATACGACTTTGTTAGATCAAGATCATTACAGTAAGCTCCGGTTTGCACTTGCCACACTCTGATAGAAAGATAAAATATAATAGTATTCTGTTTTAGTAACATGTACCCTAAATCTGTAATTATGTACTGATTCCTCCCAGGGCTTAACTGAAAATACCAGGCTAAGCCAAAAAAATTTAGAAACCAGTTATGCGACAGAGCAAACCAAGCTCTAAAAGATGGCATTGATCAACTGCACAAAGGTTGATACAGATGGAGTCTCAACAAAAATTCAAAGAAATTTGAACCGAAAAAACGGAGTTCTGTAAGTGATCCTACGTATCTCCAACTTGCTGAAGAGATATACTTTCGGCGGTTTTAAGCAACTACCAAGTAGTAGAATAAAATGCCTGTTAGAGGAGCATTTTTTTGCGAAGTCATATACTTGAGCATAAATATGAACATCAAATGCATTTTCTTATATGCAAGCGTAAACACGATGAAGCAGACTGCAGTTTGGCCCAGCAACGAACACAGGATTTCCATGTGACAAATTTGCTCATAACTTCTCCAGATTCTATAGCTACGAATGTAAAATGTGCAGAAACGTTGTAAGGAGCAGCACGATAGAGGAACATTTGGTCACAAATTTTTTGAGTGTGTTCAAGGTCGAGTTTGAAAAAGAAAGTGCGCCTTTACTTCTGAAATTAGGGTAGTATTTAACACTTACTTGGCATCTACAGTCAAAAGTACTGTCGCGAAAAGAAATACAGAAACAAGCATTTCGGGAGGATTCTGCCTTCCGATTGATGGGAATGTGAGCGCGTTGCTGGTAACTCAAATAATTTCGATTTTAAGTAACCTTGCACGCCCATCCCAACCTACAAATAAAGTGGACATCTCGCTATTTGGAAGGAAAACAACAGAAACACTTGTGATGTGACCTTGGTTGACCATCCTGATCGCTGAAAGCAATTTTAATGCTTACACGAGAATGAAAATGCATGCATAGCAAGACTTCAAGAATCCATCATACGCATGTAATATTTTCCTTTTTGGTATTTTGACCCTCGCAGAATATTTTGAGATCAAATAAAAGAATATAATCTCTTCCTAATTCTTTTAATTTCTTTAAGATTTTCCAAAGTTTTACTGTGCAATGTGATAGGCGTATATTGAAAACTTGAATCATAGGTGCCGTGATTTTTATCAATCAACTTTGTTTTAGAGACACCAAAGACTTCTATGCGATTCTGAGATCCACATAAATATTTTTTTGCAGTAATATTGCACCATTTTTCTCCATGCACCATGCAGCCCGGCAACGTGTCCGATTTCCATTTTCCAATTTTTGGCACATCGCCCAAATCGCACCCGAATGATGGGGACGAATAGGAAGTAGACCTTTAGCCATGAAAATGGTGTTTGTCTTGGCTATCGAAAGATCTTGGAATTTTAGGAAAGAAAAAGTCCCGGAAATTATCTGTCAATCAGTAGATACCAGTGGCGGTCGCAGAAAATTCAAATGAAGATGTGCAGGGTTGGCCAGGCACTTCGAAAATTGTTTTTCACGTGGCTTACTTGAATTGTTAAAAAATTTGAAAATTTATCTCGATTGTTTACAAGAATAAACCCTCCCCCCTCGGTCCGCCACTGAGAGATACCTATTCTTTTCCTTTGCTCTGTTACATATGAATCAAAGGGCAAGTATTAGGTTGAACCAAAATTCTGTCGCACCATTTTCAAAAATTCGTAACTTCTGATTTTTCCAACCGATTTAAATGCTTCCATTTTTGCATGGAAGGGTAAGTCATGCTCTTTATAAAAACATCTTAGCTACTTGCTAGTGATCATCTGTTGCATAGATAGGAGCGGTAGAGGAAAATCAGTCAAAATTCGAAAAAAATTTGAATTTTCTGTGAGTCATAAAACAAAGACTTGCAGCAAAAATCGAGCAGTCGGTATTGTAGGTTCTTTCACCAACTCTTTCGACAGTGCAAAGTTTGCGCGGACTGAGCGTCTCTATGAAAAGTTACGATTTTCGAGCAAGTAATACAAAAGAGCGAATTTGATTTATTTTGGCATTTTTTCAGGGAAATCATAACTTTTCACAGAGACGCTCAATCAGCCAAACTATGCACTGTTAGAAAGAGCTAGTGAAAGAACCTACAATACCAAGTGCCCCGATTTTTGCTGCAAGTTTCCGATTTTTTATGACTCTACACAGAAAATTCGAATTTTGACTGATTTTCTTCTACCGCTCCTATCTATGCAACACATGATCATTAGTAAGTTGCTAAGAAGTCACTATAAAGAGCATGACTTACCCTTCCATGCAAAAATAAAAGCATTCAAATCGGCTGGAAAAATCAGAAGTTATGAATTTTTGAAAATGGTGCGACAGAACTTTCGGTTCAACCTAATAGTTTCGTTGAAAAATCCCTCAACAAATTGTTCATTCTTGAAGCATTAGAAAAAGCTTGAAATTCCCTTCCGTATTCGCCTTTGATTTAAGACACTCGTCCTCGCGTTTCTATGTCCAGAGCCTCCAATATTTGATTTACAAATATCATTGCTTAGCTCAGCAGCTGGCACCACGTTCATGGCTGTGTTTGCCTTGATGAACAGGATGTATGTCAAGCGTGTCAGTGTTTTTCGTCTTTTTTATTCAAGGCTAACCTTGAATTACCGCTTAGAGGTTGCTCTAAAAGTATTAGCATTTGTTTTTATACTAAAAAAATTCTAAAAGAGATAAATATAATCCATTGGAAGTCAACTAAATCTAATTCAGAATCTTTTGAATTCTGTAACCAACAATCCACAAGTTCCATTAAATGTTTTATATAATAGCTGGCAATTTTGGCTAGTTGAAGGCCCACGCATTTCTGAGTACCTGCGTTTCTTTGTAAATTAATTGGAAAAATTTTGCTAAAGCATTATTTTAGTGCTAGCTCACAAGCTTTCTGCCCATGGACTCAGTACCGCTCTCTTTCCACCTGGACCAATCAGCGCCTTCCTGCGGTACTGGGCGAATTTTAGAGTCAATTTCCTCTTTAACATGATTTTAAGAGATATCGCTTCAGCACTGCGTTCTTGACTACTATTAGTTCCGCGCAAGAGCATAATTTGCCCGAACTTGCATTCCAAATAATAATTTACCACAAATTAGAAAGCTTTGCATTTGGTGCCTCTTTGCAGATGAAGTTATTGTTAGGTAATTCAGAGCGCAAACAGAGACATGTTTGCAAAAAAATCCGGAGCGGTCTTCGAAATAAACGTTGGATTACTCGGTATAGCAGCGAGGATAGTTACAAACAATGAGGAACAGCTTGAATTGGCTTTCGAAATTTACTGATTATTGTTTTTTGATGGCTTCATGATTACACCAAGAAAATCAAAGTATGTTACACATAGAGAATTGCTGTATTTAGCACTGGTTACTATCTTCGCATAATCTTTGCTTTAGGATCATCCTTAACGGCATCGTCCACCCAGATTCTGGATTTCCATGTTCTAGTCGCTCCGGGGCCTTCTCATGTCCCTGATTCTGAATATGAAGTCGAGAATCCGCGAAAACTCCGACAATCCCCGTTCCGGAGAACCCGCAGACCAGTTCTTCGGAACGATGATTGGATGGGCGCGCAAGGATGGGCGGGCATTACTGGAGGGGGGGGGGGGGGTGGGCGGTGCCGAGGAAGTGCTCTGCTTCTTCGTCATTCCGAAGCGATTTCCTCGCTTCCGAAGCGACATTTTGCGTCGCGACTTGGGCAGCGATATATAGGGGGACTTACTACAGTAAAGTGTCAAAAAGCTCAAGACCCCATGTGGGATGGACCATGCCTTGCTCGCTGTTTTCCTGTGTTGACAATGCTAGATGTGAAGGCAAAATTTCATTCGCTGAATCATCTCATCAAGATGCCTCATGCATTACTCTTTCACAATATCATAGCTTTTGACAGACTCTAACACTCCTTGCTATGTACCCGTAGATTGAATTCTCTAAGTCAAAGTAGTGTATAACAATAAATAACAATCTTCAGAAGTAACAAAAACTGCAAAGAAATCAAAATCCTTTCATATAATAGTCGATGACAGTCGAGAATGCAGCGAAGCCGGCAGCACCCCACATAGCAGGTTTTATACCAGCACGTAGACCGAAAAGGGCTCCAACGATTGCTGAAGCAACAAATAACGTTAGTGGAAATGGTACACATTATTCTTACCTCCAGAGTATGTTCCGTTTCTCCAGTCACTCTTCGCACGTACAGTTTCCAGTATGCATTCAGTGCCTGTGAATTTAAGTGGTAGACATTCGTACCCTCAACTTCAGTCTTACCAGAAAACAAAAATCCAAGTGTAGCAAAGTTCTTCCCGTATGACTTCATTCTTGAGCTCATTTCCTTCCATGTTTCCTTTATAGTCAGCTGAAAAGAGATAAATTGTTGAGAATCCTCTCAAATGGCGGAAGTACGCCTCATCAGTATTAACCTGTTTTGTGGGATCATTGCCAACCATACTCAAAGAAGGATCAACGGATGCAGTGAACAGACCGAAAGCAACACCTGAAAACGCAATTTTGAAGCAACACAAAAACAAATAAATAGCAAAAAAAGCGAACCGACAGCAGCGCCGAGAACTCCAGCTATTGCGGATTTGACTGCACAATTTTCCATTGCTCGCGAAATCATCAGCTCTTCTCGGGTCATTTCGGGCAATGTCAGCATCTGTAAAAAATTAGGAAAATGATTTTTAATCAACTAAAATGACTAAATGACTTCAACAGTTTTTTTTTGCTAGTAGCAAATAAAAGACTATTGGATGAGCTAGTTGCCCAAAAGGCGAACCGGTGACTCCATTTCAGATTATTTCAAATACAAAAAGTCGAGAAACACCTGCTTCGGACGTATTGGTGTCCTCTCAGGATTCCACGGCCGAGTTCGAGAACCAATCATTTGATCAATCATTTGTACATATGCTGACGGTCTATACACAAATTCCTAAACGAAATCAATAGTAACCTCAACAACTTCTGTGCTAATAGAGCTAAAAAATGTCGAAAAGTGGACGTACTGATAGATGTACCTTCTCAGGTCTATTCGGATGCGGCGTGGGGGAAGAATTTCGAAACGGATTTCCAAACAAGTTCTCCAGCCGCTCTTGCTCCGACATCTTATTTAAGGTATCATAATACGTAGTTTTTAAAGAGCAACGAAAGAAAAGCAAAGGAATCCATCCTATTGTGTAGTGTGAAGGCTAAGTAAAGACTTTATTCGGTCGGCAAAATAGAAAATTAAAACTATCAACAACAAAAATGAGATTAGTAGAGCAAGAGAGCTCAGCGAATACAAGAGGAAAGAAGCACAGGAATGAGATGCTCAAATTACCCAAACGACAAACACAACACGATCACAGGCTAAAGAACGGAAAACCGAGACTAGTCTAGCTCAAAAGCTAAGATATGACGATGAAAAGCTTCGATATAAGAAAATAAAATCAACTAAAGTATATTATGGCATGTGAAAGAGAGATTACATGTCATCAAAGATATTGCTTGGAGATGGATGCGGTTTTCTGACACTTTCACTGGTATAACTGGCATGACTGACAGGAGGCGGAAGTACCCAAGAATCATGCTCGGAAGTTCCTTCCTCGGCGGAGATGATCGGTTGCTCGTCCTCGCGAGGGCGTCGACGACCAAAACGACGCGTTCCTGAACAGAAACAATCTCGGAGGAGAAAAGATCGACGAAGAACAAGACGCACAACATTATCTGTTCGCAATAATTATTCAAGATATTTTGCCACAGTAAAGAAAAAAGATGACTTGATCGACCACCAACCCAATCGACCAGACCATTCCTCCTCTCTTCGTTGGCGCTCCTTTTGTCTATTGAAGGAGCTGCGTTCCAACTGCACAAGTGAACGACCAGCAGAAACCATGTCTTGGGTGAACTCATCCGACATCACAAACTGATCGAATCCCAAGTTGTGCAGAACGATCGAGCCAAGCCTAAGAATTTCGTACACAAACTAATCACAGCAACAACACCCCGACAGAATTTTTTTTTACTCATACTCACTTGTAATATGTGACTGCGCAAAGAATAAGAATACATATTGGGAGATATATGTTGATTCCCTTTGCTAATATAGGAATGACATCAAGGTGTCCCATAAGCTGAACATTTCAAATCAGCATCAGGAATTAGCAATGGATAAAGACGCGGCAAACCTTCGTAAACTGAGTTTCTACACCAATGTCCTTGACTCTCGTTATATGTGAATCCAAGTGAATCATTCCAAGGAAATTCAAACAAAGTGGAGGAGTTAAGCGACAAAGTAAGCTAAAAAGCAATGCGTAAATGTATTGAGTTAGCTCCTCAAGCTTAGACACGAAGAAAAAAGTGAAATTTCGGTACTTTGAAAGAATTTCTGGTTGATACTACAACTTGACATAATACCAACAGCTCTAGAGTCTCAAATGAACTACCATCTCTATGGAGTTTGAAAGCAATATTTGTACATTAATTATGACATGATTAGCCAAAAGTAGATATGATGAACCGAGAGGAAATGATATCATCAACAATGACTAGAAGTCTCAAAATCAGATTGGACACAAAAGAATGTTGAGGCAAAGAAGCAGAGAGCTGTACCGATTTTCCTAGTCTCATAAAACGAACTCACATTGCACTGAATAGTAAGCTATTTCCATCCGTGTGCTTGTTTGGATCCAAGTGATAATACTGGTAAATTTTCAGTCGGAAAACAGTGAAATAAGCACATGCGCACAAGTAGCAAATTATAGCAACCGCCACTATCTTAAAGTATATCACACATGAATAAACTTAGAGAAAGATTGTTGTGTTGTACCTGCGTGTATTTGTAGTGGAAACGCCTTGCGGTGTAGTCAACAATGATGCCAGCAGGTGTCAACGTCGGATTCACAATGAAGAACGTACATTCACTGATCAAGATCATGATGGTCATCCCAGTTAGCAAGATGGCAAGCATCTAAATGACAACAAAATTAGCCCTGACTATACAGCATGATGCTTCCACTTACAATGCACATAGGTTTCTGAGCAGTGACGAGCCAGAAGTAGCGCAAACTCTCTGGTAGAGCAGAGCAAGTGTCTCCTCCCAAAACACCGGAAAACTCAGCTTGGGATATATCCTCCAGATGTAACGCTTGTTTCATGAGAGAACTAAATCAATGAGATTCTAGTAACATTCCGGGCGAGGTAGAAGATAAGTAAGAAGTCGAATACTACCTCCATTGGGCCGCAGTTCTGTGATGATACTGAACTGCTGAAATGACTCGCTTGTGAAGCCGAATCTAAACTTGATATGTACAAATACGCGGCAAATTGTATTGAGCCAGAAGAACTGACCAAATACTTTTCAGAATTTACAGATCGTAAATCAGCAGCGTTGAGACTACTAAACTCCGTAGCGTTCCGAGCAGGGAACATCTCGTCGATCACCTGGAAAAAAGGCTTTTGCGGTTCTCTGATAAAAGCAATCTTTATCAGACAAACCTCCTCAGGGAATTCTGAAACAATGATTTGTGCTTTCTCTCGCGATCCATGTTCGTTCTTGAGAAGGTTTAGAACTGCGCGGGCCTCTCTGAACGACTTTAAGTTGAGACACTCCGACAAATTGTCAAACTTTGTAAAATGAACAGAGTCATCGAAATATTGTCAATTTGAGGTAAGAGTCTCGCGAAGACGCAAAAATCACTACCAAGGCCACACTATCAAGGGACAGGCTCATTTGCTCACTTAGAAATTTCTGAACTTCGTTGACAAAAGACTGATAAGGGCTTATAAGAGCTTGCGTTAAACCTTTCCCATCAAACGTCCACCATATGACCCCTCGGATATACCATTTCTCCAAATCTGCAGTAGTTTGCTGAGCAAAAACAGGTACTTTCTTGCACTCAAAATGGTTGAACTCAAAATAGTTGGGTAAGTGAGGCGACAAAGTAAGAAACTGCTTCTCAACGGAATCATGATAATTGGGATAGGTCACTGCAAGTCCCGATCACTTCCTAATAGTGGCGACAAGGTGACAAATAACGAAGCTTTCCCATTTCAAATCTCTTGAGAACATGCGATATATATATATATATATATATATATATATATATGTATATATATATATATATATATATATATATATATATATATATATATATGATTAAGGCAGGACAAATGTGCGCAAGTTGTGATCCATTCGTGAAAAGTACACGACCAGAGCAAAAAGCTGGTAAAGCAGCTTGATAGGAAAAAGGGCAAGACTTAGTGCATGAAACCGGTTCCAAAGAACTTATAAGTACATAAATAAATAACCTGTAGGTCTCCTTTATGCCTTCTTCCGCTTCACTCTTGTCGCCGGACATTTTATCGAGATTGAAATAGGTTTTGTTGAGAAGATAATCTGAACAGATGTTCATAAAAAGACACTTACATGACAGTTCAAATACCTCTTTTCCCTCTCTGCCACAAACTGCGGGGAAGTTCGACCAAACCGTAACCCAAAAGAACAACAAGAAGGAACAATCCCCAAGTATTCGACGCAGAAATCAGAATAACTTTGAGATGTTCCCTAAAAAAGCAGAAAACTTGCAAAAATCGAGTACTCTGCGTTGATACCACTGCTT